>CM065810.1:44733857-45983857 GCA_033398695.1 Orobanche coerulescens
TTGTCCTTCCCCGCAAGTAGCAAATTACAAGTGTGGACTCGAGGGACACAAAATCCAGTTCTGCGAGTTGATTACCGTGTCTTCCGGGGTACGAACTTCAGCACAGTTATCGGGATCGGCTTTGAAAGGCCTTTGAAAGATGTTTCTGTCAGTTGCTTGTTGTGTTGTCACCTTGCTTTTGTTATTGTGAGTTTCGGGGACGACACTTCTTTTAGAAGAGGTCGAATGTGATACCCGTATTATTTTTTTAACTTCTGCATTTTATCTTTATCAAATCTATCAACTCGCTCGTGTTCGTTGATACTTTCTGAACTTGTTTGGTATCTCGGTTGTCATCGATCGAACGGGTTGTGACCTTGTTTCGGATCAATCTGTTTATTGTTGTGACTTTTCCGAGTTCGGTTCGATTCTTTTGAACCTTGTTCGAAAGTAACATCTTTTAGTTTCTACCAGCTCTTTTAATGTCTTGAGTTGAAGTGTGAACTTCGGAGTCATTATTTGACCATTGTCGTTCGATCATTATTGTTCGATCATTGTTACTCGATCATTGTTTTTTGATCGTTGTTGTTCGATCATTGTTGTTCGATCGTTGTTGTTCGATCATTGTTTTTCGATCATGGTTGTCTGACTGTTGTTGCCTGATCTCGTACTGCAGAGAATTATCGTTCCCCGTTAGTCAGCTGTTTCGAGTGTGGCCAGGTGGGTCACCGAGCCGTGCATTGCGAGTCGGTAGCTGAGAGATTTGGGGATCAAGGTTGCGTCTCCTCTCCGAAAGGACACAGAGATGCCTAGTGTGGTTTTTGAAGATTTCGGCGTAGTCCGAATTGTTTGTGATTATCCTTGTGGATCGTTTTGTGCTTATTTTCTGTCTTCTTAACTGTGCATGTTTTCTTGCATTAGTACCTCCTGTTTTGTGATTGTTCGGATAATTGACTTGATTGTATTATCTGTTTGATGACGCTTGTCACTTGTTGGTTTTATTATGTCTCTGCCTGTGGCGTTGTGATGGTCGTCGTGGAGCGTGTTTTCACGTCGTATGTTTCTTTGCATTGCTTGTAACGTTTCGCCATTGGGCGCGAGTTTTTGGTTCTTGTGTATCTCGTTGAGAGTTTCCTGGTGGGATGATGCTCCTCCCTACTTATTTTAAGTTTAGGGATAAAACTTCTTTTAAGGAGGGTAGTATGTAATATCCGCAATTTCGGTTTCCGGTAATTTCTTTTTTTAGCAGGAGTCCATTTTAACGGCTTGCTTGTGAACGTTTCGTCATTTTGAGAATATTTAATTATGCACTTTTGACGTCCGAGTTCGTTTCGGTGTCGTTTTGTTGAGTTCCGTGTTCTTAGGCGACTTTTCCGCGCTTGAGTTCGATTCTTGCGAATCTCGTTCGAAACTGTTGTTTCGGGTTTCTCGTAAGTTCATTTAATGTTGTTATACGTGTTGTGAGCTTCGGTTTGATTATTCGTTGTCGTATCATAATTTTTCGGACATTTGGGACCCTTTTGTAAATTCCCAAAGTTGTGGGTATCCGTCGTCATACCCATTTCTGAGAGTACTGTTGTTGTCTCTCTAAGTCGATAGCGCATGCTACACTTATTGGCTAGCGCGCGCTAAGGTGCTGTAGTTAGCGCACGCTAACTGGTAGTTCAAGGCAGTCCAGAAGCTACTGGACTGGGGCTGGAATCTTGTTAGCGCATGTTAAGGTTGGTAGATAGCGCGCGCGCTATCGTCTGCTTAGTGCATGCTATTTGTCCTGTCTAGCGCACGCTATCCGGTGGGTGCAGTTTTATCCAAGAGTCACTGGACTGGATCCGTGACTCGTTAGCGCACGCTACGCTTATGGGCTAGCGCATGCTACGCTTATGGGCTAGCGCACGCTAACAGAGTTGCATGCGGCATGTTTTACCCCGTTAACGCGCGCTAATGGTGTTTAGCGCACGCTAATAAACTGTCCAGTATAATACTGGACAGCAGGCTTTCGTTCTCATTTCTCCTTCTTTTTCTCTCCTTTTCACTACCGGTTGACGAGGTGGGCCTCTGAGGAAGATCTAGAGCGACCTCCATCTTCAAACATCATCTTGGAATGAATTTATGTGTGTTTAACACGGTTTAATCCATTGTTCTTCGCCGGATCAAGGTATTTTATCTTGATTCCCTAGAGTTGACTTTTTGGGAGTTTTGTTCTTGATTTCGTTTTCCATCTGATTTTGATAAACCGATTGTTGTTTAATGATGTTGTTAAACATATACTATGTATTGTATATCCATATTTCGGTTTGGATTTCTGTTTCCATATTTTGTCGGGACGGATCGCGTTCTTGGCCATTTTGGGGGAAACCCTTGAACTTTCGTTGTTTGTTCCTTGAATTCAGCGACTTTAGGTCGTGCTATGGAATTCATTTCATTGTTTTTATTGTCCTTCGTTGTTTATTGTCGCGAGTTGGCGTTCGACGGAGGCGACGGGTTCGTAGTCGGTTCGTGCCATCCTACTTCGGCCGATTCTCCGTGTTTGTGATTATTGGAGGCAAGTACCATGTTCATATATTTCTTGTTTTGTGGATATGATGATTGGTGATCATCTTGGTATGTTTGTTTGTTTGTTTGAAATGAACTTTCAAAAGATTCGGTTTAGCCTCGTTAAGGGCTCACTTTCAAAACGCGTGTGTTTTGTGAATGGTGTGTTTCGTGAATGGTTAAGTGAACCCTATGAATACGCTTGGTTTTGTTGTTGTGCTTTGATAATATATATATATATATATATATATTATCTCATTTCGGTGTGTTGTGATTTGACACTTGTGTCATGCTATGTGTTTGTTGCCTTTGGTTGAATATTTTGGATATCCTTGGCGTGCTGTGTTGTGTGTGTGTGAATGTGTGTATATGGTGTTGGAATATTTATTCCACACATTATTTAATTTGTGTTTTGATGATTAAAGTTGCTAAACAAACAAAACAACATTAAGGCGAAGCAAAACGACGAAGCAGACGAAGACGCAAAAAGTTGCAATCTGGACTGCTTTAGCGCACACAAGTCATCATACGTTAGCGCACGCTAACGAGGAGTCAACTGCATTCCAGCCAAGTTTCGAAGTAAGCTGAAGTGAAGTCAGCTGTTGAGATAGCGCACGCTACACGTTATCATTAACGCACGCTATCGAAGTCTTGTTACCGTTGTGAAGGAATTCAAACACAGAATAACGTATGCTATGAAGTCAGCATTAGCGCACGCTACAAAGTATGAATAGCGCACGCTAAGAAGTTTGAATCAAGTCAATCAGAACGTTGGGAAAAGTAGGTCAAAGTCAGTATATCAAACGGATACTTTGACAATCCATGCAACGGATATATTGGATTAGCGCACGCTACAATGTGTTATTAACGCACGCTAATACAAGATGGTTACGTACGTAAGGCAGAAGGCATAACGTATGCTAAAGAAGAAACGAAGCTACTGGACTGAAACTGGGAACAGTCTAGCGCACACTACAGGCACGCTAAGATATTAGCGCACGCTACCAAAGGAAGGCTAGCGCACGCTAGCAAGTCAAAACAGCCAGCAACGGCTAGTTTATGGGAAATGCCTATAAATACCATCCCTATGGTATTGTTTGAGGACAACAACTTCAAGCAAACGAGTCATACATCTGAGATTCATATACTTACATTGTTGTTGTAATATTGAGCTATATATTGTTAGTTTGAGTGTTTATACATTCAACTTTATACACGAGAGGTAAAAGAAAAAGATACGATTGGATTCGGTGTTATTAGGATCAAGTATTCGGCATTGTTAGAATCGCAATCGCTATCTAAGTGAGGTCTATTTAGTACCCATAGAAAGCTAGAGTGGTTGATTCCTTATCCAATAGAAAAGGAAAAATGGTTTTACTCAGACCGATAGAAGACGAGCTTGTAACGGTAATCCCTCGACCGATAGAAGAGAGGCATAGAGGTTTTGATCTTAATCCTAAAGAAAAAGATACATCGAGAGAGGACGTAGGCTTCGTTAATATCCGAACCTCTATAAATCCTTGTGCGATTTATTTTCCGCAATTTATTTACGCTTCCGCACAAACGGCGCAAATATCTGATTTTATACCAACAATTGGTATCGGAGAGGTACTCCAATACGCGGCTTAACATCCGAGGAGAAGATCCAAAATGGCATTTCAAATGGCTCCCGTAGAAGGCCTTGCTCTCAAACGACCACCATTTTTTGATGGATCAAACTTCATGACGTGGAAGAAGAAGATGTCTATATTCATCCGAGCATATGACATCGAGCTTTGGAAGGTGATTTGTCTTGGTCCGAAAATTCCGACAAATTCCAACGGTATGCTCAAAAGTTTCGAAGAATATGACGATTCCGATTGGAAAAACGACCACTACAATTGTAAGGCAACTCAACTCCTTTATTGTGCCTTAAATCCGGAAGAACACAACCGGATATCATCGTGTGATAGTGCCAAAGAAATTTGGAAAATGCTTGAGGTAACACACGAAGGTACGTCTCAAGTCAAAGAGACGAAGATAAACATGCTCCTTCATGATTATGAATTATTCCAAATGAAGGACGACGAATCCATCTCGATTATGCTCGACTGATTCTCGGTCATCACTAATGGAATAGCATGTTTCGGAAAACCACTTTCAAGTAGTGAGAAAGTAAAGAAAATTCTCCGATCACTACCTCGAGAATGGGACGGTACGGTTACGGCAATAATGGAATCCAAAGATTTAAATACTCTCAATTTTAGTGCTCTCGTTGGTTCTCTTATCAACTATGATATTGTTCTAGAATCTCGGAATGCCAAACCGAAACCGAAAGAGAGGTCGATAGCCTTCAAGGCTAAGGTGCCGAGAAAGAAAGAAGAAATTCCGGTGGACGACAGCGACGAAGAAATGGCATATTATGCCAAGAATATTAATAAGTTCCAACACTTATTAAACCGGAGAAAGAAGGACATTCAAGCGGGCGAATCGAAGAAACCCGACAACACCTGTCGATTATGTGGTAAACGAGGCCACTTTGCCAAGAACTGTCGAGTAAAGCAAAAGGAGGTTTTAATCGCAACATAGAGCGACGAAGATCCCGATGAAGATTTTATTGACCAAAATAATCTCGCGCTCATGGCCCGGAGTTCATTCGACGATAGCGACGTCGAAAGCCAAGTAACTCCTACGACAAACTCTTTGAAGCATTCGAGTTATTACATACGGACTATCAAAATGCTTTAAATGAAATTAAATCCCTCAAGTCTAAATATAAAACTTTGGAAATTGAAAATTCCAAAATACTTGAAAAAGGGAAATTTGTTGAAATCGATTATTCGAAATGCATTGAAAACGAGAATATTTTAAAGAATGATCTTTTAAAAGTTCAAGATGAACTAAAAATTTTGACAAAGAAATTCTCGTGCGGCAACGATAAATTTGAACAAATGTTATGTGTTCAAAAATATACTCTAAATAAAGAGGGGTTAGGATTCAAACCACGTTCGAAAAACGAATCCGTCAATTTCAAAATACCCCGATGCGAAAAATATTTGAAAATCGGGCATCACATTGCAAATTGCAAAAGCCCAAGACGGACGATAAAAATTAAAAAGATTTGGGTTCCTAAAGGAACAAACATTTCAAATATCGTCTACGTTTCAAAAGAAAAACCAACTATAGATTGGATCCCCAAAAATAAATTTTAACAAATGATATTTTACAAAGGGGGAGAAGGAATATTTTTGAGGGAGAAATAATATTTTCAGGGGGAGCTTATACCCTTATTAATGCATAAATTGGTATCATGCATATTTATATTTCATTTGATATACTCTATATTTTTATACTTTTTGATGAAGACAAAAAGGGGGAGAAGTAGATGAATTGAGATAAAAATGAGAAAAATCGAAGAAGTCAAAAAGAAAAGAAAAGCATACAAATAGGGGGAGTTGAAAAATTGAAAAACAACGGAGTCGGAAAATAAAGGAGATGTCGAAAAGAAAAGAGAATTGGAGAAACTAACGAAATGATCAAAGCCGAAAACTTTGATTCGTAGAAATATACATATATTATTTTTTTTCAGGTTTTATCCAATTCAAGACTTGTTTTGTAATCATCAAAAAGGGGGAGATTGTTGGAATATTTATTCCACACATTATTTAATTTGTGTTTTGATGATTAAAGTTGCTAAACAAACAAAACAACATTAAGGCGAAGTAAAACGACGAAGCAGACGAAGACGCAAAAAGTTGCAATCTGGACTGCTTTAGCGCACGCAAGTCATCATACGTTAGTGCACGCTAACGAGGAGTCAAATGCATTCCAGCCAAGTTTCGAAGTAAGCTGAAGTGAAGTCAGCTGTTGAGATAGCGCACGCTACACGTTATCATTAATGCACGCTATCGAAGTCTTGTTACCGTTGTGAAGGAATTCAAACACAGAATAACGTATGCTATGAAGTCAGCATTAGCGCACGCTACAAAGTATGAATAGCGCACGCTAAGAAGTTTGAATCAAATCAATCAGAACGTTGGGAAAAGTAGGTCAAAGTCAGCATATCAAACGGATACTTTGACAATCCATGCAATGGATATATTGGATTAGCGCACGCTACAATGTGTTATTAGCGCACGATAATACAAGAAGGTTACGTATGTAAGACAGAAGGCATAACATACGCTAAAGAAGAAACGAAGCTACTGGACTGAAACTGGGAACAGTCTAGCGCATGCTACAGGCACGCTAAGATATTAGCGCACGCTACCAGAGGAAGGCTAGCACACGCTAGCAAGTCAAAACAGCCAGCAACGGCTAGTTTATGGGAAATGCCTATAAATACCATCCCTATGGTATTGTTTGAGGACAACAACTTCAAGCAAACGAGTCATACATCTGAGATTCATATACTTACATTGTTGTTGTAATATTGAGCTATATATTGTTAGTTTGACTGTTTAGACATTCAACTTTATACACGAGAGGTAAAAGAAAAAGATACGATTGGATTCGGTGTTATTAGGATCAAGTATCCGGCATTGTTAGAATCGCAATCGCTATCTAAGTGAGGTCTATCTAGTACCCATAGAAAGCTAGAGTGGTTGATTCCTTATCCAATAGAAAAGTAAAAACGGTTTTACTCGGACCGATAGAAGACGAGCTTGTAACGGTAATCCCTCGACCGATAGAAGAGAGGCGTAGAGGTTTTGATCTTAATCTTAAATAAAAAGATACATCGAGAGAGGACGTAGGCTTCGTTAATAGCCGAACCTCTATAAATCCTTATGCGATTTATTTTCCGCAATTTATGTATGCTTCCGCACAAACGGCGCAAATATCCGATTTTATACCAACATATGGGCGGGGTATATTGTGACACATGACACGTGATCATGTGGTCAGGATGCAACAAGTGATTGATCCTACCGTGAGAGCCTCGGGATACCTACGGTGACACATGGCTTGCGATCATGTGGTCAAGAGACAACAAGTGATTGATCCAACCGTGAGATGACGTGGCAAGTGATCACGGTGGTATATGGAACCTACGGTGACACATGACATGCGATCATGTGGTCAGGAGACAACAAGTGATTGATCCAACCGTGAGATGACGTGGCATATGTTCACTGTGTTATTTATATGATTCTGGATGTGTTGACCAGGTCGAGTACCTTGGGTGTGACCGAGATTTCGTATCTTGGGTGGTAATGTGTTGCTGACTTTATGTCCGTCGAGGACTCGTGACGTGGATTTTGAACCCTGTGAATTGTTGTTGGTTTTTATTCGAGAAAGCAAATCTTTGGGCTGTGACCCCTGTTGATTTTGGAAAGAAAATGATTCGATAATCCTAAACCATTTTCCGTTAAAACTCCGAGGGCATTTTAAACCATTTCACAAATTGTTCTCATGATTTGTGATCTTTTGAATTTAGAAAGTTTTACTCAAACTCTTGCCTCGGGAAGTACCTTTTGTTATGTTTGAATCTTTGAGGATTCCTGGTTATTGTTGTGCGGCGATTAATACGCCTCGACGGAGATTGGCATAAGGGCCGAGCGACCAAAGTCGGCGTCAGATGAACCAAGGCAGACTTACCAAACGAAGATGCCAGATCAAGTTCAAGTGCCTAGCGATCGTCTTACATGGCGATCGTCTCTAGTTCCCGACCAAGGACGATCGTCTTATGCCACATGTAAAGCCGACATCCGTCAAGTCTACGAAGACTGAATCTCGGGAACAAGGCCCACGTTTAGACCCGCAAACGGCGCAGCAGGAGAACGCTTTTTGACTCCTGCCCATCACCAGCTATTAGTGACAAGGACAGTCTCTCACCTACCGACAGGCCCGCAAAAGGCGCCCTGGGTGGGACCTCCCAAGACTGCAACGTGAGGCACGTGTTGTTTTCTCATTGGTCCGCACATTTGGCTGCCAGTAGCAGCTGCGTACTTTAAGGAAACCAACCCACGTGCTTAGACGATTGCCCGTTTAATAAGCATTTAATGCGGCGCAAGACTCTCACTCCCGCCCCCGAGGGACGGCCCCAGCCTCTCACTCAATCAATTCCAAACTTCGGAACAGATCGAGGAGGCCATGGCCATCCTAAGGGAGCGACGGAGAGCATGCGATGCGCCCACTATTACCCCCTCAGCCATCCGCCGTGCGGGCAAACAAAAGCTCAAGGGGTTATATGTCGAACAATCGTCAGACAGCCCCGATTAACGAGAAAAGGCGCTTGCGAGGCGGGATAGTTCCGTCTTAAGCCGCCTAGGAAATGATCCTTCATGGCAACCTGGGCACTCTAGCCCCATCTATGAGACGTCGGAGTCCGAATCCGTCACCAGGAGTTCGGCATACCCGACTCCCAAAAAACAGGTTAGCCATCTGGCTCCCCTTCGCCGAAAAATCGAGCTCGGCGGCAAAGACCTCGTCGCCTACAACGGATCCAGGAGATCAGTACATGATCATCTCGAATCCCGCCCCGAGAGCCAGACCGCGAGAAGCCAGGCTACGGCGATGGCTGCAATGCAGCGCCAGCTCGACGATATGAAAGCGCTCCTAGAAACTGGGCAGGCGCCAAGAGAAAGGTCGTCGGACCAAGTGAGCCGCTCGCGGTCCAGATCGAGCTTGCCCCCGTGCAACCAAAGATCGCTCCTCCTCAAACACCTTTGTATGAGGGG
The DNA here is from genome assembly GCA_033398695.1 of Orobanche coerulescens. Lineage (NCBI taxonomy): Eukaryota > Viridiplantae > Streptophyta > Magnoliopsida > Lamiales > Orobanchaceae > Orobanche > Orobanche coerulescens. Next base: position 44,743,028 of record CM065810.1, read on the forward strand.
AGATCAGACCCCGAGACTCACTTAAGCAGGTTCTGGATCTACATGACCGGATGCGGGGCATCAGACGCGGCGAAATGCCGAATGTTCCCGTTAACATTGGGCAATCTGGCCCATAGGTGGTACATCTCATTGCCACCGCTCTCAATTAACTGTTTTGAAAAGCTGGCGAGCGACTTCACGTCGTACTTCGCCGCTAAGGTCGCTCGGACAGAAGGTCCCCACCGCATGATGAAGATCAGGCAGGGGAAAGACGAGTCCAATGAAGATTACATCGACCGGGTAGATGAAATAGTCCTCACTGGCGAGCCCATAAGTTACGAGCTTGCCCTCTACTCGGTCCTAGGGGGATTCGATGGTCTTTCACCCATGTTCAGGCACCTCACAAAAAATATCCCCCCGACCTACGCGATCTTCCGCGCCAAGGCCGCCGACTTTCTGGCCAGGCAGAGGTTGTTCACCCTTCGCCTAGGTGAGGGGGCAATTGGAGAAAGGAAGGCGCCATCTCCCATACCAAAAAAGGCGATTGCCAAGCCCAGAAAGGCGGTCGCAAAGCCACCCAGTGAGTTCAAGGTCTTCGAGGATGTGAAAGCCCACCTCCTCCACAACCTCAATCTATCTCCGGCCCATATCTTCAACGCCATCAAGGGGCGCGAGTAGCTAAGCAAGCCAAAGCCAATGAGGGACAACGGTCATCTGGACCGCAATAAATTTTGTGCCTACCACAAAAGTCCCGGCCACAACACCAGCCAATGTCGCGACCTCCTCAGACAACTCTGGAGATTATTTGAGGAAGGCAAGCTGGACAATTTAGTAACCAAGCCGGAGCCCCGAGCAAAAAGGATCGGGGACCGCAATCATCGACAGAATGACGACTGTCAACCTCCCAATTCGGTCGCCATAATTGAGCGAGACGATCCGGAGTACTCAAATGAGTCGATCCCTCCGATCAACCCCGGCGGATGGGTCAATATGCTCCAATCAGGAGGCGGAAATCTTGGAGGACTTTCCCCGGTTTCCACCATGTCAAACAAAAAACAGAAGGCCGAGCTGAGGGCGTTTGCCGGAGTCCACGTCGTGGTGCCCCCGGATCCAACCATCTCCAAAGAGGCCCTCATCTCCTTCTCCAACAAGGATAGAGAGGAAGTGAAGTGCCCCAAGGGGGATGCCTTGGTGATCTCTACTTGTATGCTTGGGAAAACGGTCGACTGCGTGCTGGTTGACAACGGGAGCTTCTGCAACATCATATACAAGTCTGCTCTGGACCAGCTCGGCAACTTGACCAAATTCATCAAGCCGTTCGAAACTGTGCTTCAAGGGTTCGGCGACAACACGGTCAAAGCCTTTGGAAGGATCAAGCTCTCCGTCGAGCTAGTCTGTTGTTACGATCCTAAGGTTAAGATCACTAGGAACCTCAATTTTGTAATCATAGACATGCCCAGCATCTATAATGGGTTCCTAGGTTGCCCCTTTCTAGAAACCTTTGAGGCGGTCACCTCCTCTTTCTTTTATTGTATCAAGTTCCCCACTACCGAAGGGACAGTCGGTACTATAAAAGGAGCCCAGCTAATGGCAAAGAAATGTTTGAACTACTCTTGTGTTGTAGCTTTTCCTTTGAATATTTCTTGTCCTGTTTGTAACACTGGGTCGACAACCAACCAATGGAGATCGACGAGCCGAACATCTCATACCAGCCCGACTCAGAAGACGGCATCTCACATCGATCGTCGGATGACATCGAACCGAGGATCGGCTTCAAGCCAAGCCTCGATGTTGATCCGAGGATCGAGTCCGATGATCGCTCCAAACGAGAAGTGCAGATCGGCTCAAGCGTCGATCCGGCTCGCCCGGAGCGGGAAGTGCAGATCGGCTCAAGCGTCGATCCCGAGCTAAAAGACGATCTGATCAATTTATTATGAAAGAACATTGGAGTCTTTGCCTGGTCGCATCAAGATATGGTCGGCATCAGTCCTGAACATGCTTGCCACTATCTGAAGATCGACCTGACAAGGAAGTCTGTTCACTAGAAATGTAGGAAATTCGGTCCAGAAAAATATGCTATGCTAGATGTAGAAGTCAAAAAGCTGCTCGACAACAAACTGATCGGGGTAGCTACCGACGAGCCACAATGGGTGGCCAACGCGGTGATCATCAAGAAGGTCAGTGACTCCTGGAGGTTATGCATCGATTTCACCGACCTCAACACGGCTTGTCCGAAAGATCACTTTCCAATGCCTCACATTGACCACTTGGTCGATAGCATGGTAGGTTGCAAAATGATGTCGTTTATGGACGCCTTCTCCGGATACCATCAGATCCCAATGGCGGAGAAAGATGTAAAACACACATCATTCCACACGGAAAAAGACGTGTTCTTTTGGGTCCGAATGCCGTTCGGTCTGAAAAATACGGGGGCCACCTACCAACGCCTAGTCAACAGGATGTTCGCCGATAAATCGGCAAAACCATGGAGGTTTACATTGACGACATCGTGGTCAAGAGCCTCAAAAAGGAAAATCACCTCAAAGACCTCGCCGAGACGTTCGCCATCCTCGAGAGTTTCAACATGAAGTTGATCCCCAAGAAATGCAACTTCGGAGTAAGCTACGAAAAATTCCTGGGGCACATCGTGAGCCAAAGGGGGATCGAAGCGAACCCCACAAAGATCAAGGCGATCCTCGACATGCAAGAACCATGGAATGTCAAGCAGGTGCAACGCCTCACGGTGTGTTTAGCAGCCCTTAATCGTTTCATTTCGTGGATCAGAGATAAAAGCAAGCCTTTCTTCACCACCATAAAGAAAAAAAAATTCGTGGACGAAAGAAAGTCAAATGGCGTTCGCCAAAATCAAGGAGTATCTTTCCGACCCCCAAATTTTGGCAAAACCAATCCCCAGCGAGAAGCTGTTCCTTTACCTGGCAGCCTCGGAGGTCGCGTTGAGCGCAGTATTAGTGCGAGCAGAGGGACAAACCCACTTGCCGATCTACTTCGTTAGTCAAGAGCTACACGACATGGAGACACGTTACACACCTCTGGAGAAGCTCGCCTATGCACTTGTCATGAGTGTTCGCAAGCTGAGAGCCTATTTCTTCGAACACCAAGTGGAGGTTCTAACAACTCTCCCTCTAAGGGACATAGTAGTAAATGACAAAACTGAACACCAACAGACGACCACTGAACAGTATCATGCTTGCCCATCATCCTCGTACGGCTCGAATGCTCGCTTGTCTCCAAGACCTGTACCTGAAATACAAAAAGTATTTCCCCCATTTAAGGGGTTAGCGACAACTGCTAGTGCAAGTACAATCCATTTGAACTACATTCTAATCAGATGAATATATGCGCCAAAAATCATTTTTAGAAATCATTTATATTCCGGAATATTATACGGTGCACAAGCACAAAACACATTTTCTCCAACAAAACAATTCAAAGTTAACCTTGGTACGAGACTCACGGCCACCGTACCCCGCAGAGCCCCGTCGGACATCCCTGGGTGGTTAACCACAGTTCGCGATACGCACACACACGGAAATACGTATCCCTAGAGGCCCCGTCGGACCGTTCCTAGGTGAACATACACATATCCATCCACAACAACCACGAATAGCCACAATTCAAATACTAGAACATGTAAAGAAATGTAAAGTACTTGCCTTTGAGACATTTCCGACGAAATGGGGACGAACAATGACTAGGAATGATCCGGACGGAAAACGACGGTTCCTAAATGAAGGATCAATATAACTTAGTCCTAACGGACAACAATAATCGAATGGAATACACCCACAACCCCGATTACAATTCAAGACAATAAATGTTCAATTGATACGGGCGAGGGTTTACGCAAAATCTCCCCGTATCAACCATTCACGGATTAAACTAGGTGAAATGGATTGGAATTCATCCGATAACAACAATCGATGAGGAACTATACAGTATACTTGAACAATTCGAGTCTAACAAGCAAAACCCGGAAAACCCCCCAAAATTGGCAAGTTAGGGTTCTAGACGAAATTACCTTGGATTCGGACGATGGAGGATGATTACGTTGATGATTATATGCTAGCACGAACCTACGGTGATGGAATACGAAATATTCTCCGATCAAAACTGAAGGGAATCGCCCTCTGGAGTCACCCGGTGAAGAAAACAAAAGAAAAGAATGAAAACTGCTGTTCTGACCTGCCCACTGTTATATTTAAACTGCATAGTTAGCGCGCGCTAACTATCACAAGGTAGCGCGCGCTAACGGGGCTATAAATAGTCCAGTAGCTACTGCCCGACGTTGCTAGCGTGCGCTAAACATGCTTAGTGCGCGCTAAATACCACTCGATATCGCACGCTAACAACAATGAGTTAGCGTATGCTAACTGCATATCGATAGCGCACGCAAGGTAATAAGGAGTAGCGTGCGCTACCCACGCAGCAGTTCAGTACTGCTCAGATCAGTACGCTGCTGCCGAAGGTACGAAACTCGAATGCACGACAAGGCCAGAATCCATAAATACAAATACGAAAAATACAAGACGACAGAGCTAAGCGCTGAAAGAAAATATAATTCCGACTATTGGAGAATTCGAAATACGACAAGGAATATGAAGTTCCCTAAACTTATAGGAAATTACAAAAATGGCCCAAGTGCCCAAAAATCACGATACGACGTCGGATTTATAAACCAAAAGTCTCAACACGAACAACTCAACCATACAAACTTGTACAAACCAAGAAACGACGAAAACGAACGAGTTTTATGAAAATCGAATGTTCATACGGCCAAACATGTCATAAAATGAAATTACGTGAAAACATCTCCAAAACTCGTCCAAATGGAAAATCTCCAAGAATAAAGTAGATTCACAATGTCGAAATGGTTACAAGCGAGTCGATAAAAATATACATACACCCAAAAATAGAAAGGTACGGATATTACACGAGCAGCACGCACGAGCACCTGCTCGTGTGTCATGCTCGTGTGTCCCTGATGATCACCAAAGTGCACTGACCAACTCTGTTGCCTCGCACGAGCAGCACGCACGAGCGCCTGCTCGTTTGTCATGCTCGTGCATCCCTGTTGAGTGCCAAAGCGGCAAGGGAAAACAATATGCCATGCCACGCATGTCTACACACGACTTACACGATAATAAGTCACGTACAATCGGTGAAACAATAATGATACTCCCTGTTGCTACCCAAAGTATTATCCGGAGATAGATATTGCTGGAATGAGTGGGTAGCAAACAAAGTGCGAGAACACTTCCGTGGGAAAAGTAAATAACACAAGAGTTGCCAGGGTTGTTAGTCCCGGGCTTGAATGCTCTCGCGAGATGTTATTAATACAAATATTCTGGGGTACTAGTATTAATGTTAGAATCTATTACAATGAGTGTAAAGACTTCTAGTTATCTTAGCTAGTGAGCGTGTAGATTGCCGGAAGAACCAGATTTGATGCTCTGTGAGTTCTTGTAACAACATTGATGAATTGTGACGGTGGTGAGAGATCGACAGTCTCTCACGGCGTGTATTAGCTATATGTTTGAGCTCCTGGGCTTGTGAGTCTCTTCGAATCTGCACTGTGGAGACTTCTTGCCTCTATCGACCGTCTTCTGGTTGAGAGATGCTGAGAGAGAAATCCTGAGGTAGATTCGGGAGAGTAAGCTGGGAGCTTGATAGTATGTATGATTATATGTATATTCTCTGAACTTAATGGAGAATACGTGAAACGAATGAAGAATTCGTGAACTGAATGCGGAACCTTTTTCCAGCAGAAGGAGGTTCTCTATTTATAGGACTTGGATCTGTCGGGCGATCGCCTTTGCTGTATTATAATAAGCGAGCGATCGTCTTTAGCACATGGGCTTGTCTTCTTAAAGTCTGCAGAAGTTGCTAGCAGCCAGCTGTGCGGTCCAATGAGAAGCCTGCACGCGTCTGAGTTGCTGTCACGGGTGGTCCCACCTTGTACCTTTCGGCGGGTTTGTCGGTAAGTGAAGTTGTCCTTGTCAGAGACAGCTGTTGGTGGTCAATGATCCATGAAACGTGGTGTCAGTCGCGGATCTGCACATGGGCGCTACTTTGAGATCCAGTCTTTGTGGACTTTGACGGACGATGGTCCCTGTTCGTGGCGTAGGACGGTCGTCCTTAGCCGGGGACCAGAGTCGATCGCTAGGTGCCAAAGGGCGATCGCCATAGGAGTCGATCGCTAGATACCTGAAGGTGGTCCGGTATCTTCGTTTAGGCGAGTCCGCCATAGCTTGATTGGTTGTGGACTCGGTCGCTCGGCCTTGCAGTCGATCGTCTGTCGAGGTGAATAAATCTCGACATAACACTCCCAACACAAGGCTACCAACCACGATGATGATGATGATGAAAATATTCTCGTCTCGATCCCGAACAGAGATGAATGATGAATAACAACTGATACACGACTCCAAGATACGCCGAATGATGAACACGAAATGAATGAATACGAATGATGAATGATTATTACTGAGTGAAAAATTTCTGAGTGGTAATTACTGAATGATAATTAATGAATTCACAACTGGGTATTACACTGACCTCGAGCCCTCCCTTCTTAGCGACACGAATAGCGTCAGCATAAGCCATATAATAGGCAAATTCGCTGACGTATTCCACGTTAAAGGAGGGATCGGCCTCGGCCGCCTCCAGCTTCTCCCTTAGCCCCAGCAAGCATTTGGTTCGTGCCATGGAGCTCGGCAACCTTGGCGGCCACCTCTTCTTTGGATGACATCAGCTCTCCGGTCAGCCGGTCGACGATCGTTTTTAACTCGGCGACCTCCTTCTGTGCGGCCGCGTGCGACCTGCGAGCATCCGTCATTTGATCCCGCATCCGGTCATTCACCACCCGGGCCCGATCGAGGTCATGGCTCGCCTTGTTGGACGCCTCCACGGAGCTCTTCTCCATCGCCACGAGCCTGTCGGCAAGCTCAGCATTTTGTTTTCGAGCGGCCTCGAGGTCCGCTGAAGACGAGCGCTCATAGTCCTTCACGGCCTGAGCAGCCATCGTCACCGTCTGGAGGGCTAGAGCGAAAATCGCCTGCATCGCATTAGCAGATCGCCGGCGCGTGATCGCATCCAGGTCGGTCGTCCAAGCCTTCGGCAGGGCGGAGACAGCCCGAGCAACGTAGTGCGGGACATCGCAAGCCTCGCGAGGAGCATTGCTCAATAGGAAATCCAGCACCATCGGCGAGCAGTTTGGGTCGGAGCGACGGACCCTGCACCAAGAACAAAAGGGTTAGTGTATTTCCAACAAGGAAATGTCATAACCCAACAAAGCAACCAAGCTCACCTTGTGACCTTCTCCGGGTCGTGGCCAAAGAATGGTCTCCCATGAGGGGTCTCAGCGCGGGCAACCGCCGCGGCTTCCAGGAAATTCAAGGAGGGCGTGGACCCCTCCACCAGTGGAATCACAGAAAGCGGAGGCGCAGCGATCGTCGGCGCCACAGTAGGCATATCAGCAGTAGTAGAGGCCGAGGGCTCCTCCGCCTATTGCGATTGAGCCGGAGTTCCCCCTCCTTCTGAGGCTCTTGTTCATCGGCGACCGGCTCCACGAGAGGCCTTGCCTCCGGGATAGGTCGGGTCGATGCCGCAGGAACTCGGCTCGTCTTCTTCCCTTGGCGCAGGCGACTCATAATCCCGGGGTTCGACATAGCAACCTCTGTCGGGGGCTCTGGATAGCGAGGGAAGCGGATCTCTGCAAAGAAAACAATCAGCAAAGGTTAGTCACCTTTCTCAGCCGCAAGGCGATCGTCAAGCAAAGGAAGATCGTGAAGATTCGTACCTGGAACCCTTACGTGGCGAGGAAAACGAAACAGCCGAGCGGCCAACCAGCAGGTTTCATTGTTGATCTGGCGAGTGTCGATATGAGTATCTGGAAGACTACGTATTTGCTCCCAAACGATCGCAAAATCAAAGGCTAGCTCGCCTGCCGCCGAAACAAGTGCACCTGCAAAAAGAAAGCCAAATTTGATCAGTTCAGAATATATCCGAACGAAGGGAGAGTCAAAACCCTTGCTCGGATTCCTCTCCCGGAAGCCAGTGGGGATATCCAACTCGTCGGTGGGATTGTCACTCACAGCCGACCTCCACGCTCCGCCGACCCATAACCACTTCGTCGGATCGCCCCGGTCCTTGTTCGAGACCCCAAGAATCACTTGGCCCGAGCGACCTTGAATGTGGTAACCGCCAACAGAACCCTTCTGAGCCGTCAGCTTGAAGAGATAGTTCATCTCCAACGGTGAAGGAAGATGGTACAGCCGGTAACCGCCGAACAAAGTAAGGGTGCAGACGATCTGCAGCCAGGCGTTCAGCGTCAGTTGAAGCGGCACCACATTCCAGGCCATCAGCAAGTAGGACACGGCGAACGGCAGTGGGAACTGTAGTCCTGCCCCTGTGATCGCCTCATTAACGGCGACCATGCCCTCAGGAGGTTGCTCGGCACGTTCATTCTCGACGGACACATAGAGGGAAACATCAGAGGGGACATGGAACTTCGCCCTCCAACGGTCTAAATCTTTCCTAGTCGCCGAGCTTTTAATCTGGCCAAGGGACCACGGGGAGCGGCACGCGGCCCACAATAGCGTCCGTCTTTCGGGTTCATGGGGATGAGTGATCGAGTACTCGCGAAAGTCAAACTTGGGAATCGGGCCGGCCAGTTTCTCCATAAGTTCGGCAAAGTCTGAAAAGGCTTTGTCGAACGCACTGTTTCGCTCCCAGTATGCCTTCACTGCCATCTCTTCTTCGGCCAGCGAACGCTTTCGCTCCGCCTCCTCCGACCTGGCCACATCAGCTTTGTTAAAGGGTTCTTCAACCTCCACGGGTTCCATCCTGGCGCGAATGGCCTCGACGGCCGTCTCCACATGGAACTCCGCAGAGATTTCATCCCGGGCGGTCGAAATCCCGGCGGCATAGGTGCTACCCATCTCATACATCATTGGTTTTCCTCCGGTCATCTTTAGAAAAAGAAAGGAAAAAGAGAAAAGGCTTTTTTCTTACCCAAAAAGTCTAGTCGAACGACGCTCGACAACACAAAGCTTCAGAAGAATCCGACAATCTTTCTTCTCAGATAAAGTGCAAATAGGTTGTAAACCAGAAACCCTAGTCCCTTTTATAGGCGAGAGCAGGGTCTTCTAGGCAAATAAACAAAGTTTCAAGGGCCGAAGCACAAAGGTCGGGAAAGTCCGAATTTAATGTCGCCCTCGAGTCCCGCGTGCGCGTCGTTTCAAGGGCACGCCAGACGATAAGTCGACAAATCATCGGGACTCCCTCAACAGGAACGCGACACGTGCCCCAATGACATTTCAAGTCAGTTTTCATTCCCCGCTCTTTTCAACAATCGAGTAGGTCGTCCAAATTCAAAATCAAAGTCCGCTCGATGAGTCGCTCGTCATTAATTCAAATGATCGCCAGTGGAACCACCTCACCCCACGTCTTTGACATCGGAGCGAGCTGGGAGGCAATTGTTGTGCGGTGATTAATACGCCTCGACGGTGATCGGCATAAGGGCCGAGCAACCAAAGTCGGCGTCAAGTGAACCAAGGCAGACTTACCAAACGAAGATGCCGGATCAAGTTCAAGTGCCTAGCGATCGTCTTACATGGCGATCGTCTCTAGTGCCCGACCAAGGACGATCGTCTTATGCCACATGTAAAGCCGACATCCGTCAAGTCTACGAAGACTGAATCTCGGGAAGAAGGCCCACGTGCAGACCCGCAAACGGCGCAGCAGGAGAAGGCTTTTTGACTCCTGCCCATCACCAGCTGTTAGTAACAAGGACAGTCTCTCACCTACCGACAGACCCGCAAAAGGCGCCCTAGGTGGGACCTCCCAAGACTGCGACGTGAGGCATGCATTGTTTTCTCATTGGTTCGCATATTTGGCTGCCAGCAGCAGGTGCGGACTTTAAACCGACCCACGTGCTTAGACGATCGCCCGTTTAATAAGCATTTAATGCAGGAAAAGCGATCGCCCGTTTGGGATTAAAACATCCCAACTCCTATCCTATAAATAGAGGACTTCCAGCATTTAGAAGAGGACTTTTTGGAACACATCACTTCATCTTTGTAACAAGAACTCACAGAGCATTAACTCTGGTTCTTCCGGCAATCATCAGCACTCAAGAGCTAGACAACTAGGGTCATTACACTCATTGTAATCATACTCTAACATTAATAGTTGTACTCCAAAGCAGTATTCTTATTAATAATATCTCGCGAGAGCATTCAAGCCCGGGATTAACAACCCCAGCAAATCTTGTGTTATTTGCATTCCATCGGACATGCTCTCGCATTTTATTTGTTACTCACCCGTAGCCATATCCAGCAAATCATTCCGAATAATATTTTGGGTAACAACAGTTATTATTATTCTTGGAATATGAATTGTATGACTCGTATTTTGCACTTGTACTTGCACTAGCAAAATAGTGGAATTTTGCTAACCCCCGAGTAATCGGGGAGTGGATGTCTGTGTTGCATTCAGGTTTTGGGGAGCATAGTACAGGGTCGGCATGAAGGATGATGAAAGATGATCGATACTAATCACATAAGGACCCGTACATTATTGTATTGGTTCAGTTGTACGTTATTTCCACTGCAGTATTTCCCCATTGTACAGGAGTATTTTGTATTTGACCCCTGCATGGGCATGCATTGAGATTGAGTTGTATGTTTTTATTGAAAGACCAAATCAGTCTACTGAGTCATTTTAGCCTTAAAGGCATTGTTGAGATGTTCGATGTTGTTACCAGCCTGGTAGATCCTTGAGTAAAGGTTCTACGGCGTGTAATATCCATGAGCGGATTGAGGGCGTTACAGTACCGCTCTGATACCAATTAATGCAGCAAGATTGGTCGGTATCGCCGTTTGGATATAGAGTTATAAAACTCTTTCGCGTTGCGGAAGCGATTTAAATAAAGGTGCGGAAAATAAATCGACACAAGATTTATAGAGGTTCGGCCAAATGTGCCTACGTCCTCTCTTTAGATATTTTTCTATAGGCTAAAGATAAACTTCTGCACCTCTCTTCTATCGGTCGAGGGATAACCATTACAAACTCGTCTTCTATCGGTCCGAGTAAACCATTCAATCACTTGTCTTTTTGTAGGTCCAAGTTAAACCATTTTCCTTTTCTATTGGACAAGGAATCAACCAATCTAGCTTTCTATGGGTACTAGATAGACCTCACGTGGATATAGATTGCGATTCTAATAATACCGGATCCTTGATCCTAATAACACCGAATCGAATCGTATCCTTTCTTTTTCCTCTCGTGTATGAGTTTTTGTGTGTCACACTCAAACTCTTGACAATATAAGCACAACTACAACAACAATAGAATGTATATCAATATCTGATCAATGTATCGATTGCTTGAAGTTGTTGTGTGTTCAATACCATAGAAGTGGTATTTATAGGCTCCAAAGCCTCAACTAGCCGTTAGCTCTCTACTGCCTCATTACGTACGTTATAATCCATCCATTACGTATGTTAGATGTGTTACGTACGTTAACACCATTTGGTTTCGTACGTTAAGCTCTTCACATATCAGTCCAGTAGCTTTGTTTCTTCCATTACGTATGTTAAGCTTCTCGCCCTTACGTACGTTATCTTCAGTCAAAATATCCGTTGCATGCTGATGTATGCCATGACGTCATCTTCAACGGCTCCTTGTTTGAATTCAGAAACACTCCATTACGTACGTTAAGCACCATGTGTTACGTAAGTTAAGTTTGCTACATTACGTACGTTATGCTACATGCATTCTAGCTTTTTGTGTCTTCGACTTCTTCGTTTGTTTTGTTTTGCTTCTTTGTTGTTTTCCTTTGTTTAACAACTAATCATCAAAACTCGATAATGAATATTTGGAATAAAGTATTCCAACAAAATAATCCACAGACGCCCAAAAACTTGCTTCAGTTAATCCATCAATATACTCAGAATCATCCTCCAAAAGACCAAATGCGTAACACGCATCTCTATATGACTCATACTGTATATGATGTGCTATTTTCATATCATCATGACATTTAGCTCCACGAATAGCATTGATCAAACATCTAAGATAATAAAAATCACCTGCTCCTGGTGGCAAATTGTAGGGTCTTCCTAAAGAAAAACCTTGGCTTCTAGGAATCCATTTCTTGCCTTGTTTTTTCCATACAAAGTGATGAGGATATTCTGCATATGTTAGATTATTGCCATGCGGAAACTCAATATTTGCCTTAAACCAAGCTTCAAACTTGCTTGTGTTGAAATATTGACGATCAATAACAGCCTCCATGTCTTGAGTTTCTGAAAAAACTACACTTTGCTCTCCTGGAAGATGAAAACTCGACCGTTCAACATGTGGATCTCTATATGCTATTTCAAATTTAAATATCCTCCACATAGACTCACATGGCGAAATGTATCTACAATCATAGTACATTTGCACCTCATCAATTACTTTACTACTTTCGACATCCTTCTTGCTCTTCAAAAACTGCGCAGTTGCATGGTCACATCCTTTGTTTGTGTATTTGAACAAATACTTAATAGACTGTGATTGGTTACACCATTCCATATTCATATGAGCTCCATACTACAAAAGATAAGAATTATGTGGAACTACAAATCTACTATCAATAGGCACTCCATTTTTCATGATAATTCTACCAGTATCTCTTCTTCTATAGATCGGGTAGCCTTCATCACTAAAAGTAGTACATACTACGAATTCCTTAGGGAATAACTTGGTGTAACCATTTTCTGACATGCATGGAGCATTCTTATTAGCAACTCCACATGGACCATGAATCATGAAGTTATCCAAAGCAATATAGTATGCAGGATAAATATTTACATCTGGAATTTCGGCTGATATGGTCCTGTCTATATCAACTCCAGTAGGAAATCTATCCTCCGCAGCTAGAAACAACAATATATGTGCATGTGGTAAACCTCGCTTCTAAAATTCAATTGTATATACAACTGCATGGATATTAAAAATAGTTAATGCAATTTAAATGGAGTCATCTAACATTACTGTTAAAAGAGAGTTAATAAAACTTTGAAAATCACATGTTATTTCCATATTACTTAGTTTTCAAAACTAAGGAAAAAAGGGTGATGGAATTTATTCCATCATACACTTTTATCTGCCAATCAACACTCTCTTTATTATTTTTATTTCTTAACTTTTAATACTATTTTACAATATTGTTAAAATCTAATCAAATTTTATTGATATAATTAAATATTTAGTATTTTATGTCATGCACCACATGAAAGGACATCTAGTATATATAAATGTACACACACGCATATAATTACAAAAGAATTATGGAAACAAAATTACCTTCTTTAACGCGACCAAATACCCGATTTTTTCGCAAATCCTTGATTAATCCATCTAGTTTCATCTTAAACACTCTGCAAACAATATCTGGACGATCTTCAGGGTTCAAACCCTTTCTATCTAATTATCGAGAAATTTCAGGCCATTTAGGGTTGCACGTCAAGGTTGTAAACAAATCGGGATATCCAGCCCACCCACATATTGTCATTGCATCTTGAAAGTCCTGAATCATATATCGGGGACTTCCAGTGTATGAGGATGGAAATACTACTGGTAAACCTTAAGTTGCTAAATTTGTCTCACCATGGTAAAATACAGCCTGAAGTCCTTTGTAAATTTCACAATATAGATTTTTCTGATTAAGCTTAACCCATGTTAATCTTCCCGATTCTATAATGGTATATGAATCTACAATTAATTGTTGGGTCAATCTTCTTGATGATAATATGGCACACTCTTCCCCATATCTATCGTGAAATATGTAAGCGAAGAATTGTCTAGTACTCACACGTTTTCTCTTCTTTTGTGCCGTACTTGTTGTGATTGATAATGAGATATCTTCCCTATATTCGTCTTCTCCGTAAGGAAAGATAAGAGGGTACTGCAAACCAAGATAAGAAGCATATAGCTCATTTATTCGCTTCAAATATCTAGTTTTTGTTTTCGCAATGATATCCCGATTACCTAATGCTTCATCGAAGTCTCCTACAACCAGTGCTGCTACTTCAGAAGCAGTTTGGAAGGTTATACACCATTTTTATCTCTTCTTCCAATAAGCTTTAGCTTAACATTTGCCTCATTGCACTGTTGAATTTATCTCTTGCCATTCGAAAGGATTGCAGTAAGATATTGTTTTCATCAAGCATTTCCTTTAGCTTTTGAAAAATATTTGCCTGAAGTCCATTTGAATTGTCACGTGACATGTACAATGCATTTGGATTTCAAATATCATTTAACGCAAGAACTTTTTTTTTTGAAAATATATAATTTAGCAAAAAAAACAAACCTAACAGAGTTAATCCTATTTGCCACCTCATTTTCAATGTCGTATATATATAGCTGAGAAAACTTTGGAGCCTGATCTTCAGTCGGCATCAAACTTCCAATCAAGTGGTTGTTTTGACCATGCAATTTAAATATAGGTGGAGAAGTTCCCATATGAGGATTGCTATAAGTTTTTCCTCCAAAAGATGTAAAAGCAAACATGTTGTTGTAAGATCTTATATTTTTTATAAAGTGCTTACTAATTGGAGTTTTCCCACTTAAAAGATCTACCAACAATTGTGGAGGTCTATTCATCTTCGAAAGCCCAATTTTTCCTTGAAGACAACATGTTGAGTATTTCGGTCTCGTTGACCCATAACTTGACCTTAACCTCTCATTATACCAAAACAAAGCTGCACAATACTCGCACTTATGGTTGGCATCACCAAGATCCCAATATTCTGAAATAAAGTTAGATATTATAAGTGTCAATTTTTTTGCGCTAATACATTAATTTATGCCTACATAAAATTTATCAAATAAGCACCTGTGGAGTTACTATGCCGATAACTTAAGTTTTATCCCCATTTTGTAAGACAACAGCTGATGACTATTCAAGTTCGGGTGGAGTTGGTACATCACTAAACGAACAAATAAGTTAGTACATACATTTTTATATTACAATAATTAAATTAGCAGTACCTTGAATTTTGATATCCTGTAAAATATAAACTCTTACAAATTAAACAATATTAAATGTAACAAATAATAACATAAATGGTTACAAACGGTATCATAAATACATATATTAATATGTGCTATATATACATCACATGTTTGATTATATAGAGCAGGAATACTTCCAAATGTTGTTAATGAAGCACAAACTGAGCCAGAGTTGGCCAATCTGATTTCAAAATTATTTCATTAGTTAAGTCACATCAACTTTCAGAAATATGTTGATTAAAAAAATTTATAAAGCTATAGAATGTACCTTCATTAAAGTTTTGGAAAATCCTTGATTCCCCATTTACTGTTACCTTGGTAACATTAAAGCTATTGCATACCCTCACTTGCTCTGTAATAACATAAAAATTAGTGTTCATTTTTCAATTTCAACTCAACAAACGAAGCTATTTAATTTTAACCAAAAATAGAAAACCTCCCGAATTCAATAAGCACAATGATATTTTCCTCCGAATCGGCTTCAACAGAAGGCAGTAAGTCATCTACATAGTTGTCCCACAGTGTCATTTGATATTTTTTTGACATGATCTTCGAGTGTGAACTTCATCTTTTTTCCTCTCTCTATTGCCACAGGGGGGGCTGGCATGAAATAATCCTGCCAATCACATCTAACCAAAACAGATAACGATTTGTTAATATTTTAGATAGTAAACTGTAGAAATATATGAATATATAATGCAAAAAAAATCTCACCAAAAAGGAGAAACTGAGAACTTTTCTTATCATTTTCTAACTGATTAAAGGATTTAAGGTTGTAGATAGTTTCAGGAAATTTTTTATCAAATATTTCCTCCATTTTTGTTTTCCGTAGGAAATTAATCTTATAAGGGTACGCATTTGTTTTGAACTTGCTCTTATTTTCAAGTAAAACGAAATCCTTCAATGCATAAAGATGACCCTCAACTGGTTTCGCTTTCAAATAATTCATTGCATGGCCTCTCGCGGAAGCATGCACTCGATCGCCCTTAAATATATTACACAAAACAGTGTGAGTATCTAAAACAAGATCTTAATAAGTAAAGTATATTTTGAGAATTAACCTCCTTGTCTTTAAAGATGAATTCAAAGCTTGCAACTTTATTTTTATTGTTGTATGCAGGAACATGAAAACTTCTAACCAGACGAAGCTGCATTGCCCGTAGTGTGGTTGATGGCTTCAGATCCTTCACCAGACTGAAAAACAAGGCATTGGTTTTACTCTGTATATTCGTGTTATTATTTTTGTATTGTAATAGTAATTGCAATTGTAATGTAATAGTAAATTTATAGGTGAAATGGGTGTTATTTATAGCTGTAGAATACACAGGTACCTACAACCTCTAAGTTAGTGGGGGCGAGCAATTGCACCACTCTGGTAAAGGGGTACTCGATTAACCCACATTTAATTTACCTATCCCACTAACATATTAGGCAGTTTCATTGAGATGTTGAATTGAAATATATTTCAGCTTAAAATTGAAAATTGAAAATTGAAAATTCGTAATTATTAGTTAGCTAACGACTGTTTTCATTTAGTGGGATTGGGCAGTTTTATTTTACACATATATATAAGGTAATACTTATTTTTGTCTATTTTTATTTATGATTAAGGCCTGTAATTCGGAATTTGTAGCAGACCAACACATGTCCTTTTTATTCATACATATTTATTTACTTATTTAGTATTTTGATTGATTTATTTATTATTTTGATACTGGTTTAGTCGGATTAGTCAGTTTAAAATGTACAGTTGGTCGGTAGTAACTATTTTATCTATTTTTATTTATAATTAAGGCATGTTATTCGGATTTTGGAGTAGACTGACACCTGTACTTCTATTTATTCATACAAATTTATTATTTTGGTAGTAGTTTAGTGGGATCTGTCAGTTTAAAATACACGGTTGTCAGATAACAATTATTTTTACTTTTAAAATTCGAAACCTTAAAAATTATCAGAAGGCGACATATGTCCTTCGACTTTATTTTAGTTGAAAAGGTAGATATGTTTTATTGTGTTTAATATGATATAAGTTTATTCTCATGTTTGACTTTTAATTAAATAAAAAAATTATGTCCCGTCGACTTTCGACGGCTCATGCACTAGCACTAATGCTACTTACTAAGGATTTATTTACTTTTTACTTAATCACCTTAATGCTTAATCATTTTAATCGCTCAGCTATATTTTCCTGTTTACTTTCAACTTAATGATCTTAATAATATCTTTTCCATTAAGCAACTTTTGAGGTGTCCTTACCATTAAGCCAGAAATACTTCCCAAATATACCAAAATTACCCTCTCTAATAATAAAAGAATTGAGTATATATAGTATAAATTATCATATAATCTTAATTATAATTGAGTATATATAGTATAAATTTAAAATATATATTAATATTATATATTTAAAAGTCATAAAATACAAACTATTTATTGATAAAACAATTAATATAACTATATATATTTAAATATAACTTAATATATTTTTAAAAATATTGTCTGATTATTTAAATATACTTGAAAATTATAATATGATTTATGAATATATATTATAATAGAAATTAAAATATATATTATGTTATATTATATAAATTGATTTTTTTTATATTGACCATTAACAAAATTAATATAACTATATATATTAAAATATAACTTAATATATTTAAAAAAATATTATCTAATTATTTAAATATATCTGAAAATTATAACATGAGTTATGAATACCAAACCATAAAAGTAACAAGTTATATATCCTCATTCATAAGAGTATAAGTTTCTTATACCAAAAGACATTAATACCCTTAAATCTATCACTAAAAGGTAAAAAAGGAAAGTCAACATCAACACCTTTTTGGGGGACATTTTAGTCTTTTTAAGCAAAATGGTATCAATAACTTACACTCTTATGAATGAGGATATATAACTCATCA
Organism: Orobanche coerulescens; assembly: GCA_033398695.1. NCBI lineage: Eukaryota > Viridiplantae > Streptophyta > Magnoliopsida > Lamiales > Orobanchaceae > Orobanche > Orobanche coerulescens. The sequence goes on from CM065810.1 coordinate 44,761,024, forward strand.
ATTTTATGGTTTGGTATTAAAAAATTGATTCTCACTTAAAAAAATTAATATAACTATATATATTACAATACAACTTAATGTATTTATAAAAAAATTGTCTGATTATTTAAATATACCTGAAAATTATAATATGATTTATGAATATATATTATAATATAAATTAAAATATATATTATGTTATATTATTTAAATTGATTTTTTTATATTAACTATTAAAAAATTAATATAACTATATATTAAAATATAACTTAATATATTTATAAAAATAATGTCTGATTATTTAAATATACCTGAAAATTATAATATGATTTATGAATATATATATATATTAATATAAATTAAAATATATATTATGTCATATTATTTAAATTGATTATATAAACTAAAATGCTCAATTCGTCCTTTATCAAAAAGAAGTTAATTCATATTGAGGGGTGAAATGGTCATTTCTGTCATTCAGATAGTTCATTCAGAAAAAAAGAAATAACAAGATATTTTTTCAAATCAGATAGATTAATCTACTCAGACAGCTTAATCCATTCAGAAATTAATGCAAAAAAAGTAAACAACCCCTAAGTTTGCTGTCGATAATCCATAATTTAAAAAAAATAAATTATCTATAAAAAACTACTCAATTTTTTTTTTTTAAAAAAATAACTATTTTTAAAATTAAGCATCGACGTTGAATAGAAAGAGTCTCCAAGGATGTCATAAACCAAGGGGCGAAGAGTAGGACGGAGGGGGAATGTGGTTGATGTTAGTCCAAAGCCCCAATTTTGCTTCTTGGAAATGGCCGAAAACCACAACCAGTAGCAGTCGCTCTTCGTCTTCTCTCTTCTCTGTGCGTAGCTCGTTATCGTCTTCTGCGTTCCAACGACCAATCAGGTGGTCGTTTTGAGTTTTCGTTTTTCCTGACCTTGTTTGTGCTTTATTTCATATGCTTGCTGAATTTTTTTTTTCCGGCTGTTTCGCTGTTATTACTAGTTTATATTTGTAGATATGCAATTCTTGGCGCTGGCTTCGCTGGGTTGTCCGTGGCTTGGAATTTGCTTCAAGTAATCTCTCCTCACCCTCTTTTCACTCACTCTCTCACTCTTACTCTTGTCTTTCTCTATATGTATGTGTAAATACGTGTGGTGATACTCTTAATTTAGATGTTCGTAGTTCTTGTTTGTAATTACGAAGTAGTATTGTTCAAACTGTGCGCTACTAATTTTGCTGAGTGATTTGGTTTAAGACTAACCTCCGGAAAGAGGAGACCTTGTTTAGAACATATCCGTAATGAAAAATGTGAAAACAAGGATTGATATGGATGAAGCTTGATGCTCGTCGAGAAGCAATCGTGTATTAATAATTCTATGAAGATAATATATCACAAAAATTTATTATCCTCGTATGGTGAATTTTGTACTGCTACTTGCACAAAAGCATGAGATATTCTCAGTTTCACATATTAACTGTGCATTTTTTTCACCGTTTCGTGCTCTATGTTCATCTTCTTTTGCAGTTTCTTTCTTTTTCTTCTTCTTCTTCTTCTTCTTCTTCTTCTTCTTCTACTTTCACCGAGTTAACTGTTGGAATCACACATATACAGCATGGCCCTACAGAATCGCATATTTGTGTTGATATTTATGATGAAGTCGGCATTGGTGGAGGTGCATCAGGGGTTGCTGGTGGTCTTCTGCATCCATATTCCCCAAAAGGTCCTTAGCTTGATTCAGCTTGTCTTCACTATAGTCCATAGATGAGTTTAAATGTGGAAACAGAAAAGAAAAGAAAAAGAGAACGAGAGAGATTACATATTTGGTATGATTTCTGGCTGAGTCGGTTCACCATAAATTAATTTGGCAGTCAAGCTTCTTTGGAGGGGTGCAGAGTTGTGGAAAGAGAGCTTACATCTCTTGAATGTTGCTGAAAGAGCAATAGTAAACGATGGGAAACATGCAACTCCAGAAAATGGTGAATCTCCTATAATCAGGAGAAGGTTTGTTTGTTTGTTCCAATAGTTTTTTCATATATCTTTCAATTATCTATGGCTGTATTGACGTCTATAAATTATCACTTTGTTGACCAAAATTAGCTGATAAAATTTTCAATGGAGCAATAGCATATATTGCTACTGGTATAGTGGTGGAAGCTCAATGAAGGGTGTCTGGTTTATGGTGCTTTATCTTGTATAATTGTTTTTCTTCTTGAGATTCTGATATTCCAGATCGTAATCTTTTCTTTTCTTCTTTAACTGAACAATTTTATGGGATAATACATCAACTGCCCTGGAAGTTTGGAGTATTTACAAAAAAAATAAAAACAGAAATGTTGTAGAACTACAAAACATTCCAAGAGGTTTGCTACAGTCTTAATTTTAAGAGGGTAACCACATTAATTTGATAAATGTAAGGGTTTTTTGAAACTTTTTGCTTATGAATGAGTAAGATGGAATCAAATCTGATTTTTATTTTATAATCTATTTGGAATTTTGTTTTTGTTGACTACCTCAAACCTCGGGTAATTTTTGTGATTATTTTTAACTTTTATTTGATCTGACATTGCCTTAAGATCTTTCTAGTGTGCTTACATGCTCTCTTCGTTATCAAAATAGGAATAACCATTGAGTTATTACTTTATAGTAAGCACCTGCACCTGTGACTAATAATAACTTGTTTATTCAGAGGGATCTTAAGACCTGCCGTCAATTCAAAGAACATGAATATAATGACAGAAGTAAGACCTCCCAACCTACCATATTAAGTACGTTATGCTAATCCAGACTTCTGACTGATTCAGAGTTATCTTGTTTTCATGATTAGAATGCTCAGAACTGTCTTACCAATTGCAGAATAGAGCTCATCGATGGGGATGCTGCTCATGACCTCATCCCTAATTTATCGGTACCTTTAAACTCGGCATTTTATATACCCGAAGCTCTGAATATTAATGCTCAAAGCTACCTTCAGGTTAGAAAACAAATTCGTCCATGTCTTAACTGACATCTTTTCTAGTGGTTTTTGATTCATGTTAGCCGACCCCAAATCATTTTGGGACTAAGGCTTAGATGTTGTTGTAGGGTTTGTACTTGGCATGTGAAAGTCTAGCAAATGACATGTCTACCTTGGGCCATGGATATAGAGAATTGACTTTTCGCAAGAAATCTGTTCAGATACTGCTAGAACTAGCAAGCAAGGACTGTGCTTGGATACGAAAAACTTCACTATTGTTTCGCTGGAGAAAATATTATCTTAAATTGCGACTGCTTATGAAAAAAATCCAGAAAATGTATCACTTTCAATTTAAAAAAAAACATCATAATTGACAAATTGTAATAGTTTCCAAGGGGATAAACATGATGGTGTTTCCTAGAAACATTAAATTTTGGTTCTATACACTGTAATTTTCGTCATATTCAAGAGAAGGAAAAGCTGATGGGCATAACATTTCCAGGAGAATATGATGCTGTGATCATCTGCTTTGGAGCACGGGCAGCGTTCCTGCCTGAGCTATCTGGTAAGCTGCCCGTGAGGGCGTGCAGAGGCATCATTGCTCAACTGCAACTTGGTGATGATACGAGGTATAAATCTAATTGCTAATTGTTTTGCCATACTAATTACTGAGTAAAGAAGGTAGGGACGCAGATCCAGCCAGGAGGTTTGCCTATAAGCAGCCACTCTTAAAAAGATTGCGTAATAGCTCACTGATCGAGCGCTCTTGCGTCGAAGATGAATCAACACGTTATGTTCCACCAAGGAAAGACTTAGGACTAGTTAGTTAATATATCAAAAAGATGCTTATGTTATGAGCAGCATTTAATATCATTTTAGCTAAACGATTATTACAAATACAACCCTTGGACTCCTTTGTCTTTTTGATGAGACTGGATAAATTTTATAAAGTTTTGGGGTATTGCTATCGAGTCATTTTTTTTAATATACCAATTATGTAATGTTTATTTGTGTGCCATCATGGGTTGTCTATGATAATACAAGTAAATGACATAATTACCTATACAATTATGTTTTTGGCGTCATGGATTGTGTTATATGATGATATAAATAAATGTCATATTCGGCCTGATTTGGTAAAATACTGAACATGGCTTTATTGAGGTACAACTGACATTTCATGAGCATGGAAAAGGCCTGATTTTCGGTAGTAAGAGACCCTGCCTATAGTTAAGTATCAGTCAGTTGGATAATTTATTCATGGGCCGTGCGGTAAATTTTAGGCCTGACTGGAATAGCAAATGCGTTGAATTGGCTTGATTGTGTCTTTTCCTGAATTTTCAAGTTTTTAAACGTATGTTTCAAAAATTTAAATACTCCCTTTGACATTTATCTTTATGTTTTACAAAATTGCACCTTTTGAAGGATGTGGGGCTGGGTTGGGGGTATCGATATTTTTTAAAAGATATTAGGTGTTTTTTGTAATTAGGCTAAATCTCAGGGTTTGATTTCGTAATCATCGATTCGCTTTAGTTAGTTCCACGTCGAGAAACTTTAAGATTCACAACATTCTAAAGCTTGCACCATTTTTCTCCTTCCCATTTGTTGAAAAGGTTCCCGTCTCTTCATTTGCAGAGAAGAATACCCAAAACACAGCCCTTCAATTTTGTCAGATGCCTGGCTTGCGGTACACGGGGGTCGGCATATGGATCTCGGATCAACATGGAGTTGGAATTCAATAAATTACTAGAGGCATGTCACCGCCGATGAAGCCTCCAAGGCAATTGACATTCTTGTCCCTAAGGCTTCTTTAGTATATCCAGCCTTAAATAATTGGACCGCAAATGGAGCCATTGCAGCACCGAGGGCAATGCCGCTACTCACTGCAGAAGGATCACTTCCACTACTCCGTAGTGTAGACGAATATATCCAGGGGGACCATACTTGCAAATATTGGTTATGATTTACCAAAACTTTTGATTGTATGTCCCGCGTAAGTTTCCGTCAATAGTTTAAGTAATATTAATATGATATTTTTAATGCCTTCATATATTAATTGTGATTGACGATGAATATGGCTTTTTGATTTTTTGTTCCCTTTTATTCATATTCCTTGAGAATTGTCGTCTTTATTGCTTTATTATTTGTATAATCTACCAAAATTGAATTTTTTGTACCTTCTCATGAAATTTATTTATATGTTTAATTGTTATTCTTTTATATTCTTTGAACTTTTTTCTTTAGTATTTTACATCTATTTGTAATTTAATTCTAAAAATGGGTTTTTCAGCTTTCTAATTGATTTAGCTTATGTTTTAATTTTATTTTTTATTTTTTCACTATTGGCTTATGAATTAATTAATCTATTTATATATATAATTAAACAGGGGCGGATCACAAGCCTTTCAACCGCGGTGGTCGAAGCTAATATCTTATATATTTTTAAAAATACAAAAGATACATAAGTCAAAGTTATAAATAACAAAACATTAAAACTAGACGTTAAATATAAAAATACCAAACATCGCTCATCAAAGTGGAACTTGTCGATCCTTCGCGGTCTTGAAATCTTCTATAATTTCATCCAAAGTAATCTTTTCAGCAAGTTCTCTTTTGATATACAAAACCAACGAGTCATTTAGAAACCCATCTTCCATTTTACTCTGTATCCTTGTTTTCACAATATTCATTACTGAAAGTGATCTCTCGGTTGTCGCGGTAGAAACTGGGAGAGTACGTAACAGACTGATTACTCGATAAATAAGATCAAAAGTGGTTTCTCTTCTAGTCCTCACCAACCATCATAATTCCGCAATAGATGTCAATTTCTTATAATCTGCATGTTGAACGACATCAATATCATAATGTTGAAGTTGCATTTTCATAATTATTTTCTCATGATCACTGAAATCTTGAGGATAAAACTTCTCTACTAGTTGACGTACATCAACACTTCGAAAAGTCTCATATGCATTTTTGTTAGGCATATTTTTATACGCTTATTTATCATTATTTTGTAGTATTTTGGAGTGTGAAATCATCTAAATGAGCTTTTAATGCCTTAATTTTGCATGATTGACAGGAAATTGAAGTCCGGAAGCTTAAACGATGCAAAGCGGTAGCAGCAAAAGCTGGACTATGAGCCGCGGCACAAGGAAGCGAGCGCGGCAAGGAAGACACCAGAAGGGTGAGTAGTGTACTACTGCGTGCCGCACGGCCCATGTGAGCCGCGGCACGAAGGATTTAATTACGCCCGGGTATTGATTTTAGCGATGTGCCGCGGCACAAGCAGGTGAGCCGCGGCACACTTAGCGGGAATTATACGTGCATGCGGATTTTGGGCGTTTGAAGCCGATTTTCAACCGATTAATATGGACGCGATTTGTGGAGGTCTTTGAGCTATAAATAGGGCTTAAGACCTAATTTAATAATCGGGAATCATTGAATCTAAACCTAAGAGAGCTTAAGCTTGGAGACGAGAGAAGAGGAGGAAAGCGGAGGAATTCAAGGGCGGAAGGCGGAAGGCGAAGAACGGAGGAATCAGAGCTTCATGCGTTTGAATTTTATGCGTTCGTTTATTTATTACGTATTTTCGGCTTTTAGTATGTCGGCTAAAGCCCTAATCTAGGGTTTTGATGAAACCTTTATTTTGGAATTGATTGAGATTATCGATTTATTACCTTTTTATTGAGTTTTCCCAATTATGTTTAATGCTTGCAATTATCGGCCAATAGTTGTATTGATTTAATCATTCACTTGAATCGGGAGAGGAGATTTGGTGAGAACTATTGGTGAGAACCGTTTTATTCGTGAGATAGGAATATACTCATAGGAACTACGTGGCCTTTAGGAGATTTCATGCTTTTTGCCTAGCGACGAGATAATTCACCTAGGGATAGAGTGCGTTAGTCGCCGTTAGATAAATCTATTGACCTCGGAGAGGCGGTAGAATATATTAGCAATCTCCGCCTTCAATAAATTGGGAAAATTATTTATTACGGATGATCAAGATTAAATTCGGATAAATTAAGGTGGATTGAACTCTAGACTTATTTATCATTTGATTCTTTTTATTCAAGCTATCGCTTTCTGTTTAGTCTTTTATTCATTCTTGTAGTTATTAATCCAAAAACCCAACTTGATTGTTCAAATAAAATTGGAATACAGCGTCGGTAGTTAGAGACTCAATCCTCGTGGGAACGATACTCTACTTATCACTTTATTACTTGTAAACGATGACGTGCACTTGCGTATAGGAAATATCGCAACAAGTTTTTGGCGCCGTTCTTAAAGTTGAAATTTCTCTAATATCGATTTAAGTATTTCAGTCTTAATTTGAGCGTTTTATTTTTGTTTATTTAATTTTGTTTATTCGTTTTCCTTTGGGACCTTTCGTTAGTGCATGAGAAGACTCGTGCGAAGGCCTACTACCTTTGGACACCGAGCTCGAGCGCACTCTAAGAAGGAACAAAAAGGAGAAAAGAGAGGCTGAGACGACGGTCAACATGGCCGAGAATATTGAAATCAAGGAGGAGACAACCAAGTGCGGCAAGTTCAACCGTAACTCGCTCTTCGAGATTATGCCATGCCGCAAGTCAACGCAAATTTTTAGAATTCGGCGTCCCACCATCAAGCTAATAACTTTGAGATCAAGCCCGCCATTATTCGGATGGTGCGGGCAAGCCCATTACGTGGACTACCGAAGGGCGATCCGAATGCCCACATTGCTTCTTTCCTTGAGATATGCGACACTTTCAAAACTAATGGTGTCACCGCGATGCCATCCGATTGAGGCTTTTCCCTTTTTCTTTGAGGATAAAGCAAAATTCAGTTGAATTCCTTACCGCCGGGTCGATTACAACTTGGGAGAGGTTAGTGCAAGCCTTCCTTGCAAAATTTTTCCCACCCGGCTAAGGCAGCGCGGTTAAGAAAGCGAGATAACCACTTTTGCCCGAGACGATATGGAATCGCTCCACGAGGCGTGGGAGCGATATAAAGAATTGCCGAAGATGCCCTCATCACGGCATTCTGATTGGCTTGGTGCATACGTTTATGGTGGTTTGAGTGCTTCTACACGCACTTTAGTGGATGCGACCTCGGAGGAACATTCATGGGAAAATCTATGGCGAGGCTCACGTGCTTTTGGAAGATATGGCTGGCAAACGCTTACCAATGGCGTGAAAGATTGACACCGAAGAGGGTAATGGAAGTTTCGAGCAATGATCCGATTTCCACCTTGTCGGCTCAAGTTGCCGCTTTGACACAAGACTCGAACTTTTCGCACGCACCACCCGTTACCATTGAGACATGTAATTGGTGTAACGGATCACACCCAGTGCGGAGTGTCAATTTGGAAATCCGTTCGAGCAAAATCGGATGGAGCGAGGCTCAATTCGTAGGAAATGGGAATCGACCGAATAACCCGTACTCAATACTTATAATCCGGGTGGCGCAATCATCCCAACTTTTCATGGAGAAAGCGGACAGAACACACACCAGCCCCTTTCGCCCGGAATCAACGGCGGCCCCCTTCCGCTCCCAAAGTGTCTCTCGAGGAAGCGCTTGCAAAATTGGCGGCAAATACGAGTCAATTTATGACTCGGACGGAAGCTACACTACAAAATCATTGCTTCCATTCGAATTTGGAGGTTGGTGGGCCAAATCGCTAATGTGTTGACTCGTCGGAGGAGCATTGCCGAGTACCACGAGACAAATCCTCGAGAGAGTCTAAATGCAATTAGCTTGAGAAGCGGGAGAAATGTGCTAGATCAGCCCGAGTGGGTAAAGAGAAGAAGGTGATTGAGGAAGAGATGGAATTAAAGCTAGAGGAGTCGAAGGAAGTTCAAAGGATAACTCAAAGACATGTGTTCCCCTGCTCCGTTTCCGAGACTACAAAGAAAGGAGGCGGACAAACAATTTTCTAAGTTCCTTGAGGTGTTCAAAAGCTTCACATAAATATTCCGTTCGACGCATTGGAGCAGATGCCGAGTTATGTCAAATTCATGAAAGAGATATTATCGAAGAAGAGAAAGCTTGAGGAGTTTGAAAGCGGTTGCCTTGACGGAGGAGTGCGGTGCAATTCTTCAAAAGAAGCTCCCACCTAAATTGAAAGATCCGGGAAGCTTTAACATACCGTGCACCATGGGGAATCTTTCGTTTGATAAGGCACTATGCGATCTTGGTGCAAGTATCAACCTCATGCCTCTATCGATTTTTCAAAAGTGAATATTGAGGAAGCTAAGCCAACCACATCTCATTACAATTGGCGGACCGATCGATAAAGTATCAGGAGTGATCGAGGATGTATTAGTTAAGGTTGACAAGTTCATCTTTCCGGCCGACTTCATCGTACTAGACATGGAGGAAGATGACAATATTCCGATCATCTTGGGACGACCATTTCTAGCGACGGGCGAACCCCTTATAGGCGTGGAAAAGGGAGAGCTAACTCGAGGGTCAAGGCGAGGAAGTTACTTTTCAAGTATTCAAATCGTTCCCATGTCCCGGAAGTGCGATAAAGGATCACAAAGTGAGGGTGTGGATGTTTGTGAAAGAGGAAAGCATCGAAAAAATCGTCGTTGGGAAAATTGATTTTGTGTTAAACGGCCCAAGTTTGAAGAAGGATGTAGAACTAGTGGCGTTTCTCGACCATGAAGAAAAATCTGCTGCCGATTGTGAGTTCGTTTGTGAAGGAGGAGAGTGAGCCGAAAGCCAAGAGAAAAATTAGTCATGGAGAAAGCGGGTGTTTGGAAGTTTCTCAAGTCGAAACCTTTTGAAAACTACATTTGATGACCGGCTGAAAGTCGAGCAGTGATGACCAACGGTCATAATTTTAACCAAAATACAAGCGGTTCGATGAGCAGGCGGAAGCGAATGGAGTTTGCGAAGCGAACTAACGTTGTTCAATAGGTCAGTGAAGACTATAAACTTAGCGCTTCTCGGGAGGCAACCGAGCTCGTAGGCTGTAGTTTTTTTGCATTTCTTTATTTTCTTGTATTCGTGATTTTTATTTTTCATCATTTTGTGCTTCTATTTGCTTCTTCCTCTCGTTTTTAACGTCATTTTCAAAATTTCGCGGGAAAGTCCGGGAGAAAGCGGAGTATAAGCGCGGCACGATTATTGTGAGCCGCGGCACACATCGATCGCAATGGGAGGCAAAACCGGCGTACTTTGTGCCGCGGCACGGCATAAATGAGCGCGGCACACTCGAGTAATGAGCCGTGGCACACGGAGTTTGAGCCGCGGCACACGACAAAACAAGACACGAGTAAAAGGGATGTACCTTGTGCCGCGGCTCACTTTATACGTGCCGCGGCACACTATGCGAGAATCCGAAAGGCGGGTAGCTTATAACATGCATTCGGCCGGCATTTATCAGTACATTTTTCCTTCTCCTTGCCTTCCCTCCCAGTAGCGGCCGTGAAGAAATTCCTCCATCTTTTCCTGCGATTTTTCTTGAAATCTCGAAAAGGTACGTTTCAATCTTGCGATTTTACTTGCTTATGGTTTCTATTTGGAAGTTGTGTTTGTGTTTGATAAGTGGAATATTTTTATTTCTCCTTCAAATAGTTTCGTGATTGTTAGAATATAACAGGTAATTTCATCGAATTTTCTTGATTAAATTGGAATATCAATGAATTGATTGTGTTAAGTTGGTCATGATTGAATTGTATTTTGTTTTGGGGGCTGAATCGAGCTAGAACTATGTTCATTCTTCAAGTAAACATGCGCCCTCAAGGTGGTGATAAATTGCCCAAATGAAAATTTTCGTTGAAAAAGCAATTGTTTTGAATTCTCGTGCAACGTATACGTTTTGAATTCTGACAAGCCCAATCCTTACATCAAGTTAAATGTTTACGTCAAATTCATCTTTCTCTCTCGTATGCGCTAGTGTCTTAAATTCGAATTTACGGTTTGATGTCTTTAGCCGCGCATATATCATCGTTATTATTTTTGCGTAAATAAACCCTCGTCTTTGTGCTTCTCGGGGCGGATTATGGCGCGCACGAAGAAGGCGACCAAGCGTGCTAGGACCGAGTCATTCCTACGCGAGGAGACCTCTCGGGAGTCGGGCCGAGGCGGAGGGCACCAATTTTCGGACCCGAGATCCACAAGATATTCAACGAAAAGATCCGTCCGCGTCCACTTATTCCCGAGAGAGGTTTTACTCCGGCTCCTCGGGGACGGGGAGTTGCTCATGATGATTGACGAGATGGGATGGGCTAGATTTACCGCACCTCCTGAGCCGGCGGTCATTTCGATCGTCCAGAGTTTTATGCCGGCGCTCTGCTTGGCACATCCGGCGGGGCATTCGTTGCCATCTTTAGAGTCCGGACTCGAGTCGGCGTCCAGGGTCACGATTGATTTCTCCCATTGCTATTCGGAGGCTTTTTGGGTTTCGGCGGTGGGCGAGACGGCTATGACCGCGTGATGACCGGCCTCACTAAGGAGGCCACACTTGAGACGATTACGGCCGTGCAGGCCCAGGAGCGGCGAGCCTGAGCTCATCTACTTTTCACTTGAGCTCGCGCCTCGGCCCGGCTCGGCGAGCACAGCTTTACTTTATTTGTGCCGCATTGATCCCACCTCCCGGATCCGTGCAGTTTTCTCTCCGCGCCCGGATACTTTTTGCTATCACCTCACTGCGCTTCGATGTGGCCCCCATTACGGTCCGATCTATCTTCCGGAGTATCCAGGGGGCGAGACGGTTGAAGCACCCCTCCCTCATCTGCGCTTTATGCCGTGATCGGGGCGACATGGTCGGTCGGCGAGCCGATGCTTGCCCACGAGCCCCGATCGACCACCGCATCATATCGCACTTTGAGCGGTGGGGCGGAGCGCCGGCACACGCTCGGGGCGAGATTTTTGCTTGAGGAGGCTCACGAGGATCCCGAGCCACTTTGTTGGCCTTGCGGAGAGGCCGGACCGCGGCCGAGAGCGAGGTTGGAGGAGGCTGTTTGATGGGGCTGCGGGAGGATATGAGAGGCAGAGAGAGAAGAGCATAGGGAGGAGGCCGAGAGAGGAGTTGAGGAGAGAGAGAGATGAGATGAGGAGAGAGAGAGAGAGCTGGATGGCCGCCTTGTGAGAGGAGCAGTGGGCGGCGCGGAGAGTGTTATTCTTGCCGCGAGCCGAGATGAGAGAGCGAGCCCAGCCGGCCGACGAGCGGAGAGGCGTCTTGCTGCGAGGAGGCTTATCATCGGGAGCACCTCGCCGCATGGGCGGCCCACATCATGCATCCCGACGGGCCATTTATCTGCGCCCGCCCGGCCACCACACCACCCTCCTCACCCGGACGATGCACCGGCACTCTGAGCGGAGGGGAGTACTTGACCTTTTACTTTTCTTGCATTTCATTTTTTGTCCATTGAGGTCAATGTACGTCCTAAGTTTGGGGGAGGGATTTACATTCAGTCTACATTAATTGCTGTACTCTATTTTCTTGCTATACATTATATTTTGTTGCATTTTTCTTTTTAGATAGCCTTGCTTGCCGTAGTTTTTTTCTTTATTCATGAATTTTCGTGCTTTTATTTTGTGTGATACTGATGTTACGACACTGTCTTTCTCTCTGAAGAAGCGGGCGAGTTCTAGTCGAGTTGTAGTCAGTTATTTCTGTTCTGCTTAGTATTCAATTAGGTCCGAAATTTTTCGTGATTGTAGAGGTCTTGGCAGATAAGAGACGATACATACTTGTTTAAATTCCCCATTAATACGTTTGGCTACATTTTCCGGATAATGAGTCATACTGTTTTTTAGTCGTGTGGGCACTTAAATTGAGTTTAGAGTCGGTCAGTTTTTCCCTAAAAGTCGAGAGAATGCGTTCTATGAAGGGAAGTCTAGTAACCGGGGGTATTCGCGTGACCCGTTGTTTACTCTCGCGTAAAACGACGACCCCGATTAGACTAGTAATGTAGATATTTCACATGTGTCAATGATTGGAAGCCTAGTAACCGGGGGTATTCGCGTGACCCGCTGTTTACTCTCGCGTAAAACGGCAACCTTGATTCGGACATGCGGAAATTTTGTATTCGAGTTGTTTCTCCGCTGTAAACGGGAACTTAGTAACTAGAAGCATCCATGTGCCCCATGAGTGTCTTTTACGTCAAGCGGTTTCCGAATACATGAGAATGGAAGTTCCACCCTAGGATTATCCCGATGAAACATCCGAGATCCTAGCACAGTGGTCGACTCGAATCAAATTCTTGAGCATAGTTATATAAGGGGATCTTGTCAGGGTTTATTTGTTATAAGACTCGTAAAATTTGTGCCTTTAGGCGTGGAGCAGGATGAACTAGTTTGGTTGTGTTGGCCTTTCATATTGTGGACGATTTGACTCATGTTTTGTTAATCTTTGAGTGAAATTTTCTTCATGAGCGAATGATTAGGGTGAACTTGACTTCTTTGCGGAATCATTATTCGAGTGCGGCTCGCTTTTATGACACTCGTATTATTTAGAGAGGATGGCAGGATAGTATTGATTAGGTTGAACACTATGAGTTGCACGATGATTCACGACTTTCTTTTATTGACTTTAATTCTTTTTGCTTGAGGACAAGCAAAGGCTTAAGTTTGGGGGTATTTGTTAGGCATATTTTTATACGCTTATTTATCATTATTTTGTAGTATTTTGGAGTGTGAAATCATCTAAATGAGCTTTTAATGCCTTAATTTTGCATGATTGACAGGAAATTGAAGTCCGAAGCTTAAACGATGCAAAAGCGGTAGCAGCGGCAAAAGCTGGACTATGAGCGCGGCACAAGGAAACCGAGCGGCAAAGGAAGACACCGGCCGAAGAGTGAGTAAGTGTACTACGTCGCGGCACGGCCATGTGAGCCGCGGCACGAAGGATTTAATTACGCCCGGTATTGATTTTAGCGATGTGCAGCGGCACACAGTGAGCCGCGGCACACTTAGCGGGAATTATACGTGCATGCGGATTTTGGGCCGTTTGGCTTGATTTTCAACCGATTAATATGGACGCGATTTGTGGAGGTCTTGAGCTATAAATAGGGCTTAAGACCCTAATTTAATAATCGGGAATCATTGAATCTAAACCTAAGAGAGCTTAAGCTTGGAGACAGAGAAGAGGAGGAAGCGAGAGGAATTCAAGGGCGAGGCGGAAGGCAAGAACGGAGGAATCCGAGCTTCATCTGCGTTTGAATTTTATGCGTTCGTTTATTTATTACGTATTTTCGGCTTTTAGTATGTCGCTAAAGCCCTAATCTAGGGTTTTGATGAAACCTTTATTTTGACGAATTGATTGAGATTATCCAATTTATTACCTTTTTATTGAGTTTTCCCAATTATGTTTAATGCTTGCAATTATCTAGCCAATAGTTGTATTGATTTAATCATTCACTTCGAATCGGGAGAGGAGATTTGGTGAGGAACTATTGGTGAGGACCGTTTTATTCTGTGAGATAGGAATATACTCATAGGAACTACGTGGCCTTTAGGAGATTTCATGCTTTTTGCCTAGCGACGAGATAATTCACCTAGGGATAGAGTGCGTTAGTCGCCGTTAGATAAATCTATTGACCTCGGGAGAGGCGGTAGAATATATTAGCAATCTCCGCCTTCAATAAATTGGGAAAATTATTTATTACGGATGATCAAGACTAAATTCGGATAAATTAAGGTGGATTCAGAACTCTAGACTTATTTATCATTTGATTCTTTTTATTCAAGCTATCGCTTTCTGTTTAGTCTTTTATTCATTCTTGTAGTTATTAATCCAAAAACCCAACTTCGATTGTTCAAATAAAATTGGAATACGAAAACGTCGGTAGTTAGAGACTCAATCCTCGTGGGAACGATACTCTACTTATCACTTTATTACTTGTAAACGATGACGTGCACTTGCGTGTAGGAAATATCGCAACAATTTTTGGGATCTAGAGTTGAAGCAAGACGAAGCAACTCCATGGCAATATCGCTGAAACGATGATCTAATTCCATTAATTGACAATTAATTGCTTCATAGAAAATATCCACTCGATAATGATGCTCAAGTGTATGATCACTCTGCTCATTACGAGCCCGAGGTCCTCTACTGTGGTAGGAAGAAGACAGGTCACGAATATCTATGTTGCGTACCTGACAGAAGAACAAGTCAGAAAGAAGACAAGTTAGGAAGATTCACTTGATAACAATGTTAGAGTGTATAATCACTATGTTACGTACCTGACAAAATGACTTAACAACGGAAAGCAAATCGTTCCAGCTTTCATCTTTCATTTTTTGCAATAAAAGTTTGGTAGATGCAACTAGCCTCAATGCGTTAAAAATATCTTGATCTTGTCTTTGTAAAGCCTGACAAAGTAAATCAGTGATCTCCATTATTTCTTTTTCGAGATGCAAGACAAATACGAAGTCAAAGGTCGTCATAGCCTCATATGCCGAATCTGCATCTCATCTGATTGAACCAGTTCCTTCCTCAACAATTTTGAGTAAAACCTCACAAGTTGGACTGAACATCTTAATTAGGCTCGAAACTGATCTGAGATGAGAACACCATCTAGTATTTTAGGCTTGTTGTAATGTACCAATTTGATTGAGACCACTACCGGTCTCCAATTCATTAATCGAAATCAAGTATGCAATTTGCTCGAGTTGTGCATCTCGTAATTGGTCAGTGCGTTTGGAGGAAGCACTAACAACATTGACAACAAAAGACAACTTCGTAAAAAACTTACGCAATGCTATAACTCCTTGAGAGGCGGCCATTAATGCCAATTGCAACCGATGAGCAAGGCAATGAACATAATAAGCGTGTTTACAATCTTTTAAAATCAAGGCTTGCAAACCTTTGAACTGACCTCGCATATTTCCTGCACCATCATACCCTTACCCACGAATAGACTTGACATCAAGGTTGTAATGTGACAATAAAGAATAGATTCCATTCTTGAGAGGTTGTGCCATAATGTCACGTACATGAACAAGTCCAAAAAATTGCTCTATAATTAAGCCCTCTTTATTAACAAATCTCAAAACAACATACATTTGTTCTTTGTGAGACTGATCTAGTGCTTCGTCAACGAGTAAGCAAAACTTTCCCCCACCGATCTCTTCACAAATCATTCGTCTCACCTTATTTGAAATAATATTCAAAATTTCCTTTTGAATCATCGGTGAGGTATATGATGCATACTTGGGAGCACGACAAAATAACTCTTTAAGCTTGGTGCTAAATTCCCCAAGTGCTTCCAACATTTCAAGAAAATTCCCCTTGTCAATGGAATTTGGTTTTTCGTTGTGGCCTCTAAATGCAACTGCTTGGAAGGCACACCAACGGACAAAAAAAATAGAAGCCGGCAATCTCAATCTGTTTTTCTCACGCTCTTCGGTTGTAAACTTTGTGCATTAGATCATTTTGTGCAAAATTGTGGAAAGATGTGCATTCAGTTCCCATATGCATCAATAAGACACATTTTTCCCACCCACTTTTTTTTAATTTCGAAACCCATCTATAGTAAATGTTTGTTGACCGTAGTATCCGATTCCATATGGCTTGTTAAATAAAAAATATGGGAAACAAAAAGCTGCATCCTAACTTTGTGAATATTCAATCCAAGGATATAACTTAAATCACGAAGCTTGAAAACTAAGTTTATGTATTTCTGGCCCAGATTTTGGAAAGACGAGAAGTGTTGGTTGAAGAGGACCAAGATTCATATAAGCTCGTCGAATTATATTCTGTTGATTGACAGGATAATCATAAACTTGATGACGCAAGCCAGGGTCTCGTTCTAATGCACTAAGATCAATATCATTACTATTCATTTGAGCTTTTTTTGCAAGGGTTTTCGGTAACCGGAACATTAGGTGAAGAGGTATTATCATCTAGATTTGTTGTCTCTTCGGTATCTTGAGAAGAAGAACTAATATGTTTTCTTTTAAAAAATCCATGAATGGTAGATTGAGTTTTCTTCATCTACATGTCAAACAAAATTAACAATTTTATCACATTTTAAACCAATTAAACTATCAAAGTATTAAACAATTTCATACAAATTTAATCTCGATAAGCAACAGCAATTATCAGTGGAATGAGCTTATAATATATTGTCTATTAACTAACTTAAACTGAAATTAAGAGACAAAGAGTAGAGGTAAAACCCAAAACACTCCGGCTACAAATAAACCGAATCGATGCAGACTAGTAGTCTACAAAATTCATATTCCTATTATCCTATAGTGTAATACCCGAGATTTCTGTTATGTAATTGGAACTTGTGATATTGTAATGATTGTACTTTTGTATGAGTACTATTCTCCGTATTTCATAATCCGATGTCGTCGAGCATATAATTTCGTGTATGTGATTTCATAGGATGAAATTCTGTGCATGTAGCGCACGCTACAGGCTAAGGGTAGCGTACGCTAACATGGTCTTATAGCGCACGCTACCGAGTGTAATTAGCGCACGCTACGCGTGGTCAAATTGATTGAGACGCGCGGTAGGTGAGATCTGGCCGGGGGACCCTTGTTGGATCCTGTCGAATGTATCTGGACGGCTTTCGGGAAAAGCCGAGTCAACGCCTTAGCGCACGCTAGAGGTCTATGCGTAGCGTACGCTAAGTGCCGAGTACGATTTAGATCGTGAGTGTTAGCGCACGCTACGAACAGTGTAGCGCGCGCTAATAACCATTTATTATAAATAGAATGACATCTATTCGTGAATTCATCCTTTCTTCCCCATAACCCGAACTCTTGCACTTGTAACATAACTCCATTCGTCTTAAACACCCCATATCAACCTCCTAGTTCGAGATTGAAGATCATATACCATTGGAGATTGGTGTTCAAGCCTTGGGTGTTGGATTGCTTCATTTTCATCCGTGTTCTTCACTACTTTGAGGTAGGTGATTCTTCACCAATGATTAGTAATGTTCATGAGGAAGTTTGAATCATGTTTGGATAGCAAGTATCTCGTTTTTATCGGTCATCACATGTTAGAAGGATACTTTTGACGTATCGGTACTAGATGTCGAATGAACCTTTGAACCATCTTATTATAAGGACTCCTAAGCATGTTTAAATCGATTTATGATCAAGTAATCGGATATTACCTAGTTGATACGTTGTATACGTTGGAATCATGTGTTTTGGAACATAAGACGATGGAACTTAGATTATTTCTTGAAAATCGTAGAGGAATTGTGTTATCGAGATAACTATCCGTATATTGGTATTTCATAATCATAAATCTTCCAAAAACCTTATTAGCAGGATATGCCCGAGGATAACTTGTAATATCACCATAGGGTTCATGAGTTCTTCATCATTCAACCCAGTTTTCGGTTCGTAGTATTCTGCCATGCAAGATTAGCGCACGCTAACATGTGTGAGTTAACGTGCGCTATCGAGGTTCGGTTTTCGCACAGAACGTACGTAGCGTACGTTATGAGGCAGCCGAGTCAGACTGCCAGTTTGTGGCTAGCGCACGCTAGTCCTATACGATAGCGTACGCTAATAGCTACTTAGCGCCGCGTTACGTATACGTAGCGCGCGCTAAGCAATCCAGGCAGCTTGTTTAGTTTGAGCTGTTCGGCCGTAGGTCGAATTGTTAGGCCATTGTTCGACTCGAGATGATTTGTATATCGTTCCTTTTGTTAAGGTTCGAGCTTGTTATGTTGATCGGAGGGGGCGGCCTTCGAGTGCGTCGAGAGCATTGAAGTATATCATTCTTGCCATCTTCGAGGCAAGTATCGTGATATGTTAATATCAGTATTTTTGGAGTATACGTATGATTATGCATGTTGTTGAACATGATATTTACTTCGTTGATTTGTCATGATATTCGTTGTATATTGTTTATACGTTCATGTTGATGAACATAATGATTTGGCATATGTGTATGCATGAGTTGTGTTTGTATACGTTGTACGATCTATGCTGAGGGCGCTGGATCGGATGTCCACCTCGTGTTGGTCCGACGGGATCATCTTGGGATCTAGGCTGAGGGCGCTAGATCATTGGACGGGTTATTTCCACCTCGTGTTGGTCCGACGGGATCATCTTGGGATCTATGCTGAGGGCGCTGGATCATTGGAATACCCATACTGTGTAATGGAATCTTGTAGATTCGCATTGTCGGGTTTCGGTAGCGGAAGCCCGTGTGATATGTTTTGTTGTGTATTGTTGATGCATATTCGAATTGTTTAAATACGATACTTGTACTAGCATTGTTTTGCTAACCCCTGCGGGGGTGGACATTTGTTTTGATGTTCGTAGCCAGGAGCAGGGAAGCGAACACAATCTGACGTGACGACGAAGGGGTTCAGTGATGTTTATTGTTATCGGAGATTTGTTGTTTTGGTTTGGGTTCTGTACTCGAGTACGTGTGTCCTTTGATATTAATTCGATATGGTTGTATTAATTACCCGTTGAACCAGTTGTACGTTTTCATAAACTCGAATTTTCGCAGTATTGACGTCTTATATTCACTTTCCCTTTTAATTAGCCTTGTAAATCCTTATTTAAAGGGTTTACGGCGCTGTAATTATTCCGAATATCTCGGGGTGTTACAGAATATGGTATCGGAGCTAAGATTTATGGATATCTTGGCAGTCGGGTTTTATTTGGGTGCATTTACGTTATTTGATTTACGGGTCGTTTGTAACATCACTTTGTTCACCAAGTCGTCATGTGGACCGTGGTTGTAAGTCTCTTAATCTCTTATACTACCGTTTTACTTAACTCTTGTTTTGTGAGTATTGACGGACTTTATTTCAAAAATTTTGTTACGTATATTGAGAAAATTTCGTTTACGGTATGTTGAGAGGAGGTCGTGGACGCGGGCCTTGATCGTGGGCCAGGACGTGGTAATATGAGACATGAGGATTCCGCAACTACCCCGAAATATCGGCTAGTCGAACCGATTCCCATTCGGAGGCGGCAAGGATCGGCGAATGATGACGCAAATCCGAACATGCCGAGTGCTTCAACAGTGGTGGCGCGAGATAAACCGATTCGCCCAGTCGTTGATCGCATGCAGACAATATGGGACAAGAACACCATGAGGATAACCGGGAGACAGATGGCTTCCGAGGTGGTTAAATTGCACCGCCAAAATTTGTGGATCTCACGAGGCACTTACTTGGGATCACCGCTCAAGGAGTTGGAGAAGATATTCGCGGGTCTCAAGCGTCCCGAGGACCGGAAGGTTCCCATTGCCCAGTATTTTTACACTGGGAGGCCTTTGGCCCGGTGGGAGGCTATTCGACCCGAGAACCATAATGCGGATTGGGACGGAATTCGAGACAAATGATGGAAGCACGATATTGTCCTCGTCAGGTTAGAGGCGAGGATCCGAGAGTTTTCTCACCACGAGTTCGGAGGCATCGTGATGGATGTAATTAAAACTTTTAATCATCACCGACTTGTGTGCGACACTTGGTCGAACGGAGGCGTAAAAGATTTTTCATTTTGATATGCGGATGAAGCCGGAGATTCAAAGTACATGTCCGGATTCGAGTGTACTACGTTGCGGCAGTACCAAGACAAAGCGCGGCCTACGACATGAAAGAGGCGGTAGAGAAATCGACGGAAGCAAAGAAACGAAGGTGTCGGGAAACTTCACGGAGAATAAAAATAGCGGGCCCCGCCGGTCGGTCCTCTTTTCACTCATCCAGAGACCTCCGCATCCTAGTCGAGGAGGAAAGAAGTTCCGGACAGCATCGCAGCTTCGGACGCATCAAAGAAATGCTACAATTGTGGTCGAGCAGGCATATTCGACGAGATTGCCCCGCATCTTCTGTGACTTGTTACGATTGTGGGCAAGAAGGGCACCGTGCGGCCTTCGTGGAGCCGCTACTAGATCTGTCGGCACCCGCACTCCGGACCGGTTCCTAAGGAGATGAGTGTGAACCCGGCCACAGAGTGGATTTCAGTGACGGCCGGGAAGAGAGAGACATCCGATCTTTGGGTTCATTCCTCCTTTGCACGAAATGAGGAGATCGACGACGAGAACTGCCGTTGCATCAGGTACGATTCAGATCCTTTTGCAACCAGTTAGTGTCTTGTTCGATTCGGGAGCTACGCATTCTTTTATATCTTTGAACTGTGTTAATCGTTTGAACATCTCGTGCTTGTATAATTGTGAACCTTAAGTTGTGGGATTATCGAGCGGAGAGAAAATTGTGGGAACACTAGAAGCTAGGGATTTCCCAGTATCTATAGAAGGGAGAGATTGGCCATCGAATCTTATTGTAGTTGACATATGCGGTGACGATTTAATTCTCGGAGATGATTGGCTCAACCGTTATGGAGCTGTGTTGAATTACCGAGAGAGAGTCATTTCCATCATTGCGATGACGGATCGAACACTTATTCCGAGGATGGAGACCGAAGCTCGGGAAATTGATCAAGGCAATGAAAGTGAAATTATCAAGCGGGGATGTCACGGACTTTGGTGCTATGCCATGAGGAAAGAGGAAGGAATAGAGCTCTCGTCTATTTCGGTTGTGAATGAGTTCTCGGATGTATTTCTGACGAGCTACCCGGTTACCCCATGAATAGAAGTGGAATTCACCATCGAATTAGAGCCCGGAGCAACCCCTATTTCCAGGGCACCATACCGCATGGCGCCAACCGAGATGTATGAACTCAAGAAGCAACCGGAGGAATTGTTCTGAAGGGCTATATTCAACCGAGCATTTCCCCTTGGGAGCGCCGTTCTCTTTGTCCTAAGAAAGACGGATCCCTCCGATTGTGTATTGATTACAGGAGCTTAACAAGATGACGATCAAGAATAAGTATCCTATACCTCGGATCGGCGACTTGTTTGATCAGCGCAAGGGGTGAGGGTATTCTCGAAGATTGACTTGCGATCGGATACCACCAATTGAGAATTAAGGAATCGGACATACCGAAATCGCTGAGATCCCGACGGCATTATGAATTTGTGGTGATGCCATTCGGACTTACCAATGCTCTGCGGTATTCATGCAATTGATGAATCGGGTATTCTTGGAATACTTGGATAAATTTGTGGTCGTCTTCATTGACGACATTTTGATATATTCGAGGACGCAGAGGAGCATGCGATCATTTACGTGTGGTTTTGAGCATCTTGAGAAAGGAACATATATGCAAAATTTGCTAAATGCGAGTTACGCTTAAGGAAGTAACCTTCCTTGGGCATGTGATATCCGCCGATGGAGTTCAAAGTGGACTCAAGAAAGTCGAAGCAATCTTGGAATGGGAAGCTCCTAAGAACGTGAAGGAAGTCCGAAGCTTCTTAGGACTAGCGGGATATTATCGCCGCTTTGTAGAGGGATTTTCCAAAATTGCTCGTCCGCTCACTCACTTCTGAGAAAACTCAAAAGTTCACGTGGAATGAGAAATGCCAGCCGGTTTTTGACGAACTTAAAAGAGACTGACGACAAGACCTATATTAGCGCCGGAAGGAACCGATGGATTCATGGTATACACGACGCTTCAAATCGTGGTTTGGGTTGTGTGTTGATGCGGAAGGATAAAGTGATTGCTTATGCTTCTCGGCTTGAAACCGCACGGGTTAATTATCCGACTCATGATCCGGAGCTAGCATTTGTGGTTTTTGCTTTGAAAATTTGGCGACATTATCTGTACGGCACTCATTGTCGATCTTTACGGATCATAAGAGCCTCAAATACATTTTCAATCGAAGGAATTAAACATGAGGCGTAGAAGGTGGTGGAATTGATCAAGGATTACGACACGGAGATCCTCTATCATCCGGGAAAGCAAATGTAGTAGCCGATGCATTGAGCCGTAAACTGTTTCTCTTCGAGTGTTGGAAGCTCTTACGCCTGCATCAAAGATTCAACGAGAACCGATCCGCGAAGGGATTGAAGTATGGGCACCAGAATCCAAGGGCGACTTTATGTGATGGAACCGACTTCATCACTAGTCGAGAAGATCAAGTCCAAGCGGTTGGACGATTCCCGATCCTTCGATTATGTGATGAAGTAAAGAAAGGAAAAGCCCGTGATTCGTGATACAAGATGATGGAGTTCGAGATTTCAAAGTCGGCTTTGCTCCCGATGATGATGATTTGAGACGAACTATTCGAAAGAAGCTCATAGCGCGCCTATTCTATTCACCCGGCAAGCAGTAAGATGTATAAGGATCTTAAACAAAACTTCCGGTGGGGAATATGAAGAAAGACGAGCGTAGCACGTTTCAAGTGTTTGACTTGTCACAGGTTAAGATTGAACATCGGCGACTGCCGGATGTTAAAGCCGCTTAGATCCCCGAATGGAAGTGGGAGGACATTTCGATGGATTTCATCACAAGTATGCCAAGGACTAGAGCAGAATGAACATGATTTGGGTCGTAGTTGATCGACTAACCAAGTCGGCTCATTTCTAGGAATCAAAGATACATGGGGGCCCGAGAGATTGGCACGAGTATTTGTTGCGGAGATAGTCGATTGCATGGGACGCCGAAGACCATTATTTCGGATCGAGATGGTCGCTTCGTGTCGCACTTCGGAAAGCATTCACAAGGCTTTGGGATCGAGCTCAACTTTAGCATGACTTATCATCCCCAAATGACGGCCATCAGAAAGGACTATTCAAACCGTAGAAGACATGCTTAGAGCTTGTGCGTTGGATTGGTCAACCGATTGGGAAGTTCACTTGCCCTTGATCGAATTCACTTACAATAAGCTTGGCACGCTTCTATCAAGATGGCACCCTTTGAAGCTTTGTACGGGAGGAGATGCCGATCGCCTCTGTGTTGGGATGATTCTTCGGATCTGATCGGGACAGAACCGGAATTGATTATTCAGACTCAAGAGAAAATAGCTTCGATTCGAGAGAGACTATTAACTGCCCAGAGTCGACAGAAGTCTTATGCCGATGTACGTCGTCGTCCTCTAGAGTTCGACGTTGGGGATCATGTGTTATTGAAGGTGTCTCCTACACGAGGGATTTTCCGTTTTGGGAGGAGAGGCAAGCTTAGTCCGAGATACATCGGACCATTTGAGATCCTAGATAGAGTTGGGGATTTAGCGTACAGGTTGGCCTTACCGCCATCGCTGAGTCATGTTCACAATGTGTTTCACGTATCCCAACTACTAAGTATGTACGGACCCGATCCACGTCATTGATTTCGACGAGATCGAGATAGCTAAGGATGGCACCTTCGAAGAGAGACCTATCAAGATACTTGAGAGCCGGATCAAACAATTGAGGAATAAACCAATACATTTGGTTAAAGTACAATGGTCACGACATGGAGTCGAAGAGGCCACTTGGGAAACGGAGGACGGTATGAAGTCTAAATATCCGGAGTTGTTTTCATCCTAAGTTTCGGGACGAAACTTCTTTTTAGGGAGGAAGGATGTAATACCCGAGATTTCTGTTATGTAATTGGAACTTGTGATATTGTAATGATTGTACTTTTGTATGAGTACTATTCTCCGTATTTCATAATCCGATGTCGTCGAGCATATAATTTCGTGTATGTGATTTCATAGGATGAAATTCTGTGCATGTAGCGCACGCTACAGGCTAAGGGTAGCGTACGCTAACATGGTCTTATAGCGCATGCTACCGAGTGTAATTAGCGCACGCTACGCGTGGTCAAATTGATTGAGACGCGCGGTAGGTGAGATCTGGCCGGGGGACCCTTGTCGGATCCTCGCCGAATATCCGACGGCTTTCGGGAAAAGCCGAGTCAACGCCTTAGCGCACGCTAGAGGTCTATGCGTAGCGTACGCTAAGTGCCGAGTACAGTTTAGACTGTGAGCTGTTAGCGCACGCTACGAACAGGGTGTAGCGCGCGCTAATAACCATTTATTATAAATAGGACAGCATCCTATTCGTGAATTCAGTCCTTTCTTCCCCCATAACCCGAACTCTTGCACTTGTAACATAACTCCATTCGTCTTAAACACCCCATATCAACCTCCTAGTTCGAGATTGAAGATCATATACCATCGAGATTGGTGTTCAAGCCTTGGGTGTTGGATTGCTTCATTTTCATCCGTGTTCTTCACTACTTTGAGGTAGGTGATTCTTCACCAATGATTAGTAATGTTCATGAGGAAGTTTGAATCATGTTTGGATAGCAAGTATCTCGTTTTTATCGGTCATCACATGTTAGAAGGATACTTTTGACGTATCGGTACTAGATGTCGAATGAACCTTTGAACCATCTTATTATAAGGACTCCTAAGCATGTTTAAATTGATTTATGATCAAGTAATCGGATATTACCTAGTTGATACGTTGTATACGTTGGAATCATGTGTTTTGGAACATAAGACGATGGAACTTAGATTATTTCTTGAAAATCGTAGAGGAATTGTGTTATCGAGATAACTATCCGTATATTGGTATTTCATAATCATAAATCTTCCAAAAACCTTATTAGCAGGATATGCCCGAGGATAACTTGTAATATCACCATAGGGTTCATGAGTTCTTCATCATTCAACCCAGTTTTCGGTTCGTAGTATTCTCACATGCAAGATTAGCGCACGCTAACATGTGTGAGTTAACGTGCGCTATCGAGGTTCGGTTGCACGTAACGCACGTAGCGACGTTATGAGGCAAATGAGTCGATCGCCGCCAGGGCTAGCGCACGCTAGTCCTATACGATAGCGTACGCTAAGCTTGACTTAGCGCACGCTACGTATAAGACGTAGCGCGCTAAGCAATCCAGCACTTGTTTAGTTTGAGTCATTCGGACGTAGGTCGAATTGTTAGGCCATTGTTCGACTCGAGATGATTTGTATATCGTTCCTTTTGTTAAGGTTCGAGCTTGTTACGTTGATCGGAGGCGGCCTTCGAGCGCCGAGAGCATTGAAGTATATCATTCTTGCCATCTTCGAGGCAAGTATCGTGATATGTTAATATCGTATTTTGGAGTATACGTATGATTATGCATGTTGTTGAACATGATATTTACTTCGTTGATTTGTCATGATATTCGTTGTATATTGTTTATACGTTCATGTTGATGAACATAATGATTTGGCATATGTGTATGCATGAGTTGTGTTTGTATACGTTGTACGATCTATGCTGAGGGCGCTGGATCGGATGTCCACCTCGTGTTGGTCCGACGGATCATCTTGGGATCTAGCCGAGGGCGCCGGATCATTGGACGGGTTATTTCCACCTCGTGTTGGTCCGACGGATCATCTTGGGATCTATGCCGAGGGCGCTGGATCATTGGAATACCCATGCCGTGTAATGGAATCTTGTAGATTCGCATTGTCGGTTCCTAGCTAAGCCCGTGTGATATGTTTTGTTGTGTATTGTTGATGCATATTCGAATTGTTTAAATACGATACTTGTACTAGCATTGTTTTGCTAACCCCTGCGGGGGTGGACATTTGTTTTGATGTTCAGGTAGCCAAGGAGCAGGGAAACAGCCACAGTACCGACGTGACGACGAAGGGGTTCAGTGATGTTTATTGTTATCGGAGATTTGTTGTTTTGGTTTGGGTTCTGTACTCGAGTACGTGTGTCCTTTGATATTAATTCGATATGGTTGTATTAATTACCCGAAACCGGTTATGCTTTTCATAAACTCGAATTTTCGCAGTATTGACGTCTTATATTCACTTTCCCTTTTAATTAGCCTTGTAAATCCTTATTTAAAGGGTTTACGGCGCTGTAATTATTCCGAATATCTCGGGGTGTTACATATAGATTACTAGGGCAGGCTACAAAAGAATCCCAAAACAAAAGAGACAAAGAATGAAAGAGTAGAAGGCAAAACCGAATCGATGGTCGTCTTCTTTCTGCTGGAACTTCGATCTTAAGCTGGAACGGAGAATCGATGGCCGTTGTGCTGGTGCGATTGCGAACAGTGTGAATCGATGGCCGATGTTTGCTCTCGTCTCGTCTAACTCTAAATCGGGTCTGCAGTTTTGCTCGCTGCAGTGCAAAGGCCGACGAACGGGAGAAGGATGAGCGCGTGTGTTGTGGACTTAGATGTGGGCTTTACTTAATTCAGACTGCAGGGGAATAATTTTTTTCCCATAGCTGTAATATATCTACTCTACTAATTATTTGTAAAAAAGCCCAGGGGCCTTGGTCCCTAAAGACCCTCTTGGCCTCCGCCACTGTAACTAAAATTAAATTTATTTGTAGATTTATCATTGATTTGACTTATTTGTCATTTTGTGGAGTTTTTGATAAACTTTTCTTCGTTGACTTATCAATTAATTCATCTATATTCGGTGAGTAGTGACATGTCCATTTATAATAATATACCTAATTCTTGCTAACTAGGATTATTTTTACTCGGCAAAATTAATTTTTACTCATTGAAACAGATTTTTACTGATTAAAACTGAATATTACTGATTGAGACTGCTTTTGCTCGATTTAAATTGTATTTTATTGAAATATGTAACTGCTAACTGAATTTTATTGATTATAATTGAATTTTACTGAACAGATTGATTTTTTTACTGATCAAAATTGATGTTCAATAATTAGAACTTATTTTTACTTAATAATATCTTTTCGAATTGAACCGAACAACGCCTTAATATTATTAATAATGAGGATATTTAGTTTCTAAATATTATAATAAGTAGCAAAATATTATTTTAATTTATCGACTGGAACAATCTTCTTTTGTTTGCAAGATAACTGACAACGTAGATGTTGTGATCGGTACGAACAATTAATTAGGGTTTTAATCTCCTTATAGTCATTGAAAGGTTTCAAAAAGAATTACATCCTCGTGCAGCTTTAAAATATTTATATTTTTAGTGCATAATTGATTTTTTTTTTTTGTTAAAAATTTAAAATCAATGATACTCTTTATAATCTTCTTATGGTAATGCATGCCTTCTTTAAATTGAAATCTACATATGATAATACATAATTGAGGTATAATTATCAAAACATTTTTGGAAATCTATTCTCATATATTTTAGTATGCCTCTACATTTTATAAGACTCAACGCTTGAACTAACCGGAAGATGAAAATTGTGACGGGGAGAGTACTGCGTTGCTCATATTTTTCATATATAACATTTGAAAATTTTCAAATATTACTTTGCTATGAATTATAAGAAAATGATACTTATAAAGCATACCAACCATCACAGAATATAAGAAGATGTTGTATGGAAGAACTATAAAAAGATACTACAAGGAAGAACGACAAATATGCTATGAGGGAAAACCAAAATGTAGCGAGAAAGCTGGACAGAATGATCATAAGAAAATGCTCTACAGAATTATATAAAGATGTTAAATGGTAGATCAATAAGAATATATTGCACGAGAACAATAAGAATGTTCAAACAAAGGTGAGCAATAATAATATGCTATATGGGAAAATCATAAAAAAGATGCTACATGAGAGAATAGTAAGAAGATACTATATAGAAGAACGTTAAGAATCACTAAATGGGAGAACGATAAGAAGATGATACATATCAATAAGAAGATGATACATGAGAATCAGACAAACATACCAGAATCATAAGAATGTGATAGATGAGGAACCATAAGAAGGTGTTACACGAGAGAACCATAAGAAGATACTCAATAGGAGAATGATAAAAATATGTTGCACAGAAAAAACATAAGAATATTCTATATATTAATATATCTGTAGAATCGAATGGAATCCAGCAAATATTACGGATATTATGAATTTTATAAATCTTATACTGGTTTAGGTTAATCATACACTCTATAATTGCCATCATTGAACATAAGAGATGTTACACAGAACTACCAGATAAAAGGTTATCTAGGAGAACCATAGGAAGATAATACACAGAAGAACCGTAAAAAGCCACTATATGGGAGAACGATAAGAAGATGTTATATGAAAAAACCATAAAAGATATTATACGAGGGAACCATAAGAATATGTTAGGTGGAAGCATCAATAGGAGATCTTATATTGGAGAAACATGATAAGATCTTAAATGGGAGAATGATAAAATATGTTGTACGGGAGAACCGTAAGAATATTCAAACATTGGAGAAACATAAGAAGATGTTACACGACAGAAATATAAGAAGATGTTACACATGATAACAATAAGAAGATGTTGAAGGGATAACGATAAGAAAATGCTACATGGAAAAGCCATAAGAACATGATACACAGAAGAACATAGGAAAATGCTACACATAAAAACCATAAGAATACTCTATATAGGAGAACCACGAGAAGGTATTACGTAGGATAACTGTAAGAAAATTTTAAACGGAAGAACAACAAGAAAATGTTATATGAGAGAACCATAAGAACATTATATATATATATATATATAGTGGGTTCAGGTGAGAATGCAATTTAAGTTAAGAAATAAGAATGAATTTCATCCATAGATCTTGATAAATGGATGGCCAAGATTTATTCTCAGAAAAATTTGATGCATATAATGCAATAATTTAATGCATCGATATTTTGATGCATATAATGCATATTTTAATGCATTACAATTTTGATGCACGAAATGCATATATTTCATGCATAATTAGTACGAAACTCATGCATATTCGCAATTCGCAAGATAAGAACCATTCTCATTTGATCATATATATATATATATATATTGTTTATCAAGATATGTATATTATTGATAATATAATGAAAATCATGGATATCATGAAATTATAAAAATCTTATACGGATTTAGGTAAATCATATAATGTACCAGACACATAATAAGATGTTAACAAAATTTTAGATAATATGTGAGATATTTTGAAATTAGATTTGCTATCAGATAATATACTTTATATTTTCACAATTTGTAGTAATTTTAAATTTTATGGTTAATTAAAATATTATTATATTATATTTATTGGTTATTATATTTTATTGAATATCTATGATTATGATGCGGTGACGAACATTTATGTTAGTAACTCATGGTTTGAAAATTTGTATATGATATATAACATTATTCATTGTTATTGTTATTAATATGTTTTATAGGATTTTCTTGGAATAGGTAGACATTGTTATTAATATGTTTTATGGGATTGTAGTGAATAAGTATATAAAATATAAATTTAAAATTATTTAAGTACAAAAATAACCTTAAGTTGAGAAAAGAAACAAATAAATAGAAAATTTCTCTTCTTTTATTTTTACAATGTAAATTACACAAAAAAATCATCTGAATTATAAAATAATTTTAAAAAATTATAATAAAATTTATATTAATTCTGAAATTCACAAATAAATATAAGAAACTACAAAATAAATCCAATCAAGTATAATAATATTTGAGAAAATACAAACAAGTTCTAAAAAATACAAATAAATGTTAAAAAGATAAAAAATAAATTCTAAAATAATAATTAGTTAAAAATTACAAAAAATCATAAAAATAGATCCATATTAATAATATAAATTAAATAAATTTGTAAAATAAAAATATTGTGCAAATAAATCCATAAAATATAAATAAATAAGAATATCTTGACATTATAAATAGGTTTATCGAATTAAATAAGATGCAAACGTTTATTATCGATTTTAATAAATTTGTAATAATACAAATAAATCCTATAAAACAAATAATATAAATAAATACAGGAAAAGTACAAATAAATGCCAAAAAAATATGTTAAAATTTTAAAAAAATAACAATTAATTCTAAATTTCATAAGTAAATCCTAAGAATTAGAACTAAATGATAATATTAATACAAATTCTCAAAAAATTAGTATTATTTCTTTAAAATATATTTATTTTAATAGATCTAGAAACATACAAATAAAGTAAAGAATAAAATTAGAAAACTACAATAAATTATAAAAAATATAATTAAAAAATATTGAAAAATATAATTGTACCATTCAAAATAAAATATTTTATTAGTAAATCCAGAAAATACAGTGTGGATCGTGCATCCTATATTATTTGACCATCATGGGTAAAATTAAGTTAAATGAAGGGTAAACTTTGAATACAAAAATGGATAAGAACAACTATTCCAAACATTAAGCAAATACTCAAATTTGAAATATATATTATATTTAAAAGCACAATAGATTTTGATTACAAGTAAATTCTAAAATTATATATAATAAAAAAAATATTCTAGAAACTACCAATAAATTTTGAAAAATTAAAAAGATTCTAAAAACCAAATTTCAATCTAAAAATAAAAATTACCTTTAAAAATGTGGGAACCAATTTTTTAATACCAAATCATAAAATTGATAAGTTCTATATCCTCATTCATAAAACTATAAGTTTTTAGTACCATTTTGATTAAAAAGACTAAAATGTCCTCTCTTTTGTTGTAATGTTGACTTCTCACTTTTATTTTATTTTATTTAATTTAAACTACTTTTCTTCTTTTTTTTCTTTTTTACTTTCCTCATCTTCTCCGATCGATATTAATGTCCAACAACCAAAATTTAACTACAAACATATACATCAAAACAACACAACCATTTTTTACAAAGGGTCTCTCAAAAATCTTATAGAAATCACAAGATTATTCGAAAAGAAAAGTTGACGTTGAAATAGGACTTCATTTGTCGTGCTTCTGAGTTCATAAAGAAGGTATGCATCAGTATTTGACCGATGGAAAAAAAATTCCCGATCTGTTCTTACGGATACGATCGCTGCACACGATGGGAAGCCATCATGTGCAACGATCGTGTGCAACGGTCGTGTTCAACGACCTTGACATCGTGCGCACCACTAACGTGTTCACGATCGTTTAACACGATCGTCTACAATCGTGTGCACCGATCGTGTTCATAGCCAGAAACTTGCACACGATCACTGCACACGGTAGTATACGACTGTGTGCATCGGTCGTGTCCAAGGCAGACCGTTTTATAATATTGTTCGCTCAGTTTTCTGAATGGTTATTCATCTTTTTGTAATCAGATATCGTGGCAGCGTATTTTGATACATCACGGTGGTCATTGGGAGCGATCGACATATGCAGACGGGGACTCCTTTTTTGTCTATATCGACACGAGCAAAGTTAGTCGTGCAAACCTCGTGGGGGTTATCAGAGAGGGTTTGGGTGGTCCAAATGAGTCCGATTACAAATTATGGTACTTGACACATATGGCCAAGGGAAACAAAGTAAAAGTCCTATTATGGGGCAATACCGAGATACTTCGATTACTAGTAGAATACAAGGAGGATTCTGAGGTCTATGTTGGGAACAGCAGCTCCTCCACTCCCGAGGTTAATATGGGATGTAGCAGCTCGAGAGTAGAGCCCGACAACATAAATTATGACATGCCTTCCAAAGAGTATCAATACGAGGAAGATGAGGAAGACGAGGAAGATGAGGAGGTGCATACATCCGAAGATGAAGATTGTTGTAAAGACTTGCTTGAGTCACTATCTGCGGAATTTCTTGCTTGGGTTCGCCAACCGGACCAAATGGATAGGATTATGAGTCGTCGGAACTTCTCATCCGACCATCAATCTGCGAGCGAGCATGAGCATCTACAATCAATGCGTAACTGGATCATTCCATTTCCGGACCCCGGTAGTGCCGGGACTTTGGGTTGGGTCGAGCAGCCTCCACCGGTCACCGGTCAGCTAGAGATGG
Source organism: Orobanche coerulescens (assembly GCA_033398695.1). NCBI lineage: Eukaryota > Viridiplantae > Streptophyta > Magnoliopsida > Lamiales > Orobanchaceae > Orobanche > Orobanche coerulescens. The sequence goes on from CM065810.1 coordinate 44,793,488, forward strand.
GGTTCACCTTTCGTTCCAAGACAGAGTTGAGGATAACTGTAGGAATGTATCATTTGGAAAACATGCTACAGTGTATCACTGATCGTTCCGCCGATAAACGTATAGTGTTTGTCTGTAAGAGTGGGCGAAAAAATTGTCAGTTTAGGTTGTGTGCTATTGAGGGTGCAACTATTTGGAGAATTACTAAGTTGACATTGGAGCACAGCTGTCACCCTGATTTGAATCGTGCTGCCGCACGATCGGTCACTTCTGAGGTTGCCGCCCATTATTTTGCTAAAAGATTGACCGGTGAGGGGGTCAATTTGAGGCCAAAGGAGATGATTGCAGAGATGTGTAGGGAGTACGGCATTGACATGCTATACAGTTTTGCTCTCCGGACGAGGAATATAGCGATAGAGAATACATATGGCGGCTTTGATGAGTCGTATCAGAGGCTCCCATCTTATCTGTATTTGTTAAAACAGCGTAATCCAGGGACAATTTATGATTTGCAGACGACTCGTGAGGGAGTGTTTTGCCACATGTTCGTTGCACTCGGATAGAGTATTAGGGCATTTGATACGTGCCTTCGACCGGTGATTATAGTTGATGGGACCCACCTGAAGGGAAGGAATAAAGGAACTCTATTTGTGGCCGTCACATTTGACGGGAACGAGCAAGTATTTCCTCTTGCTGTTGGTCTCGGTCCGATAGAGAACGACGAGTCATGGACTTATTTTCTCTATAACCTGTGCAGATGATACAATCCGATGGAAGATTTACTGATTGTGAGTGACCAACATAAGAGCATTCAGAATGTTGTTCGAGCCGTCTATCCGAATGCATTCCACGGGTTGTGCTATCACCATCTTGCAAAAAATCTGACCTCCTACGGTGCGCATGCTATAGGACTCTTTAGAACTGCTGCCTACACGCATCGAGAAGAAGTTTTTGAAAACTACTTTTCAAAACTACATATCGAAAGCCCTAATGGGGCTCACAGGCGCCTTTCTGAAATTGGGCCAGAGCGGTGGGCTAGGTCGAAGTGTCTGGTACGACGCTATAACTTCTTGACATCCAATGTTGTTGAATGCTTTAATAATCGTATGTTATGGGCGAGGCGTTTACCTGTTTGCTCGTTACTTGAGATATTTCGCCTAATTTTAGAGAATTGGTTTGATGAGAAGCGGGGAGAAGCTACATCAAGAGACCATGAGTTAACAATGCACACTTTTGAAAAGTTTTCTAACTCTGTGCAAGCCAGTCTGAATCTTACCGTTCGAGCTACCACCCCACTTTTTTATAAAGTCGAAGAAAACAAAGTTTCTTATGAGGTCGACCTTCGAACATGGACATGTTGTTGTCGTGAGTTTGATTTGGATCAGATTCCATGTCATCATGCCGTTGCCGCTATAAGGTAATTGTCTATGCTGTTGTGTGCACATGTGTTGTGTCAAGATTTAACACCTTCCGACCGGCGATCGCCTCCGAGGCCGAGCGACCGACTTACTGCCGAGCGGCCAAGGCAGATCTGCCGATCAGCGACCTGGCGACCGAGCCTTAACCCAGCGGACATGCTAGACTGGCCAACCGAAGGTCCCAGGACAAGTCCCGGTGCCGAGCGATCGACCTCAGATACGATCGTCTCTCGGTACTCGGCGACCGACTCCTGGCGACCCTCTATCGGCATCCGCCGATCGACCCTTGGTGACCGACCATTGGTGACCTACCCTTGGCGACCGACCCTTGGCGACCTCCATCCACTGGCCGATGGCGACCTCGGATGATCAGCTAGAGACGATCGCCTCATGTCGATCTCCACCGATGACCATCCAGTCGGCGAAGACCAAGTCTCAAAACTGACCCCACGTGCAGATCCACAAAAGGCGCTGACAAACCTGTCACCTACCTCACCTACCAACAGGGCCCAGACCTGCGAAAGGAGCTGACGGACAAGACTGGTGACCACAGCCTGTCACCTACCCTGACAAAGTCCGCCGAAAGTAACAAAGTGGGACCTCCTGTGACAGTACTTCCGGACGCGTGCCGGCTCCTCATTGGGCCACTCAGCTGGCTGCCGGCTGGATCTCTGGACTTTTGGCAGGCAGGCCACGTGACCTTTAGGACGATCGCCCCATTGCATTAATGGCCGAAAGGCGATCGCCCACTAGGGGACAAGGCACCTCAACCCCTATATAAAGAGGGCAGCCTGCACTTGGATTTCCTCTGAGCAATATCGCGATTCAAGCACACAATACAGAAGCAAATATACAGCACTTGGCTAATCTCCAACTCTTGGCAACAGCTTTCTTTCGGTCTTACTTCTCCCGGCCTTTTCTTCTCGAGCAGATTATCGGCGGGACGAAGAACACCGAGCTTCGCTCAAGAGCCGGATTAACAGAGTCTTTTTACACTCATTGTATTTAGATTTCTCTCATTAATACTTGTATCCACGAATATTTGTATTAATAACATCTCGCGAGAGCATTCAAGCCCGGGCCTAACAAACCCGGCAAATCTTGTATTATTTATCTTCTCTCGGAAGTGCTCCCGCAATTGTTGTTTGTTGTCCGTCTTCCAGCAGTATTAATCTTCGGATAAATATTTTGGGCAACAACAATTGGCGCTAGAAGAAGGGGCTTCAACCCTCGAATTTTTACATCTACCGTCCCGAAGAACACTCACTGTTCTCGGGGCAGATACTTGAAGTGACACTTACTGCACTTCAAAGAAATCCTACAGAAATCATGTCTTCCGCCTCCGCGCCGAAGAAAGCCGCTGACCAGCCGGCCAAACCCCCTGTTCCGTCCCAGTCCGAGCCACAGCCGATGGTGGAAGGTAGCCGCCGCGGTCAGAGACGCTCGATCCCGTCCCTGGACGGCGGCCCAAGCCTCTCGCTCGATCGGTTCCAAACCAAGGAACAGATCGAAGGGGCCCTGGCCGTCCTACAGGAGCGACGGAGTGCTCTCAACGCGCCTCCTGCTATCGCCCCCTCGGCCGTCCGCCGGAAGTCCAAGCGGAAGCTCAAGGCGTCACTGGCCGAGCGATCGCCAGGAGGCTCCCGTCCGCAGGAAGAGGCGCTCGCCAGCCGGGGCACCTCTGTCTTCGATCGCCTGGGCAGTGACCCGACTGATACGGGCGTCCGGCCCGGCTACGAGACAGCGGAGTTTGAGTCCGTCACGGGAGCTCGGCCTACCCGACTCCCGGAAGGCGGCTGGCCGTCGGCTCCCCCTCGCCCATTGCCGAGGCGGCGGCGTGAGCCGGAGATCGGTACACGATCGCCTCGGCTCCTGCTCCCAAAGCCGATCTGCAAGCGACCAAGCCACGGCGATGACTGCAATGCAACGTCAACTCAACGACATGAAGGCGCTCCTGGAATCCAGGGCAGGCACCAAGAAGACGATCGCCGGGCCAAGCGAGCCGCTCGCGATCGACATCGAGCTCGCCCCCGTGCAGCACAAGATCGCTCCCCCGCAAACACCCGTGTACGAGGGGCGATCGGACCCCCAAGTGCACCTGAGGAAGTTCAACATCTACATGACCGGGTGTGGGGCATCTGACGCGACCAGATGCCGAATGTTCCCTCGGCGATTTGGGCGACCTCGCCCACCGGTGGTACACTTCATTGCCACCTCGGTCCATTGGCTCCTTTAACGAGTGGCGCACGTCTTCACGGAGTACTTCGCCACTGTGGTCGTCGGCCCGAAGGTCCCCTCCGCATGATGCAAATCAAGCGGGGAGAAGAAGAGTCCGACTCGGATTACATCGAGGGTAGACGTAATCATCCTCAATGGCGAGCCCATAAGCGATGAGACCGCCTCTACGCGGTCTAGGAGGATTTCGGGGTTTTTCGCCTATGTTCGGGCATCTCACGAAGACCCAACCTACGACCTACGCAGCCTTCCGGCTAGAGCGCAGATTTTACGGCCGTGCAAAGGTTTCTTCTTAGCCTGTGAGCGGCGCGATCGGCACCGGACGACGATCGCCCGCCGATCGCCAATATCGACCTACGAATAAAGCGATCGGCGGCGGCGGCGATCGCCGATCTTCCGCCCGATCGCCGATCATCACGCTACATCATCCGCAACCCGGAGGACGCGATCGCCATCTGATCCGGCATATAACATGACGGACTAAGGCATAAGATCGCCTCCACCGCACATCATAAAGCCATGGTCCTAGCAATCGATGGAACTGCCGCTGCCATGCAAGGTCCCTTTCGGCCAAGATCGCCCGCCCTTCGTTTAAATACGAGGCCGGCGTAGTCGAGGCTCTCCAACATTAATAAGTGGACACATACCACAATCCCGTCTCAACGTGCCGTCGAGGTCGGCCATCTCCATGGTGGCCGAGGTGGAAGCAGAGCTAACAAGCCGCGGGCGTGGAGTTGATTCATCCGACGCCGCCCCGCGCAAGGACTCCTCTAGACCGAGACCGCACGCCCTTCGTTTAGATACGAGGCGGCGCGGCTAACAGAGGACCCTCATAATAAAGTGAGTCACGAGACACTCATTGTCTTCACGCACCAAGACACGGTCATGGGGTCGGTCCATCGATCTCCGCGACTGTGCACGATTCCTCAAACAAAACGAAACCACCAAGTTTCCATGGGGGATCGGCCAATGTTGTTTTTGCAGGTACAAGACCGAAAAATAGCTAAGCCAATCGACCATGGTAGCCCAAGTCCGAAATCGTAAGTCAGCTCAGCAAGGTCGCCCGTCCTCATCCTTACACGGTCACCAGCAAGAACCACCTCGCCCCATGTCTTCAACATAGGAGCAAGCTGGGGGGCAATTGTTGTGTCAAGATTTAACACCTTCCGACCAGCGATCGCCTCCGAGGCCGAGCGACCGACTTACTGCCGAGCGGCCAAGGCCGATCTGCCGATCAGCGACCTGGCGACCGAGCCTTAACCCAGCGGACATGCTAGACTGGCCAACCGAAGGTCCCAGGACAAGTCCCGGTGCCGAGCGATCGACCTCAGATACGATCGTCTCTCGGTACTCGGCGACCGACTCCTGGCGACCGACATCTGGCGACCCTCTATCGGCATCCGCCGATCAACCCTTGGTGACCGACCATTGGCGACCTACCCTTGGCGACCGACCCTTGGCGACCTCCATCCACTGGCCGATGGCGACCTCGGATGATCAGCTAGAGACGATCGCCTCATGTCGATCTCCACCGATGACCATCCAGTCGGCGAAGACCAAGTCTCAAAACTGACCCCACGTGCAGATCCACAAAAGGCGCTGACAAACCTGTCACCTACCTCACCTACCAACAGGGCCCAGACCTGCGAAAGGAGCTGAAGGACAAGACTGGTGACCACAGCCTGTCACCTACCCTGACAAAGTCCGCCGAAAGTAACAAAGTGGGACCTCCTGTGACAGTACTTCCGGACGCGTGCCGGCTCCTCATTGGGCCACTCAGCTGGCTGCCGGCTGGATCTCTGGACTTTTGGCAGGCAGCCCACGTGACCTTTAGGACGATCGCCCCATTGCATTAATGGCCGAAAGGCGATCGCCCACTAGGGGACAAGGCACCTCAACCCCTATATAAAGAGGGCAGCCTGCACTTGGATTTCCTCTGAGCAATATCGCGATTCAAGCACACAATACAGAAGCAAATATACAGCACTTGGCTAATCTCCAACTCTTGGCAACAGCTTTCTTTCGGTCTTACTTCTCCCGGCCTTTTCTCCTCGAGCAGATTATCGGCGGGACGAAGAACACCGAGCTTCGCTCAAGAGCCGGATTAACAGAGTCTTTTTACACTCATTGTATTTAGATTTCTCTCATTAATACTTGTATCCACGAATATTTGTATTAATAACATCTCGCGAGAGCATTCAAGCCCGAGCCTAACAAACCCGGCAAATCTTGTATTATTTATCTTCTCTCGGAAGTGCTCCCGCAATTGTTGTTTGTTGTCCGTCTTCCAGCAGTATTAATCTTCGGATAAATATTTTGGGCAACAACAACATGGTCATGGCCATTCAATGTTTTTGTCTATGCTGTCGTGTACACGGTCATGGCAGAATGCTTACGATCGTAACCCACGATGGGCACGATCGTAACCTACGATGGGCACGATCGTAACCCACGATCGGCACGATCGTGTTCTGCCATCGTGTGCAAAACAGGTCTGGTCTGGATTTATCCTACACCTCATCAATATCAAAAATACATTGTCCTATATAACATTCTTGATATAATTGCTTATTGTAACAGGCGCGCCGGCAATGGTTTGTCCGTGTATGATTTTGTTAGTCATTATTTCAAGCAACAAGGCCTTAGAGAGACTTATAAGGAGCATATTAGTCCCATCCCACATCCTGATGAGTGGAATATCCCACCGGAGATCTCATCCATCGTTTGCGTACCTCCAGAGGGGGTACGACAAGCCGACCGACCAAGAATGAGTCACTCACGGTCCGCTGTTGAAAATTTGCCCGCAGGTGGATGGCTTCAGGTGTGCGGTAGGTGTAAAGGAACCGGCCACAATAGAAAATCTTGCAAAGCATTCATTCCCATAGGTGGTGTGGATTTGAATATCCCTGAAGAAACTCAAGGAATGGATGAACAAACGAGGCAAAGGCGCCGGCAGAAGAAGAGGTGTAGCATTTGCCGTAATGATGACCATGACATAAGGGGATGTCCATACCATGAAACTTAAATTGCTTATGTATTTTTTATATTTTGTGACTTGCTAGCAACAATCATGTGCTGATATTTTGATCCTCGATGGACCATGTATTGATTAAGTATTCTGATTATTAGTTGAAATGCATAATTTTGTGTCTATTTTCTTTATCTTTGAATTGAAATTTAAGTGTTCAGTGATGTAAAGCAAATAAAGGTGATTATGGAGCCAAACATTAACCATAACAAAGTAGCTCACTTTAAAGAGCAATAGTTTACAACAAAGGGATATCCAAAGCATATAACTTTACAAAACAAAAGTTCATCACCATCACACCAAAATATCTAATAAAAACATAAAAACCACAATCACTTGGATCCCTTTTCCCCCATCTGCTGCTGTATCTTTAGTCTTGTATCACCATCTTCATGAACTTCCTCTTCTAAAATAACTTCTTTGCTTGTCTTCTCAGAAATATCCAAATCATTATCATCATCACCATCTAGTATGACTGGAGTACTCGCAGTGTTTTTAAATAGGCCCTGTTTCATGAAACACATTAATTCGCAGTACACACTACACATACAACAAAATCAAAAAACTTACTCTGAGCATTGAGTATCTTCCTCTCGGCCTAGTTCTGTATGGTGGGTTGGGAGGAGGTATCCTCCTTCTTCTTTTTGGTGATGGTGCTTCGATTCCTCCTAAATCGCTTTCTCGTAATCGGCCGCTCATTTCGCGTATTTGATTTTAATGGATTTTAACTGATGTTAATTGATTAGGGTTTGTAGCGAAAAGGGGGGCTACGGTTAATGTATTTCACTCTCAGTCAATGAAGATGGGCTTATATTGAAAAATTGGGGGGGACCCACGATGGGATTTTATAATAAAATAATTTGATGTTGCCCTTTGCAGTACACACGATGGTGCACGATGGGCACGATCGTGTGCTCCGATCGTGTGACACGTTGGCAACCAGGTGTCACGTTGTCTATGGTGTCAAATTGGCACTGTATCCACATATGCACACGATGGGACACACGATCGTGTCCACGATGGAACACACGATCGTGTGCACAAGAACATAAAATTTTTTCACCAATTTCTCAAATTACTCGTCAATTTAGGTGTTGTTACTTATATATTAACAATTATTTGTTAACGATACACTTATTTAAAAAGTTATTGATTGAATTAATATAATATCATGTGTAGTCTATCTGTTCTCAGTGTATTAGTTCGTACGGATAAGTTCATCATCTGGATGAAATATCTCATATACTAATGAATTACAACGAAATGACAAATACGAGTTTGTATAAGAAGCTATATAGTAATTAATGTTTGAACAAGCAATTTTTGAATCACAAAACATCCTTCTAGATAACACAATAAATCAAATTGGCAAAAATACCAAAAGTTTATATGCACACGATGGGACACACGGTCGTGTCCACGATGGGACACACGATCGTGTGCACAAGAACATCAAAAATTTTCACCAATTTCTCAAATTACTCGTCAATTTAGGTGTTGTTACTTATATATTAACAATTATTTGTTAACGATACACTTATTTAAAAAGTTATTGATTGAATTAACATAATATATTGCATATCATGTGTAGTCTATCTGTTCTCAGTGTATTAGTTAAATGCGGATAAGTTCATCATCTGGATGAAATATCTCATATACTAATGAATTACAACGAAATGACAAATACGAGTTTGTATAAGAAGCTGTATAGTAATTAATGTTTGAACAAGCAATTTTTGAATCACAAAACATCCTTCTAGATAACACAATAAATCAAATTAGCAAAAATACCAAAAGTTTATATGCACACGATGGGACACACGATCGTGCCCACGATGGGACACACGATCGTGTGCACGGCCGTGCCCACGATGGGACCCACGGTCGTGTGCACACGGTCATGGCAGCCATCGTGCGCACACGACAGCATCAACCCATGACCGTGGGTAAGTTGCACACGATCATGACCCACGATGGCCACAATCGTGTGCATCCATCGTGTGTAACACAGAGCCAAAACCTAAAGATTTAACAACACAACACGATCGTGACCCACGATGGCAACGATCGTGTGCATCCATCGTGTGTAACACAGAGCCATAACATAAAGATTTTAACAACACAACACGATCGTGACCCACGATGGCCACGATCGTGTTCATCCATCGTGTGTAACACAGAGCCAAAACATAAAGATTTAACAACACGACATATTCATATTGCCAAAACTGTCTAAATACAACATAAGTATTTAACAACACGACACATTAATCTTGCCACAACACAACACACCATAAGCCATTTTACATGTCTAAAGACAACATAAAGATTTTAGCAGCTAAACCATATCGATATTTCTTAATATATTTCTCATTAAGTTCCTTGATTTGGTGCCTTGCTCCTGGGTTTACAGAGACGAGTCGATCCAAGTACATGCACGCGAAGGGGCCACAACTGTGATTGTCGTTTTGTATGAACTGTAGCTCTCGTGGCATAATTTTGAAACTCATCTTCGTGTCATACTTCTTCTTCGATTGGTTGTTCATCCAATACCTGGATTGAGCTAGCACACGAGGCATCAGACGCATAATCAGTCGCAGTTGGTTAAATCGGTATCGACCATCTTTGTGGTGGTGTGACAAGGAATCGTACAACTCCACGGTCCATGTTATGATGTCAATCTTGATAGTCACCTAGTGGCTCTGGTCGAGGCAACAAATGGCAATGATCTGTTGAAACAAAATATGTAATCATATAAGATCATCACATCAAACATAGCGAATTATTTATAAATATAAATTTCAAACTTACTTCGTTGCAATTTAACCATGGAACTTCATGTGGTGTATCAAGACCTATCATGTAGTCCTTAATGCATTTAGGAATTTTCCAATCCTTGTAAACCGGCTTCCGTGTCATCTTGATACCAAGTGGACCATCCGGATGGAGTCTTGCAAACTCGTTGGCCAAAACTAACTACAAAAAGCCAAACCACAAAATTAAAAAAAATCCACATCACACCAATGATATACAAGCGAGTAGGTTATAGAACTTACGTAAAATTGGGAGCCGGCAAGTACAGTGCCAACTCTACTGACACCAACACTACGGACTCCCCTCCGAAGCCTCGCTCGAGTCGTAAGCACATAACAGTTTATCACCTCGGCATCAAAGTCTTCGTGGCTAGACTCTATCCGGTCAAATAACGCCTGGGTGAGAGCATGCCCAGTCTCCAAACACCGAACAATAGCATCACGTGGCTGCTCCCTCCTAAAGTGTAGGTACAACTTCTTCAGAGCCTTGCTATCTCTTGGAGGCGCAACCACAAAAGGCTCCCGAAGAGCAGCAGATTGTCGACTCACTCACGGTGGAAGACTACGCTCACCCAAATGCTATGTTCCGGCACTCTCACCATCTTCATCACCCTCAGCATCCCTCTCACAACTATAACGATCAGAGAGTTGTACAGCCGGCTGCTCGATCTCAAAAACTGGCTGCTCGATCTGAAATGGAGGCTGCTGCTCAGGACCACCACCCTCACATCGAAACATCACACTATAATGATGCTCGTCCTGAAACCAGTCGAACATCGTCCCATACTGCTGAAATGGTGCCTCAAATGGCTCATACTGATGCTCGTAATCAAGAGTCTGTTGAGTCCGCTCAAAAGAATGATGAATCTGAGAATGGTGACTGTACTGGATCTCAGAATGGTGACTGTTCTGGACCTCAGAATGGTGGGTAGGCGGATGCTGAGAGTGGTGACTAGGCTGACGCTGAGAATGATGACTAGGCTGACGCTGAGAATGGTGACTGTGGGCTGCACCGGAGACTGAGTGACGTGGAGGGTCAGGAATCCTCCGTTGGGCGCTGCTAACAGATGCAGAATGACGAGGCCTATCGGGAAACATTTCATGGCTCCCAGCTGAGTAGTGCACCAGGCTCCTAGAACGTCTATGCATAGTCAGAAGAAATCCACGATCCCAGAAAGCACCCGGCGAGAAACTCTAGAAATAAATCCGGACTCAGAATCGTCATACAAGATCGCCTTCAAACGGCGATCGAAGTATTCATCCCTGCTCGTGTCCTGGGTGTGGTCCGGACAAGGAAGTCCATGGACACAACACACCCTCTCTGGCTGCCTCTCCCGGCCCGATGTTTCTGCACCATCTACTGGTGGGGTACTCTGCCGGCGTCGCTTCGACACTTTATGTGCCGACTCATATGTAATCAATTTCCCAGCAGCCTTCTTCAACCTATCCATAACTTTCTTTCTCGGGATCGGCGCAGGCTCATCCTCCTTGTTCTTCACAGCCATTCTTATAGGCTTAATGAACTTAACGTCATATGGCGAGCCATTCTCAAAGCTCAGGTAGTAGTACTCAGCCTCATCCTCCTCCAGATGCGGTAAAGAGGGAAGTACTCTGTGCTGCAAAATTAGTCATTAAAGCATACCATTAGATGGGCAATCACATAACGTTGAAGAGATAAAGTCAGGAGAAAATACGTTTACAAATTTATGTACCTTATCGTCGAAGAAATGAGTAAAATCACAAAATATCTTCCTCGTAGTCCACATCAAACACCGGGGGGACTTGGACAAATTTATCTCGAATACCACATAATGCTCCCAATGAAGGAATTATCTCATATGACCATATCTGTAAAGCCCAAACAGGACCATAGAAGTGATAGTCCTTGTGCTCTTGCCCCTCCTTCATGGCAACGTTGCCTATATAGTAAGATAAAACCCCAAAGGCATAAGAACCCCAAGGAAACATATCCCACTGCTCGAAATCCTCAACTAATGCCCATGCCCATGTCTCGACCATCATGTCGTCACGGCATAGGATAAAGTAGTAGTATATAAGCAAATTGGCAACCTTCACATAATCTCTTATGTCTCTACCAAAATCTCGAGCATTGAACCTCTTCCGCAGAACACTAACCTTAATATTTTTGTCATGGAGTATTCTGTGGAAAATACCGTCAGACTGAAGGAGATGGTCGTCCTGTGGATGGAAGGTAGAGTTTCCAAAATGGAGTCCAGTGATCATGGCAAAATCACGGGCCGTAAAACGAATGGTCCTCCCGCAAACCTGGAACCACGACTCATCCAGGGGGAATTTGATCACCCTCCAATTGACGGGCAATCAAGTGATGTAGGGCAGTATTTGAACTCCCATTTCTCCTAACTTTAATCAAGCGCCCCAGGACCCTCTCGGTCAAGCTCTCGATAGCTCGATCAGCAACTGCGGAATTGTGGCCCATACTTCTTAGTGTCTCAATGATCTCTTTAAATACCGCCTCCCGTATGTAAAGATTCACTTGACGTGTAACAAAACGCAATGTAGGCCTCTTCCATACGCAACCAGTCTGTAATATAGACATACAACTCATAAGAATATGATAGAATGCTTAAGAGAACGAAAAAAAAAATTCTGCCTTGCACACGATGGCAGGCACACGATCGATGCCTGTCGTGTGAAGACCATCGTGTGCCACACGACAGTTCACACGACGGGCGTCAATCGTGTGCATGCCATCGTGTGCAGGGCAGGAGCCTTTGGTCTTCTAGCACACGACGGCACACACGATCGACGATCGTCGTGTGTAAACCATCGTGCCCACGAAAGACCATCGTGTACACGATGATGTCATCTTCTTCAGCACCATCGTGGGACGATGAACAACCGTCGTGGCACGATCGTGTGTGAATGAAAATACACTAACCGGCGGCTCATTGACGAATTCCTCTTCAGATGGAGTGTCGCTAGCGGAACTTCTGGCGTCTTCAGATTCTCTGTAGTAGTCGGAGTTCGACATTTTCTGGCCGACGAAGGGTTTCACGACGGGAGAGTTTTTTTGCAGAGAGATAAGGAGAGTTTTTTTGCAGAGGAAAATATTGAGTTGTGGGACCGTTTAGATTATTGTTGTTTGCTTTTAATAATTTTCTATTTTTTATTGTTGTTTGCTTTTAATAATCTTCTATTTTTTTATGTTTTTTTATCTTTTAGTGGTAGACTTTAAGGGTAATAAAGTCTTTTAACACATTTTGGTATCAAAAACTTATAGTTTTATGAATGGGGATATATAATTGTTACTTTTATGCTTTGGTACTAAAAAAGAGAGATCCCTTTAAAAATTATAAACAAATATTAAGATATTATTAATTTTAAAATTGCGAATATTTCAGCTTTTTTTCATATTCTAGTCTATATAAATATTTTTTAATTTTTATATTTTTAATATTTATCTTTAATATTTTAGAATCTATTATTTTTTTTTGGGAATTTAACTATATTTTATATATGTTTTTGTGATTTATATTTTTAATTCATATTAGGATTAATTTTTAAAATTTAAAATTAATTTGTATTTTTACAGTTATTTTTTTTAGTATTTTCAGATTTTCAGAATTCATTTATATACAACTTGTCTAATTATTAATTAATATTTTTTGAATTCTAAAATAATTTTAATTTATCTGATCATTTAGTTAATCTATTTTGGAGTTGAATTTTTAAGTCTAAAATTAACAATTATCTAATAATATTATTATGTCATAAAAAAATTAATTTAGAGAGTTAGACAAATTAATAATAGATTTGTGACTTTTTAAGGGTATTACGGGAATTTCATATTTAGCTGTTTCTTTTTTCAAAATTATAAACAAACAATAAAAATTACAACATAATTTTGATAACACTACAACATATAGATTGTAGAATTAATGATCAATGATCATGAATAATTTTGATTTGATCTGATGGATATAAGAAGACTATATGTATATAGATACTACAACTCCTACCTATTCCAAGAAAGACCCATATTTTATTGTGTTTAATTTGATATAAATTTATTCTCATGTTTGACTTATAGTTAAATAAAAAAATTATATCCCGTCGAAAGTTGACCGGTCATGCACTAGTACTAATGCTACTTACTAAGTTTGCTGTCAATAATCCATAAATTTAAAAAAAAAACCCTATTTTTTTATCTATAAAAAACTATTTGTTTAAGGAGAAAGTAAAAGACAACAAATCAATTGTATTCATAACACTGATAGAGGGGACTTTATATAGGCATTACAATGAGAGTCCTTCCATACATAGGATTCCTAGATAAGGTAAGACATCTAATAGGATCCTACTACCTCTAGAAGGATCTAGAACCTTCCATCTATGTATCTACAATCAGTATTAGGTAAGACACATCACGGGAATAATAATTTCCCGAACACTCCCCCTGTGTCGAGCACTAATACAACAATGGTGCAGAAGATGTTGCCTTCGTAAAAACCTATTCCAAGCCCAAACAAAACCCCATGGGAAAAACAAAGGCTTGATGAGGAAAAGATTGCAACGCACCAACATAACATGTCGTGTATACTCCCCCTGATGAGTACCTCAAATCATAGGAGTCAGATGCCAAGTTGCCCTCACAACTATACCAAGGAAAAACCCAGTGGGAAAAATACCTCTTGGTCTAAGTTGAACAGAAGTACAACGCATCATTGTATGGATGTTCTCATAGGTCGCCTTGTTAAAAACCTTACCAAGTGAAAACCCAATGGGAAAAACAAACCTTGGTCTAAGGACAAAAAGAGCGCGACACATCCAAAGTGCAGAGTCGCTAAAGACTTATCATGTTTTCTAAAGTCTTGACCTCTATGCACCAAATCAGTCATAACTTCTTCGATTCAATAGGTATCAACGAAACTGTAAGAACGTATGAAAACTAGACACCCATAGCTTTTCATTCACATACGACGTAACCTAGATCGACTGAGCATCACAAAGCTCTATCGAAGTTGACTCAAGAAATTACCTAGGACATATCTGTCTACTTTGCAACAATAGTCATATGTCACTCAACATGATGGATGTGATCAAATGGTTGGTTTCCTTGGAAAGTAGACACAAACCTTTCCAATGGCACCAATTTCACCATTTTCCAACAAGTGAGCTGCCTTGTAGGTCATATGGGAGATAGACCAACACATTCTGGGCAGATTCGGGTATCGGTTTTCAAGTGTCCTTTTTATCGAGATAGAGCAAGCTTCAAGCTTCTTGTCAATCACAGACATTGCATGAGCGCATCCTAGGCCATCATCACAGTGGCTTTACCAGATTATTACGAATGAGTGCATCGAGTTAAATATGAGTACATAATACCGTACTTTTCTCTTAAGACTGCATCATCACTTAAGTGAGCCAAGTCTTATGATGACTTCGACTAATCATTGGGAATCATATAGGCATTACTTTATCGTCTCTTAGGGAAACCGTCCCTTAGATTGCCTTAAACCGATTGATGAATATGCATCATCAAGTGTCCCCAAGATCCTTTCATTCTTAACTTTGGATTTAGCGGAATCTCTTAGTCTCACAAGAGTACATCACTATAAATCCTTAGTTTTATACTCAAAAACTTCATATCTCTTCCAAATCAAGTATATACTTAGTATGCGTTCCCGACAATCACTTGTCGACGCGCTCCGTGGTCAGGAGTCACTTGATTTGAGTCTGATCCACCACGAGATCCTTTTTATCACTTAACTTAGTTCCCCACTAATATAAGATTTAACCACAAGCTGCACGTCAGTTTTTGGGAAACTATCTAACTGAAAAGATAGTGGATGATATAACATCCATTACGATAGCACAACTAAGTTTCGTGTCATCGTAGTCGATTCCAGTGCGTTCATGAGAAACCTCGCGCCATGAGGTGAGTTTAACTCTTTCTCTCACTCGCTTTAACAAAGTATACGGATAGATCTTATCTTTGGAGTGTCGACACCACTTCAACAAAGGGCTATCACTTTGTTTATACTGGAGTCGCATATGTTTCCATTTTAGGCCAAGGCTACAACATTGTAGATTTTCAACGAAGTATGGTTCGATTAAACTCACATTCCACGTCCTCATGTACCGGCTTTATTCATAGAGTACTCTTTATGGATTGGCATTCACTGAGGTGTCCCCCAATGATGACTATAATCCAGAATCACATGAGACGGATGAGTTCATTTGATCATATGATCAAGTTTTCATGTACCAAACTTGCATACATTCTTAGCGAGAGTATTTATCGAACCAAGTGGCATCCCAATACTCTATGAGATCCACGGCCTAGTAACACCATCTACCACAATTTGTGGTGTTACCATATCACCATTTATAGGTGACGAACGTCCATGACCGGACACAATCCTTGCAGACATGTTTACAGCATGTATTTAATCTCGTCACTTTAGGGAACTTGGTGAGACACAGTAGGGACAAACTACGACAATTCCAAGTCGTTCTACTCGAACATGATCGTTCGCATCTCCCCCTAACGACGGGAAGACTGGCTCATCAAAGTGACTTACGAGATTGTCTGCCAATGTACATTTTAATAGGACTATGAGTGAAAGCGCATGTCATATTCATCATTTATAACCCATCATAATGCGTTGTGGTGACGCACTTTTGGCACATGAACATGTGGACGATAAAGTTTTTCAGTGTTAACACAATCCAGTTAACAAAATGCATAATGTTACACTCGTAACTAAGCATTTGAATGATGATAGATATAGGTGAATATGACATGTTGACCTATGCTACATAGCCGTAGCTACTGGTCTTGAGAATTTCAACAAAACCGCCACCATGCACCACCGGGATCGAACATGAAGAAATGATTGAACCGATGATAGGCCGTTGGTTTTATCGAACCTCTAGTGCTTTCTTGAAGAGTTCACTCCCTTCACCAGCCCCAAACACCTCAAAATTTTCGTGAGCATGTATAAACAGGTGTTTAGGATTCCAAAACCATCAATCTTGTGGTTAAAAACCGATCGAAATGACATCGAACTAGTTGTTGGGACGGCTGGTGGTATGTGAAAACTTCATTTAAGTGGTTCACCTCCTTCCAAGTCTCCAAATGGTACCGAAGTTTGTGAGAAGGTAGCCTTGGATGTTAGGAAGTACTTGTTAAAATTTCACTTTAAGACTTGGTCTAAAAGTGGGTGAACCGACCTTTACAATGACTGGTCCGCAAGTTGGACAACCATAACTCAGGTTTCATCAACTTATCAATCATTGTCAAAGGAACAACATAACATATAAATGTTATTACTTGAGTACGACCATTTGTGAACACCATCATAGCATTGTAAGCCACCCAGGCTAATACTTATGATTATGTATGTATAAGGACTCGGTGAAAAGGGAGGACTCAGCACCATGCTTATGCGAGTCGTTACATTATTCTCTTTAGCATAGGAGGGTGTCATCTCCTAATCGTGCCAAAGAATAGACTTTAATAAATGAACATGGCTAAGAAGGATCATCGGGGGTCTTTGGCGTCACACATGCTTATGAAAGCAAGAAGTGGATGACATAAATATCATCATTGGTCATGAGCCCTGCTCACGACTCCACCAACGTACTTTGGTGTCTTTGATCCAACTAGTTTCTTTGTTCAAAGAAAATGATGTCCATGACAATACCGTGGTATATGGATCATCAAATTGTCCAAATTCCGGACTATTAAAGCCTAAATGTGTCAATGTCCCAATACATCTTCTGGTTACACAAACCGATGCAAGCCGGACCATATTGACTAATGAATATTTTTCTTTTCACATATCCAATACAAGTGATGCATAAGATTTTATTCTCACAAATCACAATGAGATGCTATGAGTGATACACTTTGGCATATTTATCATCGAGTCATAACATGGTTCAATTGTTACGGAACATATGTGACTAGAAAACGCCATTCGGCATTCAACAACTTGAGCATTATACCACTCATTGATTGTGATGACCTAGTCATCATAGTAACAATGGATTTATAAACCGAAATCCAAAAATATCGTGTTCCTTGAAAATAGCTTAATACGCACTCAATTTCGCTTGCAAGATTTTACAAATATGAGCATAGCGAACACTCTAACAACATAGAGATTTTATACCAGATACGATCAAAATGATCTATCATATTGAGTGCATAACATGGCAAGATTATATGCCTAAGAGGCAAAATCACAACACAAGTATGGTGTAAAACTACCATGCATACGCTCGACCTTCTTATAAGGGTGCGTATTTTGGGCTTCCCCAAGGAAACTGTTTTTCAACATTTGAAAGATGATAGTTTAGCGTACAACGCATACCAAAAAACTGCATCATCTATGGCAAATTCGGCCAAAAAAAGGTTGAAAAATATGTGTCATAAGACCACTTGCAAATTTAAGATGGGAACCAAGTTGGTTGGAACAAAAGTTAGCACAATCGCTGGAAATAAAATTCCGCGCAGCTTGACCTTTATTTACTAAAACAGCAATAACTCCCTTGTTAGGAAGGCTATGGACGAACGGTCAGATGTTCTGGAAACTAGACTTCCGTATCTTTCTATCCATATATTGTGCACCACACGGATCATTAAACTCAGATCACAGTGCATGTTTTAATTGGCTGCTTTAGTATTTCCCAAGTTTAGTGAGAAAACAAGGTTGAGACCATATCCAATGGCATAAGTGTTGATGCAAAAACCATGGCAATAACAGCCATAGGTGCGTTTAAACGCAGCAGGTGTTCGATTTCTTATCTCGACTAATGATCCTTTCGGTAACTCCAACTTGGTAGACTTGCAGAGAAAGTAGGAATGTCGGTACAGCTAACGCTGTTTAAAAACCACTTATTCCGTTTGAACTTTCAAAGCATAAACAAATACCAAGGAGGATGCGCCTAGTCATGATCAAAGTGTAGACAAAATCCCCCAACGTGCATCAAATCAACCAAGTATTTTAATTCTCAATTTGCAAGCATACGTCATAATAGCCATGTTATATGGATGCAATGCGGTGCATCATAATTAAGCATTTTGAACCATGAGACATAATGAATATACCATAACCAACTCGTCTTGACCATCCAATAAGATCGACTAAACATAGTCAAATGTATAAGGCACATGCCTTTACAAATACTCGGAAAAATATTCGGACCTATAGTTATACGAACTATAATCGAGGTCAACGAATTCATGTACTTAACGCAATATGTCATTGCTTTACATGTTAAAATTCATGAGAATTATTCCTACATTCTTTCATATATCATGTTGCAAGGAGACGGTGCATGTCTACACCCACATGCAATATTTTATTTTAATAAGATGAAAGATGGAGTTTTCCAAGTATGGGATTGGGTCAAGACCAACGTGGTGGTCGCTCAATTCAATGTGACAATTCCGTCACAAATCGATTTTAACCACGACATATCCGTCGCAATCGATGTTTGTCCCATTTGTACGTCACAAATTCGTGACTAATCATGAACGAGTCATAACTTTACCGTTACCGACAATGTTCATTTTTTTTTTTCAATTGTTGGTTTAAAATTGACAAAACGGCGACATCAAATCGCACCCAAAACGTGGTGTATGCAACAACCACAAATATCGACTTTCAACAATTATCCGTGACTCCCCCAGGACCGTCACACAGTTTACTTCGACATCCGAGAGTGATACCACCTCTCATTGTCTCATCCACCGCAAAGTAGCGTGGGAGATAAAGAACCCAAATACCCAATTCCCCAAAAAAATTTCCCAAAAAGAGAGGAATTGAAAAACGGGAACTTAATAAAATCTTACGGGTACTTGGTTCCATATATGCTTTGATCCTTGAACGGGAGATTCTCTCCATATGAGCAACATATTTCCGTGGGTACTCCGTTCTATATTTACTTTGATCCTTGAACGGGATAAATATGGTTTTTTCTCCATAGCGTGCACATCATCATGAGCGACGTATTTTCCTATATACACGTAAAACATAAACATGTAAGATTCATAAGTGTACAAATTAATGAACAAATGAATCATTAATTAGGAAAAGATGGAGAGTTGAGAAACGCCCAGATAGGGCTACTGGGCTCGATAATTCGGCCGAAAAAGGACTCGAGCGCGGCGGTGCAGCAGCTCGGTATTGGATGAGGTCGGATCTCCAAATTTCCTCGTAAAAATCTACTTCTGTTCGGCAGTAGATTCAGTAATCAATATTACACAGAATCCGATCTCCACCGTTGAATATACAGATATTTGTGTTGGGAAGCTGCTGCCAAAATTTCACACCGATCCGACGGTTAACGAATCGGGAAACATGATTTTGGTACGACTGTGCTGTGCAGAAAATTTACGCGCGGAAATTCTCGCCTCTCGTTTTTTTTTTCGATTTTGATAGGTTTTGTCTCGATTGCACTAGGTTTTCAAACATTAAATATCACGTGCATAAAACTGTTTGGACAGTCCGGCGGTGCTTCGATCAGATCGGGTCGTAGCTTTTAGGCAACAGTCGGCTGGACGAAAGCGATCTGAAAACGAGACTGCCAGGCGGGTCGGATCGGGTCAACAATCGAGTCGGGTCAGCAACCGGGTCGAAGGATGTATGAACGGGCCGAAATCTGGGCGTGCAAACGGGCTGGGCCAGAATCTGGAACAGCGAGCCGAGCGGGTTGTTGTGAGTCGGAAATCGCAGATCCGGTTTGCAAATTGGAGGTGAGACGGAGGCACAACGTCTGGTCGCGGATGGAGGTGATCTATTCGTCCAAGTTATTCCGGACTCTGGATGCGGGCGGAGATGGCGATCTTAGTGCGGGGCATCACAGAGCAGCGACGCGGCGGTGGTTTGCGGTCGGATTTTTGGGGGCTGGGTTCGACGAGGCAGGTGACGTTGGAGTCCGATCGGGATGGAGAGGGCGACGTGCAGTTGGCGACGGCAATTCCACAAGTCCGAACGGTCGGGCAGAGTGCAGTTGAGCCTCCGGCAATTCCTCAAGTCCGAACGGTCGGGCAGAGTGCAGTTGAGCGGCGATCGGGATTAGGGTTTTTGATTTTTTTTTTTTTTTTTTTTTCGGGATTTCTGAATTTCGGATGAATTTTTCCTACTCAGTTGAGATACTACGTGCTGATAACGTGTTTAAGGAGAAAGTAAAAGACAAGAAATCAATTGTATTCATAACACTGATAGAGGGGCCTTTATATAGGCATTACAATGAGAGTCCTTCCATACATAGGATTCCTAGATAAGGTAAGACATCTAATAGGATCCTACTACCTCTAGAAGGATCTAGAACCTTCCATCTATGTATCTACAATCAGTATTAGGTAAGACACATCACTGGAATAATAATTCCCGGAACACTATTCAATTTTTTTTTTTAAAAATAATTATTTTTATAATTAAGCATCGACGTTGAATAGAAAGTCTCCAAAAATGTCATAAACCAAAGGGCGAAGAGTAGGACGGAGGGGTGATGTGCTTGATGTTAGTCCAAAGCCCCAATTTTGTTTCTTGGAAATGGCCGAAAACCACAACCAGTAGCAGTCGCTCTTCGTCTTCTCTTTTCTCTGTGCGTAGCTCGTTATCGTCTTCTGCGTTCCAACGACCAATCAGGTGGTCGTTTTGAGTTTTCGTTTTTCCTGACCTTGTTTGTGCTTTATTTCATATGCTTGCTGAATTTTTTTTTTTCCGGCTGTTTCGCTGTTATTACTAGTTTATATTTGTAGATATGCAATTCTTGGCGCTGGCTTCGCTGGGTTGTCCGTGGCTTGGAATTTGCTTCAAGTAATCTCTCCTCACCCTCTTTTCACTCACTCTCTCATTCTTACTCTTGTCTTTCTCTATATGTATGTGTAAATACGTGTGGTGATACTCTTAATTTAGATGTTCGTAGTTCTTGTTTGTAATTACGAAGTAGTATTGTTCAAACTGTGCGCTACTAATTTTGCTGAGTGATTTCGTTTAAGACTAACCTCCGGAAAGAGGAGACCTTGTTTAGAACAACATATCCGTAATGAAAAATGTGAAAACAAGGATTGATATGGATGAAGCTTGATGCTCGTCGAGAAGCAATCGTGTATTAATAATTATATCACAAAAATTTATTATCCTCGTATGGTGAATTTTGTACTGCTACTTGCACAAAAGCATGAGATATTCTCAGTTTCACATATTAACTGTGCATTTTTTTCACCGTTTCGTGCTCTATGTTCATCTTCTTTTGCAGTTTCTTTCTTTTTCTTCTTCTTCTTCTTCTTCTTCTTCTACTTTCACCGAGTTAACTGTTGGAATCACACATATACAGCATGGCCCTAAAGAATCGCATATTTGTGTTGATATTTATGATGAAGTCGGCATTGGTGGAGGTGCATCAGGGGTTGCTGGTGGTCTTCTGCATCCATATTCCCCAAAAGGTCCTTAGCTTGATTCAGCTTGTCTTCACTATAGTCCATAGATGAGTTTAAATGTGGAAACAGAAAAGAAAAGAAAAAGAGAACGAGAGAGATTACATATTTGGTATGATTTCTGGCTGAGTCGGTTCACCATAAATTAATTTGGCAGTCAAGCTTCTTTGGAGGGGTGCAGAGTTTTGGAAAGAGAGCTTACATCTCTTGAATGTTGCTGAAAGAGCAATAGTAAACGATGGGAAACATGCAACTCCAGAAAATGATGAATCTCCTATAATCAGGAGAAGGTTTGTTTGTTTGTTCCAATAGTTTTTTCATATATCTTTCAATTATCTATGGCTGTATTGACGTCTATAAATTATCACTTTGTTGACCAAAATTAGCTGATAAAATTTTCAATGGAGCAATAGCCTATGGCTGTATTGACGTCTATAAATTATCTCAATGAAGGGTGTCTGATTTATGGTGCTTTATCTTGTATAATTGTTTTTCTTCTTGAGATTCTGATATTCCAGATCGTAATCTTTTCTTTTCTTCTTTAACTGAACAATTTTATGGGATAATACATCAACTGCCCTGGAAGTTTGGAGTATCTACAAAAAAAAATAAAAACAGAAATGTTGTAGAACTACAAAACATTCCAAGAGGTTTGCTACAGTCTTAATTTTAAGAGGGTAACCACATTAATTTGATAAATGTAAGGGTTTTTTGAAACTTTTTGCTTATGAATGAGTAAGATGGAATCAAACCTGATTTTTATTTTATAATCTATTTGGAATTTTGTTTTTGTTCACTACCTCAAACCTCGGGTAATTTTTGTGATTATTTTTAACTTTTATTTGATCTGACATTGCCTTAAGATCTTTCTAGTGTGCTTACATGCTCTCTTCGTTATCAAAATAGGAATAACCATTGAGTTATTACTTTATAGTAAGCACCTGCACCTGTGACTAATAATAACTTGTTTATTCAGAGGGATCTTAAGACCTGCCGTCAATTCAAAGAACATGAATATAATGACAGAAGTAAGACCTCCCAACCTACCATATTAAGTACGTTATGCTAATCCAGACTTTTGACTGATTCAGAGTTATCTTGTTTTCATGATTAGAATGCTCAGAACTGTCTTACCAATTGCAGAATAGAGCTCATCGATGGGGATGCTGCTCATGACCTCATCCCTAATTTATCGGTACCTTTAAACTCGGCATTTTATATACCCGAAGCTCTGAATATTAATGCTCAAAGCTACCTTCAGGTTAGAAAACAAATTCGTCCATGTCTTAACTGACATCTTTTCTAGTGGTTTTTGATTCATGTTAGCCGACCCCAAATCATTTTGGGATTAAGGCTTAGATGTTGTTGTAGGGTTTGTACTTGGCATGTGAAAGTCTAGCAAATGACATGTCTACCTTGGGCCATGGGTATAGAGAATTGACTTTTCGCAAGAAATCTGTTCAGAGACTGCTAGAACTAGCAAGTAAGGGCTGTGCTTAGATACGAAAAACTTCACTGTTGTTTCGCTGGAGAAATATTATCTTAAAAAATCCAGAAAATGTATCACTTTCAATTTTTTCACCCACCAATCATTTCTGCTTATTTTAAAAAAAAAACATCATAATTGACAAATCGTAATAGTTTCCAAGGAGATAAACATGATGGTGTTTCCTTGAAACATTAAAGTTTGGTTCTATACACTGTAATTTTCGTCATTTTCAAGAGGAGGAAAAGCTGATGGGCATAACATTTCCAGGAGAATATGATGCTGTGATCATCTGCTTTGGAGCACGGGCAGCCTTCCTGCCTGAGCTATCTGGTAAGCTGCCCGTGAGGGCGTGCAGAGGCATCATTGCTCAACTGCAACTTGGTGATGATACGAGGTATAAATCTAATTGCTAATTGTTTTGCCATACTGATTACTGAGTAAAGGAGGTAGGGACGCAGATCCATCCAGGAGGTTTGCCTATAAGCAGCCACTCTTAACAGATTGCGTAATAGCTCACTGATCGAGCGCTCTTGCGCCGAAGATGAATCATCACGTTATGTTCCACCAAGGAAAGACTTAGGACTAGTTAGTTAATATATCAAAAAGATGCTTATATTGTGAGCAGCATTTAGTATCATTTTAGCTAAAAAATAATTACAAATACAACCCTTGGACTTCTTTGTCTTTTTGATGAGACTGGATAAATTTTATAAAGTTTTGGGGTATTGCTATCGAGTCATTTTTTTTTAATATACCAATTATGTAATGTTTATTTGTGTGCCATCGTGGGTTGTCTATGATAATACAAGTAAATGACATAATTACCTATACAATTATGTTTTTGGCGTTATGGATTGTGTTATATGATGATATAAATAAATGTCATATTCGGCCTGATTTGGTAAAATACTGAACATGGCTTTATCAAGGTACAACTGACATTTCATGAGCATGGAAAAGGCCTGATTTTAGGTAATAAGAGCCCCCTGCCTATGGTTAAGTATCAGTCAGTTGGATAATTTATTCATGGGCCGTACGGTAAATTTTAGGCCTCTAACTGGAATAGCAAATGCGTTGAATTGGCTTGATTGTGTCTTTTCCTGAATTTTCAAGTTTTTAAACGTATGTTTCAAAAATTTAAATACTCCCTTTGACATTTATCTCTATGTTTTACAAAATTGCACCTTTTGAGAAGGTTGTGGGGCTGGGTTGGGGTATTGAATTTTTTTAAAAGATATTAGGTGTTTTTTGTAATTAGGCTAAATCTCAGGGTTTGATTTCGTAATCATCGATTCGCTTTAGTTAGTTCCACGTCGAGCAACTTTAAGATTCACAACAATCTAAAGCTTGCACCATTTTTCTCCTCCCCATTTGTTGAAAAGGTTCCGGTCTCTTCATTTGCAGAGAAGAATACCCAAAACACAGCCCTTCAATTTTGTCAGATGCCTGGCTTGCGGTACACGGGGGTCGGCATATGGATCTCGGATCAACATGGAGTTGGAATTCAATAAATTACTCGAGGCATGTCACCGCCGGTGAAGCCTCCAAGGCAATTGACATTCTTGTCCCTAAGGCTTCTTCAGTATATCCAGCCATAAATAATTGGACCGCGAATGGAGCCGTTGCAGGACTGAGGGCAATGCCGCCACTCACTGCAGAAGGATCACTTCCACTACTCGGTAGTGTAGACGAATATATCGAGGGGGACCTTACTTGCAAATACTGGTTGTTTACGGGCCTTGGTGCAAGAGGTCTTTTGTTCCATGGTTGGCTCGGCAAAGTGTTGGCACGGGCTGTGCTCTCATGTGATGAGGATTTGATCCCTCGTGAATTAACTTCGTGGAAGAATTAGACTAGTATATCTGACTATATATTGTAATAGGAGCAATCATGTTGCGGCAACCTCAGGGACTTGTCATCCCAGTGGGGATTGCTTAATGGTAGAGCGGTGTTGCTCGGAGGCTAAATGTCACCGGTTCAACCCCCGCCAACACTACTAGGTCGGGTGTGAGGGTTAAAAAAAGAAAAAAACCAGGCTTCTCATTGTGTGCATCCGTTTATGTTCTTTGTTTTTTGCTGTCTGAAGCGAAACATGGTGTAGGTGATCAACTTTTTGAGTATTTTTTTTTATCTTTTGTGTATTTCCTGTGTGTGGACAGCTGGGTGGCTGCGCTGTTCAATTTTCATTATGTTACAATATGAGAATCCTCAGTATTGCACTGATCACATTCCTATATACGATTAAAAATGACCACATTTCTAATTACATTATTTACATAAGAAAAGATGTAACCTGATACACAAGAAATATAATTCTATATAAACTAAGAAAATTAAACACAAGGAAAAAAAACAAAGAAACTAATAATTAATGGGGTTTGACCTAAAATTATAAGAAAAAATAAAAATGACCCAAAACATAATTACGTTAATCTTTTGATCCAAAAACTCATATTTGTGAAGTCTTAATTATGTCCTTGCTAATTAGCCGATGTAAACCTGAAGTGTTCAACTTTCTATTGTCCATCGCACCCACTGACTGTCATTGTCGTCGTCGTGGCTGCCACAACGGTTGCAGTCGGTTGGCCAGTCATAGACTATTTCTCTAATTAGTTGGAGTTTTTTCGACCAGTCATTGGTAGTATGTAGTTGGAATTTTTTTTGTCGTCAATTACCGATTTGCAGGTCATTGGAAGTTTTTTTTTTAATGTTCTGCCAGCAGTAGAATTACCAAATGGTATTTTTTTTGCCAACAGTGAAATTACCTAGTTGTAATTTAGATTACAAACAGGTATCATACCGATTATGTACTGTCAACATATCTGGCATACTACTGATCGACGCCAATAATATTGAATTATCAACTCGTAATTTACATTATCAATGGTATGGTAAATTTCCAATAGGTAGTTTGCTGCCCGTTCCATGTTAGCTTGGGCCGTCTGGTGGCCACTGGAATTTTCTTATTATTTTTTTTCTGCTACCATTTTGGTGATTCTTAAAAATTACTCATTGGTAATTTATACTACCAAAATATATTTCGTATTACCATAGGGTAATAATGTATGGTAGTGAACAGATTGACAAAAGACAATCGGAACCTACGGAGTGGCAAGTGACAACCTGATCTATTCACTTACCAATTGATAAATTAGATCACCCTGTGGTAATTTGAGTTACCAACGGATAATTCAAATTATCAATTGATAATTTTACAACCAAGACTTCGTTCCTACCACGTTATCATCAAAAAATCAAAAATCAAGAAAGAAAAGAAAATACATATCACAAATTTAGTATTTCCAGTATTAAAGTTAAATATCACAAACTACGAAAATAAATATCACAAACTCCATGGTCAATGTACTTTAAATTTTCAATAGGTACAGTAAAATCTCTCAAAAAGAATACTCTATTAAGGAATAAACTATATTTAGGAATAAAAATTTATGGTCCCAATTTGGGACTAGTTATAATTTGGAATAAAATCCATATTGTCATAATTCATATATTTTCAAATCTCAACATAAGGAAATACACCTCCATTTAGGAATAAATCATAATAATATATATATATATATATAATTTTTACAATAGATTTAAGTTGATCTAAAATACTTGTTCAAGGTTGATTGTGAAAAAGATTTAATCTTTCGTGTTGTAACCATATCCTTCAACTTGCGTGTGTCCATTAGCTCGTCCAAATGACCACCATCTTGTTGAACCCAAAACATTTCCAACTTGTTGAGTAAGCTTAAAGCTTCTTCACATGAAATTTTTTGTACTTCTATGCTATCATCCTCCGGATTATTTTCCTCATTTTCTTGCCTAATTCCTGTTGGAATCGTTAATGATTTTAATTTTATTTTGTAAAATTAAATATCATAGGATCGATCTACGTTCCGAGTAGATGATCGTAGTATATTCAATGTGGTATCCCACATTGAATAATGAACCATCATTATTCTAGTATATAAGGAGTTACCTTTATTCATGTAATAATTAATGGCACATGTGTATGAGCTTAAAGCCCACACGCGCGCGCCGCCGCTCGCCCGCCTCGCCTCGGCCTCGGCCGCGTGCCGTGGAGTGAGCTAGGCCTTGGGCTAGCTTAAAGATTTTTTTGGACAAGCTCAACAACGTAGTTAGGCTCGTATGTGCACATAAGGATGTCCAGATACACCCCTCGAGCGGTTAAGGAGCTGAATACAGTCAAAGGCCCCGACTGCTCAAATTCGCCCAACCCTAAGTAACCTCCCAGGTGTTATGAGGAGGAGTTAATGGCAGGTTTGAATTTCGTAACCCCTGCTATTTGTTTAAAATTCGTAACTCCTAAGCATAATGCAGCATAAATGACTGCATTATGACAGACATAAGGGCTGTGTTTAAATCCCCCTGCAGGTGAGATGGCCTATAAATAGGCATGCATACCTTTGCTTCTGAACATGCAATTTTTTGAAACTCTGGCATACAATATAAAGCATACAGTTCATAGTTCATAGTAACAGCTTCGTCCTCACCTCGTTCAAGTTCGCCGGAGCTCGTAGGTCTTGTGGTGCTACTACCTTCGAGACGTTGCCGTTTTATCTTTGGGGGCGATACGTCAAAACTGAAAGCACTACCGGGGCGTATTTCTTCTTGCGGATAGAGGATTCCTCGACTCGGCATTAGTTTACGGTTTTACAATTTACTTTCTTGTATTTTCAATTCTGTTTCGAGTTTTGTATTTTCATTTCCGTACGAGTTTGTAGTTTCTGTTTTCGAGTTGTAACTTTTTGTATTCCAGTTGTAATTTCTTTTTCCGCCCAGCAAGTTTGTAACACAGAAAATACAACAAGCGCAAGACGAAATATTTATCTACTTGCTGAATCCTACAACTGGAGATGACGACCGCTGCTTCCACCGACTCCAACACCACCGCTGCCTTTGCCTCCGCGACCGCCGCTTCGAACGTGGCAAACACTATTGCCGCAACCATGTCCAGCATGATGAGCTCAACTACCTCATCAATAACTACATGGGTGTTTTCGAACCCCTTTCTGACTACCGGTGGATCCACTTCGAGTGGCACCGCAGGTTCCACTTTTAGTGGTACCGTTGGATCCATGTTAGGATCTAGTGTTGGAGCCTTCGGGTTCAACACGAGTGGTTCCTTTTTTGGAACAACCTCGGGGCCAAGGATGATGCCTGCCGCCGAGAAGCCGCCAAAGTTTGGTGGAGCCGACTTTAAAAGGTGGCAACAGAAGATGTTCTATTTGATAACATTAGGCTTTGCGAACTTCCTTAAGGAAGATGCGCCACCGGCGTCAAGTGCTCAAGAGACTAGTTTCACAGTCCGAGCTGCCTATGACAATTGGCACAATGGATACTATCTTTGTAAAAACTTTATTCTGAATTCTTTAGAGGATAGTTTGTACAATGTATACTCTGTTGTAAACACATCAAAAGAGATGTGGGAAGCACTTGAAAAGAAGTACCGTAGTGATGATGCAGGTACAAAGAAGTTTGTAGTCGCCAAGTATCTGGACTACAAGATGGTTGACTCAAGGCCTGTCATGGAACAAGTGCAAGAGTTCCAACTCATCATTCATGATGTCAATGCCGAGGGAATGGTCCTACCAGATGCTTTTACTGTTGCAACTGTGATCGAGAAGTTGCCCCCCAGTTGGAAAGACTTCAAGAGCTACCTTAAGCACAAGCGAAAGAAGATGACTCTTGAAGACTTGATTGTGAAATTACGCATCGAGTCTGACGTGCGCAAAAGTGATCATAAACCAAAAGGCCTGATTGATGCTAAGGTCAATCTATTGGAGCACGGTGGTCCCTCCAATAAAAGAGCTCGCCCAAGTGTCCAAAACAAGAACAAAGGGAAGCAACCAGTCAAGAAGTTTGATGGCGATTGCTTCAACTGTGGCAAACATGGGCACGCGGCGAAGGACCGCCGGAAGCAGAAGGCCAACAAAAAGAAGAAACATGTTACCAACATCGCCGAGACTAACGGCGAGTGGAAAGAGGATGACCTTGCTGTTGTGGTCACCGAGGAGGTCAACCACGTTGAGAACCAAGGTGGTTGGTACGTCGACACCGGTGCGACCGCCTACGTTGGTGCCGATAGGAGCCAGTTTAAGAACTATCAAGCTGTTGAGGGAAGGAAGCTCAACATGGGAAATCCAGCTTCATCTGAAATTATCAGAGTTGAAGAAATGGACCTCAAACTTACGTCCGGACAGACACTCACCTTGAAGAATGTGCTTCATGTTCCGGATATGAGTAAGAATTTGATCTCAGGCTCTATACTAGTTAAAAAGGGGTTTAAACTAGTGTTTGAGTCAGATAGAATTATCATAAAAAAGTTTGATAGGTTTCTTGGTAAGGATTATCTCACGGAGGGACTCTTTAAACTTAATGCTTTGGCTAAACGTCATGTAACCAAGTCCAGTAATGCTAGTGAAAAAGCTACTGCTTCCTCTTACTTGATTGAGTGTTCTGATTTATGGCATTGTAGATTAGGTCATGTGAATCTAAATGCGATAAAAAGATTAGTAAACTTAGATTTACTAAAATTAAATGAAGTCAATACTCAAAACAAATGCGAGATTTGTGTTGAAGCAAAAATGACGAAACTTCCATTCCATTCGGTAAAACGAAACACTAAACCCCTTGAATTAATTGACACAGATGTGTGTGTTTTAAAGTTTGTGCAAATTAGAGGTGGTAAGAAGTACTTTATCACTTTTATCGATGACTGCACAAGATATTGTTATCTTTATCTTTTGAGAAGTAAAGATGAGCTATTGAAGCTTTTAAGAACTTCAAGAATGAAGCCGAAAATCAATTAGGTTGTCGTATCAAGATGGTTCTAAGCGATAGAGGTGGCGAATATGTAGCCCCGTTTGAGGAATTATGCAACGAGAGTGGTATAATTCATCAAACAACAGCTCCATATGTACCACAATCTAATGGTGTTGCTGAACGTAAGAATCAAACACTTAAAGATATGATGAATGCCTTATTGATTAGTTCAGGGTTGCCCCAGAACATGTGGGGGGAAGCTGTCTTGACAGCCAACTACATATTGAACAAGATTCCACGCACATGTAAGGATATTACCCCTTATGAGTTGTGGAAATGTAGAAAACCTTCATACAAATATCTCAAAGTGTGTCTAAGGTTGAGGTACCTCTACCTAAACAAGTTAAAATCGGACCTAAGAACGTCGATTGTATCTTTATTGGGTATGCACTGAACAGTAGTGCCTATCGGTTTGTTATCCACAAGTCAGAAGTTCCTGAAATGACTGTGGGAACAACAATTGCATCAAGAAATGCTGTATTCTTTGAAAACATATATCCTTGTAAGGATAATGATAAAGTTGAGAACAATTCTAGCAATAGAGTTGAAGATGAAGGAACAAGTTCAAAACCTGTGGATGTAGATCCAAAGTCACGTAAGCGATCGAGATCTAATCTGGAAGATGTAGAACCGAGACGTGGTAGTAAGGTTAGGACACCAAAGATATTTGGACCTGACTACATAGCATTCATGTTGGATGAAGAACCAACATCGATCAAAATAGCTTATGCCAGACCAGACGGGTTGCTCTGGAAAGAAGCTATTCAGAGTGAAATTGACTCAATTTTACAAAATCAAACTTGGGTTTTGGTTGATTTACCTAAAGGTTGTAAGCCCTTAGGATGCAAATAGATCCTTAAAAGAAAGTACAAGGCTGATGGGTCAATTGACAAGTATAAAGCTCGTTTAGTAGTCAAAGGTTTCAAACAGAAGGAAGGGTACGATTTGTTCGATACCTATTCACCTGTAACAAGAATTACATCTATTCGAGTGCTTCTCGCGATTGCTTCTTTGCACGATCTTGAGATTCACCAAATGGATGTTAAGATTGCTTTTCTGTACGGTGATCTGGATGAAGAGATCTATATGGAACAACCTGAAGGGTTTGTAGTATCTGGACAAGAGAGAAAGGTATGCAAACTGGTTAAGTCTCTATATGGATTGAAACAAGCTCCACTACAGTGGCACTTGAAATTTGATAATGTAATGTTATCAAATGGTTTTAACATAAACGAGTGTGATAAATGTGTTTATATTAAGAACACTAATAATAGTTATGTTATTATGTGTCTTTATATAGATGACATGTTAATCATGGGTAACAATATACAAGTGATTAACGATACTAAGAACATGTTAAAAAGAAATTATGACATGAAAGACATGGGGCTAGCCGATGTGATTCTTGGAATGAAAATTTTGAGAAAAACAGATGGAATCATCTTGACACAATCTCACTATGCCGAGAAAGTTCTCAAGAGGTTTAATGCTTTTGATAGCCTGCCGGCTAAAACCCCAATAGATTTAAATGATCACTTGAGCAAAAATCGAGGGTAGCCCGTTGCAGAAGAAGAATATGCACGAGTCATTGGGTGTTTAATGTATCTTACAAATTGCACTCGACCCGATTTAGCTTGCGTTGTGAACAAATTGAGTCGTTACATGAGCAATCCAAGCAAAGAACATTGGAAAGCTCTCGTTAGAGTTTTGAGGTACTTAAAGTATACTCAAAACCTTGGGCTACACTATTCGAGATACCCCCGGTACTTGAAGGATACTGTGATGCGAATTGGATATCCGATACTAAAAGTTCATTTTCTACAAGTGTTACGTGTTTACCATTGGGGGTGGAACTGTCTCGTGGAAGTCCGCGAAACAAACGTGTATAGCCCGATCCACCATGGAATCGGAATTCATAGCTTTGGAAAAAGCTGGTGAAGAAGCCGAGTGGCTCAGAAACTTTCTAGAAGATATTCCATGTGTAACACCTCCGTGATATTCGGAGTATATTACAGCGCCGTGGACCTCTACATGGGACCCACCAGGCTACAACTAGAAAACACCCCTCGACTAACCATCTCGGTTAGCGAGAAGACACATTTAAATAATATAACATATAAAGGTACGCCCGGAGTAACCGGCGAAATAAGCAACAGTCGACAATGTAGCAATTTAAAATAATACAACACGGGGTTTGAATTGCAAAGCCTAAGTACTCGCGAGTACAATATCACTTATAAATATAGTAAACAACCATATCGAAGTGGACAAAAGAAATAAGTAGACTCGAGTGCACATGTCAACGACCACGGCCAACATCCTCGCATCGTCCCTGGCCGCTCGTCCGGATGATCATAACCTGAAATCCATAACAAGAATTTCCGCAAACGGGTCCCCCAAAGGGGTTAGCAATTACGCTAGTACAAGTAATCAAGGCAAACCAATCGCTTACACATTTCATAGTACATGCACCAATATCGTTTCAAAAACCAAAACCAGACATGTCTTTTCCGGAAACAAACAAATAAACAATTTGCCTAGACCGGATGAAACCACGAATCCCACCCGAGGCCTCTAAGGACCCTCCCGAGCCGGCCATTTCATAAAACAAATCACGTACAGCATCGCCAGACCGGACGAAGCCACGAATCCCACCCGAGGCCTCTAAGGACCCTCTCGAGCTGGCTAGCGAAACAAACTCATGAATCCAGAGTGAAGTCATAGATTCCCCCGAGGCCCCGTCGGACCCTCCCAGGGTGAGCAAAGCACACACAATATACATTACCATTTCATGTTAAGCATAAAGGTTTCCAAAAGAATACTTGCCTTGAATAATAAACGACGCAACGAACGGAAGGAAAAACATCGGTGACTGTTAGGAGCCGATAATCACGAACCTAACGATACGAAGAACACAATCAAAACCAATCCTAAATGAATACGGAATTGGAATACACCCGAAAACCCGCCTACGATTCATGTATATTCGTATAGAAACAACGACGAGGGCGGACCACAACCAAACCCTCTCGATTACAAAATTACTACGAAATATACCATGAATCCGGAGGGTAACCAACAAAATCAACAAGATTAATCATGTACATCATGAATTAATCTAACATACGGAATGAATCGGACAAAACATGAAAACCCCTTCAATTACCCAAAACAAGGTTTTAGGAGTTTACCTTGAATAATGACGAAGAACACGATTAGAGGTTGATAATATGCTCCAAAAACTCGAAGAAGATGATGGCTCGGAGTTACCAAGCTTCAAATCGCCGGAAATGCCAAGAAGATCGCCTAGGAGTCGGATGGGGAGGAGAAGGAGTGAAAATGGCCGAAATCGGTCAACCCCTGGGTTTATAAACCCAGCCGCAAGCATGACGTTAGCCACCACATGTTAACGCACGTATCAGACACGCATATAAGCCATAAGGGCCTTACGACGTAACAAAAAGGCGTAATCGCTGGATCAAATACACTAAGGCGTTACGTACGTAACCAAAAAGGGTGTTACGTACGTAACCAAAAAGGCAGAATCGTCTGGACCTAAATACACTAGAACGTTACGTACGTAACCAAAAGGGTGTTACGTACGTAACATTCCTTTCTGTGGAGTACAGGCCAGAAGAAAAGAGGGAGGTACCGGAAAAGAATCGAAATACAACGGTGAACAATTCACGATGGTACGGACGTTAGGGACCTGAAACGACAAACTTAAATGCCGAAGGAAAACATATTCCCGACTACTCAAAGGTTCGGAGAAATAATCAACAAACGAAGTTTTCCCAAACTTTTGGGAAAATTTACAAAACGGCCCAAACATCCGGAATGTACGACACATGGTCGAAACACCAAACAAAGCTCACAACGCCCATAATAACACGAGATGGATCTTTGGCAACCCCAAAACGGCGATTCCAAACGACGATTACGATAATATCCGAAATAACAACATGAAACATCAAATCGAGTAAAACGAGTCCGAATCAAGCTCGAACGACAAAAAGTTCAATATTAAATGTCCTCAAAATGTCAATACGGTTACAAGCGAGTTGTTAAAAACGAAAATGCACTAAAATGAGAATAATAAGAGAAGGGAAAAATGCGGATATTACATTCTACCCCTCTAAAAACAAGTTTCGTCCCGAAACTTAAGAAATAAACAACTCGGGATACTTAGCACGCATGTTATCCTCGGTTTCCCAAGTCGCCTCCTCGACACCATGTCTCGACCACTGCACTTTGACCAAAGGAATGGTCTTATGCCTCAGTCGCTTTTCACGGTGCTCCAAAATCTTTAAGGGACACTCCTCGAAGGTAATGTCCTCGGCATTATCGACCTCGCCAAAGTCGATGATGTGACTAGGATCCGGAACATATTTCCTCAGCTGGGAAACATGAAAAACGCTATGAACATGACTCAAGGCCGGGGGTAACGCCAAACGGTATGCTAACCCACCGACTCGCTCCAGAATCTCGAAGGGTCCAATAAATCTAGGACTCAACTTCCCCTTCTTCCCGAAACGGAAAACTCCTCTCGTCGGCGACACCTTCAGCAAAACGTGGTCTCCCACCTCGAATTCTAAAGGTCGACGACGGACATCGGCATATGACTTCTGTCGACTCTGGGCAGTTAACATCAGTTCTCGAATCAAATCCACCTTCCGCCTCGTCTCTAGGACAATATCCGGTTTGGTCCCGACCAAATCGGACGCTTCATCCCAACAAATCGGCGATCGACAGCGCCGCCCGTAGAGCGCCTCATACGGTGCCATCCGGATCGACGCGTGCCAACTATTGTTGTACGTGAATTTGATCAATGGCAAATGCTCCTCCCAGTCACTACTCCAATCGAGAGCACAAGCATGCAACATATCCTCGAATGTCTCGATAGTGCGTTCCGACTGTCCATCTGACTGGGGATGAAAAGAGGTACTCAAACGCAAACAAGTACCCAACGCCTTATGCACCGCCTGCCAAAAGTGCGATACAAAACGGCCATCACGATCCGAAACAATAGACTTTGGAGTACCGTGAAGCCTCACAATCTGCGCGATAAACAAACGAGCTAACTTCTCCGGGCCCCAAGTATCCTTGATGCCCAGAAAATATGCCGACTTGGTCAGACGATCAACAATCACCCATACCATATTCATGCCCGATCTCGATCTCGGCAAACTCGTAACGAAATCCATCGATATATCTTCCCATTTCCATTCTGGAACGGGAAGTGACTGCAATAATCCGGCCAGTCGCTGATGCTCGATCTTGACCTGCTGACAAGTCAAACATCTCGCTACAAACTGTGCGACCTCCTCCTTCATATTATTCCACCAGAAATTCCTCCTCAGGTCTTTGTACATCTTACTCGAACCAGGATGAACGGAATAAGGTGTAGCATGTGCCTCACGCAAAATACTCTGTCTCAACTCTGAGTCGTTCGGCACACAAAGCCGACTCCGAAATCTCAAAACACCATCTTCGTGAATCACAAACCCAGGAGACTTTCCCTTAAGAACGTTCTCTCGGATTTGAGTAATCATCGGATCCTCTAATTGCTTCAGCTTAATTTCATCGATCAAAGACGACGAAATCTCTAAAGCACAAAGTTGCCCGATAGCTCCAGGCAACAAAACCTCAACATCTAACTCGATCAAAGATCGCCGAAGCTCAGACTGAGACGTAAGGATCTCAAGCGTTCGCAACGCAATCGGTTTCCGACTCAAGGCGTCGGCCACGACGTTCGCCTTGCCCGGATGATAAAGGATTTCGAGGTCATAATCCTTAATCAGCTCTAACCACCTCCTCTGCCTCATATTAAACTCCCGCTGAGTAAATATGTATTTCAGACTTTTATAATCGGTAAAAATCTGACATGTAGAGCCGAAAAGATAGTGACGCCAGATCTTGAGCGCAAAAACAACTGCCGCTAACTCCAAATCATGAGTAGGGTAGTTCAGCTCATACGGCCTCAACTGTCTCGACGCGAAGGCAATGGTCCTGCCGTGCTGCATCAATACGCACCCAAGACCCTGACCCAAAGCATCGCTATAAACAGCAAAACCTTCGTTGCCACACGGCAATGTCAAAACCGGGGCTGAGGTCAAACGCTTCTTCAGTTCCTCAAAACTCGACTGTCTCTCGTCATTCCAGACGAACTTCTCGGATTTCAAGCAATCGTGTAAGTGGCCGAGCTAGTTTTGAGAAACCTCGACGAACCTACGGTAGTAGCCACCAAACCCAAGAAACTACGGATCTCCTTCACATTCTGGGCGGCGCCAATCCAACACCGCCACAATCTTCTGCGGATCCACTTGACTCCTCGGATGAAATCACGTGACCTTAAACATCACTTCCTTCAGCCAGAACTCACATTTCGAGAACTTCGCATAGAGTTGCTCGGTCCTCAAAATGTCTAACACTATCCGCAAATGATGGGCATGCTCTTCCTCATTCCTCGAATAGATAAGAATATCGTTAATGAAAACGACGACACACTTATCCAAATACTCGATAAAGATTTTGTTCATCAACTGCATGAACACCGCCGGCGCATTAGTTAACCCGAAAGGCATAACTACAAACTCATAATGTCCGTATATCGTCCGAAAAGCTATTTTCTGTATGTCGGACTCTCTCACCCGAAGCTGATAGTACCCCGATTTCAAATCAATCTTCGAGAATACTGCAGCTCCCTGCAACTGATCGAACAAGTCATCAATTCTCGGCAAAGGATACTTGTTCTTGACGGTCACCTTGTTTAGTTCGCGGTAGTCGATACACAAACACAGTGAACCATCCTTCTTCCGCACAAACAGGACCGGTGCGCCCCAAGGCGAGGCGCTCGGTCGAATATACCCCGACTCAAGAAGTTCACTCAACTGCTTCTTCAACTCGGACATCTCTGAAGGTGCCATACGATACGGCGCCTTTGAAATCGGTGCCGCGCCCGGCTCTAACTCTATAGCAAACTCAACCTCACGGTCCGGTGGCAATCCAGGTAACTCGTCAGGAAATACATCAGGAAACTCACTAACGACTGGAATCGACGAAAGCTCGACTCCACCACTCTCCGCCTTCAAGGCGTAACACCAATAACCAGTACACCCCTTTCGCAGGAGTCTTATCGCCTTCAAGGCATTAATAACGAACTTCTGGTTTCCCCTCTTTCGCCCCGCGAAAGAGTGCTCGGTGCCATTCTCGGCTAACATAGTGATGATCCTCGTGCGGTAGTTCATGATTGCGCCATGCCGCTTGAGCCAATCATCCCCGAGAATCAAATCCTCACCCTCGATGCTCACGACAATGAGATTAGAGAGCCAAGCCCTCTCACAGATAAACACAGAACAGTCCTGGACCTCTCGATCACCGACAATTCTATCACCGCTAGGAAGTTTAACGATGAAAGGCTTGCAAGGTGACAAACAGTCGAGACTCAAACGGCGTACACACTCTAGAGAAATGAATGAATGCGTAGCACCCGAATCGAAAAGCACACTGACAGGATGGGAATGGATATGAACGGTACCTGTCGCCACAGTAGTTGCTGGATCATCGGCCCTCCTCATCTCATAGATACGCGGCTGGGCAGAGCCGACACTGGAAGCTCCTCCCCTAGCGGGCTGACCCCGACCCCTACCTCGACCGGCACTCGGAGGTGGCGGCAGAGCAAATGAGCCCTGGTTCACACTCGGCTCCAAAGGTGCTGGAAAAGAAGCCTGAGCACCAAGAATCTTTCTTACCCGCTCACAAAAGAAGGCCTTGTGGCCCGACTGACCACAAGTGTGAAAAGTTAGGGGCGGACGAGGACACTCCCGGTTTCGATGGCCCGGCTCGCCGCAGTTAAAGCATTTGGCATCCCGAACGGAGGCACCGGCAGTACCCCGATAGCCCCCAGAGAAACGAGCCGAATTACCTCCAGGAATATTCACAGACTGAGACTTCTGCTGACCTCCACCTCTGTGACCAAAAATTTCCGCGGATTTCGCTTCTTACTCTCCCGAACCACCGCACCGCCGTCACCGACATGTCATGTGCAAGGGCTCGACTCGATAATCCTTCGTGGTGGTACAGACAAGTCTGCATATAGTCCCGAATGGACAGTTTCATCCTCCCGGAAAATGGAAAATTTTGTCGCCTCGGCGACAACTTGGGTTTTCACATAGCCCAGCTCTTTGTTGAAATCAGCAATAGCTTGGGATACGGGAATATCCCGAGGTTGAGCATCGTAGAAAGCATGGACTCGAGCCTGTCTAACTGGCCACGGGCAATATTCAGTCTCCATCAACTCCTGAAATTTGGCCCACGAAGCAACATGATCTTTGGGCCCAACGGCCTCCCACCAATCCGTAGCGTCCCCCGTAAGAAAGAACTGGGCAATAGGGACCTTGCGGTCCTCGGGACAGTTGGTGGCAACGAAGACCTTAGATATCTCCTTGATCCACCCCTCCCAGCCGATCGGGTCTGATGCTCCCGAGAATTGAGGAGGGTGCATCTTGATGACATCTTGGAGCCAACGGTCTACTCCGCCCCGGTTAGCATGAGCCTGATCGGGGTTCTGGACTACCTGAGCTATAGCCGCCATTTAGTTAACCATTTGCTGCATGACGGCCGCAATACCAAGGTCGGCGCGCTCCTGAGAAGAAGCATGACTGTGACGGTCACCGATACTGCCGGCTCCCAAATAATGCGACGTGGCTGCCCCACCGGCTGCCCCACGTCCTCGGCCGTGTCCACGACCACGACCACGACCACGACCACGGTTCTCTCCGGCATCCATACTGGTGTTAAGAGATAACAGAAGTATATTGATGATGAGTAAGGGAGGAAAAAGCAATCACGATTCGAAAAGCGGAAATACTATGCAAGAAAACAAAAGACTGAATAAGAAAACTTACAAGCACTGGAAGTACCGAGATGCTGGCAGCGGTGTGATAATGTACAAAACAAAACACGACTAGACCCAAATAACCAACAAGCCTAGGTATCCATAAACCTAGAGCTCCGATACCATTTCTGTAACACCCCCGTGATATTCGGAGTATATTACAGCGCCGTGGACCCCTACATGGGACCCACCAGGCTACAACTAGAAAACACCCCTCGACTAACCATCTCGGTTAGCGAGAAGACACATTTAAATAATATAACATATAAAGGTACGCCTTAGTAACCGCAAATAAGCAACAATGACAATGTAGCAATTTAAAATAATACAACACGGGTTTGAATTGCAAAGCCTAAGTACTCATGAGTACATCTATCGCTTTATAAATATAGTAAACAACCATATCGAAGTGGACAAAAGAAATAAGTAGACTCGAGTGCACATGTCAACGACTCGCCAACATCCTCGATCGTCCCGGGCCGCTCGTCCGGATGATCATAACTCAAATCCATAACAAGAATTTCCCAAACGGGTCCCCAAAGGGGTTAGCAATTACGCTAGTACAAGTAATCAAGGCAAACCAATCGCTACACATTTCATAGTACATGCACCAATATCGTTTCAAAACCAAAACCGACATGCCTTTTCCTAAACAAACAAATAAACAATTTGCCCAGACCGGATGAAACCACGAATCCCACCCGAGGCCTCTAAGGACCCTCCCGAGCCGCCATTTCATAAAACAAATCACGCATGTGCATCGCCAGACCGGGACGAAGCCACGAATCCCACCCGAGGCCTGTAAGGACCTCCCGAGTCAATAGCGAAACAAACTCATGAATCCAGTGAAGTCATAGATTCCCCGAGGCCCCGTCGGACCCTCCTGTGGTGAGCAAAGCACACACAATATACATTACCATTTCATGTTAAGCATAAAGGTTTCCAAAAGAATACTTGCCTTGAATAATAAACGACGCAACGAACGGAAGGAAAACACCGTGACCGTTAGAGCCGATAATCACGAACCTAACGATACGAAGAACACAATCACAACCAATCCTAAATGAATACGGAATTGGAATACACTGAAAACCCGCCTACGATTCATGTATATTCGTATAGAAACAACGACGAGGGCGGACCACAACCAAACCCTCTCGATTACAAAATTACTACGAAATATACCATGAATCCGTAGGGTAACCAACGAAATCAACAAGATTAATCATGTACATCATGAATTAATCTAACATACGGAACGAATCGGACAAAACATGAAAACCCCTTCAATTACCCAAAACAAGGTTTTAGGAGTTTACCTTGCATAATGACGAAGAACACGATTAGAGGTTGATAATATGCTCCAAAAACTCGAAGAAGATGATGGCTCGGAGTTACCAAGCTTCAAATCGCCGGAAATGCCAAGAAGATCGCCTAGGAGTCGGATGGAGAGGAGAAGGAGTGAAAATGGCCGAAATCGGTCAACCCCTGGGTTTATAAACCCAGGCCGCATTACGTACGTTAGCCACCACATGTTAACGTACGTCAGACACGACGTAAGCCATAAGGGCCTTACGACGTAACCAAAAAGGCGTAATCGCTGACTGAAATACACTAAGGCGTTACGAATTAAAAAAGGGTGTTACGACGTAACCAAAAAGGCGTAATCGCCCTGACCGAAATACACTAGAACGTTACGTACGTAACCAAAAGGGTGTTACGTACGTAACATTCCTTTCTGTGGAGTACATGCCAGAAGAAAAGAGGGAGGTACCGGAAAAGAATCGAAATACAACGGTGAACAATTCACGATGGTACGGACGTTAGGGACCTGAAACGACAAACTTAAATGCCGAAGGAAAACATATTCCCGACTACTCAAAGGTTCGGAGAAACAATCAACAAACGAAGTTTTCCCAAACTTTTGGGAAAATTTACAAAACGGCCCAAACATCCGGAATGTACGACACATGGTCGAAACACCAAACAAAGCTCACAACGCCCATAATAACACGAGATGGATCTTTGGCAACCCCGAAACGGCGGTTCCAAACGACGATTACGATAATATCCGAAATAACAACATGAAACATCAAATCGAGTAAAACGAGTCCGAATCAAGCTCGAACGACAAAAAGTTCAATATTAAATGTCCTCAAAATGTCAATACGGTTGCAAGCGAGTTGTTAAAAACGAAAATGCACTAAAATGAGAATAATAAAAGAAGGGGAAAATGCGGATATTACACCATGTTGGTCAAAGCCAGTACCAGCAGTGATGATACACTGCGATAGCCAAGCTGCTATTGGTAGGGCAAGAAGTAACGTGTATAATGGAAAGTCTCGACATATTCGTCGACGCCATAATACCGTGAGACATTTGATCAAAAGTGGGGTTATCTCTATTGACTATGTGAGGTCATTGGATAATCTAGCAGATCCGCTAACCAAAGGGTTAAACCATGATCAAATGAATAAATTGCTAGAGGGAATGGGTTTAAAATCCACAAGTTGAGAATTATCATAGTCGTAACCCAACCAAGATGACTGGAGATCCCAAGAACTTGGTTCAATGGGAGAACTAATCTATGAGAGTTCGTGTGAAACACTCATCTAAATTTATTCCCTATAGAGCAATTGAGTGTTGAAAGCTTGCCTGGTGGTGAGGTTAAGTCTATGACTTTTAATGATTCCTAAAGACCTCGAGGAGGTTGAGTATGGCAAGATACTCGGTAAAGAATCACCTATATAAGTGAGAAGTGGGGGCCGATTCATGAAATACACTTATGAATTCAAAGGGGTGTCCAAGGCCTGTAAAGGACACAAAACGTGAGAACGGATGAGGTTGAGGTGTTCAAGTGTTAGCACCATTGTCTCGGTGCACGCCGTGGGGGAATAGTTCAAAGTCTCAAGCCACTAATCTACCTGTGTACCCGATGATGTTAACTATGGAAGGTTAAAAGTCACGAACTACCTATACTTATAACTTAACGCCTCTTGAGGACTAAACTTGAGTCTCCATATTGCATTTGGGCTATTTTCACTCATGTGGAGGATTGTTGGTATCGTTAATGATTTTAATTTTATTTTGTAAAATTAAATATCATAGGATCGATCTACGTTCCGAGTAGATGATCGTGGTATATTCATTTTCTCTAAACCAATTCCCGGTGAGTGAGAAATAGTGAATTAAAGTTTGTCACTTAATTGTGAATTAATAAGGGGATGATACCCCACATTGAATAATGAACCATCATTATTCTAGTATATAAGAAGTTACCTTTATTCATATAATAATTAATGGCACATGTGTATGGGCTTAAAGCCCACACGCGCGCACATGCGCGCGCCGCCGCCGCCCGCCCGCCTCGCCTCGACCTCAGCCGCGGCCGCGTGCCACGAGCCGCGTGCCGCGAGCCGCGTGCCGCGTGTCGTGGAGTGAGCTAGGTCTTGGGCTAGCTTAAAGATTTTTTTGGACAAGCTCAACAACGTAGTTGGGCTCGTATGTGCACATAAGGATGTCCAGATACATCCCTCGAGCGGTTAAGGAGTCAATACAGTCAAAGGCCCCGACTGCTCAAATTGATCCAACCCTAAGTAACTTCCTGTGTTATGAGGAGGAGTTAATGGCAGGTTTGAATTTCGTAACCCCTGCTATTTGTTTGAAATTCGTAACTCGTAAGCATAATGCAGCATAAATGACTGCATTATGAAAGCCATAAGGGCTGTGTTTAAACCCCTCTGCATGTGAGATGGCCTATAAATAGGCATGCATACCTTTGCTTCTGAAAAGCATACAGTTCATAGTTCATAGTAATAGCTTCGTCCTCACCTCGTTCAAGTTCGCCGGAGCTGGTGCTACTACCTTCGAGACGTTGCTGTTTTATCTTTGGGGGCGATACGTCAAAACTGAAAGCACTACCGAGGCGTATTTCGTCTTGCGGATAGAGGATTCCTCGACTCGGCATTAGTTTATGGTTTTACAATTTATTTTCTTATATTTTCAATTCTATTTCGAGTTTTGTATTTTCATTTCCGTACGAGTTTGTAGTTTCTGTTTTCAAGTTGTAAATTTTTGTATTCCAGTTGTAATTTCTTTTTCCGCCCAATAAGTTTGTAACACAGAAAATACAATAATTCCTTCAATGATTTCTTCATCGGTTAAACTATAAACAATTTTCTTGCCTAATTCCTAAGTTTACAACATATTACATACATGTATCTACTAATTATTATATTTATATATATTATACATGCACTTTAAAATTTAAAAAAAAATTCTTCTTAAAACTCTATTTAGGAATAACCTCCGTTTAAAAATATTTTTTTATGTTCCTAAAGATATGATTTTAGAGAGGTTTTATTGTATTTTGGACTATCATACGTTAAATTACCTACAGATAATTTATTGGATGTGACTGCCGGTAGAAAATTTTTATTTTTCTTCTAGCACTTTTGTAATTTTGATTACCAAAAGGTATTTTGAGTTATTATACGGTAACAACAGACTGGTAGCAAACAGACTAACAGGGGAGAATCGGCATCCCACAAAGTAATCGAGGACGACCGGAATTATTCAGTTACTAATTGGTTATTTCAATTACTCGATGGTTTTCATACTACTATTGGTATTTAACAATCCAGAATTCATCCATACAAATTTTTTCACCACAAACTCAAAACCATCAAAAGAGAATATATATATATATATATATATATATATATATATATATAGTAAAACTTTCATAATATAATACTCGGT
Source organism: Orobanche coerulescens (assembly GCA_033398695.1). Lineage (NCBI taxonomy): Eukaryota > Viridiplantae > Streptophyta > Magnoliopsida > Lamiales > Orobanchaceae > Orobanche > Orobanche coerulescens. The sequence continues at coordinate 44,837,398 of CM065810.1, forward strand.
AAATTAATAACCTCGATAAAACTAATAATTTGCCCCGTCCCATTTTAAGACCAGTTTAAATTTGGACACCAACCAATTAAATAATGAGATAATAGTTTTTGGAAATCCTAGTATATATAAGGTCACCACGAAACAATAAATTAATAATTATTTAACAATACCCAGATAATATATGTTATCCACTTGAATATTTTAAGACAATTTAGTAAATTATGAATATACTGTTACTTGCTTTTTGTTGAAGCTCAAATCTGCATTGATCTCATCTTTAAATCTCGTTATTGTACCCATGAGTTGCGGCGTTGTCTTCTCGTATTGCAGTAAAAAGTTATGAAGAGTTGTTGCCGCTTGTAATGCTTCTTTTCGAGTGACCTGTTGCGAAGGTCTTGAAATATCATCCGCTTCATCATCTACCGAATTTTGAACGACATCAGCCATGATTTCTTTTAAACTCTAAACTTCGTAACATTCATTATTTTCACCGGGAAAGTCTAGCAAGTGATTGACATCCATATTGTTGCTTGACTAACTTTCAGATTGAAACTTTTTTCAACCTATTGTACCAAGTCTTTCTGAGTGCACCCGGGCTGATCCCTTTTGCACTCACATAACATTTTTCTTTGTTGGTTGGTCATGGTTGATTTGGACACCTTTTAGATGAGAGCCATTGTTGTGTGTAGTTTAAAACAACATAATGGATCATTATATATTGATCTACTTCTAAGCAATGTACATACACAAGTCAAGGAGTCATTCATTTACTTTGGCAAAAAACAATTGTTATAATTTTGGCCCAACCCGGCCCGTATAATATTTAATTAAACCAGCCCGAACCCGGCCCAAAGCCCATGGCAGCCTTTATTAATAGGAGCCGTCCGATCAAGATGTATTAAGATGCATCTAATCTGGACCGTCCATCTTATCCTATTAATACTACCTTAACCCTAATATCTCCCTCATTCGCACCGCCTCCATTCTCTCGTCTCTCCCTTTTCTCCCGTTCTCACCTACCCTTCAGTCAACTTCCCCCCGCTGCAATTTTACTCCCGATTCTCCCTACCTCCTCTCCCCGTGAGCTATTGAATATACCAATGGAATCCCGTGACCGATTCCATCCTTGTGGGTATAAAAAGCTCCGATGGGGACTTGAGTTTACACACCGAGAGCAAAACCGATTTGAGCCTTGAGAATCCGAGTGAAAATGAGAGTAATCTCTTTGGCGAGAACCGTGAGTGAGATTGAGGCTTGGTTTTCCGAGTTTCCGGGTTAGGTGAAGGTGCTATCGGGCTTTGTGGATGGTCGGCGGTGGTTCGGCGTTCCTCCTCTGTGGAAAACAATCGTATTGGTGTTAATTGCTATGGTTTTCCGAAGATCTGAGCCTATTCATCTCGTTCTTAAACAGGGGGTTTTTCGATTCATTTGTTACCTTTAATTAATTGCTTTTCTTGGTGAATTTGTGCAATTAACTAGTAATATATATACATATATATATATATATTTGTTATATATATATTTTCTGGAATTTATACATATATTATATATATTTGTTATATATATATATATAAATATATACCTGCAGTATACTTTATATTATATATATATATATTATATATATTAGTTATATATATATATATGCATATATACAATATATACCGGTTTATATAGTGTTTCGGATTTGTTCTGAATATCGTATTTCGATCGCTTGATTATTATCATTATCGTTGTTAACCTAGAATCGGCTATTTGTGTTTGCAGATTTGTTCTGGTCCTTTTTCGGTCAGCTTGTACCTCAGGATTATTGCAATAATTATATTGGTTATAATTATAGGTTCATTAGTTGGCCTGTAATCCTTAAACCCTATCCTGTAGAATATAATTGTAATTGTTATATTCGTTTAATCCGCTTGTATAATCGATCCTGTCTTTAGCCATTACACGACCCGATACCCAACAGTAGTATCGGAGCCCGTTTCGTCGGGTGTCGGGTCCTGTGGCATCTTGGTGATACGGAATAACCCATCCGGGCTTTCCGCTCTGGCATTTTGGCTAAACTCCACTCTTTTACTATTTTCGTGGATACCGCTTGCCGCGGTTGGTTATTGTACATTTTTACAATCTGTGTGATTAATCTTGGCGTGCTGCTTAATCTGATTTCCTGTGTGTATTTTCTGCACTCGGTTTATATCGTTTAGGAGTTTTATTGTTGTTTCTGGGTGGAGTGCTGTGCGTTTTCAACTCCTTGCGTATAAACCCACCTGTCTGTACCGCTTAGCGTCCTTGGATCTTGTAGGGGCTTGGGGTTGTAATCTACAGACTCGGTTGCGGTATTTTTTAACTACATTATGTGAGTGCAGTGTGATTCTACTGTTTTTTGTATTAGTGCAGTGTGTGCTTCGTGTTGCTGCTGGTTTTACTGTTTTTTTGGCTTAAACTTTGTGTTCTCAAATGGGCACGACTTTTACATTTTACTCGGCCCCGTTTGATGGAAAACTGGATTTTCAAATATGGCAGCAAAAACTGAAAGGTATTTTAATACAACAAAAAGTTTTTAAAGCCATTGATCTCACTTTTGCCGCTGATACTTCGGCCGATAAAAAGGCTGAATTGGATGAGTTTGCTTACTCATCTATTATCTTGAACTTGTCTGATTCTGTGATAAGAAAAGTTGGTAAACAAAATTCGGCTAAGGAACTTTGGGAAAATTTGGTAGAATTATATGTTGAAACCTCTTTGCCAAATAAACTATTTTTGCTTGAAAAATTTCTTCTGTTTTAAACTTGATTTGAATAAAAGTCTTGATGAAAATCTTGAAGTGTTTACCAAGTTAGTTCAAGATATTAAAAATTTCGGTGATAAACATATTGATGATTACTCTGCTATTGTACTTTTAAATGCTATTCCAGAGTCCTATGGTGATGTTAAATCTGCTATTAAGTATGGTAGAGATAACATATCTTTAGATATTGTTGTGTCCGGTCTAAAGAGTAAGGAATTAGACTTAAAAAACAATGCGAGTAATAATTTGAATTTCGAATCAGTTTCGATAGTTAGGAATGAAAATTGCTATGACTATTTTACTAGGAAGGATGGTCAAAATTCTAATTTTCGACAGAACTCAAGGAATTGTTATAGTTGTGGAAAAAGAGTCCATATTGCTAGTAATTGTCCTAATAGGAACAAAAAGGGTAAAAATCAACCTGATGATAAGGCTAACTTGGCTACGTCTGATATCAACTTAGTGATGTATATTAGTTGACCCTTGTGGTTTTTTAGTCCTTAGTGGGCTGTGGAGTGTCTTTGTGACTTGTCCTTAGTGGGCTGTGGAGTGTCTTTATGACTTGTTCTTAGTGGGCTGTGGAGTGTCTTTGTGACTTGTGTCTGATTTATCTGTCTGTGTGACTTGCATGAATTATTCGTGGTTCTAATCCTTTGTGGATGTAGGTAGTATAATCTCTGTGGTTATTTTTTTCTTGAACTTTGTGTTCTTTGTGCTGGCTGTGGTGTTGTGGTTCGGTCGACCAACCTTTTATGTTTTGCAGCTTCCATGTGTTGCCGGTTTTGTGTAAACCCCCGCCCCGTTTTCAGGTGGAGCAACATGCTTAGTGCTTTGCGTTTGAGGTGGAGTGGTGTCCCCTCAAATCTATGTGTTGCTTATATCGTTCATTTCCCTTAATGCGTTTGTGTTTCTTGAATATTTTGGTACTTGTATGCTTTGTGCAATTTTAGCTTTCTTTGTGTTATTGCTAAAATATTTGTTGTACTAACTGTGTACTAAGTGTGCCCGATGAAATTCAAATCCTGTTTGAAAAGACTGAATTTCGATTCAGTCGAATAAATTTTGAACTCTCTGTTTTTAAGGGATCTCTTTGTGAGTTAGTCTTCTTTGTGAATACTTTACCTTATTTACTTTGTGTAAGTGCAGGTAACCCCGGAGGTAGGCGATGATGAGTTTTCTCCGAAACTCGAAAATGCAACTTGACTGGTTGGTCCAAAAAGGTGGAGAATGTTATAATTTTGGCCCAACCCGGCCCGTATAACATTTAATTAAACTAGCCTGAACCCAGCCCAAAGCCCATGGCAGCCCTTATTAATAGGAGCCATCCGATCAAGATGTATTAAGATGCATCTAATCTGGACCGTCCATCTTATCCTATTAATACTACCCTAACCCTAATCTCTCCCTCATTCGCACCGCCTCCATTCTCTCGTCTCTCCTTTTCTCCCGTTCTCACCTACCCTTCAGTCAACTTCCCCCCGCTGCAATTTTGCTCCCGATTCTCCCTACCTCCTCTCCCCCGTGAGCTATTGAATATACCAATGGAATCCCGTGACCGATTCCATCCTTGTGGGTATAAAAAGCTCCGCTGGGGACTTGAGTTTACACACCGAGAGCAAAACCGATTTGAGCCTTGAGAATCCGAGTAAAAACGAGAGTAATCTCTTTGGTGAGAACCGTGAGTGAGATTGAGGTTTGGTTTTCTGAGTTTCTGGGTTAGGTGAAGGTGCTACCGGGCTTTGTGGCCGGTCGGCGGCGGTTCGGCATTCCTCCTCTGTGGAAAACGATCGTATTGGTGTCAATTGCTAGGGTTTTCGGAAGATCTGAGCCTATTCATCTCGTTCTTAAACAGGGGGTTTTTCGATTCATTTGTTACCTTTAATTAATTGTTGTTCTTGGTGAATTTGTGCAATTAACTAGTAATATATATATATATTTGTTATATATATATTTTCTGGAATTTATACATATATATATATATATATATATTATATATATTTGTTATATATATATATAAATAGGGATTGACTACGGCAGAAACACCCTTAATGGTGAAATCTAGAAACCAATTGCATTATTAAGTAATTTCATTGCATATTTGTTATTAGGGGAAATTACAGCCAACTACCCTATTAGATGGCCTCTTTACACTTTAGTCCCTATTGTTTCATAAATTACAGCGAAGGACAAAAATTTGAATTGGTGTTGATTTCTATTAAAAAGACGAAAATGCCCCTCTATTTACTTGAATAAAATATTTCTTTTAAAATACATTTCATATTAAACAAATAGCTTGTAAGTTATTAAAGTGTTTGCCTAATACATTTCTTTTAAAAAATATTCTTTTTTCAGAAAATAATTTTTTTTCCGAAATATAATTTTTTTCCAGAAAATATATTTTTTTTCCACAAAAATATTTTATTTTTTTCCAGAAAATAATTTTATTATTTCGAAAAAATAATATTTTTTCAAGAAAATAATTTTATTTCGAAAAAAATATTATTTTGCCAAAAAATATTTTTTCCTCAGAAAATATTTTTTTTAATTTTTTCGAAAAAATATTTTTTTTTATTTTTTTCCAGAAAATAATTTTATTTTTTCGAAAAAATAATGTTTTTTCAAGAAAATAATTTTATTTCGAAAAAATATTATTTTGCCAAAAAATATTTTTTCCTCCAGGAAATATTTTTTTAATTTTTTTGAAAAAATATTTTTTTTTATTTTTTTTTTCAGAAAATAATTTTATTTTTTCGAAAAATAATATTTTTTTTCAGAAAATAATTTAATTTTGACGAAAATATTATTCTGCCAAAAAATACCTTTTTCTCCAGAAAATATTTTTTAAATTTTTTCGAAAAAATAATTTTTTTATTTTTTTTTCGAGAAAAATAGTTTTATTTTTTTGAAAAAATAATTTTTTTTTCCAGAAAATAATTTTATTTCAAAAAAATATTATTTTTCCGAAAAATAATTTTTTCTCCAGAAAATATTTTTTATTTTTCGAAAAAATAAAAATTCCATAAAATAATATTTTTTTCGAAAAGATAATTTTTTTCCCAGAAAATAATTTAAAATTTATTACACTGAAGTCCAAAAGTGTTATATATATTGCAATGAGGTCCAGCATGTGCCACCCACGTGAGGCGAAAAATAAATGGGTAAACAAAAAAAAGGAAAGATAAAAGGGCAAATTCGGAATATCAGTACTCTCTCTCCAGTGACATCGTCTGAAAATTTGACTTTTGTCCTTCTTTGTAAATTTAGTTTCTGGACAGTGCAAAGTTTGTCCTTCATTGTAATATCTGAAACAATAGGGACCAAACTGTAATTAGACCATCTAAAAAGGTAGTCAGATATAAATCGCCCTTTGTTATTATTTGTTGCATCAAGCTGGTCACTAGTATATGCAACAAATAATGCAATAAAAAATACATAAATGTATATAATTCTACTCATCTACAGCCGTTAGATCACTAATATCAATGGCCTACAAAAGTTTCTAGATTTCACAAGGTAATTAGTTTTCATATGATCTATTCCCTATATAAATATATACCTGCAGTATACTTTATATTATATATATATTTGTTATATATATTTTCGGTATTTATCTATATATATATTATATATATTTGTTATATATATATATATATATGTATATACCTGCTGTAGTCTAATATATATTATATATATTAGTTATATATCTATATATATATATATATATATATATATATATAATATATACCGGTTTATATACTATTTCAGATTTGTTCTGAATATCGTATTCCGATCGCTTGATTATTATCATTATCGTTGTTAACCTGGAATCGGCTATTTGTGTTTACAGATTTGTTCTGGTCCTTTTTCGGTCAGCTTGTACCTTGGGATTATTGCAATAATTATATTGGTTATAATTATAGGTTCATTAGTTGGCCTGTAATCCTTAAACCCTATCCTGTAGAATATAATTGTAATTGTTATATTCGTTTAATCCGCTTGTATAATCGATCCTGTCTTTAGCCATTATACGACCCGATACCCAACAACAATGAATGAGGCCCTTCAAAGTTGGATAGTTCTGCGGTCCACCAAGAATGTACTTGGAGAATATACATCAAGTTAAAATGTACTTAATTCTCACCGTTAGATTAATTGTAAATATAATGAAATCAGTAGTAATAAATTTTAGCCATATGTGTATTGTAAATCTAGTACAAGTATTTTGTTAGAGTCGTACTTTTAGAATTGAAATTACGTATTTAACCTTTTATGTTTTATATTTAAAAATAAATTTCACATCTAATAATTTTTTTTATTTTTTTCCAATTCGGTAATTTTTTATTTATGAATTTGTCTATATTCCACGACGGAATTCTGAAAAATCTAAAAAATCTGAAAAATTCCGGAAAATCTAAAAAACCTGAAAAAATAAAAAAAATTCTGAAAATTCTGGAAAATTCCGCAAAATTTAGAAAATCCAAAAAAAAATCAGAACTTTTATTTTTAAGAAAAATTATCTTGAATAATAATATTAAAAATTAGAACTTTTATTTAAAATTCAAAAATTAAAAGTAAAAAATAAAAAAATTGGAAAATTTAAAATAAAATTCTGAAAATTCTGAAAATATTAATATTAAAATAAGAACTTTTACTTTTTATTTTTGAATTTTAAATAAAAGATCTGATTTTTAATATTAATATTTCAGCTAATTTTTTTTGAAAAATAAAAGTTCCGATTTTTTTTTTCAATTTTTTTAAATTTTCAGAATTTAATTATTTTTTATTTTTATTTTCGAATTTTAAATAAAAATTCTGATTTTTAATGTTATTCCATATATTTTAAAAAAAAATAAAAGTTTCGACTTTTTTGTCAGATTTTTTAAATTTTCAGAATTTTCGGATTTTTTTTTATTTTTTACTTTTTAGTTTCGAAATTTAAATAAAAATTCGGATTTTTAATATTATTCCATATCTTTTTTTCTTAAAAAATAAAAGTTCCGATTTTTTTATCAGACTTTTTAAATTTTTCAGAATTTTCAGAAATTATTATTTTTTAATATTTATTTTTGAATTTTAAATAAAAGATCTGATTTTTAATATTTATTCCAGATAATTTTTTTCTAAAAAAGAAAAGTTCCGATTTTTTTCAGATTTTTTAAATTTTGCAAAATTTTCCAGATTTTTTTTATTTTTTTTCAAATTTTTTGATTTTTCAGAATTTTCAGATTTTTTTTTTACTTTTTATTTTTCTGACGGAAATTCTTAACGCTATCCACAATATTTGTGTGATTTCAAAATTTTTGAAAGCTTTTGGTGTCGGATGAAAAAAAAAAGGTTGTGGTGTAACTTCAAATTAACCCAAAAAACTTTTAGTGTAAAATTTTTTTATCCAAAAATATATATATATATAAATATATATATATATATATAAATATAATGTATTACAATTATAATATATGTGGTTAAGATGTAGTACAATCATTTATGATAAATTTACTATTAATCCAAATGTTATAATTAAGTACACCTTAAGGTAGTGTATGTTAACCAATACAAGAAAGGGTGAACCCTAGAATTCCCCTTCAAAATTCCAATTAACATCATTATATGATTATATATTCTATGAATTGTAATTAAAAATAATGTAGTATATACGTTGTAATTTATTTGTTATAAATAACTAATGTACGTTGTAAGTGGATTATACGACCCTGAATTTTTGAAGGTCATTTATGTATATATATTACCTCTCTAAATTAATAAATTATTAACTTATCGATTACATAATATCTCTCTAAATTAATACAATTCTCTGATCCTAGTAATATTAATTTATAGAGATTTTATTGTATACACATAAATATATATATATATATATATATATGTTTGAGGAGAAAAGTAAAGACAGCAATCAATTGTATTGATAACAATGAATAGAGGGGCCTTTATATAGGCTTTACAAAGAGAGTCTTTCCATACATAGGATTCTAGTTAAGGTAAGACATCTAACAGTATCCAACTACTTATGGAAGAGTCTAGAACCTACCATAACTCTTATCCCCCTACAACTAGTATTAGGTAAGACACCAACACGGGAAGGATTTCCCGGAACACTCCCCCTGTGTCGAACGCTAATACTAACATGGTGCACAATGTGTTGCCTCGGTAAAAAACCTTTCCAAGTCAAATAAAACCCCGTGGGAAAAACAAAGACTTTGGTGAGGAAAAAGAGCGCAACGCACCAACTACAAATGTCAGAATCATGTGAAGTATACTCCCCGAGGTATACATGACACTCATTCCATCGAGCCATCTTTAGTTGAGCTCGGATAATCGATACATTCCGATGCTTCTCACATGTTTCTCAAATGTAGATTTTGGCAGAGACTTAGTGAACAAGTCTGCGATATTCTCATCGGAACTCACTTGTTTCACTTCAATATTCAGCAATTTCTGCTGCTGCTGATTATAGAAGAACTTCGCGCAATATGCTTGGTATTGTCACCCTTTATGAAACCTAACTTCATCTGCTCAATGCATGCCGCATTGTCCTCAAAGATGCAAGTAGGGGTTCCGTAGTGGGATCTAATCCACACGTTCCTCGTATATGGTCTATGATCCGGAGCCAAATGCACTCCCTTACGGATTCGTGCAATTATCTCTGCATGGTTCGAGGAAGTAGCAACTAGGGTCTGCTTGGTAGATCGCCAAGATATCGCCGTATTCCCAATGGTGAACACATAACCAGTTTGGGAACGTCCTTTATGCGGGTCAGAGAGATAACCGGCATCAGCAAATCCAACTAACGTGTCGTTAGGATTCTCTGCATAAGGGGTAAGCTTGCTCGCATTAGCATACGGTAGTCAAGCTACCATGCTTAGTGCAATACCAGAGGAAGATCCACGGTCGGTATGCATCGTCTTAACCTCAACAATTCCTATTCGAATATCACTCTCTTTTGCGTAGGGAAAGAACAATCCAAGGTCACTGGAGCCATTCAAGTATCGAAAGATGTGTTTTACTCCATTCCAATGCCTTATCGTGGGAGCGGAGCTAAATCTCGCTATGATTCACAGAGAATGCGATGTCCGGGCGAGTACATTGAGCCGGATACAACAACGCACCGATTGCGCTAAGGTACGGTGTTTACGCTCCAAGGACCTCTTCATCCTCCTCTTTAGGGCCAACGGATCCTTGTTCATTTCCGGACTTCACCAATCATGGGGGTAGCAAGAGGATGTGCCTTGTCCATGCTAAATCGCCCGAGCATTTTGTGGACATAGGCGGTGATGAATGAGTATACCATCATCTCGATGTTCTAGCTCTAAGCCCAAGCGTAATCGAGTCCTCCCGGATCTTTCATCTCGAATTCGGATTTAAGGTAGCGGGCCGTTTCATTGACCTCATCTATGGTACCGATGACATTCATGTCATCTACATAGACGGCTACAATCACGAATCCTGCATCTGTTCTTTTCACGAAAATGCATGGACAGATGTCACTGTTCTTGTATCCCTTCCCAACCAAGTATTCACTTAGGCGGTTGTACCACATCCTTCCGGATTGTTTCAACCCATACAGTGAGCAGCCAATTTCACGGCGTACGCGCTCCGTGGTTTAGAGCTACTTGATTTGGGCCATGAAATCCCTTCTGGGACTTTCATATAGATATCCGTATCTAGATCCCCATAAAGATACGTTGTAACAACATCCATAAGTGCATGTTCGATTTTCGGACACTACCAACCGACTAAGTAGCGGAAAGTGATGATGTCCATAACGGGAGAATACGTCTCCTCGTAGTCAATGCCAGGGCGCTGCGAGAAGCCTTGGGCAACTAGTCTCGCTTTGTAACGCATGACCTCATCCTTATCATTGCGTTTACGAACAAAGACCCATTTATGTCCAACTGGTTTAACGTCCACGGGTATTGGCTCGATACGGCCAAATACCTCACGTTTAGCCATTGAGTCTAGTTCAGCCTGCATTGCATCTTTCCATTTCGGCCAATCGGCTCGTTGTTGACACTCAAAGAACCGAGCGGCTCGGCGTCGTCGTCTTCAATAATTTCTTGAGCGGGAGTAGGCAAAAGCATCGTCGACTAGCGTGGGCGACACATCGATAATGCGTATTCACTCGTACATTGCATCGAGATTTCTTTATTTTCTGACATCAACAAAGTTTCCGACGCGTCCGTCGATTGTTCCATTGTTGATTCGAGGACATATCCGTAGTCAGAGATAATCTCGTGTGACGGAGTCACTGTGTCGATGATGAGAGGATTTTGTGCCTCCGTTCCTCTTCTCTTTCGAGGTTCGGTATCCTTTCTACCCACTGGCCTCCCCCTCTTTCGAGCGGGGATAAGAGCGGCAAACGTCCCACCACTAAGGTTGACGCTGGTGGCATCATTCCTTTGGGCGGCTGAACCTTGCCCTATAACTGGGACTTCCAACCTTGCAGGAACATTCGCAGTGGGAATGGTAGATCTTGTCACTTTCGCAGTATCAGTAAAGCTGTCGGGCATCGAATCCGCAACTTTCTGAAGACTGAGAATACGTTGCACTTCTAGCTCGGATTGAGCTGTGCGGGGATCTTGATGAGGCAAGGAGGGAGCACACCAGACAATTTCCTGGCGTTCAACTGGAATCGTTCGATTCCTCTCTCCCCCTAACGACAAGTTTGTCTCATCAAAGTGACAATCTGCAAATCTTGCAGTGAACAGATCTCCTGTCAAAGGTTCCAAATAGCGGATAATTTTAGGCGATTCATAGCCAACATATATACCTAATCGTCTTTGCGGACCCATTTTAGTACGTGGGCGTAATTGGCACATATACCGCACAACCAAAAATGCGTAAGTGTGAAATATCAGGCTCATATCCGATTTACCAACCGATACGCACTAAACGGTTGATTGGCGGTGGGTCGAAGCGAATAAGTATAGCCGCATGCAAAATTGCATAACCCCATGCGTAAATCGGCAAGTTGGTGCGCAATACCAATGCTCGGGCGATAAGCTGTAACCGCTTAATCATAGCCTCGGCAAGGCCATTCTGCGAATGAACGTGGGGGACGGGATGTTCAACATCAATCCCAATCGACATGCAATAGTCGTCAAAAGACTTTGACGTAAACTCTCCAGCATTGTCCAATCTTAATGACGAGATTGGGAAGTCGGGGTGGTTAGCCCGTAACTTGATGATTTGTGCTAGGAGTTTAGCAAATGCAGCGTTTCTTGTGGATAGCAGAGCGACGTGTGACCATCGCGTCGATGCATCAACCAGAACCATAAAATATCTAAATGGTCCGCACTCTGGTTGAATAGGTCCACATATGTCCCCTTGAATTCTTTGTAAGAAGCGAATATTTTGTGTTGAGTCTTTAGCAAAGGACGGAGAGGGTATCAACTTTGCTAGTGAACAGGCTTTACAAAACGATTTATGGGCATTAGAAATTGCCACGGAAGCCTCGGGATTTACGAGAGATGCACCGTCAACCTTAATAGGGCGTGCGATCTTTAGTCCCGGTGATACGGTATCAAGCTCACTCACATCAATGCCGATATCGAGTGGTGCTTCCAATCGTTTTCTGGACTTGAAAAACGGATGACCATGTGAGTTTTTCAAAATGCGAATCATCATGTCGCGTCTGTGGTGACCGAGTCGGTCATGCCATAGTTGGTATGCTTCGGAATCACACATTTCGTGACTCACAGCATAGGATTCAATAACCCTTATTGTAGTCTGGTATAAACCACTACTTAGACTCATAAGTTTCTCGAGAACGCGGCGTCTTCCGCATTCTGCCTGAGTAACACACAAAAATTCTGTCCCATTCTCACAATGTGTATCAAGGTGATAACCGTTGGCACGGATGTCCCTAAAACTTAGCAAGGTTCGGTTTGCTCTTGGGGCATAGAGAGCATTTGTGACATTAATATGCGTACCATTAGGTAGCAAGAAATGAGCAGGTCCCCTCCCTTGAATTACTTGGGAGGAACCAATCATTGTTGTCACTGAGGATATGTATGGCACAATATCCTTGAATAATTGCCTATTCCGAAGAATAGTGTGGGTTGTTCCACTATCAGCAAGGCACTCAATTTCGCCACGAGACATCTACAATAAGACATGAAACTCAATTAGTCTTATGTTTAGAGACATAGCGAAAACTCATTTACATCGAGTTTGGGGAAATTCGACCAAGTTGGTTAGGATCAAAGTTAGCACAATCATTGAAATAATTTCCGCGCAGCTTGACCTTTGTTCACTAAAACAGCAATAACTTCTTCGTTAAGAAGGCTATGGACGAACGGTCAGTTGTTCTGGAAACTAGACTTCCGTATCTTTCTATCCATAGGTCGTGCACTTTCTGGATCATTAAACTCAGATCTCAGTGCTCGTTTTAATTTGCTGTTTTGGTATTTCCCTATTGTTGAGTGAAAGAGCAAGGTTTAAGCCTTTTTCAAAGGCATTATTTTTGATACAATACTATGGAAATATGGCCATAGGAGCGTTTAGATACTTTAAAACGCGTCTTGGTTTACGATTTATATCTCTACTAATGATCCTTTCGGTAACTCCAACTTGGTAGACTTGCGGAGAAAGTAGGAATGTCGGTCTGACTAAAATTTGTTTAAAACCACCGATTCCGTTTGAACTCTCAAAGCATAAACAAATACCAAGGAGGATGCCTAGTCTTGATCAAAAGTTTTGATGAAATCTTACCAATGTATCAAATTTTTATTTTAACCAAGCAATTCGTTGCTAGCAATTATTTTTGTGATAAACCAAACATGCTTTCGAAGGGAAAAATAAAATTCATCTTTGCACAATCACAGCAATTAAAAGAATTTTATTCATCATAGCCAACTTTATTACATTCATGAAAATCCAAAGTAGTTCTCGGAAACTAGAAACAAGACAAAACATAACCAAAGCGTAAAACTAGTCAAAGTCGGCAACATCCATATGTTGGTCTTTATCCGCAATGGTGAGAGGAGGGATCTCAATATGGTTCACCTCCGTATTCTCATTGTCTACTTCCATGTAATTCGACTCTTGAGCCAAATATTGTTTATAGTGCTTGTAGTAAGCTTGGATGTTCTTTGGCGCTTTGCAATTGCGGTAAGTATGCTTCTTCGATCCGCAAGTATAGCAATTGCCTTCCCTTGGAGTGGTTCCATTCCGTGGCGGAGGCGGCCCACGTGGTTGGGTTCCACTAGGTCCGTGGCCGAGCCACCTTGCCTTTTCCACACGTTGGAGCAGCGACCTCGTCTTTTCCCTTGCTTGCTCGAGTCATGCATCCGTGGTGCTTGCAAAACCGAGTAGCGTTGCCTTTTCTATTTTGTCGTGGTGCTTTCCTGTGGGTAGCCTGATTTACTTCGGAATCGGCTTCGTACCAGCTGGGCGTGCATTGCAATTGAGAATAATCTCATGGAGCCTTTATTTTTTGCGAGGTGGGGGATAAGGTCACTAAAGTTCTTAATTCTCCCTTCCTCATAGGCAACACGCGGTGATGAGCAATTACACTTGCTCCCACGGAAACGTGTTAAGAGTCTTCTCGATCAAATCTTGATCGACTTCTTGACACCACAAAACCAAGATCAGCGAAGATCGAGGCGACTTGATTATAGGCTTCCACATTCGCATAATCCAAAATCGGATTTGCTCCCCTTTGAAGTTGCAATTCGGGGAAGCGCTGATCATGCACATTATTAAATCGTTGTTCGAGTGTGTCCCATAGTTCTTTAGGGGTTTGTAAGTTCATATAACACTTTTTCAACAACGGATGTATATGTCTACGCAAGTACATCAGTGCATTAGCCTTGGTTTCCTCGCTCGGTTCTTGAGCGGTAGGCTCGTTAGAGGGAAAGATGGTGGTAGTAAATCTCTTACCGACGAACGCCAAGCGAACGTCTGAGACCCACCTATGTGTCACGGGGCGCTTAGAGTTTGAATATAATGTACGCGCACCGTGCGGCTAGTAGTCAATTTACCCGACTACGTCCGCCTAACTCGTTCGAGCTTTGGTGCTAATGCGACGCAATCACGCCGAGGCGTTTTAGTGGCACAGCAAAATTGAAGACGAGAATCGATTTGTATTAATACAATGCACGATTACAATAAGCAACAATGATTACAAGCATACACGGATAGGAGGGTCTCAGCAAACTAGCCAATTCGTACTACAACTCTTCAGTACACTCTTCCCCCCTATAATAGGCTTAGAAAAATAAAGGCTAATGACAACAGTGGATATTGAAAAGCTGAGCAACCACTAACTAGCTATTACAACACTAACTAGCTATTACAACATTAACAATCTATTACAAGGAAAAATAAGTAAAGCCCTACACTATAGATGATAACTTGAAGTGCGATTGAGGCTCTGCGTCCCACAAAGCTGCAAGTGGGCCCCACGAATGGCCGTTGATCAGGTAATACCGCCTGGGGTCGCGGGCATCCCGTGACAGCTCTCCCCCCTCTGAGTTGGTGACGTCCCCGGCGCCATAGATGTGAGATAAGCATCCAGTAGGGGTTGAAAAGCTTTAAGTGCTATTGCCCTCTCCCAAGTGTTCTCCTCCATACTGCAGCCCTTCCATTTCACCAGATATTCTTTGTATAGCTTCTTTCTCGGCCCTGCATCGCGGTGGTCGATAATAGCTTCGGCCACCCTCTTCCCCAAGTTGCGTAGTTTCAGTTGTGGGCGGTTGGGCAGGTTGCGTGTGGTGTCCTCGTTGTCTGCCTGATATGGCTTGAGTTGGCTGACATGAAAGACATTATGAATGCGCCACCATTGGGGTAACTCAATCTTGTAGGCTACATTTCCGACTCTTTTGAGAATGCTTAGGGGCCCAATATATTTTTGCATTAGCCGTGAATCTCTCCCCCGTGTTGCCCTGGAGGAACTCTGGTTCGGGATCTTCACCATCACCTGGTCACCCACACAGTATTCAACAAAGCGGCGTTTAAGATCAGCATATTTTTTCATCCGCTTTTGAGCCTTCTCCAGGTAGCCACGGGCCAAATCAAGATTTTGTTCCCATTCAAGGGAAAATGTTTGTGCCAAGTAGGCTGGCTTTTGTGGAACAGATCAATATTGTGCGGGAGGAGTGGCTGCTGCCCATTACAAATTTCAAAAGCACTCTTATTGGTGGTAGAGCATTTTTGAGCATTGAAACACAGTTGAGCAACATCCAAAAGCTTCACCCAGTCCTTCTGATTAGTGCTCACAAAATGTCGAAGATATTCCTCCAACATTGAGTTAAATCTTTCAGTTTGGCCATCAGATTGTGGGTGGAAGCTAGAGCTCATATTCAACTTGGAGCCGAGTAGTTTGAAGAGCTCGGTCCAAAAGCTACTAGTAAACCGGGTGTCTCGATCACTAACAATGTCCCTCGAGTCCCAATACTTAACAATATGCTTGAAAAAGAGCCGAAATTTGTCTCTTCCGCCGAAAGCTGTCTTGGGTGCTGCTATGAATGTAGCGTATTTGGAGAACCGATCTACCACAACAATAATGGCATCAAGATCCCCAACTTTTGGTAGATGGTGATAAAATCCATTGAAACACTTTCCCAAGCCACGACAGAATGAGTAGTGGTTCGGCAAGCTGCCTTCTTTTGTCGATCGGAGTTTATCTTGTTGGCACACCAAGCGGTGCGGACAAACATCTCAATGTCGTCCCGCATTTGGGGCCAATAGTAAGCTCGTTGAACTAAGGCCACGGTGCGCTCCTCTCTGGGTGGCCCGCCCGAGAGTGTCGTGACATTCCGCAATAATAGTTTTCCTCATATCGCCGCCTATAGGTACATAGAGTCGTCTTCCCTTGGTCCATACGAGACCATCCTCTAGCCAAAATCTTCGTGTTGTACCACTGACGGATAAGATTTACCAAACATTGAGCAGTGCGTCGGCTCCCATCGGCCCGTATTCGATCTTTTAATGGAGTGGTCACTGACTCGAGGAAAGCGCCGCAAGACTTGTAGAAACCCGGGTCGGATCTCGGCTCGGGGCATCCGCCACTGATTACTAGAACCGGCACGATACTCAATCACAAAGTTGAACTCGGACAATAATTCCGCCATCTCGCTTGTTTCCCAGAAGCTTTGTTTGGGATAGAAAGTGACTAACACCGTGTTGTCGGTTTTACAATAAACAGCAACCCCAATAAGTAATGTCTCCAAAGTCGAAGGCAATGGACCCTTTGCTAAAAGCTCTTTCTCGTGCACCGTGTAACGCCTCTCGACATCCTTAAGTTTCTTACTCTCGAAGGCCACAGATGGCCATCTTGCACCAAAACTCCTCCTAGTGCAATATCAAGCATCTGTTTCAACCACAAAAGGTTTGGATAGATCCGGTAGTGCGAGGACCGGGTCTGTTAGGATGGCCTTCTTTAAGTTGTCGAAGGCATTTTGGCATTCCGGCGACCAATTCCAAACTTCCGTCTTTCTCGTCAAATCGGTTAGGGGTCTTGCTATTCCGGCATACCCCATCACAAATCTTCTATAGTAATTCGCCAACCCGAGAAATGACCGCATTTCATGTACATCGGTTGGTGGTTTCCATTCTTGGATTGCTCGTATTTTTCTCGGGTCCATACGAATATTGCCACACTCAACGATATGCCCCAAGAAACTGATCCGCTTCTGGGCAAATGAGCACTTCGACAGCTTAACATATAATTCGTGCTCGCGAAGCCTAGTAAGAACCATTCTCAAATGTTCCACATGTTCTTCCAAGGTTCGGCTGTATATAACAATATCATCAAGGTATACCACGACAAACTCGTCCAAGAACCCTTGGAGAACTTGATTCATCAAGGTGCTAAAAGTTGCCGGGGCGTTTGTTAGGCCAAAGGGCATGACCAAGAATACGAAGGCCCCGTAACGTGTGACAATCGTCGTTTTTACCTCATCTCCCTCCTTGATGCGAACTTGCCAATAACCTGATCTCAGATCGATCTTTGTATAGTACTCCGCTCCACTGAGACGGTCGAAGCAATCTGCTACGAGCGGAATAGGATACACATTCTTCACCGTAATTTTATTTAGAGCACGATAATCACAACACAATCGCAGAGTTCCGTCTGACTTTTTCTGAAAAAGAACAGGAGCTCCATATGGTGATTTCGCCGGTTGGATCATACCACATTCCAACATCTCTTTTAACTGCTTTCTGAGCTCCACAAGCTCAGGTTGCGACATACGATAAGGGGCTCGGGCAGGAGGTCTTGTGCCCGGCACCAACTCGATCTCATGATCGACCGCCCTCTTGGGTGGAAGCTTCCGAGGCAATTCGTCGGGCATAACATCCTCAAACTCGTTTAGGAGGTGCTTCACCGCATCAGGGATAGGACCTGACAACTCCTCTACTTTATCGAATTGCAAGGCGCACAGGAAGGACGGTTCCCCATGCCTGCATCCCTTCTTGAATTGTAATGCGGATAGGTTACTTTGCCCTTGGGTTGCGCTAATTGTTGGGATAATATGTGGTTTATCCCCCAAAACCAAGAGTGCATCGGCACTCGGCATGACTAGGGTTTGAGTGTCGCGCATATACTCGAGCCCGAGTATTAACTTGTAGTCATCCATCTCCACAACAGATAGGTCGGCCCTACCTTCGAAGGCTCCTACCTTAATCCGAACAGCCTTGGCAATCCCCGCTATTGGTTTTGCCGGCGAGTTTACGGCTTTAACTCGACCCGCTCCTTTCTCTAACAACAGTCCAAGTCTCTCCACTTCGGTGCTCGCCAGATAATTATGGGTGGCACCCGAGTCTATCATAGCACGAATATTTTTCCCATTGATTTTAACATCAACAAACATTAATCCCTTCTTTTTCTTATCGGGACCACCTGTCGTGAGAGCAGGTATGGGTTTTCTAGCTTTTGTCGGCACTCTTGCCTTAGCTGTCGCCTGATGGGTTAACGAGTTGCACCATTGATTTATGGCCCCAAGGTTTTCCTCATCTTCCGATCTTCCTTCCTCATCTGGAACTTGCAACTCTTCTTTCGGTTGCGAACTCGATTCTGCGGCGCTTGTTATGGCGCTCAAAAGTTGCCTCTTCGGACATTTAGTGAGAAAATGAGGTCCATCACATAGAAACATCTAACGATCCGTTGGGAAGGGGCCTGCGGCCTTCTCAGGTTTGCTACGATTCGTGCTCCCATATGAACTTCCTTGAGTATAGGTTTGCCGATCCCCTACACTCCGACTCAAGTTAGGTTTGAACGGTCTTGGCATTACACTTGGGACGGTGTCATGTTTGTTGTTACGGACGATCCTTTCGAGGTTCCGACGTGTAATCCATTAATCTTTCTGCCGCTCCCATGGCGATCGAGGTCTGTGACTCGTTGGCGCATAAGCTCCGTGCGAGCAAATGGTTTCAACCCTTCCAAGAACGTAAACAACCGGTCATTCTCCGACATATCGCTAATGTGTAGCATATGTGTCGAAAATGCCTTCACGTAATCTCGAATAAGACCGGTGTGCTTCAAATCTCGCAAGGCCCTTCTTGCATTGTACTCGACATTCTGGGAAGAATTGTTGCACGATGGCTTCTGATTGTTCCCAAGTGTCAATTCTTACTCGTTGAGCACGAATGTCCGCATATTTGGTGCGCCACCACAATTTGGCATCATCGATCAAATACATTGTGGCGGTTGACACCTTTCTCGCTTCGTCAAAACATTAGCGGCATGGAAGTATTGTTCCATGTCGAATAAGAAGTTCTCAACTTCCTTGGCATCTCGGGTTCCACTATAGGAACTTGGTTCGGGATCGAATTCTCGTAATAGGTTCTTGAGCAACATGGGGTGTGTTGTTCATTGCTCTTTGAAGCAATCCAACTGGATACTCATTGCTTCCATCTCGCGTCTCATTTCAGCCGTATTGTTGGCTCCCATTGCCTCTGCAAGGGTTCGGCAGACTTCTGCATTCGCCCACCGGACTCGGAGGTCTTCATTCTCCGCCTCGAGGGTCTCGACCTTCTCCTCCAAGGTCTCGACAACATATCTCAATCTAGAGCACTCTTGCTCTAGATTATCGAATTGGGCTTTAGAGGCCTCGGCCTCTTTCCTCTTTCCGTCATCCTTTTTCTTGCCCTGCTTTCTAGGGACTTCCGTCTCGTTACCCGATTCCATTCTTTCGACCTTGACCGGTTCTCCGATACCACCTGTCACGGGGCGCTTAGAGTTTGAATATAATGTACGCGCACCGTGCGGCTAGTAGTCAATTTACCCGACTACGTCCGCCTAACTCGTTCGAGCTTTGGTGCTAATGCGACGCAATCACGCCGAGGCGTTTTAGTGGCACAGCAAAATTGAAGACGAGAATCGATTTGTATTAATACAATGCACGATTACAATAAGCAACAATGATTACAAGCATACACGGATAGGAGGGTCTCAGCAAACTAGCCAATTCGTACTACAACTCTTCAGTACACTCTTCCCCCCTATAATAGGCTTAGAAAAATAAAGGCTAATGACAACAGTGGATATTGAAAAGCTGAGCAACCACTAACTAGCTATTACAACACTAACTAGCTATTACAACATTAACAATCTATTACAAGGAAAAATAAGTAAAGCCCTACACTATAGATGATAACTTGAAGTGCGATTGAGGCTCTGCGTCCCACAAAGCTGCAAGTGGGCCCCACGAATGGCCGTTGATCAGGTAATACCGCCTGGGGTCGCGGGCATCCCGTGACACTATGGTACTCCTTACCAGCATGGTCAAGGATGTCGAACTCCGGATGAACATTGGAGCTTTGTGCCATCTACAAGATATAAACAAGAGGAAGTTAGTCTTGTTGGATTTTCAGTGACAATGTAAACGGTCACAATCGATGCTTTTAAAAGCGTGTAACATAACCGTTACTCGATTTACTTCCCTTAATTGTTGTTTAATAAAGTCGACAAAAAACGGCGATATCAGATCGCACCCAGATACGTGGTGTATGCAAACAACCACAAGTATCGACTTTTCAACAATTCCGTGACTCCCCCAGGACCGTCACACAGTTTTCTTCGACACGCAGAGATACCGACTTCTCTCGCGGTCTCATCCACCGCAAAGTAGCGTGGGAGATAAAGAACCCAAAACCCGTGTCCCCAAAAGAAAAATTCCCAAAAAGGAGAGAATTGAAAAGGGACGAGTCAGATAGTTACCTCGATTATAAAATTAGGTATGTGCTGTATCTGTCTTGTGCTTCGATCTACCGGTTGGTACTCGATGCGACGACGTGAAACCGGAGGCGCAATTTTGACGGCTCAAGACAAGTTGATGTTCGGGTTTTGGTCCGAGTCGGGCTAGGTCGGACTAAGTGTAGCCGGCTCGCGGGCGCGCGGCGCGCGCGGTGGCGCGGCGGCGGCGAGGCGCGGCGGCGGCGGTCTTGGCAGCGGCCGGTTGGTGGCAAGGTCCGGCGGCTCGGGCCGTGGCGGTCCGGCGACGGAGGCGGTCCGTGGCGGTGGTCCGATGCGGAAGTGCTGGACGTCCGGTGGCGAGTGAGGCGTGAGTGAGCAGCGGCGGGCGGAGCAGCGGGCGAGCGGGGCTGAGTGTGGTCCGGCGGCGGAGCTTGCGTGAGCTGGGTCCGGCAAGTGAGCGGTGGCGAGCAAGCGAGTGGCTGGCGGCGCGATCGGGCGCGGCGACGATGGTCAGGCTAGAGATATGCTCGGCCGATTTTTTTTTTCTTTCGTTCGAGCTACGTGCTGATAACGTGTTTGAGGAGAAAAGTAAAGACAGCAATCAATTGTATTGATAACAATGAATAGAGGGGCCTTTATATAGGCTTTACAAAGAGAGTCTTTCCATACATAGGATTCTAGTTAAGGTAAGACATCTAACAGTATCCAACTACTTATGGAAGAGTCTAGAACCTACCATAACTCTTATCCCCCTACAACTAGTATTAGGTAAGACACCAACACGGGAAGGATTTCCCGGAACAATATATATATAAAACCAAATCACAGATCTAATAATTCCTGTACAAAAGCCTAAACAAAAACCGCAACAAAAAGATATATACAAACTAAAAACGAATATCACAAACTCTATAGGCGTCGGACTTTGACCGAAAATGGGCGGGGTGGTGGATCTTCAAGGGACTGGAACCATGTTGATCATCTTGAAACGGGGATTTTAGATCTGGTGGCCGTTTACTGCATTTTAGCTAGTTTCAATATGTTCCACTCCTGCTGTTTTACACTTTTTCCGAAGTAATAATAAATGTCATTTTTACTCTTATGCGAACATCGCGTTTAGGTCTTCAGAACACCTTATAATAATACAATGTGTGTGTGTGTTTGTTATACATCTATAACCAGTATAAGTTCTCTTTTCTTTTCCAAATGTTGCCGCACGACTGTGAGATCAAATAGGAATTTTGGACCCTTATCTACAATATCTTTCTGATTGAGCTTTTGTATTTCTTGATTTATGGATTTGGGGAAAATATTGTCTTCGTATATAAATTGTTGGTTGTTGAAATTATAGTGTATGAAATAGATATTAAGAGGTGTATAAAATAAATAATTAACATATTGAAATAAATATAAAAAAGTACCCCAAAAAAATTCTCGTACCGGGCCTATAAATCTGAGGACCGGCCCTGCTGTGATACATGTCTCTTCAAGAACATTTTATCATTATAATACCATGTGATATATTTATTTAAACATAAACTTTTGAACAGTTATTTTATTTGGTTATCTAGTGATAACTTCTTGTATCATTTGCTTCATGAGATGTATTTATACCGACATATCTTTCATATACTATCATTTTTACTTCACTAGCAATTTATAATTATGTTCTATAATTCAAAACTTGCTTTCTATCTTCGAAAATAAATACTTATATAATCATTCTTAACTTCACATTATAATCAATAAGCATTAAAAGAAGGGTAATACAATACCTACATCGATTGTGATATACTATCATACTAGACTTGGTATTTGATTATTGTTGTTGTCGAGGGAACAACCAGCATCAAAGAGACATCACATATAAATAACAAGTTAAAATATCACGTTGTACGTTGCATAATAGCAAATTGAAGGTCTGAGGAAGCTTTTGACAGCCGCGCGTGGAAATCATCTCTGACACCATGGGTTTTTCGAAATGTACAACACGATGTGACTTGGTTCAACCTTTCGAGTAACTTTGTCTTCTTTGTTGGAGGCTGATTTATTCGTTTTCAAATTGTCGAAGTCCGATTTTATAATGTTTAGATCCCAATTTGAATTTCGAAAATCCTTGCCTAGATATTTAATTAGAGTTTAGTAGGTTCATATTAACATACAATTTTACACACTTTAGATGTCTTTATCAAGCTTAATAATATAGAATGTGTAAGAATTGCATTGTTAATTAATAGTTCTTGATTTAGTTGGACTCAGGCGTTTGAAGGCCATTATTAGCCAAGGTAGATGTCCCAAACCCAAATACTAGGAAAATGATGCAAGAGCGTGAAAAATGAGTGAGAAAAAGCGAAAAATAATCCAAACAGGCTGGATGCGGTCCAATACACGACTAGTGTTAATTGATAGGGAAAACAGCATAAAATAAAAACATACTTTGCATTGGTTCCTATTTCTAGCAATCATCTTTAAAAATCACCAGTAATAGAAACGAACTATCCATTTCTTGCAAGTTTAGAAACTTTTAACAAGGACTTCTGTTAAGTGCTGACGTGGCCGTTAAGATAAGTTTTAAATATTTTTATATTCCACTGTGTCTCTCTCAAGGTGAGTTGGATGCTGATATGTCTTATTTTCCATTGTCTCTTCTAACACATTGTCGGTTGTCCCTTTCATGCCCCTACACAAAGCGGTTTGCCATTCGCCAATGTTGCCGAGAAGCCATCGTTGCTGTTCAGAGCTAGAAGTTCAGATCGGCAAATAACCACCAATAACCGACTGATAACCTGCTGCTCGTATTTGATAGAAAACCAAGTGTCTCCATCGAACTCGTCATCGGTATTCTAAATCGGAGCCACCCTGAACCTCACAGTAGGATCCGGGCCTATGGAATCACAGTCCTGAAGCAAACCCGTCGCCCTATTGGACTTCGCCGCCGTCGTGTGCCTTCTCCGGTGGAACGAATTAAGAACCTCTGCCATCACTACTCATGTGACGAAACTGGAACCAGCAAAACTTGAGCATAGAACCCGACCGCGCCACCTCTGAATCATCACGTCCGCCTGAACGATGGTTAACCCTAAAGCAAGTCGATCGTCGTGAAAAGCCGCCGCCTACAACTGTTTCGAGTCGTTTGGCACCTCCGGTAAAGTGGATTCCGCGGTCGTGCTCTACGCCTCGAACCTCCATCCGCGATCGATTCGCCACCATGACAGGGAGTGTGGTGTCGATCGATGTGGGAGCGGCTGGGAATTTGATCTCTGTGTAGAAGAAGCTGATGTGAAGAAAGAGGAGAGCTGGAGTGATCAGAATAAGAAAAGAAATAAAAAGGGGCGGCGTGATATAATGTAAGGCTGGGTCAGCATCCAACTCACCTTGAGAGAGACACAGTGGAATATAAAAATATTTAAAACTTATCTTAACGGCCACGTCAGCACTTAACAGAAGTCATTGTTAAAAGTTTCTAAACTTGCAAGAAATGGATAGTTCGTTTCTATTACTGGTGATTTTTAAAGATGATTGCTAGAAATAGGAACCAATGCAAAGTATGTTTCTATTTTATACAGTTTTCCCTAATTGATATGATCGAAGATATATCTGTATGCATGATCGTGCAACTTCCCAGTGCTGCCAATGTTATTCAAAAGAGCAGGACATGACCCGTGTCATATTGACACAAACCTTGGCAAGTAGCATCCTTGTTATGGTAATACACGTTTTTTAAGTCTTAGAACTCCTTTAGGGTCCTAAAAGAGGGAAATTCAATCCATATTTATCTTATAGGGTTAGCAACAAGAAAAACACTCGGAGACGGTGAAAAAATCTACAACAAATATTAAAGACGGATCAAGAGAACCAACATCCGAGTTTTGTTCTTTCTACACTTTTTTTCTTTTTATTTTCATCATTAATGAACATGTTACTCGAGGATATGTCTATATACTATTTGATTATCATGTCTAACCAATTTCTTTAATTCCAAGACATGAGAGTATATTAATTGCAGAGGTTTTTATTTTATGATTATGGATATTGAACGTTCTTCTTGAATTTCCTATTAAAATAATTTGGCTTTCTTTCATATTTAAGCAATTGAACCAATATTTTTACATGTTGATGGTAATATTAGGTCTCAGTTGATGGTAATTTTAGGTCTCAATTGTTTGATATGATTTCAGAGTTGATGGTAATATTAGGTCTCAATTGTTTGATATGATTTCATTACAAAATTGGGAAATCGGTAATATTAGGTCTCAATTGTTTGATATGATTTCATAATTTCAGAGTTGATGGTAATATTAGGTCTCAATTATTTGATATGATTTCATTACAAAATTGGGAAATCGGTAATAACTTGTAAACAATTTTGATCTAGGATTTTAGAGGAGTTGAATTGCACATATTAGGTGGAGATATCAATCTGTGTAATTGTAATACCACCAGTATTACATGCTGTTCACGTTGGGCGCTCACTTCCATTTCTTCTATTTAATAAAATAAATGTACTCCATCGCGATAAACGTATTTTTGTATGATATGTTCGTACTATATTTTCATGAATAAAGCTTGTCCGCACCTGTTATTCGTGTATTGTGATTATGTGATGATTGACGATTTGTCGGTGACATACCTTGATGTCGTTGGGCAATTATCGGTGCAAATATGAGGGTGACCAACGTCTTGTTCCCCGAGGAATTACCTGACGACATTGAGAGTGTAATATCCGGATTTATTATTGAGTATTTCATCTGTATTTGAACCCTGTATTATTCGGAATTGTGATATCGATAATTGAAGTATAATATCTCTCGTATTTGTATCATTGTACATGAGTATGACAACATGTAAATTTTCCCATGCAAATATGTGATAACGTACGTTAACAAGGATAGCTTAACGTACGTTATCTGTCGGAGTTAGCGTACGCTACGAATGTAGCGTAGCGTGCGTTAACTAGCCAATAATTGAGCTAGGCGGTTGTCACATGCGCCAGCCGGACATGGGTCCGGATAAGATTCTCTCGGATGAACCTGGACACTTTTGAAGTCAACGATTGTTAACGTACGCTAAGGATTGTGTCTAGCGTACGCTAATGTGTGTTACTTACGTACGTAATCAAGGTCAGAATCAGGACAGTTAACTATCAGGACGATAGCGTATGCTAAATTATGCTGGGTAGAGTACGCTAAGAGGCTAACGTACGTTATGCATGAAGGCTAACGTACGTTAAGGACAGAAAATTATAAATAAGACATCACACCATTTCATTTCAGCTCGTTCATTTCACCTATCCTTCAGCATACTTCGTGCCCAGAGATATCCCAGCACCCTTAAATACCTTTAGAACACCTTTTCTTGATCATTGAAGATTGGAGATTACTCATTGAGGTGGAGAATCATTTTTGGATTGTCACACAAGCAACCGGAGTTTAAGTCTACCTATTGTCTCAGTGTTTTATTCATCTTAAGGTATGGTAACACTATCTCCAACATTGAATTCGTGTTCTTAAGGATATGATGAGTATGCTATCAAGATATTGAGTTCCATTGATGAATTATTCAAACAACATCATGTTTAGAAGTTGGAATGATTATGCTTAAGATATCGTTGTTAAAACGTCATAGTTGGAATCTTATTACGTCAAATGATGAGAGTAAAGTTCTGAGATTGATTATCCATATTGAATAGTATTGCCATATTGAATCGTAGACTTGGAGATTGATCTTTTGACAAATGGACTTAAGAGAGAATCACCGAAGGTTGTATACTTTCTTATAAGTTGGACTTGTTAGTTCTTTAAGATGAAGTCTGAATGTAATGAGGATTTTGGAATCAAACGCATCAACCTTAGATCACCAAACTTCGCATGAGAATTGTAAATCGAGATTGAATACGGTGTTGTGATGATATGTATCCTTGATATTCGAAGATGTTTGAATCTATAAGATCATTCATAATTTTATGAACATGTTATGTAGAAGGATAACATACATTAATCACTCAGGATTTCGTAAGCTTCATCACAGTTAGAACAGTCGTCTGTCCAGTGAGAAACTGCCATGCACGCTTAGCGTATGTTATGCTATGTAGTTAACATACGCTATCGGGCATAGTTAACGTACGCTACGTTTGGTACGTAACGTACGTTATATCATCAGAAAATTCAGTCAGCTGATCAGAGAGGGACTGTCAATACTGTAATACCCGTGATTTTGATTTTCGGTAATTTCTTTTTTCAGCGGAAGTCCGTTTTGACGACTCGCTCATGACCGTTTCGTCATTCTGAGAATGATTAATTCTGCACTTTTTGTCATCCGAGTTCGTTTCGGTGTCGTTTTGTTGAGTTCCGTGCTTTTTAGCGGTTTTTCCGCACTTGAGTTCGATTCTTGCGAATCTCGTCCGAAACTGTTGTTTAGACTTTCTCGTAAGTTCATTTAATGTTAATATTCATGTTGCGAGCTTTGGCTTGGTGTTTCGATCACGTATCGTGATTTTCGGGCGTTTTGGGCCATTTTCATAATTTCCCAAAATTTGGGGTAATTAATTTCCGTTGTCGAATTTCGAGCCTTCGGGTGGTCGGAATCGTGTGTTCTCTTAGTGCTCGGATTCGTCTTTGCGAGTACTTCGTAACTGTATCTTCGATTCGTACTCAGGTTCGGGTTTCGGGGTCGTTCGGGCCGTCGGAGTTGGTCTCGGCCGAGTCATGGCCGGGCATGCTCGGGCGGGCCGATACCGCCGAGTAACGTGCGGTAGTGATCGGCGATTCGTACATAAGGCCGTTACGCACGTAAGGCCTTGGCGTAACGTCACGTAACGCCCGGCATTTCCAGCGATGCGTTCGCCATGGCGGTTACGTCGTAAGCCATGGCCGATTACGTCGTAAGGCCGTGGCCGATCGGCCTATTTAAGGCTGGCGGCGTTTTTCTTGACCATTTCTCATTCTTCTTCTTCCGTACGCTTGTGGGTGTGTGAATCATCTAGAGATGTTGTTGGACAATGAATCCATGAAGTGTTGAGGTTCATATCATCAATCATCCGTCTATAACATCCTCCGATCTACCGAATCGTCGATTTCCTAGAAATCTAGTTTTGGGGAATTTGGGTATTTTGGTTGTTTTCGTCCGATTAATCCGATTTAACTTAGGATTATGATGGATTGATGAATATTTAGATGTATTATATCATTTCCTTTATTATTCCATGGTTGGATCGTATCGATTCGTTGTTTTGGTCGAGTTCTTGGTCGACGCCTTGAAGGTGTCCGGTAGAATGTCATAGAGGGGTTTTCGGGCGTTCTACGATTATCCTTCCTCGTATGATTGTTGATTTATGGAATATATGTTGTTAGGGTCGAGTTTCTTGCGAAGAAACCAAGTTGAACCCTTCCGTTCGTTGTCGTTTTCCTTTTCGAAAACATCGGGCGTTTCGAAGCTTTTCGGTTGAGCCGTGTTCGTCGGGATACTTGCGTGCCGATTGTGAGGCAAGTACCTTGTCCATATAATTCTTGTTTTTTGGATATGATAATTGGTGATCGTCTAAATGTGTTTGTGTGGTCGTTTGAATTGAACTTTCAAAAGATTTGATTAGCCTTGTTAAAGGCCCTCTTTCAAAACGCGTGTGTTTTGTGAATAGTGTGGTTTGTGAACTATGTGAATTCTATGGATATGTTTGGTGTTGATGTTGCCCTTGGTATTGCGTGTGGACGTATATGGTTTCTTTTCGGTGCGTTACGGTTTGACGTGGTGTTTTGCTAAGTGTTGTTGGCATTAACTCATGATTTGACATATTTGTGATTGTGGCAAATGTGAAACCCTTGTCGTTGTGAACTCTATGCATTGATGATTCGACCACAAGGTTATCAATTCGGGTAGGTCTGGAGAGGGCTCCGAGTATCGTCACTTGCGAGTGCGATGTCACGATAACTTGTGGGTATATTTGATTGATGTTTACCGGGTAGGGACCCGTGAGGCCTCCGGCGGCGCGTTACTTGCGAGTACGGACATTTGATATGATTTGACCATAAGGTTATCTAATCGGTAGGTCTGGAGAGGGCTCCGAGAATCGGTACTTGCGAGTACGATGTCAAGATAACTTATGGTTGTGATATGTTGTGAATTGTTTCGCTAGCCAGCTCGGGAGGGTCCTTCGAGGCCTCGGGTGGGATGTCTGTGGTAGCGTACCGGTCCTAGGCGATGCACGTGCGTGATTACGTTTCATTGATTTTATGTCCGTTGAGGACACGTGATGTTGGGCTCTGGCCCTATGAATTGTTGTCGGTTTTCTATTTGCGAAAATAAAACCTTTGGGCTGTGACCCTGTTGATTTTGGAAAGAGAAAGATTTGATAATCCTAATTTGTTTTCTATTAAAACTCCCGAGGGTATTTTAAACCATTTTGCAAACCATTCTCGTTATTTGTGATCTTTCGGATTTGGAAAGTTTTACTCAAATTCTTGCCTCGGGAAGTATTCGTTTCGTGGTATTTTAATCTTTAAGGATTCACGTTATTGTGATTCGTGGAATTAGAAATATATGGCACGAATTTGCACTTATGATTTGCACTAGCAAAACGGTGGAGTTTGCTAACCCCAGTATTCGGGGTGGATGTCTATTTTGCATTCAGGTTTTGGAGCATAGCACAGGGTCGGCATGAAGGATGATGAAAGATGAACGATACTAATCACACGAGGATCCGTTGATGTCGGATTGGTCTAGTTGTATCTTCTTTTCCGCTGCAGTATCTTTTCCCCGTTGTACGGGAGTTTATTGTATTTTGACCCCTGCGTGGGTATGTGTTTGGAATTGAGTTGTAAGTATTTATTGAAAGACCAAGTCGGTCTACTGAGTCATTTTAGCCTTAAAGGCGATGTTTAGATGTTTGATTTAGTTATCAGCCTGGTAGATCCTCGAGGAGAGGGTCTACGGCGTGTAATATCCCTGAGTGGATTGGGGGTGTTACAGAATGGTATCGGAGCTTAGGTTGTGGAAACCTAGGCTGTCGGGTCAGTGGTGTCTATTGAGTTTTTGTCTCGTCGGATTTTGTCTGACTAAGTCGTGTCGCGACGCGTCGTCTGAGTTTGTTGGTCGTGATTAGTATCGTGGGCGATCATCATCTTCGTGCGACCTGTGGATGTAAGTCTCCCTTATTTGTGTTGAGCCTCGTGTGACACGAGCTATTTTTTTATGATTATTTGTTAAGTGACGGAATCCTCTTATGGATTTTGATTTCGTGATATGTGATTGTTTGACTCCCATTTTTCGTTCATATGAGGAGTAGTGTTGCTGTCTTGTGCATGTTTGACTTTATTTCTTTTATCCGCTGTGTGAGTTCTTTTGTAATGGATTTCGGTATTTTACCGACTGAGTTTTATTTCGAAAACCGATTCCTTAACCGAGTTTTTGGCATTACGACCTTGATCGTTTTGGCGAAATTCTTATGACGGTATTTATTATTTTCTAAATGGCTTCTGTGAGTTTTTGAAATATTACCGTCATCAACTTTTTGACGTTTTTGTAAATAGTTTTTAGCCTGGTGGATTCTGGCGTGGGGCCCACGGCGTTATAATGTTCCGCGTAATTACCTGAAATTTTTGGGCATTCTAGCCCATTGAATTATCCTTGAAAAACTTGAGTATCTTAGAAAATAAATTTCGAGACATACTTTTAAAATGAATTATTTTCTCGTGGTACGTCCAAGGTGCCACAATATATTTCAAAATTCTTCTAACTCGAGGACCAAAATGTTTTGAGATATTTTCAATGTTTTATAAACACTTTTACTTAGACCCGAGGGTCGAATATTCTGAAAGTCTTTCAATAAGAGAAGGTGTCCTCATTTTTGTTCAAACGCAAGACGATTTTCAAAGTCTCGATAACAATGTTTGCACTACTTTTTGTAAAGTGATACTCAAGATCAACTGGTGTTTCCAAACTATTTTCAAAAGGGTGTTTTTCGTTTTTAAAACCCATCATTTCGTGCTTGTGGTCGGAGAAGGTGTGTATGATGTTGGTATTGTTGTTAGGGTGTTAGCCCTCCGAATTGTGATTGAATTGGTGGTGTGAACGTTGAGTCGTTCGCCACGCATATGTTTTGTTACCCCATTGTGGGAGGTGTGATGACGATCTTTATTGTTGCCATTTCGTGGTGGCTTGCGTGTTATCGCACCTGTGTGAACTGTTAAAGCTTGGATTTTTATGCGTTTATGCACATTGGTGATCGTTTCATGATGTTTATGGTTGTGTGCTGGCTATCGTTTGGGCCGTTGTAATCGTCGAATGATGCCGTTGTTGTTGTGATTTTTGTATGCGTTGATATGTTATGCTGAGTTGGCATCTCCGGTATGTTGTTTTGCGGTGTTTTGTTCCATTGTATCGAGCATTTGTATTTTCAGTATGCCGAGCCGAGACGTTTCAACCGTGATGTGCCGGGGCATGCACGTGTATATTGTCCTCCTCGTCGGTAACACATTTCAAGTGTGGACTCGATGGACACCGAATTTAATTTTGCGAATTGGCTACCGAGACTTTCGGAGTTCGTGCTCCAGCGCAGTTATCAGAATCGGCTTTGAGAGGCCTTTGAAGGATGTTTCTGTCGGTTGCTTGTTGTGTTGTCGCCTTGATTTCGTTGTTGTGAGTTTCGGGGACGACACTTCTCTTAGAAGAGGTCGAATATAATACCCGTATTATATTTGGCTCCTGCATTTTCTCTTTCTCAATTCTATCGGCTCGTTCGTGTTCGTTGATACTTTCTGAACTTGTCCTGTATTTCGGTTTCATCGTTCGAACGAGCTGTGATCTTGTTTTGGGTCGATCTGGTTATCGCTGTAACTTTTCCGAGTTCGGTTCGATTCTTGTGAACCTTGTTCGGAATTAACATCCTTTGGTTCTACTAATTCTTTTATTGGAAGTGGATCGGATTTAGAACACTTGTGTTTTCGACTCTGTCGACTCGTTTATGTTCGTTGACATTTCTGAGCTTGTCCTGCCCCTTGCTTTCGTTGATCGAACGAGTGTGGTATTATTTCGGAATAACTCGTTTGTCGTTGTGACTTTTCTATTGCTATTCCCTTTCCTGTGGATCTTATGTGAATCACATCTTGTTGCTTTTACCGGATCATATATTGTCTCGAGCCGAGACGTGAACCTGAGAGTTGTTGTTTGAATTTTATTGTTCTTCGTGATTCGAACATGATTGTTCGATTTTTGTTGTCTCGACCGTTGTGGTTCGATCGTTTGATTGTTCGGTTTTTGTTGATCTCGTTTCGTGATTGTTGAGCGTTCAGACTCCTTCCTAATTTCCTTATATTCGTGAAATTTGTCTCGTTTTCGATCTTCCAACCCTCGCGGTGGAATTCCGTATTTCTTCAGCGATTGGCTCGCGTTTTGATTGATGTACCGTTGGGGTGGTCAATCATATTGATTTTCGTTCGTTGTGTTTTGTGATTTTTCGGATAATCGACTTGGTTGTATTACCTGTTTGATGACGCTTGTCACTTGTTGGTTTTATTATTTCTCTATCGGTGGTGTTGTGTTGGTCGTGGAGCGTGTTTTCACGTCCGACGTTCCTTTGCATTTCTTGCGGCGTTTCGCTTCGGGCGCGAGTTTTCGGTTTTGGCTATCTCGTCGAGTTTTCTGACAGTGGATATTGCTTCTCCCTACTTATTTTAAGTTTCGGACGAAACTTCTTTTAAGGAGGGTAGAATGTAATACCCGTGATTTTGATTTCCTAATTTCTTTTTTCGGCGGAAGTCCATTTTGACGACTTCGCTCATGACCGCTTTCGTCATTCCGAGAATGATTAATTCTGCACTTTTGTCATCCGAGTTCGTTTGGTGTCGTTTTGTTGAGTTCCGTGCTTTTTAGCGGTTTTTCCGCACTTGAGTTCGATTCTTGCGAATCTCATCCGAAAGCATTGTTTCGACTTTCTCGTAAGTTCATTTAATGTTAATATTCATGTTGAGAGCTTTGGCTTGGTGTTTCGATCACGTATCGTGATTTTCGGGCGTTTGGGCCATTTTCGTAATTTCCCAAAATTTGGGGTAATTAGTTTCCGTTGTCGAATTTCGAGCCTTGGGTGGTCGGAATCGTGTGTTCTCTTAGTGCTCGGATTCGTCTTTGCGAGTACTTCAGAATCGTATCTTGATTCGTACTCGTGTTCGGGTTTCGGGTCGTCGGGCCGTGAGTTGGTCCCGGCCGAGTCATGGCCGGGCATGCTCGGGCCAGCCAACCCCGCCGAGTAACGCGGCGGTAGTGATCGGCGATTCGCACGTAAGGCCGATTACGCACGTAAGGCCTGGCCGTAACGCATTTAACGCCCGGCATTTCCAGCAAGGCGTTGGGCCATGGCGATTACGACGTAAGCCATGGCGATTACGTCGTAAGCCATTGGCAGTCGGCCTATTTAAGGCCTGGCAACGTTTTTCTTCAGCCATTTCTCATTCTTCTTCTTCCCGTACGCGGCTGTGGGTGTGTGAATCATCTAGAGATGTTGTTGGACAATGAATCCATGAAGTGTTGAGGTTCATATCATCAATCATCCGTCCTATAACATCCTCCGATCTACTGACCAGTCCGATTTCCTAGAAATCTAGTTTTGGGGAATTTGGGTATTTTGGTTGTTTTCGTCCGATTAATCCGATTTAACTTAGGATTATGATGGATTGATGAATATTTAGATGTATTATATCATTTCCTTTATTATTCCATGGTTGGATCGTATCGATTCGTTGTTTTGGTCGAGTTCTTGGTCGACGCCTTGAAGGTGTCCGGTAGAATGTCATAGAGGGGTTTTCGGGCATTCTACGATTATCCTTCCTCGTATGATTGTTTATTTATGGAATATATGTTGTTAGGGTCGAGTTTCTCGCGAAGAAACCAAGTTGAACCCTTCCGTTCGTTGTCGTTTTCCTTTTCGAAAACATCGGGCGTTTCGAAGCTTTCCGGTTGAGCCGTGTTCGTCGGGATACTTGCGTGCCGATTGTGAGGCAAGTACCTTGTCCATATAATTCTTGTTTTGTGGATATGATAATTGGTGATCGTCTAAATGTGTTTGTGTGGTCGTTTGAATTGAACTTTCAAAAGATTTGATTAGCCTTGTTAAAGGCCCTCTTTCAAAATGCGTGTGTTTTGTGAATAGTGTGGTTTGTGAACTATGTGAATTCTATGGATATGTTTGGTGTTGATGTTGCCCTTGGTATTGCGTGTGGACGTATATGGTTTCTTTTCGGTGCGTTACGGTTTGACGTGGTGTTTTGCTAAGTGTTGTTGGCATTAACTCATGATTTGACATATTTGTGATTGTGGCAAATGTGAAACCCTTGTCGTTTATGCATTGATGATTCGACCACAAGGTTATCAATTCGGGTAGGTCTGGAGAGGGCTCCGAGTATCGTCACTTGCGAGTGCGATGTCACGATAACTTGTGGGTATATTTGATTGATGTTTACCGGGTAGGGACCCGTGAGGCCTCCGGCGGCGCGTTACTTGCTAGTACGGACATTTGATATGATTTGACCATAAGGTTATCTAATCGGTAGGTCTGGAGAGGGCTCCGAGAATCGGTACTTGCGAGTACGATGTCAAGATAACTTATGGTTGTGATATGTTGTGAATTGTTTCGCTAGCCAGCTCGGGAGGGTCCTTCGAGGCCTCGGGTGGGATATCTGTGGTAGCGTACCGGTCCTAGGCGATGCACGTGCGTGATTACGTTTCGTTGATTTTATGTCCGTTGAGGACACGTGATGTTGGGCTCTGGCCCTATGAATTGTTGTCGGTTTTCTATTTGCGAAAATAAAACCTTTGGGCTGTGACCTTGTTGATTTTGGAAAGAGAAAGATTTGATAATCCTAATTTGTTTTCTATTAAAACTCCCGAGGGTATTTTAAACCATTTTGCAAACCATTCTCGTTATTTGTGATCTTTCGGATTTGGAAAGTTTTACTCAAATTCTTGCCTCGGGAAGTATTCGTTTCGTGGTATTTTAATCTTTAAGGATTCCTGGTTATTGTGATTCGTGGAACTTGAATTATATGGCTCGTATTTGCACTTTGTATTTGCACTAGCAAAACAGTGGAGTTTTGCTAACCCCCGAGTATTCGGGGGGTGGATGTCTATTTTTGCATTCAGGTTTTGGAGCATAGCACAGGGTCGGCATGAAGGATGATGAAAGATGAACGATACTAATCACACGAGGATCCGTTGATGTCGGATCGTCTAGTTGTATCTTCTTTTCCGCCGCAAGATCTTTCCCGTTGTACGGGAGTTTATCAGTATTTTGACCTGCGTGGGTATGTGTTTGGAATTGAGTTGTAAGTATTTATTGAAAGACCAAGTCGGTCTACTGAGTCATTTTAGCCTTAAAGGCGATGTTTAGATGTTTGATTTAGTTATCAGCCTGGTAGATCCTCGAGGAGAGGGTCTACGGCGTGTAATATCCCTGAGTGGATTGGGGGTGTTACAGAATGGTATCGGAGCTTAGGTTGTGGAAACCCAGCCGCCGTCGATGGTGTCTATTGAGTTTTTGTCTCGTCGGATTTTGTCTGACTAAGTCGTGTCGCGACGCGTCGTCTGAGTTTGTTGGTCGTGATTAGTATCGTGGGCGATCATCATCTTCGTGCGACCTGTGGATGTAAGTCTCCCTTATTTGTGTTGAGCCTCGTGTGACACGAGCTATTTTTTTATGATTATTTGTTAAGTGACGGAATCCTCTTATGGATTTTGATTTCGTGATATGTGATTGTTTGACTCCCATTTTTCGTTCATATGAGGAGTAGTGTTCTTTGTCTTGTGCATGTTTGACTTTATTTCTTTTATCCGTGTGTGAGTTCTTTTGTAATGGATTTCGGTATTTTACCGATCGAGTTTTATTTCAAACCGATTCCTTAACCGAGTTTTTGGCATTACGGCCTTGATCGTTTTGGCGAAATTCTTATGACGGTATTTATTATTTTCTAAATGGCTTCTGTGAGTTTTTGAAATATTACCGTCATCAACTTTTTGACGTTTTTGTAAATAGTTTTTAGCACAGTGGCTTCGGCGTGGGGGCCCACGGCGTTATAATGTTCCGCGTAATTACTCAAATTTTGGGCATTCTAGCCCATTGAATTATCCTTGAAAAACTTGAGTATCTTAGAAAATAAATTTGAGACATACTTTTAAAATGAATT
Source organism: Orobanche coerulescens (assembly GCA_033398695.1). Taxonomy (NCBI): domain Eukaryota; kingdom Viridiplantae; phylum Streptophyta; class Magnoliopsida; order Lamiales; family Orobanchaceae; genus Orobanche; species Orobanche coerulescens. Next base: position 44,873,492 of record CM065810.1, read on the forward strand.
ATTTTCTCGTGGTACGTCCAAGGTGCCACAATATATTTCAAAATTCTTCTAACTCGAGGACCAAAATGTTTTGAGATATTTTCAATGTTTTATAAACACTTTAACTTAGACCCGAGGGTCGAATATTCTGAAAGTCTTTCACTAAGAGAAGGTGTCCTCATTTTTGTTCAAACGCAAGACGATTTTCAAAGTCTCGATAACAATGTTTGCACTACTTTTTGTAAAGTGATACTCAAGATCAACTGATGTTTCCAAACTATTTTCAAAAGGGTGGTTTTCGTTTTTAAAACCCATCATTTCGTGCTTGTGGTCGGAGAAGGTGTGTATGATGTTGGTATTGTTGTTAGGGTGTTAGCCCTCCGAATTGTGATTGAATTGGTGGTGTGAACGTTGAGTCGTTCGCCACGCATATGTTTTGTTACCCCATTGTGGGAGGTGTGATGACGATCTTTATTGTTGCCATTTCGTGGTGGCTTGCGTGTTATCGCACCTGTGTGAGCTGTTAAAGCTTGGATTTTTATGCGTTTATGCACATTGGTGATCGTTTCATGATGTTTATGGTTGTGTGCTGGCTATCGTTTGGGCCGTTGTAATCGTCGAATGATGCCGTTGTTGTTGTGATTTTTGTATGCGTTGATATGTTATGCTGAGTTGGCATCTCCGGTATGTTGTTTTGCGGTGTTTTGTTCCATTGTATCGAGCATTTGTATTTTCAGTATGCCGAGCCGAGACGTTTCAACCGTGATGTGCCGGGGCATGCACGTGTATATTGTCCTCCTCGTCGGTAACACATTTCAAGTGTGGACTCGATGGACACCGAATTTAATTTTGCGAATTGGCTACCGAGAATTTCGGAGTTCGTGCTCCAGCGCAGTTATCAGAATCGGCTTTGAGAGGCCTTTGAAGGATGTTTCTGTCGGTTGCTTGTTGTGTTGTCGCCTTGATTTCGTTGTTGTGAGTTTCGGGGACGACACTTCTCTTAGAAGAGGTCGAATATAATACCCGTATTATATTTGGCTCCTGCATTTTCTCTTTCTCAATTCTATCGGCTCGCTCGTATTCGTTGATACTTTCTGAACTTGTCCTGTATTTCGGTTTCATCGTTCGAACGAGCTGTGATCTTGTTTTGGTTCGATCTGGTTATCGGTGTAACTTTTCCGAGTTTGGTTCGATTCTTGTGAACCTTGTTCGGAATTAACATCCTTTGGTTCTACTAATTCTTTTATTGGAAGTGGATCGGATTTAGAACACTTGTGTTTTCGACTCTGTCGACTCGTTTATGTTCGTTGACATTTCTGAGCTTGTCCTGCCCCTTGCTTTCGTTGATCGAACGAGTGTGGTATTATTTCGGAATAACTCGTTTGTCGTTGTGACTTTTCTATTGCTATTCCCTTTCCTGTGGATCTTATGTGAATCACATCTTGTTGCTTTTACCGGATCATATATTGTCTCGAGCCGAGACGTGAACTGAGTTGTTGTTTGAATTTTATTGTTCTTCGTGATTCGAACATGATTGTTCGATTTTTGTTGTCTCGACCGTTGTGGTTCGATCGTTTGATTGTTCGGTTTTTGTTGATCTCGTTTCGTGATTGTTGAGCGTTCAGACTCCTTCCTAATTTCCTTATATTCGGGAAATTTGTCTCGTTTTCGATCTTCCAACCCTTGGGCGGTGGAATTCCGTATTTCTTCAGCGATTGGCTCGCGTTTTGATTGATGTACCGTTGGGGTGGTCAATCATATTGATTTTCGTTCGTTGTGTTTTGTGATTTTTCGGATAATCGACTTGGTTGTATTACCTGTTTGATGACGCTTGTCACTTGTTGGTTTTATTATTTCTCTATCGGTGGTGTTGTGTTGGTCGTCGTGGAGCGTGTTTTCACGTCGTACGTTCCTTTGCATTTCTTGCAGCGTTTCGCCGTCGGGCGCGAGTTTTCGGTTTTTGGGTATCTCGTCGAGTTTTCCTGACAGTGGATATTGCTTCTCCCTACTTATTTTAAGTTTCGGGACGAAACTTCTTTTAAGGAGGGTAGAATGTAATACCCGTGATTTTGATTTCCGGTAATTTCTTTTTTTCGGCGGAAGTCCATTTTGACGACTCGCTCATGACCGTTTCGTCATTCTGAGAATGATTAATTCTGCACTTTTTGTCATCCGAGTTCGTTTCGGTGTCGTTTTGTTGAGTTCCGTGCTTTTTAGCGGTTTTTCCGCACTTGAGTTCGATTCTTGCGAATCTCATCCGAAACTGTTGTTTCGACTTTCTCGTAAGTTCATTTAATGTTAATATTCATGTTGAGAGCTTTGGCTTGGTGTTTCGATCACGTATCGTGATTTTCGGGCGTTTTGGGCCATTTTCGTAATTTCCCAAAATTTTGGGTAATTAGTTTCCGTTGTCGAATTTCGAGCCTTCGGGTGGTCGGAATCGTGTGTTCTCTTAGTGCTCGGATTCGTCTTTGCGAGTACTTCGTAACTGTATCTTCGATTCGTACTCAGGTTCGGGTTTCGGGGTCGTTCGGGCCGTCAGAGTTGGTCCCGGCCGAGTCATGGCCGGGCATGCTCGGGCCAGGCCAACCCTGGCCGAGTAACGTGCGGTAGTGATCGGCGATTCGTCGTAAGGCGATTACGTCGTAAGGCCCTGGCCGTGTAACGCATTAACGCTTCCGGCATTTCCAGCGATGCGTTGGGCCATGGCGATTACGTCGTAAGCCATGGCGATTCGTCGTAAGCCGGTGGCGATCGGCTATTTAAGGCCCTGCAACGCGTTTTCTTGACCATTTCTCATTCTTCTTCTTCCGTGCAGCGGTGGGTGTGTGAATCATCTAGAGATGTTGTTGGACAATGAATCCATGAAGTGTTGAGGTTCATATCATCAATCATCCGTCTATAACATCCTCCGATCTACTGAATCAGTCGATTTCCTAGAAATCTAGTTTTGGGGAATTTGGGTATTTTGGTTGTTTTCGTCCGATTAATCCGATTTAACTTAGGATTATGATGGATTGATGAATATTTAGATGTATTATATCATTTCCTTTATTATTCCATGGTTGGATCGTATCGATTCGTTGTTTTGGTCGAGTTCTTGGTCGACGCCTTGAAGGTATCCGGTAGAATGTCATAGAGGGGTTTTCGGGCATTCTACGATTATCCTTCCTCGTATGATTGTTTATTTATGGAATATATGTTGTTAGGGTCGAGTTTCTCGCGAAGAAACCAAGTTGAACCCTTCCGTTCGTTGTCGTTTTCCTTTTCGAAAACATCGGGCGTTCAAGCTTTAGGTTGAGCCGTGTTCGTCGGGATACTTGCGTGCCGATTGTGAGGCAAGTACCTTGTCCATATAATTCTTGTTTTGTGGATATGATAATTGGTGATCGTCTAAATGTGTTTGTGTGGTCGTTTGAATTGAACTTTCAAAAGATTTGATTAGCCTTGTTAAAGGCCCTCTTTCAAAACGCGTGTGTTTTGTGAATAGTGTGGTTTGTGAACTATGTGAATTCTATGGATATGTTTGGTGTTGATGTTGCCCTTGGTATTGCGTGTGGACGTATATGGTTTCTTTTCGGTGCGTTACGGTTTGACGTGGTGTTTTGCTAAGTGTTGTTGGCATTAACTCATGATTTGACATATTTGTGATTGTGGCAAATGTGAAACCCTTGTCGTTTATGCATTGATGATTCGACCACAAGGTTATCAATTCGGGTAGGTCTGGAGAGGGCTCCGAGTATCGTCACTTGCGAGTGCAATGTCACGATAACTTGTGGGTATATTTGATTGATGTTTACCGGGTAGGGACCCGTGAGGCCTCCGGCGGCGCGTTACTTGCGAGTACGGACATTTGATATGATTTGACCATAAGGTTATCTAATCGGTAGGTCTGGAGAGGGCTCCGAGAATCAGTATTTGCGAGTACGATGTCAAGATAACTTATGGTTGTGATATGTTGTGAATTGTTTCGCTAGCCAGCTCGGGAGGGTCCTTCGAGGCCTCGGGTGGGATGTCTGTGGTAGCGTCCCGGTCCTAGGCGATGCGCGTGCGTGATTACGTTTCGTTGATTTTATGTCCGTTGAGGACACGTGATGTTGGGCTCTGGCCCTGTGAATTGTTGTCGGTTTTCTATTTGCGAAAATAAAACCTTTGGGCTGTGACCCTATTGATTTTGGAAAGAGAAAAATTTGATAATCCTAATTTGTTTTCTATTAAAACTCCCGAGGGTATTTTAAACCATTTTGCAAACCATTCTCGTTATTTGTGATCTTTCGGATTTGGAAAGTTTTACTCAAATTCTTGCCTCGGGAAGTATTCGTTTCGTGGTATTTTAATCTTTAAGGATTCCTGGTTATTGTGATTCGTGGAACTTGAATTATATGGCTCGTATTTGCACTTTGTATTTGCACTAGCAAAACAGTGGAGTTTTGCTAACCCCCGAGTATTCGGGGGGTGGATGTCTATTTTTGCATTCAGGTTTTGGAGCATAGCACAGGGTCGGCATGAAGGATGATGAAAGATGAACGATACTAATCACACGAGGATCCGTTGATGTCGGATTGGTCTAGTTGTATCTTCTTTTCCGCTGCAGTATCTTTTCCCCGTTGTACGGGAGTTTATTGTATTTTGACCCCTGCGTGGGTATGTGTTTGGAATTGAGTTGTAAGTATTTATTGAAAGACCAAGTCGGTCTACTGAGTCATTTTAGCCTTAAAGGCGATGTTTAGATGTTTGATTTAGTTATCAGCCTGGTAGATCCTCGAGGAGAGGGTCTACGGCGTGTAATATCCCTGAGTGGATTGGGGGTGTTACAATTACATGGTTAGCGTACGCTAGACTTCGTAGTTTACGTGCGCTAACGAGTAGGCTTAATGTACGCTACCTACGGTACGTAACGTACGTTAAGCAGTTCAGGCAGGTTACGTTTTATGAACTTCCGACCGTAATTTGGATTGTTAGATGTTCGTACGACGTGTGATGAACTCTATATTATTTTTTTTGTTTACGGTTTGATCTTGTTACGTGATTGATCGAAGGGGCGACCTTCGAGTATTCCATTTTTCGTGGAAGTATCATTCTTGTCATCGAATCGAGGCAAGTACCTTAATTAGAATTGTCCGAATTATGTCGGTTATATTATGATTGTACTGTGTACATGTGTTTTGATTAATTGTCCACCATGTTTTGATGCGACGGGAATCATCATGGGAAATCTATAGCTGTGTGCGCTTGATCGTTGGACAGGCAGTTCCACCATGTTTTGGTCCGACGGGATCATCATGGGAATCTATAGCTGTGTGCGCTGGATCGTTGGAATACCATGAGTATATTGAGATTGTTATGATGTGATATGTGTTGTTATTATTTTCTCGTAGGAGAAATTTGTCATGACCATTGATTGATTAAATCATTGTTATATGATTATCGTACTTGTACTTGCATCGTAGTGCTAACCCCTTTGGGGGTGAACATTTATTTATGTTCAGGATCCAGGAGAGCGGGGAAACAACCACTAGAGTTGCATGACGACGAGGGTGCAGAGTGATGTTCCGGCCGGGTTTTTTTGTCTGTTGTTTGTATCATTTTAATAAATACTCGAGTACGTCGTCGTTTGTGATGATTTGGATTTGGTGATGTATTAATACTTTTCCTTTGGACATTTGTATTTTTAGTATTGGTAAGAACTGTTGTATTTTATTTCAGTTACTTTCATACGTTGGTATCTGTTATTGTCTTTTCCTTTCTTCAGCCTTGTAAATCCCTATGTAAAGAATTTACGGCGCTGTAATATTCCTGAAAATATTGGGGGTGTTACAGAATATGGTATCAGAGCTAAGATTTTGGATATCTTGGCCATTGGGTTAAAATACGGGTCGTATATGTCTTTTGAGGTAACCGGCCGTGAATAACATCACTGTACTGCCTACGTCTTCGTGCGAACGGTGGTTGTAAGTTCCTAAACTCTATCTCGTCCTTTACATGTTGTATCTCATTATACGTGAACATTGAATGATATTGTTTCCTGTATATTGAGTATTTATGCTTACCGTTTGTTGAGAGGTGGACGTGGATGTGGTCGCAGTCGCGGACACGGACGAAGGAATGCCGAAAGAGAAGCTTCGCCTTCTAATCAGGCCAGCCACAGCTCAGGCGAGCTACAGAGATCTATTAATAATGAACCGGAACCTGCTGTGCCCGAAATCCTTCGTCAGGTGGTGAACCATATGACTCAGTTCGCCCAGGTCGTGGACCGAATGCAGGTGGCGGTGGGGTTACAACAGGGAGATAGACAGCAAGAGATCCCAGACATGGGAAATCGAGGCAACCGATGGCTGCAGGAGGTGGCAAAGATGCAACCACCCAAATTCGACGGCTTTTCTGAGACTCCCACATGGTACCATTGGTTGAAGGAATTGGAGAAAATTTTTGCCGGAATTAATTACCCAGATGACCGGAGAGCCTCTATTGCTCAGTACTTTCTGATAGGGGAAGCATCCGAGTGGTGGGAAGCCATACGGCCTGTAGACCATGATGCTGACTGGACAGAATTTAAATTGATGATGGAAGATCAGTACTGCCCTCGTACTGTGAGGGAGGCCAAAGTTCGAGAATTTTTCTCCGCACTGCCGTCAGACGAACCAGTATCCCAGACAATTAAAATGTTTAATCAACAGATGGCGTTTGTTCGACACCTAGTCAGAATAGACGCGGAAATGATGATCCATTTTGATATGAGAATGAAACCAGAAATCCATAGGTACATGTCCGGTTTTGAATGTACCACTCTACGTCAATATCAGGATAAAGCATTGGCGTATGAAATCAAGGAAGCAGCAATGGAGAAGTTTACAGAATCCAAGAAGCAGAAAGTCTCTGGTAGTTTCACAGAGCACAAGAGCAGCGGGCCCCACAAGGCCCAGTAATCCTTTCATTCGTTTAAGAAACCTCCGCACCCATCCAAAAGCGGAAGGAACTCCGGAGCAGTATCAGTCACGACGGAAACAGCTAGGAAGTGTTTTAACTGTGGTCGCCCAGGCCACCTTTGGAGTGATTGTTTTCGTACTCCAATTACATGTTTTGATTGCGGACAGGAAGGGCACCGTGCGATGTTTTGTAAGGTGGCCACAATGATTAATGGAACCCGTACATCACAGCCATCTCAGAGAGAAGCAAGTAATCAGCAGACGCATCAGAGAGTTCAGCTGCCCCAAAATTTCGGTCGAGGTCGAGGCAGAGGACAATTCGACCGTAAGGGAGCCTCGAGTGTCGGATCCGCTCCCCCACGTCTGTACGAGATGAGTAGGACACACGAACAGGATGCTGCTGTCGCATCAGGTACTGTTCAGATCATTTCCCAGCCAGTTAGCGTTTTATTCGATACAGGAGCTACGCATTCATTTATATCCTTGTCTTGTGTAAATTATTTGAATATTTCTGGTTTTCACAATTGTGAACCTTATGTTGTGGGTTTACCTAGCGGAGAGAGGATTGTTGGAGACTTAGAAACTAGAGATTTCCCTGTATCATTTGGAGGCAGAGAGTGGCTCTCAAATCTGATTGTGATAGAAATGCAAGGAGATGACCTGATACTCGGAGATGATTGGCTTAATCGATATGGAGCTATTGTAAACTACCGAAAGAGGAATATCTCACTGATCGCTAATGATGGTTCCGAAATACTGTTTGAAGGATGGAAACCAGGAAGCTCAGGAAAGATGATCAAGGCGATGAAAGCTGTCAAATTGTTGAAATAGGGCTATACCGGATACTGGTGCTGTGCAATGAAGAAAGAAGACGAAATTGTGGAACTTTCATCCATTTCTGTTGTGAACGAATTTCTGGATGTATTCCCTGATGAGTTACCTGGACTACCTCCACGACGGGATGTAGAATTCACCATGGAGCTGGAACCCGGAGCTACACCAATTTCTAAGGCACCGTATCGTATGGCACCTACTGAGATGTACGATCTGAAAAAGCAACTGGAGGAGTTATGGACAAAGCTATATCCAGCCAAGCATTTCGCCCTGAGGAGCACCAGTTCTTTTTGTCCGGAAGAAGGATGGATCGCTTCGATTGTGTATTGACTATCGAGAGCTGAAAAAGATGACGATTAAGAACAAGTATCCGTTGCCACGGATTGATGATTTGTTTGACCAGTTACAAGGAGCAACAGTGTTTTCTAAAATCGATCTGAGATCAGGATATCATCAGCTGAGGATTAAGGAATCAGCGTTCAGAACTCGCTACGGACACTATGAGTTTGTAGTGATGCCGTTTGGTCTCACTAACACACCTGTTGCATTCATGCAATTGATGAACCGAGTGTTCATCGAGTATTTGGACAAATTTATGGTTATGTTCATTGATGAAATTATGGTGTATTCTAAGAGCCCGGAAGAGCATGCACAGCATTTATGGATTGTGTTAGACCTGTTGAGAAATGAATAGTTGTACGCCAAATTTTCTAAGTGTGAATTCTCGCTAAAAGAAGTAATGTTCCTCGGCCACATGGTATCAGCTGAAGGAGTCCGAGTAGATCCTCAGAAGATCGAAGAAGTTATGGATTGGAACCCTCCAAAGAACGTGAAACAAGTCCGAGTTTCTTAGGACTTTCTGGGTATTACCGTCGATCGTGGAAGGGTTTTCCAAAATTACCCGCCCACTTACTCGACTACTGCAGAAAACTCAAAAGTTTGAGTGGAATGAGATGTGCCAGAATAACTTTGATGAATTGAATAAGAGATTGACGATGGCACCGATTTTAGCACTCCCACGGGGAACTGGAGGATTCATAGTTTACAGTGATGCTTCGAACCAAGGACTCAGATGTGTATTGATGCAGAACGAGAAGGTGATCGCTTATGCATCCCGACAGCTGAAACCTTATGAAGTGAATTATCTAACGAATGATTTGGAGCTGGCAGTAGTAGTTTTTGCTTTGAAAATCTGGAGACATTACCTGTACGGGACTCACTGTCAGATCTTTACGGATCACAAGAGTCTCAAATACATCTTCATTCAGAAAGAGTTGAACATGCGGCAAAGGAGATGGCTGGAACTTATTAAGGACTATTTCTTGGAGATTCTTTATCATCCAGGCAAAGCAAATGTAGTGGCCGATGCACTTAGCCTCAAGCCTGTTTCTATTCAGATCCTGGGGACTATGACCTCCCAGCTCAGCATTCAACGAGAGATGATTCGAGAAGGAATTGAAGTATGGTTGCAAAGAGTCCAAGAACAACTGTGCGTGATGGAAATAACTTCATCGTTAACCGAAGAAATCAAATGTAAGCAAGTAGATGATCCTCTGATGATTCGGTTACATGATGAAGTGATCAAGGGAAAAGCCCCTGAATTCCTAATTCATGATGATGGAGTTTTGAGATTTTAGAACCGACTTTGCGTTCCCGATGTCGATGTTCTAAAACAGACAATTATGAAGGAAGGTCACAGCACTATTCTATCCACCCGGGCATCTGTAAGATGTATAAGGACTTGAAGCAGAACTTTTGGTGGGGCAACATGAAGAAAGATGTAGCGGATTATGTTTCGAAATGTTTGACTTGTCAGTAGGTTAAGATCGAGCATCAACGACCTGCCGGAATGCTGAAGCCGCTCCCGATTCCTGAATGGAAGTGGGAGGACATATAGATGTACTTTATCACTAATATGCCGAGAACCAAGATAGGAATGAACGTTTGAAGAGGGACCGGTCAGGATACTCGAGAGTCGAGTTAAGCAGTTGAGGAACAAACCAATCGCTTTGGTCAAGGTTCAGTGGTCATGTCACGGAGTGGAAGAAGCCACTTGTGAAACGGAGGATAGCATGAGGTCCGGATATCCAGAGTTATTTTCGTCTTGAGTTTCGGGACGGAACTCCCTTTTAGTAGGAGAGTATGTAATATCCGGATTTATTATTGAGTATTTCATCTGTATTTGAACCCTGTATTATTCGGAATTATGATATCGATAATTGAAGTATGATATTTCTCGTATTTGTATCCTTGTACATGAGTATGGCAACATGTAAATTTTCCTATGCAAATACGTGATAACATACGTTAACAAGGATAGCTTAACGTACGTTATCTGCCGGAGTTAGCGTACGCTATGAATGTAGCGTAGCGTGCGTTAACTAGCCAATAATTGAGCTAGGCGGCTGTCACATGCGCCATCCGGACATGGGTCCGGATAAGATTCCCTCGGATGAACCTGGACACTTTTGAAGTCAACGATTGTTAACGTACGCTAAGGATTGTGTCTAGCGTACGCTAATGTGTGTTACTTACGTACGTAACCTGATGGTGTAACGTACGTAATCAAGGTCAGAATCAGGACAGTTAACTATCAGGACGATAGCGTACGCTAAATTATGTTGGGTAGCGTACACTAAGAGGCTAACGTACGTTATGCATGAAGGCTAACGTACGTTAAGGACATAAAATTATAAATAAGACATCACACCATTTCATTTCATCTCGTTCATTTCACCTATCCTTCAGCATACTTCGTGCCCAGAGATATCCCAGCCCCCTTAAACACCTTTAGAACACCTTTTATTGATCATTGAAGATTGGAGATTACTCATTGAGGTGGAGAATCATTTTTGGATTGTCACACAAGCAACCGGAGTTGAAGTCTACCTATTGTCTCAGTGTTTTCTTCATCTTAAGGTATGGTAACACTATCTCCAACTTTGAATTCACGTTCTTAAGGATATGATGAGTATGCTATCAAGATATTGAGTTCCATTGATGAATTATTCAAACAACATCATGTTTAGAAGTTGGAATGATTATGCTTAAGATATTGTTGTTAAAACATAATAGTTGGAATCCTATTACGTCAAATGATGAGAGTAAAGTTCTGAGATTGATTATCCATATTGAATAGTATTGCCATATTGAATCGTAGACTTGGAGATTGATATCACTTTTGACAAACGGACTTAAGAAAGAATCACCGAAGGTTGTATCCTTTCTTATAAGTTGGACTTGTTAGTTCTTTAATATGAAGTCCGAACGTAATGAGGATTTTGGAATCAAACGCATCAACCTTAGATCACCAAACTTCACATGAGAATTGTAAATCGAGATTGAATACGGTGTTGTGATGATATGTATCCTTGATATTCGAAGATGTTTGAATCCGTAAGATCATTCATAATTTTATGAACATGTTATGTAGAAGGATAACATACGTTAATCACTGAGGATTTCGTAAGCTTCATCAGAGTTAGAACAGTCTTCTGCCCAGTGAGAAACTTTCATGCACGCTTAGCGTACGCTATGCTATGTAGTTAACGTTCGCTATCGGGCATAGTTAACGTACGCTACATTTGGTACGTAACGTACGTTATGTCATCAGACGAGTCAGTCGGATGATCAGAGAGGGGCTGTTAATACATGGTTAGCGTATGCTAGACTTCGTAGTTTATGTGCGCTAACGAGTAGGCTTAATGTATGCTACCTATGGTACATAACGTACGTTAAGCAGTTCAGGCAGGTTACGTTTTATGAACTTCCGACCGTAGTTTGGATTGTTAGATGTTTGCACGACGTGAGATGAACTCTATATTATTTCTTTTCTTTAAGGTTTGAGCTTGTTACGTGATTGATCGAAGGGGCGACCTTCGAGTATTCCATTTTTCGTGGAAGTATCATTCTTGTCATCGAATCGAGGCAAGTGCCTTAATTAGAATTGTACGAATTATGTCGGTTATATTATGATTGTACTGTGTACATGTGATGTGATTAATTGTCCACCATGTATTGATCCGACGGGAATCATCATGGGAAATCTATAGCTGTGTGCGCTGGATCGTTGGATAGGTAGTTCCACCATGTTTTGGTCCGACGGGATCATCATGGGAATCTATAGCTGTGTGCGCTGGATCGTTGGAATACCATGAGTATGTTGAGATTGTTATGATGTGATGTGTTGTTATTATTTTCTCGTTGGGGAAATTTGTCATGATTATTGATTGATTAAATCATTGTTATATGATTATCGTACTTGTACTAGCATCGTTGTGCTAACCCCTTCGGGGGTGAACATTTGTTTATGTTCAGGATCCAGGAGAGCCGGGAAACAACCACTGGAGTTGCATGACGACGAGGGTGCAGAGTAATGTTCTGGCCGGGTTTATTTGTCTGTTGTTTGTATCATTTTAATAAGTACTCGAGTACGTCGTCGTTTGTGATGATTTAGATTTAGTGATGTATTAATACTTTTCCTTTGGACATTTGTATTTTTAGTATTGGTAAGAACTGTTGTATTTTATTTCAGTTACTTTCATATGTTGGTACCTGTTATTGTCTTTTCCTTTCTTCAGCCTTGTAAATCCCTATGTAAAGGATTTACGGCGCTGTAATATTCCTGAAAATATCGGGGGTGCTACAGAATATGGCATCAGAGCTAAGATTTTGGATATCTTGGCCATTGGGTTAAAACAGGGGTTGTATATGTCTTTTGAGGTAACTGGCCGTGAATAACATCACTGTACTGCCTACGTCTTCGTGCGAACGGTGGTTGTAAGTTCCTAAACTCTATCTCATCCTTCACATGTTGTATCTCTTTATACTTGAACATTGAACGATATTGTATCCTGTATATTGAGTATTTATACTTACAGTATGTTGAGAGGTGGATGTGGACGTGGTCGTGGTCGCGGACGCGGACGAAGGAATGCCGAAAGAGAAGCTTCGCCTTCTAATCAGGCCAGCCACAGCTCAGGCGAGCCACAGAGATCTATTAATAATGAACCGGAACCTGCTGTGCCCGAAATCCTTCGTCAGGTGGTGAACCAGATGACTCAGTTCGCCCAGGTCGTGGACCGAATGCAGGTGGCGGTGGGGTTACAACAGGGAGATAGACAGCAAGAGATCCCAGACATGGGAAATCGAGGCAACCGATGGCTGCAGGAGGTGGCAAAGATGCAACCACCCAAATTCGACGGCTTTTCTGAGACTCCCACATGGTACCATTGGTTGAAGGAGTTGGAGAAATTTTTTGCCGGAATTAATTACCCAGATGACCAGAGAGCCTCTATTGCTCAGTATTTTCTGATAGGGGAAGCATCCGAGTGGTGGGAAGCCATCCGACCTGTAGACCATGATGCTGACTGGACAGAATTTAAATTGATGATGGAGACTCAGTACTTCCCTCGTCCTGTTAGGGAGGCCAAAGTTTGGGAATTTTTCTTCGCACAGCTGTCAGACGAACCAGTATCCCAGACAATTAAAACGTTTAATCAACATATGGCGTTTGTTCGACACCTAGTCAGAACAGACGCGGAAATGATGATCTATTTTGATATGAGAATGAAACCAGAAATCCAGAGGTACATGTCCGGTTTTGAATGTACCACTCTACGTCAATATCAGGATAAAGCATTGGCGTATGAAATCAAGGAAGCAGCAATGGAGAAGTTTACAGAATCCAAGAAGTAGAAAGTCTCTAGTAGTTTCACCGAGCACAAGAGCAGCGGGCCCCACAAGGCCCAGTCATCCTTTTATTCATTTAAGAAACCTCCGCACCCATCCAAAAGTGGAAGGAACTCCGGAGCAGTATCAGTCACGACAGTAATAGCTAGGAAGTGTTTTAACTGTGGTCGCCCAGGCCACCTTTGGCGTGACTATTTTCGTACTCCAATTACATGTTTTGATTGCGGACAGGAAGGGCACCGTGCGATGTTTTGTAAGGCATCCACAATGATTAATGGAACCCGTACATCCCAGCCAGCTCAGAGAGAAGCAAGTAATCAGCAGACGCAACAGAGTGTTCAGCTGCCCTAAAATTTCGGTCGAGGTCGAGGCAGAGGATAATTCGACCGTAAGGGAGCCTCGAGTGTCGTATCCGCTCCCCCACGTCTGTACTAGATTTGGAGGACATACGAACAGGATGCTGCTGTCGCATCAGGTACTGTTCAGATCATTTCCCAGCCAGTTAGAGTTTTATTCGATACAGGAGCTACGCATTCATTTATATCCTTGTCTTGTGTAAATCATTTGAATATTTGTGGTTTTTATAATTGTGAACCTTATGTTGTGGGTTTACCGAGCGGAGAGAGGATTGTTGGAAACTTAGAAACTAGAGATTTCCCAGTATCATTTGGAGGCAGAGAGTGGATCTCAAATCTGATTGTGATAGAAATGCAAGGAGACGACCTGATACTCGGAGATGATTGGCTTAATCGATATGGAGCTATTGTAAACTACCGAAATAGGAATATCTCGCTGATCGCTAACGATGGTTCCAAAATACTATTTGAAGGATGGAAACCAGGAAGCTCAGGAAAGATGATTAAGGCGATGAAAGCTGTCAAATTGTTGAAACAGGGCTGTACTGGATACTGGTGCTATGCAATGAAGAAAGAAGATAAAATTCTAGAACTTTCATTCATTCCTGTTGTGAACGAATTTCCGGATGTATTTCCTGACAAGTTACGTGGACTACCTCCACGACGGTATGTAGAATTCACCATCGAGCTGGAACCCGGAGCTACACCAATTTCTAAGGCGCCGTATCGTATGGCACCTACTGAGATGTACGATCTGAAAAAGCAACTGGAGGAGTTATGGACAAAGGCTATATCCGATAGCGTTTGCCACGGGAGCACCAGTTCTTTTTGTCCGGAAGAAGGATGGATCACTTCGATTGTGTATTGACTATCGAGAGCTGAACAAGATGACGATTAAGAACAGGTATCCGTTGCCACGGATTCATGATTTGTTTGACCAGTTACAAGGAGCAACAATGTTTTGTAAAATCGATCTGATATCAGGACATCATCAGGTGAGGATTAAGGAATCTGATGTTCCGAAATCAGCGTTCAGAACTCGCTACGGACACTTTGAGTTTGTAGTGATGCCGTTTGGTCTCACTAACGCACCTGCTGCATCCATGCAATTGATGAACTGAGTGTTCATCGAGTATTTGGATAAATTTGTGGTTGTGTTCATTGATGACATTCTGGTGTATTCTAAGAGCCCGGAAGAGCATGCACATCATTTACGGATTGTGTTAGACCTATTGAGAAATGAACAATTGTACGCCAAATTTACTAAGTGTGAATTCTGGCTAAAAGAAGTAATGTTCCTCAGCCACGTGGTATCAGCTGAAGGAGTCCGAGTAGATCCTCAGAAGATCGAAGCAGTTATGGATTGGAAGCCTCCAAAGAACGTGAAAGAAGTCCGGAGTTTCTTAGGACTTGCTGGGTATTACCGTCGATTTGTGGAAGGGTTTCCCAAAATTACCCGCCCACTTACTCGACTACTGCAGAAAACTCAAAAGTTTGAGTGGAATGAGATATGCCAGAATAGCTTTGATGAATTGAAGAAGAGATTGACGATGGCATCAATTTTAGCACTCCCACGGGGAACTGTAGGATTCATAGTTTACAGTGATGCTTCGAACCAAGGACTCAGATGTGTATTGATGCAGAACGAGAAGGTGATCGAGCTCGAGCTCGAGTTCTTAACGAACCGAGCCGAACTGAGCCCTTAACGAGCCGAGCCGAGCTTTGTTCGCGAACAGCTCTGTTCATTTATAGCCCTAATTTTTGGATTGTCACACAAGCAACCGGAGTTGAAGTCTACCTATTGTCTCAGTGTTTTCTGCATCTTAAGGTATGGTAACACTATCTCCAATATTGAATTCGTGTTCTTAAGGATATGATGAGTATGCTATCAAGATATTGAGTTCCATTGATGAATTATTCAAACAACATCATGTTTAGAAGTTGGAATGATTATGCTTAAGATACCGTTGTTAAAACATCATAGTTGGAATCCTATTACGTCAAATGATGAGAGTAAAGTTCTGAGATTGATTATCCATATTGAATAGTATTGCCATATTGAACCGTAGACTTGGAGATTGATATCACTTTTGACAAACGGACTTAAGAAAGAATCACCGAAGGTTGTATCCTTTCATTTAAGTTGGACTTGTTAGTTCTTTAAGATGAAGTCCAAACTTAATGAGGATTTTGGAATCAAACGCATCAACCTTAGATCACCAAACTTCGCATGAGAATTGTAAATCGAGATTGAATATGGTGTTGTGATGATATGTATCCTTGATATTTGAAGATGTTTGAATCCGTAAGATCATTCATAATTTTATGAACATGTTATGTTGAAGGATAACATACGTTAATCACTGAGGATTTCGTAAGCTTCATCACAGTTAGAACAGTCGTCTGCCCAGTGAGAAACTGCCATGCACGCTTAGCATACGCTATGCTATGTAGTTAACGTACGCTATCGGGCATAGTTAACATACGCTACATTTGGTACATAACGTACGTTATGTCATCAGACGAGTCAGTGGGCTGATCAGAGAGGGACTATCAATACATGGTTAGCGTACGCTAGACTTCGTAGTTTACGTGCACTAACGAGTAGGCTTAACGTACGCTACCTATGGTACGTAATATACGTTAAGCAGTTTAGGCAGGTTACGTTTTATGAACTTCCGATCGTAATTTGGATTGTTAGATGTTCGTACGATGTGAGATAAACTCTATATTATTTCTTTTGTTTAAGGTTCGAGCTTGTTGCGTGATTGATCGAAGGGGCGACCTTTGAGTATTCCGTTTTTTCGTGGAAGTATCATTCTTGTCATCGAATTGAGGCAATACCTTAATTAGAATTGTCCGAATTATGTCGATTATATTATGATTGTACTGTGTACATGTGTTGTGATTAATTGTCCACCATGTGTTGATCCGACGGGAATCATCATGGGAAATCTATAGCTGTGTGCGCTGGATCGTTGGACAGGTAGTTCCACCATGTTTTGGTCCGACGGGATCATCATGGGAATCTATAGGTGCGTGCGCTGGATCGTTGGAATACCATGAGTATGTTGTGATTGTTATGATGTGATATGTGTTGTTATTATTTTCTCGTTGGAGAAATTGTCATGATTATTGATTGATTAAATCACTGTTATATGATTATCGTACTTGTACTAGCATCGTTGTGCTAACCCCTTCCACTACAAAAAAAACAGTTTTTACCGACGCCAAATGCCGTTGGTAAAACAGAAAATGGCGTCGGTAAAAAAATTACCGACGGCAATCCGCCGTTGGAAAAACGCTCGATGGTAAGTTTTTACCGACGCCATTACCGACGCCGCCATTTACCGACGCCATTTTGGCGTCGTTAAATTAAAAAAAAATCTAAAAAAGTCAGGTCAGGACTCAGGCGGGTCACGTCCGGGCTCAGGCGGGTTAGGTCCGGGCTCAGACGGGGGTCAAGTTCAGTCAGGTCTAGGTCCGGGCGAGTCGGGTCCGGGTCCGGGAGGGTCAGGTTCGGGCTCCATTCAATTTCAAATGGTTGAGAAAGATTTTGGTTTATAAACCACATAAAACACTATTGTTTTTTCGATGTGGGATAGTGTAAAAAATTTACCGACGCCATAATGGCGTCGGTAAATGGCGCCGGTAAACGGCGTCGTTAATTGTGAAAAAAGAAAAAAAGATAATAATAAAAATTTACCAACACCGAAGTGGCGTCGGTAAGGTCTTCGGTAAATGGCGTCGGTAAACGACGTCGTTAATTGTGAAAAAAAAGAAAAAAAAAATAAGTCTGCGAACCGGTCGTCGGCAATGGCGTCGGTAAATCAATTAAATAACGGGCATCGGTAATGGCGTCGGTAAATTATAAGTTTAACAACGGCGGGTACGGGAGTCGGTAAATGGCATCGGTAAAAACTATATTTTTGTAGTGATCGGGGGTGAACATTTGTTTATGTTCAGGATCCAGGAGAGCGGGGAAACAACCACTGGAGTTGCATGACGATGAGGGTGCAGAGTGATGTTCCGGCCGGGTTTATTTGTCCGTTGTTTGTATCATTTTAATAAGTACTCGAGTACGTCGTCATTTGTGATGATTTGGATTTGGTGATGTATTAATACTTTTCCTTTGGACATTTGTATTTTTAGTATTGGTAAGAACTGTTGTATTTTATTTCAGTTACTTTCATATGTTGGTATCTGTTATTGTCTTTTCCTTTCTTCAGCCTTGTAAATCCCTATGTAAAGGATTTACGGCGCTGTAATATTCCTGAAAATATCGAGGGTGTTACAGAGAGAGAGTCGCGTTATAAGAAATTAATGTGATAATAACTTAGTGAACAAAACTGAACCTTACGTACGTTATCCGCCAACTATTACATACGCTAAAGGTGAGATATTACGTACGCTAAGGATTGTTACTTACGTACGTAACGTGGTCTTCAGTCTTCGGACATGAATCTTCATCGGATAGTACGTGTAGCCGACCAACTTTAGGCGCAATGGCGACAGGCAAGTCAACGGGTGTTACATACGTTAACCGACTTTCGTTACGTACGTAACGATGTGTGTAAATTAGTCCAGTGAGTTCTGAGTTTTTCCTTACGTACGTTAATCCTTATTCATAACGTACGTAAAACACCGTACGTACGTAAGTCTTCAGACATAACGTACGTAAAGACTTTTTGAGTTTATAAAAGGACACTTTCCTTTCATTTCTTCCGACCCAAAAATCATTCCTCCCTCATGTACATTGCTCTGCACCACCCTTAAACCGATTTCAACCTCCCAAATCAAGTGCTAACCTATTAGAGTGCGTTAATCAAGCTTCGGAGAAGGTATTGACGGTGTTATCCTCTCATTCTTCGTCGTCCTTCATCGTTCTTCATCGTCTTTTGTCAGTTAAGGTAAGTTATCTAACCTTGAACTCATTTCAGTGTTGTTTAACGAGTCATGTTAAATTTCGGATGCCTTGGGTAGCTTAGAACTTTCGTTAATGATCGGACCGATGTAAAACTATCACAATTGTTAATCGATATCTATCATAGCTAGTAATTAGAATGAATAATGGTAGTACTCATAGTTAGATGGAAGAACTCACAATCGGGTTGTTAATCACCAACTTCTCGAAATCATCTTGTTAAGAATTTCATTTATAACCGTATCATCATTGATAAATCCTTGATAAACTCACTAACGATTGTCTAGACGTATAGATGTCGAACATGTTAAGATTTCGGAGATTAACGCCTAATCATTCTATTATGGACCTTCGAATTAGAATAAGTGATGAAATTACGGTGGTTTTTATCCATAATCAACGTAGGAATATTGTATTAGAACACTGTTGTCCAACGGGATAATAAATTGTAAAATGGCGAACCAAAGATTTGGTAAAATGCATTGTGGTCAAAACCAGAGAATTTCGATCTCGGCAACAAAATCAATAGGTTGAGGATCCTAACGGGATGGGGAAATTATCGTTAACCATCATTATTGCCATAGGTATTAATCGACGAATATGCGATAGGTTGAACTTTCGGGTGTGGTCGATCGAGCCGTTGTGTTAGCAAAGGAGTAACTTTCGTCGGACTTGAGGCAAGTGAATCTTGCTCAGACCTTACGTCTTGAAAATTTAGAATACTGTATGTGTTACTATTTGTGGAATGGTGCTCGTTCGATTTATCCTGTCTGGAGTATTCCTGTGTAGATACTTCCGTGACCCTTGGTTGCGACCTTGGGAGTTTATGTGCTGATAAAATAAAAGACGTTGAATATTCGGTGACAACTTTGTTCTCTGAATTTATCTGATTCTATCTTGGAATTTGGTTCGATTTGTCTGACCTAGGTTGACTGACACGATACGTCGTGTCAGGCAAATTTGTTGAATATGTGCAGGACATTCCCGAAGGTTCCGGTCAGGCGTGAGCAGTGTTGGGGAGAAGGCCTGTTAAAGTCTTAAACTGAATTTGAATATTCCACGTTGTGTAATAACCGTATGTACGGACACTATTTTCTTTGTATTTCGGTTTGTACAAATGCTTTCATAAAAATGTTTCCGCATACTACCTCTTGAATAATTAAAAGAAATTCTTTTAAAACTTGCCTTGTGGGTCCCATACGGGATTCACGACACTATGGCGTCCCGGTTTATTTTGGGGGCGTTACAGAAAATGGTATCGGAGCCGAACACTCACGTGGAAAGTTTTATAGAAATATTTTGAAAACGTTTTGCCTTCAAAAGTTCAACACTCCTAGCGACCGTAACTCCTCGAGGAATGTCGAGGTAAAATACACGTAAATTCTTGAGAATCAGGTATGATGTTTGAATTCAGTATGGACTCAGAGAATGTTTGTATTAAACTAACCTTTTAGATCGAACAAATCATCACCAATGGCACGTCGTGGAGCTAAAAGGAACATAAACGATGCACAGGGTTCCGCTATGAATCAGCAGGAAGCCAGGAATACCGGTGAAACTAATCCAGCCGGAAATCAACCACCGCCCGTTAATCAGAACGAACAGGAGCCGGAAAACCAGAACAACGGGCGATTGGATCCAGCCTTCGTTCAGACCCTCGCCCAGGACATTGCTATGGGATCGCTCAGGTCAATCGGGTAGAACGAGTACCGGTCATTAACATAGAAGAGAACACTGGGAAGGACCGTTAGCTGGGAGAGATGCTGAAAGCCAGACCGCCATTATTCGACGGATCAGGGGATAAGCACGTGGATAATTGGATCTCTGAGATGGAGACTGCCTTCGAGGTGATCGGTTGCCCGGGGAACCGAAAAGTACCACTCGGAATTAGCCAGCTCCGCGACACCGCAGCCCGATGGTGGAGGACCTATAAGCCGGAGGACAAAGTAGTCGGATGGACCGAGTTTTCCAAACTATTGAGAGATGAGCACTGCCCCCGATCAGCTCAGACTGCACGAGCGCGGAGTTCATTCAGTGCAGGACCTTAGAATTTGCCAGTACCAGAAATCATTCGAGCTTACAGGACCGAACTAAGCTATGTCGCAGAGATGGTCCCATCCGAAGACCAGCGAATTTGCCACCTTGCTCAAGGGTTTCCGGAAGATGTTCAACGTTACGCAGCTGGGTTTCACTGCACCACTCTGAGGGCATATGAGGATGTAGTCATAGCATACGCCGGTATGGTTGTCAGTTCGGATACCGGGCATAACTAAAAGAAGCAGAAGACATATAATCAGTCTGGGAGCACCAGCAGAATGAACTCGGGAATTGGGTTCTCCTCTAAAGCAGCAGCTTCATCTCAACAGAAGGAGCATCTGACGGGCCCCGTCGCCAGAACTGTTTCAATTGTGGCATAGCGGGGCATGCCATGAGTCAGTGTCATAAGGCGGTTACATAGTGTTTTTCATGTGGAAGAGGTGGTCACATGTCTCGCTACTGTTCACGGATCAAACCTACACCAAATTCAGCTCCTCAGAGTCAGCAAGGCTCGGTACAGACATCCAGAGCATCCGCCATGTCCGATTATTGATCCCCACCTTACCAAGCTCCTCTATACGGTGCCGGAAGAGGACGTGGGCACGGAGGAGGCACTACACCCTCCTCGGGGACACTGCCATCCCGCGTTTTCGAACTGAGGGCTACTGATGACCAGACTGCACCTGCTGTCTCAGGTACACTTCTTATTAAATCCTAGCCCGTTCATGTACTGTTTGATACTAGAGCGACCCACTCATTTATATCCGTGGAATGCGTTAACCGTTTGAATCTTTCTTATGTACCTTGTGAATCTTTTACTGTTAAGTTGCCCGAGGGTAGCAGGGTGGGGGGTAATTTGGAAGTTCGAGACTGCCCGATCCGCATCAATGATCAGGGATGGATGGCAAATCTCATGATTTTTCCACTCTAGAACGAAGATGTTATTTTGGGTATGGACTGGATGACAATGCACAAGACGGTATTAGACAACTATCACTTGACAGTTTCCATTACAACTCATGACGGTGCCACTAACACAATCAGAGGCCGAGAACACTTCAGTACTAAGGGGTCCCTCAGTCTCCTTACAGCAGGAGCATCTTATGACAAGCGGGGAACGTATTATTGGTGTTATATTCTTCAAGAGGACACATCACAGCTGTCGGTTGCTAACATTCCTGCGGTGAACAAATTTCCGGATGTTTTTCCCGATGAAATACCTGGATTACCTCCGCGACGGGAGGTCGATCTCTCGATTGAACTTGAGCCAGGAACGACGCCTATCTCCAAGGCACCATACAGGATGGCACCAGCCGAAATGAAGGAATTAAAGTTACAACTCGAAGAATTGCTAAGGAAGGGGCTAATTCGTCCAAGAACTTCGCCATGGGGTGCGCCGGTCCTTTTTGTGAGGAAAAAGGACAACTCTCTGCGCCTGTGTATCGATTACAGAGAACTAAATAAAGTCACTATTAAGAACCGTTACCCACTTCCAAGGATTGATGATTTAGTGGACCAACTGCAGGGAGCGACTGTGTTTTCAAAGATCGATTTACATTCTGAATACCACCAATTGAGAATTCGAGAGGAGGATATTCCCAAGACCGCATTCTGATCAAGATACGGACACTACGAGTACATGGTGTTGTAGTTTGGCTTGACTAATGCCCCAACCGTTTTTATGGAATTAATGAACAAGGTTCTGACAGAATTTCTCGATAGGTGTGTGGTGGTTTTCATTGACGACATTTTAATCTATTCCCGGAGCCGACAGGAACATGAGGAACATTTGAGGCAGGTGTTGAGCGTTTTGAGGCAACACCGACTTTATGCTAAACTTTCTAAATGCGAGTTCTGGATGCCGGAGGTGACCTTTTTGGGTCATGTAATTTCAGCAGAAGGCGTCAAGTAGACCCCCAGAAGATCGAGACAGTTATGAGTTGGGAACCACCAAGAAACATCAAGGAAGTGAGGAGTTTTCTGGGATTGGCAGGATATTATCGACGGTTTATCGAGGCCTTTTCTTGTATTGCTCGGCCGTTGATGAATCTACTAAGGAAAAATACCAAGTTCGTCTGGACAATAGATTGTCAGGAGAGCTTTGACGAACTGAAGAGGAAGCTGACTACTGCTCCAGTACTGGTACTACCACAGGGCACGGAAGGATTCGTAATATACACCAATGCGTCTAAGCATGGACATGGATGTGTATTCATGCAAAATGATAGAGTTATCGCTTATGCCTCTCGACAACTTAAACCTTATGAGGTGAACTATAAGACACACGATTTGGAACTGGCTGCAGTGGTCCACGCCCTTAAGATTTGGAGACACTACCTTTATGGGGTTACCTGTAAGATCTTTACGGATCACAAGAGTTTAAAGTATATTTTCACACAAAGAGAGTTAAACATGAGGTAGAGGCGTTGGATGGAGTTAATTAAGGATTACGATGTGGAGATTTTATATCACCCTGGGAAGGCCAACGTCGTAGCAGATGCACTGAGCCAGAAAACTGCGCAGGAAATGACACTATCCGGTTTAACAACACAGCTGGAATTGCATCAAGATCTCAGGAGAAATGGCATTGAAGTGTGGATACAACACCGCCAGGGACAGTTGTGCTCGATTAACATTCACTCATCCTTGCTGTACGAGATACGCCTAGCACAAATGGAGGACCCAGAACTTCGTGCAATCAGCGCAAAGGCCGAAGGGGGAATTTATTCTGACTACAGGATCCAGGGGGACTTAGTTAGATTCAAGAACAGAATTTGTATTCCACCAAATGACGAGCTTAAGCAAACTATACTTAAGGAAGCTCATTCTACTCCCTATTCAGTACATCACAGGGCGAGCAAAATGTATAAAGATCTGCGGAAGAGTTTCTGGTGGAAGAACATGAAGCAGGAGGTAGCAAGATTCGTTGCTCGATGTATGACATGTCAACAGGTGAAGATTGAACACTTTAGACCAGCCAGAATCATGCAGCATTTACCCATTCCAGAATGGAAATGGGAAAGCATATAAATGGATTTTGTCACCAAGTTACCAGTGACGGCAGGAGGAAAAGACACGATATGGGTCATTGTAGACCGCTTGACGAAGTCGGCACATTTCATTCCAATTCAGGAGACCAACGGGACAGAGCAGCTGGCCACCATCTTTATCCGGGAAATGATGAGATTACATGGCGTTCGCTCGGGAATTATTTCGGATAGAGACACTAGATATGTGTCCCGCTTCTAGAAGGCTGTCCACAAGGCTATGGGTACTCAGCTGCATTTCAGCACAGCTTATCATCCTAAGACGGATGGACAGACAGAACGCACCATACAGACCCTGGAAGACATGTTGAGAGCATGTGTACTTGATTGGGGCAAGGATTGGACTAAACACCTCTGCTTAGCGGAATTTTCATACAACAATAGTTGGCACGCAAGCATAGGCATGGCCCTGTTTGAGGCCTTGTATGGTAGGAGGTGCAAGTCTCCCCTATGTTGGGACGATGCGTCCGATGTCGTCACCACCGAATTGGATCTGATCCAGGAATCTATCAAGAAGATATCCATTGTTCGAAAACACATGTTGGCAGCGCAGAGCCGCTAAAAATCATATGCTACGGACCGTCAGCGACCGTTGGAATTTATAGTCGGGGATCACGTTTGGGTTAAAGTTTTGCCAATGCGGGGTATTCGACGCTTCGGCCAGAAAGGCAAACTAAGCCCGAGATTTATTGTCCCGTTCGAAATACTGGACCGAGTCGGTAGACTCGCTTATCGACTAGCATTGCCACCATCGTTAGATGGAGTGCATAATGGCTTCCACGTCTCCCAACTGAGAAAATACGTGTACGACCCAATCCACAAGATTAACTTTGAGGAGGTAGAGATTTCTAATGATGCTACCTTTAGGGAAGTCCCAACCGTGATTTTGGATCGACGCATAAAGACACTAAGGAATAAGTCCATACCTCTTGTAAAAGTTCAATGGTCGCACCATGGCATGGAAGAAGCGACTTGGGAGACCGATATGAGCATGAGGGAGAATCATCCCGAGTTATTTTCTTAGTTTCGGGACGAAACTATTTTTAAGGGGGGTGGTATGTAATACCACCAGTATTACATGCTGTTCACGTTGGGCGCTCACTTCCATTTCTTCTATTTAATAAAATAAATGTACTCTATCACGATAAACGTATTTTTGTATGATATGTTCGTACTATATTTTCATGAATAAAGCTTGTTCGCACATGTTATTCGTGTATTGTGATTATGTGATGATTGACGATTGTCGGTGACATACCTTTATGTCGTTGGGCAATTATCGGTGCGAATATGACGGTGGACAACGTCTTGTTCCCCGAGGAATTACCTGACGACATTGAGAGAGAGTCGCGTTATAAGAAATTAATGTGATAATAACTTAGTTAACAAACCTGAACCTTACGTACGTTATCCGCCAACTATTACGTACGCTAAAGGTGAGACATTACGTACGCTAAGGATTGTTACTTACGTACGTAACGTGGTCTTCAGTCTTCGGACATGAATCTTCGTCGGATAGTATGTGTTGCCGACCAACTTTCAGCGCGATGGCGACAGGCAAGTCAACGGGTGTTACATACGTTAACTGACTTTCGTTACGTACGTAACGATGTGTGTAAATTAGTCCAGTGAGTTCTGAGTTTTTCCTTACGTACGTTAATCCTTCTTCATAACGCACGTAAAACACCGTACGTACGTAAGTCTTCAGACATAACGTACGTAAAGACTTTTTGAGTTTATAAAAGGACACTTTTCCTTTCATTTCTTCCGACCCAAAAATCATTCCTCCCTCATGTACACTGCTCTGCACCAACCTTAAACCGATTTCAACCTCCCAAATCAAGTGCTAACCTATTAGAGTGCGTTAATCAAGCTTCGGAGAAGGTCTTGAAGGTGTTATCCTCTCATTCTTCGTCATCCTTCATCGTTATTCATCGTCTTTTGTCAGTTAAGGTAAGTTATCGAACCTTGAACTCATTTCAGTGTTGTTTAACGAGTCATGTTAAATTTCGGATGCCTTGGGTAGCTTAGAACTTTCGTTAATGATCGGACCGATGTAAAACTATCACAATTGTTAATCGATATCTATCATAGCTAGTAATTAGAATTAATAATGGTATTACTCATAGTTAGATGGAAGAACTCACAATCGGGTTGTTAATCACCAACTTCTCGGAATCATCTTGTTAAGAATTTCATTTATAACCGTATCATCCTTGATAAATCCTTGATAAACTCACTAACGATTGTCTAGACATATAGATGTCGAACATGTTAAGATTTCGGAGATTAACGCCTAATCATTCTATTCTGGACCTTCGAATTAGAATAAGTGATAAAATTACGGTGGTTTTTATCCATAATAAATGTAGGAATATTTTATTAGAACATTGTTGTCCAACGGGATAATAAATTGTAAAATGGCGAACCAAACAACAACAAACAACAACATCTAAGCCTTAGTCCCAAAATGATTTGGGGTCGGCTAACATGAATCAAACTTTGAAACCGTCAATAATCGTTACATACATAACATAAAAGGAAAAAAGAGGGAAAAAGTAGAAAAAAAAGCAAATAAAAAAAGAGAATGAATTAAAAAAAAAACAAAAAAAAAAAAACAAAAAAAAAAAAAAAAAAGAAAGAAAAAAAGATAACATGAACTAAAAGAAAATAGGAATTAAAAAAAAAAAAAAAGAATCAGACTCCATCCACCATCCGTATTCTTTCCCGCCACATTTGCCTCTCCATCGCCATACTTTCTCCAATTCCAAGAAACCGCATATCATTTTCAATCATCTTTATCCAAGTTTTCTTGGGTCTTCCTCTACCTTTTACAACATTACTTGCTCCCCAACTTTCTAGCCTCCTCACCGGGGCATCAATAGGTCTTCTTCTCACATGACCAAACCATCGTAATCGATTCTCCATCATCTTGTCTTCTATAGACGCAACTCTTACCTTCTCTCTGATCACCTCATTTCTGAGCCGATCCTTTTTGTATGACCACACATCCGTAGCATACGCATCTCCGCCACATTCATCTTTTGAACGTGACACTGCTTTTCTGACCCAACACTCGGTGCCATATAACAAAGCAGGCCTAATTGCCGTGCGGTAAAATTTACCCTTTAATCTATGAGGCATGCCGATCACATAAAACCCCTGTGGCACTCTTCCACTTCAACCACCCCGCCTTTATTCTCGTGAGCCACATCGCCATCTAGCTCTCCATCCTTTTGGATAATAGATCCAAGATACCGAAAGAAAGTGGATCCATGAACAACTTTCCCATCAAATGTGATCATCCCGCCTCTCTATCACTTCTTTCGCTAAACCTACACTCCATATATTCGGTCTTACTTACGCTCGGCCTAAAGCCTCGAGCTTCCAAAGTATCCCTCCAAAGTTCCAATTTCGTTGCACTCCAACCTTCGTTTCATCAATCAAAACAATATAATCTGCGAACATCATACACCACGGGCGTCATTTTGAATTTCTCTTGTCAATTCGTCCATGACTATGGCAAAGAGAAAAGGACTAAGAGCAGATCCTTGATGCACCCCAATCGTAATAGGGAATTCTTCTGTCCTCCCAACATTAGTACGTACACTTGTACTAGCTCCCTCATACATGTCCTTTATAATGTCAATATATTTCCGCGATACACCCTTCTTTGCTAAGGCCCACCAAAGTACTTCTCTTGGTACTTTATCATATGCCTTCTCTAAATCAATAAAAACCATATGCAGATATTTCTTTTTATCTCGATAATGTTCCATCAAGCTAGGATAAGATAAATTGCTTCCATGGTCGATCTTCCAGGCATAAATCCAAACTGATTTTCTGTTATCTTCACACATTTCCTGATCCTTTGTTCAATCACTCGTTCCCACAACTTCATGGTATGACTCATTAGTTTAATGAGTCAAAAACAGAGAATTTCGATCTCGGCAACAAAATCAACAGGTTTAGGATCCTAACGGGATGGGGAAATTATCGTTAACCATCATTATTTCCATAGGTATTAATCGACGAATATGTGATAGGTTGAACTTTCGGGTGTGGTCGATCGAGCCGTTGTGTTAGCAAAGGAGTAACTTTCGTCGGACTTGAGGCAAGTGAATCTTGCTCAGACTTTACGTCTTGAAAATTTAGAATACTGTATGTGTAACTATTTGTGGAATGGTGCTCGTTTGATTTATCCTGTCTGGAGTATTCCTGAGTAGATACTACCGTGACCCTTGACCGCGGCCTTGGGAGTTTATATGTTGATACATTTTATGGAACTGTGTTGCGGGATAAAACATGAATGGTACCCACGTCCGGAGTATTCATGTGTAGATACTTCCGTGACCCTTGGTTGCGACCTTGGGAGTTTATGTGCTGATAAAAGAAAAGACGTTGAATATTCGGTGACAACTTTGTTCTCTGAATTTATCTGATTCTATCTTGGAATTTGGTTCGATTTGTCTGACCTAGGTTGACTGACACGATACGTCGTGTCAGGCAAATTTGTTGAATATGTGTAGGACATTCCCGAAGGTTCCGGTCAGGCATGAGCAGTGTTGGGGAGAAGGCCTGTTAAAGTCTTAAACTGAATTTGAATATTCCACGTTGTGTAATAACCGTATGTACGGACACTATTTTCTTTGTATTACCTCTTGAATAATTAAAAGAAATTCTTTTAAAACTTGCCTTGTGGGTCCCATACGGGATTCACGGCACTGTGGCGTCCCGGTTTATTTTGGGGGCGTTACAGAAAATGGTATCGGAGCCGAACACTCACGTGGAAAGTTTTATAGAAATATTTTGAAAATGTTTTGCCTTCAAAAGTACAACACTCCTGGCGACCGTAACTCCTCGAGGAATGTCGAGGTAAAATACACGTAAATTCTTGAGAATCAGGTATGATATTTGAATTCAGTATGGACTCAGAGAATGTTTGTATTAAACTAACCTTTTAGATCGAACAAATCATCACCAATGGCACGTCGTCGAGCTATAAGGAACATAAACGATGCACAGGGTTCCGCTATGAATCAGCAGGAAGCCAGGAACATCGGTGAAACTAATCCAGCCAGAAATCAACCACCGCCCGTTAATCAGAACGAACAGGAGCCGGAAAACCAGAACAACGGGCGATTGGATCCAGCCTTCGTTCAGACCCTCGCCCAGGACATTGCTATGGGGTCGCTCAGGTCAATCGGGTAGAACGAGTACCGGTCATTAACATAGAAGAGAACACTGGGAAGGACCGTTAGCTGGGAGAGATGCTGAAAGCCAGACCGCCATTATTCGACGGATCAGGGGATAAGCACGTGGACGATTGGATCTCTGAGATGGAGACTGCCTTCGAGGTGATCGGTTGCCCAGGGAACCGAAAAGTACCACTCGGAATCAACCAACTCCGCGACACTGCAGCCCGATGGTGGAGGACCTATAAGCCGGAGGACAAAGTAGTCGGATGGACCGAGTTTTCCAAACTATTGAGAGACGAGCACTGCCCCCGATCAGCTCAGACTGCACGAGCGCGGAGTTTATTCAGTGCAGGACCTCAGAATTTGCCAGTACCAGAAATCATTCGAGCTTACAGGACCGAACTAAGCTATGTCGCACAGATGGTCCCATCCGAAGAACAGCGAATTTGCCACCTTGCTCAAGGGTTTCCGGAAGATGTTCAACGTTATGCGGCTGGGTTTCACTACACCACTCTGAGGGCATATGAGGATGTAGTCATAACATACGCCGGTATGGTTGTCAGTTCGGATACCGGGCATAACTAAAAGAAGCAGAAGACATATAATCAGTCCGGGAGCACAGCAGAATGAACTCGGGAATTGGGTTCTCCTTTAAATCAGCAGCTTCGTCTCAACAGAAGGAGCATCTGACGGGCCCCATCGCCAGAACTGTTTTGATTGTGGCATAGCGGGGCATGCCATGAGTCAGTGTCGTAAGGCGGTTACAAAGTGTTTTTCATGTGGAAGAGGTGGTCACATGTCTCGCTACTGTTCACGAATCAAACCTACAGCAAATTCAGCTCCTCAGAGTCAGCAAGGCTCGGTACAGACATCCAGAGCATCCGCCATGTCCGATTATTGATCCCCACCTTACCAAACTCCTCCATACGGTGCCGGAAGAGGACGTGGGCACGGAGGAGGTACTACACCCTCCTCGGGGACACTGCCATCCCGCGTGTTCGAACTGAGGGCTAATGATGTCCAGACTGCACCTGCTGTCTCAGGTACACTTCTTATTAAATCCCAGCCCGTTCATGTACTGTTTGATACTGGAGCGACCCACTCGTTTATATTCGTGGAATGCGTTAACCATTTGAATCTTCCTTATGTACCTTGTGAATCTTTTACTGTTAAGTTGCCCGGGGGTAGCAGGGTGGGGGGTAATTTGGAAGTTCGAGACTGCCCGATCCGCAACGATGATCAGGGCTGGATGGCAAATCTCATGATTTTTCCACTCCAGAACGAAGATGTTATTTTGGGTATGGACTGGATGACAATGCACAAGACGGTATTAGACAACTATCACCTGACAGTTTCCATTACAACTCATGACGGTGCCACTAACACAATCAGAGGCCGAGAACACTTCAGTACTAAGGGGTCCCTCAGTCTCCTTACAGCAGGAGCATCTTATGACAAGCGGGGAACGTATTATTGGTGTTATATTCTTCAAGAGGACACATCACAGCTGTCGGTTGCTAACATTCCTGCGGTGAACGAATTTCCAGATGTTTTTCCCGATGAACTACCTGGATTACCGCCGCGACGGGAGGTCGATCTCTCGATTGAACTTGAGCCAGGAATGACGCCTATCTCCAAGGCACCATACCGGATGGCACCAGCCGAAATTAAGGAATTAAAGTTACAACTCCAAGAATTGCTAAGGAAGGGGCTCATTCGTCCAAGTACTTCGCCTTGGGGTGCGCCGGTCCTTTTTGTGAGGAAAAAGGACAACTCTCTGCGCCTGTGTATCGATTACAGAGAACTAAATAAAGTCACTATTAAGAACCGTTACCCACTTCCGAGGATTGATGATTTACTGGACCAACTGCAGGGAGCGACTGTGTTTTCAAAGATCGATTTACATTCTGAATACCACCAATTGAGAATTCGAGAGGAGGATATTCCCAAGACCGCATTCCGATCAAGATACGGACACTACGAGTACATGGTGTTGTAGTTTGGCTTGACTAATGCCCCAGCCGTTTTTATGGAATTGATGAACAAGGTTCTGATAGAATTTCTCGATAGGTGTGTGGTGGTTTTCATTGACGACATTTTAATCTATTCCCGGAGCCGACAGGAACATGAGGAACATTTGATGCAGGTGTTGAGCGTTTTGAGGCAACACCGACTTTATGCTAAACTTTCTAAATGCGAGTTCTGGATGCTGGAGGTGACCTTTTTGGGTCATGTAAGTTCAGCAGAAGGCGTCAAGGTAGACCCACAGAAGATCGAGACAGTTATGAGTTGGGAACCACCAAGAAACGTCAAGGAAGTGAGGAGTTTTCTGGGATTGGCAGGATATTATCGACGGTTTATCGAGGCCTTTTCTTGTATTGCTCGGCCGTTGATGAATCTACTAAGGAAAAATACCAAGTTCGTCTGGACAACAGATCGTCAGGAGAGCTTTGACGAATTGAAGAGGAAGCTGACTACTGCTCCAGTACTGGTACTACCGCAGGGCACGGAAGGATTCGTAATATACACCGATGCGTCTAAGCATAGACTTGGATGTGTATTCATGCAAAATGACAGAGTTATCGCTTATGCCTCTCGACAACTTAAACCTTATGAGGTGAACTATACGACACATGATTTGGAACTGGCTGCAGTGGTCCACGCCCTTAAGATTTGGAGACACTACCTTTATGGGGTTACCTGTAAGATCTTTACGGATCACAAGAGTTTAAAGTATATTTTCACACAAAGAGAGTTAAACATGAGGCAGAGGCGTTGGATGGAGATAATTAAGGATTACGATGTGGAGATTTTATATCACCATGGGAAGGCCAATGTCATAGTAGATGCACTGAGTCGGAAAACTGCGCAGGAAATGACACTATCCGGTTTAACAACACAGCTGGAATTGCTGCAAGATCTCAGGAGAAATGGCATTGAAGTGTGGATAAAACACCGCCAGGGACAGTTGTGCTCGATTAACATTCACTCATCCTTGCTGTACGAGATACGCCTAGCAAAAATGGAGGACCCAGAACTTCGTGCAATCGGCGCAAAGGCCGAAGGGGGAATTTATTCTGACTACAGGATCCAGGGGGACTTAGTTAGATTCAAGAACAAAATTTGTATTCCACCAAATGACGAGCTTAAGCAAACTATACTCAAGGAAGCTCATTCTACTCCCTATTCAGTACATCCTGGGGCGAGCAAAATGTATAA
This sequence comes from Orobanche coerulescens, assembly GCA_033398695.1. Taxonomy (NCBI): domain Eukaryota; kingdom Viridiplantae; phylum Streptophyta; class Magnoliopsida; order Lamiales; family Orobanchaceae; genus Orobanche; species Orobanche coerulescens. The sequence goes on from CM065810.1 coordinate 44,905,703, forward strand.
AGATCTGCGGAAGAGTTTCTGGTGGAAGAACATGAAGCAGGAGGTAGCAAGATTCGTTGCTCGATGTATGACACCGTAGACCAGCCGGAATCATGCGGCATTTACCCATTCCAGAATGGAAATGGGAAAGCATATAAATGGATTTTGTCACCAAGTTACCAGTAACGGCAGGAGGAAAAGACACGATATGGGTCATTGTAGACCGCTTGACGAAGTTGGCACATTTCATTCTAATTCAGGAGACCAACGGGACAGAGCAGCTGGCCACCATCTTTATCAGGGAAATCGTGAGATTACATGGCGTTCCCTCGGGAATTATTTCGGACAGAGACACTAGATATGTGTTCCACTTCTGGAAGGATGTCCACAAGGCTATGGGTACTCAGCTGCATTTCAGCACAGCTTATCATCCTAAGACGGATGGACAGACAGAACGCACCATACAGACCCTGGAAGACATGTTGAGAGCATGTGTACTTGATTGGGGCAAGGATTGGACTAAACACCTCTGCTTAGCGGAATTTTCATACAACAACAGCTGGCACGCAAGCATAGGCATGGCCCTGTTTGAGGCTTTGTATGGTAGGAGGTGCAAGTCTCCCCTATGTTGGGACGATGCGTCCGATGTCGTCGCCACCGAGTTGGATCTGATCCAAGAATCTATCAAGAAGATATCCATTGTTCGAAAACACATGTTGGCAGCGCAGAGCCGCTAAAAATCATATGCTACGGACCATCAGCGACCGTTGGAATTTATATTCGGGGATCACGTTTGGGTTAAAGTTTCGCCAATGCGGGGTATTCGACACTTCGGCCAGAAAGGCAAACTAAGCCCGATATTTATTGGCCCGTTCGAAATACTGGACCGATTCGGTAGACTCGCTTATCGACTAGCATTGCCACCATCGTTAGACGGAGTGCATAATGGCTTCCACGTCTCCCAACTGAGAAAATACGTGTACGACCCAAGCCACAAGATTAACTTTGAGGAGGTAGAGATTTATAATGATGCTACCTTTAGGGAAGTCCCAACCGTGATTTTGGATCGACGCATAAAGATACTAAGGAATAAGGCCATACCTCTTGTAAAAGTTCAATGGTCGCACCATGGCATGGAAGAAGCGACTTGGGAGACCGATATGAGCATGAGGGAGAATCATCCCGAGTTATTTTCTTAGTTTCGGGACGAAACTATTTTTAAGGGGGTGGTATGTAATACCACCAGTATTACATGCTCTTCACGTTGGGCGCTCACTTCCATTTCTTCTATTTAATAAAATAAATGTACTCTATCGCGATAAACGTATTTTTGTATGATATGTTCGTACTATATTTTCATGAATAAAGCTTGTTCGCACATGTTATTCATGTATTGTGATTATGTGATGATTGAAGATTTGTCGGTGACATACCTTGATGTCGTTGGGCAATTATCGGTGCGAATATGACGGTGGCCAACGTCTTGTTCCCTGGGGAATTACCTGACGAAATTGAGAGAGAGCCGCGTTATAAGAAATTAATGTGATAATAACTTAGTGAACAAAACTAAACCTTACGTACGTTATCCGCCAACTATTACGTACGCTAAAGGTGAGACATTACGTACGCTAAGGATTGTTACTTACCTACGTAACGTGGTCTTCAGTCTTCGAACATGAATCTTCGTCGGATAGTACGTGTTGCCGACCAACTTTCAGCGCGATGGCGACAGGCAAGTCAACGGGTGTTACATACGTTAACCGACTTTCGTTACGTACGTAACAATGTGTGTAAATTAGTCCAGTGATTTCTGAGTTTTTCCTTACGTACGTTAATCCTTCTTCATAACGCACGTAAAACACCGTACGTACGTAAGTCTTCAGACATAACGTACGTAAAAACTTTTTGAGTTTATAAAAGGACACTTTTCCTTTCATTTCTTCCGACCCAAAAACCATTCCTCCCTCATGTACACTGCTCTGCACCACCCTTAAACCGATTTCAACCTCCCAAATCAAGTGCTAACCTATTAGAGTGCGTTAATCAAGCTTCGGAGAAGGTCTTGAAGGTGTTATCCTCTCATTCTTCGTCGTCCTTCATCGTTCTTCATCGTCTTTTGTCAGTTAAGGTAAGTTATCGAACCTTGAACTCATTTCAGTGTTGTTTAACGAATCATGTTAAATTTCGGATGCCTTGAGTAGCTTAGAACTTTCGTTAATGATCGGGCCGATGTAAAACTATCACAATTGTTAATCGATATCTATCATAGCTAGTAATTAGAATGAATAATGGTAGTACTCATAGTTAGATGGAAGAACTCACAATCGGGTTGTTAATCACCAACTTCTCAGAATCATCTTGTTAAGAATTTCATTTATAACAGTATCATCATTGATAAATCCTTGATAAACTCACTAACGATTGTCTAGAGATATAGATGTCGAACATGTTAAGATTTCGGAGATTAACGCCTAATCATTCTATTCTAGACCTTCGAATTAGAATAAGTGATGAAATTACGGTGGTTTTTATTTATAATCAACGTAGGAATATTGTATTAGAACATTGTTGTCCAACGGGATAATAAATTGTAAAATGGCGAACCAAAGATTTGGAAAAATGCATTGTGGTCAAAAACAGAGAATTTCGATCTCGGCAACAAAATCAATAGGTTTAGGATCCTAACGGGATGGGGAAATTATCGTTAACCATCATTATTGCCATAGGTATTAATCGACGAATATGTGATAGGTTGTACTTTCGGGTGTGGTCGATCGAGCCGTTGTGTTAGCAAAGGAGTAACTTTCGTCGGACTTGAGGCAAGTGAATCTTGCTCAGACCTTACGTCTTGAAAATTTAGAATACTATATGTGTTACTATTTGTGGAATGGTGCTCGTTTGATTTATCCTGTCTGGAGTATTCCTGAGTAGATACTACTATGACCCTTGGCCGCGGCCTTGAGAGTTTATATGTTGATACATTTTATGGAACTGTGTTGCGGGATAAAACCTGAATGGTACCCACGTCCGGAGTATTCTTGTGTAGATACTTCCGTGACCCTTGGTTGCGACCTTGGGAGTTTATGTGCTGATAAAAGAAAAGACATTGAATATTCGGTGACAACTTTGTTCTCTGAATTTATCTGATTCTATCTTGGAATTTGGTTCGATTTGTCTGACCTAGGTTGACTGACACGATACGTCGTGTTAGGAAAATTTGTTGAATATGTGCAAGATATTCCCGAAGGTTCCGGTCAGGCATGAGCAGTGTTGGGGAGAAGGTCTGTTAAAGTCTTAAACTGAATTTGAATATTCCACGTTGTGTAATAACCATATGTACGGACACTATTTTCTTTGTATTTCGGTTTGTACGAATGCTTTCATAAAAATGCTTCCCCATACTACCTGTTGAATAATTAAAAGAAATTCTTTTAAAACTTGCCTTGTGGGTCCCATACGGGATTCACGGCACTGTGGCGTCCCGGTTTATTTTGGGGGCGTTACAGTAATTTAATCTATATATTTATGTGATTTTGAAAGAGACCATAAAAAATTTGAATGATCGTTTTATGGGAAGAACAAGTAAAAGCATCCAGTAGAAATTTATCTAAGAAAATCTAGCAATTAATAGAAACCATAGTCTTGATATTTCATCCGAAAACTTGATGACACCATTTTATGTTTATTTTGATTATCTTATTTTATTTACAACTGCAATTCAGAATCAATTTAGTTTTAAACTCAATCCAAATTTTTCTCGTCTAGATACAGTTGAGATCTATGATATAGTAATCAACATAATAATTAAATCAATTTATGTGTAATAAGACCTTGCTTGCCTTTGCCTACAACTACTTCATGCACTTGTGATTCAATCAATTCTTTTTGTTCGATCCTGGTGGTGCATGGTGGCGGCTTTGTTGGATTCTCGAGACCAGAAGCTATGGTTAAGTAGCATGGGTCAACATATTATACATATCTAATGATGAGTTACGATCGTAACAATATGCATCTTATTAACCAGATTGAGTTAAAATTAAAAAATCTTTATCATCCACCTTTATATGTTCCAAATTGCATCACCATGCGCAGTATAATGGGTTACAAATGATGAACATGACACGCGCTTTTGGTTAGTCTGCTTAAAGTTACTTTGGCAGAAGATCTCGTAATTTACTTTGAGAAGCCAGTCTTCCCATTCTTAGGGGAGATACAATAATCATGTTCGAGTCGAATGACTTGGAATTTTCATAGTTTGTTCCTGTTATGCAGAGGTTTTGATCTTTAACCTATAGAAAAAGATACATCGAGAGAGGACGTAGGCACGTTTGGCTGAACCTCTATAAATCCGCGTGTCATTTAATTTCCGCACTTTATTTTTACGCTTCCGCAACACGGTGCATATACCGATATCACCCCAACAATTGGTATCGGAGCAGTTCCTCCAATAAGCGGCTTAACATCCGAGGAGAATATCCAAAATGGCGTATCAACTTGCTCCCGTCGAAGGCCTTGCTCTCAATCGACCACCATTTTTTGATGGCTCAAACTTAATGAAGTGGAATAAGAATATGTCTATATTCATCCGAGCATATGACATCGAGCTTTGGAATGTGATTTGTCTTGGTCCGAAAATTCCGACGAATTCCAACGGTATGCTTAAAACTTTCGAAGATATGATGATTCCGATTGAAAAAATGACCACTACAATTGTAAGGCAACTAAACTTCTTTATTGTGCCTTAAATCCGGAAGAACACAACCGGATATCATCGTGTGATAGTGCCAAAGAAATTTGGAAAATTCTTGAGGTAACACACGAAGGTACGTCTCAAGTCAAGGAGACGGAAATTAACATGCTCCTTCATGAGTACGAATTATTCCAAATGAAGGACGACGAATCCATCACTATAATGCTCGACCGATTTTTGGTCATCACAAATGGATTAGCATGTTTCGGGAAACCATTTTCGAGTAGTGAGAAAGTAAAGAAAATTCTCCGATCACTACCTCGAGAATGGGACGGTACGGTTACGGCCATAATTGAATCAAAAGATTTAAATACTCTTGATTTTAGTGCTCTCGTTGGTTATCTTATCAACTACGAGATTGTTCTAAAATCTCGGAATGCCAAATCGAAACCGAAGGAAAGATCGATAGCCATGAAGGATAAGATGTCGAGATCTCGAAAGAAAGAAATCCCAGTGGACGAAAGCGACAAAGAATTGGTATATTATGCTAAGAATATTAATAAGTTCCAACACTTATTAAACTGGAGGAAGCACGACATCCAAAAGGGCAAATCTAAGAAATTTGACAACACTTGTCGATTAACCAGGCCACTTTGCTAAGAATTGTCGGGTTAAACCCAAGGAGGTTTTAGTTGCAACCTAGAGTGAAGAAGATCCTGATGATTTCATCGATCAAAATAATCTCGCACTCATGGCCCGAAGTTCATTCGACGATAGCGACGTCGAAAGCCAAGTAAGTAACTCTTACGACGAACTTTTGAAGCATTCGAGTTATTACATACCGATTATCAAAATGCTTTAAATGAGATTAAATCCCTTAAAACTAAATATAAATATTTGGAAAATGAAAATTCCAAAATTCTTGAAAAAGGGAAATTTGTTGAGATCGATCATTCTAAATGCATTGAGAATGAGAATATTTTAAAGAATGATCTTGTTAAAGTTCAAACCGAGCTCAAAAATTTAACGAAGAAATTTTCTCTCGAAAACAAGAAATTGAAAATATGCTCTCGGTTCAAAAATATACTTTAAATAAAGAGGGGTTAGGATTCAAACTACGTTTTAAAAATGAATCCGTAAATTTCAAAATACCCTGGTGTGAAAAATGTTTGAAAATCAGGCACCATATTTCAAACTGTAAGAGCCCAAGACGGACGATTAAAGTTAAGAAAATTTGGGTTCCTAAAGGAACAATTGTTTCAAATATCGTCTACGTCTCAAAAGAAAAACCGACTTTCGGTTGGATCCCCAAAAATTAATTTTATTTTACAAAGGGGGAGATAATACTTTCAGGGGGAGATATTCCCTAGTACTGCATATTTCCTATTATTCATGCATATTTTTATATATATTCATATTGGTATCCTTTAATTTTTTTAAACTTTTTGCTGAATACAAAAAGGGGGAGAAGAAGTTGAATCGGATAAAAGTGTCATGAAAGATATGACGAGAAAAATAAAAAGCAAAAAGGAGGAGAAAATAATAAAAATCGAAGAAGTCGAAAAGGAGAAGAAAGCATACAAAAAGGGGGAGAAACGCAGGAGTTGAAAAATGAAAAATGAAGAAGTCGAAAATGACAGAAAAAGAAAAAGGATTGGAGAAACTAACGAAATGATCAAAGTCGAAAACTTTGAAACGTACATATACATATATTTTTATTTTTGCAGGTTTTATCCAATTCAAAGAGTTATTTTGTAATCATCAAAAAGGGGGAGATTGTTGGAATATTTATTCCACATAATAATAAATAGTGTTTTGATGATTAAGTTGCTAAACAAAACAAAACCATCGATGCAGACGAAGACGCAAAAAGCTGGACAAAATACAAAGCTAGCACACGCTAGATATATAGGTTAGCGCACCCTAACGGATTCCGGCTGCAGATCAGACATGTTCGAAGTAACCTGAAGTGAAGTCACCTGATGAGGATAGCGCACGCTGCACACTATAATATAACGCACGCTAATGAAGACTTGTTACCGTTGTGAAGAGAATTCAAACACAGAATGACGCATGCACTGAAGTCATCTTAGCGAACGCAACACATGATATTTAGCGCACGCTAAACATCAAGTTTGAATCAAGTCAATTAATCCGTTGGGGAGAATCTACTACAAGTCAAAAGGCATTAACAAATATATGATGCATGCAATGATGCAAGATTAGCGCACGCTAAAGAAGGAGTACTAGGGCACACTAACAGTCAGAGACAGTAGGCACTGGACTGAAACTGAAAGACGTTAACGTACGTAACATGCAGATCATAACGTACGCTAAGGCAAATATATGCGATAGCGCACGCTAAGGAAGTCGGCCTAGCGCACGCTAAATAACAACTGGCAGTAACGGCTAGTTTGTGGAAGAAGGCTACAAATACCAAATGAGTTGGTATCATTCCAAACAACAACATTGAGCAATTCATATACACTTGAGATATCATTGTAAACATTATAGTTGTTGTTCTTGAGCTTAAATTAGAGTGATTGAGTGTTATACATAAATTCATATACGAGTGAGAAAAAGAAAAGATATGATTGGATTCGGTGTTATTAGGATCAAGGATCCGGCATTGTTAGAATCGCAATCGCTATCTTAGTGAGGTTTATCTAGTACCGATAGAAAGCTAGAGTGGTTGATTCCTTATCCAATATAAAAGGAAAAATGGTTTTACTCGGACCGATAGAAGACGAGCTTGTAACGGTAATCCCTTGACCGATAGAAGAGAGGTGTAGAGGTTTTGATCTTTAACCTATAGAAAAAGATACATCGAGAGAGGACGTAGGCACGTTTGGCCAAACCTCTATAAATCCGCGTGCCATTTAATTTCCGCACTTTATTTTTACGCTTCCGCAACACAGTGCATATACCGATATCACCCCAACAGTTTATACATCATACGACTTTAATTGCCACGAAACACATGATTCAAATACAATTACAAACCATATGAAGATGTAGTATACCAAAAATAATAAGACAACTGAAAAGAAGTACTACAAGCAGAAATAAAAATACACGGTTTATTCATAGCTAGGGAAAAGAAGACTCGGTACCCCAAACTAATATCCTTTAAACTCTTCACCGTCACACTACTCTTCCCGTGCCTTAGCCTTAACTCGATCTAAAATACAACAACAAGTACTTCGCCCAAAACTACAGGGTCAGATATACATGATAATAAATCTCAAGATATTATACAAATCATATAAAATAGATCTAAAAGAAACAAACCCGACTGTCGAACATACCCCTTGGGAATATGAACAACTAATCACAAACCGTCAGACATACCCAATCACACATGATGTATGAGCGACAAATCAATATGGCTCAAGACAGACATCACAGTTCACCCGATCCAAAAATATGTCCGTGCACATGTCCACCCCGTATACGCAATCCAGGATATACGTGGGATAATGTACCTAATTATTCTCACGAATTCTCATGTGCACAGTCTAATGTGGAAACATCAACACATGACCATATGTGCCCGACTAAAAATCCTACACATGACCAACCGGCACGCAGATATGACTCCAGATATGTCATGATGCAACATGATAACGGAACTCAATTAATCACATATCCAACAAGGATCAAGAAACTCACCGAATTGACAACAATGATCAAAGAGATCAACAATATCAAAGGTATTTGGGAGTACAATCCCACAATAAAAGGATCGACATGATCAACAACAACACCTCAATATGACCAAGCAAGATAACTTGCCTCAATTCGGGAGACAAAAAATAGTATTTCCTCAAACAAACGTACGACATCCTTCAACAATGACACTCACTCGATCAAGCAACCTTGAATGAAATACAATTCATTCAATAACACAATCTCAAATATCGATATTAATTCATGGGAATCGACATCCATAACTGAACACGAATAGTTCAAACTATTCCAATGAATATCAACGTCTTAATTTATGAACTCTAATACCTTAAATTCATCTTTATAACCAGATTAAAATGTTCATAATATTCTTTAACATTCATGATCATCCATCTTTACAAGGATTGTCAAAAACAAGTTCAAATAACCATCCAATTATGACAATATCATCTTTAATCATTATAATCTTCTCAAGGACATTACCAATACTTAAACCTGATGCCTTAAACAATCATCAATCACTAATTCATCAAGAATTTCGAATTTAACATCAAGTTTAATTAACTATATCAAAACTATGATCATTATCTCCTAATTCATCATTAACTTCCTTTACAATAGTTTATCCCCTCAAGAACACTCAAACTATCAGTATTCATCCTCAGCGATGTTAATCAATCAAGCAAGCTGAGTATAATTCTTCTAAAACATGATTATAACATCAAAGTATTCTTAAATATTAAGGATGTACTCATTTTTAAGTCTGAATCATCATATTCTTCATCATGTGTATCAATTCAGCATCATATGAAGTAATCATCAACAATAGTATTGTTATCCCGGATTCAACACAAGAGTAGACAATATACCTATTAAAAATGATGAATAACCCCCAAAACTGTAACACCCCCAATATATTCAGGGTACATTACATCGCCGTGAGCCCCTTCGTGGGACCCACAAGGCTATACGTATACATAATTTTGAATTTTCACCGACGAGGTCCAGACATAATCAAACGGAAGACGATAAGAATTGACGTCTAAAGCAATAATCATGTTCGACATGAGAAAATCATCAGTAATTAATCCTAGAACAACACAAGTGAAAAACCAAGAAGAACATCCCGTAGCACTCGACTACTTAAAATCAGTAAGTACAATATGTCGAACGGAAGACATAAATAATACCGAGAAGAACATGACACATCATCACTCCTGCCCATCATCATACCGATATGGTGCTCGCTCGTCTCCTCGTTTGGAACCTAAAATACATGAAATGTATTTCTCCCGAATTGGATTATCCATGGAATAGCTAGTGCAAGTATATCGAATATGAAACACAATACTTCTTGAACGATAAAGTAAACATAACCCCATTCCAGCAAACTCAAGACCAATATTCTGATAATTAAATCTCATATCATTTCATTTATATACGTGATTAACCATGGATCGTACCAGACGCAGCAACCCCTCAGAGGACCCGTCGGTCCGTCCCAGAGTGGTTAATCCATAAATGTTCAATGGATCGCATCAGAAGCAATGACCCCTCAGAGGACCCGTAGGCCCATCCTGGAGTGAACATATAATCATACACATCACATATACTTTACTTTCAATGTCAAGAAAATACAATCATAAACATATACTTGCCTTTGAGACATTGGAAATCGAAAGGAAATGATATTCAAGCTCGGTAGATCCAAGAACGCACATCCGGACCTAAACGATTCGTAAGGAATTAGATAATCAATAATCAATACTCAATTTATAAGAAAGAACTCCCAAAATCCCACCTACAATTCACAATTCTTCAAGGCTATTCATATAGAGGTTCGAGATCATCTAAACCCTTTCAAATCCAAGTAATACACAAAAACGTTTGAATGATCGTAAGGGAAACATGGGTACGGGGTAGATACTTCATAATCTCAAGGATTTCAAGCTTCAAAACAAACTAATCGGACGAATATATGAAAACCCCAAAAAGTTCCCCAAACTAGGGTCCCATGGAATTTACCTCGATTCGGAAGGAAGAAACCGATTAGACGTTGTATAATCTTTGTTTCCAAACCAAAAATGGTGATAGACGACAAAAGGTTGCACTAAATCGCTTCAAGGTCGCCTCTCTCGCGTCCGCCCATCCGTAAGGTTGGAAATGAGAAGAAAAATGAATAAGAACACGGTTGCCCATCCTTATATACAGGTCTTAATTAGCGTGCACTAACTCAATAATTAGTGCTCGCTAACATGTCTGAAAGGAAACTGGACCTAATGTGACCACCCGTTAGTGTACGCTAATGCTACAAATAGCATGCACTAAAGAGGTTGTCCAGTGAAGGACAGAACCTTCTGTCCGTAACAGTTAACGTACGCTAAACACGACCTAGCGTACGCTAATGTAACATTACTGTAGCACCCCCGATATATTCAGGAGTATTACAGCGCCGTAAATTCTTTACATAAGAATTTACAAGGCTGAAGGAAAGAAAAGACAATAACAGATACCAACATATAAAAGTAACCGACTTAAAATACAACAGTTCTGGGTCAACACCGAGAATACAAATATCCGAAGGAAGAATATTATTACATCACCAAATTCAATCATCACAAACAACGACGTACTCGAGTAATTATTAAAAATAACACAAACAACAGATAATTAAACCCGTCCGGAACATCACTCTGCACCAACAACGTCATGCAGCTCCAGTGGTTGTTTCCCTGTTTGCCTGGACCCTGAACATAAACAAATGTTCACCCCCGAAGGGGTTAGCACAACGATGCTAGTACAAGTAAGATAATCATACAACAATGATTTAATCAACAATAATCATAACAAGTTTCTCCAACGAGAAATAACAACAACACATATCACATCATAACAGTCTCAACATACTCATGGTATTCCAACGATCCAGCGCACACAGCTATAGATTCCCAAGATGATCCCGTCGGACCAAAGCATGGTGGAACTACCTGTCCAACGATCCAGCGCACATAGCTATAGATTTCCCATGATGATTCCCGTTGGATCAACGCATGGTGGATAATTAATCACAACACATGTACACAGTACAATCATAACATAACCGACATGATACGGATAATTCTAATTAAAGTACTTGCCTCAATTTTATGACAAGAATAATACTCCCAGGAATATCAAAATGCTCGAGGGTCGCCCCATTAGATCAATCACGTTGCTAAGCTCGAACCTTAACAACAGAAATAATATAGAATTCATCTCATGTCAAACGAACATCTAAAAATCCAAAATACGGTCGAAAGTTCATAAAACGTAACCTGCCTGACCTGCTTAACGTACGTTACGTACCCTATATAGCGTACGTTAAGCTTACTCGTTAGTGCATGTAAACTACGAAGTCTAGCGTACGCTAACCGTGTATCGAAAGTTCCTCTCTGATCAGTCGACTTGACTCGTCTGATGATATAACGTACGTTACGTAATAAATGTAGCGTACGTTAACTATGCCCGATAGCATACGTAAGTTATACAGCTTAGCGTACGCTAAACATGCATGATAGTTCCTCACTGGGCAGGCGACTGTCTCGATTGGTGATGAAGCTTATGAAATCCTCAGTGATTAACGTACGTCATCTCCATACACATCATGCTCATACAATTATGAATGATCTTACGGATTAAAACATCTTCGAATTCAAGGATACGTGTATCATCATGGTAATCATACTCTAATCTTGATTATAATTTCTCGTGCATAATTCAGAAGGCCTATGGTTGATATCAATATCCTTATACCATTCAAACTATCATCTTGAAGTTTATATAACAATCCACTTTAACAGGATACAACAATCCTTCCATGATCAACCTCCTAGGTTCGTCTAATAACAATGATGTTAATACCAAGTCCGTGATTACTACGAAGATACTATCCAGATTTGGATTATCAATCTCAGAAGACTCCCTTTACTTGTAACAAGATTCAAATTATGATGTTCTCAACAATGATAACTCAATCATATCATCCCAACTTCTAAAAATGATTTTTGGTTGAGTAAATCATCTATAGACTTAATATCTTGATAGCATGATCATCATATCCTTAAGAACACGAATCCAAGGTTGGAGATAGTATTAATATACCTTAAGATGAAGAAAACACCGAGGCAATAGGTAGAATCCAACTCCGGTTGCTTGTATGCCAATCCAAGATGTTTTGCCACTTCAATGATCAATCACAAGTGACATCCAATCTTCAATGATCAAGTAGAGATGGTCTATCTGTGTTTAAGTAGGCTGTAATAACTCTGGGCACGAAGTATGTTGAAGGCTAGGTGAAATAAACGAGCTGAAATGAAATGGGGTGATGTCTTATTTATAATTTTCTATCCTTAACGTACGTTAGCCTTCATGCTTAACGTACGTTAGCCTCTTAGCGTATGCTACTCAGATGTATTTAGCGTACGATATCGTCACTGATAGTTAACTATCCTCATTCTGAACTCGGTTACGTTACACCACCAGGTTATGTACATAAGCAACACCCTTTAGCGTACGCTAGACATGATCCGTAGCGTATGTTAACAATCGTTGACTTCAAAAGTGTCCAGGTTCATCTGCAGGAATCTTAACCGGACCCATGTCTGGCTGGCGCATGTGCTAGCCGCCCAGCTCAATTATTGGCTGGTTAACGCACGCTATGCTACATTCGTAGCGTACGCTAATTCAGACTGATAACGTACGTTAGGCTTCCTTGTTAACGTACGTTATCACGTATTTGCATGGGAAAATTTACATGTTCCCATACTCATGTATAAGGATACAAATACGAGAAATATCATACTTCAATTATCGATATCACAATTCCGAATAATACAGGGTTCAAATACAGATGAAATACTCAATAATTAATCCGGATATTACATACTCTCCTACTAAAAAGGAGTTTCGTCCCAAAACTCAAGACGAAAATAACTCTGGATATCTGGATCTCATGCCATATTCCGTTTCCCAAGTGGCTTCCTCCACTCCGTGGCGCGACCACTGAACCTTAACCAAAACGATTTCTTTGTTCCTCAATTGCTTAATTCGACTCTCGAGTATCCTGATCGGTCTCTCTTCAAACATGCCATCTTGAGCGACTTCGATCTCGTCGAAATCAATGACATGACTAGGATCTGGTATATACTTCCATAGCTGGGATACGTGGAACACGTTATGAACATGGCTCAATGACGGTGGTAATGCCAATCTGTAAGCCAACTCTCCAACTCTCTCAAGAATCTCGAACGGTCCGATATATCTCGGACTCAACTTCCCCTTTTTTCCGAAACGGAAGATTTCCCGAGTAGGAAAAACCTTTAAAAGTATATGATCTCTAATACTGAACTCTAACAGGCGACGACGTATGTCTGCGTAAGATTTCTGTCGACTCTGGCGGTCAACAGCCTTTTGCGAATCAAGGCTATCTTTTCTCGTGTCTGTACAATCAATTCCGGTTCCATCCCAATCAAATCTGATGAATCGTCCCTGTAATACCCGGTTGTAATTCATTCATTTTCATTCAGTAATTATCAGCCTGTAATTGTCACTCAGTGTATTTTCACTCAATTATAATCATTCATCAATCATGTTCATTCACCGTGTTCACCGTTCGTATAAACTTCGAGTTGAGTATCGTTATTGTTCATCGTTTCAACTTTCCTCATATGAGTTCGACTTTGTTAGATCACCATTAATTTTTGGTAACTCCAAAAATTCTAAATCTTTGCAATATTATATAGCATCGAGTTAGCTTTCCAATGGTTCAAACGGTGAGTCAATCGGAGTCCGGACGAGAGAGTTATGGTCGTTTTAGCTCAACCGCTCATTTTTCAGTTTTGGCCGATCACTGCCGAACGAACTCGGCCGTGTCGTCCGACACGGCCCGTGCCGTACTCGTCCGGATAGTGCGGAGCGTCGCCTCAGGACCCGGCCGTGTCGCACGGCCGAGTCGAGCTCTTCCGGATTAGCCTGTAGCGACGCCCGAGGCCCGACCGTGTTCGGGACACGGCCGAGTCATTGTCGGCGCCGCGGGCGGGTCACTGTCGGTAGGCCCCTTCGCGCCTCGGCCGTGTCAAGCGAGGACACGGTCGAGTCCTGCCCGACCGGATGCGCGCCACGACCGTGTCAGGCGGGCACGGTCGAGCCTGTTGGCCGAGTCAACCCCTATAAATTCTTTTTTTGAGCATTTTGAGCTCATTTCTCCCATTTTTTCCATCTTCTTCACCTGCAACCGAGAGAGAAATACTTGAGGGAGAGATTTCTTCATCAATTATCATTTGAGAGTATATTTTTCATCAACTTCAATCTTTCGGGAAGCTTGGATACTCGATTAAACTCGTGTTCTTCGGATCGAATTGGTTGGATATTCAAGAGGTAATTTCTTCAACACTTTGGACTTCGATTTTGTGTTGAGATATGATGTTTTGGACGTTATAATCATGTTATATGAAGGGATATGTATATGATTATGAGTTTGTATAAGGATTCATTGGATTATTGAGGGATTATTCAAGAACACCTTGAATATCGAGTTGGAATTGGGGATTTTCGACTAATTGTTGTTATAATCACATTTTTGGATATTCATAACGGATTATTGATCGTATTAGAGATGTTTTGTTGGTTTGAAACACTTCTTGGGAATTTTGATATTGGTATATTGAGGTTTGATTGTAAACAATCGGAGTTTGGACGCAACGTGTTTGTTTTAATGCCTCAATGGACTTAGTTTTATCGTATCGACGTTTGGAATTCGTTATATTCGTGTTTAATTCGTGTATTGATCGGATTGTTGGTAATTGTATTGAATTAAGGTTGTTCGAGCGACCAATATCTCAATTAGGACGTTGTTCGTGGAAGGATAATTGTCATCGGTATTGTGTAAGTTAATTCTTACTCGGTTAAAAGGATATTCATACCTTTTGTTGTTGATCATTCATAATCATAACTCATTCATCATTGTATTAATCATATTAAAACTTGTTATTGTCAATTAATCACTTCAGTCATAAGGAACAGCGGTTCCAATCTTTTCGTTGAGCTATCATTCATTTCATTATTACTCTCATCTCGGTGAGTCATTCTTGGCCTAGTCTAATTGTTATTCATTGATATTCATCATGGTCATTCTCGTTCATGTGACCTTAGGGTTCATATTGCGTGGCGGGTGTGGTCATGTGGAATTTTTAGTCGGGCACACGATGGTCATGTATCGGGTTCACCGATACATCGGACCGTGCACACGGTAACGCTTACCTCGTGAGACTAATTAGGTACAAGGACGGGTGTGTCCGGTCATTCGTCTTGTACACTTGCACGAACATTACGGGCGTACTATGATACTCCTCTTGTAAATTCATAATTAAGAATATTTCATAACTTGATTAATTCATGATTGTGTAATTTCAACTCTTGAGATTGTTGTTCTTTATGTGACCCGTTTGGGGATTTTGTTTTTCATGTCAAGGCACGGCAAACGCACGGGAATAGCATGTTGATGTCGAGGAGTCCTAGTGATACTAGTAGGGGGCCCCAAATCCTTTCAGTCATTCCTATTGTTGTCATTTATTTTCCGCTGCAGATTTTCATTTGAATACTCCGTTTCATTCAGTGTTGTGTATTTTATCTTCATATAAAATACACTAGTATTCGGTATTGTCCTGGTGTGTTGTAACTAAACTCCTCATCGGAGTAATTATCGTTGTAATGTAGTTCGGTACTACATTTATCTTGTGTAATTCATTCATTTTCATTTGCCTGGTGGGTCCCAGTTGGGGATCTACGGCACTGTAATATCCGCCTAGTTTGGGGTGTTACAGAGTTGGTATCGGAGCGTGGTTTTGAATACTACCTTCCGAGTCATGTCTTATTTGAAATCATCGTCATCAGACTAGTATCATTGGACTTTCGCGTCACGTGTGACCTGTGCAAATGCCGAGCCAATCGATAGGAAGAAGCGTAAGATTTCTAACGCCATGGTATAATTTCTCGCAATAGTCATTCATTCATCATTCATCAATTAACAATCCTCCAACATCATCATTCATTGTGATTAGGACAATCATGTTAACTCATTAATCACTTAATTCATTTCATTACTCAATTAATAATCAGGACGATCATGTTAACTCATTAATTACTCAATTCATTTCATTACTCGATTGTCAACTGAAGATCATATTATTAATCTTGTTAAGTTATTCAAGATAATCATTTTAAGAATTTCATCGATAATCATGTAACTTCAGTAAATCATTCATATAATCACTAAGTTAGAGCATATATACTCATTTTCATCATCTCATGACATAATCATAACGTGTTAATCATGCGGAAATATAATCATTATGCGACCTTTCTACTTCAGTATGGAGAGAACTGTCAGGAGATGCACGGGGAGAGGCCGCGGTGCGAACCGAAACCCGAGAAATAATCACTCGCTGCCGAGAAATCGTGCCCAGGACTCGGCCCGATCAGAAGATGTTCGGGTTGATCCACTCACTTTTATGCAGGCCATGATGACCCATGTGCAGTTGCTCAATCATCATTGCGCCACTCTGACCGGATTAATCGAGAGAACCCTCCCGTATGAGCCAGCTGCTAAGGAAAGTACTGAACAACAACCTTCATTTGTCAGCAAGAAATCAACGAAGCGTAATCAATCCGAAGGCGGTCAGTCAACCTTCAAGAAGCCTCGTGTGAGTCCTATCATTTCGAGCGACCTCCTACGGTGCGAGTTGCGCGGATCTCGGCCTCGAGCGGCCATTCAGCCGTCACTGTTTCAACCGTGAAGAACAGGTCATTTCAGCACCAAATGTCCAAGCGGACTGCCACGTGCCATAATCAGGAATTGCCGGGCATAGGGCCCGTTTTGCCGAAGGGACTCCAAGTCGGCTCGCGGCATCTCGAGCCCAAGCAACCGAGCGTTCGATCGACCGCTTTGTCATCGCTGCTTAAGATAATGGAAGCAAATAGAGTTGGAGCTCGTATTTATCGACGGGAGCGTCGGTTCGGGACCGGCAAGTCCCGATTCATATGATGAGGAGGATCGGCGATCCGTGGTCCGAACGATTTCGGGTATACTCGTAATTTTATTTCAACTTGTGTGTACCTTTTTGATCTTTGGTACACCGCTTTCCATAATTTACGAATAAAGCTTGAATAGACTTATTACAGGATAGACCTATTGCTGGTGGACATCAGACCATCGGTCTACCGACGATGGAAGAATTTTCGGAATCATACCGAATTAGCTTAATGACCGCGATTGGTTGATGGATCTAATCGTGGTGAATTTATCTGAGGACGATGTAATTTCGGTATTAGTTGGTTTAACCGTCTCGATACTATCCTCAGTGTTTGATAGCGTTTGGTCGCTATCTTTCCGTCGTTAGTTGTCGAATGTGTGCTTCGAAGTAATCCCGTTGTTCCAGAGAATTTCTATTATGGCGGAAGCGAAGAAATTCCACAATCGAACTATTCAATCATTCTTTGTATCATTTTCATCGATTGGCCTTTCTAGGGCAATCGAGTTATTCAATCATTCATTGCATCATTTTCATCGATTGGCCTTTCTAAGGCAATCGAGTTATTCAATCATTCCTTGTATCATTTCCATCGATTGGCTTTTCTAAGACAATCGAGTCATTCAATCATTCATTGTATCATTTTCATCGATTGGCCTTTCTAAGACAATCGAGTCATTCAATCATCCATTGTATCATTTTCATCGATTAGTCTTTCAAAGGCAATCGAGTTATTCAATCATTCATTGTATCATCTTCATCGATTGGCCTTTCTAAGGCAATCGAGTTGTTCAATCATTATTGGTATCTCTTTTTATCGATTGACCATTCTAGGGTAATCGAAATGTTCAATCATTCGTGGTATCATTGTCATCGATTGACGATGTATTCCAGACGAGTTATCTAGTTACCTTCACATAGAGTAGGGGAATTCAGGAATGAGTGGGAGCCGGTACGTCCCATTTATCGAAGTCACCGTATCGGATGGCCCCGACCAGAATGCAGGAGTTGAAGATTCAACTTGAGGAATAGTTCGAGAAAGGTTATCTCCGACCGATTGCGTCCCCGTGAGGAGCACCAGTGTGATCTGTCAAGGAGAAGGATGGCTCGTCTCGTGTGTGTATTAATTACTAGGAGTTGAACAGGTGACAATCTAGAATAAGTATCCTTTACCCCGTATCGATGACCTTTTGGATCAACTTGAGGGAGCTTCAGTATTTTCCAAGATCGACTTAAGATCTGGATATCATCAGTTACGGATTCGAGAGTCGGATATCGCGAGGACGGCGTTTCGAAAACGCTATGGTCATTTTGAGTTCGTAGTTATGCCGTTCGGGCTAACTAATGCACCTGCGGTATTCATGGAGTTAATGAATCGGGTCTTCATCGACTTTTTGGATCGGTTTGTTGTTGTCTTCATCGATGACATTTTGATTTATTCTCGTAGCCGAGAGGAACACGAGGTTCATCTTCTTCAGGTTCTCGACGTGTTGAGACGAGAACAACTATATGGAAAGTTTTTCCAAATGTGAGTTCGGAGGTCCGGTGACTTTCTCGGGCATGTAATTTCATCGACAGGTTCGTGTCGACCCTCGAGACGGAGACTATCCGAGATTAGCAACCTCCGAAAGATATTAATTAAATCCGACGTTTCCTCGGATTAGTTGGTTAATTATCCAACCCACGACCGGAACTAGCGGTAGTGGTGTTCGCTTTGAAAATATGGCGTCGTTACCTTTATGGCGTCACCTTTCGTTATTCACCAATCACAAGAGTTGAAGGATATATTTACTCACAAGGAATTAAATATGCGCAGGCGGTGGTTAGAACTAATCAAGGATTATGATATTGAGATCCTTTACCACCGGGCAAGGCGAACGTTGTCGCCGACGCCTTGAGTCGTAAGTCCATTCGGGAGCGGATGCTTGCTCGTTTAACAATTCGAAGGAGCTCCAACAGAATTCCTTAGACCCGAGATCGAGGTCGGCTTCAGTGAGTTCGGGACAGACTTTGTATGTTAGAGATTTCATCATCTCTTGAGGATGCAATCGGGGAGAATCGTGGTTCGGACTCGGCATTGTTGCGCATCCGTGAAGATGTGGCTCGGGGAAAGCCCCTGGATTCGTGGTCCACGAGGATGGACTTTTGAGGTTTAAGAACCGGTTGTGCGTACCGCGAATGTCGAGTTGAAAAACTCTATTTTGAGAGAAGCTCATGCTACCCCTTATTCTCGTTCACCCGGTCCAAAGAAGATGTACAAGGACTTGAAACAAAATTACTGGTGGAGTAATATGAAGCGAGAAGTCGCGGAATTTGTTTCGAGATGCTTAACTTGCCAACAAGTCAAGATTGAACATCAGCGACCGGCGGGTATGCTGAAACCTCTCCCTATTCCCGAGTGGAAGTGGGAAGACATTTCTATGGATTTCATCACGAG
The DNA here is from genome assembly GCA_033398695.1 of Orobanche coerulescens. NCBI lineage: Eukaryota > Viridiplantae > Streptophyta > Magnoliopsida > Lamiales > Orobanchaceae > Orobanche > Orobanche coerulescens. The sequence continues at coordinate 44,925,564 of CM065810.1, forward strand.
TTTGCCGACGAGTCGTCGTGGCATGAATACGATCTGGGTGATTGTGGACCGTTTAACTAAATCAGCTCATTTCCTTGAGATCAAGGATACGTGGGGTCCCGAGAGACTGGCCCAGTTATTCATCAAGGAGATAGTAAGACTGCATGGTACTCCTAAGAGTATCGTTTCCGATCGTGACGGACGATTTGTATCTCATTTTTGGAAATCAGTTCACCGTGCTATGGGAACTCAGCTCAATCTCAGTACCGCCTTTCATCCTCAGTCCGACGGACAATCAGAGAGGACTATACAGACATTAGAGGACATGTTGAGGGCATGCGTCCTCGATTGGAAGGACGATTGGGAAGCCCAACTACCATTGATCGAGTTCACGTATAATAATAGTTGGCATGCTTCGATTAAGATGGCACCTTACGAGGCCTTGTATGGTCGTCGTTGTCGATCTCCGTTGTGTTGGGACGACTTATCAGAATCATTGGGCACCGAGCCCGATATGCTTATAACCGCCCGTGAGAAGGTAGCTTTGATCAGGAGCCGTTTGTTGGCGGCTCGTAGTCGGCGAAATCATATGCAGATAACCGTCGTCGACCATTAGAATTCGAGGCTGGTGACCATGTGTTGGTCAAGGTATCCCCGAGTCGTGGTATCTTCCGTTTTGGGAAGAGGGGAAAGTTGAGTCCGAGATTCATTGGACCGTTCGAGATTTTGGATCGAGTAGGCGAGTTAGCTTATCGATTGGCTTTACCTCCGGCGTTGAGCCGAATTCATAATGTGTTTCATGTCTCTCAGTTGCGAAAGTATGTTGCCGACCCGAGTCACATCTTGCGATTCGGCAATCGAGATCGCCGACGATCATTCATATGAGGAGCGTCCTATACGAGTTTTAGAGCGGCGAATCAAACAGTTGAGAAATAAGTCGATTCCTTTGGTCAAGATTCAGTGGTCCAGACATGGAGTCGAAGAGGCCACTTGGGAAACCGAGGAGATTATGCGGGAGAGTTATCCCGAGTTGTTTGACCCTTAGTTTCGGGGACGAAACTCTTTTTAAGGGGAGTATGTAATACCGGTTGTAATTCATTCATTTTCATTCAGAATTATCAGCTGTAATTGTCTCTCTGTGTATTTTCACTCAATTATAATCATTCATCAATCATGTTCATTCACCGTGTTCACCGTTCGTATAAACTTCGAGTTGAGTATCGTTATTGTTCATCGTTTCAACTTTCCTCATATGAGTTCGACTTTGTTAGATCACCATTAATTTTTGGTAACTCCAAAAATTCTAAATTTGCAATATTATAGAGCATCGAGTTAGCTTTCCAATGGTTCAAGCGGTGAGTCAATCGAGTCCGGACGAGAGAGTTATGGTCGTTTAGCTCAACCGCTCATTTTGATTTTGGCGATCAACGCCGAACGAACTCGGCCGTGTCGTCCGACACGGCCCGTGCGTACTCGTCGGATAGTGCGGGCGTCGCCTCGAGACCCGACCGTGTCGTGCAGCACGGCCGAGTCGAGCTCTTCGGATTAGCTCGTAGCGGCGCCGGAGGCCGGCGTGTTCGGGACACGGTCGAGTCATTGTCGGCGCCGCGGGCGGGTCAGCTTGTCGGTAGGCCCCTTCGCGCCTCGACCGTGTCAAGCGGGACACGGTCGAGTCCTGCTGCCGGCGGCGGCTGCGCGCCACGGCGTGTCGAGGCGGGCACGGCCGAGCCTGTTTGGCAGTCAACCCCTATAAATTCTTTTTTGAGCATTTTGAGCTCATTTCTCCCATTTTTCCATCTTCTTCACTGCAACCGAGAGAGAAATACTTGAGGGAGAGATTTCTTCATCAATTATCATTTGAGAGTATATTTTTCATCAACTTCAATCTTTCGGGAAGCTTGGATACTCGATTAAACTCGTGTTCTTCGGATCGAATTGGTTGGATATTCAAGAGGTAATTTCTTCAACACTTTGGACTTCGATTTTGTGTTGAGATATGATGTTTTGGACGTTATAATCATGTTATATGAAGGGATATGTATATGATTATGAGTTTGTATAAGGATCCATTGGATTATTGAGGGATTATTCAAGAACACCTTGAATATCGAGTTGGAATTGGGGATTTTCGACTAATTGTTGTTATAATCACATTTTTGGATATTCATAACGGATTATTGATCGTATTGGAGATGTTTTGTTGGTTTGAAACACTTCTTGGGAATTTTGATATTGGTATATTGAGGTTTGATTGTAAACAATCGGAGTTTGGGCAACGTGTTTGTTTTAATGCCTCAATGGACTTAGTTTTATCGTATCGACGTTTGGAATTCGTTATATTCGTGTTTAATTCGTGTATTGATCGGATTGTTGGTAATTGTATTGAATTAAGGTTGTTCGAGCGACCAATATCTCAATTAGGACGTTGTTCGTGGAAGGATAATTGTCATCGGTATTGTGTAAGTTAATTCTTACTCGGTTAAAAGGATATTCATACCTTTTGTTGTTGATCATTCATAATCATAACTCATTCATCATTGTATTAATCATATTAAAACTTGTTATTGTCAATTAATCACTTCAGTCATAAGGAGCAGCGGTTCCAATCTTTTCGTTGAGCTATCATTCATTTCATTATTACTCTCATCTCGGTGAGTCATTCTTGGCCTAGTCTAATTGTTATTCATTGATATTCATCATGGTCATTCTCGTTCATGTGACCTTAGGGTTCATATTGCGTGGCGGGTGTGGTCATGTGGAATTTTTAGTCGGGCACACGATGGTCATGTATTGGGTTCACCGATACATCGGACCGTGCACACGGTAACGCTTACCTCCGTGAGACTAATTAGGTACAAGGACGGGTGTGTCCGGTCATTCGTCTTGTACACTTGCAGAACATTACGGGCGTACTATGATACTCCTCTTGATAAATTCATAATTAAGAATATTTCATAACTTCGTTAATTCATGATTGTGTAATTTCAACTCTTGAGGATTGTTGTTCTTTGTATCGACCCAGTTTGGGGATTTTGTTTTTCAGGTCATGGCAAGGCAAACGCACGGGAATAGCATGTTGATGTCGAGGAGTCCTAGTGATACTAGTAGGGGGCCCCAAATCCTTTCAGTCATTCCTATTGTTGTCATTTATTTTCCGCTGCAGATTTTCATTTGAATACTCCGTTTCATTCAGTGTTGTGTATTTTATCTTCATATAAAATACACTAGTATTCGGTATTGTCCTGGTGTATTGTAACTAAACTCCTCATCGGAGTAATTATCGTTGTAATGTAGTTCGGTACTACATTTATCTTGTGTAATTCATTCATTTTCATTTGCCTGGTGGGTCCCAGTTGGGGATCTACGGCACTGTAATATCCGCCTAGTTTGGGGTGTTACAGTCCCAACATAGGGGCGATCTGCATCTCCTCCCATATAATGCCTCAAACGGAGCCATCTTAATGGAAGCATGCCAACTATTGTTGTAGGTGAATTCAATCAACGATAGATGGACTTCCCAATCAGTTGACCAATCTAAGGCACAAGCCCTCAGCATGTCTTCCACCGTTTGAATAGTCCTCTCGGACTGTCTGTCTGTCTGTGGGTGATAAGCTGTGCTGAAGTTCAATTCGGTCCCCAAGGCCTTATGAACCACTTTCCAAAAATGAGACACAAAGCGACCGTCTTGGTCAGAAATAATGGTCTCCGCCGTACCATGCAATCAGACTATCTCCGAAATAAATACTCGTGCTAACTTCTCGGGTCCCCAAGTTCCTTAATGCCTAGAAAATGAGCCGATTTGGTGAGACGATCAACTATCACCCAAATCATGTTCATTCCTGTCTTGGTTCTCGGCATATTAGTGATAAAGTCCATCGATATGTCCTCCCACTTCCATTCAGGAATCGAGAGTGGCTTCAGCATTCTTGCAGGTTGTTGGTGTTCGATCTTAACCAACTGAAAAGTCAAACATTTCGAGACATAATCCGCTACATCTTTCTTCATGTTGCCCCACCAGAAGTTCTGCTTCAGGTCCTTATATATCTTGCTGGTGCCCGGGTGGATAGAATAGGGCGTGCTGTGAGCTTCCTTCATAATTGTCTGCTTCAAGACATCGACTTCGGGAATGCAAAGTCGGTTCTGAAATCTCAAGACTCCATCATCATGAATTACTAATCCTGGGGCTTTTCCTTTGATTACATCATCGCGCAACCGAATCATCAGAGGATCATCCAATTGCTTAGATTTGATTTCTTCGTTTAACGATGAAGTTATTTCCATCACACACAGTTGTCCTTGGACTCTTTGCAACCATACTTCAATTCCTTCGCGAATCAATTCTCGTTGAATGCTGGGCTGGGAGGTCAGAGTCTCCAGCATCTGAATAGAAACAGGCTTGTGGCTAAGTGCATCAGCCACTACATTCGCTTTGCGTGGATGATACAGAATTTCCATGTCGTAGTCCTTAATCAGTTCCAGCCATCTCCTTTGCCGCATGTTCAACTCTTTCTGACTAAAGATGTATTTGAGACTCTTGTGATCCGTAAAGATTTGACAGTGAGTCCCGTACAGGTAGTGTCTCCAGATTTTCAAAGCAAAAACTACTGCTGCCAGCTCCAAATCATGCGTTGGGTAATTCACCTCACAAGGTTTCAGCTGTCGTGACGCATAGGCGATCTCCTTCTTGTTGTGCATCAATACACACCCAAGACCTTGGTTCAAAGCGTCACTGTAAACTATGAATCCTTTAGTTCCCTGTGGGAGTGCTAAGATCGGTGCCGTTGTCAATCTCTTCTTCAATTCATCAAAGCTATTCTGGCACATCTCATTCCACTCGAACTTTTGAGTTTTCTGCAGTAGTCGAGTAAGTGGGCGGGTAATTTTGGAAAACCCTCCCACGAACCGACGATAATACCCAGCAAGTCCTAAGAAACTTTGGACTTCTTTCACGTTATTAGGAGGCTTCAATCCATAACTGCTTCGATTTTCTGAGGATCTACTCGGACTCCTTTAGCTGATACCACATAGCCGAGGAACATCACTTCCTTTAGCCAGAATTCACACTTAGAAAGTTTAGCGACAATTGTTCATTTCTCAGAAGGTCTAAAACGATCCGCAGATACTGAGCATGCTTTTCCGGGCTCTTGGAATAAACTAAAATGTCATCAATGAACACAACCACAAACTTGTCCAAATACTCTATGAATACCCGATTCATCAATTGCATGAATGCGGCAGGTGCATTAGTGAGACCAAACGGCATCACTACAAACTCATAATGTCCGGAGCGAGTTCTGAATGCTGACTTTAGAACATCAGATTCCTTAATCCTCAGCTGATGATATCCTGATCTCAGATCGATCTTAGAAAACACCATTGATCCCTGTAGTTGGTCAAATAAATCATCAATTCGTGGCAACGGATACTTGTTCTTAATCATCATCTTGTTCAGTTCTCGATAGTTAAATACACAATCGAAGAGATCCATTCTTCTTCCGGACGAAAAGAATTGGTGCACCCCAGGGCGAAACGCTTGGCTGGATATAGCCTTTGTACAGTAGCTCTTCCAGTTGCTTCTTCAATTCGTACATCTCAGTAGGTGCCATACAATACGGCGCCTTAGAAATTGATGTAGCTCCTGGTTCCAGCTCGATGGTGAATTCTACATCCCGTCGTGGAGGTAGTCCAGGTAATTCGTCAGGAAACACATCCGAAAATTCGTTCACAACAGGAATAGATGAGAGTTCTACTTTTCCGTCTTCTTTCTTCATTGCATATCACCATTATCCGGTACAGCCATGTTTCAACAATTTGACAGCTTTCATCACCTTGATCATCTTTCCTTAGCTTCCTGGTTCCCATCCTTCAAACAGTATTTCGGAACCATCGCTAGCTATCACTGAGATATTCCTCTTTCGGTAGTTTACAATAGCTCCATATCGGTTAAGCTAATCATCTCTGAGTATCAGGTCGTCTCCTTGCATTTCTATCACAATCAGATTTGAGGGCCACTCTCTGCCTCCAAATGATACAGGGAAATCGCTAGTTTCAAACTTTCCCACAATCCTTTCTCCACTCGGTAAACCCACAACATAAGGTTCACAATTATGAAAACTAGAAATATTCAAACGATTTACACAAGACAAGGATATAAATGAATGCGTAGCTCCTGTATCGAATAAAACGCTAACTGGCTATGAAAGGATGCGAGCAGATTGCACGATGCGGCGGCATCACGATCGTCTGTCCTCCTCATCTCGTACAGACGTGGGGGAGCGGATCCGACACTCGAGGCTCCATTGCAGTCGAATTGTCCTCTGCCTCGACCTCGACCGAAATTTTGGGGCAGCTGAATACTCTGTTGCGTCTGCTGATTACTCACTTCCCTTTGAGCTGGCTGTGATGTACGGGTTCCATTAAACATTGTGGCATCCTTGCAAAACATCGCACAGTGCCCTTCCTGTCCGCAATCAAAACATGTAACTCGAGTACGGAAACAATCACACCAAAGGTGGCCTGGGCGACCACAGTTAAAGCACTTCCTAGTTTTATCCGTCGTGGCTGATACTGCTCTGAAGTTATTTCCGCTCTTGGATGGGTGCGGAGGCTTCTTAAACGAATGAAAGGATGACTGGGCCTTGCGGGCCCCACCGCTCTTGTTCTCTGCGAAACTACCAGAGACTTTCTGCTTCTTGGATTCTGTAAACTTCTCCAGTGCTGCTTCCTTGATTTCATACGCCAATGCTTTATCCTAATATTGACGAAGAGTGGTACATTCAAAACTGGACATGTACCTCTGGATTTCTGGTTTCATTCTCATATCAAAATGGATCATCATTTCCGCATCTGTTCTGACCAGGTGTCGAACAAACGTCATCTGCTGATTAAACATTTTAATTATCTGGGATACTGGCTCGTCTGACGGCTGTGCGGAGAAAAATTCCCGAATTTTGGCTTCCCTCACAGGACGAGGGCAGTACTGAGCTTCCATCATCAATTTAAATTCTATCCAGTCACCATCATGATCTACAGGCCGGATGGCTTCCCACCACTCGGACGCTTCCCCTATCAGAAGGTACTAAGCAATAGAGGCTCTCCGGTCGTCTGGGCAATTAATTTCGGCAAAAATTTTCTCCAGTTCTTTTAACCAGTGATCCCACGTGGATGTCTCAGAAAAGCCGTCGAATTTGGGTGGTTGCATCTCCGCCACCCCTTGCAGCCATCGGTCACCTCGATTTCCCATGTCTGGGATACCTTGATGTCGATCTCCCTGTTGTAATCCCACTGCCACCTGCATTCTGTCCACGAACTGGGCAAATTGAGTCATCTGGTTCACCACTTGACGAAGGATTTCGAGCACAGCAGGTTTAGGTTCATTGTTAACAGATCTTTGTGGATCGCCTGAGCTATGGCTGGCCTGATTAGAAGGTGACGCTTCTCTTTCAGCATTTCTTCGTCCGCGTCCGCGACCGTGACCACGTCCACATCCACCTCTCAACATACTGAAAGCATAAATACTCAATATACAGGAAACAATATCGTTCTAATGTTCAAGTATAAAGAAATAAAACATGTAAAGGACGAGATAGAGTTTAGGAACTTACAACCACCGCATGCAGGAAGACGTAGGCAGTACAGTGATGTTATTCATGGCCAGTTACCTCAAAAGACATTCATGACCCTTATTTTAACCCAATGGCCAAGATATCCATAATCTTATCTCTGATACCATATTCTGTAACACCCCCAATATATTCAGGAGTATTACAGCGCCGTAAATTGTTTACATAAGAATTTACAAGGCTGAAGGAAAGAAAAGACAATAACAGATACCAACATATAAAAATAACTGACTTAAAATACAACAGTTCTGGGTCAACACCGAGAATACAAATATCCGAAGAAAGAATATTATTACATCACCAAATTAAATCATCACAAACGACGATGTACTCGAGTACTTACTAAATATAACACAAACAACAGACAATTAAACCCGGATGGAACATCACTCTGCATCCTCGTCGTCATGCAGCTCCAGTGGTTGTTTCCCTGTTCTCCTGGACCCTGAACATAAACAAATGTTCACCCCCGAAGGGGTTAGCAAAACGATGCTAGTATAAGTACGATAATCATACAACAATGAGTTAATCAACAATAATCATAAAAAGTTTCTCCAACGAGAAATAACAACAACACATATCACATCATAACAGTCTCAACATACTCGTGGTATTCTAATGATCCAGCGCACACAGCTATAGATTCCCATGATGATCCCGTCGGACCAAAGCATGGTGGAACTACCTGTCCAACGATCCAGCGCACAGAGCTATAGATTTCCCATGATGATTCCCGTCGGATCAACGCATGGTGGACAATTAATCACAACACATGTACACAGTACAATCATAACATAACCGACATGATATGGATAATTCTAATTAAAGTACTTGCCTCGATTTGATGACAAGAATAATACTCCCACGAATATCAAAATGCTCGAGGGTCACCCCCTTCGATCAATCACGTTGCTAAGCTCAAACCTTAACAACAAAAATAATATAGAATTCATCTCATGTTGAATGAACATCTAACAATCCAAAATACAGTCGAAAGTTCATAAAACGTAACCTGCTTAACATACGTTACATACCCTATATAGCGTACGTTAAGCTTACTCATTAGCGGACGTAAACTACGAAGTCTAGTGTATGCTAACTGTGTATCGACAGTTCCTCTCTGATCAATCGACTTGACTCATCTGATGATATAATGTACGTTACGTACTAAACATAGCATATGTTAACTATGCCCGATCTCGTACGTAAGTTATATAGCTTAGCGTACGCTAAACATGGATGACAGTTCCTCACTGGGCAGACAACTGTCTCGATTGGTGATGAAGCTTACGAAATCCTCAGTGATTAACGTACGTTATCTCCATACACATCATGCTCATACAATTATGAATGATCTTACGGATTAAAACATCTTCGAATTCAAGGATACGTGTATCATCATGGTAATCATACTCTAATCTTGATTACAATTTCTCGTGCATAATTCGGAAGGCCTATGGTTGATATCAATATCCTTATACCATTCAAACTATCATCTTGAAGTTTATATAACAATCCACTTTAACAAGATACAACAATCCTTCCATGATCAACCTCCTAGGTTCGTCTAATAACAATGATGTTAATACCAAGTCCGTGATTACTATGAAGATACTATCCAGAGTTGGATTATCAATCTCAGAAGACTCCCTTTACTTGTAACAAGATTCAAATTATGATGTTCTCAACAATGATAACTCAATCATATCATCCCAACTTCTAAACATGATATTTGGTTGAGTAAATCATCTATAGACTTAATATCTTGATAGCATAATCATCATATCCTTAAGAACACAAATACAAGATTGGAGATAGTATTAACATACCTTAAGATGAAGAAAACACCGAGACAATAGGTAGAATCCAGCTACGGTTGCTTGTATGCCAATCCAAGATGTTTCTCCACTTCAATGATCAATCACAAGTGACATCCAATCTTCAATGATTAAGTAGAGATGGTCTATTTGTGTTTAAGGAGGCTGGAATAACTTTGGGCACGAAGTATGTTGAAGGCTAGGTGAAATAAACAAGCTGAAATGAAATGGGGTGATGTCTAATTTATAATTTTCTATCCTTAACGTACGTTAGCCTTCATGCTTAACGTACGTTAGCCTCTTAGCGTACGGTACTCAGATGTCTTTAGCGTACGCCCAACTCAATTATTGGCTGGTTAACGCACGCTATGCTACATTCGTAGCGTACGCTAATTCAGACTGATAACGTACGTTAGGCTTCCTTGTTAACGTACGTTATCACGTATTTGCATGGGAAAATTTACATGTTGCCATACTCATGTATAAGGATAAAAATACGAGAAATATCATACTTCAATTATCTATATCACAATTCCGAATAATACAGGGTTCAAATACAGATGAAATACTCAATAATTAATCCGGATATTACAATTAGAGAAACTAGGGGACATTCTGACACAATAGTTAGCGTGCGCTAATCAGTTATAAGCGCGCACTAATGCCTTGTACGCAGCAACTCAATTTTGCAGCCTGGTCAGCCCGAACAAGCTCCAGATGACGCAAAACTCGAAGATTAACAACATCCAAATAAGCATTTATGAAGAGCATCAAAATAGGAACCCAGTCGCTAAACAAACATGTGATTCCGACCACCCGAGGGTATGGAAAAGAAAATATAAAAGATCACGCCCCAGTCTTTGGAAAATTACAAAACGGCCTAAACGTCTGAAAAAACATGATTCAGGGTCGAACCATAATATCAAAGCCCACAACACATATGAAAATTTAAATGAACTTGTAGAAATATCAAATATCATTTTCAATCAAGATTTACCAAAATCGAAAATGCGAGAAAGTCGCAATATTTCACGGATTCAATTAAAATGGCAAATAATAAAAAGTGTAGAAGGAGATAGTTTTAAAATATCGAAATGATCGTAAGTGAGTCGTCAAAACTAGAAAGGCACTAAAAGTGAAAATCACCAAAATTAGAAAAGTACGGATATTACATTCTCCACTTATAAAAGAAAGTTTCGTCCCAAAACTTAAGAAACAAAAAGTTTGGAATATCTTCCACACATTTTCTCTTCCATCTCCCAAGTCGCTTCCTCGACTTTATACCTCGACCATTGTACTTCGAGTAATGAAATGACTTTATACCTAAGTTGCTTCTCACGACGCTCAAGTATCTTCACCGGTCTTTCTTCAAAGGTAACATCTTCGACTACATCAATCTCACCGTAATCGATAATATTACTCGGATACGATACATACTTTCTCAATTGAGAAACATGAAAAATGTTATGGACGTGACTCAAAGCTGGAGGTAAAGCCCAGCGATAAGCCAAATCTCCAACCTTGTCTGAAATCTCAAACGGGCATATATACCTCGGACTAAGTTTCCTTTTCTTACCCAAATGGAAAACTCCCTTCGTCGGCGACACCTTGAGAAGAACATGATCTCCTACTTCGAATACCAAGGATCAATGGTGAATATCAGGATATGATTTCTGTCAACTCTGGGCAGTCAACAAACAGTCTCGAATGGTAGAAATCTTCTTATTAGTTTCCATTAACATATCTGGTTCCGTCCCAACTAACTCTGAGGCCTCATCCCAACATAATGACGACCTACACTGCCTACCATAAAGTGCCTTGAAAAGTGCCATTTTGATTGATGCATGCCAACTATTATTGTAAGCAAACTCGATTAATGGCAATGTAGTTCCCAATCACTGTTCCAGTCCAGGGCACAAGCCCGCAACATCTCCTCTAATGTCTGAATCGTCCGCTCGGTCTGACCGTCTGAATATGGATGAAAATATGTACTCAAACTCAACTCTGTACCCAAGGCTTGATGGACCGCCTGCCAGAGACACAAAACGGCCACCTCGATCAGATACAATAGTTTTAGGCGCACTGTGCAATCTCACCATTTCTGCTATAAATATCCGAGCAAGCTTCTCCGGTCCCCATAAGTAAATCTCAATATAACAGTATGTCAATAAATCCTTGAACCTGACGTAATCCAACGTCATCTGAAACATGGTGATCATAAAGGTTAGCGATCGGAATTATTGGGAGTCATGTAGAGGGCAATGAATAATCAAGATAGGGATTTGTCCCTCTCTTATGTGAGAGAAATATCTGCTGGCCCCCTCGATAAGTAGGTGTAACACCCCCAAAACCGACCGGGAATATTACAGCATCGTGGGCCCCATATTGGAACCCACAAGGCTAAAATCATTTTCGCAAACGTTTAAAAAATGTCAAAAAGCCCTTTGAAAGTACACACACACGCAGCGGATAAAAACACAGTTCAAAGAATACTGAAAGCCAATTTAAATATACACACGCAGCGGATAAAAACACAATTAATTACATTTGCAGCGGAATTAGAAAACCAGAAAAGAATACATAATCCCAACAATCACGCCATAGCCAGTATCACCGGAAAGCTCATCCCTTCACGACCACTACTAGCTCGAACTCCGAGTACCTAAAAATAAAGCCCACGACGGGGTCAGCCATAATACTCAACAATGATAACGATCACATCACAAAAACAATACATATCAATGTGTTTACAAGGTAAGAATAATTCCAATGTAATCTCACCGAAGTAACCTTACCAACCCGTCACAACCATAACATCAATTCTTACCATATCCCACGCCTCGTGTCCTTAAGTATGAACGAATTCAAATGTAATCACCTGTACTGTACCCGAAACACTACCAAGATTTCCAATCATAAACATATCTCGAGTATAGAATAATCTGGCCAAGTTCAACTTTGCTGGCTGGGTCGCACAATTGGATCCCAATACTGATAGGAACTGATATCACACGATACATCTGCAAATCAACTGTCCCGAAACAATGGCAAGTCCCGAATATCAATACAAGCATGAATGCTCACACAATCAATAATGATAAACAATCAATGCATCACAACGGAAGTATCAATGACATGATATTTCCGCACAAGATCGACAAAGGATCAACCACGAACGAGAATACCATTATGTGGTAACTCCAACAAGATCAATGAAGAATCAATAACCGAGAATACCGATGACACGATAAGGATCAAGGAAGAATCAATAACCGAGAATACCGACGACACGGTAAGGATCAATGAAGAATCAATAACCGAGAATACCGATGACACGGTAAACTCTAACAAGGTCAATAAGAGTCGACAACCAGAAATACCAACGGTACGATAAACTCAAATAAGATCAATAAAGGGTCAACAACCGAGAATACTGACGACACAGTAAACTCTAGCAAGATCAATAAGGACCAACAACTGGGAATACCAACAATACGGTAAACTCCAACAAGAGCAATAAGGAATCGACAAACGAGAATACCGACGACACAGTAAACTCCAATAACATTAATCAAGGACTAATAACCAAGAATACCAACGGTGAGACAACTACCAAACGGAATCAATAAGGATCAATAACGAACGAGATTACCAATGACAGGGTGAATTCCAAACGAGATTTATAAAGGATCGATATCAATGAGTTGACCATCGATAAGGTAACTCCAAACGAGATCAGAAAAGGATCAACGGGGACAGATACACGAGAGAATAAAATCGTCAACCATATACAAATCATATATATACGGGATTTCAAGGACAACCCGAATATTGAACAGATCCAATTATACATGGACTGTGAACGACCAATCAATAAGACTCAAGATAGACGTCACGATACAACATGACAACAAATCTCAAAGAAACGCATATCCATCAAGGATCAAAAGACTTCCCAAAAGAGCAACAGTAACTCGATCATGGAAGACCGGCACGACCACAATGTCGTATTTCCATCAGACAACAGTCCACATCATGCTCAACAATGTATATAATATTAACACATAAACCCCAAGGCAGCAGCCAAGGGTCACGGAAGCATCTCACAGGAATACCCCAGAACATAGGTGCCATATAGGTCTTATCCCCTAACACAGTTCATGCAATCACCAAATACCCCAAGGTCGCAACCAAGGGTCACGAAAGTATCCACACATGAATACCCCGGAACATAGGTTCCATATAGGTCTTATCCTCTAACACATCGGCCCAACAGATCACAGCTCAAAGGAATAGCACATTACAAAACATAACAAACAATGGTGCACACTCACCGCATGAAATATCAACACACACATGCAATAATGCAACATGATGATTATCATAATCTAACAATATTAATTTACCTCAAGCTGGAGACGCCAACCTTTCCACGACCAACCGCCCTGAACGAATACACGGTTTATCCGACAATCCAAAATGAAGTACAGTCCATAACTAATACCAAACCACCATCCCGATTTCAACATCGACACGATAACTAACCTTGATATCCAACTTCTCATGCAATAGACCAAATTATAATTCACGTTCCCATTTCCACTAGACATCTTTAAAATCATATACATTATGATTTATCTTGGTCCAAAAATACCATACATACCACCATTCCGACAATTGATATATTCCATAATACTATTGCTATATGAATCATAAATGAAATGAAAACGAAATCATTTATTAACATTATGAACTGAGCAAGCATAACTTGCCTTGATACCAATTCGACGAAGCCGCTATCAATCCCGCCGTCTTCGTCTACAAGCTCCGCAGCACAACGGTTAACTTCAACGATCACTAAACGCAACCTAATGCAATAATCGATTAACGATACGTTCAATAACAATCAACAACCGAAATGACCAACTAATCAAACTCGATGGTTCAACAATATCTCGATCATACGAAACCAACCCATATCAACTCTTAACAATACGAACACAAGCCGAAATTCGGTGTTCAATAATCCTAACAATGTCTTCAACATATAGTTCATATAACCGCAAGAATCGTAACAACAAAACCATAATCATCTTCATACGAATCCTTCTTCAACGATAACATCAAAATCCGAATTCAATGAGAGGATTATCGAACATACCTCTTGAAGGTGAAATACACAAGTAATCACTTGTTTTGAATAGCACGGTGCGAAGAAATCGACAAAAGGGAAGGGTACCGACTCAACTTCCTTCAAAAGTTCATTCCTAAATCACAATAATATCAATTCAATCACCATTCATGCGAAAATGTATAGAATTTCCCAAGTTCTACTCATTGAGGCATTTCATCGAACACTTTGAAGGCATAGTCCAATTCAATCGATTATTCAAAGAAATACTCGAATTTGTTCCACAAAACTTGAAGAGTATTGAATAATTACGAGTATACAATCAAGTTCTACCAATAATCTGACTCAAAATGGAGCAAATCGGCCAAAACACCAAGAAACCTTAAGAACATCCAAAAACTAAAAGTTCATGTGTTCTTACCTTCGATCCGGGTGGAGGATGATGTTAATCCATGATTCCAACTTCCAAAACATGTTGTTATAAGTTGATTCTACTCAAAACCATCAACTTTGCTGAAGAAATCGCAAAAGGGACGGAGAAAAATGGAAAATGATAAGGGTGACTCGGTCCAGGCCTTATATAGGCCGAGACCTGCCGGCCAGTTACATACGTAACCGGCGGGTCCTTACGTACGTAGCCGGCCGCGGCCTAACCTTCTGTCCAGTTTGTTCGGCACCCTTACGTACGTAACCGGCAGCTCCCTTACGTACGTAATCGGCCATTATGGCCGTAACCGGCCACTGCCTACGTACGTAATCGGCCAGTCCTAGCCCCCAGCGAGTCACTGCCGACCATGCTCGGCCATCCCAACGAGTCACGTCCGGCCATGCTCGGCCATCCAGGTCATCTCGGCCACGACTCGGCCAGTCGCCCCGTAACGTACGTAACACTTGTTCCGTTGCGTACGTAATACGTACGTTGACTTGCTACAGTACTATACTCGTATTACGTACGTAATACACCCTGTATAACGTACGTAACTCCATCCGTTGACTCACCTGTCCACATCCACGCCGAAAGCTGCCGACACCGGGCCCAACTGTCTGATTCCTCTTGTTACGATACCTTACGCTTAACGTACGTAACACGTACCACTTAGCGTACGTTATCTCAAAGTCTTAACGTATGTTAACAGATCCATACTTAGCCGTTTCCAGCAATTCCTGTCCAACGTCTCGACATAACAAATATGAACATACGACATACTGAACACATATACGAAATACCGAAAGTATTGTCATACGGTACGTCTGATGCACGATATCCTCAATTACAACTGTCGACCAAGTACGGAAATCAAACAAATACTCATACGGTATATCCGACATCGAAAACACAACAAGCATGTAATATCCTAGAATCAAAATACCCTCGATAGACATACTGGCACGACTGTCACGGTTTCCAAAATTATCCGCTCATATCGTGTCGGTCCCACTGTACAGTACATCCCAGATAAAATAATGCGAAAAATTCATAGTGAAATTCTAGGATATTACAGTAGGACTGAAGGAAATACATGGCCATGCTTAAATGAAGAGTCATTGGATTCAATCAGTCTACTTAAGATCGAGAAAGCATTTGAACATAAATAAGTATGACAAACTCCATGACTTAGTTCAAATATGATATCGCGTGACAAATGGATTTGACACGTTAAAAGGTTTAATGGACTATAAACTTATATTATTTGGGTAATCATAATGTCTTGCTAGAGGCCGCTTATGATTTATTATTTAATAATGTATTAAATAATTGCCAACATAATATAAGCCTTTTGGGTCACACGTACAGCAATTATAGACAAGTAGGAATATATATCAATTGGGAATAATAAATATAATATTGGATATTATATTTATAAGGAGATTAAATAATAAGTAATATATAATATTGGATATTATATATATATATTATATTATTTAATAAGTTGAGGGGCAACTAAGCAAATACTAGAGTTTGACTCTAGGGTTTACGTAGTATAAATATAAGGTCTTGGACAAGGAGTTGTCATAAGACAAAAACCTAAAAAATCGCCCCCTCTCAAGAGCAAGAGAAAATCGGCCATCTACTTCCTACTGTAGGAGAACGGAGTTGGTCGTCTAATCCTCTTCCCTTAGTTGATCTTGATCAATAGTACAATCCTTCTAGTAAGGAATTTGTGTTGTACTATTTATCAATATTATTCATAAGGATCTAGCAATCCGACTTGTAGAATTGTTCGTGTGTGGATCACCAAAAGAGAAAGGAGATATTCGTCTGCTTCTAGTCCGGATCTAGAATTGTTCAATCGGATTAAGGTAATTCGATTAACCCTTTAATTAAACAATTAAATTACTGCATAAGATCATAGGATTGGGTTTTCATATTTATCATTCCACGACATTTTTACTCAGATTATTTTGTATTCGATACATAGAAAACCCAACAGTGGTATCGGAACCAACTTGCATGTAATTTAATTGTTTATGTAGAACATATTTATGTGTAAGTTATGTTCTTGATTATGTTTATAAAATATAGATTTTATAAAATAATTTTTCTGGTTTAATTTGATTAAATCGGATCGTCAAAAATTAATTTTCTGGACTGTTTTCGCGAATTTTTGCTTCAGAACTGTTCTGGAACAGATCTATTTTGAGACGGGTCGGGTCGGAGCTGGACCCGCGGGCTACTTTAATTAGCAAAAATGTTTTCGCAATACCAGAGTTTCGAACCCTGGTCATCCACCCACCTTCCGCCGACTTACCAAGTGGGCTGCAGTTTTGTTTTGGAAATTATCTCACGGATGTTTTATAAAAGGGAGGAAATCTGTTTTAATATTGCAAAATTAATACCGCAGCAAAGGGTACTCTAACCCGCGTTGGCTCAATCCGAATGCCGCTCCCGGACCATCTTGGCTGGGGCACCTTTTGTTAATCTTGCTCATTGATTTTCTACTTGACCCATGTTTTGAAAAATCAAAATTAATGTTTGAAAATGCATTTTTACGGCCGGCGGGATTTGAACCCGCGCAGCCGTGAGGGGAGATGCACGCTCGGCCATATGGGGTAGTGATCCAGATTGTTAGTTTTTGACACAATTTTAATTTATTGTCTGATTTTCAGACAGATTGATTATTTAGTATATTACATGCTTTATTAATTACTTGATAATTATTTATGGTATGTGTATGGTGTATGGCATGACCATAAATTGACCAATGTGATTGGATAATTTATTTCCTTATGGGTTGGTTTTACGGCCTGCGTGTCGTTTAATTATAATTGGTTATACGGCCTGCGTGTCGTCTATTTAAATTGTTTATTATTTCACGGCCTGCGTGTCATTTGCACTTCTTGTAAATCTACTAGTGTAGTATTAATTTCATTAATGTAATGAAGATAAGAAGGACGAGAAGGACGGACTCGAGGAGCAAATTGATCGCGTATGACGTTCCAAGGAGTTGGGAAGATCAATGAACACCATATTTAACCCTTTAGATGACCTTTGTGATTTTCATGTTGGCTCATGAAAATCACGTTAGGATTATGGTCATGCTATACACGGTCATATGCTATTATTGTCATGTGATGCGATGTATGTTTAAACTTATGCATGTATGTGATGCTATGTATGTTTAGATGTATGTTAGCAAACATAAATATTAACATAGAATAAAATCCCTCATTAAATTTTAATTGCCGTTCATTTGAAAAATACCTATCAAGACTTCGATCATCATGAGTGGGTCATGCCAAAGTTGGGCGCTCGTATTATCTTAGTAAGGTAGGATAGGTAATGGTGATACCTATACGTTTAATGAATTTGGAAATCAAAATAGTTTTGAACCTTAAGGCATTAGATGTGATTATAACATGCTTGGACATACGATGCCAAATCCCATGATATAATATAAGATTTACATATGATGTAATCGATAAAGAGTTATCCACCTAAAGTAGCTCAATTCTAGGTGTCATGCCAAAGCTGAGTTTAGGATTGTGCGAAATGGGATCTTATCCCACCAAAATTACAAATGTTGTAAATTGAGGGTACTTTGTTTTAGTGGGAGTATTTTTTAAGAAATAAAATAATGTGACTAAATATTTTGCATATTGAATTTTGTAGAATGGCATCAAACAACACATCCACCATTTCACTGCGATCCATCCTTAAGAAGGACAAGCTCAAAGAAAACGGCAGCAACTATCTGGATTGGATCCGGAGCTTGAGAATAGTTCTCAAGCAAGAAAGAAAGATGTATGTTCTTGAGGAAGAAATTCCCGATGAGCCAGCTGACAATGCAAACAAAGCAACAAAAGACAAATGAAAGAAACATTGTGATGATTCTATTGATGTCGGTTGTCTTATGTTGGCCACCATTTGTCCAGAACTTCAGAAGAATCTGGAGGAAATGGAAGCTTATGAGCTAAATGCTCACCTCAAAGAAACTTTATCGAAGCATGCTAGGCAAGAGAGGTATGAGACATTTCAAGCCTTGTATGCTTGCAAGATGGTTGAGGGGGCATCTGTCAGCTCATGTGCTCAAGATGAAAGGATATATTGATCATCTTGAAAGGCTTGGTTTTCCACTTTCTAAGGAGCACTCCACGGATGTGATCCTAAACTCATTGCCCGAAATTTTCGGTCAGTTCATTATGAACTATAATATGAATGAGATGGAGAAGTCTATTGCTGAGCTACATGGGATGCTTAAAACAGCTGGACAGAATATTAAGAAGAAACCAAGCCATGTGCTGATGGTCAGCAAAGGGAAGTCCTTTAAGAACAAAGGCAAGGGCAAGGGTAAGGCAAAAGTTGCCAAATCTAAAGACCCTACTAGGCCGGTTTTCAAAGCTAAAGCTCCCAAAGATGGAAATTGCCATCATTTCAATAAACCAGGACACTGGAAAAGAAATTGCAAGATTTACTTGGAAGAGCTAAAGCGTACCAAGGGTAGTGAGACTGCCACAGGTATATTTGTTATAGAAGTTAACTTATCTACTTCTAACTCCTGGGTATTGGATACTAGATGTGGATCTCACATTTGTACAAATGTGCAGGGGTTGAGAAGCAGTAGAGAACTGAAGAAAGGGGAAGTGGATCTAAGAGTCGGCAATGGAGCAAGAGTTGCTGCACTAGCCATAGGAACTTATGATTTAGTTTTACCCAATGGGCTTTTGTTAGTTTTGAACAATTGCTATTATGTTCCTGCTATGAATAAGAATATTATTTCAGTTTCTACATTAGATTGTGAAGGTTACAGTTTTCTTATTAAGAATAAGATTATTCGTATTTTCTTTGATGACTTGCTTTATGGTACTGCAAAGTTATATACTGGCCTTTACAATATTGATCTAGATGAGTCCGACACTTTGGAAGTCTATAACATTGCATCCAAGAAACCTAAGCTGAATGATTATAATATGACTTACTTATGGCATTGTCGACTTGGTCACATAAACGAGAAACGCATTTCTAAACTCCATAATGATGGACTTTTAGACTCTTTTGACTACGAATCATATGTGACATGCGAATCTTGTTTATTAGGCAAGATGACGAAGAATCCTTTCATCGGTCATGGAGAAAGGGCTAGTGATCTATTAGCATACTGATGTATGCGGACCTCTTAGCACTCATGCCAGAAGCGGATACCAATACTTCATTACATTTACCGATGATTATAGCTAATATGGATATGTTTATCTTATGAAGCATAAACATGAATCTTTTGAAATGTTCAAAATATTCCAGAATGAAGTACAGAATCAACTTGGCAAGAAAATTAAAGCCCTTCGATCGGATCGAGGTGGCGAATACTTGAGACAAGAGTTCGATCATCATCTTAGGAGTTGTGGAATTGTTTCACAACTTACTCCTCCTGGAACCTCAGCATAATGGAGTGTCCGAGAGGAGGAATCGAACTTTATTAGATATGGTTCGATCCATGATGAGTCGAACAGAGCTTCCATTATCATTTTGGGGCCACGCCTTAGAAACAGCAGCATTCACCCTTAACCGTGTTCCATCTAAAGCAGTTGAAAAGACACCATTTGAGAAATGGACTGGTAAGAGACCAAACTTATCTTTTCTAAAGATCTGGGGTTGCGAAGCATTCGTAAGGCACCAAGTGTTTGACAAATTGGCTGCCAGGTCTGAAAGATGTTTATTTGTGGGGTATCATAAGGAAACTAAAGAATATTACTTTTATAAGCCCGCAGAAAACAAAGTGTTTGTTGCTCGAAATGTTGTATTCTTAGAAAGGGAATTTATTTCCAAAAGAAACAGTGGGAGAATAGTAATTCTCGAGGAAACTCGAGAACCACAAGAAGACATTGCTTCACCGATGGAAACCGAACAAGCTCAACAATCAGTTGAAGAGCCCATTCAAAGTACACAAGTCCCACGCAGATCTGAAAGGATGCGATATGAACATGAGAGATATGGTTATCTCGTAACAGAGGATGATGATGCATCGCTTATAGATGATGAGCCTAGTACCTATATAGAAGCTGCTTCAGGACCAGAGTCCGAGGAATGGCTAGAAGCCATGAAGTCAGAGATGCAGTCCATGTATGACAATCAAGTTTGGAACTTGATAGATCCACCTGAGGGTGTTAAAACCATTGGGTGTAAATGGGTCTATAAAAAGAAGAAAGACATGGATGATAATCTGCAAGCCTATAAAGCTAGACTAGTGGAAAAAGGTTATAGACAGATTCATGGTGTTGACTATGATGAGACTTTTTCGCCAGTAGTCATGCTTAAATCAATTAGAATTTTATTTGCCATTGCCGCAGACTATGATTATGAAATATGGCAAATGGATGTCAAAACAGCATTTCTTAATGGAAACTTACTCGAGGATGTGTACATGACACAACTTGAAGGTTTTGTTCATCCAGAAAATTCTAAAAAGGTTTGCAAGCTTCAAATATCCATTTATGGGTTGAAGCAGGCTTCTTGGAGCTGGAATATTCATTTTGATGAAACTCTCAAAGAGTTTGGGTTCA
Source organism: Orobanche coerulescens (assembly GCA_033398695.1). NCBI lineage: Eukaryota > Viridiplantae > Streptophyta > Magnoliopsida > Lamiales > Orobanchaceae > Orobanche > Orobanche coerulescens. The sequence goes on from CM065810.1 coordinate 44,947,112, forward strand.
TTCAAAATGAAGATGAACCATGTGTGTACAAGAAGGTTAATGGGAGAATAGTTGTTTTCTTAGTCTTATATGTAGATGACATATTACTCATTGGAAATGACATTCCCACCTTACAGACAGTCAAGACTTGGTTGGGAAGTTGTTTCTCAATGAAAGACTTAGGAGAAGCTACTTACATTCTTGGGATAAATTTCTATAGAGATAGATCAAAGAGATTGATTGGTCTAAGTCAATGTACATACATTAATAAAATATTGAAGAGGTTCAATATGCAAAGACTCCAAGAGAGGACTCTTGCCAATGTCACATGGCATTCATCTGAGTGAGACTCAAAGTCCTAAGACTCCTGATGAGCGAGCCCGCATGAGAAAGATACCATATGCTTCGGCTATTGGATCAATCATGTATGCCATGATCTGTACTCGACAAGATGTATCGTTTGCCCTTAACATGACAAGTCGATACCAATCGAATCCAGGTGAAAGTCACTGGACAGCAGTAAAAACCATCCTAAAGTACTTAAGAAGAACTAAGGATGATTTCCTAGTTTATGGAGGGGTGGGAAACGAGCTGGCTATAAATGGTTACGCCGATTCAAGTTTTGAAACCGACAGAGACGATTTTAAATCGCAAACTGGTTATGTGTTTGTATTAAATGGAGGTGCTGTGAGTTGGAAGAGTTCCAAGAAAAGCACGGTTGCTGATTCTGTTACAGAAGCTGAGTACCTGGCAGCATCGGATGCAGCTAAGGAAGCCGTATGGATCAAGAAGTTCATTACTGAACTAGGAGTGGTGCCGACCATCCAGGGTCCCATAAGCCTTTATTGTGACAATAATGGTGCTATTGCACAAGCTACAGAGCCTAGGTCCCATCATGATTCCAAACATATACTTAGAAAATATCACCTAGTCAGAGAGATCGTCAGACGAGAAGATATTACAATATGCAAAGTAGCAACTGAAGAGAATGTTGCATATCCACATACCAAGCCTCTCTCACAAGGAAAGCATGTTGAGCATGCTAGAGCGATAGGACTAAAAGTCATGAATGAATGGTCCTAGTGTAAGTGGGAGATTGTTGGGAATAGTTCCCTAGGACATTCAATGTGCCTAGATTTGTAACTGTCACATTTAAATAAAATTATTTGATATCATTTATTTCTCATTGATTATTATAATGTGTGCATGTTTTAATATTATAATAATCGAATAATAGTTATTCACGAATAATAAGATTATTCAAATGTCCCTGGTACAATCGCGTTGAGTAGAGACTCAAGTGATTAAAATACTAGTATAATTGATAATCATCAGATGATTATGCGTATGGTACGGATCAATCTTATGGGTATTGGTTGGAGAACCAATACTGGACAGACCCGCATTGAGATCACTGAATGGAAATGTCATAAGTAAATCTCAATATAACAGTATGTCAATAAATCCTTGAACCTGACGTAATCCAACGTCATCTGAAGCATGGTGATCATAAAGGTTAGCGATCAGGATTAGTGGGAGTCATATAGAGGGCAATGAATAACCAAGATGGGGATTTGTCCCTCTCTTAAGTGAGAAAGATATCTGCTGGGCCCCTCGATAAGTAGGACTGAAGGAAATGCATGACCATGCTCAAATGAAGAGTCATTTGATTCAATCAGTCTACTTAAGATCGAGAAAGCATTTGAACATAAATAAGTATGATAGACTCCATGACTTAGTTCAAATATGATATAGGGTGACAAAGGGATTTGACACCTTAAAAGGTTTAATGGACTATTAACTTATATTATTTGGGTAATCATAATGTCTTGCTAGAGGCCGCTTAGGATTTATTATTTAATAAGGTATTAAATAATTGCCAACATAATATAAGCCTTTTGGGTCACACGTACGACAATTTTAGACAAGTAGGAATATATATCAATTGGGAATAATAAATATAATATTGGATATTATATTTATAAGGAGATTAAATAATAAGTAATATATATAATATTGGATATTATATATATTGTATTATTTAATAAGTTGAGGGGCAACTAAGCAAATACTAGAGTTTGACTCTAGGGTTTACTTAGTATAAATATAAGGTCTTGGACAAGGAGTTATCATAAGACAAAAACCTAAAAAAATCGCCCCCCTCTCAAGAGCAAGAGAAAATCGGCCATCTACTTCTTACTGTAGGAGAACGGAGTTGGTCGTCTAATCCTCTTCCCTTAGTTGATCTTGATCAATAGTACAATCCTTCTAGTAAGAAATTTGTGTTGTACCATTTATCAATATTATTTGTAAGGATCTAACAATCCGGCTTGTAGAATTGTTCGTGTGTGGATCACCAAAAGAGGGAGGAGATATTCATCTGCTTCTAGTCCGGATCTAAAATTGTTCAATCGGATTAAGTTAATTCGATTAACCCTTAATCAAACAATTAAATTACTGCATGAGATCCTAGGATTGGGTTTTCATATTTATTATTCCGCTGCGTTTTTACTCCGATTATTATGTATTCGATGCATAAGAAACCCAACAGCTTCCCTGCTCCTCGGCTACGTGAACATAAAAACAAATGTCCACACCCTAAGGGGTTAGTAAAATGATGCTAGTACAAGTATCACAGTACATAAATCGGATATGCAACAACAATGCATCATAAATTACAAAAAGTGGACTTCCGTCACCGGAATCCAACGATGCGAATCCACGTGATTCCATCAACATATCAAAGGGTAATCCAACGATTCAGCGCCCTCAGTATAGATCCCCATGATGATCCCGTCGGACCAACGCATGGTAGAAAACCCATCCAACGATCCAGCGCCCTCAGCATAGATCCCCATGATGATCCCGTCGCACCAACGCATGGTGGACATCCGATCCAGTGCCCTCAGCATAGATCGCTCGATCCCTACGGATCATCACAACGTACACAAACACAATCCATGCACATACATATGCCAAATCGATATGTCCCACAACACGAACATTTAAGAAATCAACGATGAATATTAAGACAAATTAAAAGGAACTAACCTCATGTTCAAAAACATGAATAAACCATATACATGATCAAAATTCCTATATTCACAAGTTTCAAAATACGATAGTTGCCTCATAAATGTCGATAAGAATTGCTACTACAAATAGGCTTCAATCCGCTCGGAGAATTCTCACTCGATCAGCTCACCGAAATCCAAACCTTCATCGAACAATAATACCAGTATAACTAACGGTTCCGGATAATCGTTCAAATCATCAAACGAATCAACACGAGGCATGATATACTCTATTATGGCGATGGAACTATTCTGTCCTACTACATTCGGTGGAACCGACACTATGCTATTTGGCCGGGCAACAATCTCATAGAATACTATCCAAGTTCCAACACATTTCTCCGGTCGAATGATATAATATGAAATGACATTCATCTTAGAAGGATTCTAATCAAGTTCTTCAATAACAAGATATCGGAAAACCTCGACAAATCATCATAAGAATTCATTCACTAGGTTCATTTGATTATCATCTCCTTCTAGGAATTAACCTTAAGCTCAAACCATTAATCTCTCTAACGAAATGCTCGATCATACCAATCCTAAGAACTTAGATAATCTTCGAAAACTTGTTATAATTGGGTTCATGATCTCAGGATGTTATATTCAAGAATCTAATCACTATAAGGTTTGTTCAACATGTCCAAAAACCAAAAGGAACCGAAGTATCACCGAATTTAATCTTCTAAAACCCTGATGTAAGACTCCTCACGTATATAATTGATTTGGTGAACTTAAAACAGGTCCAAAACACCACTAAGAACATGTTAAACTAGTTGGTGAAGGATCACATACCTTAATATAGTGCCAAACAACGAAGAACTCGAAGAAACTCAACACTGTAGGCTTGAACACCAATCCACAAGGGTCTATGATCTTCAAAATCGAGCTAGGATGATGATATGAGGGGTATATGGTGTTGGACAATCTCCAGAACACGAAAAATCGGCCAAAGAAAAGATGAGAAATGAAATGGGGTTGAGGTGTATAAATAGAATTCTATTCGTTACGTACGCTAAACACACCACATTACGTATGTAACAACTTTAGCGTACGCTATGCTTCGAAGAATAGCGTACGTTAACGTCTGGCCAGAGCTCACTGACCTGTTCCTGGTTTTGGCTTACGTACGTTAACATACAGGTTTTACGTACGTAATATCAACAACCTTAGCGTACGTTAAAAATCCCCCTTTGCGTATGTTAAGTCCGTTGACTTGTTTAGCTGAAAAGCCGTCCAGCTTCACGCGAGCATCACACGAATCTTCCCTGGCCCCCACCCGCCGACCCTTGTCGGATCTCGAGTTGACTGAGCTTACGTACATTAAGATCAACAGCTAACGTACGTAATATTGCATTCTTAGCGTATGCTAAGATCATTATCTAGCTTACATTACCACGTGCAGAACCATGCATGTAAAATGATGGAGATACGAAAACGTAAGGATACGAATACGAGAAACCAATCTTCGATTAATATCATCACAAAGTCGAATGTTACAAGATCGAATACAGGATAAATACACAATAATTATCCGGGCATTACATACTACCCTTCTAAAAAGAAGTTTTGGCCGGAAACTTAAAACGAAAACAATTCTGGGTATCTCGACTTCATACTATCTTCTGTCTCCCAAGTTGCTTCTTCGATTCCATGTCGGGACCACTGAACTTTAACCAAGGAGATCGATTTATTCCTCAGTTGCTTGACTCTATTCTCAAGTATCTTGATTGGATTTTCTTCGAACGATCCATCATTAGCCACTTCAATCTCTCTAAAATCGATGATATGACTAGGATCCGGTACATATTTCCGCAATTGGGATACGTGGAATGCACTATGAACGTGACTCAGTGATGGCGGTAAGGCCAACCTGTATGCCAACTCCCCAACTCTTTAAAGGACCTCGAATGGCCCGATATATCTCGGATTCAGCTTTCCTTTCCTTCCAAAATGAAAAATTCCCCGGGTAGGAGAAAACTTCAATAGTACATAGTCCCCAATCTCAAACTCCAGCGGGCGACGACGCACATCAGCATAAGACTTCTGTCGACTCTGGGCAGTTTACAGCCTTTCACAAATTAGAGCTACCTTCTCTTGAGTCTGAACTATCAATTCTGGTTCCGTCCCGATTAAGTCAGAAGAATCATCCCAACATAGGGGCGATCGGCATCTTCTCCTGTACAAGGCTTCAAATTCCATCTTAATGGAAGCATGCCAACTATTGTTATAGGTGAATTTAATCAATAGAAAATGAACCTCCCAATCGGTTGACCAATCTAAGGCACAAGCTCTTAGCATATCTTCTACTGTTTGTATAGTCCTTTCGGACTGACCGTCCGTCTGAGGATGATAGGCCGTGCTAAAGTTCAGATCGGTTCCCAAGGCCTTGTGAACTGCCTTCCAAAAATGCGACACGAAGCGACCATCTCGATCCGAAATAATGGTCTTCGGTGTACCATGCAATTGGACTATTTCCGCAATAAACCCACATGCTAACTTCTCGGGCCCCCAAGTGTCTTTAATACCCAGGAAATGAGTCGATTTGCTTAGTCGATCAACTCTAAGCCAAATCATGTTCATTCCCGTCTTGGTACTTGGCATATTGGTGACGAAGTCCATCAATATATCCTCCCACTTCAACTCAGGAATCGGAAGTGGCTTTAACATCCCGGAAGGCCGCTGATGTTCAATCTTAACCTGGTGACAGGTTAAACATTTCGAAACATATTCTGCTACGTCCTTCTTCATATTTCCCCACTAGAAATTTTGTTTTAGGTCCTTATACATCTTACTGGTACCCGGGTGAATAGAATAGGGCGTGCTGTGAGCTTCCCTCAAGATTGTCTGTCTTAAAACATCATCATTGGGGATGCAAAATCGACTCTGAAATCTCAGAACTCCATCGTCCTGTATCACGAATCTTGGGTCCTTCCCTTTGTTTACTTCGTCACATAATCGAATAATCAGAGAATCATCCAACTGCTTAGATTTGATTTCTTCGACTAACGACGAAGTTAGTTCCATCACACACAGTTGCCCTTGGACTCCTTGTGACCATATTTTGATTCCTTCATGAATCAGTTCTTGTTGAATGCTGGTTTGGGACGTAAGCGCTTTCAAAACTCGAAAAGAAACAGGTTTGCAGCTCAGTGCATCAGCTACCACGTTTGCTTTGCCTGGATAATAGAGGATTTCCAAGTCGTAATCCTTGATCAATTCCAGCCACCTTCTCTGCCTCATGTTTAGTTCCTTCTGACTGAAAATATACTTGAGGCTCTTATGATCTGTAAAGATCTGACAATGAGTGCTGTATAAATAATGTCGCCAAATCTTCAAGGCAAAGACTACAGCTGCTAACTCCAAATAATGAGTTGGGTAATTTACTTCGTATGGTTTCAACTGTCGAGAGGCATAGGCAATCACCCTATCCTTTTGCATCAACGCACATCCTAGACCCTGATTTGAAGCATCGCTGTATACCATGAATCCATCGGTTCCATCTGTTAATGCTAGTATAGGCGCTGTCGTCAGTCTTCTCTTAAGTTCATTAAAACTAGCATGGCATTTCTCATTCCACACGAATTCTGAATCTTATGCAACAGCTGAGTAAGCGGACGAGCAATTTTGGAAAATCCTTCTACAAAACGGCGATAATATCCAGCAAGTCCTAAGAAACTTCGGACTTCTTTCACGTTATTAGGAGATTCCCATTTCAAGATTGCTTCGACTTTCTTAGGGTCTACCTGTACTCTATCAGCTGATATCACATGCCCAAGGAAAGTTACTTCCTTAAGCCAGAACTCGCATTTTGAAAGTTTCGCATATAGCTGTTCATTCCTCAAAGTACTCAAAATGATACGCAAATGCTCTGCATGCTCCTCTGGGTCTTTTGAATAGATCAAGATGTCATCAATAAAAACAACCACAAATTTATCCAAGTATTCTAAGAATACCCGATTCATCAATTGCATAAATACCGCAGGAGCATTGGTACCCGTACCAGAATCTGAAAGCAGATTTCGATATATCCGATTCCTTAATTCTTAATTGATGGTATCCCGATCTTAAGTCGATCTTCGAGAATACCCTTGCCCTATGCAGTTGGTCAAACAAGTCGTCGATCTGAGGTATTGGATACTTGTTCCTGATCGTCACCTTGTTTAGCTCCCGGTAGTCGATGCACAATCAGAGGGATCCATCTTTCTTCCGGACAAAGAGAACGGGTGCTCCCCAAGGAGAAACGCTGGGTTGAATGTAACCTTTCTACAGCAATTCCTCAAGCTGCTTCTTTAGTTCGTACATCTCGGTTTCCGCCATACGGTATGGTGCTCTGGGAATAGGTGTGGCCCCAGGCTCTAATTCGATATTGAACGGTACTTCTCTCCGCGGAGGTAACCCCGGTAGTTCGTTAGGGAATATGTCTGAGCCTAGTACCTATACAGAAGCTGCTTCAGGACCAGAGTCCGAGGAATGGCTAGAAGCCATGAAGTCAGAGATGCAGTCCATGTATGACAATCAAGTTTGGAACTTGATAGATCCACCTGAGGGTGTTAAAACCATTGGGTGCAAATGGGTCTATAAAAAGAAGAAAGACATGGATGATAATCTGCAAGCCTATAAAGCTAGACTAGTGGCAAAAGGTTATAGACAGATTCATGGTGTTAACTATGATGAGACTTTTTCGCCAGTAGTCATGCTTAAATCAATTAGAATTTTATTTGCCATTGCCGCATACTATGATTATGAAATATGGCAAATGGATGTCAAAACAGCATTCCTTAATGGAAACTTACTCGAGGATGTGTACATGACACAACTTGAAGGTTTTGTTCATCCAGAAAATTCTAAAAAGGTTTGCAAGCTTCAAAGATCCATTTATGGGTTGAAGCAGGCTTCTTGGAGCTGGAATATTCATTTTGATGAAACTCTCAAAGATTTTGGGTTCATTCAAAATGAAGATGAACCATGTGTGTACAAGAAGGTTAATGGGAGAATAGTTGTTTTCTTAGTCTTATATGTAGATGACATATTACTCATTGGAAATGACATTCCCACCTTAGAGACAGTCAAGACTTGGTTGGGAAGTTGTTTCTCAATGAAAGACTTAGGCGAAGCTGCTTACATTTTTGGGATAAATTTCTATAGAGATAGATCAAAGAGATGGATTGGTCTAAGTCAATGTACATACATTAATAAAATATTGAAGAGGTTCAATATGCAAAGACTCCAAGAGAGGACTGTTGCCAATGTCACATGGCATTCATCTAAGTGAGACTCAAAGTCCTAAGACTCCTGATGAGCGAGCCCGCATGAGTAAGATACCATACGCTTCGGCTATTGGATCAATCATGTATGCCATGATTTGTACTCGACAAGATGTATCGTTTGCCCTTAGCATGACAAGTCGATACCAATCGAATCCAGGTTAAAGTCACTGTACAGCAGTAAAAACCATCCTAAAGTACTTAAGAAGAACTAAGGATGATTTCCTAGTTTATGGAGGGGTGGGAAACGAGCTGGCTATAAATGGTTACGCCGATTCAAGTTTTGAAACCGACAGAGACGATTTTAAATCGAAAACTGGTTATGTGTTTGTATTAAATGGAGGTGCTGTGAGTTGGAAGAGTTCCAAGCAAAGCACGGTTGCTGATTCTGTTACAGAAGCTGAGTACCTGGCAGCATCGGATGCAGCTAAGGAAGTCGTATGGATCAAGAAGTTCATTACTGAACTAGGAGTGGTGCCGACCATCCAGGGTCCCATAAGCCTTTATTGTGACAATAATGGTGCTATTGCACAAGCTAAAGAGCCTAGGTCCCATCATGATTCCAAACATATACTCAGAAAATATCACCTAGTCAGAGAGATCGTCATACGAGGAGATATTACAATATGCAAAGTAGCAACGGAAGAGAATGTTGCAGATCCACATACCAAGCCTCTCTCACAAGGAAAGCATGTTGAGCATGCTAGAGCGATAGGACTAAAAGTCATGAATGAATGGTCCTAGTGTAAGTGGGAGATTGTTGGAAATAGTTCCCTAGGACATTCGATGTGCCTAGATTTGTAATTGTCACATTTAAATAAAATTATTTGATATCATTTATTTCTCATTGATTATTATAATGTGTGCATGTTTTAATATTATAATAATCGAATAATAGTTATTCACGAATAATTAGATTATTCAAATGTCCCTGGTACAATCGTGTTGAGTAGAGACTCAAGTGATTAATATACTAGTATAATTGATAATCATCGGATGATTATGCGTATGGTACGGATCAATCTTATGGGTATTGGTTGGAGAACCAATACTGGACAGACCCGCATTAGGATCACTGAATGGAAATGTCATAAGTAAATCTCAATATAACAGTATGTCAATAAATCCTTGAACCTGACGTAATCCAACGTCATCTGAAACATGGTGATCATAAAGGTTAGCGATCGGGATTAGTGGGAGTCATATAGAGGGAAATGAATAATCAAGATGGGGATTTGTCCCTCTCTTAAGTGAGAGAGATATCTGCTGGGCCCCTCGATAAGTAGGACTGAAGGAAATGCATGAACATGCTCAAATAAAGAGTCATTTGATTCAATCAGTCTACTTAAGTTCGAGAAAGCATTTGAACATAAATAAGTATGACAGACTCCATGACTTAGTTCAAATATGATATAGGGTGACAAAGGGATTTGACACGTTAAAAGGTTTAATGGACTATAAACTTATATTATTTGGGTAATCATAATGTCTTGCTAGAGGCCGCTTATGATTTATTATTTAATAAGGTATTAAATAATTGCCAACATAATATAAGCCTTTTTGGTCACACGTACGACAATTTTAGACAAGTAGGAATATATATCAATTGGGAATAATAAATATAATATTGGATATTATATTTATAAGGAGATTAAATAATAAGTAATATATATAATATTGGATATTATATATATTGTATTATTTAATAAGTTGAGGGGCAACTAAGCAAATACTAGAGTTTGACTCTAGGGTTTACTTAGTATAAATATAAGGTCTTGGACAAGGAGTTGTCATAAGACAAAAACCTAAAAAAATCGCCCCCCTCTCAAGAGCAAGAGAAAATCGGCCATCTACTTCTTACTGTAGGAGAACGGAGTTGGTCGTCTAATCCTCTTCCCTTAGTTGATCTTGATCAATAGTATAATCCTTCTAGTAAGGTATTTGTGTTGTGCCATTTATCAATAATATTTGTAAGGATCTAGCAATCCGGCTTGTAGAATTATTCGTGTGTGGATCACCAAAAGAGGAAGGAGATATTCATCTGCTTCTAGTCCGGATCTAAAATTGTTCAATCGGATTAAGGTAATTCGATTAACCCTTAATCAAACAATTAAATTACTGCATGAGATCCTAGGATTGGGTTTTCATATTTATTATTCCGCTGCGTTTTTACTCCGATTATTATGTATTCGATGCATAGAAAACCCAACAGCTTCCCTGCTCCTCGGCTACGTGAACATCAAAACAAATGTCCACACCCTAAGGGGTTAGTAAAATAATGCTAGTACAAGTATCACAGTACATAAATCGGATATGCAACAACAATGCATCATAAATTACAAAAAGCGGACTTCCGTCACCGGAATCCAACGATGCGAATCCACGTGATTCCATCAACATATCAAAGGGTAATCCAACGATTCAGCGCCCTCAGTATAGTTTCCCATGATGATCCCGTCGGACCAACGCATGGTGGAAAACCCATCCAACGATCCAGCGCCCTCAGCATAGATCCCCATGATGATCCCGTCGCACCAACGCATGGTGGACATCCGATCCAGTGCCCTCAACATAGATTGCTCGATCCCTACGGATCATCACAACGTACACAAACACAAGCCATGCATATACATATGCCAAATCGATATGTCCCACAACACGAACATTTAAGAAATCAACGATGAATATTAAGACAAATTAAAAGGAACTAACCTCATGTTCAAAAACATGAATAAACCATATACATGATCAAAATTACAATATTCACAAGTTTCGAAATACGATAGTTTCCTCTTAAATGTCGATAAGAATTGCTACTACAAATAGGCTTCAATCCGCTCGGAGAATTCTCACTCGATCAGCTCACCGAAATCCAAACCTTCATCGAACAATAATACCGGTATAACTAACGGTTCCGGATAATCGTTCAAATCATCAAACGAATAAACACGAGGCATGATATACTCTATTATGGCGATGGAACTATTCTGTCCTACTACATTCGGTGGAACCGACACTACGCTATTTGGCCGGGCAACAATCTCATAGAATACTATCCAAGTTCCAACACATTTCTCCAGTCGAATGATACAATATGAAATGACATTGATCTTAGAAGGATTCTAATCATGTTCTTCAATAACAAGATATCGGAAAACCTCGACAAATCATCATAAGAATTCATTCACTAGGTTCATTTGATTATCATCTCCTTCTAGGAATTAACCTTAAGCTCAAACCATTAATCTCTCTAACGAAATGCTCGATCATACCAATCCTAAGAACTTAGATAATCTTCGAAAACTTGTTATAATTGGGTTTATGATCTCATAATGTTATATTCAAGAATCTAATCACTATAAGGTTTGTTCAACATGTTCAAAAACCAAAAGGAACCGAAGTATCGCCGAATTTAATCTTCTAAAACCCTGATGTAAGACTCCTCACGTATATAATTGATTTGGTGAACTTAAAACAGGTCCAAAACACCACTAAGAACATGTTAAACTAGTTGGTGAAGGATCACATACCTTAATATAGTGCCGAACAACGAAGAACTCGAAGAAACTCCACACCGTAGGCTTGAACACCAATCCACAAGGGTCTATGATCTTCAAAATCGAGCTAGGATGATGATATGAGGGGTATATGGTGTTGGACAATCTCCAGAACACGAAAAATCGGCCAAATGAAGGATGAGAAATGAAATGGGGTTGAGGTGTATAAATAGAATTCTATTCGTTACGTACGCTAAACACACCACATTACGTATGTAACAACTTTAGCGTGTGCTATGCTTCGAAGATTAGCGTACGTTAACGTCTGGCCAGAGCTCACTGACCTGTTCCTGGTGTTGGCTTACGTACGTTAGCATACAGGTTTTACGTACGTAATATCAACAACCTTAGCATACGTTAAAAATCCCCCTTTGCGTATGTTAAGTCCGTTGACTTGCTTAGATGGAAAGCCGTCCATGTTCACGCGAGCATCACACGAATCTTCCCTGGCCCCCACCCGCCGACCCTTGTCGAATCTCGAGTTGACTGAGCTTACGTACATTAAGCTCAATAGCTAACGTACGTAATATTGCATTCTTAGCGTATGCTAAGATCATTATCTAGCTTACATTACCACGTGCAGAACCATGTATGTAAAATGATGGAGACACGAAAACGTAAGGATACGAATACGGGAAACCAATCTTCGATTAATATCATCACAAAGTCGAATCTTACAAGATCGAATACAGGATAAATACACAATAATTATCCGGGCATTACATACTACCCTTCTAAAAAGAAGTTTCGGCCCGAAACTTAAAACGGAAACAATTCTGGGTATCTCGACTTCATACTATCTTCTGTCTCCCAAGTTGCTTCTTCGATTCCATATCGGGACCACTGAACTTTAACCAAGGATATCGATTTATTCCTCAGTTTCTTGACTCGATTCTCAAGTATCTTGATTGGCTTTTCTTCGAACGATCCATCATTAGCCACTTCAATCTCTGCAAAATCGATGATATGACTAGGATCCGGTACATATTTCTGCAATTGGGATACGTGAAATGCACTATGAACGTGACTCAGTGATGGCGGTAAGGCTAACCTGTACGCCAACTCCCCAACTCTTTAAAGGACCTCGAATGGCCCGATATATCTCGGACTCAGCTTTCCTTTCCTTCCAAAACGAAAAATTCCCCGGGTAGGAGAAAACTTCAATAGTACATGGTCCCCAATCTCAAAACTCCAGCGGGCGACGACGCACATCAGCATAAGACTTCTGTCGACTCTGGGCAGTTTACAGCCTTTCACGAATTAGAGCTACCTTCTCTTGAGTCTGAACTATCAATTCTGGTTCCGTCCCGATTTAGTCAGAAGAATCATCCCAACATAGGGGCGATCAGCATCTTCTCCCGTACAAGGCTTCAAATGCCATCTTAATGGAAGCATGCCAACTATTGTTATAGATGAATTTAATCAATAGCAAATGAACCTCCCAATCGGTTGACCAATATAAGGCACAAGCTCTTAGCATATCTTCTACTGTTTGTATAGTCCTTTCGGACTGACCGTCCGTCTGAGGATGATAGGCCGTGCTAAATTTCAGCTCGGTTCCCAAGGCCTTGTGAACTGCCTTCCAAAAATGCGACACGAAGCGACCATCTCGATCCGAAATAATGGTCTTCGGTGTACCATGCAATCGGACTATTTCCGCAATAAACCCTCGTGCTAACTTCTCGGGTCCCCAAGTGTCTTTAATATCCAGGAAATGAGTCGACTTGCTTAGTCGATCAACTATAAGCCAAATCATGTTCATTCCCGTCTTGGTCCTTGGCATATTAGTGACGAACTCCATCAATATATCCTCCCACTTCAACTCAGGAATCGGAAGTGGCTTTAACATCCCGGCAGGCCGCTGATGTTCAATCTTAACCTGCTGACAGGTTAAACATTTCGAAACATAATCTGCTAAGTCCTTGTTCATATTTCCCCACCAGAAATTTTGTTTTAGGTCCTTATACATCTTACTGGTGCCCGGGTGAATAGAATAGGGCATGCTGTGAGCTTCCCTCAATATTGTCTGTCTTAAAACATCATCATTGGGGACGCAAAATCGACTCTGAAATCTCATAACTCCATCGTCATGTATCACGAATCCTGGGGCCTTCCCTTTGTTTACTTCGTCACATAATCGAATAATCAGAGAATCATCCAACTGCTTAGATTTGATTTCTTCGACTAACGACGAAGTTAGTTCCATCACACACAGTTGCCCTTGGACTCCTTGTGACCATATTTCGATTCCTTCATGAATCAGTTCTTGTTGAATGCTGGTTTGGGATGTAAGCGCTTTCAAAACTCGAAAAGAAACAGGTTTGCGGCTCAGTGCATCAGCTACCACATTTGCTTTGCCTGGATAATAGAGGATTTCCAAGTCGTAATCCTTGATCAATTCCAGCCACCTTCTCTACCTCATGTTTAATTCCTTCTGACTGAAAATATACTTGAGGCTCTTATGATCTGTAAAGATCTGACAATGAGTGCTGTATAAATAATGTCGCCAAATCTTCAAGGCAAAGACTACAGCTGCTAACTCCAAATAATGAGTCGGGTAAATTACTTCGTATGGTTTCAACTGTCGAGAGGCATAGGCAATCACCCTATCCTTTTGCATCAACGCACATCCTAGACCCTGATTTGAAGCATCGCTGTATACCATGAATCCATCGGTTCCATCTATTAATGCTAGTATAGGCGCTGTCGTCAGTCTTCTCTTACGTTCATCAAAACTAGCATGGCATTTCTCATTCCACAGGAATTCTGAATCTTCTGCAACAACTGAGTAAGCGGACGACCAATTTTGGAAAATCCTTCTACAAAACGGCGATAATATCCAGCAAGTCCTAAGAAACTTCGGACTTCTTTCACGCTATTAGGAGATTCCCATTCCAAGATTGCTTCGACTTTCTTCGGGTCTACCTATACTCCGTCAGCTGATATCACATGCCCAAGGAAAGTTACTTCCTTAAGCCAGAACTCGCATTTTGAAAGTTTCGCATACAGCTGTTCATTCCTCAAAGTACTCAACGCAAATGCTCTGCATGCTCCTCTGGGTCTTTTGAATAGATCAAGATGTAATCAATGAAAACAACCACGAATTTATCCAAGTATTCTAAGAATACCCGATTCATTAATTGCATAAATACCGCAGGAGCATTGGTAAGTCCGAATGGCATTACCACAAATTCATAGTGCCCGTACCAGAATCTGAAAGCAGATTTCGATATATCCGATTCCTTAATTCTTAATTGATGGTATCCCGATCTTAAGTCGATCTTCGAGAATACGCTTGCCCCATGCAGTTGGTCAAACAAGTCGTCGATCTGAGGTTTGGATACTTGTTCTTGATCGTCACCTTGTTTGGCTCCCGGTAGTCGATACACAATCGGAGGGATCCATCTTTCTTCCGGACAAAGAGAACGGGTGCTCCCCAAGGAGAAACGCTGGGTTGAATGTAACCTTTCTACAGTCGATGAACAAAACCTTCAAGTTGTGTCATGTACACATCCTCGAGTAAGTTTCCATTAAGGAATGCTGTTTTGACATCCATTTTCCATATTTCATAATCATAGTATGCGGCAATGGCAAATAAAATTCTAATTGATTTAAGCATGACTACTGGCAAAAAAGTCTCATCATAGTCAACACCATGAATCTGTCTATAACCTTTTGCCACTAGTCTAGCTTTATAGGCTTGCAGATTATCACCCACGTCTGTCTTCTTTTTATAGACCCATTTGCACCCAATGGTTTTAACACCCTCAGGTGTATCTATCAAGTTCCAAACTTGATTGTCATACATGGACTGCATCTCTGACTTCATGGCTTCTAGCCATTCCTCGGACTCTGGCCCTGAAGCAGCTTTTGTATAGCTACTAGGCTCATCATCTATGAGCGATGCGTCATCATCCTCTGTTACGAGATAACCATATCTCTCAGGTTTATGTCGCATCCTATCAGATCTGCGTGGGACTTGTGTGCTTTGAACGGGCTCTTCAACTGATTGTTGAGCTTGTTCGGTTTCCATCCGTGAAGCGTTGTCTTCTTGTGGTTCTTGAGTTTCCTCGAGAATTACTCTTCTCCCACTATCTCTTTTGGACATAAATTCCCTTTCTAAGAATACAACATTTCGAGCAACAAACACTTTGTTCTCTGCGGGCTTATAAAAGTAATATCCTTTAGTTTCCTTAGGATACCCCACAAATAAACATCTTTCAGATCTGGCTGCCAGTTTGTCAAACACTTGGAGCCTTACGAATGATTCACAACTCCAGATCTTTAGAAAAGACAAGTTTAGTCTCTTACCAGTCAATTTCTCCAATGGTGTCTTTTACAACTGCTTTAGATGGAACACGGTTAAGGGTGAATGCTGTTGTTTCTAATGCGTGGCCCCAAAATGATAATGGAAGCTTTGTTCGACTCATCATGGATCACATATCTAATAAAGTTCGATTCCTCCTCTCGGACACTCCATTATGCTGAGGTGTTCCGGGAGGAATAAGTTGTGAAATAATTCCACAACTCCTAAGATGATCATCGAATTCTTGGCTCAAGTATTCGCCACCTCAATCTGATTGAAGGGATTTAATTGTCTTGCCAAGTTGATTCTGTACTTCATTCTGGAATATGTTGAACATTTCAAAATATTTATGTTTATACTTCATAAGATAAACATATCCATATCGGCTATAATCATCGGTAAATGTAATGAAGTATTGGTATCCGCCTTTGGCATGAGTGCTAAGAGGTCCGCATACATCAGTATGTATTAGGCCTAATAGATCACTATCCCTTTCTCTATGACCGGTGAAACGATTATTCGTCATCTTGCCTAATATACAAGATTCGCATGTCCCATACGATTCATAGTCAAAATAGTCTAAAAGTCCATCATTATGGAGCTTAGAAATGCATTTCTTGTTTATGTGATCAAGTCGACAATGCCATAAGTAAGTCGGATTATATTCATTGAGCTTAGATTTCTTGGATGTAATGTTTTAGACTTCCAAAGTGTCGGACTCATCTAGATCAATATTGTAAAGGTCAGTATATAATTTTGCAGTACCATAAAGCAAGTCATCAAAGAAAATATGAATAATCTTCGTCTTAATAAGAAAACTGTAACCTTCAAAATCTAATGTAGAAACTGAAATAATATTCCTATTCATAGCAGGAAGATAATAGTAATTGTTCAAAACTAACTAAAGCCCATTGGGTAAAACTAGATCATAAGTTCCTACGGCTAGTGCAGCAACTCTTGCTCCATTGCCGACTCTTAGATCCACTTCCCCTTTCTTCAGTTCTCTACTGCTTCTCAACCCCTGTATATTTGTACAAATGTGAGATCCACATCCAGTATCTGTAACACCCCGATATATTCGGAATAATTACAGCGCCGTAAATTCTTTATATAAGAATTTACAAGGCTAATTGAGAAATACGGAAAATAATACCAAAGTACCATTAAGGTTATAATTCAAAACCAGTTCAACAATTTAAATGAGTCAATTATTACAAGCATTCCAAACACCAACAAAAATATGCGTACTCGAGTACTAGAAAATAACTGGAAAACAAGACAACATCAATTTGCATCACTGAACCACTTCATCGTTATGTCGGTACTGTGGTTGCATCTCCGCTCCTTGGCTACCTGAACATCAAACAAATGTCCACCCCCGGAGGGGTTAGCAAAATGATGCTAGTATAAGTATCATAATACATAAATCGGATATGCAACAACAATGCATCATAAATTACAAAAATGGGCTTCCACCACCGGAATCCAACGATGCGAATCCACGTGATTCCATCAACATAACACAGGGTAATCCCACGATCCAGCACCCTCAGAATAGATCCCCATGATGATCCCGTCGGACTAACGCATGGTGGAAAACCCGTCCAACGATCCAGCGCCCTCAGCATAGATCCCCATGATGATCCCGTCGGACCAACGCATGGTGGACATCTGATCCAGCGCCCTCAGCATAGATCGCTCGATCCCTTTGGATCATCACAACATACATAAACACAAACCATGCATATGCATATTCCAAATCGATATGTCCATCAACATGAACATTCAAGAAATCAATAACAAATACCATGATACTTTAAAGGAACTAAACTCATGTTCAACAACATGAATAAACTGTATGTATGATCAAATCCAATCATAACAATTTCAAAATACGATACTTGCCTCATAAATGGCGATAGTAATTGCTACTACGAATAGGCTTCAATCCGCTCGGAGAATTCTCACTCGATCAGCTCACCGAAATCCAAACCTTCATCGAACAATAAACCGGTATAACTAACGGTTCTGGATAATCGTTATAATCATCAAATGAATCAACACAAGGCATGTTATACTCTATTATGGCGATGGAACTATTCTGCCCTACTATATTCGGTTGAACCGACACTACGCTATTCGGCCGGGCAACAATCTCATAGAATACTATCCAAGTTCAAACACATTTCTTCGGTCGAATGATACAATATGAAATGAAATTCATCTTAGAATGATTCTAATCATGTTCTTCAATAAAAAGATATCGGAAAACCTCGACGAATCATCATAAGGATTTATTCACTAGGTTCATTTAGATTATCAACTCCTTCTAGGAATTAACCTTAAGCTCAATCCATTACTTTCTCCAACAAAATGCTCGATCATACCATTCTTAAGAACTTAGATAATCTCTGAAAACTTGTTATACTTGGGTTCATGATCTCAGGAAGCTATATTCAAGAATCTAATCACTATAAGGTTCGTTCATCATGTTCAAAAACCAAAGGGAACCGAAGTATCACCGAATTTAATCTTCTAAAAGCCTGATGTAAGACTCCTCACGAATATAACTGATTAGGTGAACTTAAAACAGGTCCAAAACATCACTAAGAACATGTTAAACCAGTTGGTGAAGGATCACATACCTCAATATAGTGACGAACAATGAAGAACTTGAAGAAACCCAACACCGTAGGCTTGAACACCAATCCACAAGGGTCTATGATCTTCGAAATCAAGCTAGGACGATGATATGATGGATAAATGGTGAGGGATAGTCTCCGGAACACGAAAATCGACCAAGGTGAGGAGGAGAAATGAAATGGGGTTGAGGTCTATAAATAGAAATCTAACCGTTACGTACGCTAAACACACTATATTACGTACGTAACAACTTTAGCGTACGCTATGCTTCGAAGATTAGCGTATGTTAACGTCTGGCCAGAGCTCACTGACCTGTTTCTGGCATTTACTTACGTACGTTAGCATACAGGTTTACGTACATAATCCCTAGGACCTTAGCGTACGTTAAAAATCCCCCTTAGCGTATGTTAAGTCCGTTGACCTGCTTAGCTGGAAAACCGTACAGTTTCACGCGGAGCATCTCATGAATCTTCCCTGGCCCCCACACGTCGACCCTTGTCGGATCTAAAGTTGACTGAGCTTACATACGTTAAACTTAATAGGTAACGTACGTTATATTGCAGTCGTAGCGTACGTTAAGATCATCATCTAGCGTGCGTTATGACGTGCAGAACCATGTATGCAAAATGTTGGAGATACGAAAACATAAGGATACAAATACGGGAAAACAATCTTTGCTTAATAACATCACAAAGTCGAATCTTACAAGATCGAATACAGGATAAATACATAATAATTATCCGGGCATTACATACTACCCTTCTAAAAAGAAGTTTCGGCTCGAAACTTAAAACGGAAACAATTCCGGGTATCTCGACTTCATATCATCTTCAGTCTCCCAAGTTGCTTCTTCGACTCCATGTCGAGACCACTGAACTTTAACCAAGGAGATTGGTTTATTCCTTAATTCCTTGACTCGACTATCGAGTATCTTGATTGGCTTTTCTTTGAACGAGCCATCATTAGCCACTTCAATATCGCCAAAATCGATGATATGACTAGGATCCGGTACATATTTCCGCAATTGGGATACGTGGAGTACATTATGAACGTGACTCAGTGATGGCAGTAAGGCCAACCTGTACGCCAAATCCCCAACTCTTTCAAGGATCTCGAATAGCCCGATATATCTCGGACTCAGCTTTCCTTTCCTCCCAAAACGGAAAATTCCCCGGGTAGGAGAAACCTTAAATAGTACATGGTCCCCAATCTCAAACTCCAACGGGCGACGGTGCACATCTGCATAAGACTTCTGTCGACTCTGGGCAGTTAACAGCCCTTCGCGAATCAGGGCTACCTTTTCTTGGGTCTGAACTATCAACTCTGGTTCCGTCACGATCAAGTCAGAAGAGTCATCCCAACACAGGGTTGATCTGCATCTTCTTCCGTACAATGCTTCAAACGGTGCCATCTTAATGGAAGCATGACAAACTATTGTTATAGGTGAATTCAATCAATGGCAAATGAACCTCCCAATCGGTTGACCAATCTAAGGCACAAGCTCTTAGCATATCTTCTACTGTTTGTATAGTCCTTTCAGATTGACCGTCCGTCTGAGGATGATAAGCCATGCTAAAGTTCAGCTCGGTTCCCAAGGCCTTGTGGACTGCCTTCCAAAAATACGACACGAAGCGACCATCTCGATCTGAAATAATGGTTTTCGGTGTTCCATGCAATTGGACTATCTCCATAATAAAACACTCGTGCTAATTTCTCGGGTCCCCAAGTGTCTATAATACCCAGGAAATGAGCCGACTTGGTTAGTCGATCAACTATAACCCAAATCATGTTCATTCCCGTCTTGGTCCTTGGCATATTGGTGATGAAGTCCATCGATATATCCTCCCACTTCCACTCAGGAATCGAAAGTGGCTTTAACATCCCGGCAGGCCGCTGATGTTCAATCTTAACCTACTGATAGGTTAAACATTTCGAAACGTATTCCACTACGTCCTTCTTCATATTTCCCCACCAGAAATTTTGTTTTAGGTCCTTATACATCTTACTGGTGCCCGGGTTAATAGAATAGGGCACGCTGTGAGCTTCCTTCAAGATTGTCTGTCTTAAAACATCATCATCGGGGACGCAAAATCGACTCTGAAATCTCAGAACTCCATCATCCTGTATCATGAATCCTGGGGCCTTCCCTTTGTTTACTTCGTCACATAATCGAAGAATCAGAGAATCATCCAACTGCTTAGATTTGATTTCTTCAACC
Source organism: Orobanche coerulescens (assembly GCA_033398695.1). Taxonomy (NCBI): domain Eukaryota; kingdom Viridiplantae; phylum Streptophyta; class Magnoliopsida; order Lamiales; family Orobanchaceae; genus Orobanche; species Orobanche coerulescens. Next base: position 44,968,156 of record CM065810.1, read on the forward strand.
AACGACGAAGTTAGTTCCATCACACATAGTTGCCCTTGGACTCCTTGTGACCATATTTCGATTCCTTCACGAATCAGTTCTCATTGAATGCTGGTTTGGGATGTAAGCGCTTCCAACACTCGAAGAGAAACAGGTTTGCGCCTAAGTGCATCAGCTACCACGTTCACTTTGCCTGGATGATAGAGGATTTCCAAGTCGTAATCCTTGATCAATTCTAGCCACCTTCTCTGCCTCATGTTTAATTCCTTCTGACTGAAAATATACTTAAGGCTCTTATGATCTGTGAAGATCTGACAATGAGTGCCGTACAAATAATGTCGCTAAATCTTCAAGGCAAAGACTACAACTACTAACTCCAAATCATGAGTCGGGTAATTTGCTTCGTATGGTTTCAACTATCGATAGGCATAGACAATCGCCCTATCCTTTTGCATCAACACACATCCCAGACCCTGATTTTAAGCATCGCTATATACCATGAATACATCGGTTCCATCTAGTAATGCTAGTTTAGGTGTTGTCGTCAGTCTTCTCTTAAGTTCATCAAAACTAGCCTGGCATTTCTCATTCCACACGAATTTCCGAGTCTTCTGCAACAGCTGAGTATGCGGACGAGCAATTTTGGAAAATCCTTCTACAAAATGGCGATAATATCCAGCAAGTCCTAAGAAACTTCGGACTTCTTTCACGTTATTAGGAGATTCCCATTCCAAGATTGCTTCGACTTTCTTCGGGTCTACCTGAACTCCGTCAGCTGATATCACATGCCCAAGGAAAGTTACTTCCTTAAGCCAGAACTCGCATTTGGAAAGTTTCGCATAAAGCTGTTTATTCCTCAAAGTACTCCAAACGATACGTAAATGCTCTGTATGCTCCTCTAGGTCTTTAAAATAGATCAAGATGTCATCAATGAAAATGACCACGAATTTATCCAAGTATTCTAAGAATACCCGATTCATCAATTGCATAAATACCGCAGGAGCATTGGTAAGTCCGAATGTTATCACCACAAATTCATAGTTCCCGTACCGGGATCTGAAAGCAGATTTCGGTATATCTAATTCCTCAATTCTCAATTGATGGTATCCTGATCTCAAGTCGATCTTCGAGAATACCCTTGCCCGTTGCAGTTGGTCAAAGAAGTCGTCGATCCGAGGTATTGAATACTTATTCTTGATCGTCACCTTGTTTAGCTCCCTGTAGTCGATACACAATCAGAGGGATCCATCTTTCCCCCGGACAAAGAGAATGGGTGCTCCCCAAGGAGAAACGCTAGGTTGAATGTAACCCTTCTGCAATAATTCCCCAAGCTGCTTCTTCAGTTCATGCACCTCGGTTGGCGCCATACGGTATGGTGCTCTGGAAATAGGTGTGGCTCCAGGCTCTAATTCGATATTGAACTACTTCTCTCCACGGAGGTAACCCAGGTAGTTCGTCAGGGAATACGTCTGAGAATTTGTTCACAACTGGAATAGATGAGATTTCTACTCCTTCTCCTTTCTTTATGGCATAAAACCACAATATGTGACAACCCTGCTTCAGTAATTTAACTGCTTTCATGGCTTTGATCAATTTTCCTGAGCTTCCTGGTCTCCATCCTTTAAATAAATGTTCAGATCCGTCACCACCAATGATAGAAATGACTCTCTTTCGGTAATTCAAAATAGCCCTATAACGATTGAGCCAATCGTCTCCGAGAATTAAATCGTCACCATGGATGTCGACCACAATAAGATTTGATGGCCAATCTCTCCCTCCTATAGACACTGGAAAATATCTAGTTTCTAGGGTTCCCACAATTCTCTCTCCGCTCGGTAATCCCACAACATAAGGCTCACAATAAACACTAGATTTTCAAACGATTAACACAGTTTAATGATATGAAAGAATGTGTAGCTCCTGAATCGAATAAGATACTAACTGGTTGCAAAAGGATCTGAATCGTACCTGATGCAACAGCAATGTTCTGATCGTCTGACCTCCTCATCTCGTAAAGGCGTGGAGGAACGGACCCAGCACTGGACGCCTCACTTTTCCCAACATTCTGCTGCTGGAAACCACTTTGCTCGGAACCGATGTAGGAGTGCGAGTACCAATAGATCTAGTCACATTTCCTCAAAAAGTCGCACGATGGCCTTCCTGTCCACACTCGAAACAGGTCACCGATGGTGCGTAGCAATCACGCCAAAAATGCCCTGCTTTACCACAGTTATAACATTTCTTCACTGCATCTGAAACTGTTTATGTTGTCCGGAACTTCTTTTCGCCTTGGGAAGGATGCGGAGGTCTCCTAGATGAATGAAATGAAGACTGGCCCTTGCGGGACCCACTACTCCTGTTATCCGTGAAGTTGCCAGACACTTTATGCTTCCTTGCTTCCGTCGATTTCTCCACCGCTGCCTCTTTCATGTCGTAGGCCAGCGCTTTGTCCTGATACTGTCGCAAAATAGTACATTCGAATTCGGACATATACTGTTGAATCTCCGGCTTCATCCGCATGTCGAAATGGAAAATCTTTTCTGCCTCGACCATGACCAAGTGTCGCACACAAAGTCAGCTGGTGATTAAAAGTCTTGATTATGTCTGTCACAGATGCCGCCGAACTCTGCGGGGAGAAAAACTCTCGGACTCTAGCCTCTCTAACGGGACAAGGACAATATTGTGCTTCCATCATTAATCTGAATTCCGTCCAGTCAGCATTATGATCCTCAGGTCGAACAGCCTCCCACCAGTCGAAAGCCTCCCCAATCAGAAATACTGGGCAATAGGAACCTTTCGGTCATCGGGACAGTTAATCCCCTAAAATATCTTCTCTAACTCCTTCAGCCAGTGATCTCAAGTAGGCATCTCAGCAAAACAGTCAAATTTTGGTGGGTGCAATTTGACCACTTCCATAAGCCACTTGTCTCCCCGATTATCCTCGTTGCGCTGCTGGCCCATCGCTGTCTGCATGCGGTCAACCACCTGAGCGAACTGGATCATCTGAGCAACCACCTATTGAAGCACCCCCGACATGTTAGGATTTGCGTTGTCATTTACTGATCCCTGTTGTCCTCCAGAATGGGAATCGGTTCGACTAGCCGATAATTCTGGGGTAGACACTGAATCCTCCTGTCTCGCATTACCACGTCCGCATCCGCGACCGCGTCCACGTCCACGACCTCCCCTCAACATACTGTAAATACAAATACTCAATATCCAGGGCAAAATTTTCTAAAAGAAAGTCCGTCAATATTCACAAAATAGAAATTAAATAGAACGGTAGTATAAGAGATTAGGAGACTTACAACCATGGTCCACATGACGACGCTGGCTGAGCAGTGATGTTACAAACGACCCATAAATAAAATAATGTAAACATACCTAACCAAACCCGACTGCCGAGATATCCATGAATCTTAGCTCCGATACCATATTCTGTAACACCCCGATATATTCGGAATAATTACAGCGCTGTAAATCCTTTATATAAGAATTTGCAAGGTTAATTGAGAAATACGGAAAATAATACCAAAGTGCCATTAAGGTTATAATTCAAAACCAGTTCAACAATTTAAATGAGTCCATTATTACAAGCATTCCAAACACCAACAAAAATATGCATACTCGAGTACTAGAAAATAACTGGAAAACAAGACAACATCAATTTACATCACTGAGCCACTTCATCATCATGTCGGTACTATGGTTGCTTCCCCGCTCCTCGGCTACCTGAACATCAAACAAATGTCCACCCCCAGAGGGGTTAGCAAAACGATGCTAGTACAAGTATCATAATACATAAATTGGATATGCAACAACAATGCATCATAAATTACATAAACGGGCTTCCGCCACCGGAATCCAACGATGCGAATCCACGTGATTCCATCAACACAACACAGGGTAATCCAACAATCCAGCGCCCTCAGTATAAATCCCATGATGATCCCGTCGGACCAACGCATGGTGGAAAACCCGTCCAACGATCCAGTACCCTAAGCATAGATTCCCATGATGATCCCGTCGGACCAACGCATGGTGGACATCCGATCCAGCGCCCTCAGCATAGATCACTCGATCCCTTCGGATCATAACAACATACATAAACACAAACCATGCATATACATATTCCAAATCTATATGTCCATCAACATGAACATTCAAGAAATCAATAACGAATACCATGATACTTTAAAGGAACTAAACTCATGTTCAACAACATGAATAAACTATATGCATGATCAAAAATTCCAATAATAACAATTTCAAAATACAATACTTCCCTCAGAAATGGCGATAAGAATTGCTACTACGAATAGGCTTCAATCCGCTCGGAGAATTCTCACTCGATCAACTCACCGAAATCCAAACCTTCATCTAACAATAATACCGGTATAACTAACGGTTCCGAATAATCGTTCTAATCATCAAACGAATCAACACAAGGCATGTTATACTCTATTATGGCGATGGAACTATTCTGCCCTACTACATTTGGTTGAACCGACACTATGCTATTCTACCGGGCAACAATCTCATAGAATACTATCCAAGTTCACTAGGTTCATTTTGATTATCAACTCCTTCTAGGAATTAACCTTAAGCTCAATCCATTACTTTCTCCAACGAAATGCTCGATCATACCATTCTTAAGAACTTAGATAATCTCCGAAAACTTGTTATAATTGGGTTCATGATCTCAGGAAGCTATATTCAAGAATTTAATCACTATAAGGTTCATTCATCATGTTCAAAAACCAAAGGGAACCAAAGTATCACCGAATTTAATCTTCTAAAAACCTGAGGTAAGACTCCTCACGAATATATCTGATTAGGTGAACTTAAAATAGGTTCAAAACATCACTAAGAACATGTTAAACTAGTTGGTGAAGGATCACATACCTCAATATAGTGACGAACAACGAAGAACTTGAAGAAACCCAACACCGTAGGCTTGAACACCAATCCACAAGGGTCTATGATCTTCGAAATCAAGCTAGGACGATGATATGATGGATAAATGGTGAGGGATAGTCTCCGGAACACGAAATTCGGCCAAGGTGAGGATGAGAAATGAAATGGGGTTGAGGTCTATAAATAGAATATGTACGCTAAACACACTATTTTACGTACGTAACAACCTTAGTGTACGCTATGCTTCGAAGATTAGCCTACATTAACGTCTGGCCAGATCTCACTGACCTATTTCTGGCATTGACTAACATACGTTAGCATACAGGTTTACATACGTAATCGCTAGGACCTTAGCGTACGTTAAAAATCCCCCTTAGCGTACGTTAAGTCTGTTGACCTGCTTAGCTGGAAAACTGTCCAGATTCACGCGGAGCATCTCACGAATCTTCCCTGGCCCCCACACGCCGACAATTGTTGGATCTCGAGTTGACTGAGCTTATGTACGTTAAACTTAATAGGTAACATACGTTATATTGCAGTTGTAGCGTACGTTAAGATCATCATCTAGCATGTGTTATGACGTGCAGAACCGTGTATGCAAAATGTTGGAGATACGAAAACATAAGGATATGAATACGGGAAACCAATCTTCGATTAATAACATCACAAAGTCGAATCTTACAAGATCGAATAGAGGATAAATACACAATAATTATCCGGGCATTACAGTATCCAATACCCAGGAGTTAGAAGTAGATAAGTCAACTTCTATAAGAAATATACCTGTGGCAGTCTCACTACCCTTCGTACGCTTTAACCCTTCCACGTAAATCTTGCAATCTCTTTTCCAGTGTCCTGGTTTATTGCAATAATGGCAATTTCCATCTTTGAGAGCTTTAGCCTTGAAAACCGGCCTAGTAGGGTCTTTATATTTGGCAACTTTTGCCTTACCCTTGCCCTTGCCTTTGTTCTTAAAGGACTTCCCTTTGATGACCATCAGCACGTGGCTTGGTTTCTTCTTAATATTCTGCTCAGCCATTTTAAGCATCCCATGCAGCTCAGCATTGGACTTTTTCATCTCATTCATATTATAGTTCATAATAAACTGACTGAAACTTTCGGGCAATGAGTTTAGGATCACATCCGTGGAGTGCTCCTTAGAAAGTGGAAAACCATGCCTTTCAACATGATCAATATATCCTTTCATCTTGAGTACATGTGCGCTGACATATGTCCCCTCAACCATCTTGCAAGCATATAAGACTTGAAAGGTCTCATACCTCTCTTGCCTGGCATTCTTCGAGAAAGTTTCATTGAGGTGAGCATTTAGCTCATAAGCTTCCCATTTCCTCCAGATTCTTCTGAAGTTCTGGACAAATGGTAGCCAACAAAAGACAACCGACATCAATGGAATTATCACAATGTTTCTTCCATTTGTCTTTTGTTGCTTTGTTTGCATTGTCAGCTGGCTCATCGAGAATTTCTTCCTCAAGAACATACAACTTTCTTTATTGCTTGAGAACTATTCTCAAGCTCCGGATGCAATCCAGTTAGTTGCTGCCGTTTTATTTGAGCTTGTCCTTCTCAAGGACTGATCATAGTGAAATGGTGGACGTGTTGATTGATGCCATTCTATACTATCTACAAAATTCAATATGCAACGTATTTAGTCACATTATTTTATTTCTCGAAAAATACTCCCACTAAACAAAGTACCCTCAATTTTACAACATTTGTAATTTCAGTGGTCTAAGATCCCATTTTGCACAATCCTAAACTCAGCTTTGGCATGACGCCTAGAATTGAGCTACTTTAGGTGGATAACTCTTTATCGATTACATCATATGTAACTCTTAGATTATATTAATGGGATTTGGCATCTTATGCCCGAACATGTTATAATCCCATCTTATGCCTTAAGGTTCAAAACTCTTTTGAATTCTTAGTTCATTAAAACACATATGTATCATCATTACCCATCTTACCTTACTAAGATAATCCAAGCGTCCAGCTTTGGCATGACCCACTCAAGATGATCGAAGTCTTGATAGGTGTATTTCAAATGAACATCATTTAAAATTTAACGAGAGATTTTTATCCTATGTTAATGTCTATTTGCTAACATACATCTAAACATACATAGCATCACATACATACATAAATTTAAACATACATCGCATCACATGACAATTAAAATCATAGGACCGTGTATAGCATGACCATAATTACTAACGTGACTATCATGAGCCAACATGAAAATCACAAGGGTCAATCTAAAAGGTTTCAATTGGTCTTCATTGATCTTCCCAACTCATTGGAACGTTATACGCGATCAATTGGCTCCTCGAGTCCATCCTTCTCGTCCTTCTGTCTTCATTACATTAATAAAATTTAACACTACACTAGTAAATTAAATTACAAGAGGTGCAACGACACGCAGGCCGTAAATAATAAATAATTTAAATAAATAACTCATAGGCCGTAAAACCAATTATTATTAAACGACACACATGCCGTAAAATCAACCCATAAGAAAATAAAGTATCCAATCAAATTGGTCAGTTTATGGTCATGCCATACACCATATACATACCATAAATAATTATCAATAATTAATAAAAGTATGTAATTATAGAAATTAAAATTTGTCTGACAGTCAGACTATAAATATATTCTGAGTCATCAAATAAACAATATTGGATTATAGTCGAGAAGGCTGGCTGCATACCCAGTGCACGGGTGTAATATCCACATTTTTCTTTCTACGGTATTCTCATTTTTGGTGTATTTTTAGTTTTTAGCAACTCGCTTGTAACCGTTTCGACATATTGAATCTATTTTATTCTTGGAGTTTCTCCATTTGGACGAGTTTCAGAGATGTTTTGATATTATTCCGTCTTTTGTCATGTATTGTTGCATGGATGTTCGATTCTCGTAGAACTCGTTCGATTTTGTGATTTCTTTGGTTGTATGAGTTCGTATGGTTGAGTTGTTCGTGTTGTGAGTTTCGGCTTATTGATCCGACGTCGTATCGTGATTTTCGGACGTTTGGGCCATTTTGTAATTTCCTATAAGTTTAGTGAATTTTACTTTCCTTGTCATTTCCTGGATTCCTCGGTAGTCGAAATTGTATTTTCCTTCAGCGCTTAGCTTCGTTGTCATGATTATTTTGTGTTTACGCTTATGGAATCTGTCCTTGAGTTGCGTATCGTTTTCGGACCGCCTGATGCGGCTAACTCTGTTCAGCAGTGCTGAACTGCTGCATGCATAACATGCGTTATGCATGCTTCATAGCATGCGCTATCGACACGCACATAACGTACGTAATGCCCTGGTGGTAACGTACATTATGGTCTTCAGTCTTTTGTACTGGGAGTCTGCCCAAATTTGGCCGAGTCCTTACGTACGTAAACATGCTGGTGTTACGTACGTAAGACCTCCTTGTAGCATGCGCTAAGTCGTCTGATGTAACGTACGCTAACGGCATCAGCGATTTGAGCAGATTGTTCCGCAGAGCCATTACGTACGCTAACGCCTATGTGTTACGTACGTAATATGCGTAATGTACGTTAACCACTGTACGTTAACGTACGTAATGAGAGGCCAGGTTTTATAAACCTGAGTTGACCATGCATTCGCGACATTTCTTCATTTCTTCCTTCCGTCCGCAACGAGTGTTCTTAGAGAGATTTGAGCGATTCTTCAAGTTTTGCCCGTGGAAATCCTTGGGGAATCAAGAATTGTGTTCCTAGTGTAGTTTATCAGCACTGTAATCGTATTCCTCCGTCCGAATCAAGGTAAATATTCTATGAACCCTACTTTTGGGTAAATTGGGGGTTTTCGGTTTTATTGTTCGCTTCGGTCCATATTGTTGATTAATTCCTGATGAATATGATTACTCTTATTGGTATTCTTGGTTTTCCTACGGATTCATGGTATATTTCGTAGTATTTTCGTAATCGAGAGGGTTTGGTTGTGGTCCGCCCTCGTTGTTGTTCTTATACGAATATACATTAATTGTAGGCGTGTTTTCGGGTGTATTCCTTTTCCGTATTCGTTTGGAAATGGTTGTGATTGTATTCTTCAAATTGTTAGGTTCGGTTTCGTTGTTTCGTAGTGTTCGTCGGTGAATTTCCTTTCAGTTCGTTGCGTCGTCAATTATTCAAGGAAAGTATTTTCGGAAACCTTTATGCTTAACATGAAATGGTGATGTATATTGTGTGTGCTTTGCTCACCTCGGGAGGGTCCGATGGGGCCTCGAGGGAATCCAATAGTATAGCCCAGGATTCATGAGTTTGTTTCGCTAGCCAGCTCGGGAGGGTCCTTAGAGGCCTCGAGTGGGATCAATAGTATAGCCATGTTCCCAAGGCGATGTGCGTACGTGATTTGTTTTATGATATGGCCAGCTCGGGAGGGTCCTTAGAGGCATCGAGTGGGATCAATGGTATAGCCCTATTCCCAAGGCAAATTGATTGACTGTTTGTTTCCAGAAAAGACATGTCTGGTTTTGGTTTTGAATTGAAATTTGTGCATTGTACTATGAAATGTGTAAGCGAATGGTTTGCCTTTATTACTTGTACTAGCGTAATTGCTAACCCCTCTCGGACCCATTTTGGGGAAATTCTTATTATGGATTTCAGGTTATGATCAGTTGGACGAGCGGGCGCTGGGACAGTATGAGGATGCTGGCCAGGGTCGTTGACATGTGCATTTGAGTCCTTTTATTTCCGTTGTTCCATTCGATGTGGTTGTTGTCTATTTTCTAAACTTATAGATTGTACTCGCGAGTACTTAGGCCTTTTCTCTTCGGATTGTGAATTATATTCGTTGAAGTTAATTATGGTTGTCGATGTTGATTATTCCGCCGGTTGTACCAGGCGTGTTATTTGATTTTCATCTGGATGATGTGTGATTTTACTGTGGTATTTTCGTGTCTAGCCTGGTGGGTCCCATGTAGGGGTCCATGGCGCTGTAATATACCTTGAATATCTCGGGGTGTTACAGAAAATGGTATCGGAGCTTAGGTTTATGGATACATAGGCTTGTCGGTTATTTGTGTTAGGAGTATGCCCTCGAATGCCACTCAGAGGTTGTTGAGTGAGGGCATTGTACTTGTAATTATGTAAACCATTTATATAAGGCAAATGAATGTTTCTTTATTTACTGGTAGTTACTGGAATTCCTAACTCGTAAATAAACATATAGAAACTAGTCCATGTATTTGAGAGCAAAACGTTCCACTCCTTATTGGATAAGGGGGTCGGCACTAGAAAGGTTATAGCTCAAATACTTAATCGTTCGCAAGTCGATGAAACTTGACTGGGCGTTAAGTTTATGTGAAGACTTGTATGACGTGTTCTTTGACATGGAGAGTGCCTGTCGAACACTAATGGTTAGTGGGAGCACACGTTATAGGTATGCTAATTGGATTAGTATACTCGAACCGACTCACCCTCGATTCGTCACATGGATTTCACTCACGGACACCAATGACGGAATCGAAAGGTTGTGATAGGTATTCGTGAACCTTCGACTTGAGGATTTAGTAGGGATGTGCTTGTGACGTCAAGATTTTCATTAGAGTAGTTCGACCTATAAACCTAAGGCGAGGGTCAACCTCGACGTGCATCTTGACGGCAAGTAGCAGGTCCCATCGAATACCAAGATAGAATTCTTTCTCCCGTTAGTGAGCGGGTTATATGTCCTATGCGGTTATTGGCGGATGAGATCATAAGTCTTTGGCCAAAGCATTGGAGCTAGTTGTATTAGATACACGATACTCGATGATCTCGATTTGCATTAACGCATGCATAGCGTCAAGTATGTATATGGTTTGACCGACCGTGACCCTATAACTTGATCGGGACATTTGAAAGAAGGGTTTATACGTATACCGGTATTCACGACGAGAATGGTTCTTGAATGATCCCAATCATTCGTTCTCGGCATGCAGTGTAGGCCACCAGCCGGCTAGGTGGTGCTACTACTCTTTGGTTCCTCCCATTGCCGATCGAGACGGACCTACCGAGTCGCGCATTAGGATTGGCAACGGAATGAATCGAGCTAATTCTCTCATTATGAATATTAGATATCGATATCTAATTTTGGAACATTCGATGTTTAAATCGATTTATTGGATAAATTGATTTACGCCTAATGAATTAAATAAATTACTGGGTGATTAATTTAATTCATGAATATAATTATTTCTTGGAGAAATTAATTATGTTATTTTGTATTTGATATGTTTAATTAATTGGATTAATTAAACGACATAAATACATCGGAACGGAATAGGAGTTTATCTGTTTGGACTCACGGGAGTCCGAAACGAACCGAACTCGACTGTTTTCTAGCATGGGCCAACCCCCCACTTGTTACCATGTGTGTGTATTGACTTGTCCCCATCATGGTTTTGGAATCTCATGTGATTGAGGGGACAAGTATCATATACATTATATGGGGAATCAAATCATGATATATGTATTTGTTTTCATGTGGGTTGAATAAGAATATATAGAAGACTTTGATCTCTCATCCTTACAACACTTCTTGGCATTTACGTATCATTGAGTTTGAGAGAGAGAGAGAGAAAATTGTTTTCTCTTTAGTCATCTTCTTCTTCAACCTTGTTCTTGTTTTTCTTAGAGAAAAATATCAAGACATAAAGAGAGAGTAAGATTAAAACACTTAGAGTGTAGTAATCTTCACATATATAGCTTCATCACCTAGCTCTAGCTGTATCCTCGGAGGATAGCAAGGTGTTGTCATTCCGTTCGTTTCTCCGGCGCGTGGCAAGTAGAGACGCGGTGCTTTCGGCGTTGGATCGTTCAAGAGCTTGGGGAATAGCTCAAGAGAAGGTTACCATTTAATCAACGGACTTCGAGGGTTAGCTTCTTACAACTCTTGCTTTTCGTTTATATATTCGTATATACGTAGCTCGATCGATCATCGTAGGGATTCGGATCGAATTAATTTTCGTTTTACCGCTTCCGCTGGGCCTTCGTTTTAGGCACCGAATGCCAACAGTGGTATCGGAGCGTAGGTCTTGCGATCGTATATACGATATTAGCGTTTGGAATTCTTGATTAGGTGATGAATGATTTGGAATCATTTTAGTCATAATCGTGGTATATATATTTTTACGTTCGTTGTAGTTATATTTTTCGTAAGTTTATGTCTAAATATAAATCTTAATTTCTTGGAAATATGATTTATATTGAAGATATGAATGTTGAAAAATATTGATATCGATATCCTATTAAAATCGAGCTCAATCGTCGTCGGACGATTTTTTCGGACAAAGGGCGTGTTGTTGCCAGGGTGACTCGCCGTGTCCGTGACACGGGCCGTGTCGGCGATCCCAGCCACCGCGGCACTCCGACCGTGTCGGGAGACACGGGCCGTGCGGCCAAAGAGCCGCCGATCGTGATCGGCCATGCTGCATGTCTGCCGGCATCTTTGCCGGCGATGACTTCGGCCATGGCAGGCCAATTTCGCCCCGGCTCGATTTTTTCGTGTATTCTTGAAAATTAATCTCCCGTATGTTAAATTGGATTTAATATGATTAAAATGATTTATGGTATTTCATTTTATAAGGGAAATTTGATTAATTGGAATATTTATGGTCGACCGAATTATTTTGAACGTTATCATATTACCGATTGTGTGAATCGATTGGATCGGTTCGAATTGTTGATTGGATCAATGTATCTCTACGCTTTCCATTTATATAGTATTTATTGGATGAATGCTTTTTGAATGGGGATGTGGTTCGTGGACTTAGATTTGAATCGTTCGTTTTATTCGATTGGGTTGTAAAGGCCGTTTTGAGCCTATTTATTTTACTAGAAATGTTTGTATCTAGGATGCAATTTTCAATGTAAAATTTATATGTATTGACGAAGACCGGAGGAAGATCCATTTCGAGAAGACGAAGATTCAAGACGAAGACTTGTAATTAGATTACAAAGTTTTTGTTTTCTAGGAACGGTCCATGAACCACATGTTGGTAGCAACTAGGTTGTGAATGGTTGTTTCATATTGTATGAATGCCACAAACGCGCTAATATGATTAATGTGCAAAGTGCAACGTAAATCGCGAAAATTCTCCCACAATAAATTATTAAGTTTATAAGGTTTCAAGGTTTTCCTTCCCTCCATCGAGTTTTCGGGAAATTGAAATCCAAACCGGATGTGCTATGCTTCCGAGTTATCGGGGTAGTCGTTCGGGAGGACGGATAAATTACCGGAGCGCATTGGATGCCTTTCGGTTGGAGCAAATTTTATCCCTAGAAACCTGATAGGTTGTCGGATAAGATTCAATTGTGAAACTGATTTGCGTCGATGGTATAAACTTAACTTGTTCACGAACCATAGAAACCGTATAGGTTGAGGGGAGTGAACAAGGGGAAAAAGAAGATCGAATCATCCATTAGATGGGTTGGTGTTGGACACCACTTTATGAAAATTAATAGACTAGAAACCTGTTCGGTTGCCCTCTATTAAGATTTATAAAGAACTCGATCACCACTATGAAGTAGAGCGACGATACTTCCGGATTTCACATGGGAGTGTGTTATTCCGATAAAAATAGTGGGAGCTGGGTAACAAGAATAGAAAAGACCTTAATTCTATACTCAGAACATAATTAAATGAGTCACTAACTAATCTGTTATACTTAATGCAGATAAATATCAATATGACAATGAATCCACTCGCAATTCTACTCGAAAAGAACACCTTAATGGGACCTAACTTTGTGGATTGGCTCCGCAATATGATGATTGTCCTCAGTATAGAGGCACTGGGATACGTCTTGGAGACGGACATTCTGGCGCCTCCTGTGCGGACCCGAGCCAATCAGGAAGAGATTGAAAACCACGAAAAGTGGGTTAAGGATGACGTGAAAGTCCGTGCTTATATGATGGCTTCCATGTCTAATGAGCTTCAGAGAGCTCATGAGAAAATGACTTCTGCTAGGCAGATTTTATCTCACTTAACCGAGCTTTATGGTGAGCATAGTAGAACTGCTAGATATGAGATATCCAAGCAACTGTTCGGTGCAAGGATGAAGGAAGGTGAGAAGGTTGGGGAACACGTCCTAAAAATGATATCCATGATCGAGAGATTGGAGGCTCTTGATTTTAAAATGGATACTTCTCTCCAAACCGACCTTATCCTACAGTCTCTCCCTGATTCCTTCTCACAGTTTGTTATGAACTTCAACTGCAATGAGATTGCATGTAATTTAGCTAGGCTAATAAACAAACTTGTGACTGCTCAGTATCAGATGAAGACTCCGCGGATGAAGGAGTCTGCTCTTGTGATTTCTTCTGGACTTCGGAAGTCTAAGAATAAGAAGAAAAAGACCAAGAAGCGGACTGGACCACAAGCTAAGGACCTTAAGGGTAAGGGCAAGGCCCCGATGGTTCCAAAGAACAAGAAGAAGAAGGATGCTTGTCTCAAGTGCGGTGAGCTGGGCCACTGGGCTAGAGACTGTCCGATTCTTCATGGCACTTCGTACGTAACTTTTAGTTTTGTAAACAATTTGTTCTGCTCTTGTTTTTTCTACTTCTTGATACCGGATTCTCGTGCTAGTTCTCATATTTGTACCGTGAATCGGGATCTCGAACAAAGTAGGAAGCTTGGAGTGGAGAAGTTATGATCACAATCGGAAGCGGGCATAGTGTCGAGGCGACCACATAGGATCACTTCTTTTGGGTTTAGAATCCGGCTTTGTTTTGACTTTAGAATATGTACTTGTTTTGCCCAAGGCACAAAAACATTGTATCCATTCCGGTCATGGACCGAAAAGGCTTTTCATTTTTCATTGGTGATGGTTTCTGCAAAATTTATTTTAGAAATAAACTAGTGGGTACTGCTACATTGTTGAATGGATTGTATCATCTAAATCTCAGCAACAAAGTAGTTGTGAATACTATAACTAGAAAACGTGGTAGGGATGAAACCAATCAAGTTTTGAAATGGCATCTTAGACTTGGTCATGTTGGTCGACCAAGGTTTACAAGATGGAAAAAGATGGACTTATGGGTCCATTGGGATCGGATCCCTTTCCTACTTGTGAATCTTGCCTTAAAGGCAAAATGACTAAGTCCCCTTCACAGGACATTTCAAAGAGCCGATAAATCGGGATTAATCCATACCGATGTATGTGGTGCTTTGGAAGCGAGACGTGACGGATATCAATATTTCATTACGTTTATGATGATCATACTAGGTATGGTTATGTATACTTAATGAAACATAAATCCGAGGCCTTTGAGAAATTCCAGAATTCAAGGCCCTAGTCGAGAAACAAACCGGTAATCATATCAAAGCACTTGGTCGGACCGAGGTGGCGAGTATATGAGTACGGAGTTTAACGAGTTCCTTAAGGAACATGGAATAGTTTCACAACTAACACCTCCAGTACTCCTCGCTTAAATGGTGTGTCGAAAGAAGGAACCGGACTCGTGAACATGGTCCGTTCCATGCCGGGATATACCGACTTGCCGATTTACCCGTGGGGTATGAACTTCGATCGCCGCGTATATCTTGAACAGATGTCCTTCTAAATCCGTTTCCTAAAACTCCACATGAGATGTGGGAAGGAAGGAAACCAAGTCTTAATCATATTAGGATTTGGGGATGTCCCGCCTATGTCAAGAAGACTAAGGTGGAAAAGTTGGAAGCTAGGTCGCGAAGGGACGTTTCATTCGATTCCGTCTGGGACGATGGGATATCTATTCTATATGCCCGAAGATCGAAGGATCATTGTTGCTTTACAAGCACACTTCTGGAAGATGAGTTCATTCAGAAGGCGGAGCAGTAGAAGTATTTCTTTAGAAGAATACAATGAAACTCCTCGAGAGACACTGTGCAAGAAACTGGAACCGAACTTTCAAACACAAGTACAACCACCTCGTAGGTCTAGTAGGGTGTCTCATTTACTCGAGAGGTATGGGCTTGTGCACTTGGAGGAGCCGGGTCTCCATGAGGTTCCAAGTGATAGCCAAGAGACCGACCCAACAACCTATGACCAAGCGATGGTGGATGTAGACTCGCGAAATGGCGTGAAGCTATGGAAGCCGAGATAGACTCGATGCATGTCAATCAGTGTCCTGGACTCTAGTAGACCGCCCCACCGGCATAGGGCCTAGTGGGAACACCTGGAACTACAAGAGAAAGACGAATGGAGATGGCAAGGTTGACGCCTATACGGCCAGGGCTTGTGGCAAATGGTTATACCCAAAAGGAAGGGATCGATTACCACGATACCTTCGCCCGTAGCCATGATCAAGTCTATTCGCATGATGCTTGCTATAGCCGCCTACCACGATTATGAGATATGGCAAATGGATGTAAAGACGGCTTTCCTTAATGGATTCCTCGAGGAGGAAATCTATATGGAGCACCTAAAGGCTTTGTGTCCGAAGTCGATATTCGAGAAAGTGTGCAAGCTTCACGTTCCATTTATGGATCAAGCAAGCGTCGCGTAGTTGGAACCTTCGTTTTGACGAGGCGGTCAAAGAGTTTGACTTCGTGCAAAATGAAGAGGAACCTTGTGTATACAAGAAGGTTAGTGGGAGCAAGATCGCATTCTTAGTACTATATGTAGATGACATTCTACTAATAGGAAATGATGTGGGAATGCTCAGTTCTGTGAAAGCTTGTCTTTCGAGTAATTTCTCCATGAAAGACTTGGGAGAAGCAACCTATATTCTTGGTATTCGACTCTACCGGGATAGAGCGAAGAGAACAATAGGACTTTCCCAATCCCTCTATATAGATAAGATCTTAAAGCGATTTAAGATGGATGATTCTAAAAGAGGGTTCCTACCGATGCAACATGGAATAAAACTCACCTTGAAGATGTGTCCTCAAAGTGAGGAACAACGCAAGGAAATGAGTAATATACCATATGCTTCGGCCGTGGGTAGCCTTATGTATGCTATGTTGTGTACAAGACCTGACATTGCGCATCTTGCCGTAAGCGTGGTGAGTAGGTTTCGTGCAAACCTGTAGAGAACATCGATCGTCAGAAAGAACGTTCTCAAGTACTTGAGAAGAACGAGAGATATGGTTCTTATGTATGGCGGTGGAGATTTGGATGTGGTGGGATTCACTGATTCGGACTTCCAAGGACTGAAGGACGACTCGATGTCCACTTCTGGCTACATATTTACTCTTAATGGAGGAGCAGAATCTAGGCGTAGAGCCAAGCAAAGCGCGACCGCCGATTCCACCGTCAGCCGAGTATCAAGAAGACTCGGAGGCTTCCAAGGAAGGGTTCTGGATTAAGAAGTTTCTAGGAGAACTTCAAATGATACCATGTGCTGAGCTGCCTGTTCCGCTGTACTGCGACAACGACGGAGCTGTAGCACAGGCCAAGGAGCCGAGGTTTCACAACAGAACCAAACATATTGAGAGGAAGTATCATCTCGTAAGAGAATTTGTTCGCAAGGGATACATTGTGCTGCATAGAGTAGACTCGGCCGACAACGTCGCCGATCCACTGACCAAGCCACTATCTCAGACTAGCTTGGAGCGTCATCTGGAGAACATGGGTATTAGATACCATAGTGTGTGGCATTGAGTGCAAGTGGGAGATTGTTAGGAGTATGCCCTCGAATGCCACTCAGAGGTTGTTGAGTGAGGGCATTGTACTTGTAATTATGTAAACCATTTATATAAGGCAAATGAATGTTTCTTTATTTACTGGTAGTTACTGGAATTCCTAACTCGTAAATAAACATATAGAAACTAGTCCATGTATTTGAGAGCAAAACGTTCCACTCCTTATTGGATAAGGGGGTCGGCACTGGAAAGGTTATAGCTCAAATACTTAATCGTCATAAGTCGATGAAACTTGACTGGGCGTTAAGTTTATGTGAAGACTTGTATGACGTGTTCTTTGATATGGAGAGTGCCTGTCGAACACTAATGGTTAGTGGGAGCACACGTTATAGGTATGCTAATTGGATTAGTATACTCGAACCGACTCACCCTCGATTCGTCACATGGATTTCACTCCGGGACAGTCAATGACGGAATCGAAAGGTTGTGATAGGTATTCGTGAACCTTCGACTTGAGGATTTAGTAGGGATGTGCTTGTGACGTCAAGATTTTCATTAGAGTAGTTCGACCTATAAACCGGAAGGCGGGGTCAACCTCGACGTGCATCTTGACGGCAAGTAGCGAGTCCTACCGAATACCAAGATAGAATTCTTTCTCCGTTAGTGAGCGGGTTATATGTCCTATGCGGTTATTGCGATGAGATCATAAGTCTTTGGCCAAAGCATTGGAGCTAGTTGTATTAGATACACGACACTCGATGATCTCGATTTGCATTAACGCATGCATAGCGTCAAGTACAGATATGGTTTGACCGACCGTGACCCTATAACTTGATCGGGACATTTGAAAGAAGGGTTTATACGTATACCGGTATTCACGATGAATGGTTCTTGAATGATCCCAATCATTCGTTCTCGATCGGTGTGTAGGCCACCAGCCGCTAGGTGGTGCTACTACTCTTTGGTTCCTCCCATTGCCGATCGAGACGGACCTACCGAGTCGCGCATTAGGATTGACAACGGAATGAATCGAGCTAATTCTCTCATTATGAATATTAGATATTGGATATCTAATTTTGGAACATTGGATGTTTAAATCGATTTATTGGATAAATTGATTTATTTACCTAATGAATTAAATAAATTAATGGGTGATTAATTTAATTCATGAATATAATTATTTCTTGGAGAAATTAATTATGTTATTTTGTATTTGATATGTTTAATTAATTGGATTAATTAAACGACATAAATACATCGGAACGGAATAGGAGTTTATCTGTTTAGACTCACTGAGTCCGAAAAGAACCGAACTCGACCGCTTTTCTAGCATGGGCCAACCCCCCACTTATTACCATGTGTGTGTATTGACTTGTCCCCATCATGGTTTTGGAATCTCATGTGATTGAGGGGACAAGTATCATATACATTATATGGGGAATCAAATCATGATATATGTATTTGTTTTCATGTGGGTTGAATAAGAATATATAGAAGACTTTGATCTCTCATCCTTACAACACTTCTTGGCATTTACGTATCATTGAGTTTGAGAGAGAGAGAGAGAAAATTGTTTTCTCTTTAGTCATCTTCTTCTTCAACCTTGTTCTTGTTTTTCTTAGAGAAAAATATCAAGACATAAAGAGAGAGTAAGATTAAAACAGTTAGAGTGTAGTAATCTTCACATATATAGCTTCATCACCTAGCTCTAGCCGTATCCTCGGAGGATAGCAAGGTGTTGTCATTCCGTTCGTTTCTCCGGCGCGTGGCAAGTAGAGACGCGGTGCTTTCGGCGTTGGATCGTTCAAGAGCTTGGGGAATAGCTCAAGAGAAGGTTACCATTTAATCAACGGACTTCGAGGGTTAGTTTCTTACAACTCTTTCTTTTCGTTTATATATTCGTATATACGTAGCTCGATCGATCATCGTAGGGATTCGGATCGAATTAATTTTCGTTTTACCGCTTCCGCTGGGCCTTCGTTTTAGGCACCGAATCCCAACAATTTGGGTCTAGTTGAGTTTTGTTTTGCACATCATCACACCGCTGCCAGCATCTCGGTACTTCTAGTGCTTGTAAGTTTTCCTTACTCGATTCTTTGTTTTCTCGTACTGTATTTCCGTTTCTTGAATCGTGGATGCTTTGTTATCTTACTTATCATCAAGTTGCTTTTTGCCGGGGACGTGGGGCAGCCGGTGGGGCGGCCACGTCGCATTCTTCGGGAGCCGGCAGCACCAGTGATCGAGATATCCATGCTTCTTCTCAAAATGGCGCCGACCTTGGTGTTGCGGCTTTTATGCAACAAATGGTGAACTAAATGGCGGCGATAGCCCAGGTGGTTCAGAATCCGGCCCATGCTGCTCAGGACAGAGCTGACCGTTGGCTCCAGGATTTCATCAAGATGTATCCTCCTCCGTTCACGGGAGCCTCAGACCCGATTGGCTGGGAGGAGTGGATCAATGAGATATCCAAAGTCATCGTTGCCACCAACTGTCCCAAGGACCGCAAGGTCCCTATCGCCCAGTATTTTCTCACTAGGGATGCTACTGATTGGTGGGAGGCCGTTGGGCCTAAGGATCACGTTGCTTCGTAGGCAGAATTCAAGGACCTGATGGAGACTGAGTATTGCCCGTGGCCGGTTAGACAGGCTCGAGTCCATGCCTTCTATGATGCTCAACTTCCGGATATTCCTGCCTCTCAAGCTATTGCCGATTTCAACAAGGAGTTGGGCTACGTGAACCCCCAAGCTGTCGAGGAGAGCGACAGAATTATTCACTTTTCCAGACGGATGAAATTGTCAATTCGGGACTATATGTCTGGACCCGTATGCACCAATTTGAAGGATTATCAGAGTCGATCTCTTGCCTATGACATGTCTGTGACGGCCAGTGCGGCGGTTCGGGAGAGTAAAAAACAGAAATCCGCCGGAAATTTCTCGGGTCACAAGGGTGGAGGTCAGCAGAAATCTCAGTCTGCGAATGTTCCTGCGGGCGGTTCGGCTCATATTTCTGGGAGTTCTCGAGGTGCTGCTAAAACCTCCGTTCGTGAACTCATATGCTTTAACTGTTGCTTGTCGGGCCATAAGAACCGGGAGTGTCCTCGTTCGCCGTTGACTTGTCATACTTGTGGTCAGACGGGCCACAAGGCTTCCTTTTGTAAATAGATCCGATAGATCCGCAGTGCCCGTTCTTCTCATCTAGTGCCTAGGGATCCGAGTGTGAACCAGGGCTCGTTTGCTCCGCAGTCTCCACCGAGTGCCAGCCGGGGGAGAGGTCGGGGTCAGCCCGCTAGAGGGGGAGCTTCCAGTGTCGGATCTGCCCATCCGCGTATCTATGAGATGAGGAGGGCCGATGATCCACTGGCCACCGTGGCGACAGGTACCGTTCACATCCATTCCCATCCCGTCAGTGTGCTTTTTGATTCGGGTGCTACGCATTCATTCATTTCTCTGGAGTGTGTGCGCCGTTTGAGTCTTGACTGTTTATCGCCTTGCGAGCCTTTCATCATTAAACTTCCTAGAGGTGATAGAATCGTTGGCGATCGAGAGGTCCGAGACTGTTCTGTGTTTATTTCAGAGAGGGCTTGGCTCTCTAATCTTATTGTTGTGGGTATCGAGGGTGAGGATTTGATTCTCAGGGATGATTAGATCGAGCGGCATGGTAAAATCATGAACTACCGCACGAGGATCATCACTATGCTAGCCGAGGACAGCACCAAGCACTCTTTCGCGGGGCGAAAGAGAAACCAGAAGTTCGTAATTAATGCCTTGAAGGCGATGAGACTCCTGCGAAAGGGGTGTACTGGTTATTGGTGCTACGCCTTGAAGGCGGAGAGTGGTGGAGTGGAGCTTTCATCGATTCCAATTGTTAGTGAGTTTCCTGACATCTTTCTTGATGAGTTACTGGGGTTTCCACCAGACTGTGAGGAAGAGTTTGCTATCGAGTTAGAGCCGGGTGTGGCTCCGATTTCGAAGGCGCCGTATCGTATGGCACCTTCAGAGATGGGCGAGTTGAAGAAGCAGTTGAATGAGCTTCTTGAGTTGGGGTATATTCGACCGAGCGCTTCGCCTTGGGGCGCACCGATTTTGTTTGTTCGGAAAAAGGATGGTTCACTGCGTTTGTGTATCGACTATCGCGAGCTAAACAAGATGACCATCAAGAACAAGTATCCTCTGCCGAGTATTGATGACTTGTTCGATCAGTTACAGGGAGCTGCGGTATTCTCGAAGATTGACTTGAGATCGGGGTACTATCAGCTTCGGGTGAAAGAGTCCGACGTGCCGAGAACAGCTTTTCGAACGAGATACGGACACTATGAGTTTGTAGTTATGCCTTTCGGGTTAACTAATGCGCCAGCGGTGTTCATGCAGTTGATGAACAAGGTATTTATTGAGTATTTGGATAAGTGTGTCATCGTCTTCATTGACGATATCCTTATTTATTCTAGGAACGAGGAGGAACACGTCCATCATTTGCGTGTGGTGTTAGACATTTTGAGGACCGAGCAACTCTATGCAAAGTTCTCGAATTGCGAGTTCTAGCTAAAGGAAGTGATTTTTCTAGGTCACGTGATTTTAGCCGAGGGAGTTTGTGTGGACCCGCAGAAGGTTGAGGCAGTGTTGGACTGGGCACCGCCTAAGAACGTGAAGGAGTTCCATAGTTTCTTGGGCTTGGATGGATACTACCGTAGGTTCGTCGAGGGTTTCTCGAAACTAGCTCGGCCACTTACGCAGTTGATCCAGAAGTCCGAGAAGTTCGTCTGGAATGACGAGAGGCAGTCGAGTTTTGAGGAGCTGAAGAGATGTTTGACTTCAGCCCCAATTTTGGTGTTGCCATATGGCAACGGGGTTTTGCCGTTTATAGCGATGCTTCGGGTCAGGGTCTTGGGTGTGTGTTGATGCAGCACGGCAAGACTATTGCGTTTGCGTCGAGACAGTTGAGACCGTATGAGCTTAACTACCCTACTCACAATTTGGAGTTAGCGGCAGTTGTATTTGCGCTCAATATTTGGCGTCACTGTCTTTTTGGCTCTGCATGTCATATTTTTATCGATCATAAAAGTCTGAAGTACATATTTACTAAACGGGAGTTGAATGTAATATCCGTAATTTCGATTTCCGGTAATATTTCTTTTCAGCGGAAGTCCGTTTTAATGACTCGATCATGACCGTATCGTCATTCTGAGAATGATTAATTCTGCACTTTTTGTCATCCGAGTTCGTTTCGGTATCGTTTTGTTGAGTTCCGTGTTCTTAAGCGGCTTTTCCGCACTTGAGTTCGATTCTTGCGAATCTCATATGAAACTGTTGTTTCGAGTTTCTCGTAAGTTCATTTAATTTTATTATTCATGTTGCGAGCTTTGGCTTGGTGTTTCGATCGTGTATCGTGTATTTCAGACGTTTTGGGCCGTTTTCGTAATTTCCCAAAGTTTGGGGTAATTATTTTCCGTTGTCGAATTTCAAGCCTTCGGGTGGTTAGAATCGTGTGTTCTCTTAGCGCTTGTATTCATCTTTGCGAGTACTTCGTAACCGTATCTTTGATTCATATTCAGGTTCGGGTTTCGGGGTTGTCCGGGCTGTCGGAAGTGGCCACGACCGAGTGACTGCCGCACATTTTGGAGCAGGTACTGGCCTGGCCGAGTTACGGCCGTAAGGTGCCGATTACGGCCGTAAGTGATCGGTAGGCATGGCCTAACGAATGCCGATTACGGCCGTAAGGGCCGAGAGTTACGGCCGTACGGGTGCCAGGCAGCTTCCGGATGAATGCCGGTTACGGCCGTAAGGTGTGATCGGGTACGGCCGTAAGGGACTGGGCAGCTTCCGGACGAAGGCCAGTACGGCCGTAAGGAGTGCCAGTTACGGCCGTAAGTTGTCGGCACACACTGGGCAGTATAAATATGATCGATCAGATGTGTTTGCACCCGTTTTTCACTTCCTTTCTTTTCTGTCCGCGGCTGGAGGTTTGGAGAGGTCATAGGCATGTTGTCAGGCAATGAATCCATGAAGTTTTGGAGTTAATATCATTGATTAATTCTTCTATAACATCATTTGATCATGCGAATCAGTTCAAATTTCCTGAAAATCCTAGTTTGGGGGATTTTGGGGGTTTTTGTTGGTTTTGTCTGATTTAACCGTAATAACTTAGATTTGTGGTGTATCGATGATTATTTAGATGTATTCTATCATTTCCCTTGTGATTCTATGGTTGGGTTGTCTAGATTCGTCATTTTGGTCGAGTTCTTAATCGACACCTTGAAGGTGTCCGATAAAAGGCCTTAGAGGGGGATTCGGGCGTTATGCGATTACTATTCCTCGTACGATCGTTGATTTATTGGTGATATGTATTAGGGATGAAATACTTGTGAAGGACTCGAGGCGGAACCCTCCCGTTCGTTGTTTTCTTCGGGGTCCGAGTTTCCCGGTCGAACCGTGTTCTTCGGGGTGTTTGGTAGCGGTTATTGAGGCAAGTATCTTGCCCATACGTTTCATGTTTCATAGGTATAATTGTTGGTAAATGATTTTATGTAAAATACGGATGTTTAATGAATGTTAAAAAGTATCAGTATGTTCTCGATAAATGTTGTCTTTCAACGATAACTTGGATGCTTCGTGAATAAGTGTGTTTTTGGCATATGGGTGTTAACTTCGTTTGTTGAAAGACTTATGATCACATTTAGTGAATGTAATAAACCGTAATCATTTACCGAGGATAACGTGTCGTTATGTGTGCTTGTTCGGTGAAGATGTGACGGGTGATATTGGTTGTTACTCCTTTGAAAGGAGGTTGTGATGCTTAATATTGCTTGGTTTGATAGTTGATTATTGTTGTGTGCTTGTTTTATGTGATGTGCCTATGGGTAGGATCGTTGAATCTCCGGGATCCATACTTGCTAGTATGGTTCGGGCGTGACTGTAGGGTTATCCATCGGGTATGTCTTGTGGGGACTCCGAGGTTCGTGGCTTGTTAGCACGATGCCGGGGATAACTTGTGTGGTTATCCATCGGGTAGGTCTTGCGGGGACTCTGAGGTTCGTGGCTTGTTAGCACGATGTCGGGATAACTTATGGTTGCGATTTGGTTATGAATGTATTTGTGCTTGTGGTCACGTGACTGTTGTTACGGTGACATGTGATTTGGTATGGTTTCCTATTGGGTTATTCACACGGGTATGTTCCGTGGGAGCATCTGAGGTTCGTGGCTTGTTAGCACGGGACGCGAATAATCCTTAGGAATGTGTGTTTGATGATTTGGGTCGTAGACCCTGTGGTTTATAATTTGGGTCTTGGACCCCGTGTTTTGTGAATTGGGTCGTGGACCCCGTGTGTTGTTATCGTAATTGTGCTTTGGGAAAATGATGTTTGGGTTGTGTCCCTAAATGTTTTCAAAACTCCCAAGATCGTAAAATGTTTTTACAAGATGTATATCGGGTTTACCTCTATCTTTAGATTTAACCGTTTTGATCAAGTTATTTACCTCGGGAAGTATGTTTATCATTTCTAAGTCCTTGGAGTATGATATGTATGGCCTTTTTTCGTATTTTATACTTGCACTAGCAAAACAGTGGAGTTTTGCTAACCCCCGAGTATTCGGGGGGTGGATCTCTGTATTGCATTCAGGTTTTGGGGAACATAGCACAGGGTCGGCATGAAGGATGATGAAAGATGAACGATACTAATCACACGAGGACCCGTATGTTGTCGTATTGGTCTGGCTGTATTTTATTACCGCTGCAGTATTCTTTCCCCGTTGTACGTGAGTGTGTTGTATTCGACCCCTG
The DNA here is from genome assembly GCA_033398695.1 of Orobanche coerulescens. Taxonomy (NCBI): domain Eukaryota; kingdom Viridiplantae; phylum Streptophyta; class Magnoliopsida; order Lamiales; family Orobanchaceae; genus Orobanche; species Orobanche coerulescens. The sequence continues at coordinate 44,993,404 of CM065810.1, forward strand.
CGTGGGCATGTATTGTAATTGAGTTGTATGTATTTATTGAAAGACCAAATTGGTCTATTGAGTCATTTTAGCCTTAAAGGCATTGTTGAGTTGTTCTATTTTGTTACCAGCCTGGTAGAACCTTGAGGAAAGGTTCTACGGCATGTAATATCCCTAAGCGGATTGGGGGTGTTACATAAATGGTATCGGAGCTTAGGTTGTGGAAACCTAGGCTATTGGGTCAAGTTGTGTCTATTGAGTTTTGTCTCGTCGGATTTTGTCTAACGGAGTTGTGTCGCGACGCGTCGTCTGAGTTGGTTGGTCGTGATTAGTATCATGGGGAGATCATCATCTTCGTGCGACCTGTGGATGTAAGTCTCCCTTCCTTGTGTTGTGCCTCGTGTGACACGAGTTACTGGTATGATTATCTGTTAAGTGACAGAGTCTCTATGCAGATTCTTGGTTTTGTGATGCGTTTATGTGACTCTCATATTTCGTGTATATGAGGAGTGTTGTCGTTATTTATGTCCCTTTGAATATGATATTCGACTGTTTGTTTCCGGTAAAAGACATGTGTTGTCTTGGTTTTTGAGCGAGTTGATCCGTGTATTGCGATGTATGTAAGTGAATGTTGTTACATGTGAGTTTTTTGGCATTCTAGCCTAATAGATTTTCGAAAAACTTGAGTATCTTAGAAAATAAATTTCGAGACGTACTTTTAAAATGAATTATTTTCTCGCGATACTTTCAAGGTGCCTTCCAGTGCCGCAATATGTTTCAAAATTATTCCAGTTGAGGACCAAAATATTTTGAGATATTTTCAATTATTTAGAAATGCTTTGCTTAGACCCGAGGGTCAAATATTTCTGAAAGTTTTTCACTAAAAGAAAAGTGTCCTCATTTTTGTTCAAACGCAAGATGGTTTTCAAAGTCTCGATAATGGTGTTTGTACTACTTTTTGTAAGGTGATACTCAAGATCTACTGGTATTTCCAAATTGTTTTCAAAAAGGTGGTTTCCGTTTTTAAAACCTATCATTCCTGTTTGCGGACCGGAAATGTATGTATAATGTTCGAACTTTCGTTAGGTGTTAACCCCGAGTTGTGGTTGAATTGGTGGTGTGAGCATTGAGTCGTTCTCTACGCATTGTTTGTTAGCCCTCTGCGAGGTGTGTGATGTGGATCTTTAATGTTGTCGTTTCATGGTGATTTGCGTGCTATCGCACCCGTGTGAACGGTTAGGACTTGAGTTTGTATGATTGTGTACATACGTGGTTGTTTCGTGATGTTTAGTAATTATATGCTGGTTACCGTTCGGGCCGTTGTAATCGTCGAACGATGCCGTGGTTGTGATTTTAGTATGTGTTGATATGTTATGCCAAGTTGGCATCTCCGGTTTGTTGTTTTGCGATGTTATGTTCCATTGTATCTAGCATTTGTATATTCGGTATGCCGAGCCGAGGTGTTTCAACCGTGGTGTGCCGGGGGCATGCACGTACCAATTGTCCTTCTCTCCAGTAACGCATTTCAAGTGTGGACCCGAGAGACACAGGATCCAGTTTTGCGAGTTGGGTTCCGAGTCTTTCGGGACATGAACTTCAGTACAGATATCAGGATCGGCTCTAAGAGGCCTATAGGAAATGTTTCCGTCAGTTGCTTTTGTGTTGTTGCCTTGTTTCCGTTATTGTGAGTTGCGGGGACGACCTTCTTTTATAAGAGGTCGAATGTAATACCCGTATTGTTTTTGGACTTCTGTATTTCCTCTTTCTTAAGTCTATCGACTCGCTCGTATTCGTTGATACTTTTTGAACTTGTTCTGTATTTCGGTTTCATGATTCGAACGAGCCATGATCTTGTTGTTAGATGTATTTTTATATGCTTAATTATCATTATTTTATCCCCATATTATGTTTAAATCTGCATAAATGAGCTTTTAATGCTTTATGTTTATATGTTTTGAAGGAAATTAGAGTCCGGGAGCTTAAACGAAGAAAAACGGGCCAAAACGACATTTTTGGTCAAGGGCCGCATCACAACAAGCTAGAGCCGCGACACAGGAACACCCAGAAGCATGCCGGTACAATCTGTACCGGGGACCGCGGCACGCTCATCCTGAGCCGCGGCCCGTAAGAAAAAAGGCGCCCAGGCCTGGCAACACAAGGGCAGGGGCCGCGGCACACTAAAGCCGGGCCGCGGCCCGCAATGCGGGATTTGTGACTGCAGCCCGCGATTTCATTGCTCAAGTCCGTTTCGACCTAATTTTCGGACGCGTTTTGGAGGCGTAAGAAAAGTTAAAAAAGGCATTGAAGGTCGAAAAATAATCATCGAAGAGTAGAAGACAATACCTAGCAAGAAGAAGCAGCGAGAACTAAGAAGCCGGTCTCAATTGTGTTTGGTTTTTCTTCCTTATGTTGAATTTGAATCTTTGTATATTGTTTTCTAGCATGTCGGGCTAGAACCCTTATTCTAGGATTGTGATGAAACCGAAATTTTGACGGATTAACTCTTGATTTTACATTATTTATATATTTCCCTTTCTATTGAGTTTTCCCAATTGTTCTTAATGCATTCAATTATGTGGCCTATGATTAAATTGTTTTAATTACGCAACTCGAATCGGGAGAGGAGAGTTAGTAGGAAAAATTGGTGAGAACCATTTTATCTTGTGAGATAGGAATATACTCATAGGAATTACGTAGCTCGTTTGAAGATTTTAGACTTTTTGGCTATTGTTGAATTAACTCACCTAGGAATAGAGTGATTTATTCACCTTAGAAAATTCTATTATCCTCGGGAGAGGTTTTAGATTATCTTAGAAATCTTCGCTGTCAATAAATTGGGAATTTACATAAATTATATGAATCGAGATTAATTCGTATTTATCAAGGCGGATTTTCAATCCTAGATTCTTCTCTTACTCGATCTCCCTTCTCCGGATTATTGATTTTTACTAGCTATTTTTAGTTTATTGCATTATTTAGTTTTAATAATTCTTCCACCACCAAATTCGATCGTTCAAATAAAACTAGAATACAAATAAATTGGTAATTAGTACGTCAGTCCTCGAGGGAACGATATCTTTCTTATCACTTTATTACTTGATTACGACTACGTGCACTTGCGTTCACTAAAATATGTAACAAGTTTTTGGCGCCGTTGCTAGGGACTGATTGTTTTTAATAATATAAATTTCCGTATTTTTAGTCTTAATTTGAGCATTATTTTATTTTTATGTTAATTTGTTTTTATTTGTTTTCCTTTCAGGAGTTTCATCTAGTGCATGAGAAAATTTGGTGAAGAAGGTCTACTTCCTTTGGATACCGAACTCGAGCGCACCTTGCGAAAAAACAGGAAGGAAAAGCGTGAATTGTCAACTATGATTACCATGGCCGACAACACCGGAAACCAAGGGATCGACAATCCCATTCAACAAGCTCAACCGGCATTGGCACTCCGTGATTATGCACTGCCACAAATCAACGCAAATTTTTCGGGGATTCGGCGTCCAACCATCCAAGCAAACAATTTCGAAATTATGCCAGCTATAATCCAAATGGTACAAGCAAGCCAATTTTTCGGACTAGCGAATGACGACCCGAATGCCCATATTGCATCCTTTCTCGAGATATGCGATACTTTGAAGAATAATGGAGTGTCTGATGACGCCATTCGTCTATGGATTTTTCCATTCTCTTTGAGGGATAAAGCCAAGTATTGGTTGAATTCACTTCCGCCAGGCTCTATCACGACTTGGGCGGAGTTAGCACAAGCCTTTTTGGCTAAGTTCTTTTCCGCCGGCAAAGACAGCGAGACTTCGGAATGAAATAACGACCTTTGGGAAATTTTTGAGATGGAATCGCTTCATGAAGCTTGGGAGTGATACAAGGATTTGCTAAGGAGATGCCCACACCATGGTCTACCAGATTGGCTACAAATTCAGACATTCTATAATGGACTGAGTGCTTCTACACGCACTCTTGTTGATGCAGCTGCTGGAGGAGCTTTAATGGGCAAGACGATGGCTGAAGCTCATTCTATATTGGAAGCGATGGCTGCAAATGCTTATCAGTGGCCTTCTGAACGGGCGAACCCAAAGCGAGTTATGGGAATTTCCGAAAGCGATCCAATCTCTACACTATCAGCCCAAGTTGCAGCTCTAACTCAGCAATTGCAAGCTTTTTCACATACCCCTTCTACCAACACCATGGAAACATGTAATTGGTGCAACGGGTCTCATCCTAGTGCTGAATGCCAAGTCAGAAACCCTTTCGAGCAATCTCAGGTGGACAAGCTCAGTTTGTGGGGAATGGAAATCTCCAGAACAATCCATATTCTAACACTTACAACCAAGGGTGGCGAAATCATCCCAATCTTTCGTGGAGGAACGGGCAAGCTTTAAATAAACCTCCGCAAGCTCAATTCACTCAGCCCACAGCAGCCCCCTCAACCACCGAAAGTCTCGTTGGAAGATGCTCTTGCTCAAATGGCGGCTAACACAAGCCAATTCATAACTCGCACGGAGACTACTCTACAAAATCATTCCGCTTCTATTCGAAACTTGGAAGTACAAATGGGGCAGATAGCAAATTTATTATCCTCTCTCCCTCAAGGCGTATTACCAAGTGCTACCGAGATGAATCCCAAGGAAAATGTGCAAGCTATCGAACTACGGAGTGGAAAGGAGCTACACGAGCAGCCAAAGAGTAGCAAGGAAAAGAGCAACCCGAGTGAGAAAACGAAGGATGAAGAGCCCAAGTCAAAATCAGTCTCGACTACCCATCCCACACCACCAATCCCTTTCCCACAACGCCTGCAAAAGCAAAAATTGGACAAGCAATTCTCTAAATTTCTTGACGTCTTCAAGAAATTACGTATCAATATTCCATTTGCCGACGCCTTAGAACAAATGCCGAGCTATGTGAAGTTTATGAAAGACATCTTATCAAACAAAAGGAAGCTCGAAGAGTATGAGACAGTGGCATTGACGGAAGAGTGCAGCGTTATTTTACAGAAGAAACTCCCACCTAAATTGAGGGATCCGGGAAGTTTCACTATGCCATGCACCATTGGAAATTCGTCCTTTGACAGAGCTTTATGTGACCTCGGAGCTAGCATTAATCTTATGCCCCTTTCCATTTTTAAGAAGCTAGGTATTTGGGAGGCCAATCCGACTACAGTCTCTTTGCAATTAGCTGACAGGTCTATCAAGTATCCAAGGGGAGTAATAGAAGATGTCTTGGTCAAGGTCGATAAATTTATATTTCCGGACGATTTTATTATGCTCGATATGGAGGAGGACCATGACATCCCAATTATCTTGGGAAGACCATTTTTAGCAACCGGCCGAACTCTCATTGATGTGGAAAAAGGGAAGCTCACTCTACGAGTCCAAGAGGAGCAAGTTACATTTAATATATTTCGATCCATACAACATCCTAATGATGTTGAGAATTGCTTTCAAATTGATGTTATTGACTCGTGTGTAAGAAGAGCTTTTCGGGAGAGCTATCCATCAGATCCATTGGAGTTCGTTGTAGTTGGATCCTCTACCGAGTTAAATCCAGAGCATGTAGCCTATCTACGAAACATGGATGTTTCACCACCATTTTTCACTCGTCAACCATGTGAGGAGCTCGGGAGTTCACCAACTCGACCCGTCCCATCCATTGAGAATCCCCCAAAGCTAGAGCTCAAGCAGCTACCAAATCATTTAAAATATGCATTTTTGGGACCCGACAATTCCCTGCCGGTCATTCTTTCTGCCACTTTGGCGGGTGATCAAGAGGAGAAATTATTGAGAGTTTTGAGGGAGTACAAATCTGCCCTTGGATGGTCTATTGCAAATATCAAAGGAATCAGCCCGTCCATTTGCATGCATAGGATTTTGATGGAGGAAGACTACAAACCATCTGTGGAGCACCAACGTCGTTTAAATCCAAACATGAAAGAGGTGGTAAAAGTCGAGGTTTTAAAACTCCTCGACGCAGGTATGATCTTTCTTATTTCTGATAGCAAGTGGGTAAGTCCGGTTCAAGTTGTGTCAAAGAAGGGTGGGATAACGGTTATTCAAAATGATAATAATGAATTAATTCCCACTAGAATGGTTACGGGGTGGCGTATGTGCATAGATTATAGGAAATTAAATAAAGCCACTAGAAAAGACCATTTTCCTCTACCATTTAATGATCAAATGTTGGATAGATTAGCCGAACACGATTTTTTATTGTTTTCTTGATGGTTATTCTGGGTATAATCAAATTTATATAGCCCCAGAAGACCAAGAAAAGACGACGTTTACATGTCCTTATGGCATTTTCGCGTATAGGCGCATGCCTTTTGGTTTATGTAATGCGCCGGCCACTTTTCAAAGGTGTATGATGTCTATTTTTTCTGACATGGTTGAACATTGTATTTAAATTTTTATGGATGATTTTTCTGTTTTCGGTGACTCGTTTGATTTATGCTTGCAGAATTTGCAGAAAGTCCTGAAACGATGCGAAGAAACTAATCTGGTGTTGAATTGGGAGAAGTGCCATTTTATGGTCCAGGAGGGCATTGTAATAGGACATCGCATATCTACCCATGGAATTGAAGTCGACCGTGCAAAAATTGAAACAATCGAGAAGATGCCTCCGCCTACTTCGGTAAAAGGGGTAAGGAGTTTTTTGGGACACGCCGATTTTTACCGCCGTTTTATTAAGGATTTTTCGAAGATCACGAATCCGTTGTGCAATTTTCTCATGAAGGATGTCCCTTTTGATTTTGACGAGTCGTGTAAAGAGAGCTTCGACCTACTGAAAAAGGCTCTAAGCACCGCCCCGGTTTTAGTCGCTCCAGACTGGAGCCTTCTATTCGAGTTGATGTGTGATGCTAGTGATTTTGCCATTGGGGCTGTTTTGGGACAGAGACGAGGGAAAGTGTTTCACGTCGTGTATTATGCAAGCCAAACTCTTGACGACGCCCAAAGAAATTATGCCACGACAGAAAAAGAATTATTGGCGGTGATTTTTGCTTTTGATAAATTTCAGGCTTATTTATTGGGAACGAAAGTTGTCGTGTGGGCTGACCATTCAGCGATTAAATACCTTTTGGAGAAGAAGGACGCTAAACCAAGGTTGATTAGGTGGGTGCTTTTCCTACAAGAGTTCAATTTGGAAATTCGAGACAAGAAGGGGACCAAGAATGTCATTGCCGATCACCTTTCACGCTTAGAAAATTCCCTAGAGAAGGCGGAGAGTCATCCACAAATTGTGGAAAACTTCCCCGATGAACATCTCTACAAGGTAGGTTCGCAACAAACACCTTGGTACGCTGACCTAGTGAACTACCTTGCAAGTAAAATAATTCTGAATGATCTCTCGCGTCATCAAAAGAAGAAGCTGATTTCAGACGCTAAGTATTACTTGTGGGGCGACCCCTTTTTGTTTAAAAGATGTCCTGATCGAGTCATTCGCAGATGTGTTCCGGAGGAAGAAATTCGTAGTGTGCTGAATCATTGCCACGCATCACCATAAGGAGGGCATTTTAGCAGAAATAGAACAGCCGCAAAGGTCTTGCAATCAGGTTTCTTTTGGCCATCATTATTCAAGGATGCTCATTTCTTTGTGTCCACATGTGACCGGTGTCAACGGACGGGAAATATCTCAAAATGACATGAAATGCCGTTGAACATCATACTTGAGGTTGAATTGTTCGACGTATGGGGGATCGACTTTATGGGTCCATTTCCTCCATCAAATAAGAACCTCTATATTCTAGTAGCAGTAGATTACGTCTCGAAGTGGTTCGAAGCGGTGGCACTACCAACAAATGGGTCCAATGTCGTGATTAAATTCATAAAAAAATATATTTTCACGCGTTTTGGGACCCCGCGTGCTATTATCAGTGATGATGGCTCACACTTTGACAACAAGTTCCTTGATGCGGTTTTAAAGAAATACGGAGTCACTCGTCGTGTTGCTACAGCCTATCATCCCCAGACAAGTGGTCAAGTCGAAATATCCAGTCGAGAGCTAAAGTGGATCTTAGAAAAAACAGTCAGCTCGTCTCGAAAAGATTGGTCCTTCAAACTTGATGATGCACTTTGGGCATACCGTACTGCATACAAGACACCTATCGGCATGTCACCATATCGATTGGTTTTTGGGAAAAGTTGTCATTTGCCAGTAGAGGTGGAACATCGCGCATATTGGGCGATAAAGAAACTAAATTTTGATCTTAAATCAGCTGGTGAGAAGCGTTGTTTGCAGTTGAACGAGCTGGAGGAAATACGTCATGATGCGTACGAGAATGTGAGGAGCGGACCAAGAATTGGCACGATAAGCATATTACACATCGAGAGTTTGTTCCGGGTCAAGAGGTGCTATTGTTTAATTCTCGGTTGAGGTTGTTTCCTGGGAAATTACGTTCACGATGGTCGGGACCATTCACTGTAGTTCAAGTATTTCCACACGGAGAAGTGAAAGTACAAAAAGATAACCGAAAGTTTAAAGTAAATGGGTAGAGGTTGAAGGTTTACACGGGAAATCCAATAGACATGAAGAAGTCGACGGTCGTCCTATCCGCCTCAGAGTGACTTCTAGCAAAGTCCGGCTGAAGACTATAAACTTAGCGCTTCTCGGGAGGCAACCCGAGCATTAGTATAGATTTTAGTTTTGTTTGCTATTTTTTTCATCATTTTAGGAGACTAATTTTTTGCGTTTTTGGCTTTGCTATGCTATCTCTCATGTTCTTGGTGTTTTTCCTTTGAGATTTTTGTGCAGGAACCTTCTAGGGAAATTTTAAGGCAAAGGGCCGCGGCAGATAAAAAGCAGGCCGCGGCACACGCAAATTCAAAATACAGGCAAACTTCTGTACTCTGTGCCACGGCACGAAGATGCTGAGCCGCGGCACACTTGTCCCAAGAGCCGCGACACGTTGACACTGAGCCGCGGCACGCCGAAAATAAAAAAAAAATGTATCCAGGAATCTGTACTATGTGCCGCGGAACGCAAGCTCTGAGCCGCGGCACACTAACCTCAGAGGCCGCAGCACCCGTGAAATGAGCCGCGGCACACGTCGAGACTCACCAACGCCCTAAACTAACTGTACTGTGGGCCTCGGCTCACTTGATACGTGCCGCGGCCCCCACCGAGAATTTAAAGAGCCTGCACACGACTCAAAATCCATTCGGCCGAAACACAGGTATTCTTCAAGTCCTTTCTTCTTCGCGCGGCGCAAGGGTATCATCTTCAAAATTTCTTCTTCTTCAATCCAACACAAGGTAATTATTATCCCTTAAACTTCAATGCAACATGGATTGAGAATTGGGGTAATACTCTTCAATCATTGATGAACTCTCCTTTTGTTTTATTTCCTATATTTCTATCACAATTTGTATCGGATTATATTAAGATTATTGATTGATTGATGGTATTTTGTCATGAATTGCTGTGATTTTCGATTGAAGTTGTTGTTGTTGGGGATTGAATTAAGCAATTATTGTTTTTGTTCTTCATTTAAGCTAACGCACGTAAGGTGTTCGATGAAATGCCCCAATGAAATTTTTTAAGCTAAACATCTTCAATTTGTCTGCAACGAATACAAATGTCGGAATAATATGTCCCCCCAACCCTTACATAATGTTTGAGTTTAAATTGTCACATCATATCCCTCATACGGAAGTGCGAGTTTTTGATGCTATATTCGTTTCTGCACGTTGTAAGTTGAGATTGGTGTAGTGTTATTTAAAGTCGTCTAAACTATCCTGCATTTATTTTTTCAGGACGTCGCTATGGCTCGGAAGAGAAAGTTGAGCACAAGGGCTAGGACGCGATCATCCCCCACGAGAGGGGAAACGTCACAAAACCGAGCAGAAGGGGAACCCCACCAATTTTCCAACCCAGAAACCCATCGAATTTTCAATGAGAGAATCCATCCTCGTCCTATAATTCCCGAGCGGGGATTCACTCCCGCTCCCCAAGACGGCGAGCTACTAATGATGATTAATGAAATTGGATGGACTCATTTCACTGCACAGCCCGAGCCGGCAGTCATTTCCATTGTCCAAGAATTCTACGCCAGCGCGTTATTACGGAATATCCAGGCTAGGCAGATGATGGGACGACCGGATACACGTACTGAGGTCGTCGTCCGTGGCCAGATAGTGGACTTCTCGGCAGCTGCTATTCGGGGCTTATACGAGCTTCCCGAGGTTGACGAGTCGGCATACAAGCGGACAGTGAGTACCCTCTCGAGGGATGCCTTACTAGAGGCCCTTGCTCAGCCGGATTCAGTCTGGGAAACACGCATCCCAGGATCCACAACCTTCTACTTCAAGAGTTCCCGCCTTAGTCGGCTCGGGCGAGCCAGGCTTTATTTTCTCTGCTTGCGAGTCGACCCGACTTCTCAGATTTGCTCGGTCTTATTTCCTCGCGCCCGACTTCTATATGCCATCATGGCCGGACTTCGTTTTGATGTGGCCCCACGGCTGGTCCGATCTATTCTCCAGTGCATTCAAGGAGGGGCCAACATGGGGCTGAAACACCCCTCTCTCATTTGTGCCCTATGCCGCGAGACAAGCGTGACTTGGTCAGATGACGAGCCGACTCTAGCACCCCAGGGTCCGATCGATCATCACATTATCTCTCACTTCGACCAGTCGGGTGGCGCGCGGGTACATCCGCGGGGACGAGGATTTCTTTTGGACCAGCCGCATGAGCACTCCCCCGAGCCGCTTCTTCTGACACATGAGCCGGCGGCTGAGACTGAGGATCAGACTGAGTCCACCCCGCCGCCAGCGAGAGACCACGGCCTTCAGGCGATGTTTGATAGCTTGAGGGAGGAGATGCGAGCGGAGAGAGATAGTGTCCTCGCAGTTGTTCGAGAGGAGATCCGCCGGGCCAACCGGCGTACTGAGAGACGCTTAGCCGCGAGAGACGCCTATCACCGGGACTACTTGTCTGTTTGGACGGACCACATCCTTCGCCCGGACGGACCTTTCATTCCTCCGGTCAGGCCACCTACACCACTCTCTTCACCGGGCGAGGTCGATGCCTGAGCTTATCTGAGGGGAGTACTTGACCTTTCTCTTACTGCGTATTATTATTTGTTGTCCATTGAGGTCAATGTACATCCCAAGTTTGGTGGGGTACTTTTTAGTATTTATTTATTTTTCGTTGTTTTTTATTCTAGCCTTGCTTATCTTCTATATTCTGGACTTTATTTGCATTCGTGAATATTTCGTGCTGCCTTGTGTAAGACTGATTATATGATACTGATTTCTTTCTGAAGAAACGGATGAGTATTGGTCGAGTTCGCATTATTCGATTTTTGTTTCCCTCGAGTATTCATTTCGGTCTGAATTTTGTTTGCATCATTGTGGTAATCTTGGCATATAAGAAATGAGACATACGTGTTTGTAGTGTCCGCATTACACGAGCCGTTGTCTATACGTTTGGTTACGCTTTTCACTTAGCTAGTCGTCCAGTAACATTAGTCTTGTTGGCATTAAATTTAGCACCTAAGTTTAGGCATTGAGTCGGATAGTCTATGATGGGAAGTCTAGTAACCAGGGGTATTCACGTGACCCGTTGTTTACTCTCGCGTAAAACGACAACCCTGAATAGACGAATGGTTCATAAAAATCGCATCTATGATGATGGGAAGCCTACCAGGGGTATTCACGTGACCCGTTGTTTACTCTCGCGTAAAATAACAACCTTGAATCGGACGTGCGAGAATAGCTATTCGAGTTTTTTCTCCACTTACTACCACAAAACAGGCTTTTAACAGCGGTTAAAATGGCCAATTAACGGCGGTTCCGGAACCGACGTTATATGTACCGCTGTTAATTTTAACAGTGGTTTTGAAATCTGCTGTTGAATTTGTCAAATAACGGCGGTTCATAATAACCGCTGTTAAATGCGTTACGGCGGTTTCTGGTAACCGTTGTTAAATATGCCATTTAACAGCGGTTATACGTAACCGCTTTTAAATATGATACTTAACAGCGGTTATAGAACCGCCGTTAATTTTACAAATAACAGCGGTTTCGGAGGAACCGCTGTTGAAGTTTTAAAAAATTTGTCCAGATTTTCCCCAAATTTTTGCATTATATTGCACAATCCAGTACCTGAATCGGATCAAACTATTCAATAAACCACCAATTCATCGAATCCAAACACACCGAAAAGAACTAACCAACACCAAATTCATTGAACCACCAATTTATTGAAAAAGATAATACAAAAACCCCCAATTCATCCAAAATAATTCATACAAATAACAAATGTACAATTCATACAAATAATTCACACAAAAACACCAAAATCATGTCGCGAGACGATTTCGAACCTCCAAGAAATAAAGTCCCCAATCAACTCGAATTTTATCAAAAACAACTTCAGACAGTGCTCCAACATCATCAAACATCTGCATATATAAACGTATAATAAACAAACTTTAAATGTAAAAGAGTAAACAGTTTTATCACCACTTCAAGTTAAAAATATACTACCTCCATCCAACCATCCAAAATACGCGCTCGGGCGATAGTCGACATCCAGTGCATAACATAATAACCACACTCCCAACCTCCATTTTGTTTATTACACTAAAACAAAATAAGACACAATTATATGAGTCGCTTTCAGTAAATAAAATCAACACACAACATACATAGTTAAAACACACACACACTGACACAAACACATAAAGCACACAAGCACACAAACACACAATGCACAAAAAAAAACACACACACACACACACAGACACACACTTCACACACACTGCACACAAACATACACAAACACACACATACAGACAGTACCCACACACACACATTGCACACAAACACACATACACACACACACAGTACACATTACACAAACACAAACACACACAGCACACAAACACACACACACACACACACACACACACACACACACACACACTGCACAAACAGAAAAAAAAAACACAAACACACACACTGCACACAGCATAAACACAATACACACACAAACAGAAAAAAAAAACACAAATATAAACACACAGTACACACAACACACACACACATACTGCACACAAACACACACATACACACAGTACACACATAAACAAACACACACACACACACATATAGTACACACACACACACACTGCACAAACAGAAAAAAATAACACAAACACACACACACACTGCACAGCTAAACACACAATACACACACAAATAGAAAAAAAAAAACATAAACACACAATACACACACAAACATAAACACACACAACACACACAGTGTAACACCCCAAACCAGGCGGATATTACAGTGCCGTGGACCCCCGACTGGGACCCACCAGGCGAATGAAAAAGGATGAATTACACAGGGTAAATGTAGTACCGAACCACATTATAACATCAATTACTCCGATTAGGAGTTTCATACAACACACCCAGGATAATATAGAATACTTGTGTATCTTATGTGACGATAAAATACACGACACTGAATGAAATGAGTATTCGAAAGTAATGTCTGCAGCGGAATAATAAAGAAAACATAAATGACTGAATAAATGATCGAAAGGATTGGGGCCCCTTCTAGTATCACTGGGACTCTCCGCCGTCAACGTGCTCTCCCGCGCTTTGCCTTGCCATGACACGAAAAACAATATCCCCAAACGGGTCGATTATACGAGAACAACAATCCTCAAGGGTTGAAAATACACAATCATGATATATCCAAATTATGAATTATCCTGTCGAACATACGCAATCAAACATGCTATATGAATCGACTATCGACGGCTCAAAGGAATGGCGCCACACTACGTCCGGATGGAAATGTGTCCGTGCACAAGCCACCAACGATCAAACACGCGTGGTCTTGTACCTAATCGGTCTCACGAGCAATCGACTCGTGCACACCCAATGTGAGGCCAACAACCAACACACGACCATAATGTGCCCGACATGAAAATCCTACACATACCAACCGGCACGCCAGTATGACCCGGAATGCCACAATATGACAAAAGTGACAACGAAAATGAATAATGACTCACCAAGATTAAATGATGGTGAAATGAATGATAGCTCAATGAAATGATCGGAACCGTCGTTCCTTATGACTGAGGTGATTAATTGACAATGACGAGTTTTGATACGATTAATACAATGATGAATGAGTTATGATTATGAATGAACAACGACAAAAGGAATGAATATCCTTTTAACCGAGTAAGAATTAACTTACACAATACCGATGATGAATGTCCGTCCACGAACAACGTCCTAACCAAGATACCGGTCGCTCGAACAACCTTAATTCAATACAATTACCAACAATCCGATCAATAACGAATTAAACACGAACATAACGAACTCAAGACGTCGATACGATTAAACCAAGTTCATAGGGGCATTATATCGAACACTTTGAGGCCAACTTCGATTGATTACAACTAAACCTCAACAATACCAATCTCAAATCCCCAAGAAGTGCTTCAAATCAATAAAACATCTCCAATACGATCAATAGTCCGTTAAGAATATCAAAAACGTGATTATAACAACTATTAATCGGAAATCCCCAAATCCAACTCGATATTCAAAGTGTTCTAGAATAAATCCCTCAAAAATCCAATGAATCCTTATACAAACTCATAATCATATACATATCCCTTCATAAAACATGATTATAACGTCAAAAAAATCATAACTAAACACAAAATCGAAATCCAAGGTGTTGAAGAAATTACCTCTTGAAGATCTAACCACTTCGATCCGATGAACACGAGTTATAACGAGTACCCAAGCTTCCCAAAGGAATGAAGATGATGAAGATTACACACTCAAGTGATTGATGATGATAAAAACTCTCTCTCAACCCTCTCTCGGATGAAGAAGGAAAAAATGAAAAGTGAAGTGAAATGACCCGCCAAGTCATTAAATCTGCCGGAAGTTACGGCCAGAACTCGCCCTCTTACGGCCGTAACTTTCCAAGTCAACGCCTTACGGCCAGAATCGCCAACTCAGACGGCCAGAACTCGCTTCGTCAAAGCTCGCCGACACTTTACGGCCAGAATCGATCCTGAGTTACGGCGTAACCCGCCTTCGTCAAAAACATCCGTCGACACCCTTACGGCCAGAATCGCACACCTTACGGCCGTAACTCGGATGATACGGCCGTATCCGGCCAAATCTTACGGCGTAAGCCCTCTCCGTCAACGGCCAGCACTCGCCGCACAGACGGCCAGAATCGGCCAACTCAGACGGCCAGACTGCTCGACTTACGGCCGTATGCCGCAACCCTTACGGCCGTAAGTCACCCTTGGTCGACAACACCCAAAACTTACGAACACCACTTACGGCCGTATCTCACCATCCTTACGGCCGTAACTCACCTTCGGCCGAAAATGTCTCGGTAGCTGCCAGACGGCCAGAATCGGCCAAATTCTTACGGCCGTACCTGCTCAACTTACGGCCGTACCACAGGACCTTACGGCCGTAAGTCCCTTTCGTCCAAATGGCCTGAAACACGAACCCTTGTTACGGCCGTAACTCGATGCTGGCCAAGTTGAAAATTCCGATAACTCCGATTCCACGATACGACTGATGAATGATCCGACATAACATACGAATGTGAAAATGAACAAGTCTAACACAAGCCACGGATGATGCTCCCAGTACGACTACCAAACACGATGAAAATAATAATACTCCCGTCGATCTCTAAACGGAGATGACATGACGATCGGTAACTGATATACGATTACAACATGCCAACATTGAACGCAAATGAGTGATTCATGAATGATGAGTGATTATTAATGAGTGAGAATTACTGAGTGACAATTACAGACTGATAATTACTGAATGAAAATGAATGAATTACAACCGGGTATTACATACCCCCCCCTTAAAAAGAGTTTCGTCCCCGAAACTAAGGGTCAAACAACTCGGGATAACTCTCCCGCATACTATCCTCGGTTTCCCAAGTAGCCTCTTCGACTCCGTGTCTAGACCACTGAATTTTAACCAAAGGAATCGTCTTATTCCTCAACTGTTTGATTCGCCGCTCTAGAACTCGAATAGGACGTTCCTCATATGAATGATCGTCGGCGATCTCGATTTCGTCGAACTGGAGTATGTGACTCGGGTCGGCAACATACTTCCGCAATTGAGAGACATGAAACACATTATGAATTCGGCTCAACGCCGGAGGTAAAGCCAATCGATAAGCTAACTCTCCCACTCGATCCAAAATCTCAAACGGTCCAATGAATCTAGGACTCAACTTTCCCATCTTCCCAAAATGGAAAATACCTCGACTGGGATACCTTGACCAAAACGTGGTCACCCGTCTCGAACTCTAGTGGTCGACGACGATTATCTGCATAGGATTTACGCCGACTCGAAGTCGCCAACATACGACTCTGATTAAAGCTACCTTCTCCCGGCGGCTATAAGCATATCGGGCTCTGCCGATTGATTCGACAAGTCATCCCAACACAAAGGAGACCGACAACGGCGACCGTACAAGGCCTCGTAAGGTGCCATCTTAATGGAAGCATGCCATATTATTATACGTGAACTCGATCAATGGTAGTTGGGCTTCCCAATCCTTCCAATCGAGGACGCATGCCCTCAACATGTCCTCTAGTGTCCGAATAGTCCTCTCCGATTGCCCGTCGACCGAGGATGAAAGGCGTGATCGAGATTGAGCCGAGTTCCCATAGCACGATGAATCGATTTCCAAAATGAGACACAAATCGTCCGTCACGATCGGAAACGATACTCTTAGGAGTACCGTGCGCCTCACTATCTCCTTGATGAACAATCGAGCCGTCTCTCAGACCCCACGTATCCTTGATCTCAAGGAAATGAGCTGATTTTGTTAGGCGGTCCACGATCACCCGGATCGTGTTCATGCCACGATGACTCGTCGGCAAACTCGTGATGAAATCCATAGAAATGTCTTCCCACTTCCACTCGGGAATAGGAAGAGGTTTCACATACCCGCCGGCCGCCGATGTTCAATCTTAACTTGTTGACAGTTAAGCATCTCGAAACGAGTTCGCGACTTCTCGCTTCATATTACTCCACCGCATTAGTTTTCAAGTCCTTGTACATCTTGCTGGATCCGGATGAAAACAATAAGGGGTAGCAAGAGCTTCTATCAAAAAAGAGTTTTTCAACTCGTCATTCACGCACGCACAACCGATTCTTAAATCTCAAAAGTCCATCCTCGTGGACCACGAATCCGTGGGCTTTCCCGAGCCACATCCTCTCGGATGCGTAACAATGATGGGTCCGAACTCGATTCTCTCGGATTGCAACCTCAAGAGATGATGAAATCACTAACATACAAAGTCGTCCTCGAACTCGGCTGAGCGGACCTCGATCTCGGGTCTAAGGAATTCCTGCTGAAGCTCCTTCTGAACTGTTAAACGGGCAAGCATCTGCTCCTGAACGGACTTACGACTCAAGGCGTCGGCGACAACGTTCGCCTTGCCCGGGTGGTAGAGGATCTCAATATCATAATCTTTGATTAATTCCAACCACCGTCTCTGACGCATATTTAACTCCTTCTGAGTAAATATATACTTTAAGCTCTTATGATCGGTGAATATCTGACAGGTGACGCCATAAAGGTAATGACGCCAAATCTTCAAAGCGAACACCACGGCTGCTAGCTCCAGGTCGTGGGTCGGATAATTAACCTCGTAAGGTCTCAATTGCCGTGAAGCATAGGCAATAACTTTCCCGTTCTGCATGAGCACACATCCGAGACCCTGTCCGGACGCATCACTATAAACCACAAATCCCTCCGTCCCCTGCGGCAAGGAAAGTACAGGTGCTGACATTAATCGGCTCTTGAGTTCCTCAAAACTCCGCTGACACGCGTCGGACCACGTGTATTTCTTATCCTTCCGCAAAAGGTTCGTCATGGGTTGAGCGATCTTAGAAAATCCCTCCACAAATCGCCGATAATAACCCGCTAATCCGAGGAAACTTCGGATTTCCTTAGCGTTCTTCGGAGGTAGCCAATCCCGAATAGCCTCCGTCTTCTGAGGGTCGACCCGAACTCCGTCTGACGAAATTACATGTCCGAGAAAAGTCACTTCGGACATCCAGAACTCGCACTTGGAAAACTTTCCAAACAGTTGCTCTCGTCTCAACACGTCGAGAACTCCGATGAAGATGAACCTCGTGATCCTCTCGCTACGAGAATAAATCAAAATATCGTCGATGAAGACAACAACAAACTGATCCAAAAGTCGATGAAAACCCGATTCATCAATTCCATGAATACCGCAGTGCATTAGTTAGCCCGAACGGCATAACTACGAACTCATAATGACCATAGCGTGTTCGAACGCCGTCCTCGCGATATCCGACTCTCGAATCCAGAATCGGTGATATCCGGATCTTAAGTCGATCTTGGAAAATACCAAGCTACCTGAAGTTGATCTAAAAGATCATCAATACGGGGTAAGGGATACTTATTCTTGATTGTCACTCTGTTCAACTCCCGATAATCGATACACAACCGAAATGAACCATCCTTCTTCTTGACAAACAACACGGGTGCTCCCCACGGAGACGCACTCGGTCGGATATAACCTTTCTCGAACAACTCCTCAAGTTGGTTCTTTAATTCCTGCATTTCGGTCGGGGCCATCCGGTACGGTGCCTTCGATATCGGGGACGTACCAGGCTCCAACTCAATTGTGAATTCCACATCTCTCTGTGGAGGCAAACCAGGTAACTCGTCTGGAAAAACATCGGCATATTCCCTCACCACCGGAATATCCGTTAACATTATTGATGACTTCTCGGTTTTGGCCATATAGCACCAATAACCGACACATCCCTGATTGAGTAACCTTACTGCTTTCATCAAATTAATGACCTTACCGGAACAGCCGGGATTACCTCCCTGAAACACACATTCGACTCCATCGTCTGAAATGATAGTGACCAAACGCTTTCGGACACTAATGATGGCATCGTGACGGTCCATCCAATCGATACCCAAGATGACGTCGTCCCTCGGCAAATCTACTACGATTAGGTCCGCCGCCATACACGACCATGAAACAGATCGGACAATTCTGAATCTCACGACTTCCGACAATTCGTCTACCATCAGGTAGGCCAATGACATAAGGCTCACAACTAGTAGCACTACCCAGGCGTAGTCTACTCAAACATGACTCGGAAATGAATGAATGAGATGCACCAGTATCAAAAAGGGTACACACAGGTTGAGATAGAATATCGTGTGTACCTGAGATCATCCGGCCTCGGGATCATCGGTCTTCTTCATCTCATAAATTCGGGGCTTGCCGGCCCCCGAACCGGATGCTCCCGTCGATAGCTCTTGGCTCCGCCTTTAGCTCCTGTCGTCTTGAGCGACGCCGAGTGAGTGGCCTGATTACGCACCCCTGAATGACCTGGGGCTTGAGATGACGCCGGAGTGGGTTTAGAGTCCCTACGGCAAAAACGGGCCCTATGCCCGGAATCCCACGATTGTGGCACGTGATGATCGCCCGGACACTTAGTGCTGAAATGACCTGTTCTTCACGTTGAAAGAAGTGATGGCCGAATCGCCGCTCGCGATCGAGATTCCGCGGTTTAGACGCCAGGAGGTCGCTCGAAAAGTAGAGCCGCCCGCGGTTTCTTGAAAGTGGCACTACCGTCGACCGATTACGGTTCTTGGACTTCTTGCTAGCGACGAAGGTTGCCGCTTAGCAATTTCCTTAGCCGTAAGCTCGTAAGTAAGAGCCTTCTCAATGAACTCGGCAGTGGCACGATTATGATTAAGCAAATCAAGTCTCATACGGGGTTTCAGCCTCTTGCTGAAATACTTGATCTTGTCCGCTTCCGAGTGAATGATAGATGAGGCGAACGGAAGAAGTTCCTGAAATTTTTCGGCGATGGCGAGAACGTCATCATCCGCCGAAAGGTCGGGAGTGAGTAATTCCGACAACTTGGCCTCCCTGAGTGGGGCCGGATAGTACCTCTCCATCATGAGAGTCTTGAACTGATCCCAAGTACATGTTCCGTCTGTGGGTCTCAACGATAACCACCATGAATGAGCGCTCTTACCGAGATAGTAAGCCGCAACTGAAACTTTATGCCCTTCGGGGCAATCCACCATAGCAAACAACTTCTCAAAATGCTCAAGCCAGTGAACAATATCCGCCGGCTCAGATGAGCCCTCAAAAGTAGGTGGTCGCTGGCGAGAGATATCGCTAATGATATTGCTTACACCCCTCTCTTGCCTCTGAGGTGGCGGCGGAGGAGCCTGCTGATTTTGATTGACGGAGTTATGCATCGTCTCCATCAACTGAGCCATCTGGGTCATTTGGGCCATCATGCCCTGCATAAATGCGAGTGGGTCGACCCGAACACCCTCTGACTGAGCCGTGTCCCGGGTACGACTCCCTGACAGTGAATGATCGCGTCCAGGTGAGTGAGTGGCAGCGTCGCTGCTCGATGAGTTAGCATTATTCCTGGCATTTGCACGGGTATTCGCACGAGTTCTCGGGATTCGGCCCGCTCCACGGCCTCGTCCTCCACGTCCTCTGCCAGCCCCTTCCATGCTGAAGCGGAAAGTCATATGATGATTATATTTCTCGCATGAGTATCACATTATGATTATATTATGAAATGATGAAAATGAGCATACGCGCTCAAATACAGCGATTACATGAATGATTAGTTGACGTGACATGATTTCTGATGAAATTACTGAAATGATTATCTTGAACAATTTAACAAGATTGATGATATGATCTTCAAGATCAACAACTGAGTAATGAAATGAATTGAGTGATTAATAAGTTAACATTATCGACTTGATCACAATTGAAATTGATGAATGAGGATTGTTAACTGATGAATTATGAATGAATGATTATTGCCAGAAATTATACCATGGCATCAGAAATCTTACAGTTCTTGGTCTGATTGGCTCGGCATTTGCACAGGTCACACGTGACGCGAAAGTCCAATGATACTAGTTCGATGACGATGATTTCAAATGAGACATGACTTGGAGGGTAGTATTCAAAACCACGCTCTGATACCAACTCTGTAACACCCCAAACCAGGCGGATATTACGGTCCGTGGACCCCATTGGGACCCACCGGGCGAATGAAAAGGATGAATTACGGGGTAAATGTAGTACCGAACCACATTATAACATCAATTACTCCGATTAGGAGTTTCATACAACACACCCGAGGATAATATAGAATACTTGTGTATCTTATGTGACGATAAAATACACGACCTTTGAATGAAATGAGTATTCGAAAGTAATGTCTGTGACGGAATAATAAAGAAAACATAAATGATGAATAAATGGTGAAAGGATTGGGGCCCCCTTCTAGTATCAGGACTCTCGCCGTCAACGTGCTCTCCTGCGCCTTTGCCTTGCCATGACACGAAAAACAATATCCCCAAACGGGGTCGATTATACTGAACAACAATCCTCAAGGGTTGAAAATACACAATCATGATATATCTGAAATTATGAATTATCCTGTCGAACATACGCAATCAAACATGCTATATGAATCGACTATCAGTACGGCTCAAAGGAATGGCGCCACACTACGTCCGGGATGGAAATGTGTCCGTGCACAAGCCACCAACGATCAAACACGCGTGGTCTTGTACCTAATCAGTCTCACGAGCAATCGACTCGTGTGCACAGTCCAATGTGAGGCCAACAACCAACACACGACCATAATGTGCCCGACATGAAAATCCTACACATACCAGCAACTGCACGCCGATGACCCGGAATGCCACAATATGACAAAAGTGACAACGAAAATGAATAATGACTCACCAAGATTAAATGATGGTGAAATGAATGATAGCTCAATGAAATGATCGGAACCGTCGTTCCTTATGACTGAGGTGATTAATTGACAATGACGAGTTTTGATACGATTAATACAATGATGAATGAGTTATGATTATGAATGAACAACGACAAAAGGAATGAATATCCTTTTAACCGAGTAAGAATTAACTTACACAATACCGATGATGAATGTCCGTCCACGAACAACGTC
The DNA here is from genome assembly GCA_033398695.1 of Orobanche coerulescens. Lineage (NCBI taxonomy): Eukaryota > Viridiplantae > Streptophyta > Magnoliopsida > Lamiales > Orobanchaceae > Orobanche > Orobanche coerulescens. The sequence continues at coordinate 45,015,456 of CM065810.1, forward strand.
CTAACCAAGATACCGGTCGCTCGAACAACCTTAATTCAATACAATTACCAACAATCCGATCAATAACGAATTAAACACGAACATAACGAACTCAAGACGTCGATACGATTAAACCAAGTTCATAGGGGCATTATATCGAACACTTTGAGGCCAACTTCGATTGATTACAACTAAACCTCAACAATACCAATCTCAAATCCCCAAGAAGTGCTTCAAATCAATAAAACATCTCCAATACGATCAATAGTCCGTTAAGAATATCCAAAAACGTGATTATAACAACTATTAATCGGAAATCCCCAAATCCAACTCGATATTCAAAGTGTTCTAGAATAAATCCCTCAAAAATCCAATGAATCCTTATACAAACTCATAATCATATACATATCCCTTCATAAAACATGATTATAACGTCCAAAACATCATATCTCAACACAAAATCGAAATCCAAGGTGTTGAAGAAATTACCTCTTGAAGATCTAACCACTTCGATCCGATGAACACGAGTTATAACGAGTACCCAAGCTTCCCAAAGGAATGAAGATGATGAAGATTACACACTCAAGTGATTGATGATGATAAAAACTCTCTCTCAACCCTCTCTCTCGGATGAAGAAGGAAAAATGAAAAAGTGAAGTGAAATGACCCGGCCAAGTCATTAAATCTGCCGGAAGTTACGGCCGTAACTCGGCCCTCTTACGGCCGTAACTTTCCAAGTCAAGCGGCCTTACGGCGTAATCGCCAACTCGTGACGGCCGTAACTCGGCTTCGTCAGAAGCTGACACTTTACGGCCGTAATCGATCTGAGTTACGGCGTAACCGCCTTCGTCAAAACATCCGTCGACACCCTTACGGCCGTAACCGCACACCTTACGGCCGTAACTCGGATGATACGGCCGTATCCGGCCAAATCTTACGGCGTAAGCCCTCTCCGTCAGCGGCCGGGCACCTGCACTGCCGCGTCTGGCCAGTCGGCCAACTCAGACGGCCGTACACTGCCTCGACTTACGGCCGTATGCCGCAACCCCTTACGGCCGTAAGTCACCCTTGGTCGACAACACCCAAAACTTACGAACACCACTTACGGCCGTATCTCACCATCCTTACGGCCGTAACTCACCTTCGGCCGAAAATGTCTCGGTAGCTGCTGGGCCAGCGTCAGAATGCCAGCCGACCTTACGGCCGTGCACTGCTCAACTTACGGCCGTACCACAGACCTTACGGCCGTAAGTCCCTTTCGTCCAAATGGCACGAAACACGAACCCTTGTTACGGCCGTAACCCAAAGTCCTTACGGTAGTAACTCGATCTTTGGCCAAGTTGAAAATTCCGATAACTCCGATTCCACGATACGACTGATGAATGATCCGACATAACATACGAATGTGAAAATGAACAAGTCTAACACAAGCCACGGATGATGCTCCCAGTACGACTACCAATCACGATGAAAATAATAATACTCCCGTCGATCTCTAAACGGAGATGACATGACGATCGGTAACTGATATACGATTACAACATGCCAACATTGAACGCAAATGAGTGATTCATGAATGATGAGTGATTATTAATGAGTGAGAATTACTGAGTGACAATTACAGACTGATAATTACTGAATGAAAATGAATGAATTACAACCGGGTATTACACACAGTACACACAGCACACACACACACACTGCACACAAACACACATTATTGGTAAGGCTAACGAAAACTTGCAATCACTTAAAACTAGGAGTTCTAAAAATTTTTCCACAACTTTCCCAAATACAGAAGGCCGGAAACCAAATTCGCGAGATCTTTTGCAGCACTTTCCAGATTATGAGGGGGTAACAGTCCTATTTCGGCCGAATTCCCATGATTTCTCAAGTCAACAAGTATCATTCTCCACTCTGCATGTATGACAAGCTATGGTTTTATTGAAGACAGGAATCGGTATTATATAGAAAAAAAGGATAACGTACAATTTATCCCTTGGTTCTCATTCTCACATTCTGAAATATACATATATAAATGTCATGTGCTCAACTTGTTGACTTGTTCACGGAGTTTCAGGATTCTGTGTCGGACAACTCGTGATCTTACTCTGGATCTCAGGTTTATGGCCTCCCCAAGACTCGAACCATGTACAGTCTAGTGGAACCAAGGGTCCAGACCTTGTAATGAATCATATGTAACCTGGAAGGTACAGGATTCAATTCGAGTCTTGGGGAGGACATGAAACATGGGACAGGCCAAGCGTAAGATTATGAGATGTCTGTCACGATTCATGAAACCATAGCCAAACACAACATATTGAGCAATTTTATTCTTACATATTCAAGCAATGAAAAATGATTTTATCATATTCAATCCAAAGCACTTGTTGATGAAGGGAGCCTAAGATCGTTACTTGACACCAATAAAAACACAACATAACAAGCAGGGGCTTTTACTCAATCACAACGTGGTTTAAGGTTCATCAAAAAATGGTTTAAGCGTCAATACCAGAAGCGAAAGTTGAGACTTTGCTAGTTTCCAATCAAATAAGGATCAAAAACAGAAAACAAAAAAAAATAAACGGAAGCAACAAAGCCCGGATCCATAATGGCTCACTCTCAACCAATCAAAGATGAAATAAAAACGAGAACAGCGATCAACCAGATACACAACTAACATAATCTTCTTACAGGCGAACACAAAATAGACATTCTTGTTTACTATTCATTCACACACTCACTCACAGCACACACAACACATACTGCACACAAATACACACAAAGACAAACACACACACACACACTGCCACTGCAAACACACACACACACTGCATAGAAAAAAACCAACACAAACAAACGGACACTTCATACACGATATGTTGGGAGAAGATCCTTAAGACGAAAGTTAACATCTATCCCAAAGGGAGAAGATCCTTACGACGTTAACCACGTCTATCCCAAAATAATTCGTGTTTCCAAAAACAATGTTGTCGTACACACTCAAATATTTACACACACACACACACTGCCCACACACAAAACACAAACACAAACACACATAAACACAAAGACAGTACACAAACACACACACAGTACACAAACACACACACACAGCACAAAAACACACACACACACAAAAAACACACAAAAAAAAACAGCATACAAACAAACACACACACATACTGCCACACACACAATAACACACACACAGAGCACAAAAACACACACACAAAAACATACACACACACAGCGCACAAACAAACACATACACACTGGCACACACACAAAAAAACACACACACAACATACAAATAAACACACACACACAGCATAAACACACACACACATCATAAAAAACACACACACACAGTACACAAACACACACAGCACAAAAACACACACACACTGCCACACACACAAAAAAAACACACAGCATACAACAAACACACACACACTGCCACACACACATAAACACACACACATACTGCCACACACACATAAACACACACACAGCACAAAAACACACACACACACACTGCCACACACACAAAAAAACACACACACAACATACAAACAAACACATACACACTGCCACACACACAAAAAAAACACACACACACACAGCATACAAATAAACACACACACACACACATCATAAAAACACACACACACACACAGCATAAAAACACACACACACACAGTACACACACACACACACAGCACAAAAACAGACACACTGCCTCACACACAAACACAGCATAAAAAAACACACACAGTACACACACAATTCTTAATACAAAAAGAGAGTCATGTACCAATATATCCTGCCACAACATTTCTTTATCCGGCTTGTCAGGTACTTGCTTCCAACTCTTGTACAGTATCGAGACATGATCTTTAGCAAGTTTTCCCAAGTACGTACTTAACTTCAATTTGTGTTCGTATTTGATCTTTCCCCGTACTGGATCAATGTGAAGAGGTAATTTTTTTCCGTCAACACGGCGTTTCGACATACTTCTACATCGCGTGGGATTTCTCGATGTAGAAGTACTACGTGTATGAGCATCGGGAGATTGGGAGGAATGAGGAGAACGAGTGGGAGGAGTGTGAGGGGAACGAGAAGGAGACGCCATGTGCCTGCATTAACAAATAAATTTAATCACCAACCACAATATACACTGCACACATAAAACACATACAACGCACACACACTGCACAAATTCACACACTACACACACTGCACTCAACACACACACACACACACACACATACATACTGCACATACACAGACTGCACACACTCACACACACTGCGCGCACACACACACACACACACTACACACACTGCACTCTCACACACACACTGCACTATCTCTCTCACACACACACTGCACTCTGCAATCACACACACACACACTGCACTCTGCACTCTCACACACACTGCACACAAGCACGCATACTGCACACACACACACACAAACACACACTACACACACTGCACTCTCACACACTCACACACACACACACACACACTATACACCAATTTAATAATATTTTTTTGGACCATTTCTCGATTGTCATTAGTTATCTTATGAGGCTTTTATTGTTTTATTAATATGTAAGTTTTATTGTACGACTCGCGAGTCCACTCGTACGAGCTGATTGTTTTTAAGACATTGCTATACACACTACACACAGTGCATATACACACACACATATTTTTTTTAATAACAAATAATGAAATAATCTTAAATACTAAAATATAAAAACTTCATTCTTCACAACAGAACGTTCAAAATTAATACTAAAATTCAACAAAACCAACTTTATCATTAACAATGTCACAAAATTGAATATTAATACTACAATTCAACATAATCGACTGTGCCTTCATCATCAACTATCTAACTTGACTCTAGATAACAACATTTTCCCATATGCCTTCATCATGATCATCTCGAATGGCATGTATGTCGTTTGCTACATTTTCTTCAATGATAGTCAGCATCCGTGTTGATAAAGGAATAAACACAAATGTCAAAACTTGACTCTTCAGTTTCATTAATATCCACACTTCTACCCGGAATGACCACTGACAATATTTCATTGCATGGATCCTTGACATAAAACACCTGTTTAGCTTGATATGCCATGATAAAAGGCTCGTCAGTGTAAGCTATCTTATGAAGATCTACCAATGTAAAGCCCAGTTCATCGATTACCATACCCGTGTTATTATCAACCCACTTACGCTTAAAAATAGGCACTCTAAACTTAACATAATCAAGTTCCCATATATCTTCAATAACTCCATAGTAACTTGTCGATGCCATAACTGGATTTTTATCTTTCGAGCTTGAAAAGTGCATGGACTCGGCTTGAAGAGTAACTCCGCTATTTTGAACCGAACTTTTGTCATCTTGTGACTTTGTATAGAATGAGTACTTATTGATATGATATCCATTCCAAGTTACGACATCGGACTTCGGCCCGTAAGCTAGCCATTTTAACATTTCAGATGCGCTATCACTTTCGGAGATTTGTACCTTAAACCACCTCAAAAAAGTCTTATTATGTTCAATCAACAACCATTTCTCGCTCATTCGGGGATTCTTTGTCTTCAAAAGATTCTTGTGAGCAGACAAGTACGGAAGAACCTCATCAGTGTTATTCAAAACATACAAATGTGCTTGAAGCACCTCATCGCGATTCTTGGTTAATATTTTAACACCCCGTGTACCCTTTCCATTAAGTTTCCCATCATATCGAGACTTTGGAAGCCCTACAGATGGTGTTTGTGACATGTAATCTGTGCAAAACTCGATTGCTTCTTCTGCAATATACCTCTCAACAGTAGATGCTTTTGGACGAAATGGGTTTTTACTATACCCTTTAAAAATCTTCATGTATCGCTCAATCGGAAACATCCATCGCAAATAAATGGGGCCACACTCTTCAATCTCTCTAACTACATGGACAAGTAAGTGAACCATAATATCAAAAAAAGGAGGAGGAAAATACATCTCCAATTGGCACAAAATAACAACAGCCTCGTTTTTCCACTCATCCAAAACCAAAGGATCAATCACTTTGCTACATATAGAATTGAAGAAAAAACACAAGCGAGTTATGGCATTTCTCACTTTTTTAGGCAAGACGTCACGTATAGCCACAGATAAAAGTTGTTGCATCAAGACATGACAGTCATGAGACTTTAAGCCGACCAATGTCAGATTTTGCATCGATACAAGACTCTTAATATTCGACGAATAACCTTGTGGCACTTTAATGCCTTGTAAACAATTACAAAAGCTGATTTTCTCTCTTCTGGATAAAGTATAACATGCCGGGGGAAAATAAGTTCGTTTACCGACTACTTGCGGATGCAACTGAGGACGTATACCCATTTCCTCTAAGTCTTGACGAACCTGGACACCATACTTTGTTTTGTGTTTAACATTGAGAAGTGTGCCGATCACACTATCGCAAATATTTTTTTCGACATGCATAACATCTATGCAATGTCTAACACCTAGATGTCTCCAGTAAGGAAGATCAAAAAATATTGACCTCTTCTTCCAAATATTTGTCGTAACAGCCTTCTTTTTAGTTTTTCCAAATATAGTATTTATGTTCTTCACACGATCGTACACTTGCTCACCTGTTAAGGGCATTGGCGCAAGTCCATTTTCTGGGAATCCATTAAAAGCTTTTCGCAATCTACGATACGGGTGATGGTGACTAAGAAACCTCCGATGTTGAGTGTAAACTATTTTATTTCCAAGTTTCAACTGGATGTTTCTTGTGTTTTCTTCACATATAGGACATGCATGATGTCTCTTCACACTATATCTACTCAAGTTTCCATATGCAGTAAAGTCATTAATCGTACAAAATAACATTGCACGCAACTTGAAACTTTGCTGGCGGTAACCATCAAACACGTAAATCCCTCCATCCCACATCATTCTCAAGTCATCAATCAATGGACGTAGATAAACATCTATGTCATTTCCTGGTTGTTTTGGTCCTGAAATCATCATTGACAACATAACGTACTTCCATTTCATACATAACCAATGAGGTAGATTATATATCACAAGTAAAACAGGCCAAGAGCTATGCTTGGTGCTTAAGTTACCAAACGGATTCATTCCATCTGTGGAAAGTCCAAGCCTAAGGTTTCTTGCGTCACTCCCGAAATCTGGAAATAAATGATCTATTTTCTTCCATTGTGCAGCATCAGTTGGATGACGAATTAGCCCATCGTATTTTCTCTCATTTGCGTGCCATGTGAGATTCTTTGCATCATCTCTATTAGCAAACAATCGCTTGAACCTTGGAACAATCGGAAGATACCATAACACCTTCGCGGGAGGTCCTTGTTGTGTGTTGTCTCCATCATTCTTCACTTTGTATCGTGATACCCCACATCTAGGACACTTATGCAATTCTTCAAACTCTTTTCTATACAGTATTCAATCATTGGGACAAGCGTGTATTTTTTTATACTTCATACCCATCGGACACAAAACCTTCTTCACCTCATAGGTACGCTTAGGCAATGTATTGCCTTTTGGTAGCACCTCATTCATCAACTGGAGCAATTCGGTGAAACTTTTGTCACTCCACCCATTTATTGCCTTCAAATTAACGAGCTTCAACACGGCAGATAGACGTGTGAAATTTTCACACCCCAGATACAATGGAGTCTCTGAATCACTTTTCAGCGCATCATAAACATGAACTCTTTGAAATGATTCTTGTCCGACATCATGAATCATTTCTTCAAATTGATCACCATCTATATCTACATGAGTGTTTCAGTTGGAACATCTACTATTTTGCCATGCCATATCCACACCGTATAGTTGGTGTTTATCCCCTCACAAACAAGATGTTCATGAATTGTGTTAGCCTCATGTCCTCTCCCATTCATACACTTCACACAAGGGAAAAAGTATCGTTCATCGGGTTCCAAGCGATGTTGTCGAGCAAATTTAAGAAATTGCTCAATTCCATTGTCATACTCCGTACTCGCACGGCTTGCATTCATCCAACTTCGATCCATTTCTTCTTTTCTGTTACACATACTATGTTCATCAATTTTTTATTGTTTTGTATAAGGGGAAGAATTTCATTTCTATATGATTACTAACTTTTTGAAAATTGTTTTGACAGAGAGAATGACAAAGGTATGGTAGTCCTATAACTGTTGTTTAAAATAGAAACATGAACGACAGTTGTCAAAATAGAATTAACTGTATACTACGTCAACTTATGGCTTTGTCAAGATTGCTAACTCTATCTGCATGAACTGTTGGGAGAAGATCCTTAAGACGAAAGTTAACATCTATCCCAAAGGAAGAAGATCCTTAAGAAGTTAACCAAATCTATCCCAAAATAATTCGTGTTCCACAAAATAGTGTTGTCAAAAGCAACACACATAATTAAACACACACACTCAACTAAACCGATTAAATTATACGACAAACAAGAAGAAAATAACATGTAAAACTACATTACACACTCACATACACATAGTGCACACGCACATACATATTTTGTCCGTTATGTGCATTTGAATACCACGTTTGTAATTATTGTGGTTTTATTGAGGTTTTAACATTATTCTCCAAAACAATCCAGGTATAATTAAAAGTCCACACACAAACAATACACACAACACACACTGCTACACACAATACACACACACACATACACTACCACACACACACAACACAATACAGCCTCACACACAATACACATACACACACTGCACGCACACACACTGCCACACCTATACATGCACATACACACACAACACACATATATTAAACAGCACACAACAATCCTTAAAAGACTAGATAAAATTACCAAATAGGAGCAAAGAACAGAGTTCGGAATAATTACCATATAATTCGCGGTCGATTGCGAAACATCGGGGAGGTTACGGGGGTCGCGAGGTCGCCGGTCGCGGGGGTCGCGAGGTCGCCGGAGGTCGCGGGTCGACTGTGAACAGTCGGGGAGTCAGAAGCGTAGGAGGAAAGAAAGGAAAAAAGAAGAAAGGAAGAAAGAAAGAAAGAAAGAAAGAAAGAAAGAAACGGGGCAGTAATTAAATGGAATATTAACAGTGGTTATTAAGCAACCGCCGTTAATTTTCCGAATTTAACATCTGTTTGAGGAAGACCGCCGTTAACTGTCTTAATTTAACAGCAGTTTCTGTATTAACCGCTGTTAATTTTTCATAATATTTACGAACCGTGCCACCGCACAAATTTAACAGCGGTTTTTACATAACCGTTGTTAATTGTCCGCTGTTAAATGGGTATTTTGTAGTAGTAACTGTAGAGGGAGACTTAGTAAGTAGAAGCATTCATGAGCCCCATGAGTGTATTTTACATCAAACGGTCCCCAATACATGAGAATGGAAATCCACCCCAGGGTTATTTCATGAAACATCCTGGAGTCGAAACCTAGTCGTTAACTCGAATCATTATAATGATTATATTTAAGGGAGCGCTGTCCGAGGAAAATTATGATGATCCTTGTGTTTTTGCCACGAGACTTTGGGACTGGGCGTGTTGGCCTATTTAATCTAAACATTCATATTGGCGGTCGGCTCAATTCACGTTTGTTAATCTTTGAGCCTTGATTTTCTTCATGAGCTATTGATTTGCACTAGAAATATTTACCTTGCGAATCAATATCTGTATTGTGACTCAATGGTACGATATCCGTATTATACGCGGAAGAAAATTTATTAATCATATAAATTATAAAGAGTATTCTTTGAGATTTTCAGGGTAGTATTGATCAGTTAAGCACTATGGATTTGCACGATTGTCCACGATACTTGTAGTCTTATTTGAAATTTATTTTTGCTTGAGGACAAGCAAAAGCTTAAGTTTGGGGGTATTTGTTAGATGTATTTTTATGCGCTTAATTATCATTATTTTATCCCCATATTATGTTTAAATCTGCATAAATGAGCTTTTAATGCTTTATGTTTATATGTTTTGAAGGAAATTAGAGTCCGGGAGCTTAAACAAAGAAAAATGGGCCAAAACGACATATTTTGGTCAAGGGTCACACACAACGAGCCGAGCCGCAGACAGAACACCCGAGCATGCCGTACAAATCAGACGGGGCCGCAGACGCTCATCTTGAGCCACGGCCCGTAAGAAAAAAGGCGCCCAGGCCTGGAAACACAAAGGCAGGGGCCGCGGCACACTAAAGCCAGGCCACGGCCCGCAATGCGGGATTTGTGACTGCAGGCCGCGATTTCGGCTGTTCTGAAGTCCGTTTTCAACCTAACTTTCGGAAGCGTTTTGGAGGCGGAAGAGAAGTTATGAAAAGGCATTGAAGGTCAGAAAAATAATCATCGAAGAGGACAAGACAATACCTAGCAGCAGGAAGCAATCCCAGAGAATGGAAGAAGTCAGTCTCCAATTGTGTTTGGTTTTTCTTCCTTATGTTGAATTTGAATATTTGTATATTGTTTTCTAGCATGTCGGGCTAGAACCCTTATTCTAGGATTGTGATGAAACCAAAATTTTGACGGATTAACTCTTGATTTTACACTATTTATATATTTCCCTTTCTATTGAGTTTTCCCAATTGTTCTTAATGCATTCAATTATGTGGCCTATGATTGAATTGTTTTAATTACGCAACTCAAATCTGGACCGAGTGCGCCGATCACTGGGCCTGCATGCCCAAAGTTTGGTAAGAATCATGGCGGGGAGTGTTTATATGGAAATGGTGTCTGCTATAATTGCGGGAAGCCAAGTCACACAAGCCGACATTGTCCACAATCTAATAGCAAAGGACAAGCATCGGGAGGTCAAGCTCGAGTCTACTCAATGAATCAGGCTGATAATAGTCCCGGCACAGTATCAGGTATGCTTATGATCTCTAATGTGCCTACTTCGTTTTGTTTGTCACTGCTGCCACACACTCTTTTATGTCTACAAAGTTTTATCATGCCATTGGTCATAGAAGCGTTAGAACTGTTGAGTCTCTTGAGGTTAGCTTACCGTCAGGAAATACGATCCTCACTAACAGAATGATTGACGAGAGTATCGAGATAGGAGGAAGAGAATTTGACGCTAGTCTGTATTTGATTAACTTAATGGATTTTGACGTGATCATGGACTGGCTCGATAGACATGATGCCGATATAAACTGCCACGAGAAGAGGTGTTTCGAAGACGAGTCGATCACCTTTTATAGTACTAAGAGTAGGGCAGTACCAAGAGTAATCACATCCATGAAGGCACTGAGAAGTCTAAGGAATGAGAAATGTCATGGTTACTTGGTGAGTTTGGTCGACACTCGTACTAGTGAGGTGTCCCCTACAGACGTACCTATAGTACGGGAGTTTTTGGGTGTGTTTCCAGAAGATTTGTCGGGAGTCCCACCCAACCGGCAAGTGAAGTTTAGCATTGATTTGGTCCCTGGGGCGGCACCAACATCCAAAGCCCCATATAGAATGGCTCCGAAGGAACTTTAAGAATTGAAGGTCCAAATTCAAGAGCTGCCGGAACTCGGATTTATTCGTCCTAGTGTGTCACCATGGGGTGCACCAGTGCTGTTTGTAAGAAAGAAGGATGGGTCACTTTGGATGTGTATTGATTACAGGGAGCTGAATCGACTCACGGTAAAGAACAAGTACCCATTACCGAGAATCGAGGATCTATTCGATCAACTAAGGGGATCCGGAACCTTTTCGAAGATCGATTTGAGGTCGGGGTACCACCAACTGAAGATTAGGGAGTGTGACATTTCCAAGACGGCTTTTAGGACCCGTTATGGACATTTTGAATTTGTAGTGATACGATTTGGCCTGAGTAATGCACCGGCAGTCTTTATGGATTTGATGAACAGGGTGTTCCAACCTTACTTGGATAAATTCGTGATCGTTTTCATAGATGACATCTTGGTGTATTCTAAGGACAAGGAACAACACCAAGAGCATTTGAGGATTACATTGGAGACACTTTGCAAAGAGAAGTTGTATGCCAAGTTCAAGAAATGTGAGTTTTGGTTGAACAGAGTTGAATTTCTTGGACATGTGGTGACTTCAAAAGGAATTGAGGTAGATCCCGATAAGGTCGTAGCAGTGAGTAGTTAGGGAGTACCCAAGAATGCGAGCGAAGTTCGCAGCTTTTTGGGCTTAGCTGGCTATTATAGAAGATTTATCGAAGGATTTTCTAAAATCGCCACTCCTATGACCCAACTAACAAGGAAGGGCATGAGGTTTGAATGGAGTGAGATGTGCGAGGAAAGTTTTCAAGAGTTGAAAAGGAGACTGACCTCGGCACCAGTATTAACGAATCCTGATCCGACGGAAGACTTTGTTATTTATAGTGATGCCTCAAAGCAGAGTTTGGGTTGTGTTCTGATGCAACATGGTAAAGTAGTAGCATATGCATCGAGACAGCTTAAACCACATAAGTTGAACTATCCAATGCATGATCTCGAGTTGGCTGCTGTAGTACATGCGCTGAAGATTTGGCGTCACTATCTCTACGGAGGGAAGTGCGAGATATACACAGACTATAAAAGTGTGAAGCTTTTCACACAGAAGGATCTTAATATGAGGCAAAGGCGATGGTTAGAATTGGTGAATGACTATGATTGTACTATTCATTACCATCCGGGTAAGGCTAATGTGGTAGCTGATGCCTTGAGTCAGAAGACTAGAGGCGGGTTAGCTTGCTTGACCAATGAGGAGAGTTTGATAAAGGAGTTCTCCCAGTTGAGGATTGAGGTAGTTGAGTCTTCAAAATGTTCGAAAGCAATCCTATCATCTTTGGTCTTGCAACCAAACTTGAGGGATAAGATTAAGGAGGCTCAACCACGTAATAAGTTCTTGTGTAAGATGAAAGATCGAGCACAAGATGGGAGTATTGGGAAATTTGTCGTTGCCGCAGATGATGTTTTGACTTATGATGGGAGGTTATGTGTTTCTAAGGATCCATCCCTTAGGAAACAAATCCTTGAAGAAGCTCACAATGCACCATACTCCACCCACCCGAGAGGTACAAAGATGCACCACGACCTGAAGAAGTTCTTTTGGTGGAGAGGAATGAAACGGGACATTGGTGTATTTGTGGAGAGGTATTTGATATGTCAGCAGGTGAAGGCAGAACACCAACGGCCAGGAGGTTTACTTCAACCATTGGAAATCCCAGAATGGAAATGGGAGCATATCACAATGGATTTCGTGGTTGGTCTGCCATGAACCGTGAGGAAGAACGATGTTATCTGGGTGATAGTAGATCGTTTGATGAAGTCATCTCATTTTCTACCTGTGAGGATGTGTTGCGATATTTCCTACACGCAAGTGCACGTCATCGTTTACAAGTAATAAAGTGATAAGTAGAGTATCGTTCCCACGAGGATTGAATCTCTAACTACCGACGTTTTCGTATTCCAATTTTATTTGAACAATCGAAGTTGGGTTTTTTGGATTAATAACTAAAAGAATTAATAAAAGACTAAACAGAAAGCGATAGCTTGAATAAAAGGAATCAAATGATAAATAAGTCTAGAGTTCTGAATCCACCTTAATTTATCCGAATTTAATCTTGATCATCCGTAATAAATAATTTTCCCAATTTATTGAAGGCGGAGATTGCTAATATATTCTACCGCCTCCCGAGGTCAATAGATTTATCTAACGGCAACTAACGCACTCTATCCCTAGGTGAATTATCTCGTCGCTAGGCAAAAGCATGAAATCTCCTAAAGGCCACGTAGTTCCTATGAGTATATTCCTATCTCAGAATAAACGGTCCTCACCAATAGTTCTCACCAAATCTCCTCTCCCGATTCAAGTGAATGATTAAATCAATACAACTATTGGCGATAATTGCAAGCATTAAACATAATTGGGAAAACTCAATAAAAAGGTAATAAATTGGATAATCTTAATCAATTCGTCAAAACAAAGGTTTCATCAAAACCCTAGATTAGGGCTTTAGCTTGACATACTAAAAAGTGAAAATACGTAATAAATAAACGAAAGCATAAAATTCAAACGCAGATGAAGCTCGGATTCCTCCGTTCTTCCGCCTTCCGCCTTGAATTCCTCTGCTTTCCTCCTCTTCTCTGTCTCCAAGCTTAAGCTCTCTTAGGTTTAGATTCAATGATTCCAAGATAATTAAATTAGGGTCTTAAGCCCTATTTATAGCTCAAGACCTCCACAAATCGCGTCCATATTAATCGGTTGAAAATCGGCTTCAAACGCCCAAAATCCGCGCAGACGTATAAATCCCGCTAAGTGTGCCGCGGCTCACCCGAGCCGTGCCGCGGCACATCGCTAAAATCTGAATACAGGCGTAATTAAATCCTTACGTGCCGCGGCTCACATGGCCGTGCCGCTGCACAGTACACTACTCGCCCTTCGGTGGTGTCTTCCTTTGCCGCGGCTCGGCTTCCTTGTGCCGCGGCTCATAGTCCGATTTTGCCGTTTCGCCGTTTTGCATCGTTTAAGCTTCCGGACTTCAATTTCTGTCAATCATGCAAAATTAAGGCATTAAAAGCTCATTTAGATGATTTCACACTCCAAAATACTACAAAATAATGATAAATAAGCGTATAAAAATACGCCTAACAAATACCCCCAAACTTAAGCCTTTGCTTGTCCTCAAGCAAAAAGAATTAAAGTCAATAAAAGAATGTCGTGAATCATCGTGCAACTCATAGTGTTCAACCTAATCAATACTATCCTGCCATGCTCTCTAAATAATACGAGTGTCATAAAAGCGAGCTGCACTCAGAATAATGATTCCGCAAAGAAGTCAAGTTCAGTCCTAATCATTCGTTCATGAAGAAAATTTCAGCTCAAAGATTAACAAAACATGAGTCAAATCGTCCGTCAATATGAAAGGCCAACACAACCAAACTAGTTCATCCTGTTCCACAGTCTAAAGGCACAAATTTTACGAGTCTTATAACAAATAAACCTCGGATAGTATCCCCTTATATAACTATGCTCAAGAATTTGATTCGAGTCGACCACTAGGTTAGGATCTCGGGATGTTTCATCGGGATAATCCTAGGGTGGAACTTCCATTCTCATGTATTCGGACACCGTTTGACGTAAAAGACACTCATGGGGCACATGGATGCTTCTAGTTACTAAGTTCCCGTTTACAGCGGAGAAACAACTCGAATACAAAATTTCCGCATGTCCGAATCAAGGTTGCCGTTTTACGCGAGAGTAAACAGCGGGTCACGCGAATACCCCCGGTTACTAGGCTTCCAATCATTGACACATGTGAAATATCTAAATTACTAGTCTAATCGGGGTCGTCGTTTTACGCGAGAGTAAACAACGGGTCACGCGAATACCCCCGGTTACTAGACTTCCCTTCATAGAACGCATTCTCTCGACTTTTAGGGAAAAACTGACCGACTCTAAACTCAATTTAAGTGCCCACACGACTAAAGAAACAGTACGACTCACTATCCGGAAAATGTAGCCAAACGTATTAATGGGGATTTTAAACAAGTATGTATCATCTCTTATCTGCCAAGACCTCTACAATCACGAAAAATTTTGGACCTAATTGAATACTAAGCAGAACATAAATAACTGACTACAACTCGACTAGAACTCGCCCGCTTCTTCAGAGAGAAAGACAGTGTCGTAACATCAGTATCACACAAAATAGAAGCACGAAAATTCACGAATAAAGAAAAAACTACGGCAAGCAAGGCTATCTAAAAAAAATTTTCGCATAGAAAAGAAAAGTGTGCAACTAAATAGTGTACAGCAATAAAATAGAGTACAGCAATGAATATAAGAAACTGAAAGTAAAGCCCCCCCCAAACTTAGGACGTACATTGACCTCAATGGACAAAAATGAAATGCAAGATAAGTAACAGGTCAAGTACTCCCCTCCAGTCTGCACAGGAGCAGGCGCCGGCATCGTCCGGTGAGCTTGTATGCTTCTTGACAATTTTTCATTGCTGCAATTTATCAAACACCTTGTGTGCACAAGTTAAAATGAAGAACAAAAATTTTTATGGTTAATTCCAAATCCCCAAAATAAAAACACAGATTATAACCCTGAATTACGAAAACCATCATCAACAATTCGTTCATAAATAACAATTCCATCACAATAACAAATTCCCCATATTCCAACTCCATTCTAGAAACAACAATGATGAATAACTAGCAATACAAAACTCCAAATCTTTTCACATCAATAATCGCCTATGATTTAGAAATCAAAAATTACTTGGAGAATTTTAGAAGGAGACTGATAGAATGGACCCAACTAACCTCATCGTGTGCAGGAAGGAAGGAATGAAGGGAAGAAGTATACTAAGCAGGCCGATCGACTGAAAGAGCCTGACCTGGCTGCTCTTATTTTGCGACGGGGGCCGCGGCACAATAAAAGTGAGCCGCGGCCCAAAGTACAGTCGGATTTGGACGTTTTGATATGTCGTCGGGTGCCGCGGCTCAGACTTAGTATGCCGCGGCTCAGTGTTATAGTGTGCCGCGGCTCAGCCTTAGTATGCCGCGGCACAAAGTACAGGCGCCCTGGGCGTTTCTTGACCATTTAGTGTGCCGCGGCTCAGTTATCGGGTGCCGCGGCTCAGAGACCTGGTGTGCCGCGGCTCAGTAAGATCATGCCGCGGCACAGGGTACAGTTTGATCGGCCATTTTTCCTCAGCTGGTGTGTGCCGCGGCTCACCTGGACTGTGCCGCGGCCCATTATTGAATTTATCCCCTTTTTGCTGATTCCTGCACAGAAATTTTACACGAATTCATTAAGATGAGAGGAAAGGATGGATCAAAGAGGAAAGAAGACAAAAAGAGACTCTAAAAATGCAAGCAAACAACAAAGAATCTACAACTAATACTCGGGTTGCCTCCCGAGGAGCGCTAAGTTTATAGTCTTCAGCCGGACTTCTCTCGCATTCATCCGGCGGTGGATAAGGTGACGCTCGTTTTCTGCGTGTCTATTGGATTTCCCAAGTATGCCTTCAACCGTTGTCCATTAACTTTGAATTTTCGACCATCTCTTTGAACTTCTACTGCACCATGTGGAAACACTTGAACTACGGTGAACGGTCCCGATCATCGTGAACGCAATTTCCCGGGAAATAACTTTAAGCGTGAGTTGAATAGCAACACCTCTTGACCCGGACAAATTCTCTGCGTGATGTGCTTATCATGCCAAATTTTTGTCCGCTCCTTATAAAGTTTTGCATTTTCGTATGAGTTGTGGCGAATTTCTTCCAACTCGTTCAGCTGCAAACAACGCTTTTCCCCTGCGGATTTTAGATCAAAGTTTAGTTTCTTTATCGCCCAATAAGCACGGTGCTCCATCTCTACGGGCAGATGGCAACCTTTTCCATAGACCAATCTGTAGGGCGACATTCCGATAGGTGTCTTATACGCAGTCCGGTACGCCCAAAGTGCATCATCGAGTTTAAATGCCCAATCTTTTCGAGACGAGCTGACCGTCTTTTCTAGAATCCACTTCATCTCTCGATTTGATATCTCGACTTGACCACTCGTTTGCGGATGGTATGTTGTGGCAACACGATGAGTGACTCCGTATTTTCTCAAAACCGCATCAAGAAATTTGTTGTCGAAGTGTGACCCACCATCACTTATAATAGCATGTGGAGTCCCAAAGCGTGAGAAGATATGTTGTTTGATAAACTTGATTACGACATTGGACCCATTCGTAGGTAGTGCCACCGCTTCAACCCATTTGGAGACGTAATCCACGGCCACCAAAATGTAGAGATTCTTGTTTGATGGGGGAAATGGACCCATGAAGTCGATCCCCCATACATCAAATAATTCGACTTCAAGTATGGTGTTCAGCGGCATTTTGTGTCGTCTTGAGATGTTTCCTGTCCGTTGACACCGATCACATGTAGACACAAAGGAGTGAGCATCTTTGAATAAGGACGGCCAATAAAATCCCGACTGTAAGACCTTCACGTTGTTCTATTTCCACTAAAGTGTCCACCGTAGGGCGATGCATGGCAATGGTTCAAAGACACTGTGGATTTCCTCATCTGGAATGCATCTACGGATAATTTGATCGGGCATCGCTTAAAAAGAAAAGGATCGTCCCACAAATAGTACTTAGCGTCCGAGATTAGCTTCTTCTTTTGATGACGTGAGAGATCGTTCGGAATTGTTTTACTTGCTAAGTAGTTCACTAGATCAGCATACCAAGGCGCATGTGTTGAATCCAACTTGTAGAGTGCTCGTCGGGGAAGGTTTCTATAATTTGTGGCTGACTTTCTTCCTTCTCGAGGGAACTCTCTAACCGTGAAAGGTGATCGGCTATAACATTTTCTGTCCCTTTCTTGTCCCGAATCTCCAAGTTGAATTCTTGAAGGAGTAGCACCCACCGAATCAACCTTGGTTTGGCATCCTTCTTCTCCAAAAGGTACTTTATCGCCGAATGATCGGTCCACACTATCACCTTTGTTCCTAGTAGATAAGCCCGAAATTTATCAAATGCAAATATCACTGCCAACAATTCCTTCTCTGTTGTGGCATAATTTCTTTGGGCGTCATCGAGCGTTCGGCTCGCATAGTATATGACATGAAACACCTTCCCTCGTCTCTGCCCCAAAACAGCCCCAATGGCAAAATCGCTAGCATCGCACATTAGTTCGAATGGAAGGTCCCAATCCGGAGCGACTATCACCGGTGCCGTGCTTAGAGCTTTCTTCAGCAACTCAAAACTTTCTTTACAAGACTCGTCGAAAGTAAATGGGACATCTTTCATGAGTAAGTTGCACAGCGGCTTCGTGATCTTTGAAAAATCCTTAATAAATCGGTGCGACTATCACCGGTGCCGTGCTTAGAGTGGAAGGTCCCAATCCGGAGCGACTATCACCGGTGCCGTGCTTAGAGCTTTCTTCAGCAACTCAAAACTTTCTTTACAAGACTCGTCGAAAGTAAATGGGACATCTTTCATGAGTAAGTTGCATGACCGTGATCTTTGAAAAATCCTTAATAAATCGGCGATAGAAACCGGCGTGTCCCAGAAAACTCCTAATCCCCTTGACCGAAGTGGGTGGAGGCATCTTCTCAATTGTCTCAATTTTCGCTCGGTCGACTTCAATTCCATGTGAGGATATTCGATGGCCAAGCACAATGCCCTCCTGCACCATAAAATGACACTTCTCCCAATTCAAGACTAAATTGGTCTCTTCACATATTCGCAAGACCTTCTGCAAATTTTCCAAACAAATGTCAAAAGAATCTCCAAAAACAGAAAAATCATCCATGAAAATCTCAATACACTGCTCTACCATGTCAGAAAAAATAGCCATCATACACCGTTGAAAAGTTGTCGGCGCATTACACAATCCAAACGGCATGCGCCTATAAGCGAAAATGCCGTAAGGACATGTAAACGTCGTTTTCTCTTGGTCTTCGGGGGCTATGTAAATCTGATTATACCCCGAATAGCCATCGAGAAAGCAATAGAAATCGTGTCCGGCTAATCTATCTAACATCTGATCAATAAAAGGCAAGGGAAAATGATCTTTTCTAGTGGCCTTATTTAGTTTCCTATAATCTATGCACATACGCCACCCCGTAACAATCCTGGTGGGAATTAATTCATTATTATCGTTTTGAACAACTGTTATCCCACCCTTTTTCGACACAACTTGAACCGGACTTACCCACTTACTATCAGAAATTGGAAAGATCATACCTGCGTCGAGGAGTTTTAAAACCTCGACTTTTACCACCTCCTTCATGTTAGGATTCAGTCGGCGTTGATGCTCCACGGATGGTTTGTAGTCTTCCTCCATCAAAATCTTGTGCATGCAAATCGATGGGCTGATCCCCTTGATATCCGCAATAGACCATCCAAGAGCGATTTGTACTCCTCAAAACTCTTAATAATTTTGCCTCTTGATCTCCTGCTAATGTGGCCGAAAGAATAACGAAGGGAGTCAGCCCCAGGAATGCATACTTCAAATGAGGTGGCAGCTTTTTGAGTTCCAATTTTGGAGGTTTTTCAATCGATGGGGTCGGTCGAGTTAGTGAACTTCCTAGCTCCTCGAATGGTTTACGAATAAAGATTGGCGGGAAGCATCCATGTGTCGTGCGTAGGCGGCATGCTCTCCATTTGGTTCGAAATGCCCTAATCAAAACGGATTCCAATGGATCGGGTGGATAGTTTTCGAAAAGTTTTACTCACGCATGAGTCAATGACGTCAACTTGGAAACAATTTTCAATCACTTGGATATTTTACGGATCGAAAAATATTGAAGGTTACTTGCTCCTCTTGAACGCGCAAAGTCAGCTTTCCTTTTTCCACATCAATCAACGTTCGGCCTGTTGCCAAAAATGGTCTTCCCAAAATAATTGGGATATCTTGGTCTTCTTCCATATCAAGTACGATGAAATCGGCCGGAAAGATGAACTTATCCACTTTGACTAAAACGTCCTCTATCACACCCCTCGGATATTTGATGGATCTATCGGCCAATTGTAGAGAGACTGTCGTCGGCTTGGCTTCCCCAATCTCCAGCTTTTTAAAAATCAAAAGGGGCATAATATTTATACTGGCTCCGAGATCACATAGGGCTCTTTCAAAAGATGAATTTCCGATGATGCAAGGAATGGTGAAACTTCCCGGATCTCTCAATTTCGGTGGGAGTTTTTTTTGTAAAATAGCGTTGCACTCCTCCGTTAAAGCGACCGTCTCATATTCCTCGAGCTTCCGTTTATTGGACAAGATCTCTTTCATGAACTTGACGTAACTCGGCATCTGTTCCAATGCGTCGGCGAACGGAATGTTTATGTGCAACTTCTTGAAAACGTCGAGGAATTTTGAAAACTGCTTGTCCAGTTTTTGCTTTTGAAAACGCTGTGGAAATGGAATTTGAGGAGTGGGCTGAGTAGTCGATACTTCCTTTGGCTTAGGCGTCTCATCCTTTTCCTTCTCGTTCTGCACGTTCGGCTGCTCTTTGTCATTAATAGGCGCCCTTTCAACTCCTTTCCGCTTCTTAATTCGATTGCTTGCACATTTTCCTTGGGTTTCACTTCCGCGTTGGGGCTGCACCTTGAGCCCGAGAAGACAATAAATTAGCAATCTGCCCCATTTGTGTTTCTAGATTTCGGATGGAGGTTGAATGATTTTGAAGAGTCGTCTCGGTGCGGGTCATGAATTGGCTTGTGTTAGCCGCCAATTGAGCAAGAGCATCCTCCAAAGATACCTTTGAAGATTGAGGGGGCTGCTGTGGGGGTTGCACGAAGTGAGGTTGTGGAGGCTTCATAGCTTGCCCATTTCTCCATGGAGAATTTTGTTGATTCCTCCACCCTTGATTATAAGTGCTGGGGTAAAAATTGCTTTGTCGATTTCCATTGGCCACGAACTGAGCTTGCTCCATCTAATGTTGCTCGAACGGATTTCCAAATTGACACTCCGTGCTCGGGTGTGATCCGTTACACCAAATACATTTCTCAATGGTAACGGGGGCTGGTGCGTGCGAAAATGTCTGGAGCTGTTGTGTCAAAGCGGCGACTTGAGCTGTCAAAGTGGAGATCGGGTCATTGCTTGAAACTTCCATTACTCTTTTCGGTGTCAATCTTTCTGCTGGCCATTGGTATGCGTTTTCGGCCATATCCTCCAAAAGCACGTGAGCCTCGGCCATAGATTTTCCCATGAATGTTCCTCCGAGGTCGCATCCACTAAAGTGCGTGTAGAAGCACTCAAACCACCATAGAACGTATGCACAAGCCAATCAGAATGCCGTGATGAGGGCATCTTGAAGCAATTCTTTATATCGCTCCCACGCCTCGTGGAGCGATTCCATATCGTCTTGGGCAAAAGTGGTTATCTCGTTTCTCAACCGCGCCGTCTTAGCCGGTGGGAAAATTTTGCAAGGAAGGCTTGCACTAACCTCTCCCAAGTTGTAATCGACCCCGTGGTAAGGAATTCAACCAATTTTGCTTTATCCCTCAAAGAAAAGGGAAAAGCCTCAATCGGATGGCATCGTCGGTGACACCATTAGTTTTGAAAGTGTCGCATATCTCAAGGAAAGAAGCAATGTGGGCATTCGGATCGTCCTTCGGTAGTCCACAGAATGGGCTCGCCTGCACCATCTGAATAATGGCGGGCTTGATCTCAAAGTTATTAGCTTGGATGGTGGGACGCCGAATTCCCGAAAAATTTGCGTTGACTTGCGGCATGGCATAATCTCGAAGAGCGAGTTCCGGTTGAACTTGCCGCACTTGGTTGTCTCCTCCTTGGATTTCAATATTCTCGGCCATGTTGACCGTCGTCTGCAGCTCTCTTTTCTCCTTTTTGTTCCTTCTTAGAGTGCGCTCGAGCTCGGTGTCCAAAGGTAGTAGGCCTTCGTTACCGAGTCTTCTCATGCACTACACGAAAGGTCCTGAAGGGGAAAACAAGTAAACGAAATTAAATATGCAAAAATAAAAATAAAACGTTCAAATTAAGACTGGAAATACTTAAGTCGATATTAGAGAAATTTCAATCCCCGGCAACGGCGCCAAAAACTTGTTGCGATATTTCCTACACGCAAGTGCACGTCATCGTTTACAAGTAATAAAGTGATAAGTAGAGTATCGTTCCCACGAGGATTGAATCTCTAACTACCGACGTTTTCGTATTCCAATTTTATTTGAACAATCGAAGTTGGGTTTTTGGATTAATAACTAAAAGAATTAATAAAAGACTAAACAGAAAGCGATAGCTTGAATAAAAGGAATCAAATGATAAATAAGTCTAGAGTTCTGAATCCACCTTAATTTATCCGAATTTAATCTTGATCATCCGTAATAAATAATTTTCCCAATTTATTGAAGGCGGAGATTGCTAATATATTCTACCGCCTCTCCCGAGGTCAATAGATTTATCTAACGGCGACTAACGCACTCTATCCCTAGGTGAATTATCTCGTCGCTAGGCAAAAGCATGAAATCTCCTAAAGGCCACGTAGTTCCTATGAGTATATTCCTATCTCACGAATAAACGGTCCTCACCAATAGTTCCTCACCAAATCTCCTCTCCCGATTCAAGTGAATGATTAAATCAATACAACTATTGGCCGATAATTGCAAGCATTAAACATAATTGGAAAAACTCAATAAAAGGTAATAAATTGGATAATCTTAATCAATTCGTCAAAACAAAGGTTTCATCAAAACCCTAGATTAGGGCTTTAGCGACATACTAAAAGCTGAAAATACGTAATAAATAAACGAAAGCATAAAATTCAAACGCAGATGAAGCTCGGATTCCTCCGTTCTTCGACTTCCGCCTTCGCCTTGAATTCCTCTGCTTCCTCCTCTTCTCTCGTCTCCAAGCTTAAGCTCTCTTAGGTTTAGATTCAATGATTCCAAGATAATTAAATTAGGGTCTTAAGCCCTATTTATAGCTCAAGACCTCCACAAATCGCGTCCATATTAATCGGTTGAAAATCAAGCTTGAAACGCCCAAAATCCGCGCAGACGTATAAATCCCGCTAAGTGTGTCGCGGCTCACTGAGCCGTGCGGCACATCGCTAAAATCTGAATACCGGGCGTAATTAAATCCTTACGTGCCGCGGCTCACATGGGTGTGCGCGACAGCACAACCTACTACGCCTTGGCCGGTGTCTTCCTTTGCCGCGGCTCGGCTTCCTTGTGCCGCGGCTCATAGTCCAGCTTTTGCGCCGCTTTTGCATCGTTTAAGCTTCCGGACTTCAATTTCCTGTCAATCATGCAAAATTAAGGCATTAAAAGCTCATTTAGATGATTTCACACTCCAAAATACTACAAAATAATGATAAATAAGCGTATAAAAATACGCCTAACAGGATGACTTACAGTATGGAATAGTATGCGAAGATTTATATTCGGGAGATTTTGAGGTTACATGGTGTTCCAGTGTCGATCTTATCGGATAGAGATCTGCAATTTATGTCGAAATTTTGGTAGAGTCTTCAGAGTGCGTTGGGCACTAAGTTGAATTTCAGTACTGCATATCATCCGCAGACCGATGGTCAATCTGAACGGACTATCAAAAAACTCGAAGATTTGTTGAGGGCGTGTGTTCTTGATACTGGTGACAATTGGGAAAATATTTTGCCGTTAGTGGAGTTTGCTTATAACAATAGTTACCAAGCAACTTACAAATGGCCCCGTACGAGGCTCTGTACGGAAGAAGATGTCGATTGCCCCTTTATTGGAGCGAGGTTGGAGAAGGAAAAATTTTGGGTCCAGAATTGATCGGGCAGACTGTAGAGAAGATAGCCGAAATCAGAAGTAGAATTAAGACTGCCCAGGATAGGCAGAAGTCTTATGCTGATAAACGAAGGAAAGATATCCAATTTGAGATTCGAGAAAAGGTGTTCTTGAAGGTAGCGCCGGTGAAAGGAGTGATACGATTCGGTAAAAAGGGAAGGCTACAGCCTCGTTATATCAGACCTTTTGAGATTTTGGGTCGTGTTGGTGATCTTGCTTATAGTTTGGCATTGCCGTTGGAGTTATCGGGAGTGCACAATGTCTTTCACATCTCCATGCTGAGAAAATACGTACATGATCCTAGTCATGTATGCAATTTCAAAGAGTTGCACGTAGCCAAGAACCTGACTTATGAGGAGGTACCAATAACTGTTTTGGAGCGTAAGGTACATCGGTTACGAAACAAAGAGGTTAAACTGATGAAAGTTCAGTGGAACCGTCATGGACTGAACGAAGCGACTTGGGAACGTGAAGAAGAGATCCGTTCTAAGTATCCGACGTTCGCCATTGAAGGTACATGATTTAATTTTCGAGGACGAGAATTCATTTAAGAGGGGTAGGTGCATTTATTTTATAGTTTATAGAAAGCGCATGAATGATTTTAAATGTCCAATAATTTATTTACGAATTTTATTTCCATTTATTAAATAAGGTCAAAATTTTTCCTTATTCGCATATCATGATTGTAGTTTATGCTACAGGCTCAAGTCCAAGTTCTCAAATTATAATGGACCGAGTCATTTCGTCATATATATATATATATATATATATATATATATATATATATATATATTCAAGTGGTCATTATTTATTTTATGATAGTGTTATTAATTATTCGAGTATAATACTAACACTACTATCAATAATGTTATCTTTATTATTATTAAAAATATTATTAATACTGTTTTATTAAGTATTAATATTATTATTATTGTTATCAATATCATTTTTCAGATTTATTTCATAATCAATATTACTAACTAATTATTATTCTACATTTACTATTATTAGTATTATTATTATTATACTAGTTATATTTAACCATGTGTCTTAATTTAACTAAACTATGATTAAATTTAATTAACCACAATTAAGAATTCTGGTGCAGTCGATCACTTCCTCAAAACTCCTCAATGTTTATCTAATATACAATCCTAATCCAACTTAAACACTTAAAAATTCACAACTATAAATACACTAATATTGCAGTACAAAAATCCTTTACAAATCTATCGTCCAGCATCCAGAAAAAAAAAAAAAAAAGACAATACAATACAATACAATACAATACAATACATTACAATACAAGGGGAATTCTAGGGTTCACCCTTCCTTGTATTTGGTTAACATACACCACCTTAGATGTACTTAATTATAACCATTGGATGAATAGTAAATTTATTATAAATGATTGTACTAAATCTTAACCACATATATTATAAATGTAGTACATTATATTTTTATATATATTCTGAAAAGTAAAAAAAATTCTGAAAAAAATAAAAAAAAATCTGGAAAATTAGGAAAAAAAATTAAAAAATCTGGAAAAAAATTCGGACCTTTTATTTTTTAAGAAAAAATTATTTGGAATAAATATTAAAAATCAAATCTTTTATTTAAAATTGAAAAATAAAAAGTAAAAAATAAAAAAATTCTGAAAATTCTGGATAATTTAAAAATGTGACAAAAATACTTTTATTTTTAAGAAAATAGATATGGAATAATATTAAAAATCAGAATTTTTATTTAAAATTCGAAAATAAAAAGTAAAAAATAAAAAAATTCTGAAAAATTTAAAAATCTGACAAAAAAATCGGAACTTTTATTTTTTTTTAAAAAAATATATGGAATAATATTAGAAATCAGAATTTTTATTTAAAATTCGAAAATTAAAAGTAATAAATAAAAAATTTCTGAAAATTCTGGAAAATTTAAAAAATCTGAAAAAAAATCAGAATTTTTATTTTTTTAAAAAAATTATCTGGAATAATAATATTAAAAATCAGATCTTTTATTTAAAATTCAAAAATAAAAAGTAAAAGTTCTTATTTTTAATATTATTATTTTCAGAATTTTCAAAATTTTATTTTAAATTTTTCAGATTTTTTTTTATTTTTTATTTTTGAATTTTAAATAAAGGATCTTATTTTTAATATTATTGTTCAAGATAATTTTTCTTAAAAACTAAAATTTCTGGGTTTTTTTTCAGATTTTTTAAATTTTGCAGAATTTTCCGGAATTTTCAGAATTTTTTATTTTTTTCAGATTTTTTGGATTTTTCGGAATTTTTCAGGGTTTTTTTATTTTTTAGGTTTTTCAAAATTCCGTAGTGGAATATAGACAAATTCATAAATAAAAAAGTACTGAATTGGAAAAAATAAAAAAAAGGGTTCTATCTTTTATAATACCAAACCATAAAAGTAACAAGTTATATATCCTCATTCATAAGAGTATAAGTTTTTGATACCAACAGACATTAATACCCTTAAATCTATCACTAAAAGGTAAAAAAATAAAATGTCAACATCAACACTTTTTTGGAGGACATTTTAGTCTTTTTAAGCAAAATGGTATCAATAACTTACACTCTTATGAATGAGGATATATAACTTATCAATTTTATGGTTTGGTATTAAAAAATTGATTCTCACTAAAAAAATTATGTATGTGTGAAATTTATTTTTTAATATAAAAAATAAAAGGTTAAATACGTAATTTCAATTCTAAAAGTACGACTCTAACAAAATACTTGTACTAGATTACAATATACATATGGCTAAGATTTAGTACTATTGATTTCATTATAGTTACAATTAATCTAACGATGGAAATTAAGTACATTTTAACTTGATGTATATTCACCAAATACATTCTTGGTGGACCGCAGCAATACAATACAATACAATACAATACAATACAATACAATACAATACAATACAATACAATACAATACAATACAATACAATACAATACAATACAATACAATACAATACAATACAATACAATACAATTTAAGATACAAAGAAGGAGAAGGAGACCCATCTTCCTGCTGCACGGCCGAACCAGCACCTTCTGCAAACTCTCAACATCTTCAGCCAAAATCTCATCTTCTCAACTTTCTCCAAAGAGAGGTAAATCAATCTCTTCTCCTCTTCATACATGTCGCCCGTGTATATAAACTATCATATTGATTCATCTGTGTTAAATAAATTATACCACCATGTCGGTTGCCCTCAGTCAACATAGAAACCCAAAACCATCATATTCAACCCGGAAATCCAACCCGTGGCCATGGTCTGAACCTAATTCAATCGGCCAAAACAAAATTCAACCAAAACTTTACAAAGGGCCGACTGATTCTCTGCGATCGAGAATCAAATTTGTTTCAATCTGAACTCTTTCCACCCTTACTTGCTCAGAAACCGAATCAACTACAAAACCAAATTTTCACAAACCACGCTACTTTTATACCCATACCATCAGAAAAAAAACATCACAACTGAACCCGAAATTTAAAGCCCTAAACCCGGCAAATTCTGAAACTCGAACCTGGACGCAGTTCTCCGGCCTCCACACTGCTCTCCGAAGGACCCAGGGCTTAAGCCTCTGTGCCGCCGCTGCTGCGACATCGCTGGCCCTCGCCGTAAGCAGTCCGATCTGGACTTTCTTGGGTGTGTGTTCCGACCATGTGTATGTGTGTGTTCGTGTTGTCTGCCACTTATTTCCGACCGATTCGAGAAGGAAATTGGGGAAGAAAGGAACGGGAGTGAAAAATGAGGATTTGGATCGGTAGAGAGAAAGAGAGAGAGAGAAGAGGATAGATGGGGGGTCGAGATGGAAGGAGTGAGTTTCTGTCGGCCGAAGGTTAGGTTTGAGGGTTTATATACCCATGAATTTTTAGGGATTTTCGTTTTAGACTCAAGACTTCTCAGGTTTTGCATCTTGACCCATATCCATTTTCAGGTCATTCAATTTCAGCATTTAACCTTCAATTTCATGCGAAATTTAACCCCAGTCAGTTTTCAATACTTTTAATTTGATCCCAGCCAGTTCCCAATATTTAAATCAAATCCCTTTTACTCAATTATAAATTCAATAATTTATATTTGTTTATTTTGGGAGCTATATTAATATTAAAATTTAAATATTATTTTAGGAGACGAGGACTTGGAGCGTAGGACATGAACTGCATTTGCATCTCAAATTTTCAAGGATCATAATCGTATTTTGAGGTGGGGATTTTACGCTTGTTTTATTTAATGCATGATGTTACTTGTATATATGCTTGTTTCTTGCCAAATATTTATATGCTCAAAGTTTGCATATTATTTACATTGTAGCCTCCAATGAGTAGTAGGCATAATATGCTCAAAGTTTGCATATTATTTACGTTGTAGCCTCCAATGAGTAGTAGGCATAATGTGCTCAAAGTTTGCATATTATTTACATTGTAGCCTCCAATGAGTAGTAGGCATAATGTGCTCAAAATTTGCATATTATTTACGTTGTAGCCTCCAATGAGTAGTAGGCAGTATGCACAAAGTCCGCATATTAATGGCCATCGGGCAATCACCAGGTTCAGGCATGTCATATCTACTTGGCAACATGTATGTATTTAAATTTAACAAAGCGTTCCCTCCTCACTGAGCGAGTTGAAAGCTCACCCCATTATTTAAACCTTTCAGGTTGAGGAGTCTGGCGTGGCGGGCAAAAGCGTGGCGTGATAATAATAATTATCAGCTTTTTATTTATTTCGTTCATCTAAATTTTTAACTTTGGCTTCAATGTCATGTTGAATATTATGAATGTTTGAAATATTGAGAATTTATTTTTATTTACTTGCGAAATGGATGACCTTATTTCAATTTCCGCTGCAATTATTCAATTATTTTTTTGGGATGTTTAATCTCCCTTGAAATTATTTTTAAAAGACATTTTGAAAAGTGGTCGCTACATTACGTGTAGGTTTCTTGTGACAACTCCTTGTCATTGTAATATCCAGAATTTCTACTACTGTTGTTTAATATTATTTTATCCGAGTTATGTTGTACATCGTGGAATCTGTACAGTATGGATAAAATAATGAAGGACTAAGATGTCAGTATTAGTATAATTGTCGTATTTGTTCGACAATTGTATTTGAGGATATAATGTGTTGAGTAATGTATTCAGTATGCCGTATGTTCGTTTTTGGTATGCCGAGACGTTGGACAGAAATTGCGGGAAATGGCTAAGTGTAGCATTATTAGCGCACGCTAATATGCATTCCTAGCGCACGTTATCGTGCAGGTTTAGCGCACGCTAATGGTAAAAGATAGTGCACGCTAGTTCAGAACAGATCAGAGGGAATCTACGTGTGGATCCGGTCACTTTCGGCGCATGTGCCGATGAAGTCAACTGATGTTGTCGTAAAGCATTAGCGCACGCTAATGCCTGTTGTTAGCGCACGCTAATATCAGATCGGTCAACAGGGAATCTTGGCTTTATTGGTTGCTTTCGGCATGTGGGGTCACGAGTATATTCGGGGTAGGTGCAGACTGTAGCAAGTCAACTTCGGATAGCGCACGCTAAGGGCAAAGGACTTGCGTACGCTAGACAGTGTAAGTTACGTACGCTAATGCATGGGCATTACGTACGCAAGCACATGTACGAAGCCAGACAGTGGCCTTTGGACCGCGATAGCGCACGCTAACAAAGTCATTTAGCGCACGCTAAGGCTGTTGCGCACGCTAAACATGAGATGTTAGCGCACGCTAGTAGTGTATTCTATATAAGGGGACAAACGGGTTTTGAGATACATTTTAGTCCATTTTCTCCTTCAATCGATAGAGAGGGTTTTGGGAGGTTCTTGAGGTTCCCAAACACGGTGAGATGATGATCTTTAACAAGACTAAGATGGAGAGCGTGGATTCAAGCCTTGTTCTTCAAGTTATTCATGATTCTTGGAATGGAGTCAAATGTTCTTATTCTTGGTTCATCCAATCCAGGTAATTTTTGTATCCTTTGATGGTGGTTCGTTTTTATTGGATGATTACATGTGAGGAGCATGTTGGATAATCAGATGATGATGTTATATGAGATTCAATGGAATTTTGATAGGAGTTTCGGATGTTAGTTAAGATTCTTCATACTATAAGGATGTTGATTCATTTAACCCGATCTAAGATGGATTTCTGAATCTTGGTAATTATATTGGTCGATTTAAATGAGATGAATCATGATACTAGGTTGAATTCCAGATTGAGTATGATATGATCCTTGTTATCGAGTTGGTTTGATTGTTGATGATGTTATTGATATATGGACATTGATATGATCCTTGTGATAGTTATGGTGTCATTTATCTTCAAGAGATATGGAGATTTACGTCTCCCTTCATTTCGGATTTTGATGTTAAGATGATATAAGGATATATAATGGTTTTGATTATAAATATGGATAAGATGATCAGAACCAACATTATGTTGATTTTAGTTCATATGTTCTTTATAAAATGTGGATCATGATGATGAGATTGAATTTGGAAAAGTTATTGTTAATCTTGGAGTATGATTTCCTTTCCATTCAGATTCGTAGTCGCAAGGTGTTAGTCGAGGCTGGGAATGCATGCCACTGTACAGCATTAGCGCACGCTAAGCTTACTGGCTAGCGCACGCTAACGGGAGCAACTTAGCGCACGCTACGTTATGCATTTAACGTGCGCTAAGTAGGCAGACAGTGCAGTATTTTTGTGTTGTGATTATGAATTCGTGATGGTTTGATTTGGTTTGTTCTGACTGCGTTTATTGGAAGTTTTGTTGAACCGTTGAGTTCGATTGGTTAGTTTTGTTGGTTGTTGATTGTTATCGGATATGTGTTATTTGATTACTTTGATAGGTTGAGATTATTGATCGGTGATTATAACCGGATGTTGCGGTCGTGTTCGAGTATGTCCATTGTGTTGCTTTTGATCGGGGCTGAGGAGCTCGTAGACAAAGGCAATGTGTTCGATAGCAGCTTCGTGGTATCCGTATCGAGGCAAGCTATTACTTGCTCAGTTATAATGTTTAATGAATGGTTTCAGTTTCATTTCGTTTATAATGCATATAGCAATGATTATTACTGCAAATTCTGGAGATTTGGATTATGTGTTGTCTTTCCGATTCTGGGAGTTAAATCATAAGGTTTATGATTCATTTCGGTTATTGGAATTTTGGGTATCGATGATACATTATGGTAAAGACGAGGATAGGAGTATATGTAGTCCATGGTACGTTTGGATCGCCGGGCATTGCGGATAATCGTCGGTGATGGTTTGATATCGAGATTTCTCCCGAAGGACTCGAGGCAAGTATCTTATATCGATTCAGTTAGTGTTAGTGATTTGATCATGCATATTGTCATTCATGTTGTCGAACATGAGGTCGTCTTAGTTGATTTGTCTTATTGTCGTTCATGTTGCGTTGTTCATGTCGATGAACATATTGTTTTGCATATATGTATGCATATTGTGTTGTTTATATTGTTTTGATCCGATGGGATCGCGCGATCTATGATGAGGGCGCTGGATTGGATGTCCACCTCGTGTTGGTCCGACGGAATCATCTTGGGATCTATGCTGAGGGCGCTGGATCATTGGACGGGTTTTTTGCACCTCGTGTTGGTCCGATGGGATCATCTTGGGATCTATGCTGAGGGCGCTGGATCATTGGATTACCCAGTGTCGTGTTGATGGAATCATGTGGATTCGCATCGTTGGTTTTATATGTGTTGTTGTATGTATATTATTGGTTATCCACCTCGTGTTGATCTTGTAGGATCATCTTGGGATCTATGCTGAGGGCGCTGGATCATGGGATTTCCATTGAGTATACAATGTTGTTATTGTTTTGAGCATATTGACGTGGTCATATGAGTATGCATTTGTAGGTCTTGTGTTAGGACCTTGTCCGTATTGCATTGATATGATCTCGGATTAGACTGATATGATTGCCGTGGCACTTCATATCTCGACATATGTTCCGTATTTTCATTTGGTAATTGTCTTTTGATGGACAACCGGTTATCGTCTTGGGATTTAATGATACTATCCGATGGATCGTATTGGTCAGAACTGGTATATTTCCGTATCGTGAGTGGGTGATGATAGTTGAGAATCTTGAGTATTGTTTGAGGTGAAATACAGATATTATGTTCGAGTTTATTGGTTAATCGAGTACGAGATGTGAAATGTGATAATGGTTATTCTGATGAGAATTACTTGAGTAAGTAATGTTATGGCGGTAAGATTACGTTGGTCGTATTCTTATGTTGTATTCTCATTGGTATGTAATTATCAATGTGATGTGACGGTTATCATTGTTGGATATTATGGTTGACCCCGTCGTGGGATTTCTTTTTAGGTTCTTGGAGTATCGAGCTTGTAGCGGTCGTGAAGAGATGAGCTTCCAGGAGGATACTGGCTAGGACATGTTTTGTGCATTGAGTTTCTTCATTGGTTCTTGTATTCCGCTGCTAGAGTATCTTTATGGTTGGTATTTTTCCGCTGCATGAGTATTTTGAAACGCTCTTTTGGTATCTGGTAACTGAGGTTACCATGGAAATTGTTTTCTAAACTTTTGAGTGTCGGTCGTTTGGCCTTGTGATTTCAAATGAGTTTTTACGACGGTTTTGATAAACAGATTTTATAAGTCTTTGGGAATTTTTTTAAGATAGTACCGTCGTTGGCCTCTTGGGCATTTGTAAATGGTTGCGAGAAAATTCTTTTAGCCTTGTGGGTTCCATCTCGGGGCCCACGGCGCTGTAATATTTCTGGTTAAATCCGGGGGTGTTACAGTCATAGACTCCCTATTTATACTAAGTAACCCTAGATTCAAGAATCTAGTATTTTCTTAGTTACCCCTCATGTTGTTAAATAATATAATATATATATATATATAATATCCAATATTATATATTACTTATTATTTAATCTCCTCATAAATATAATATCCAATATTATATTTATTATTCCCACTTGATATTTATTCCTACTTATCTATAATTGTCGTACGTGGACCCAAAAAGCTTATATGTTGGTAATTATTTAATACCTTATTAAATAATAAAATCATAAGTGGCCTCTAGCAAGACATTATGATTACCCAAATAATATAAGTTAAATAGTCCATTAAACCTTTTAACGTGTCAAATCCCTTTGTCACGCGATATCATATTTGAACTAAGTCATGGAGTCTCTCATACTTATTTATGTTCAAATGCTTTCTCGATCTTAAGTAGATTGATTGAATCAAATGACTCTTCATTTGAGCATGGCCATGCATTTCCTTCAGTCCTACTTATCAAGGGCCCCAGCAGATATCTCTCTCACTAAAGAGAGGGACATGTCCACATCTTGATTATTTATTGCCCTCTACATGACTCCCACTAATCCCGATCGCTAACCTTTATGATCACCATGTTTCATATGATGTTGGACTACGTCAAGGCGTAGCAGTTATCATGTTGGACTCTATGATAATCTCAGGCTCAAGGATTTATTGACATACTGTTATAATGAAATTCACTTATGACACTTCCATGCAGTGATCTCAATGCGGGTCTGTCCAGTATTAGCTCTCCAACCAATACCCATAAGATTGATCTGTACCATACGCATAATTATCCGATGATTACCAATCAAACTTATACTAGTATATTAATCACTTGAGTCTCTACTCGACGCTATTATACCAGGGACATTTGAATAATCTTATTATTCGTGACTAACTATTATTCGATTATTATGATATTAAAACATGCACACATTATAATAATCAACGAGAAATAAATGATATCAAATAACTTTATTTAAATATGACAATTACAAATCTAGGCACATCGAATGTCCTAGGGCACTATTCCCAATAGGTCGATGATTACCAAAATCATATTCATTGCGGCTTTAGTCCTCGACATTTCGGTGGTAAAGTCCATGAAGATGTCTTCCCACTTTCACTTGGGAATAGGAAGTGGCTTCAACAACACCACTGGTCGTTGATGCTCGATTTTGACTTGTTGGCAAGTCAAACATCGCAAAACAAACTATGTGACATCCTTCTTCATATTATTCCACCAAAAACTTCGCTTCAAATCTTTGTACATCTTACTCTTCCCTGGATGGATTGAGTAAGGCGTAGCATGGGTCTCTTAAAGTATCTTTTGCCTCAACTCTAAGTCATTCGGAACACAAAGTGTGCCCTGGAACCTCAAAAGGGGCCTTCCCTTTAATTGCATCTTCCTCTAGTTGAGTAATCATCGGGTCACTCCACTGCTTTCCTTTGATGTCATCAACTAAAGACGAAGTAATTTCAAGGGTACACAACTATCCTTGCACTCTCTGAAGCCAAACTTCTATTCCCTGTTCGATTAATTCTTGCCGAATCTTTGCTTGAAGTGTAAGGACCTAGAGCATCTGGAGTGATGCCGGCTTTCGGCTCAACGCATTTGCGACGACATTGGCTTTTCCCGCATGGTAAAGGATTTCCAGGTCATAATCCTTTATCAATTCCAACCACGGTGCTGCATATTTAATTTTTTCTGACTAAAAATATATTTCAAACTCTTGTGATCCGTATAGATCTGACACGGAGAGCCACACAAATAATGCCGCCGATCTTTAGTGCGAACACGACTGCTGCTAATTCCAAGTCATGAGTAGGATAATCCATCTCATACGGCTTCAACTGCCGTGGTGCAAATGCTATTGTCTTATCGTGCTGCATAAGCACACATCCGAGTCCCTGACGCGAAGCGTCACTGTATACTACAACCCTTCATTACCTTGTGGTAAGGAAAAAATTGGTGTTGATGTCAAACGTCTCTTCAGTTCATCAAAGCTTTGCTTTCTCTCAACAGTCCAAGTAAACTTTTCCGTCCTCTGGAGTAACTGTGTAAGCAGTCGAGCAAGTTTAGAGAATCCTCGACAAACCGGCGATAGTACCCCGCAATGTAATATCCGGATTTATTATTGTGTATTTCATCTGTATTCGAACCCTGTATTATTCGGAATTATGATCTCGATAATTGGAGTATGATATTTCTCACATTGGTATCTTTGTACATAAGTATATCATCATGCATAAATTTCTCATGCAAACTCGTGATAGCGCACGCTAAGAATGTATCTTAACGTGCGTTATCGGGCTACAACTAGCGCACGCTACGAATGAAGAATTGCGTGCGCTAGGCAATCAATTATTGAGCTGGGCGGCTAGCACATGCCCCAGTCGGACGTGGGTCCGGATAAGATTCCCGCGGATGAACCTGGACAGATTTGGAGTCAACGCTTATTAGCGTGCGCTAATCAGCTATTGTACAGAAACTTTATATAAGGGACAACACTCCATTTTCTTCTCATTTCCTTCGAGCATCCTTCGTTCTTGAGAGACCAGAGAACATTATATCTTCCTTAAACACACTTATAACACACCTACTTGATCATTGGAGATTGAATGTCACTTGTGTTTGATCATTGGTGTGGATAGACGTCTTGATTTGGTAAACAAGCAACCGGAGCCGGATTCTACTTGTTGTCTCGGTGTTTTTCTTCATCTTAAGGTATGTTATACTACTTTCAACCTCGAATTCGTGTTCTTAAGGATATGAAGATTATGCTATCAAGATATTAAGTTTCATTGGTGATTTTAGCCAAACCACATCATGTTTAGGGGATTGAGATGATTATGCTTTAAGTCCCTTGGTTAAGAACATTATGATTTGAATCTTGTTACGATGAACAAGTAGAGGAAGTTTCTGACATTGATAATCCGAATTTAGAAGGTGTCTTCATTATAATCACGGACTTGACTTTAACATTATTATTGTTAGACGAATCTAAGAGATTGATCATGGAAGGATTTATCTTCTACAGATGGAGTATTAATCAAACTACAAGATGATAGTTTTTTATTGATATAAAGGTATTGATATCGACCGTTAGGCCTTCCAAATTACGCATGAAGAATTGTAATCGAAGTGGAATATGGTTTTATGATGATATAGGTATTCTCGAATTTGAAGTTGTTGTTATCCGTAAGATCATTCATAAACCGTATGAGCATGATATGCATGGAGATGACATGTATTAACACTGAAGATTTCATGAGTTTCATCACCATTAGATCAAGTCTGCTGCCCAGTAGTGTACTGCCCTACACGTTTAGCGCGCGCTAAGCTATGTAGATTAACGTGCACTATCGGGCATGAGTTAACGTACGCTACGTTTGGTACATAACGTACGTTAGGCCATCAGGCGAGTCAATAGGCTGATCAGTGAGGTACTGACCGTGCATAGTTAACGTACGCTAGGATTCGTTGTTTGCATGCGCTAACGAGCAGGCTTAACGCGCGCTACGTAGAATACTTAGCGTACGCTAAGCAGTTCAGGCAGATTTCGTTTTATGAACTTTCGGCCATAAATTGGATTGGTAGACATTCGTACGACGTGAGATAAATTCTATATTATTTCTTTTGTTAAGGTTCGAGCTTGCTACACGATTGATTGAAGGGGCGACCTTCGAGTGTTTTGTTTTTCGTGGAAGTAGTATTCTTATCTTCGAATCGAGACAAGTACCTTATTTGTTTTACGTACTAATGTTATACATATTGTCGTGCATATATGTCGTTGTTGTATGTCCACCTCGTGTTGGTCCGATAGGATCATCGGGGGATCTATGCTAGCGTGCGCTGGATCATCAGATGGGTTTTTCCACCACGGGTTGGTCTGACGGGATCATCGTGGGTTCTAGGCAGTGAACGCTGGATCGTCGGAATTACCATGTGTATGTTATGATATCATGTTGTGATTATCATTTGTGTATGTTTTTTATGAGTTTCTCATAGGAGAAGACTCGTTGGTATTTTTGTCATTTACATTATTATTATTCTTCGTGAGATGTTGAATAATATGTTGTGGTACTTGTACTAGCATCGTTGTGATAACCCCTTCGGGGGTGAACATTTGTTTATGTTCAGGATCCAGGAGAGCGGGAAAACAACCACTGGAGCTGCATGAAGACGAGGGTGCAGAGTGATGTTCCGGTCGGGTTTATTATCTGTTGTTGGTTATTTAATAAGTACTCGAGTACGTCATAATTTGTGATGTTTGGATTTCAGTGATGTATTAATATTCTCCATTTAGATATTTGTACTTTCGGTATTGAACCAAAACTGTCGTATTTTATTTCAAGTGATTTTATATGTTGGTATCTGCTATTGTCGTTTCATTTATTCAGCCTTGTAAATTCTTATGTAAAGGATTTACGGCGCTGTAATATTCCTGAATACATCGGGGGTGTTACACGCAAGATCTAAAAAACTATGAATTCCCTTTACATTCTTAAGTGGTGTCCAATAAACACTGCTTCAATCTTTTATGGGTCCACACGAACTCCTTTGGCCAAGATCACATGACCGAGAAACATAGCCTCCTTCAGCCAGAATTCACATTTTGAGAACTTCTTATAGAGGTGTTGAGCTCTCAAAATGTTTAGTATTTAAGTGTTCGTCATGCTCCTCTTCATCTTGAGAATAAATCAGAATATCGTCAATCAGAATATATCTTAATGTGCGTTATCGGGCTACAACTAGCGCACGCTACGAATGAAGAATTGCGTGCGCTAGGGAGTCAATTATTGAGCTGGGCGGCTAGCACATGCGCCAGCCGGACGTGGGTCCGGATAAGATTCCCGCGGATGAACCTAGACAGATTTGGAGTTAACGCTTATTAACATGCGCTAAGGGATGTATGATAGCGTGCGCTAATCAGCTATTGTACAGAAACTTTATATAAGGGACAGCACTCCATTTTCTTCTCATTTCCTTCGAGCATCCTTCGTTCTTGAGAGACCAGAGAAAATTATATCTTCCTTAAACACACTTATAACACACCTACTTGATCATTGGAGATTGAATGTCACTTGTGTTTGATCATTGGTGTGGAGAGACGTCTTTATTTGGCAAACAAGAAACCGGAGCCGGATTCTACTTGCTGTCTCGGTGTTTTTCTTCATCTTAAGGTATCTTATACTACTTTCAACCTATAATTCGTGTTCTTAAGGATATGAAGATTATGCTATCAAGATATTAAGTTTCATTGGTGATTTTAGCCAAACCACATCATGTTTAGGGGATTGAGATGATTATGCTTTAAGTACCTTGGTTAAGAACATTATGATTTGAATCTTGTTACGATGAACAAGTAGAGGAAGTTTCTGACATTGATAATCCGAATTTAGAAGGTGTCTTCATAATAATCACAGACTTGACTTTAACATTATTATTGTTAGACGAATCTAAGAGATTGATCATGGAAGGATTTATCTTGTAAAGATGGAGTATTAATCAAACTACAAGATGATAGTTTTTATTGATATAAAGGTACTGATATCGACCGTTAGGCCTTCCGAATTACGCATGAAGAATTGTAATCAGAGTGGAATATGGTTTTATGATGATATACGTATTCTCGAATTTGAAGTTGTTGTTATCCGTAAGATCATTCATAAACCGTATGAGCATGATATGCATGGAGATGACATGTATTAACACTGAAGATTTCATGAGTTTCATCACCATTAGATCAAGTCTCACGCCCAAGTGTACTGCCCTACACGTTTAGCGCGCGCTAAGCTATGTAGATTAACGTGTGCTATCGGGCATGAGTTAACGTACGCTACGTTTGATACGTAACGTACGTTAGGCCATCAGGCGAGTCAGTAGGCTGATCAGTGAGGTACTGACCGTGCATAGTTAGCGTCGCCAGATTCGTTGTTTGCGTGCGCTAACGAGCGGGCTTAACGCCGCTACATAGAATACTTAGCATACGCTAAGTAGTTCAGGCAGATTTCGTTTTATGAACGTTCGGCCGTAAATTGGATTGGTAGACATTCGTACGACGTGAGATAAATTCTATATTATTTCTTTTGTTAAGGTTCGAGCTTGCTACACGATTGATTGAAGGGGCGACCTTCGAGTGTTTTGTTTTTCGTGGAAGTAGTATTCTTATCTTCGAATCGAGACAAGTACCTTATTTGTTTTACGTACTAATGTTATACATATTGTCGTGCATATATGTCGTTGTTGTATGTCCACCTCGTGTTGGTCCGATAGGATCATCGGGGGATCTATGCTAGCGTGCGCTGGATCATCAGACGGGTTTTTCCACCACGGGTTGGTCTGACGGGATCATCGTGGGTTCTAGGCAGTGAACGCTGGATCGTCGGAATTACCATGTGTATGTTATGATATCATGTTGTGATTATCATTTGTGTATGTTTTTATGAGTTTCTCATAGGAGAAGACTCGTTGGTATTTTTGTCATTTACATTATTATTATTCTTCGTGAGATGTTGAATAATATGTTGTGGTACTTGTACTAGCATCGTTGTGATAACCCCTTCGGGGGTGAACATTTGTTTATGTTCAGGATCCAGGAGAGCGAGAAAACAACCACTGGAGCTGCATGAAGACGAGGGTGCAGAGTGATGTTCCGGTCGGGTTTATTATCTGTTGTTGGTTATTTAATAAGTACTCAAGTACGTCATAATTTGTGATGTTTGGATTTCAGTGATGTATTAATATTCTCCATTTAGACATTTGTACTTTCGGTATTGAACCAGAACTGTCGTATTTTATTTCAAGTGATTTTATATGTTGG
Source organism: Orobanche coerulescens (assembly GCA_033398695.1). Classification (NCBI taxonomy): domain Eukaryota; kingdom Viridiplantae; phylum Streptophyta; class Magnoliopsida; order Lamiales; family Orobanchaceae; genus Orobanche; species Orobanche coerulescens. The sequence continues at coordinate 45,055,381 of CM065810.1, forward strand.
TATCTGCTATTGTCGTTTCATTTATTCAGCCTTGTAAATTCTTATGTAAAGGATTTACGGCGCTGTAATATTCCTGAATACATCGGGGGTGTTACACGCAAGATCTAAAAAACTATGAATTCCCTTTACATTCTTAAGTGGTGTCCAATAAACACTGCTTCAATCTTTTATGGGTCCACACGAACTCCTTTGGCCAAGATCACATGACCGAGAAACATAGCCTCCTTCAGCCAGAATTCACATTTTGAGAACTTCTTATAGAGGTGTTGAGCTCTCAAAATGTTTAGTATTTAAGTGTTGGTCATGCTCCTCTTCATCTTGAGAATAAATCAGAATATCGTCAATCAGAATATATCTTAATGTGCGTTATCGGGCTACAACTAGCGCACGCTACGAATGAAGAATTGCGTGCGCTAGGCAGTCAATTATTGAGCTGGGCGGCTAGCACATGCGCCAGCCGGACGTGGGTCCGGATAAGATTCCCGCGGATGAACCTAGACAGATTTGGAGTCAACGCTTATTAACATGCGCTAAGGGATGTATGATAGCGTGCGCTAATCAGCTATTGTACAGAAACTTTATATAAGGGACAGCACTCCATTTTCTTCTCATTTCCTTCGAGCATCCTTCGTTCTTGAGAGACCAGAGAACATTATATCTTCCTTAAACACACTTATAACACACCTACTTGATCATTGGAGATTGAATGTCACTTGTGTTTGATCATTGGTGTGGAGAGACGTCTTTATTTGGCAAACAAGAAACCGGAGCCGGATTCTACTTGCTGTCTCGGTGTTTTTCTTCATCTTAAGGTATCTTATACTACTTTCAACCTATAATTCGTGTTCTTAAGGATATGAAGATTATGCTATCAAGATATTAAGTTTCATTGGTGATTTTAGCCAAACCACATCATGTTTAGGGGATTGAGATGATTATGCTTTAAGTACCTTGGTTAAGAACATTATGATTTGAATCTTGTTACGATGAACAAGTAGAGGAAGTTTCTGACATTGATAATCCGAATTTAGAAGGTGTCTTCATAATAATCACAGACTTGACTTTAACATTATTATTGTTAGACGAATCTAAGAGATTGATCATGGAAGGATTTATCTTGTAAAGATGGAGTATTAATCAAACTACAAGATGATAGATTTTATTGATATAAAGGTACTGATATCGACCGTTAGGCCTTCCGAATTACGCATGAAGAATTGTAATCAGAGTGGAATATGGTTTTATGATGATATACGTATTCTCGAATTTGAAGTTGTTGTTATCCGTAAGATCATTCATAAACCGTATGAGCATGATATGCATGGATATGACATGTATTAACACTGAAGATTTCATGAGTTTCATCACCATTAGATCAAGTCTGCTGCCCAGTAGTGTACTGCCCTACACGTTTAGCGCGCGCTAAGCTATGTAGATTAACGTGTGCTATCGGGCATGAGTTAACGTACGCTACGTTTGATACATAACGTACGTTAGGCCATCAGGCGAGTCAGTAGGCTGATCAATGAGGTACTGACCGTGCATAGTTAGCGTACGCTAGGATTCGTTGTTTGCGTGCGCTAACGAGCAGGCTTAACGCGCGCTACATAGAATACTTAGCGTACGCTAAGTAGTTCAGGCAGATTTCGTTTTATGAACGTTCGGCCGTAAATTGGATTGGTAGACATTCGTACGACGTGAGATAAATTCTATATTATTTCTTTTGTTAAGGTTCGAGCTTGCTACACGATTGATTGAAGGGGCGACCTTCGAGTGTTTTGTTTTTCGTGGAAGTAGTATTCTTATCTTCGAATCGAGACAAGTACCTTATTTGTTTTACGTACTAATGTTATACATATTGTCGTGCATATATGTCGTTGTTGTATGTCCACCTCGTGTTGGTCCGATAGGATCATCGGGGGATCTATGCTAGCGTGCGCTGGATCATCAGACGGGTTTTTCCACCACGGGTTGGTCTGACGGGATCATCGTGGGTTCTAGGCAGTGAACGCTGGATCGTCGGAATTACCATGTGTATGTTATGATATCATGTTGTGATTATCATTTGTGTATGTTTTTTATGAGTTTCTCATAGGAGAAGACTCGTTGGTATTTTTGTCATTTACATTATTATTATTCTTCGTGAGATGTTGAATAATATGTTGTGGTACTTGTACTAGCATCGTTGTGATAACCCCTTCGGGGGTGAACATTTGTTTATGTTCAGGATCCAGGAGAGCGGGAAAACAACCACTGGAGCTGCATGAAGACGAGGGTGCAGAGTGATGTTCCGTTCGGGTTTATTATCCGTTGTTGGTTATTTAATAAGTACTCAAGTACGTCATAATTTGTGATGTTTGGATTTCAGTGATGTATTAATATTCTCCATTTAGACATTTGTACTTTCGGTATTGAACCAGAACTGTCGTATTTTATTTCAAGTGATTTTATATGTTGGTATCTGCTATTGTCGTTTCATTTATTCAGCCTTGTAAATTCTTATGTAAAGGATTTACGGCGCTGTAATATTCCTGAATACATCGGGGGTGTTACACGCAAGATCTAAAAAACTATGAATTCCCTTTACATTCTTAAGTGGTGTCCAATAAACACTGCTTCAATCTTTTATGGGTCCACACGAACTCCTTTGGCCAAGATCACATGACCGAGAAACATAGCCTCCTTCAGCCAGAATTCACATTTTGAGAACTTCTTATAGAGGTGTTGAGCTCTCAAAATGTTTAGTATTTAAGTGTTCGTCATGCTCCTCTTCATCTTGAGAATAAATCAGAATATCGTCAATCAGAATATATCTTAATGTGCGTTATCGGGCTACAACTAGCGCACGCTACGAATGAAGAATTGCGTGCGCTAGGCAGTCAATTATTGAGCTGGGCGGCTAGCACATGCGCCAGCCGGACGTGGGTCCGGATAAGATTCCCGCGGATGAACCTAGACAGATTTGGAGTCAACGCTTATTAACATGCGCTAAGGGATGTATGATAGCGTGCGCTAATCAGCTATTGTACAGAAACTTTATATAAGGGACAACACTCCATTTTCTTCTCATTTCCTTCGAGCATCCTTCGTTCTTGAGAGACCAGAGAACATTATATCTTCCTTAAACACACTTATAACACACCTACTTGATCATTGGAGATTGAATGTCACTTGTGTTTGATCATTGGTGTGGAGAGACGTCTTTATTTGGCAAACAAGAAACCGCAGCCGGATTCTACTTGCTGTCTCGGTGTTTTTCTTCATCTTAAGGTATCTTATACTACTTTCAACCTATAATTCGTGTTCTTAAGGATATGAAGATTATGCTATCAAGATATTAAGTTTCATTGGTGATTTTAGCCAAACCACATCATGTTTAGGGGATTGAGATGATTATGCTTTAAGTACCTTGGTTAAGAACATTATGATTTGAATCTTGTTACGATGAACAAGTAGAGGAAGTTTCTGACATTGATAATCCGAATTTAGAAGGTGTCTTCATAATAATCACAGACTTGACTTTAACATTATTATTGTTAGACGAATCTAAGAGATTGATCATGGAAGGATTTATCTTGTAAAGATGGAGTATTAATCAAACTACAAGATGATAGTTTTTATTGATATAAAGGTACTGATATCGACCGTTAGGCCTTCCGAGTTACGCATGAAGAATTGTAATCAGAGTGGAATATGGTTTTATGATGATATACGTATTCTCGAATTTGAAGTTGTTGTTATCCGTAAGATCATTCATAAACCGTATGAGCATGATATGCATGGAGATGACATGTATTAACACTGAAGATTTCATGAGTTTCATCACCATTAGATCAAGTCTGCTGCCCAGTAGTGTACTGCCCTACACGTTTAGCGCGCGCTAAGCTATGTAGATTAACGTGTGCTATCGGGCATGAGTTAACGTACGCTACGTTTGATACGTAACGTACGTTAGGCCATCAGGCGAGTCAGTAGGCTGATCAGTGAGGTACTGACCGTGCATAGTTAGCGTACGCTAGGATTCGTTGTTTGCGTGCGCTAACGAGCAGGCTTAACGCGCGCTACATAGAATACTTAGCCTACGCTAAGTAGTTCAGGCAGATTTCGTTTTATGAACGTTCGGCCGTAAATTAGATTGGTAGACATTCGTACGACGTGAGATAAATTCTATATTATTTCTTTTGTTAAGGTTCGAGCTTGCTACACGATTGATTGAAGGGGCGACCTTCGAGTGTTTTGTTTTTCGTGGAAGTAGTATTCTTATCTTCGAATCGAGACAAGTACCTTATTTGTTTTACGTACTAATGTTATACATATTGTCGTGCATATATGTCGTTGTTGTATGTCCACCTCGTGTTGGTCCGATAGGATCATCGGGGGATCTATGCTAGCGTCTTACTGGATCATCGACGGGTTTTTCCACCACGGGTTGGTCTGACGGGATCATCGTGGGTTCTAGGCAGTGAACGCTGGATCGTCGGAATTACCATGTGTATGTTATGATATCATGTTGTGATTATCATTTGTGTATGTTTTTATGAGTTTCTCATAGGAGAAGACTCGTTGGTATTTTTGTCATTTACATTATTATTATTCTTCGTGAGATGTTGAATAATATGTTGTGGTACTTGTACTAGCATCGTTGTGATAACCCCTTCGGGGGTGAACATTTGTTTGTGTTCAGGATCCAGGAGAGCGGGAAAACAACCACTGGAGCTGCATGAAGACGAGGGTGCAGAGTGATGTTCCGGTCGGGTTTATTATCTGTTGTTGGTTATTTAATAAGTACTCGAGTACATCATAATTTGTGATGTTTGGATTTCAGTGATGTATTAATATTCTCCATTTGGACATTTGTACTTTCGGTATTGAACCAGAACTGTCGTATTTTATTTCAAGTGATTTTATATGTTGGTATCTGTTATTGTCGTTTCATTTATTCAGCCTTGTAAATTCTTATGTAAAGGATTTACGGCGCTGTACTATTCCTGAATACATCGGGGGTGTTACAGAATATGGTATCGGAGCTAAGATTATGGATATCTTGGCCATTGGGTTAAAATAGGGGTCATATATGTCTTTTGAGGTAACCGTCCGCGAATAACATCACTGTACTGCCTACGTCTTCGTGCGGGCGGTGGTTGTAAGTTCCTAAACTCTATCTCGTCCTTTACATGTTATATTTCTTTGTACTTGAGCATTTGAACGGTATTGTTTCCTGTATATTGAATATTTATGCTTACAGTATGTTGAGAGGTGGACGTGGCTGTGGTCACGGTCGCGGACGCGGACGCATATGAAGGAATGCTGAAAGGGAAGCATCGCCTTCTAATCAAGCCAGTCATAGCTCAGGCGAGCCACAAAGATCTATCAATAACGAACTGTAACTGTCAGACTGTAAATCCTTCGTCAGGTGGTGAACCAGATGACTCAGTTCGCTCAGGTCGTGGACCGAATGCAGGTGGCGGTGGGATTACAGCAGGGAGAAAGGTAGCAAGGGATCCCAGATATGGGAAATTGAGGTGACCGATGACTAGAAGAGGTCGCGAAGATGCAACCACCTAAATTCGACGGTATTTCTGAGACTCCCACCTGGGACCATTGGTTGAAGGAATTGGAGAAAATTTTTGCCGGGATTAACTGCCCAGACGACCGGAGAGCCTCTATCGCTCAATACTTTCTGATAGGGGAAGCGTCCGAATGGTTGGAAGCCATCCGGCCGGTAGACCATGATGCTGATTGGACAGAGTTTAAATTGATGATGTAAGCTCAGTACTGCCCGCATCCTGTGAGGGAAGCCAAGGTTCGCGAGTTTTTCTCCGCTCAGCCTTCAGATGTGCCAGTATCTCAGGCAATTAAGACGTTTAACCAACAGCTGGCATTTGTTCGACATCTAGTCAGAATAGATGCTGAAATGATGATCCATTTTGATATGAGAATGAAACCAGAAATCCAGAGGTACATGTCTGGTTTTGAATGTACCACTCTCCGCTAATACCAGGATAAAGCATTGGCGTAGGAAATCAAGGAAGCAGCAATGAAGAAGTTTACGGAATCCAAGAAGCAGGAAGTCTTTGGTACTTTTACAGAGCATTAGAACAGAGGGCCCCGCAAGACCCAGTCATCTTTTAATTCTTTCAAGAAACCTCCGCACCCATCTAGGAGCGGAAAGAACTTTGGAACAGCATCAACCATGATAGATGTCACCAGGAAATGCTTTAATTGTGCCCAGACAGGGCACTATCGACGGAATTGCCCCTTACCTGTCGTGACTTGTTTTGATTGTGTACGGGAGGGACACCGTGCGGTGTTCTGTGAAGAGGCTGCAAAGTCTTTTAGAGCCCGTACACAGCAGTCAGTTCAGAAGGAAGCTAGTATCCAACAGACGCAGCAAAGTGTACAGATGCCTCAGAATTTTGGCCGCGGACGAGGCAGAGGACAGTGGGACTGAAAGGGTACATCGAGTGCCAGATCTGTTCCCCCACATCTGTACGAGATGAGGAGAACAGACGATTAGGATGCTGCTGTCGCATCAGGTACTGTTCAGATCCTTTCCCAGCCAGTTAGCATTTCATTCGATACAGGAGCTACGCATTCATTTATATCCTTATCTTGTGTAAAACGTTTGAATGTTTCTGGTTTTCATAATTGTGAACCTTATGTTGTTGGTTTACCGAGTGGAGAGAGGATTGTTGGAAAATTAGAAACTAGAGATTTCCCTGTATCACGTGGAGGCAGAGAGTGGCTCTCAAATCTGATTGTAATAGAAATGCAAGGAGACGACCTGATACTCGGAGACGATTGGCTTAATCGATATGGAGCTATTGTAAACTACCGAAGGAGGAATATCTCGCTGATCGCTGATGATGGTTCCGAAATATTGTTTGAAGGATGGAAACCAGGAAGCTCAGGAAAGTTGATCAAGGCAATGAAAGCTGTTAAATTGTTGAAACAGGGCTGTACCGGATACTGATGCTATGCAATGAAGAAAGAAGACGAAATTGTGGAACTTTCATCCATTCCTGTTGTCAACGAATTTCCAGATGTATTTCCTGACGAGTTACCTGGACTACCTCCATGACGGGATGTAGAATTCACCATTGAGCTGGAACCCGGAGCTACACGAATTTCTTAGGAGTCGTATCGTATGGCACCTACCGAGATGTATGAACTGAAAAAGCAGCTGGAGGAGTTACTCGACAAAGGCTATATCCAGCCAAGCATTTCGCCTTGGGGAGCGCCAGTTCTTTTTGTCCGGAAGAAGGATGGATCGCTTCGACTGTGTATTGACTATCGAGAGCTGAACAAAATGACGATTAAGAACAAGTATCCGTTGCCACGGATTGATGATTTGTTTGATCAGTTGCAAGGAGCAACAGTATTTTCTAAAATCGATCTGAGATCAAGATATCATCAACTGAGGATTAAGGAATCTGATGTTCCGAAATCAGCGTTCAGAACTCGCTACGGACACTATGAGTTTGTAGTGATGCCGTTTGGTCTCACTAATGCACCTGCTGTATTCATGCAATTGATGAACTGAGTGTTCATCGAATATTTGGATAAATTTGTGGTCGTGTTCATTGATGACATTCTGGTGTATTCTAAGAGCCCGGAAGAGCATGCACAGCATTTGCGGATTGTATTAGAACTTTTGAGAAGCGAGCAACTATACGCCAAACTCTCTAAGTGTGAATTCTGGCTGAAAGAAGTAATGTTCCTCAGTCATGTGGTATCAGCTAAAGGAGTCCAAGTAGATCCTCAGAAGATCGAAGCAGTTATGGATTGGAAGCCTCCAAAGAATGTGAAAAAAGTCCGGAGTTTCTTAGGACTTGCTGGATATTATCGTCGGTTCGTGGAAGGGTTTTCCAAAATTTCCCGCCCACTTACTCGACTCCTTCAGAAAACTCAAAAGTTTGAGTGGAACGAGTTGTGCCAGAATAGCTTTGATGAATTGAAGAAGAGATTGACGACAGCACCAATTTTAACACTTCCACAGGGAACTGGAGGATTTATAGTTTACAGTGATGCTTCGAACCAAGTACTCGGATGTGTATTGATGCAGAATGATAATGTGATCGCTTATGCGTCACGCCAGCTGAAACCTTATGAAGTGAATTATCCAACGCATGATTTGGAGCTATCAGCAGTAGTTTTTGCTTTGAAAATCTGGAGACATTACCTGTACGGGACTCATTGTCAGATCTTTACGGATCACAAGAGTCTCAAATACATCTTCAGTCAGAAAGAGTTGAACATGCGGCAAAGAAGATGGTTAGAACTGATTAAGGACTATGACTTGGAAATTTTGTATCATCCAGGCAAAGCGAATGTGGTGGCCAATGCACTCAGTCACAAGCCTGTTTCTATCCAAATGCTGGAGACTCTGACGTCCCAGCTCAGCATTCAACGAGAAATGATTCGAGAAGGAATTAAAGTATGATTACAAAGATTCCAAGGACAACTGTGCATGATGGAAATAACTTCATCATTAACCGAATAAATCAAATCTAAGCAGGCAGATGATCCTCTGATGATTCGGTTACGTGATGAAGTGATCAAGGGAAAGGCCCCCAGATTCGTAATTCATGATGATGGAGTTTTGAGATTTCAGAACCGACTCTGTGTTCCCGATGTCGATGTTCTGAAACAAACGATTATGAAGGAAGCTCACAGTTCGCCCTATTCTATCCACCCGGGCACCAGTAAGATGTATAAGGACTTGAAGCAGAATTTCTGGTGGGGCAACATGAAGAAAGATGTAGCAGACTATATTTCGAAATGCTTGAATTGTCAGCAGGTTAAGATCGAGCATCAACGACCTGCCAGAATGTTGAAGCCGCTCCCGATTCCTGAATGGAAGTGGGAGGACATATCGATGGACTTTATCACTAGTATGCCGAGAACCAAGACAGGAATGAACATGATTTGGGTGATAGTTGATCGTTTAACCAAATAAGCTCATTTTCTAGGCATTAAGGACACGTGGGGACGAGAGAGGTTGGCACAAGTATTTATTTCAGAGATAGTTCGACTGCATGGTATGCCGAAGACCATTATTTCTGATCGAGACAGCCGTTTTGTGTCTCACTTTTGGAAAGCAGTTAATAAGGCCTTGGGGACCGGGTGAACTTCAAGATGACTTATCACCGCAGACGGACAATCCGAAAGTACCATTCAAACGGTGGAAGAAATGCTGAGGACCTGTGCCTTAGATTGGTCAAACGATTGGGAAGTTCATCTACCGTTGATCGAATTTACCTACAACAATAGTTGGCATGCTTCCATTAAGATGGCACCATTTGAGGCATTATACGGGAGGAGGTGCAGATCGCCCCTATGTTGGGACGATTCATCAGACTTGATCGGGACAGAACCAGAGTTGATCGTACAGACACGAGAGAAGATAGCCTTGATTCGTGAAAGGCTATTGACCGTCCAGAGTCGCCAGAAATCTTACACAGACATACGCCGTCGCCCATTGGAGTTCAGTACGGGAGACCACGTACTTTTAAAGGTTTCTCCTACTCGGGGAATCTTTCATTTTGGAAGGAAGGGAAAGCTTAGTCCGAGATATATAGGACCATTTGAGGTCCTTGAGAGAGTTGGAGAGTTGGCATACAGATTGGCATTGCCGCCGTCATTGAGCCATGTTCATAACGTGTTCCACGTATCCCAGTTATGGAGATATATACCGGATCCTAGTCAAGTCATTGATTTCGGCGAGATCAAAGTCACTCAGGATGGGACGTTTGAAGAAAGACCAGTCAAGATACTCGAGAGTCGAGTTAAGCAGTTGAGGAACAAACCAATCATTTTGGTCAAAGTTCAGTGGTCACGCCACGGAGTGGAAGAAGCCACTTGGGAAACGGAAGATAGAATGAAGTCCAGATATCCAGAGTTATTTTCGTCTTGAGTTTCGGGACGAAACTCCTTTTTAGTAGGAGAGTATGTAATATCCGGATTTATTATTATGTATTTCATCTGTATTCGAACCCTGTATTATTCAGAATTATGATCTCGATAATTGGAGTATGATATTTCTCACATTGGTATCTTTGTACATAAGTATATCGTCATGCATAAATTTCTCATGTAAACTCATGATAGCGCACGCTAAGAATGTATCTTAACGTGCGTTATCGGGCTACAACTAGCGCACGCTACGAATGAAGAATTGCGTGTGCTAGGCAGTCAATTATTGAGCTGGGCGGCTAGCACATGCGCCAGCCGGACGTGGGTCCAGATAAGATTCCGGCGGATGAACCTGGTCAGATTTGGAGTCAACACTTATTAGCATGCGCTAAGGGATGTATGATAGCATGCGCTAATCAGCTATTGTACAGAAACTTTATATAAGGGACAGCACTCCATTTTCTTCTCATTTCCTTCGAGCATCCTTCGTTCTTGAGAGACCAGAGAACATTATATCTTCCTTAAACACAATTAGAACACACCTACTTGATCATTGGAGATTGAATGTCACTTGTGTTTGATCATTGGTGTGGAGAGACGTCTTGATTTGGCAAACAAGCAACCGGAGCCGGATTCTACTTGTTGTCTCGGTGTTTTTCTTCATCTTAAGGTATCTTATACTACTTTCAACCTCGAATTCGTGTTCTTAAGGATATGAAGATTATGCTATCAAGATATTAAGTTTCATTGGTGATTTTAGCCAAACCACATCATGTTTAGGGGATTGAGATGATTATGCTTTAAGTACCTTGGTTAAGAACATTATGATTTGAATCTTGTTACGATGAACAAGTAGAGGAAGTTTCTGACATTGATAATCCGAATTTAGAATGTGTCTTCATAATAATCACAAACTTGACTTTAACATTATTATTGTTAGACGAATCTAAGAGATTGATCATGGAAGGATTTATCTTGTAAAGATGGAGTATTAATCAAACTACAAGATGATAGTTTTTATTGATATAAAGGTACTGATATCGACCGTTAGGCCTTCCGAATTACGCATGAAGAATTGTAATCAGAGTGGAATATGGTTTTATGATGATATACGTATTCTCAAATTTGAAGTTGTTGTTATCCGCAAGATCATTCATAAACCGTATGAGCATGATATGCATGGAGATGACATGTATTAACACTGAAGATTTCATGAGTTTCATCACCATTAGATCAAGTCTGCTGCCCAGTAGTGTACTGCCCTACACGTTTAGCGCGCGCTAAGCTATGTAGATTAACGTGTGCTATCGGGCGTGAGTTAACGTACGCTACGTTTGGTACGTAACGTACGTTAGGCCATCAGGCGAGTCAGTAGGCTGATCAGTGAGGTACTGACCGTGCATAGTTAGCGTACGCTAGGATTTGTTGTTTGCGTGCGCTAACGAGCAGGCTTAATGCGCGCTACGTAGAATACTTAGAGTACGCTAAGCAGTTCAGGCAGATTTCGTTTTATGAACTTTCGGCCATAAATTGGATTGGTAGACATTCGTACGACGTGAGATAAATTCTATATTATTTCTTTTGTTAAGGTTCGAGCTTGCTACGTGATTGATTGAAGGGGTGACCTTCGCGTATTTTGTTTTTCGTGGAAGTAGTATTCTTGTCTTCGAATCGAGGCAAGTGCGTTATTTGTTTTACGTATTAATGTTATACATATTGTCGTGCATATATGTCGTTGTTGTATGTCCACCTCGTGTTGGTCCGACGGGATCATCGGGGGATCTATGCTAGCATGCGCTGGATCATCGGACGGGTTTTTCCACCACGGGTTGGTCTGACGGGATCATCGTGGGTTCTAGGCAGTGAACGCTGGATCGTCAGAACTACCATGTGTATGTTATGATATCATGTTGTGATTATCAGTTGTGTATGTTATTTATGAGTTTCTCATAGGAGAAGACTCGTTGGTATTTTTGTCATTTACATTATTATTATTCTTCGTGAGATGTTGAAAAATATGTTGTGGTACTTGTACTAGCATCGTTGTGCTAACCCCTTCGGGGGTGAACATTTGTTTATGTTCAGGATCCAGGAGAGCGGGAAAACAACCACTGGAGCTGCATGACGACGAGGGTGCAGAGTGATGTTCCGGTCGGGTTTATTATCTGTTGTTGGTTATTTAATAAGTACTCGAGTACGTCGTAATTTGTGATGTTTGGATTTCAGTGATGTATTAATATTCTCCATTTAGACATTTGTACCTTCGGTATTGAACCAGAACTGTCGTATTTTATTTCAAGTGATTTTATATGTTGGTATCTGCTATTGTCGTTTTATTTATTCAGCCTTGTAAATTCTTATGTAAAGGATTTATGGCGTTGTAATATTCCTGAATACATCGGGGGTGTTACACGCAAGATCTAAAAAACTATGAATTTCCTTTACATTCTTAAGTGGTGTCCAATAAACACTGCTTCAATCTTTTGCGGGTCCACACGAACTCCTTTGGCCAAGATCACATGACCGAGAAACATAGCCTCCTTCAGCCAGAATTCACATTTTGAGAACTTCTTATAGAGGTGCTGAGCTCTCAAAATGTTTAGTATTTAAGTGTTGGTCATGCTCCTCTTCATCTTGAGAATAAATCAGAATATCGTCAATGAAGACGACAACATATTTATCAAGGTACTCGATAAATGTCTTGTTCATAAACTGCATGAACACTGCTGGCGCATTGGTCAGTCCGAAAGGCATGACCACAAACTCAAATTGTCCGTATCTCGTCCGAAAAGTAGTCTTCGGAATGTCGGACTCTCTCACTCAAAGTTCATAATATCCTGATCTCAAATCGATCTTCGAGAATACTATAGCTCCCTGCAACTGATCGAACAAGTCATCTATACGAGGTAACAAATACTTATTCTTGATAGACACTTTGTTTGACTCATGGTAATCGATGCATAAACGCAACAAACCATCTTTCTTCTTCACAAATTGGACTGGTGCGCCCCAAGGAGAAGCGCTCGGTCTAATGTACCCTTTCTACAATAACTCTCCTAATTGATTCTCAACTCCTGAATCTCTGAAGGTGCCATCCGATAATGCGCCTTAGAAATTGGTGTTGCGTTAGGCTCTAATTTATCAGAAAATTCTATCTCTTGATCTGGAGGTAATCCAGGAAGATCATTTGGAAAACATCTGGATACTCATTAACTCTAAGTTCGAAGAAAAGTTAATTTTTCCCTCCTCCATCCTCAAAGTGTAACACCAATAGCCTGTGCAACCCTTGTCCAGGAGTTTCACGGCCTTCATGGCATTAATAAGCAATTTATACTATCTGGTTTACGACCCACAAAAGAGTATTCGGAACCATCCTCTATCATCATAGTGATAACCTTAGTGCGATAGTTCATAATCGCTCTGTGACTCTCGATCCCATCATCACCGAGGATCAAGTCCTTGCCCTCGATATCAACCACAATCAAATTTGATGACCAGTTGACATCTGCTATACTCACTGGATAATTTCTAATCTCGCGATTACCCACAATTCTATCCCCACTTGGTAGTCTCACGATAAAAGGCTCACAAGCAGTTATACAATCAATACTAAAATGGCGTACACAATTTAAGGAGATGAAAGAATGCGTAGCACCAAAATCAAATAGCACTCAAAACTGGATGAGATAGAATATGAATGGTACCTGAGGCTACTGTCGTATTGGGATCCTCCACTCGACGCGTCTTGTAAACTCATGGATATACAGAACCAGCACTAGAATCTCCCCCTCTAACAGACTGACCCCATCCCCGGCCTCTTTCGAAGCTCTGCTGTGGCTGGATAGCTGAATTCTGCTGATTCACACTCGGCTCTCTAAGTACTGGGGCAGAAGCTCGAGTATTAAAGGTCTTATCCCCTCTAGTGCAGTAAATCGCTCTGTGACCTATCTGACCGCAAGTGTTACATCTCAGAGGTGTAAAATGGCACTCGTGGTTGATGTGACCAGTACGGTAACAATTAAAACATGTCACCTCACGAGTCAAGGTGCCCGGAGTAGAATAAAAACTCTTCCCGCCTCTAAAAGGACGTGATATCTTCCCAACAGGATGGTTAACTGAATGGGACCTCTGAAAGTTACCACACTTGTTACTAAAAAAGTTCCTGGTGGTTCTCTGGTTCTTCTGTTTGGCAGATGTCTCAGTCCGAGCTCAACAAGTCGTAGGCCAGTGCCTTATCTTGATACTCTCTCAGTGTGGTGCAGGTATATTGCCGGATCTCAGTCTTCATCCGCATATCAAAATGGCGGATCTTATCACGCTCGTCGCGCACCTGGTTCTTCACATGGACTAACTGTTGGTTGTACTCAGCTATTGCTTGTGAAATTGGAATATCTTGTGGCTTAGCCTCGAAAATGGCCCGAATAATACTCTCTTAAATTAGATAATGACAAAACTCGGACTCCATCAGATCCTTGAACTCGTCTCAAGAAGCAATATGGATCTTGGGGCTTAACTGCCTGCCACTAAGTCGCATCCTCATTAGCAAAGAAATATCGAGCTAGGGGCACTCTCCTTGCTTCAGGACAACCAACTGCTTCAAGAACCTTCTCCATCTCGAAAATCTAGCTTTCCCAACCGACCGAATTAGTAGCACCAACAAATTATAGAGTATGCATGCGGACTACATCCTGGAGCCATCTTTCTGCACCCTTATTAGCCGTCGAGTTTGAATTATTCTGTTAAATTGTCTGGGTCAAGAGAGCCATTTGATTTTCCACCTACTGAAGAATGTTTGCAACGTCGGCATCCACATTATTCCCTTGTCCGTCTGACTGGTCCTACTGACCATCTGTACTTTGATGCACTGAGTTCGATAACATAGGAGTTGTCAAACCAGCATCAGCACTGAAGGACATGTCTGCCCCACCGGCTGTGACATGCCCACGACCGCGTTCGCGTCTGCGTCCTCTACCCATGGACATTCTGAGGAACAATGAGATTATTCGTGAGTACAATTCAGATTACACCCATTGAGGTGACCGATTTCCCAAAGGTAGAAACTCGAAGATGATATATAAAACAAGAGAAGAGAAATAAGGATAACTTGAGAGTACCGATCGTACTGAGATAATGGCAATGTAGTGATACTAAATACAAATGGTGACTGGATTCTACTCAAAGAGATCGACAGCCTAGGTATCCATAAACCTAAGCTTGATACCATATTTTGTAACACCACCAAGATATTCAGGGTATATTATACGTAACCGGCGAGGTCCAGACATAATCAAACGAAAGACGATAAGAATTGACATTCAAAGCAATAATCAAGTTCGACATGAATTATCGGGAATTAATCCTAGAACAACAAAAGTGAAAAACCAAGAAGAACATCCCGTAGCACTGGACTACTGAAAATCATTACAATATATCGAATGGAAGACATAGATAATACATAGAAGAACATGACACAACATCATTCTTGCCCATCATCATCGTACCGATCCGGTGCCCGCTCGTCTTATCTTCTGAAATCTAAAATACATGAAATGTATTTCCCCTGAATGGGGTTACCCGTGGAATAGCTAGTGAAAGTATATTGAATATGAAACACGATAAAATAAATATAATTTCATCATCAAACTCAAGACTATTATTCTAGAATAACTAAATCTCATATCATTTCATTCCTATATGTGATTAACCATGGATCGTACCAGAAGCAGCGAACCCTCAGAGGACCCTTCGGTCCGTCCCGAAGTGGTTAACCCAAAAACATTTAATGGATTACACCAAAAGTAACGACCCCTCAGCGGACCCATCGGCCCATCCCGAAGTGAATATATAATCATACACATCACACATACTTTACTTTCAATGTCAAGAAAATACAATCATAAACATATACTTGCCTTTGAGACATTGGAAATCGAAAGGCAATGGTATTCAAGCTCGGTAGGTCCAAGAGCGCACTTCCGGCCTAATTGATTCGTACAGAGTACGATAATCAACAATCAATACTCAATTCACAAGAGGAAACTCCAAAAATCCCGCCTACGATTCACAATTCCTCGAGGCTATTCACATATAGGATAGAGATCATCCAAACCCTCTCAAATCCAAGTAAAACGTTCGAATGCTCGTAAGAGAAACATGGGTATGGGGTAGATACTTCATAATCTCAAGGATTTCAAGATTCAAAATAATCTAATCGGACGAATTAAGAAAACCCCTGAAAATTCCGCAAAATAGGGTTCCAAGGAATTTACCTCGATTCAGAAGAAAGAAACCGATCAGATGTTGTATAATCTTTGTTGCCAAACTAAAAATGTTGATAGATGATGAAAGGTTGCACTGAGTCGCCTCAAGGTCGCCTCTCTCGCGTCCGCCCGTCCGTAGGGTTGGAAATGAGAAGAAAAATGAATAAGAACATTGTTGTCCGTCCTTATATACAAGTCTTAATTAGCATGCGCTAACTTAATAATTAGCACGCGCTAACGTGTCTGAAAGGAAACTGGACCTACTATAACCATCATGAGCTAAATAGGTTGCCCAGTGAAGGACAGAACCTTCTGTCCATAGCAGTTAACGTACTCTAAACACGACATAGCGCGCGCTAACGTAGCATTATAGAAACTATGAGACGTTCTGACACAACAGTTAGTGTGCGCTAATCAGGTACAATAGCGCGTGCCTTACACACAGCAACTCAATTCTACAGCCCGGTCAGCCCGGACAAGCTCCGGATGATGCAAACTCGAAGATTAACAACATCCAAATAAGCATTTACGAAGAGCATCAAAATAGGAACCCAAGCGCTAAACAAACACGTGATTCTTGTAACACCATAGGCTATAGGAACTCATAACTTCAGCCCCACCAACCATATGCCCCAATCCCCAATTATACATTTTACCTATGTAAGTCGTATACCTTATGATTTAACATCAAAATTAAAACACAACATATAGACTATATGACATTTATTTTCTCTGCTGATATCACTATTATTCCGATCAGGTTAAGTGTACATCATCTCCTACCTAGATATACATATATCGTATTAACATATCTCAACTTTACCAATTATAAGTTTCGGCCATTTGCATGTCTTGACTTTTCCAGTTGTACGTTAATCACATAAATTCATGAATTGATAACGGTATAAACAGGAGATACTCCAAAAATATTTATTAGATAGTGAGAAGTAAACTAGCATTGATACCCGAATGATAACATTCACACCGCGGTCAATATCTTTCGCCTCTATTCCGTTTCGTTTATACGTTCGTGCTTGTTAACTAGAAAATCCACGTGCCTAAAGTTCGAGTGTCTTAGATCGCTAACTTATTGAGTGTAATTTACCATTAAAGTGTTTCCCGTAACACATTCACAAGACTATATCATCGTTCGACCCTCGTCACACCGATTAGATAGAAATCCTCGGTTACTCGGAACCCAATTATCTTTACCCATTTATCACCATTTATTAACTCGTGGTAATTATACATGTACATGTACTTGATACATATGCCATTTTGAATATGCCATATCATGTCACGGTTATCAACGATCTTCAATTATCACAAAATTTGTACTACGCACAACATAAGATTTTTCATACCAAAATCTTTAAATAATCAAGTATTCGGTGACAAAATATAAATCAAGTGGTTGTATAACTTGCCTCTATCGACGGTGATATGAAGAAGATTGACGGATGACGATTTCGAACAATCCACGAGGCTTCCCTGCTGGGCTCGTCGCAATGAGAAACACGGCCACCAACAAAGACAGACTTCGACGATAATCTCGGCTATACCAAAACCAACCCATACGAAATTCATTTGGTGAGAAATAACAAAATCGACTCAACGAGTCCCTAAGTTAAACGAATGATATTCAATGGGATCCCTCAACCGAGCATTTTACGGTCAACAATCGATTTCAACGATCCGAGAGAAAGATCTTGTTTCCAACCTAAGGAAATCGAGAATGATAATACAAGGATTCAACTAAGATTAATAGGTCCCGAAATTACACAACAACAATAGGAGATCTACGAAATCAACGGAGTAGAATGACGGTTTTACCTCAAGATCGATGAACACCAAGCAAAGTGAGGAATCAAATTCCGATTCTTGATCCTTAGATGCTGCTCGGTGGATTAGCTTGTAAAAGACACGAAGAATCCACCCCGTCTGCATTTGGCCGAGATCGAATGAAGGAGGGACTGGAAATAATGAGAAGGAGGCTGCTGAATTCGTGTTTATAAGATCTCTAACACAGAGTTGACCCTTCATACGTACGCTACCACATTCTCCTAACGTACGTTAGGGGCTGCGCAAAACTGGGCAGAGAGCTTCCTTCTTCATAACATACGCTATGGCGGAATCTTAACGTACGTAATAGCTGCATACTTACGTACGTAATTCATTGCCCATAAGGCCTGTAACAAGTTGGCAGGTTGGAGAAATGAAGTAGCATGCAAGACGATCCCTTACGAAAGCTGCACTCACATTGCATTCGTGATGCACTTCTTCCTTACGTGTATAGCAGGCGTTTCATGGCATCCGTAACAAACAAGCAGGTTTTGAAAGGCAAGCCTAAATGTTGGTTGTTTACGACCATAATCTTCCTTAAGTCACGGTGGCAACTTGTCGGTTATTCTATGGTCGAGGACCTCCTCTCAATCTCCAAGTCCGTAACGACTTTAAGTCGATATAAGTTGGCTAACGATGATCGAAGAAATGTACACCTTAGTTTCGACACGATTCAATAGCGGAGTCGACACGGTCGCACTTACAAAGTTAAGTGTCGAAAGCTTAATGGCAATCCGTGAATGTCTCGACATTAAATAATTAATCAAAATGAATAAGAGGTAAATAAAATTTTTTGATTTGATGTTGACATCTTAAGATTACGAATACAAAATGTCAACGACGTCCGAGGTCAAGTAAATATCATATATCACATAAATATCACATAGCGCATACGGGGTTTGAAAGTTGAGCACGAATTAAAATGAGAAAAAGAAAAAAAAATCATGTTACGGTTGATAACTCACAGTTAAATATCCCGAAAGAAAGTAGCGATATTATATATTTACCCTCTAAAATAAAAGTTTCGTCCCGAAACTTAGCACGAGAATGGTTGGACCTCAATGTGAACACGATTTGCAATTTACTAACTGACCGCTACCCGACAGTCGCATCTCGTTCCTAACTTCTAGAATATCATAGAATTACAACGCATTGCACGATGGCCTTGTCCACATTTGTGACATCATACCGACAGTATCAGACAATTATAACGAAAATGATCGATTCATGCACACCCCAAATAACATCATGCTCATTTACCTTTACCTTATTTAACACAATTATATGTGCACACATATCGCACATCTTCATCGGTTCACTATTGGAATTCCAAATATCATTACCACACAAGAGAATTTAAATGAATTATATCCATACATGGATACACTAAATTTCACACACACACACATATATATATATATAAATGTTTCATGCATCAGAGTCACACAGGTTACGCGCGTTAGTTCATAGATACTGTTTTCCATCTTTACAGTCTTTTCACGAGAGGACTTCAAACTTTAACCTTGAAATTTTCTTTGATGATACAAAATTTTGTTACCGCTAATGGAAATAAACTTGTATGTTATGAATTTTTAATCCCACATCATCACTTGAAAGACGTCGGTCTGAATGGCGTTACACAAAATATTATGAGTTAACTCAAGAGTTTTAAAATATCGATATTTATTTCTAACTGTTAACTTAAATAAAGGTAATGTGTTTTACACCATTCAACAAATACTTATAATCCAACAATATATCATTTAGTACACACACTAAATAGTAGTTTATTGACCACAAGTAATCAGTTTATAATTATTAATCAATGCAGTCAATTCCTCAAATCTGAAGTGACACCAGTGTACCAGTACAAATAAATATAACTATTTGCCAGATAATAACTCTACTAGCCGTAGGTGACATGTGCACAATTGTCAAATATTGCAGCCAATTTTTTTTATTTCCGAATTAAAACAATACGTAAGTTGAAATTAATATAGCCATTTGTTATCGATGAATTAAGCATTATTTACCTACACAAATGGATTCTGCGCAAATTGAGATATAGTGATTAATTATCTAATCCCAGAGGTATGATAATGCAATTAATAATATTTATCTTGAAAGTTTGCGTATTTAATTACCGCAAGAACACCGTCAGGTCTATTTCTCAGATTCAGACTTTGGGCATGTACGTATTTCAAGCTATGGGAACACGTTTCCAATTCAAAATAATTCTATTGTCTAACATCATAAAATTGCAACACATGCTATTTACTTAATTATGCACTTCATACAATAATCACTGTTCAACATCTCTATTAAAATAATTTATAGACCATTTTCAAAATAGCTTGCCACAACTCGCTTTTAATAATATAATTCTACAAACGCAACAATGGAATTAATTTCACAACCTTTGCAGACACTTTAAAATAATAGCGGAAGCAAATTAAGATGTCGATGTAGCAGAAAAATAATAATTCTTTTACCTCACATAACATTTATTCGAGGCACAGAGAGACTTACATTCGTAGATCACACGAGATAATGGCCGCGCAGCGACACTAGTCACCATTGTCGACTCAGTTACGCAACAAGACTGACGAAACCCAAAATTGACCCGACAGCCTAGGTATCCACAAACCTAGAGCTCCGATGCCATTTTTGTAACACCCGCAATATTTTCGGGAATATTACAGTGCCGTAAACCCTCCCGTGAGGATCTACCAGGCTAAATGCAATTAACATCAGACCGAGATGGTCAAATTGAAATGAAAAGAAACTCCACAAGAAAACTGACCCCAAGCATTCCAGAATTTCAACATGACCGATACAAATCACTACATCATAACACAATAAGATCTTGAAAGAACCCGACAATCGAAACAGAGGAGTTCACTCCTCGACAACTGACTAGGATGCATCCTTACAAAATATCTAGTATCGCGGCGGCCCATAATTCTCGCGTTGATCCTGAACTGCTCTGAAGTACCTGAACCTAGATACAACAACACGTAACCACCCCAAAAGGGTCAGCAGAAAGCTGGTGCAAGTAGTATAATCACAAGAAATATAGCTTACCATCAATTACCGATATTCATTTAATTTAACTAATGACACAAGATACTGTCCTCAAATATCTGAATCGATCATAATAGGGATTACTGTACTCAAGTTGACTAGGAAGTCTAAAATGCGTTTGTTGGGAGTACAAGATTTTGAACGGGTTTGCAGGATCGATTCACGATATCTCGGGGATTAATCTAGTCTTTACTCATCAGAAGGAAAATAGATTGATCGTCTTGACTACACACCCAAGTCACTCCCAGTATAATCCATTCCGTAATCCTAACTATGAACCGTATTACAACGATACCAGAATCCTCACAATGATACCAAAATCCTCAAAACGTTATCACAACTCAATATACAATACACCATTCCCGGCCAACTCAAATATCTATCGGACAATATCATTAAATCTCACTATGATAATCAAGCACCAACAATATATGAAGGCAAACATTTGCAAATCAATTCACACAATTATAATATACCCCATGGTCGCAACCAAAGGTCATGGAAGTATCTACACAGAAACACTCCGGAACATGGGTGTCATTTAGGTCTTATCCCTCAACACATCGGCCCAGTCTCAACACATTACATACAATTATAATATACCCCAAAGTCGCAACCAAGGGTCACGGAAGTATCTACACAGAAATACTCCGGAACGTGGGTGCCATTTAGGTCTTATCCCTCAACACATCGGCCCAATTACAAGTCTTTCGACTCCAATCATTTTCAAACAAACAAGATCAGACACAAATTAAAGTAATTGCTAGAATTTGCCTCCTCGTTACCACTAATAATGTCCAACTCTTGGTTATACCTACGTAATAATCCAATCTCATAACTATCACTAGTCCACTCAGAATGACCGAATTAATTACGTAACTCCATATTTGATGAATCCACACACCATGGGCTGTAGGAACTCATAACTTCAGCCCCACCAACCGTATGCCCCAATGCCCAATTATACATTTGACCTATGTAAGTCAAAATTTGATCGGTCGCCGTGTCCTCGCGCGTATTCCGGAAGAGACCGAGTCAGCACAAAACGGCGCACAACACGGGGCAAACTGGGCCGTTTTTCATCGCCGTTTTTCAGCAGATGCCATGCAAAATTAGTCCACTTTTGACCAACTTGTGAACTCAACCACAAGATATTTTTTTGGTCAAAAATCTGAAAATTCAAAGACATGGGTGAAGTGTGAACAAAGAATTAAAAAAATGATATTACAATAGATATTTTGAATTAAATAATCAATTGTATTCTTGAAAATCACCTATAAAAGGGCATCTTCACCCATTGCAAAATACTCCACATTCTTACCAAGAAATCCTCAACTTCTTGCTAAGAAATACTCCTTTCCTTTAGCAATATATTTTCCTTAGAACTTTCAATTTTAGTTTGTATTTTATTTTTGGTTTGAAGTTTTTCTTTCATTTAGTTTGTAATTGAAAAGTGCTTGATCAATAAGCACTTAGTATTTTACTTTCAATTTTGGTAAGCTTGTAACCTTTAAACAAGTTTGAAGTTATATTTTGAAGTTTGTTTCTTGCACTTTGATTCATCATATTCAAATAAGTTTTATCTATTGTCATTAAGTTCTAGTAATTAAAAGTTTATATATATATATATATATATATTATGTATATCAATTATTTCTATTATAATTTTAGTTTGTATAAACCAATGAGTAGCTAATCTTTCTTCCTAGGGGAAGGGGGATTTCTATTAGGTTATATATTGAGTATTTGATTGATTTACACTATTTTGATTAAAAAGGACTAATTGGTTTAAATAGAGATTGATCATATCCTATTTCTACTAATGAAATCTCCTTGATTGATTGTTGAGTGAATTGGAAACATATCTCTTCAATCTATCAAGTGTTAATCTTGTTATCAACATCTTAAGATTGCGAAAGTGGTTAAGACATCTTTGATTACGAAAGTACAGAGGTGAAAAGTTGATTACTCGATAAACATTCGTTATGTCTTTTCTAAAAATTTGATCGGTCAAAAACTTATCCTAAAAATAGGAGTTCTTGAGTCGCTCGCAAATATATACGAGGTAGAAGTAGTTTGTGGTGAGTTCTACCAAGGTCTTTTCTCTCGAGGATTGTCCAACAGGGCTTCGTATAATTTTTTTTGTTATAGATTGCGAGAAATAAATACTAAAATATTAAAAAAGATATTTTTGGGTTTTTTAAATATTAATTAAATTAAAATGCACTATTTTTAATTTAAACTATTTTTTAATAAGACTAGTTTTATAAGACTATTTTTATACTAGACTATTTTTATTAAGACTATTTATACTAGACTATTTATATTAAGACTATTTATACTAGACTATTTATATTAGACTATTTTTAACTAGTGAAAATAAATAGAATTAAAATGAGTTGGGAATTTATAAAATCTAGGGGATTACGGGTTCATTAAATTAGGTATTTAATTAAGTATAGGAATTGATTTATATGGATATAAAAGAAAAAATGAATGTTTATCGAGTAATCAACTTTTCACCTCCGTACTTTCGTAATCAAAGATGTCTTAATCGCCGTCACTTTTTTAAGATGTTGATAACAAGATTAACACTTGATAGATTGAAAAGATGTGTTTCCAATATACTTAACAATCAATCAAGGAGGTTTCACTAGTAGAAATAGGATATGATCAATCTCTATTTAAACCAATTAGTCCTTTCATTTCTCTAACTTGACTATTTTTAGGATAAACGATCGTTCATCGAGTAATCAACTTTTCACCTCCGTACTTTCGTAATCAAAGATGTCTTAACCACTTTCGCAATCTTAAGATGTTGATAACAAGATTAACATTTGATAGATTGAAAAGATATGTTTCCAATTCACTCAACAATCAATCAAGAAGGTTTCATTAGTAAAAATAGGATATGATCAATCTCTATTTAAACCAATTAGTCCTAAAAATAGTTTAAATCAATCAAATACTCAATATATAACCTAATAGAAATCCCCCTTCCCCTAGGAAGAAAGATTAGCTACTCATCGGTTCATACATACTAAAATTATAATAGAAATAATTGATATATATAATATATATATAGAAACTTTTAATTACTAGAACTTAATGACAATAGATAAAACTTACTTGAATATGATGAATCAAAGTGCAAGAAACAAACTTCAAAATATAACTTCAAACTTGTTTAAAGGTTACAAGCTTACAAAATTTTGAAAGTAAAATACTAAGTGCTTATTGATCAAGCACTTTTCAATTACAAACTAAATGAAAGAAAACTTTAAACCAAAACTAACATACAAACTAAAATTGAAAATTCTAAGGAAAATATATTGCTAAAGGAAAGGAGTATTTCTTAGCAAGAAATTGAGGATTTCTTGGTAAGAATGTGGGTTATTTTGCAATGGGTGAAGATGCCCTTTTATAGGTGATTTTCAAGAATACAATTGATTATTTAATTCAAAATATCTATTGTAATATCATTTTTAATTCTTTGTTCACACTTCACCCATGTCTTTGAATTTTCAGATTTTTGAAAAAAATATCTTGTGGTTGAGTTCACAAGTTGGTCAAAAGTGGACTAATTTTGCATGGCATCCGGAAAACGGCGATGAAAACGCCCGGTTGCCCCGTGTTGTGCGCCGCTTTGTGCCGACTCGGTCTCTTCCGAATACGCGCGAGGACACGGCGCTAAATGCCGGCCGTGTGTGAAACGGCCCAAGACACGGCCCTTGTTGCGCCGTATGTGAAACGGCTACATAACACGGTCTGTTTGCGCCGTGTTGTAGGTCGTTTGCCTTGAAAAATTCCCGTCGTTGGATTTGATCTTGTTTTCCGTCCTTTTTGATGCTTCATGTCGATGTCTGTAGAAATAATCATTTTTAGCTCATGTTTGGATATATCGTAAAATATATATTTTTAATCACAAATCAAGCATAATTATGCCCGGAAAAATGAATATTTTGTATATGAATTTTAGATCAATTATGCACCAATCAAATACCCCACACTTAAATTCTTGCTAGTCCCGAGCAAGACTCTTTATTAATCACACAAAAAATAAAAATTAAAATAAGACACAAAATAAAAAATAAAAAATAATACACACAAATTTAAGAAAAATAATTATATATAAAGATAAAAAGAGATCAAAATGCCATTAATACACAATAACCAACTTTATACAGTAGATAGAAATGAATCAAGATTCAAAATAAATCTACTAACGATTTTGAAGTTAAAACACGGTTTTTATTTTTGTAATTCCAAAATACAAGGTTTTCCACCCAAAAGGTTGATTATTTCTTTCCCACTCGTGACTTCACACGACTCCCTTTAATGGTTGCTCTCGATCACTCGTTTATTTTTCGACTCAATATGAAGAAGAATTTCATCGGCGTCATCAAATATTGTGATTTTCACAAAATTGAGTGTATTGAAATTCACCGCTAATTAATTCAAATCTGCTCATAAACTACATCCCTTTTAGTGATAGCTTTCACACCGTTATTTGCTAACGTGTAGCTCTTTTCACTAACACAATTTCTATCTCATTATTTTTCTTTCGTAAAAAGGTGATAGCTTTCACACCGTTATTTGCTAACGTGTAGCTCTTTTCACTAACACAATTTCTATCTCATTATTTTTCTTTCGTAAAAAGGTGATAGCTTTCACACCGTTATTTGCTAACGTGTAGCTCTTTTCACCAATTTTTCTGAGACGGCAGCTACGCACCAACAATGGTTAGTCCTTTATTTTTCGCAAAATTTAAGACTTCCAAAATTAGCAGCATTTATTCGCTCAACACTTCTCCTTTTCGTCATTTATTATTTTAGGTGATAGCTTTCACACCGTTATTTGCTAACGTGTAGCTCTTTTCACCAATGACTCCTTTTTTTTTAGGGAATAGAATTTTTGCGAAAATTATTTTTAGTTAAGCATGAAAAATCAAAACTCCACAAATTAAGTAAATTTCGCTTTATTTTTCATCAACCAATTGATTCTTCTTTTCTCAAGGTAACGAATGACTCGATTTTATATGATAATTACAAGGCTTGGAAAGAGAGATTAAGGCTCAAAAAAAAAAAATTTTGGAATATACAAATTTTTTACCGGTTAAAACACTTTTAGTAGCTTGTATATAGTTAATTTATTGGTGTTTATGGCCAGATCTAGAAATCTCACAAATCAAAATACTATATATATATATATATATACTAAAAAAAAAATTAAGGCAAATAAAAACACACCAAAATACTAACACACTAAAACATACTACAACAAACCACCCCCAAACTTGAAAATAAAACTGTCTCGCTTTAAAAATAAAATAAAAATAAAAATCAATGCGTAAAAGCGAATACTCCCTGTTAAGAAAGTTGATGTCTGAGCCTAACGCCTTTTAGAATCTGCAAGAGAATAAATATACGAGGCACACACAAAAGAAAATAAAATATACTCGTAAGTATAACATAATTTTTTAGATGCGCATCAAGAAAGTCCGAAGAGTCGCCTTATGCTGCCATCAAAGTTTTTAAAAAAGCAAAACACGAAATAAAAATTACAAAGAATACATAAATCGCGAATAGATGCGCGTCAAGAGATCAAGAAGAAACTCCTTAGGCCGCCATCATTTAGCACGATTATTACACACGGCAAAGTAAAAATACAAGAGGTCCGTCATGGGTTATCAAAGGGAGAGGAATGAATCCACTTTTCGTTTTCTCACCGTAAAATCTTCTACCTGCATAATTTTAGCTAGAGTGGATCGATTGAGGAACAAATTCATTGAGTTTTTGATTAGTTCTTACGGTGTTGTTGCAACGACTATGATTCGCTTTGCACGCTCGGAAATAAAGCCCTTTTCGGCGAGTAGTCGATGAAAGACAGAAACCATCAAAGAAACCATTGACATTAAGCACTCCTATTGGTTTTGATGAACATTTAGCCGGGCTCTGTAACCACATGAAAAAGTTCCTCAAGGGTGCCAAAACCACCGGAAGGGCGATAAAGGCGCCTGCATTATTTATCATGTGAGTTATGCGATCTTGCATATTCACAGATCTAAACTCATCTCCAATAGTTGACCCGGTGATTTTACTTTCAGCCAGAGGTTTTGGGATTACTCCCAATACTCTTACTCCTTCCATATAGGCAGAAGCAGCAGCTCGTCCCATTAATCCTAGACTTCCTCCTCCGTAAACTACATGAATGTATTTTTCTCCTATGGTACGACCCAAGTCGTGGGCTGCTTCAGTGAAGCATGCCTCTTTTCCAGAACTAGATCCACCAAAAATGCAGACTGTGTAAAATTTTTTTGTGGAAGATGATGACTCCATTTTTGAAAAGAAATTTATTTAGAGAGAAAAAGAGAAAAGTACAAGTTTGAGGGATGAATAAAAGAAACAAGCACAAAGGTTATTTATAGAAGAAAAGATGAGGAAAAATTGTTTAACAAGTTTGTGATTGCGTTGATTGCGCTTCAACTACTCAATAGAATAATGAATGCATTTATCGCGTATCACATTTTTTTATTCAGAAAATCTCACCACACGACAAAAATAAAAGATACTTACGCGTATGTACAGTAGTTGTGATTGTGGCTCACATCTTCCTCTGATTTTACGTTCGAAACGGCTTAAACGCCTTCTATGAGCTCGGGAGAAGCTTCCCATCCAATTTTCTTACAAATTGGCAAACAGGGTCTTTTAACGTCAGATTCCCAAGACGTTGTTCATATTCTGGTTTAAATTTATTCCACAAACATTGAATTCCGTAATACACAAGTCCACTAGGATGCGTGTCAAGAGAAATTTCGATGTTATCTAAATTCTCCTTATTCAGACCATCATTGATGAACTGAATTTTATCTTCTCTGTTTGTAGATGGAATTCCTAAAGATCGACATTTTGCATTACAGTTCCATCTAGCACATTTATAGCAAACGGCTAGAATCTTTGCTCGTCGTTTCTTGGCATATGAACTTTTTCCAAGCCCTGGTAAGAATCTAGTTGGTGTTTCTGTGAATTCACCTTCTATTCTTACTTTGGCTTCGATAATGAATCTTATGTCAAAAGGTATGCTTTTATTCGTAAGCAACCTCATCCTTTCAAGCCTTGTCTTGTAAATTTTTAAAATTGCATTTTTGCTTAGAAAGGGAAATCTTTTTTCAATTTTAAACAATGTTTCATCCATGACCAAAAAAAATTAAAATGAAAAACGATAAAATATCTACAAATATCAGTTGTTGTGGGAAACTGAAAAATCCGACTTTGATAGTCACGGAGTACCGTTATCCGCCACTTGACCGGACAGAAAAATTATATTTGGCCTAAAACAATCCCCGGCAACGGCGCCAAAATTTGGTCGGCCAAAAACTTATCCTAAAAATAGGAGTTTTTGAGTCGCTCGCAAATATATACGAGGTAGAAGTAGTTTGTGGTAAGTTCTACCAAGGTCTTTTCTCTCGAGGATTGTCCAACAGGGCTTCGTATAATTTTTTTTGTTATAGATTGCGAGAAATAAATACTAAAATATTAAAAAAGATATTTTTGGGTTTTTTAAATATTAATTAAATTAAAATGCACTATTTTTAATTTAAACTATTTTTTAATAAGACTAGTTTTATAAGACTATTTTTATACTAGACTATTTTTATTAAGACTATTTATACTAGACTATTTATATTAAGACTATTTATACTAGACTATTTATATTAGACTATTTTTAACTAGTGAAAATAAATAGAATTAAAATGAGTTGGGAATTTATAAAATCTAGGGGATTACGGGTTCATTAAATTAGGTATTTAATTAAGTATAGGAATTGATTTATATGGATATAAAAGAAAAAATGAATGTTTATCGAGTAATCAACTTTTCACCTCCGTACTTTCGTAATCAAAGATGTCTTAATCGCTGTCACTTTTTTAAGATGTTGATAACAAGATTAACACTTGATAGATTGAAAAGATGTGTTTCCAATATACTTAACAATCAATCAAGGAGGTTTCACTAGTAGAAATAGGATATGATCAATCTCTATTTAAACCAATTAGTCCTTTCATTTCTCTAACTTGACTATTTTTAGGATAAACGATCGTTCATCGAGTAATCAACTTTTCACCTCCGTACTTTCGTAATCAAAGATGTCTTAACCACTTTCGCAATCTTAAGATGTTGATAACAAGATTAACATTTGATAGATTGAAAAGATATGTTTCCAATTCACTCAACAATCAATCAAGAAGGTTTCATTAGTAAAAATAGGATATGATCAATCTCTATTTAAACCAATTAGTCCTAAAAATAGTTTAAATCAATCAAATACTCAATATATAACCTAATAGAAATCCCCTTCCCTAGGAAGAAAGATTAGCTACTCATCGGTTCATACATACTAAAATTATAATAGAAATAATTGATATATATAATATATATATAGAAACTTTTAATTACTAGAACTTAATGACAATAGATAAAACTTACTTGAATATGATGAATCAAAGTGCAAGAAACAAACTTCAAAATATAACTTCAAACTTGTTTAAAGGTTACAAGCTTACAAAATTTTGAAAGTAAAATACTAAGTGCTTATTGATCAAGCACTTTTCAATTACAAACTAAATGAAAGAAAAACTTCAAACCAAAAATAAAATACAAACTAAAATTGAAAATTCTAAGGAAAATATATTGCTAAAGGAAAGGAGTATTTCTTAGCAAGAAATTGAGGATTTCTTGGTAAGAATGTGGGTTATTTTGCAATGGGTGAAGATGCCCTTTTATAGGTGATTTTCAAGAATACAATTGATTATTTAATTCAAAATATCTATTGTAATATCATTTTTTTAATTCTTTGTTCACACTTCACCCATGTCTTTGAATTTTCAGATTTTTGACCAAAAAAATATCTTGTGGTTGAGTTCACAAGTTGGTCAAAAGTGGACTAATTTTGCATGGCATCTGCTGAAAAACGGCGATGAAAAACGGCCCAGTTTGCCCCGTGTTGTGCGCCGTTTTGTGCTGACTCGGTCTCTTCCGGAATACGCGCGAGGACACGGCGCTAAATGCCGGCCGTGTGTGAAACGGCCCAAGACACGGCCCTTGTTGCGCCGTATGTGAAACGGCCTACATAAAAATAGGAGTTCTTGAGTCGCTCGCAAATATATACGAGGTAGAAGTAGTTTGTGGTGAGTTCTACCAAGGTCTTTTCTCTCGAGGATTGTCCAACAGGGCTTCGTATAATTTTTTGTTATGATTGCGAGAAATAAATACTAAAATATTCTAAAATATATTTTTGGGTTTTTAAATATTAATTAAATTAAAATGCACTATTTTTAATTTAAACTATTTTATATAAGACTATTTTATATAAGACTATTTATATTAAGACTATTTTTAACTAGACTATTTTTAACTAGACTATTTATATTAAGACTATTTATACTAGACTATTTATACTAGACTATTTTTAACTAGTGAAAATGAATAGAATTAAAATGAGTTGGGAATTTATAAAATCTAGGGGAATACGGGTTCATTAAATTAGGTTTTTAATTAAGTATAGGAATTGATTTATATGGATATAAAAGAAAAAACGAATGTTTATCGAGTAATCAACTTTTCACCTCCGTACTTTCGTAATCAAAGATGTCTTAATCATGCTACTTTTTTAAGATGTTGATAATAAGATTAACACTTGATAGATTGAAAAGATGTGTTTCCAATACACTTGACAATCAATCAAGGAGGTTTCACTAGTAGAAATAGGATATGATCAATCTCTATTTAAACCAATTAGTCCTTTCATTTCTCTAACTTGACTATTTTTAGGATAAACGATCGTTCATCGAGTAATCAACTTTTCACCTCCGTACTTTCGTAATCAAAGATGTCTTAACCACTTTCGCAATCTTAAGATGTTGATAACAAGATTAACATTTGATAGATTGAAAAGATATG
Source organism: Orobanche coerulescens (assembly GCA_033398695.1). Classification (NCBI taxonomy): domain Eukaryota; kingdom Viridiplantae; phylum Streptophyta; class Magnoliopsida; order Lamiales; family Orobanchaceae; genus Orobanche; species Orobanche coerulescens. The sequence goes on from CM065810.1 coordinate 45,086,441, forward strand.
TTTCCAATTCACTCAACAATCAATCAAGAAGGTTTCATTAGTAAAAATAGGATATGATCAATCTCTATTTAAACCAATTAGTCCTAAAAATAGTTTAAATCAATCAAATACTCAATATATAACCTAATAGAAATCCCCCTTCCCCTAGGAAGAAAGATTAGCTACTCATTGGTTTATACAAACTAAAATTATAATAGAAATAATTGATATATATAATATATATATATAGAAACTTTTAATTACTAGAACTTAATGACAATAGATAAAACTTACTTGAATATGATGAATCAAAGTGCAAGAAACAAACTTCAAAATATAACTTCAAACTTGTTTAAAGGTTACAAGCTTACAAAAATTGAAGGTAAAATACTAAGTGCTTATTGATCAAGCACTTTTCAATTACAAACTAAATGAAAGAAAAACTTCAAACCAAAAATAAAATACAAACTAAAATTGAAAGTTCTAAGGAAAATATATTGCTAAAGGAAAGGAGTATTTCTTAGCAAGAAGTTGAGGATTTCTTGGTATGAATGTGTGTTCTTTTGCAATGGGTGAAGATGTCCTTTTATAGGTGATTTTCAAGAATACAATTGATTATTTAATTCAAAATATCTATTGAAATATCTTTGATTAATTCTTTGTTCACACTTCACCCATGTCTTTGAATTTTCATATTTTTGACCAAAAAAAATATCTTGTGGTTGATTTCACAAGTTGGTCAAAAGTGGACTAATTTTGCATGGCATCTGTGAAAAACGGCGATGAAAACGGCCCGGTTGCCCCGTGTTGTGCGCCGCTTTGTGGTGACTCGGTCTCTTTCTAATACGCGCGAGGACACGGCGCTAAATGCCGGCCGTGTGTGAACGGCCCAAGACACGGCCCTTGTTGCGCCAGATGTGAAACGCCTACATAACACGGTCTGTTTGCGCCGTGTTGTAGGTCGTTTTGCCTTGAAAAATTCCCGTCATTGGATTTGATCTTGTTTTCCGTCATTTTTGATGCTTCATGTCGTAATCAGAAATAACCATTTTTAGCTCATGTTTGGATATATCTGTAAAATATATATTTTTAATCACAAATCAAGATAATTATGCCCTAAAAATGAATATTTTGTATATGAATTTTAGATCAATTATGCACCAATCAAATACCCCACACTTAAATTCTTGCTAGTCCTGAGCAAGACTCTTTATTAATCACACACAAAATAAAAATTAAAATAAGACACAAAATAAAAAATAAAAAATAATACACACAAATTTAAGAAAAATAATTATATATAAAGATAAAAAGAGATCAAAATGCCATTAATACACAATAACCAACTTTATACAGTAGATAGAAATGAATCAAGATTCAAAATAAATCTACTAACGATTTTGAAGTTAAAACACGGTTTTTATTTTTGTAATTCCAAAATACAAGGTTTTTCCCCCAAGAGGTTGATTATTTCTTTCCCACTCGTGACTTCACACGACTCCCTTTAATGGTTGCTCTCGATCACTCATTTATTTTTCGACTCAATATGAAGAAGAATTTCATCGGCGTCATCAAATATTATGATTTTCACAAAATTGAGTGTATTGAAATTCAGCTGCTAATTAATTCAAATCTGCTCATAAACTACATCCCTTTTAGTGATAGCTTTCACACCGTTATTTGCTAACGTGTAGCTCTTTTCACTAACACAATTTCTATCTCATTATTTTTCTTTCGTAAAAAGGTGATAGCTTTCACACCGTTATTTGCTAACGTGTAGCTCTTTTCACCAATTTTTCGAGACTACAGGCTACGCACCAACAATGGTTAGTCCTTTATTTTTCGCAAAATTTAAGACTTCCAAAATTAGGCAGCTGTTGCTGCTCAACACTTCTCCTTTTCGTCATTTATTTTTTTAGGTGATAGCTTTCACACCGTTATTTGCTAACGTGTAGCTCTTTTCACCAATGACTCCTTTTTTTTTTAGGGAATAGAATTTTTGCAGAAAATCATTTTTTAGTTAAGCATGAAAAATCAAAAACTCCACAAATTAAGTAAATTTCAGTTTTATTTTTCATCAACCAATTGATTCTTCTTTTCTCAAGGTAACGAATGACTCGATTTTATATGATAATTACAAGGCTTGGAAAGAGAGATTAAGGCTCAAAAAAAATTTTTGGAATATACAATTTTTTTACCGGTTAAAGCGATTTTAGAAGTTTGTATATAGCTAATTTATTGGTGTTATGGCCAGATCTAAAAATCTCAAAAATCAAAATACTATAAATATATATATTATATATATATATATATATAATAAAAAAAATTAAGGCAAATAACCAAATCAATCAAAACACACCAAAATTATTAAACAAACCACACCAAAATTACAACACACCAAAATACTAAAACAAACCACCCCCAAACTTGAAAATAAAACTGTCCTCAGTTTAAAAATAAAATAAAAAATAAAAATCAATGCGAAAAGCGTAATACTCCTGTTAAGAAAGTTGATGTCCGAGCCTAACGCCTTTTAGAATGCAAGAGAATAAATATACGAGGCACACACAAAAGAAAATAAAATATACTCGTAAGTATAACATAATTTTTAGATGCGCATCAAGAAAGTCCAAGAGTCGCCTTACGCCGCCATCAAAGTTTTTATAAAAGCAAAACACGAAATAAAAATTACAAAGAATACATAAATCGCGAATAGATGCGCGTCAAGAGATCAAGAAGAAACTCCTTAAGCCGCCATCATTTAGCACGATTATTACACACGCGTAAAGTAAAAATACAAGAGGTCCGTCATGGGTTATCAAAGGGAGAGGAATGAATCCACTTTTCGCTTTCTCACCGTAAAATCTTCTACCTGCATAATTTTAGCTAGAGTGGATCTGGTTGAGGAACAAATTCATTGAGTTTTTGATTAGTTCTTCTCGTGTTGTTGCAACGACTATGATTCGCTTTTGCACGGTCGGAAATAAAGCCCTTTTCGCAAAGTAGTCGATGAAAGACAAGAAACCATCAAAGAAACCATTGACATTAAGCACTCCTATTGGTTTTGATGAACATTTAGCCGGCTCGTAACCACATGAAAAAGTTCCTCAAGGTGCCAAAACCACCGGGAAGGGCGATAAAGGCGCGATTATTTATCATGTGAGTTATGCGATCTTGCATATTCACAGATCTAAACTCATCTCCAATAGTTGACCCGGTGATTTTACTTTCAGCCAGAAGTTTTGGGATTACTCCCAACACTCTTACTCCTTCCATATAGGCAGAAGCAGCAGCTCGTCCCATTAATCCTAGACTTCCTCCTCCGTAAACTACATGAATGCATTTTTCTCCTAAAGTACGACCCAAGTTGTGTGCTGCTTCAGTAAAGCATGCATCTTTTCCATAACTAGCTCCACCAAAAATGCAGACTGTGCTAAATTTTTTTGTGGAAGATGATGACTCCATTTTTGAAAAGAAATTATTTGAGAGAAAAAGGAAAGAAAATACAAGTTTGAGGGATGAATGAAAGAAACAAGCACAATGTTTATTTATAGAAGAAAAAATGAGGAAAAATTGCTTAACAAGTTTGTGATTGCGTTGATTGCGCTTCAACTACTCAATAGAATAATGAATGCATTTATCGCGTATCACATTTTTTATTCAGAAAATCTCACCATACGACAAAAATAAAAAATACTCACGTGTATGTACAGTAGTTGTGATTGTGGCTCACATCTTCCTCTGATTTTACGTTCAGAAACGGCCTAAACGCCTTCTATGAGTCGGGAAGAAGCTTCCCATCCAATTTTCTTACAAATTGGCAAACAGGGTCTTTTAACGTCAGATTCCCAAGATGTTGTTCATATTCTGGTTTAAATTTATTCCACAAACATCGAATTCCGTAATGTACGAGTCCACTAGGATGCGTGTCAAGAGAAATTTCGATATCATCTAAATTCTCTTTATTCAGACCATCCTTTATGAATTGAATTTTATCTTCTCTGTTTGTAGATGGAATTCCTAAAGATCGACATTTTAAATTACAGTTCCATCTAGCACATTTATAGCAAACGGCTATTATCTTTGCTCGTCGTTTCTTTGCATATGAACTTTTTCCAAGCCCTGGTAAAAATCTAGTCGGTGTTTCTGTGAATTCACCTTCTATTCTTACTTTGGCTTCGATAATGAATCTTATGTCAAAAGGTATGCTTTTATTCATAAGCAACCTCATCCTTTCAAGCCTTGTCTTGTAGATCTTTAAAATTGCATTTTTGCTTAGAAAGGGAAATCTTTTTTCAATTTTATACAATGTTTCTTCCATGACAAAAAAAAATTAAAATGAAAACGATAAAATATCTACAAATATCATTGTTTGTGGGAAATCAAAATCCGACTTTGATAGTCACGGAGTACCGTTATCCGCCACTTGACCTATGAAGGATAAAAGATGCGTAAATAAAGAAAGATAAAATAACAAGATATAAACAAAAGTATACAAAAATTATATTTGGCCTAAAACAATCCCCGGCAACGGCGCCAAAATTTGATCGGTCAAAAACTTATCCTAAAAATAGGAGTTCTTGAGTCGCTCGCAAATATATACGAGGTAGAAGTAGTTTGTGGTGAGTTCTACCAAGGTCTTTTCTCTCGAGGATTGTCCAACAGGGCTTCGTATAATTTTTTGTTATGATTGCGAGAAATAAATACTAAAATATTCTAAAATATATTTTTGGGTTTTTAAATATTAATTAAATTAAAATGCACTATTTTTAACTTAAACTATTTTATATAAGACTATTTTATATAAGACTATTTATATTAAGACTATTTTTAACTAGACTATTTTTAACTAGACTATTTATATTAAGACTATTTATACTAGACTATTTATACTAGACTATTTTTAACTAGTGAAAATGAATAGAATTAAAATGAGTTGGGAATTTATAAAATCTAGGGGAATACGGGTTCATTAAATTAGGTTTTTAATTAAGTATAGGAATTGATTTATATGGATATAAAAGAAAAAACGAATGTTTATCGAGTAATCAACTTTTCACCTCCGTACTTTCGTAATCAAAGATGTCTTAATCGCTGTCACTTTTTTAAGATGTTGATAATAAGATTAACACTTGATAGATTGAAAAGATGTGTTTCCAATACACTTGACAATCAATCAAGGAGGTTTCACTAGTAGAAATAGGATATGATCAATCTCTATTTAAACCAATTAGTCCTTTCATTTCTCTAACTTGACTATTTTTAGGATAAACGATCGTTCATCGAGTAATCAACTTTTCACCTCCGTACTTTCGTAATCAAAGATGTCTTAACCACTTTCGCAATCTTAAGATGTTGATAACAAGATTAACATTTGATAGATTGAAAAGATATGTTTCCAATTCACTCAACAATCAATCAAGAAGGTTTCATTAGTAAAAATAGGATATGATCAATCTCTATTTAAACCAATTAGTCCTAAAAATAGTTTAAATCAATCAAATACTCAATATATAACCTAATAGAAATCCCCTTCCCTAGGAAGAAAGATTAGCTACTCATTGGTTTATACAAACTAAAATTATAATAGAAATAATTGATATATATAATATATATATATAGAAACTTTTAATTACTAGAACTTAATGACAATAGATAAAACTTACTTGAATATGATGAATCAAAGTGCAAGAAACAAACTTCAAAATATAACTTCAAACTTGTTTAAAGGTTACAAGCTTACAAAAATTGAAGGTAAAATACTAAGTGCTTATTGATCAAGCACTTTTCAATTACAAACTAAATGAAAGAAAAACTTCAAACCAAAAATAAAATACAAACTAAAATTGAAAGTTCTAAGGAAAATATATTGCTAAAGGAAAGGAGTATTTCTTAGCAAGAAGTTGAGGATTTCTTGGTATGAATGTGTGTTCTTTTGCAATGGGTGAAGATGTCCTTTTATAGGTGATTTTCAAGAATACAATTGATTATTTAATTCAAAATATCTATTGAAATATCTTTGATTAATTCTTTGTTCACACTTCACCCATGTCTTTGAATTTTCATATTTTTGACCAAAAAAAATATCTTGTGGTTGATTTCACAAGTTGGTCAAAAGTGGACTAATTTTGCATGGCATCTGCTGAAAAACGGCGATGAAAAACGGCCCAGTTTGCCCCGTGTTGTGCGCCGTTTTGTGGTGACTCGGTCTCTTTCGGAATACGCGCGAGGACACGGCGCTAAATGCCGGCCGTGTGTGAAACGGCCCAAGACACGGCCCTTGTTGCGCCGTATGTGAAACGGCCTACATAACACGGTCCTGTTTGCGCCGTGTTGTAGGTCGTTTTGCCTTGAAAAATTCCCGTCGTTGGATTTGATCTTGTTTTCCGTCATTTTTGATGCTTCATGTCGAATCAGAAATAACCATTTTTAGCTCATGTTTGGATATATCTGTAAAATATATATTTTTAATCACAAATCAGTACAATTATGCCCGGAAAAATGAATATTTTGTATATGAATTTTAGATCAATTATGCACCAATCAATATACCTTATGATTTAACATCAAAATTAAAACACAACATATAGACTATATGGCATTTAATTTCTCTAATGATACCACCATTATTCCGATCAGGTTAAGAGTACATCATATCCTACCCATATATATATATATATATATATATATATATATATATATATATATATATATATATCGTATTAACATGTCTCAACTTTACCAATTATAGGTTTTGCCCATTTGCATGTCTCGACTTTTCCAGTTGTACGTTAATCACATAAATTCATGAATTGATAATGGTATAAACAGTAGATACTCCAAAAATATTTATAAGATAGTGAGAATTAAACTAGCATTAATACCCGAATGATAACATTCACACCGCGATTAATATCTTTCGCCTCTATTCCGTTTAGTTTACACGTTCGTGCTTGTTGCCTAGAAAATCCACGTGCCTAAAGTTCGAGTGTCTTAGACTGCTAAATTATTGAGTGTAATTTACCATTAAAGTGTTTCCCGTAACACATTCACAATACTATCTCATCGTTCGACCCTCGTCACACCGATTAGATAGAAATCCTCGGTTACTTGGAACACAATTATCATTACCCATTTATCACCATTTATTAACTCGTGGTAATTATACATGTACATGTACTTGATACTTATGCCATTTCGAATATGCCATATCATGTCACAGTTATCAACGATCTTTAATTATCACAAAATTTGTACTACTCACAACATAAGATTTTTCATACCAAAATCCTTAAATAATCAAGTATTCGGTGACAAAATATAAATCAAGTAGTCGTATAACTTGCCTCTATCGACAGTGATACGAATAAGATTGACGGATGACGATTCCGAACAATCCACAAGGCTTCCCTACTGGGCTCGTCGCAATGAGCAACACGGCCACCAGCAAAGACAGACTTCGACGATAATCTCGGCTATACCGAAAGCAACCCATACGAGAATTCATTTGGTGAGAAATAACGAAATCGACTCAACGAGTCCCTAAGTTAAACGAATGATATTCAATGGAATCCCTCAACCAAGCATTTTACGGTCAACAATCGATTTCAACGATATGAGAGAAAGATCTTGTTCCCAACCCAAGGAAATCGAGAATGATAATATAAGGATTCAACTAAGATTAATAGGTCCTGAAATTACACAACAACAATAGGAGATATACGAAATCAACAAAGTAGAATGACGGTTTTATCTCAAGATCGATGAACACCAAGTAAAGCGAGGAAATCGAATTCCGGGTCTTGATCCTTAGATACTACTGAAGAGATAAATTCACCACTAGAAGGGGGGTTGAATAGTGGTAATGCGGAATATCGAACTTTCTCGCGAATAAAAGAAAATAGTGCGGAAAGTAAAAGATTCAAAGATTTATACAGGTTCGGCAACTTGCCTACGTCCTCTCTCAGACTTCTTTTTCTATTGGCTTAAGAACAACCACACACTTGACTCGTCTTCGATCGGTCCGAGTACAACAACCATTACAACCGCTTGTCTTCTATTGGTCCAAGCTCAACCACTCTCAAAATAAACTTTGTTTATCTAGTGTTCTATAGGAACTAGATAATTCTCACTATACGAATATTGGAGTGTAATCCTAACAATGCCGGATCAAATATCTTAATAACACCGGATTAGTGACTCTAAATTCGTTTCTCTAAAGCTCTCGTATGAGTGATGCAACACTCACATCAAAATGAAAGAATACAAAGTAATAAATATTACAAGATGAATCACTCTTTGTATCTTGCTTCTCACAACTTAGAATGCAATAAAAGATAGAAAACTGAGCTCAAGAATGCCTTGATTGCTTGTATGCTTGAATGCTTGAAGTTGTGTAAGTGATACCCAAATGATATGGGTATTTATAGGTGTCAGCCCTTCTTTGAATTCTGATATTTATATTATTAGCGTGCACTAATAATACCTCCATAGCGTGCGCAATCGGTCTCTGACTTAGCCTGTCTGAACGGTCACAAAACTGTTCCAACGGTAAAATTATATGGCTAGCGTGCGCTAGTCATACCTTCTTAGCGTACGCTAACGGTTGGTAAACAGGTCTTCAATCTTGACTTTAGATAATGTCGGTTTGTCTCCCCAATGAGTCTTTCCTAACGGATATATTTATACTTAGCGTGCACTAGCAATTGTACCTAGCGTGTGCTAGTAATTTTTTAATATTAACTTTTCCAGATTTCACGGATCTTATTTGACTCCTGCGTTCCAACGGGTAGAATATCCAACGGTAGAATTTTGACTGATTTAGCATGCGCTAATAGTTGCTGAATAGCATGCGCTATGTTCTTTCCTCAGTAACGTACGTTACCTTTTGTAGCGTACGTAAGAGCTTTCTCATTTTGAGTCCAGTGGCTACTGGACTACTAAAATTGTTATCCGGTAGCGTGCGCAAGACTTGAGAATGTAACGTGCGGTAATACCTCATAGTAGCGTGCATAAATGAACGTTCGTAGCGTGCGCAAATCCTTTTTCCTTTTTCTTTCCAGACCTTACTGTCCTCTGACTTGAGATGCGATGGCGTGCGTTAATAATGTGGTATAGCATGCGCTAATATAGTATTTTAGCGTACGCTGATACTGAAGCTTTTGCGTGCGCTATCCATCAGGTAGGTTCCGACTAGACTGCAGCTGAGTTGACTTGGCTGTATATAAGCCTCGATAGCGTGCGCTACTCTGATACATGTAGCGTGCGCTAAGACCAGTTTTCTCCTTCAATATAACAGCGTGCTGAGATCGTTTTGTTAAATGTTTTGAATACGATCATCATCAAAATACTTTGAGTCAACAATATCCCCCTTTTTGATGATGTCAAAACATTTAATATATTCCTGCAAAAACCATTTTAAAAATTCGAATCAAAGTGATTTGTTCGATATGTTAGTACGTTCGGTTTTTGGAGTGGTTTTCTCCTCCTTTTTGACAGAGACAAAAAGGAACTCCCCCTGAATCGTTGCGTATAAAAGTAATATCATCCAAATGCCATGAACCAAAAACGAAAGCACATAATCAACAAATGCCAAACTTCATGAAACCAAATGAAGAGAAATGTAAATTTCATTAAAAGATAGTTCGAGCATTACACAGGCATTCAAAGCATGAGACATCAAAACCATTTGAAAGAGAAGTTTCTACAACAAGTATCAAACTCCTAGAATCTAAGAGGCTTGGTCGGACGAAGAGGATGGGAATGGGAATGACGGGTGAGTGAATCGGATGAAATCAGAAATCAGCCCACGAACTTCTCGGACTTCCGAACGTAGAGACCGAACATCCTCACGTATTTCCATTTGTGAGGTATCGATGCTCCGCATCCGAGCAATGAGGTCACTCTCTTCTTCTTCGGTGATGAAGTCTTTCATCGGATGCTTGCCTTTGGAAGTGGGCTTCCTCATGAATTCCCCGGTTTGCATTTCCCTAAGGGTGTGAGGTCCTCGTCGAGTGATTCTTTCCTCCGGTGTAGGCATACGCATCCCTTTATCCACTTGGTCATCTTCGCGAAGATATGGGAAGAGGATCCAGCCTCGGTTGATCGTCCGAACATAATGCATGGCTTTTAACGAGTAGTCCGAGATCTCGTGGCCGAGAGAAACCGGGACAGCTTTGTCCTTCGACAAATCCACATGATGAAATCTGAATATCGCCGTTAGGATGGAATTATACGGCATTACAGCCTTGCGGGATCTAGACGCATAATTCTTCGACCGAAAAAGGTCGCCTTTCACTTTCATCCAACTTGTAACGATAGCAGCAAAATTGACTTTATCATCATTAAGCACTCGGTATACAACGTGTTTGTCTACTCCGACTAACTTGTGTTGAGTGTTTACCTTGGGCATTATACACTTTGTAAGAGCAACTAAAAGGAGTCGGATGTTTATCCCAAAATCATTGTTCTCGAAGAATTCGTCTGTGATATCTATTACAGCTTTTGAACTCAGGAATTCTTTCACATCAATCTCCCTTACTCGAGTTTCCTCACCAATCGATTTTTCCTTTCAACAACCCCATTTTCTTGAGGTGTTCTAGGAGCCGAAAAATTGTGATTAATACCATTTTTGTCACATAAAAGCTCAAACAGAGTGCAATCAAATTCACCTCCGTGATCGGTGCAGATTGAAATTATAGAAAGATTTTTCTCATATTGCACCAAACGACACCCTTTGGAAAACTCGGAAAATGTGTCATCTCTATGAGCAATAAACCTAACCCAAGTAAAACGGGAATAATCATCAACAATGACCATATCTAGATGGTCCAATTAAATCCATATGCACAAGTTCAAGAATACGGCTTGTGGAAACCTCGAATTTTGGTTTGAAAGATTCTCGAGTGTATTTCCCTTTTATGCATGATTCACACAAATGCTTTCTATCAAACTTGAGTTTGGGCAATCCACGAACAAGGTCGTGTCTAGATAAAATGGAAATAATAGGTAAAGATGTATGCCCCAATTTTCGATGCCATAAATATGCATTATCATCCAAAGTAATAAGACATTTTTCATTGAATGGACTTTTATCATTAAGATCGACAATATAAATGTTTCCACATCTTAAACCGATGAATGCAATTTTATCATTTCTAAATGCCGTGCAATGAGTTTGCTCGAAGATAATTTTAAAACCTTCATCGCAAAGTTGTGAAACGCTAAGAATATTATGATGCAAACCTTCAACAAACAATACTTTGTTGATAGAGGGGGAAGGTTCCTTACCGACTTTTCCGATGCCTTTGATTTTTCCCTTTTGATTGTCCCCAAAGGTCACATGTCCTTGTTCTTGGTATTCGAGGTCTTCAAATAGATCCTCGGAGCCACACATGTGCCTTGAGCATCCGCTATCAATGTACCACTTGCTTTTCCTTGGTGCCGGTACCTACAAAAATAGAATTTCTCGGTTGTTTCGGTACCCAAGCTTATTTGGGTCCTCCAATGTTAACGATACTTATAGCATTAGGAACAATTGTCCCTTTTGGAACCATATTTGTTTAACTTTGATGGTTCTTAACTTTGAACGAGCGTTATCATGAACTTGTTGTTTGAAAGGGGTTTTTGAGTTCTCGGCTTCGGTTTTCTTTATTTTGTCAAGGTTGATAAGGGATTGTTCCCTTTTAAATGGATCGAAACCAAGGCCGTGTTTTAACAATGGAGATTTTTGAATGGATAAGAGCTTTTCAAATTTCTCGTTTCCGAGAGTAAATTTGTTCAAAATATATTTTAGCTCCTTTTGGGTTTTCGTCAACTCAATTTTCAAAACGTTTTCCTTTTCAAGGCATAAGGTATGGTCGAGCTCAATAGTTTTGCCCTTGTTTTGAAGAGAGGATTTTTCGAGTTCTAAAGATTCTATTTTCCACTTTAAGGACATATTTAATTTAACCATCTCGTCGTATTCTATGTTTAAAGATTCAAACACACTTAGTAGCTCATCGTCATGATGGACTTCTTGTGAATTGCAAAAATCGAAATTATCATATTCATCATCATTGAGTTTAGAGCTTACCTCGATATTGCTTTCGGAGTCGAGTGCCATAAATGCAAGATTAGCATCGAGAGATCTTTCAATCTCCTCCTCGTCGTCACTCCAAGACGCGATTAGAACCTCCTTCTTTTTGAATCTTTCGATTTGAGGCTTTGAAGAGGATCCTCGACATTCCTTGGCATAGTGACTGGCTTGACCGCATTTCCGACAATTATTGTCGAACTTCTTTATAGGAACATAGCTATTTTTCTTTTGTTCCGCCTTACCATCCCGACTAAGTAAATTTCGCCTTCTTTGAATTAGATTTTTATACCTTCTAAATTTCTTGGCGTAGAGAGCAAGTTCCTCATCATCTTCATCCTCGGCAACATCTTCCTCAATGTCGCTATCAACATTGAATGCGACTACCTTTTCATGAGGCTTTGGTTTGGCACCTCTAGACTTGAGAACGATCTCATAATTGATGAGTGACCCGATGAGGGTACTAAACTCGAGCTTGTTGAGATCTTTGGACTCCATGATCGCGGTAACCGTGGCATCCCATTCACATGGCAATGAGCGAAGAATTTTCTTAGCTTTGTCGCTACTAGATATAGGCATTCCGAATGATGCAAGTCCATTAGTTATAGCCGAGAATCGATCCAACATATTGGTGATCATTTCCTCGTCCTTCATGGAGAAGAGTTCGTAGTCATGAAGAAGCATATTGATCTTAGTCTCCTTAACTTGGGTGGTTCCCTCATGAGTTACTTCGAGGATATCCCAAATTTCCTTTGCGCTTTCGTAGGAAGATATCCTATTGACTTCTTCGGGATTAAGGGCGCAATAGAGAAGTTGAGTAGCACGGGAATTGATGTGAGTGTTCCTCCAATCCTCGTCATTGAATTCGTCGAACTTTTTCAATGATCCATCCTCTTTCTTTGCAAGCTTCGGACCAAGAGCAATAACTTTCCAAATTTCAATATCGTAGGCTAGTCATACCTTCTTAGCGTGCGCTAACGGTTGGTCAACATGTCTTCAATCTTGACTTTAGATAATGTCGGTTTGTCTCCCCAACGACTCTTTCCCAACGGATATATTTATACTTAGCGTGCGCTAGCAATTGTACCTAGCGTGCGCTAGTAATTGTTTAATATTAACTTTTCCAGATTTCACGGATCTTCTTTGACTCCTGCGTTCCAATGGGTAGAATATACAACGGTAGAATTTTGACTGATTTAGCGTGCGCTAATAGTTGCTGAATAGCGTGCGCTAGGGCTGGCAATTTTCGGCACGACACGAAAACCCGACACGGACCGACACGAAATTAATGGGTTAGTGTCAAGCCTTATTGGGTTCGGGTTCTTATCAGGTTGACCCGGTAAGGACACGATAATTTCGGGTTGGGTTCGGGTTGGGTTCGGGTCGGGTTCGGGTAACCCGTTATAATTTATTTTTTTAATAAATATTTATTAAAAAATAAATATTTAATAAATATTTAATAAATAATTTTTTAATAATTTATTTCTTTTAGACTTTTAGTTAAGGTTTATAATTCTTATTGTTTTTATCATTTTTTTTGTTGGTATTTATAGGTTATCAGGTTGTTATCGTGTTGAAACAGGTTTTTAACGTGTCGTGTCGTTATCGTGTTGCTATCGTGTCGGGTCGACACGAATCCAATCGTGTTTTTATCGTGTTCGTGTCGTGTCCGGGTCGTGTTCGGGTTTGACCTTATCAGGTCGGGTTCGTGTTCGGGTTTAGGGAATCCTTATCAGGTCGTGTTCGGGTTTGACCTTAACAGATCGGGTTGTTATCAGGTCAACCCGATAACGACCCGACCCGCACGATTTGCCACCCCTAGCGTGCGCTATGTTCTTTCCTCAGTAACGTACGTTACCTTTTGTAGCGTACGTAAGAGCTTTCTCATTTTGAGTCCAGTGGCTACTGGACTACTAAACCTGTTACCCGGTAGCGTGCGCAAGACTTGAGAATGTAACGTGCGCTAATACCTCATAGTAGCGTGCGTAAATGAACGTTCGTAGCGTGCGCAAATCCTTTTTCCTTTTTCTTTCCAGACCTCAATGTCCTCTGACTTGAGATGCGATAGCGTGCGTTAATAATGTGGTATAGCGTGCACTAATATAGTATTTTAGCGTACGCAGATACTGAAGCTTTTGCGTACGCTATCCATCAGGTAGGTTCCGACTAGACTGCAGCTGAGTTTACTTGGCTGTATATAAGCCTCGATAGCGTGCGCTACTCTGATACGTGTAGCGTGCGCTAAGACCAGTTTTCTCCTTCAATATAACAGCGTGCTAAGATCATTTTGTTAAATGTTTTGAATACGATCATCATCAAAATACTTTGAGTCAACAGCTGCTCGGTGGATTAGCTTGTAAAAGACACGAAGAATCCAACCCGTCTGCACTTGGCCGAGCTCGAACAAAGGAGGGAATGGAAATAATGAGAAGGAGGCTGCTGAATTCGTGTTTATAAGATCTCTAACACAGAGTTGACCCTTCTTACGTACGCTACCACCTTCTCCGTAAAGACTTTTAAGTCGATATAAGTTGGCTAGCGATGATCGAAGAAATGTACACCTTAGTTCCGACATGATTCAATAGCGGAGTCGACACGGTCGCACTTACGAAGTTAAGTGTCGAAAGCTTAATGGCAATCTGTGAATGTCTCGACATTAAATAATTAATCAAAATGAATAAGAGGTAAATAAAATTTTATGATTTGATGTTGACATCTTAAAATCACGAATACAAAATGTCAAAGACGTCTGAGGTCAAGTAAATATCATATATTGCATAAATATCACATAGCGCATATGAGGTTTAAAAGTTGAGCACGAATTAAAATGAGAAAAAGAAAGAAAAAAATCATGTTACGGTTGATAACTCACAGTTAAATATCCCGAAAGAAAGTAGGGATATTACACAACATCATCAACCCACGTCATTATTTCGGAATAATACGCGTATCATCAATCATACATAAAACAACCTCCCGAGCTATACTGGCTACCGCATCCTATAAGATACACACCCCAAGAGACCTCATCGGGCTCTCTCAGGTTGTATAGCCCAACCAAGTGATGCGCAGAAAATGCAGTCTAACGGACCCTAGAGGACCTTCACTGGTTTTACTTGGTTCACACATGCTCATCAATATCATATCATTCCAATGATATTATTCCACATTTCACAGTATGTTGTCACATAACTTTGACGATGCAAGCCTCAAATCATTTTCTAAAACTTCCAACAACCTTGCTTATCAATCGCATTAGAAATAACGTTTCGAAGTATCCTCGATAAATCATTTACAAAATGATATCATTCCAGAAAACAGTAACCAAGATCAGTCATCAAGTATTTACAGAAAATCTTTCCCAAATCATTTTCACGAACATTTTTGAAATCCTTTCATAACACATTTTATTTCAAAATCATTTTCAAACAGAAGTCGTTAATTTGATTAAAAATTATTTTCGATTCATATTAAAATATCAACGTAGAATTGTGAATTCAGAGCATAAACAAAACCATACAAAAATTATGGTTTGTACAAATTCAATTGCAATTTATACATAAACAACGATCAAATACTTGCCTCGCAACTTTAGGGACAAGGATGTTTCAAATAGTTTGTAATTAGAGTTCGGAACCCTGGACTTTCATACCTACAATGAATAACATGAGGCAATTGACATTAGGGAGACTAATTCTAATCGAAATAACATCGAAAACCTCAATTGAATCCCTTGGGGATCTTTTATCGGACACTTCACGGACGGTATCTGATTACGACGATTTGAACGAAAGTTTTGATTCTAGAAAAATGAGTTTAGGGTTCAGGACAAGATTACCTTCAATCGGTTTAAATCGCTGAAATCGACTGAAGCGGACTTGCTAATTTGATTCTCGGGCATTTATTACGCGTTTAAACTGCTCGAGACCGGGCCAAAATGGAATTTCAAGGTGAGGGCCGAGGCCCTTTTTTATTCATGCTGATATTCCATGAAAATGGCTGAAAAACAAGTTTCATATCACAAGGAGAAGCATCTAGGTAGGTTTTAAGGGTAATACGGTAAGTTCGCCGTGACCAACTGATACTCTTGTCTTGTTTCCACCATAACTTTCCGGTTCTTGCTCGGAATGGCTCACTGTTTATTCTATTTGATAGCTAACTTAATAATATATAATTTGTAAAATTTTAGGATTTTTGGATTTTCTACAATTTATGAGGATCGATCAAAGTCAGTCATGGCGCACAGAGCCTTCCAGAAAGGTCCACGCTTGTTTTTATTGACACTCTTGTGGAACTCCATTCATATTATGAATGATTCAATAGTATAATACTCGAAATAAGAATTGTAAATCTAGAGATTGATTAAATGATCCAGTTGTAACACCCCCAAGATATTCAGGGCATATTACAGCGGTGTGGACCCCTACTGTAATATCCGACAGAAATTCTTACTTGCTGTTGTACTATTCGGATAATTTAACACTGTTGTACTCTTGTTGCATTTGTGTATGGTTATTGGAATATATCATAAATAAACATAATAATAATGATCACTCCATTATGTTCGAATTTTCAGTATTATAGAGATAAGTGCTTATTGAACTATTAAAAACCTGAGCCTAACGTACGTTAATCGTTAGGCATAGCGTACGTTATTTTGAGGCCTTTACGTACGTAAAGGGGGTACCTGTTACGTACGTAACCAGTGCAATCGTATCCGATCCCAACTTTCGGCGTGTGGGGCCGGGTAGGATTTGAATATCTGATCTTTTGGAGCCAATCTAGTTGACCTATCTTACGTACGTAATGCTACGATAGGTAACGTACGTAACGAAGTTCGTATTTCACCAAAGAGCCTCTGGACTTATCTTACGACGTAATACTTTCCTTATAGCGTCGTAAAGCGCTTAACGACGTTATCCTCTTGTGATAACGCATTTAACGAATCGTGTCGTTATAAAAAGAGAGCTTGTGTCTTTCATTTTGCACGACCAAACTCGAATTTTCACCTAGATAATTATCCTCCGCACCCCTAGATCAAATTACCTTCTTCCAATTTGTGGTTGAGCTTTACATTTCGATTTTGGAGCTTGTTGTTTGGAACTTGGAGACATTCTTGAAGCTTATATTGTGTTCTTGTGGTTTGGTGTATTGTTCTTCATTTCAAGGTATGTTCTACGATTTAACCCTATAATCTCATAGTTATAATGATAGTGATTAAGTATAATCCACCTAGTGATGATTTAATCAAGCTAAACATGTTCATAGTTAGACTTCCAACAAACTTAATGATGAATATGATAGTTAAGGGTTTGTAAGGTTGTGTTTTTAGTATCTTCAAAGATGATGATCATGTTTACTTAAACCAAACTCTTACTGGACTAATAACACCAATAGACTATTAATAATCTTTGTTTCATTATGATGTAAATAACTTCTTAGAATAATTACCATAAAATGTTTTGAGAACCCTTGTTGATCATTAGACGTTTGGAATAACCTTCTTGAACCTAAGCTAAGTGAATCCAGAGGATTAATGCTTGAACCTCCAAGTTAATTAAAAGATTATAAAGAAGGTGTTGAACTTGTAGTGGTCTTCATAATCATAATATGGAATTGCAACTACTTAACTCAACATAAGTAGTTGATGGAAGTGCAGATTTTCTTCTTGATGTCCTTGATGAGTTTAAGGAGTAGGAAATTATTGTTAACACATCTTAATCCGACAAACAGTTGGTAAACATCTTGTAATCAATTGTAAGATTAGAATGGCATTGAATACGATTCTTGGAGTAAACCCTCAACATCTTAATGAGTTGAACTACTCAAATGAGAATTAGGATGTTGTCTCGTTGAAGTTTGGTATAGATGATTATATGAACGTATTATTAAGTGAAATATACTTCATTCAAGGTTGATTGTCCGAGTAACCGATTTTGAATCGAGGGCCGGCTGTTCGTTCGACAAAGAAGGACTTTACTCGCCTCCGTATTGAGGCAAGTTATCTTGCTTGGTTATAATGATGTGTGGATTCTTATGATGATTATGCATTTCGTGTATATGAAACACTTATAAACTTGTGCCTTGTGACTTGAAGTTGTTCTTCATGATGTCCCGTTTTCATCATGGGATTGCATTCCCAAGTTCGTTACTTTTGGACCCTTGATATTGTTGATCTTGTTGTCATTTCGGTGAGTCCTCGATCCTTATTCGGATTGTGTGAAATTCTTGAATTCGTTGTCATGTTGCATCGTGACATATCCGGAGTCATATCTACGTCCGATTGGATATTGTGTAGGATTTTTAGCCGGCACATATATAGTCATGCGTGAATATTTTTTTCCGTGAAAGGTCGTGCACACGAGACGTAGTTCGTTGAGGCTAATTAGGTACATTGTCCGCGTATATCCGGATTCCGTATACGGGGTGGACATGTGCACCGACACATATTCGGATCGGGCGACCGTGATGTCCCTCTTGAGCCGTACTATCTTAGTCGCCACACCATTTTTATACGTGGATGTGTTCGACGTTTTGTGACTAAGCGTTCATACGCCCGAGGGGTATGTTCGTTAGTCGTGAGTTATTCTTAAAATCTTATATACGTGAATTGTATACTATCTTGAGAATCATTTATCATGTATATCGACCTGTGTTGGGCGAAATACTTGTGTTGTATTTTAGGTCGAGGAAAAGGCAAGGCACGGAAGATCAAGGTGATGACGAAGGGTTCAAGGATACTAGTTCTGGGGCCCCAAGTCTTTCGTGTCCGGTCATGTTCGCACTGTAATGCTATCTTTTTGCTTTATTTTAAGTTTGAACAAATGTATTGTTATTTTAAGGTATAATTCATCTCCATATGGATTATACTTATGTTTTGGATCCTGTGTGTAATAAGGCCGTAGGCCATACTGTTGTAAACTCCAGATCGGAGTAAGTACCTTGTTTTGTGGTTCGGCATCACATGTTTTGCGTATTTAATCAGACTTTGGGTATCGCCCGGTGGATCCTAGTGTGGGGTCCACGGCATCAGTAATGGCCGACTTATCGGGGTGTTACGTAAGATGGTATCAGAGAGGAATTTTTTTTTCTAGAGGTCGTTTTCTTTCTTTTGAGTCTTTGTGTATTGAACTAGTATCAAGAGACCTTCGTGTCACGTGTGACCCGTGCGAGCGCCTGATCCTACGAGCCAAATGCGGTACGTACTTTATGAACCATGAATAAAATATTGACATGATATTTATCTCTGAATAGATCTCCTTGTTGATCTTGGTATTCTAAGGGTTTGTGGTGAATTATCTGATTGATGATTCAAATAAAATTCTGGATTGATTATATGATTGAAATCATTTGACTCAAAATGTCGATCTGATATTCTGTGTGACTTTCGTAGTAACGATAATTCATTACAAACTGCTTTCTTGAATATGTAATTTCTTACTGCCATTAACTTAGCATGAATTCTGATTTGTATTATGAACTGTACTTATGATTATCATCTCAAAATTGATTCTTTCAGGATGGAAAGAAATTTGAGAGGCCGTGGAAGAGGGGGACGAGGCCGCGGAAGGGGCCGAATCCCGATACCGCGAGCCAACAGACGTGCAAACGCAGAGCATAGTTCCGCAGGCAGTGATTCGCCTTCTAGGGACCAATCGCACCACAATGGACACGAGGATGCTCGTGTCGATCCTTACACTGTTATGCAGGCATGATGGCTCGATGACCCAAATGGGTGCTTAATGGAAGCAATGCAGAGTCGCTACCGACCAGCATCAGGGGCCACCTCCTGTACATGGCGGGCCGGTGAATCGGATCATCAGCGACATCTCGCGCCAACGACCCCGATTTTTGAAGGTTCCTCTGAGCCGGCTGATATCGTGCATTGGATCGAACACTTCGAGAAGTTGTTCGATATGGTAGACTGTCCAGTAGAGAATCGCGTCTCCGTGAGCCTACTACTTGGGCAAGGGCGCCACACTTGGTGGCTTTCGGTGAGGCTACCGATGGCGTATGCACTTGGGAAGAATTTAAAACCTCATGCTAGATCGTTACTATCCGTGTCCTCTCCGCGAGGCCAAATTATCGAATTGCTGAATCCGAGCCGTCCAAGATGATGACGTACTATCTATCGCCGAGAAATTTCGTGCACTCCTCCCTTTTGCTGCGACGATTGTCCACACGGAAGTCGATAAGATTAAATACTTTCTCAAAAGGCTTAAACCCCGAATGAGAATGCAAATTGTTGAACCATCATTGTGTGACCCTACCGGAGTTCATCGAGAAAGCTCGAGTACGAATCGACCGTGAAGGAAATTTCAAAGAAGCAACCGCAGCCTAACAACAAGAAATTCAGAACCAGAACCAGTCAGAAAGAATCGGGAACATTCAAGAGACCCCAACCAAGCAAATCCTTCCGAACGGCAACCTATGGCATCGGCCAACCGGATCGCAACCTCGAGCGGTCGGCTATCCGTTGTATGCTATAATTGTGGAGACCCGGCACATCAATTCGAAATGTCCTAGGCCACCGTGTCATGCCATACATGTGGGAAGAACGGACATCGTGCTCGTTATTGTAGGAGTGGACTAGAAGTATTCCCGCAGATCTCATGCTCCAAAGATAATCTTCGATTCAGACCGAGTACCTCCATCCGCTTCATATCGACTACCGGGCAAACAAAGGGATGGGACGTGGAAATCAAGCAGTACATCCGTACAGGCTGCAAAACCTAGAGTTTACGAGATGAAGAGGGTCAAGATCCCGGCCGCATGATCGCAGTACTCTCGAGATCCAATCTCAGCCTGTCTGTGTCCTTTTTGATACTGGTGCTTCACACTCCTTTTTATCTACTTCTTGTTTGAGTCGTTTGCAATTAGAGCATGTTATCAATTGTGAACCTTATATAATTGGTCTACCCGATGGTAGAAGAATTGTTGGGAATCGTGAAGTTCAGGACTGCTCGATTCGAATGAACGACCGTGAGTGGTTGTCAAATTTAATCGTGGTCGATTTACCTAAAGATGATGTGATCTTGGGAATCGATTGTATGGACCGCCATGATGCCATAATTAGTGTCCGCAAGGAACAGTGACCGTCACATCTGACGATGGTGTTGAGTGTACCTTCCAGGGTGATAATCCCAGCCGTTCCGGGAAAATCATCAGCGCTATGAAAACGGTGAAACTGCTTAATCAAGGATGTATTCGCTATTGGTGTTACATGACCAAAACAATGGATCGACCAGTTGAATTGATCGATATTCCGGTAGTCCGAGACTACCCAGACGTATTTCCAGATGAGTTGCCAGGCTTACCTCCACATCGTGATGTAGAGTTCAATATTGAGTTAGAGCCTGGTACGTCCCCGCTTTCAAAAGCACCGTATCGTATGGCTCCGACTGAGATGCAGGAGCTGAAGAGCCAACTTGAGGATTTGACCGAGAAAGGCTACATCAGACCTAGCGCCCCCTTGGGGAGCACCAGATTATTTGTACGGAAGAAGGACGGATCCCTACGTCTGTATTGATTATCGTGAGTGAACAGGTAACCATTAAGAACAAATACCCATTGCCGCGTATTGACGATTTATTGGATCGGCTTCAAGGGGCTTGTGTTTTCTAAGATAGACCGAGGTCCGGTTACCATCGATTGAGGATTAGAGAGTCTCGACATTTCAAAGACAAAGATTCCGTACTCGTTATGGGCATTATGAGTTTGTGGTGATGCCTTTTGGACTCGACGAATGCACCGGCAAGATTCATGGAGCCGATGAATCGAGTGTTTATTAATTATCTGGATCACTTTGTAGTCGTTTTTATTGACGACATCTCGATCTATTCTCGTGACCATGAAGAGCACGAGCGTCATCTCCATCTAGTTCTCGAGGCGTTAAGGCGGAGCACTTTATGGAAAATTTTCTAAATGTGAGTTCGGATGCGTGAAGTTATCTTTCTCGGACATGTGATATCACCGATGGGGTCCGAGTAGACCCACGTACAAGCTATCCGAGATTGGTTACCACCAAAGAACGTCAAGGAAGTACGCAGCTTCTTGGGACTAGCAGCTATTACCGACGGTTCGTAGAGGGTTTTCCAATTGCCCAACCAATGACCAATTTGTTGAGAAAGGATAAGAAGTATTTATGGTCGAGGCATGTCACGGAGCTTTGATGAACTTAAGAGTCGGTTGATTTCGGCGCCTATTTTAGTCCTACCAAAAGGAACGGAAGGTTTTGTAGTGTATAGTGACGCATCTAAACAGGGCCTTGGATGTGTACTAATGCGTAACGGGAAGGTGATCTCCTATGCATCGAGACAGCTACGACCTTACGAGGTCAACTATCCCACCCATGATTTAGAACTCGCACTGTGGTGTTTGCTTTAAAGATCCGCATCATTATCTGTATGGAGTTACCTGCCGATTTTTACGGATCACAAGAGCTTGAAATACATTTTTACTCGTAGGAGTTAAACATGAGGCAGAGAAGGTGGCTAGAACTCATCAAAGACTATGATATCGAGATCCTTTATCATCCGGCAAAGCAAATGTAGTTGCCGACGCTTTGAGTCGTAAAACCGTACAGAGCAGATGCTTGCCCGCCTAACAACTCGCAGGGTATTGCGCTTAGAATTGATGAGGCCGGAAATTGAAGTCTGGTTACAAAGATATTCAAGGGCAACTCTGTACACTTGAGATTTCATCGTCCCTTGAGGATATAATTAGATCGAAGCAAGTTACGGACCCATTCTTATCTCGAATTCGCGATGAAATAACCCAAGGGAAAGCTCCCGGCTTTGTAATACACGAGGATGGATTAATACGTTTGAAACCGAGTTTGTGTACCCACGATGATGAGTTAAGGAGTTCTATCCTGAAAGAAGCCCATGCTAGCCCGTACTCTATCCACCCGGTCTAGCAAAATGTATAAGGATTTGAAGCGTAACTATTGGTGGGGAAATATGAAACATGAGGTTGCCGAATTTGTTTCGAGATGTTTAACTCACAAGAGTTAAAATTGAGCACCAAATGACCCGCAGAATGTCAAACCGCTCCCGATTCCCGAGTGGAAATGGGAGGACATATCAATGGATTTTATTACTAGATTGCCGACGAGTCGCCGAGGAATGAATACGATTTGGGTGATTGTGGATCGCTTAACCAAATCAGCCCACTTTCTCGAAATTAAGGATACTTGGGGACCCGAGAGATTGGCCCAACTATTTATTAAGGAAATTGTGAGATTGCACGGTACCCCCAAGGGTATTGTATCAGACCGTGACGGGCGATTCGTGTCACACTTCGAAAGCAGTTCATCGTGCGATGGGTACGCATTTGAACTTCAAGACAAAGATTTCACCCGCAGACGGATGGCCGACCGAGAGAACTATCCAAACTTTAGAGGATATGCCGAGGGCATGCGTTCTCGATTGGAAGGATGATTGGGAGGCCCACTACCCTTGGTGGAATTCACTTATAATAATAGTTGGCATGCTTCGATTCGGATGGCACCGTATGAGGCATTATATGGCCGTCGCCGTAGGTCCCCTTTGTCCGGGACGAACTATCGTAATCTCTGGGTACGGAACCCGACATGTTGCTAGCAGCCCGTGAGAAGATCGCTCGATCAGAGTCGCTTGTTGACGGCTCAAAGCCGACGAAGTCCTACGCAGACAACCGCCGGCGGCCGCTTGAGTTCGAGGTCGGCGACCATGTACTAATGAAGGTGTCACCTACCCGAGGAGTCTTTCGTTTTGGAAAACGAGGCAAGCTGAGCCCGAGGTATATCGGGCCGTTTGAGGTTTTGGAACGAGTAGGCGATTTGGCTTATCGCTTGGCTTTACCACCAGCCCTGAGCCGGATCCATAACGTGTTCCATGTCTCCCAGCTAAGGAAATACGTTGCTGATCCGAGTCATGTACTTCAGTTCGATGAGATCGACTTAGCGGAGGATCATTCGTATGAGGAGCGCCCCGTACGAATACTTGAGAGGAGGATCAAACAACTGCGTAATAAGACGATTCCCCTACTGAAGGTGCAGTGGTCACGACACGGGGTCGAGGAAGCCACGTGGGAGACGGAGCACAGCATTCAAGAGAGGTATCCCGAATTGCTTACCCCTTAGTTTCGAGGACGAAACCCTTTTAAGGGGGGGAGTATGTAATATCCGACAGAAATTCTTACTTGCTGTTGTACTATTCGGATAATTTAACACTGTTGTACTCTTGTTGCATTTGTGTATGGTTATTGGAATATATCATAAATAAACATAATAATAATGATCACTCCATTATGTTCGAATTTTCAGTATTATAGAGATAAGTGCTTATTGAACTATTAAAAACCTGAGCCTAACGTACGTTAATCGTTAGGCATAGCGTACGTTATTTTGAGGCCTTTACGTACGTAAAGGGGGTACCGCATGACGTAACCGGTCAATCGTATCCGATCCCAACTTTCGGCGTGTGGGGCCGGGTAGGATTTGAATATCTGATCTTTTGGAGCCAATCTAGTTGACCTATCTTACGTACGTAATGCTACGATAGGTAACGTGCGTAACGGTTCGTATTTCAGTCCAAAGAGCCTCGACTTATCTTACGACGTAATACTTTCCTTATAGCGTCGTAAAGCGCTTAACGACGTTATCCTCTTGTGATAACGCACGTAACGAACTGTCCGTTATAAAAAGAGAGCTTGTGTCTTTCATTTTGCACGACCAAACTCGAATTTTCACCTAGATAATTATCCTCCTGCACCCCTAGATCAAATTACCTTCTTCCAATTTGTGGTTGAGCTTTACATTTCGATTTTGGAGCTTGTTGTTTGGAACTTGGAGACATTCTTGAAGCTTATATTGTGTTCTTGTGGTTTGGTGTATTGTTCTTCATTTCTGAAGGTATGTTCTACGATTTAACCCTATAATCTCATAGTTATAATGATAGTGATTAAGTATAATCCACCTAGTGATGATTTAATCAAGCTAAACATGTTCATAGTTAGACTTCCAACAAACTTAATGATGAATATGATAGTTAAGGGTTTGTAAGGTTGTGTTTTTAGTATCTTCAAAGATGATGATCATGTTTACTTAAACCAAACTCTTACTTCTGGACTAATAACACCAATAGACTATTAATAATCTTTGTTTCATTATGATGTAAATAACTTCTTAGAATAATTACCATAAAATGTTTTGAGAACCCTTGTTGATCATTAGACGTTTGGAATAACCTTCTTGAACCTAAGCTAAGTGAATCCAGAGGATTAATGCTTGAACCTCCAAGTTAATTAAAAGATTATAAAGAAGGTGTTGAACTTGTAGTGGTCTTCATAATCATAATATGGAATTGCAACTACTTAACTCAACATAAGTAGTTGATGGAAGTGCAGATTTTCTTCTTGATGTCCTTGATGAGTTTAAGGAGTAGGAAATTATTGTTAACACATCTTAATCCGACAAACAGTTGGTAAACATCTTGTAATCAATTGTAAGATTAGAATGGCATTGAATAGGATTCTTGGAGTAAACCCTCAACATCTTAATGAGTTGAACTACTCAAATGAGAATTAGGATGTTGTCTCGTTGAAGTTTGGTATAGATGATTATATGAACGTATTATTAAGTGAAATATACTTCATTCAAGGTTGATTGTCCGAGTAACCGATTTTGAATCGAGGGCCGGCTGCTCGCTCGACACAGAAGGACTTTACTCGCCTCCGTATTGAGGCAAGTTATCTTGCTTGGTTATAATGATGTGTGGATTCTTATGATGATTATGCATTTCGTGTATATGAAACACTTATAAACTTGTGCCTTGTGACTTGAAGTTGTTCTTCATGATGTCCCGTTTTCATCATGGGATTGCATTCCCAAGTTCGTTACTTTTGGACCCTTGATATTGTTGATCTTGTTGTTATTTCGGTGAGTCCTCGATCCTTATTCGGATTGTGTGAAATTCTTGAATTCGTTGTCATGTTGCATCGTGACATATCCGGAGTCATATCTACGTTCCGATTGGATATTGTGTAGGATTTTTAGCCGGGCACATATATAGTCATGCGTGAATATTTTTTTCCGTGAAAGGCTGTGCACACGAGACGTAGTTCGTTGAGGCTAATTAGGTACATTGTCCCGCGTATATCCTGGATTCCGTATACGGGGTGGACATGTGCACTGACACATATTCGGATCGGGCGTCGTGATGTCCCTCTTGAGCCGTACTATCTTAGTCGCTCACAGTCCATTTTTATACGTGGATGTGTTCGACGTTTTGTGACTAAGCGTTCATACGCCCGAGGGGTATGTTCGTTAGTCAGGGAGTTATTCTTAAAATCTTATATACGTGAATTGTATACTATCTTGAGAATCATTTATCATGTATATCTGACCCTGTGTTGGGCGAAATACTTGTGTTGTATTTTAGGTCGAGGAAAAGGCAAGGCACGGGAAGATCAAGGTGATGACGAAGGGTTCGAAGGATACTAGTTCGGGGGCTCCAAGTCTTTCGTGTCCGGTCATGTTCGTACCGTGTAATGCTATCTTTTCGCTTTATTTTAAGTTTGAACAAATGTATTGTTATTTTAAGGTATAATTCATCTCCATATGGATTATACTTATGTTTTGGATCCTGTGTGTAATAAGGCCGTAGGCCATACTGTTGTAAACTCCAGATCGGAGTAAGTACCTTGTTTTGTGGTTCGGCATCACATGTTTTGCGTATTTAATCTGTACTTTGGGTATCGCCTGGTGGATCCTAGTGTGGGGTCCACGGCACTGTAATGGCCGACTTATCGGGGTGTTACACCTACGTGGGACCCACCAGGCTAAATAAATAATACCGCTCATCTAACCATCTCGGTTAGTGAGAAACACACAACACCACAACAATAACTAAATGAAATCACCTGGTACAACTGATAAACAGAACATCACCCAAATTCACAAATACGATTTAACATACAAAACATATCCCAAATCAAAAGTGCCTAAGTACTCGCGAGTACTATCTATAAGTTCACAAGTTTGAGAAAACAAACACATCAAAAATGAAAAACAAAAATAAAGAGACTCCAATGAACACGTCAACATCCCCGACCGGCATCCTCGTACTGCTCCAGTGCCCGCTCGATCGGCTGAACACCACCTGAAATTCTTAACAAGAATTTCCCCAAAACGGGTCCGCAAAGGGGTTAGCAATTATGCTAGTACAAGAAATCAAGGCAAACCATTCGCTTACACATTTCATAGTACATGCATGAAGTCATTTCAAAATCCAAAACCAGACATGTCTTTTCCAGAAAACGAACAGTCAATAATCAATTTGCCTAGAGCCGAGGCGAAACCACTGGTCCCATTCGAGGCCTCTGAGGACCCTCCTGAATTGGCCATAATCATAAAACAAATCACGCACAGGCACCGCCTAGAACCGGGGCGAAACCACTGATCCCATTCAAGGCCTCTAAGGACCCTCCCGAACTGGCTACCGAACAAGCTCGTGAATCCGGAGTGAAGTCACGGATTACCCCGAGGCCCCGTCGGATCCTCCCAGAGTGAGCAAAGCACACACATAATATACATCACTATTTCATGTTAAGCATAAAGGTTTCCAAGAATACTTGCCTTGAGTAATTAAGGACGAAACGAATGGAACGGAGAATCAACCAAGATCGCTAGGAACCGACAAACACGAACCTAACGATTCATAGAATACAATCACAACGATTTCTAAAAGATTACAGAAATGGAATACACCCAGAAACCCACCTACGATTCATGTAAATTCGTACAAAAACAACGAGGGCGGATCGCAATTGAACCCTCTCGATTCACAAATACCACGAAATTTACCATGAACTCATAGGGAAAACATGAATACCACTAAGATTAATCACATATATCATGGATTAATCAACAACACGAAACAAATCGAACATTAAATCGAAAATCCCCAAATTCCCCAAAATAGGGTTCTAAGAGTTTACCTCGGATCGGAGACGAAGAACACGCATAGATGTTGTTAATACACATCAAAAACTCAAGAAAGATGATGGATTGAAGTTACAAGGCTTCAAATTGCCTGGAAATCGCTCAGAAATCGTCTAGGATCTGAGAAGAGGAAGAAAGAATGAAAATGGCCGAACTCGGTCAACTCCTGGGTATTTAAACCCAGGCCCGGTTACGTATATTAGCCCCGGACAGCTAATGTACATTAGCTTCTTAATGAACGTAAGCCTTCCAGACTTACGTACGTAATGCATCGGCAGAACCTTCTGTCCATGAACACAAAGGTCATTATGTGTGTTATGAGAAGGCTCTTACGTATGTAATACCCTACGCTAAGGTACGCAACATCAAGCTCGTAGTGTACGCAAGGGGCTGGCAGAGCCTACTGCCTGATTTCCAGAACACTATTATGTACGTAACAACAATGAAGTTACGTATGCTAAACACAACACATAACGTACGTTAAGTATAGACCGTAACATACGTTATGTCCTCCCAGAACAGGACTGACAAACAGGCAAGAGGTGAACCGAAAATCAAAACGCGTCGATTAACAAAACATGAAGATACGAACACATAGGGTTCGAGACGATGAACCTAACTGTTGAAAGAAAACATATTTCCGACTACCCGAAGGTTCGAAAAACAACAACAAACATAATTACCCCATAACTTTAAGAAATTACAAAACGGCCCAAAACATCTGAAATAGACGATACATGATCGAAACACCAAACAAAAGCTCACAATACGCATAGTAACATAAGATGGATTTACGGCAACCCCGAAACGGAGGTTCTGAACAACGATTAAGAGATCGAACCAAATAGCAATAGAAATGACATTAAACGTGGAATTAAGTAGAACAGGTCCGAAACAAACTCGGATGACAAAAAGTACAGTAATAGATATCCTCGAAATATCAATAAGGTTACAAGCGAGTCACTAAAAACGAAATAATACACCAAAATCAAAAATACCAGAAAAATGAAAAATGTGGATATTACACCAGTCACCACTCGATCGACGAGTCTAGAACGATCCTCGAACGTCCAACGGAAGGGTCATTGACAGATTGAAGTGAATTCTTAAGGTCTTATAATCAACTTTAAAGTATTCTAACGAGTACGATTGAATCTGACATTAATAAGCTGGCCCCTAGTGATATCGTAGGTCGGGTTCACGTCACCAGCCAGAATTATAGAGCAAAATACACGGTTAAGATAAGTAATACTTATGGGATCACGAGTTTTGCGACGAGGATAGTGTCAATCAATCACTAATCTCAAGATAACATGGAGGATGTCGTATAAGCGATATGTGTTGATATTCAGAATCCCAAAAGCTAAACGATGAGCTAAGAATGAAGAATGGCAATAGTTACAAGTTAAACAAATGATAAAAGAATTCATAAAATGGGTCAAAAATTATAAGTTATTTAGGGGTAAAAATTTGGGGTCTCACAACCTTTCCCCCTAAAAAAGTTTTGTCCCGAAATGTAGAATGTAACGGGAAGAATGACACAAGTCTATCTTACTGACTGATAACATAATTTCAAACTCAAATCAAAGTAAAATCACAGGGAAATAATTGAGAGAGGTTTTCGAGGCTGGAAATCAACATCGAAACAAGTTTGAATATTACTGTAATATCCGCAATTTCGATTTTCGGTAAATTTCTTTTTTTTTTACAGGAGCCCGTTTTAACGGCTAGCTTGTGAATGTTTCATCATTCTGAGAATATTTAATTCTGCAATTTTTAACGTCCGAGTTCGTTTCGGTGTCTTTTTGTTGAGTTCCGTGTTCTTAGGCAACTTTTCTGCGCTTGAGTTCGATTCTTGCGAATCTTGTTCGAAACAATCATTTCGGGTTTCTAGTAAGTCATTTAACGTTGTCTTACGTGTTATGAGCTTCGGTTTCATTATTCGTTGTCGTATCGTGATATTTAGGACTTTTGGGACCGTTTTGTAATTTCCTAAAGTTGTGGGTATCCGTCGTCGTACCCATTTTCGAGAATACTGTTGCTGTCCTTCTGAGTCGTTAACGCACGCTACACTTATTGGTTAGAGCACGCTATGGTAATATAATACCTGAGATCTTCATTCTAGTTTTGTTGGATTTTCTTCGGTCGAACGGACTGTTGTCGTCCGCGTCTTTGGAATCGCATGCTTGTATTGTGGTATGTTGAGTTTCGTAGCCTGTTCGTTATTGTTTTGGATCTTAGCCGGTGCGTTCGCGTGATCGAGACGTCGCCGAGTATTGAGCCGGGCAGTCGGAGGGCTGGCTGGGCCGATTACAGCCGTAAGGCCTGGCCGATTACGGCCGTAAGGCATCCGCACACCCTGGCCTGGGAGGACTCGGTTACGGCCATAAGGATTGTTATGGCCGCTAAGCGCTGGCCGGTTACGGCCGTAGTGACTAGTCAGTGACCCCTGGGAGTTCGGTTATGGCCGTAAGGCTATGCCGATTACGGCCGTAAGGTGCGATCGTTGCGTATGCAAGGGTTCGGCCATTGCGTGCGCTACCGGCAGTTGACCGAGTTACGGCCGTAAGGCACTGCCGGTTATGGCCGTAACACTGCCAGCCATATATAGGCCTAGGCTTCGTCCAGACCTTATTTTTCACCCTCTTTCCTTGTTTTTGTGGCGGCTGGCGATGGGAGACTCAGGAACTCGAGTTCTTGGCCGGTCATAATCAATTCCAAGGCATTTTGGAAGATTCTTGTCAATTATATCATCATCTAATCCGTATTCTTGTCGAATCGAAGTATTTTCTTACATAGAACCCTAGTTGTATGATTTTTGGGGGTTTCTTCGCGATTCTTCGATTTAATCCGTGGTTGATGAATTGATTATGGTATTCTTATTGTCTTGGCCATGATCTTTGGATTTTGCAACTCGTTTATCGATTTTTACCACCTGGAACTTGATTTCCGATTTCCTTGAAGAACCCTCGGATTCTTATTGTTTTTCGGGTTGATTCGGATGCCGTTTAGCGTTATTGATTCGTGGTGATATTATTTTCGTAGTTTTCGTGGAATTGTCCGGGTTTTGGTCTATCTTGGAAGTTCAAGGGCTACCCGACCGTATCCGTTGATTGTTCCATTGCTCGTGGTATCGAGGCAAGTACCTTGCTCATACATTTCTTGTTTTATAGATATGATGATTGGTGATCATTTTGGTATGTTTGTTTGTTTGTTTGAAATGAACTTTCAAAAGATTCGGTTTAGCCTCGTTAAGGGCTCACTTTCAAAATGCGTGTGTTTCGTGAATGGTAAAGTGAACCCTATGAATACGCTTGGTGTTGTTGTTGTGCTTTGATAATATATATACATATATTATCTCATTTTGGTGTGTTGTGATTTGACACTTGTGTTGTGCTATGTGTTTATTGCCTTTGAGTTAGTTGTTCGGATATCCTTGGCATGCTATGTTATTTGTGTGAATGTGTGGATATGGTCGAAGGTCTACGGTGACACATGGCATGTGATCATGTGGTCAGGATGCAACAAGTGATTGATCCAACCATAAGAGCCTAAGACAATCTACGGTGACACATGGATTGTGATCATATGGTCAGGATGCAACAAGTGATTGATCCAACCGTGAGATGATAAGACCTACGGTGACATATGGCATGCGATCATATGGTCAGGAGACAACAAGTGATTGATCCAACCGTGAGATGATGTGGCATGTGTTTACGGTGTTATGTATATGATTGTGAATGTGTTTTGCTCACCTCGGGAGGGTCCGGCGAGGCCTCGAGGGAATCCAATGGTATAGCCCTGGATTCACAAGTTGGTGTGTATATGATTTGTGAATGTATTTTGCTCACCTCGGGAGGGTCTGGCGAGGCCTCGGGGGAATCCAATGGTGTAGCCCTATATTCACGAGTTGGTGTTGTATTCATTGACCAAGATTTGCGTATCTTGGGTGATTATGTTGTTTGATTTTTATGTCCGTCGAGAGCACGTGACGTGGGTTTTGACCCTGTGAATTGTTGTTGGTTTTCTATTTGCGAAAACAAAACCTTTGGGTTGTTACCCCTGTTGATTTTGAAAAGAGAAGGATTCGATATTCCTAATTTGTTTTCTATTAAAACTCTCGATGGCATTTTAAACTATTTTATAAATTATTTCCCTTGATCTGTGGTCTTTCGAATTTGGAAAGCTTTACCCAAACTCTTGCCTCGGGAAGTATTTTCATTATGTTTGAATCTTTGAGGATTCTTGGTTATTTTTATTCTTGATACATGAATTGTATGACTCGTATTTGCACTTTGTACTTGCACTAGAAAAATAGTGGAATTTTTCTAACCCCCGAGGAATTGGGGGGTGGATGTCTGTATTGCATTCAGGTTTTGGGGAGCATATCACAAGGTCGGCATGAAGGATGATGAAATGTGATCGATATTAATCACATGAGGACCCGCTCATTGTTGTATTGGTTCAATTGTACCTTATTTCCTCTGTAGTATTTTCCCCATTATATGGGAGTATTTTGTATTTGACCCCTGCATGGTATGTATTGGGATTTAGTTGTACGTATTTATTGAAAGACCAAATCGGTTTACTGAGTCATTTTAGACTTAAAGGCATCATTGAGATGTTCGATGTTGCTACCAGTCTGGTAGATCCTTGAGGAAAGGTTCTACAGTGTGTAATATCCCTGAGCGGATTTGGGGAGTTACAATTACCCCCTATATGGGTGGACTCTTCAGGCCGGGTACAGGATATGACAATAGGCAGCTTCATCGACAATCCTGTTTCTGGTTGTTCATGGTTTTACAATCGGGTTCAAATAATTCTCAAAATGATAAAAATGCTCTGAAGTGGTGGTCGAATGAAGAATTAATCTCTAAGGTTAAATAGGTAAATTCGGGATATTCCAATGCAGTTATTGTTTTCACGTTACAAGGGTCAAGCTCTCAATGCTATAGCAACGGGCGTCGAGTTCGAAACATTGGTTAAGACTCTCTTGGCGGGCGGTAAGTTCTCACAACTGGGTTTATATCGATTCTCCAGTTTACCCAAGAAAGTCCCGTATCTCCTGGTCATCAACGTCTGAGTTCTGCTAAGCGCACTTACCTCTAAAGGCTCATGAACAGAGCTATGACCGAGGTTTATTCGACACACACACAAAATATGAATATGAATATTATCTTGATAAGAGTCAATTTCAAATTAAAGGTCCCACCCCATATAAGAATTTGGTTGTCTCCAAAACGAGAAAGGCATTATACACACAAAAAGGGATATTGTAACACCTCCAGAATTCGACCGGGAATGTCACATGCCGTAGACCCTTCTCACAAGGATCTACCAGGCTAAACTCCAAAAGACTACTCAATGATTGACCGACCGGGGTCAAATTAATTACAAGACAGACCGACAAGGTCAATAGATAATACAAAGACCAACATAGTCCACAATTCCACGACAATAATAATCTTGAATACAGAAAGGAATGACGACTCAATTTTATAAATGAAAACTACACCCGTGCAAGGGTGACTACTCGACGAAAAGAGAAATACCGACCAAAATGAAACAAAAGAAAAGACTCTGACTCTTGTGTGATTAGCATCATTGTCCTCCATCTCCTTCCAAGCCAATCCCGTGTCTGCTCTCGAGCTGCCAAAACCTGAGCGCATAACAGGCACCCACCCCCCGAAAACTCGGGGGGTAGCAAACTGGAATTTTGCTAGTGCAAGTACATAATATACAAGAATATCAACACAAAACTCAACAGCTGCGAAGCCTTAACACAAACCACGCATTCCCATAGTCAACACAGAAAAGCACTCGCTTACAACAAGGTGAAAGATAATCACATAGCCATATTCTCTTTACGGATCATAACAACAATGAAACTTTAAACAAGCCCAATGAGTCAAAAGGTCTAGTTTGAAAACCCCCTTTTTAAAAATAAAATATTATGATAAGATAGTTTGGAAACGTTATTATTGACTCGGGCTGTCTTGGGGTTTTGAAAATCGAATGGGAATACTTTTGGAAAATTACCTCAAAAGCTATCGGGTCCTTGACCCAGCATATGGAAAATAATTTACAAGAAAACCATTATATCAATTATCTCACGGGGTCCTCGACCCAATTCACAGAATATCATCCCAATATAATCAAGGTCACAACCTTTCATTTCGACAAATCCTGCTCAAGACCCTTGATTAATTAACTCTTGGAAATCTCGTCAGATATCCTTGGTTAATTAATCCTGATACCAACATTTTAAACGAGTTGAGATAAACTTCAGAAGAGCAAATCTCAGTCTTTAACGAGACCAATATTTTCAAACGATTTCAAAGAACTTTAGAAATACAAAAATCATTCGGTATCGGGGTCTTAGCTGTCACTCAAATATCCGGAACCAATAAGCCTGCCAGGCGCCTCCCTTGCACACCTGTGCACCGGCGCGTTCACTCCACTATGTTGGTCGCCCCTTGAACATGTCACCGCGTCGGCGTTCACTCCCGCAAGAGCCGCCCCTTACACACGCATTAGATAACACCGGTGTTCACCAACCATATGGAGCCGCTCATTGCAGCGTACACCAGGCCGGAGTACATGCTTCGCCCTTAGAGGCTCCCGGATACGACGTCTCCCACAACAAGTATTCACATTATTACAAACATCAAGCACACAGTCAATCCTGGCAACAATTGTCAAATCAGTACACCAATTCACACACAAAATATCTGCCATTCCACAACTACGCAAATAAATAACAACACGCACGTTATCAATCAAAATTCAATACAATAAGCCTTCGGCATAACCAATCCAACACCACACATATATCCTTATTATATTATCTCTATAATTATGGTTCGTACTTCAATCCAAGTTGAGTATGTCAACTAGTATCAGTATTAATCACCCGACAATCACCGACATATGTATATGTATATATGTGCATGCCCACCTCCAAATAGCATGAGGCCTTTTGGGAGCCCAGTGGATTCGGAGAGGTGAGAACTCTGAAGTTAAACGTGCTTAGGCAAGAGTAATCTCAAGAAGGGTGACCTCCTGGGAAGCTGCTCGCGGGCTCCCAGAAACAAAACTGTGAGGGCCAGCTCAGAGGAGAGTGCCCAGAGTGGACAATATCATGCTACGGCGGAGGGGTCCCGGGATGTGATAATTTGGTATCGGAGCCACTCTGCCGTGTAGTGCGAGTGTGCCGACGAGGACGTCGGTCCCTTGAGGAGGGGTGGATTGTGATATCCCACATTGACTAGGGGAGAGGGGGCGAAGTGCCTTATATGTGCATGCCCGCCTCCAAATATCATGAGGCCTTTTGGGAGCCCAGTGGCTTCGGAGAGATGAGAACTCCGAAGTTAAGCATGCTCGGGCGAGAGTAATCTCAGGATGGGTGACCTCCTGGGAAGCTGCTCGCGGGCTCCTTGAAATAAAACCGTGAAGGCCAGCTCAGAGGAGAGTACCCAGAGCGGACAATATCATGCTACGGCGGAGCAGTCTTGGGATGTGATAGATATCTGATAAAATGGGCCTAAATAATAATACATCATATTTTCACTTGAGCAACCGGACAACAAGATCCCGATTATGAATTCCATCCTTAGGTTTATATTCACATGTTCTTTTCGAAAAGTTTCTAACCCAAACATTAATTTCTCAAAATAAAATGTCCAACTAAAAATGCTTTATTTATCATATATTACTATTATTTTTCTAAGATGAATGAGGAAGGAATTTTCAATCTCGCTGCCGATTAGATCAGCGTGTCACAGTTAAATTATCAACCCTTACTTTGTATGATTAACTATAAGGTTAGTTCCAAAAAGTCCGAATAAGGTTTGAAATTCTTTAGGTGACGGAGTTTGACTTTTGAAAAGAAAATTGAAGATCACGTCTTTTACCAAAAATTTAAAAGTTCTTGCTGTCACCGTGAAAATAGTATCCATTGTAATTTTACTAACAATTTACTCTTATTCAGATAGTATATTCATATATGGTGTTATAGCAAGAATGTGTGCGGGTATTCTATTCATATCGGTACTTTAAGTAGAAAATATCGTTAGATAGGATCAGAAATACCCATGTATATACATAGTCAAAATCTCCATCACATTTTATTCAACTTATATTAATCTGGCATTCTGCTATATCTCTTAGAGAGCATCGCTAGGATCTCTAGAACTCTTCTCAAACATCTCTAGTTAAATAATACTCTTGAAAGTAACCTCTTTATCCTAAACTGACATTTGTCAAATCTGGTATAAAATTCTACGGCTCTAAGCATATATTGCACAACATGCATCACTTGGCATGCTTGTCTCATTTCTTGAGTAGGTCAAGAAGTCATCCACAAACGATAACCATGAGCTCATCAAAATTACTGGATAAGGTTCGGGTTCATAAAAGTTTACATATATGACTAAAGTATTGGTTAGGCCAAAAGGTATAATCACAAACTGGGGACGTTCATATTTGAAGTCAATATCTGATAGAAATCTCTTAGATACTAGTCATCGATGCCAGCTAAGCGAAAGAAACGAAGATGAATCAAAAGAAAAGGAAACTGGCGGGAAGAAACTGGCATTACGATTAAGAGATCTGTTGTTCTGTTACGGCCATAAGTAAAGATTCGTTACGTCTGTAACACAGCTTCGGGATTATTCTGACAATCGACTCATGTTCTCGCAACCGGTATCGAGTATAGCTAAGATTTGCTACTCTCGACCCTCGTCACGTAGCATCTATGGCTAGTACAGCTTCGCCTCAATAATATCATCATTTTTATAGCTCGTATCATTTCCCCAAAAGTACTCGGTTCTCTTTCAATGATTCATGATCGTTGTATATGTCCAAATGGTCTTCATCGTGGATTAAATCCTCGCCGAGTACCTCAACGCCAGTGGAATTCAGAAATCAATCTTTGTTCCAGATACGCACAGGGCAATCGTGAATCTCACGATTCCCAACAATCCGATCTCTATCTGTCATGCCCATAATAAAGGGCTACCAAGAAAATATGTCATCGAGACTCAACTCGACACATATAAGACCAACTTATCAAAGAGAGGGTGGTACAAATACAAAAGTGGATTCCAGCTTAAAGATTCTATTTAGGTACAAAGAAAAGGACTTGCTTCTCAAGAAAGGTAAAAGACAAAAATGTTTAAAGCACCAAAAAGAAAATCATCCACAACAGGTTGGAATGTTAATATGTTGCATCTCGACTGGAGCGATGAGATCACAAAGCTCTAATTTTGAACTCATTCTTCTAGCCGTTACACATAAACAACGTCACACACAAATAATCCGTGATCAACCATTCACGTGACCCTCTTACACGTTGTCGCTAATGCATCTCTTACTTGTAACACCCCCAAGACGATCAGGGCATATTACAGCACCGTGGACCCCACACTTTGGAGTCCAGTAGGCTAACGCACCAAAACGACATATGACAAAAGACATACATCATCGACAACAGACAATTTCTCAATCCACGACATTTAAATCCAAAGACTGAAATTTGACAATACAATTTGACATCAAATCCATTCCCAAAACAGGTACACAAAATTAATAAATTCAAGAAAGAAGTACTCGAGTACTTAAGCAAATGACATAATAAGGAAATCCCAAAACAAGACACCAATAGACAACCATTGAACAGAATCACGCCTGCCCATCATCCTCGTACGGCTCGCATGCTCGTTTGCTTCCATGACCTGTACCTGAAATACAAAAGTATTTACTACTACAAAACAGACATTTAACATGGGTTTTTTTGGACATTTAACATCGGTTTTGGAACTGATGTTAAATGTTGCGATGTTAAAATTAACATCGGTTTCTAATAACCGATGTTAAACTTCGATTTTAACATCGGTTGTTATAACAACCGATGTTAATTTTAATATCGCGATATTTAACATCGGTTTTGGGACAACCGATGTTAAATTTCGCGATTTTAAAATTTTATCGGACCGCGGCTAACCCAGCTAGCCCAACCCAGCCTCAACCCAGACACTCGCCCCAACCACCCGCACCAGCCCCCCGCACCAAGCCCCACCAACCTATAACAAATACCATTAAATTTTGTTGTTGGTGGGTTTCGAACTCACCACCTCTTGCTTGTGGAAGTGTGATATTACCACTCCGCCAGATGAACCTCTTGTATATTTTTTCTTATGTGTTATATTTATATACTATATACATTTATAAATTTATATAAATATAAGATAATTTAATATATATATTAAAAAATCGAAAATTTATTTTTTTAAAAAAATCTAGAATATTAATATTAAAAGTCGGATATTTTTATTTAAAGCTCGAAAATAAAAAATAAAAAATTAAAAAATATGGATCTGATAATTAATATTTAATCTGTTTTTTTTTTTTAATATTTTTTGTAAAAACATAAAATAGTTTTTTATGAAAAGTAAAAAAATTACAAAAACAAAAACTAGCAGGTTTTTAAAAAAATATATAATAATTCAGTTTTTATTTATTTATGGAAAATAATATTCCACTTTTTTTTCAAAACTTTAAATAAGAACATCCGATTTTTATTTTCTATTTTCGAACTTTAAATAAAAACATCCGATTTTTATTTTTTATTTTCGAACTAATGTTTATATTTTATTTTCGAACTTTAAATAAAAACTTCCAATTTTTACCTTTTATTTTTGAACAATAAATATACACATCCAATTTTTAATATTAACATTCCGGATTTTTTTTAAAAAAAATAAAGTTTCTATTTTTTAAAAAATCCTGATTTTTTAAAAATTTAACATCGGTTATACAAAAAACCGATGTTAAATTAAAAATTAACATCGGTTTTTCTAAACCGATGTGAAATGGATTAATTTAACATCGGTTTTTAGAAAAACCAATGTTAATTGTTAATTTAACATCGGTTTTTAGCATAACCGATGTTAATTTGTTTTAAAATTTTCAATTATGCCACCGCATCTTTTTTAACATCGGTTTTAACAAAACCGATGTTAAACGAGCAATGTTGAATGTCTTTTTTGTAGTAGTGATTTCCCCCATTTAAGGGGTTAGCGACAACTGTTAGTGCAAGTACAATCCATTTGAACTACAATTCTAATCAGATGAAAATATGTGCCGAAAATCATTTTAGAAATCATTTATATTCCGGAATATTTACGGTGCAGAAGCACAAAACACATTTCTCCAACAAAACAATTCAAAGTTAACCGTTGGTACGAGACTCACGGCCACCGTACCCCGCAGAGCCCCGTCGGACATCCCTGGGTGGTTAACCATAGTTCGTGATACGCACACTCACGGCAATACGTATCCCTAGCGGCCCCGTCGGACCGTCCCTAAGTGAGCATACACATATCCACCCATACAACCACGAAAATCCATAATTCAAATACTAGAATGCGTAAACAAATGTAAAGTTGCCTTTGAGACATCTTCGAAGAATCGGGAATGAATAACGATTACGAACGATCCGGATGGAAAACGACGGTTCTTAAATGAAGGATTAACATAACTCAGTCCTATCGGACAACAATAATCAAATGGAATGCGCCCATAACCCCGATTACAAGCTATGACAATATACGTTCAATTGATACAGGCGAGGGTTTATGCAAAATCTCACCGAATCGATAATTCACGGATTAAACTCGGTGAAATCAGATTGGGAATCACCCAATAACAACAATTGGTAAGAAATAATACAACATACTTGAACAATTCGAGATTAATCAAGCAAAACCGTAAAACCCCCAAAATTGACAAAGTTAGGGTTCTAAGCCAATTACCTCGGATTCGGATGGTGGAAGATGATTAATTTGAAGATGATATGCTCCTACGATCTCACGGTGATGAAGGATGAAGAATACACGGGTTCGAAGTGATGGAAATCGCCCTGGAGGTTCTGGTGTCGCTCGACGAAGAAAAATGAGAGAAGGGATGAGAAATGATATTCTGACTTCTGCCCGCTGTTCTTAAAATAGCAGGCTGTTACGGCCGTAACAAGGGCTGCATTACGGCCGTAACAGGGCCAACATTACGGCCGTAATGAATGGGGTGTTACGGCCGTAACACTCTACTGGACAGCAGTCTAAGAAGCTGCTGTCCGAACTCTCCCGGATGACTCCGAAACCCGAACCTGCTATCGAACCAAAAATATGGTTACGAAGTATATTCGATGATGAACCTAACCGTTACAATAAAACACAATTCCAACTACCATGGAATCCGAAATACGTCAAAGAAGATGAAATTGCCTAAACTTATAGGAATTTACAAAATGGCCAAAGTGTCCGAAAGTCATGATACGACGTCAGATTGACAAACTAAAACTCACAACACGAACAACTCAACCATACTAACTTATGTAAACAAAGAAACAACGAAAACGAATGAGTTTTACGAGAATCGAACGTACATACGACAAAACACAACATAGAATGGATTTATATAAGAACATCTCCGAAACTCGTCCAAATGGAAAAACTCCAAGAATAAAGTAGATTCAAAATGTTGAAACGGTTACAAGCGAGTCAATAAAAATAGACATACACCAAAAATGGAAACTGCTAAAAATTGAAAGGTACGGATATTACATTCTCCCCGTCTAAAAAGAAGTTTCATCCTGAAACTTAAGAATCAAAAAGCTCGGGGTGCCTCGAACGCATATCCTCCTCCAACTCCCATGTTGCTTCCTCTACTCCGTGCTTTGACCATTGCACTTGATTGTTTGTCTCGACGCTCCAAAATCCTGATGGGCCTCTCCTCAAATGTAACGTCCTTCTCGATCTCCACGTCCCCGAAATCAATAACATGGGACGGGTCCGGAACATACTTCCTCAGCTGAGAGATGTGAAATACACTATGCACATAACTCAACGACGGAGGCAATGCCAAGCGGTACGCCAATTCGCCAACTCTCTCTAATATCTCGAAAGGTCCAATATACCTCGGGCTGAGCTTCCCTTTTTTCCCAAAACGGAAAACTCCCTTTGACGGAGACACTCTCAACAAAACATGATCTCCCACCTCAAACTCCAAAGGTCCATGCCTAACATCCGCATAAGACTTTTGTCGACTCTGAGCCGCCAACATCCTCGCTCTAATCAATTCAACTTTCTCCCTCGTCTCTAACACAAGATCCGGCTTGATGCCAACTAGATCGGACAGCTCATCCCAACATATGGGTGATCGGCAATGTCGGCCATAAAGTGCCTCAAACGGTGCCATCTTAATCGACGCGTGCCAGCTATTATTATATGTAAACTCGATCAAGGCCAGATGCTCCTCCCAGTCACTACTCCAATCTAACGCACACGCGCGTAACATATCCTCGAACGTCTAAATGGTACGCTCGGACTGCCCGTCGGTCTGAGGATCGAAAGATGTACTCAAACGCAACCGTGTCCCCAATGCCTTATGCACCGCCTGCGAGAAACGAGATACAAGCCGGCCATCTCTATCCAAAATAATAGTTTTCGGCATACCATGAAGTCTCACTATTTGCGCAATGAAAATACGAGCCAATTTTTCTGGACCCCAAGTATCCGTGATGCCCATAAAATGTGCCGACTTAGTCAGTCGGTCCACGATCACCCACACCATATTCATTCCGGTCTTCATCCTCGGCAAGTTCGTGACAAAATCCATGGAGATATGTTCCCACTTCCATTCCGGGATGGGAAGTGGTTTCAACAATCCGGCTGGCCGCTGATGCTCGATTTTGACTTGTTGACAAGTCAAACACTTAGCCACAAACTCAACTACCTCATTCTTCATGTCATTCCACGAGAAATTCTTCCTCAAATCTTTATACATTTTACTCGAGCCCGGATAGACTGACTAAGGTGACGCATGAGCCTCCAGCATAATACTATGCCTCAATTCCAAGTCGTTCGGAACACACAGCCGACCTCGGAATCTCAACACACCATCCTCACGTATCACGAATCCCGGGACTTTCCCCTTCCCTACATTCTCTCGAAGCTGAATAAACATCGAGTCTTCCAACTGTCCCGACTTAATATCGTCGACTAGAGACGAAGAAATCTCAAGAGTACACAACTGCCTGGAACCCGGAACTCTCTGGTAGTACAATATCAATGCTCAACCTCATCAACTCTCGCTGGAGTCCTGGCTGGGCTGTAAGTAACTCAAGCGCCCGAAGCGATGCCGATTTCCGGCTTAAGGCATCTGCCACCACATTTGCCTTGCCCGGATGATAAAGGATCTCGAGGTCGTAATCCTTAATCAACTCCAACCATCTCCGCTGTCTCATGTTTAGCTCTTTCTGCATGAAAATGTACTTCAGGCTCTTGTGATCGGTGAAAATCTAACACGACGAGCCATACAAGTAATGACGCCAGATCTTCAATGCAAACACAACCGCGGCCAACTCAAGATCGTGGGTAGGGTAATTCAACTCGTACGGTTTCAACTGACGGGAATCATAGGCAATTGTCTTCCGTGCTGCATGAGTACACATCCGAGCCCTTGGCCCGAAGCATAACTAAAAACTGAGAAACCCTCATTACCACTCGGTAAAGCCAAAATGGGAGTGGTCATCAATTGTTTCTTCAATTCCTCGAAGCTCTTCTGTCTCTCGTCGGTCCACACAAACTGCTCTGACTTCTGTAATAACTGAGTCAGCGGTCGAGCGAGCTTAGAGGACCCCTCGACAAATCTACGATAATACCCGGCCAAATCCAGAAAACTACGGACCTCCTTCACATTTTTAGGGGGCGCCCAATCCAACACTGCCCTATCTTATGTGGGTCCACACGAACACCCTCGACCGAGATCACGTGGCCGAGAAACACAACCTCCCGCAACCAAATCTCACACTTTGAGAACTTTGCAAAAAGATGCTGAGTTCTCAAGATTCCTAGCACGATATGCAAATGACGTGCATGCTCCTCCTCGCTCTTCGAGTAAATCAGGA
Source organism: Orobanche coerulescens (assembly GCA_033398695.1). Classification (NCBI taxonomy): domain Eukaryota; kingdom Viridiplantae; phylum Streptophyta; class Magnoliopsida; order Lamiales; family Orobanchaceae; genus Orobanche; species Orobanche coerulescens. Next base: position 45,129,446 of record CM065810.1, read on the forward strand.
TATCGTCGATAAAAATGACTACACACTTATCGAGGTATTCGATAAAGACTTTGTTCATAAGCTGCATGAACACGGCTGGGGCGTTGGTTAGCCCGAAAGGCATAACCACAAACTCGTAGTGGTCGTATCTCGTCTGAAAGGCTGTCTTCGGAATGTCGGAATCCTTCACTCGGAGCTGATAATACCCCGATCTCAAATCAATATTCAAAAATACGGTTGCCCATTGCAATTGGTCAAACAAGTCATCAATCCTCGGGAGCGGATACTTGGTTTTGATAGTCACCTTGTTCAACTCTCGATAGTTGATACACAGACGAAGTGACCCATCCTTCTTCTTTACAAACAGGACTGGTGCGCCCCAAGGCAAAGCGCTCGGTCGAATATACCCCATGTCTAGCAACTCTCCCAACTGTTTTTTCAACTCAAACATCTCGGAAGGCGCCATACGGCATGGCGTCTTAGAAATCTGTGCTGCACCCGGCTCTAAATCCATAGTAAACTCAACCTCTCGGTCTGGCGGCAAACCCGGAAACTCGTCTGGAAAGACGTCAAAATACTCACATACTCCCGGAATAGACGAGAGCTCGACACCCCCTTCTTCCGATCTCAAAGCATAACACCAATAACCCGTGCAACCTCCTCGAAGAAGTCTCACCGCTTTCAAAGCGCTGATCAGGAATCTCTGGCTACTCCGCTTACGCCTCACAAAAGAATGATCGGTACCGTCAGAGGCTAACTTCGAAACAGTTCTCGTTCTGTAATTCAAGATCGCCCCATGACGGTCCAGCCAATCCTCACCAAGAATCAGATCCTCGTCTTTAATATCTACCGCAATCAGATTAGAAGGCCAATCCCTCCCCACGATACTCACCGGAAAATCTCTAATCTCACGATCCCCCACGATGCTATACCCACTAGGCAGTTTAACAAAAAATGGTTTACACGCAACTAGGCAATCAACATGCAGGCGATGCACACAATCCATAGATATGAAAGAATGCGTAGCACCAGAATCGAATAACACAGAAATAGGATGGTGAGGGATGTGAACGGTACCTATAGCCACCGTCGCGTCGGGATCTCCAGCTCGTCTCATCTCATACACATGGGGCGGAACAGAACCTACACTAGAAGCTCCCCCTATAGAAGGCTGCCCATGTCCTCGGCCTCTACCAAAACTCTGCTGTGGCTGAAAAACTGCCGGTGCCTGATTCACGCTCGGTAATCCCGCAGCTGGGGCTGATATCTGCGTAACTGTGTCCGAACTGCATCCGTACATTACTTAGCACGATGTCCCATCCGACCGCAAGCAAGACACTGAATCGGGGGCCTGACACACTCACTCATCATGTGGCCGGGACGACCATAGTTAAAACAGGTAGGACCAGGAATGGAACCAGTAGGAGCAGACTTAGAACCGTTTCAACGCCCAAATGACGGAGACTAATTCCCAAAGACTCCTGAACCAGACTGAGCCTTCGGATACCCGCCAGACTTGCCTCCCGAAAACTGACCGGAGGTCTTTTGTTTCTATCCCTCGATTGTTGTCTCTGTCGCAGAAAACGACATCTCATAAGCCATTGCCTTGTTCTGATAAGCTTTCAGAGTTGTACATCTGAGACCATACATGTAGTGATGAACCCTCGACTTCATCCGCATGTCAAAGTGGCAGATCTTGTCTAACTCGTCTCGGATCTCTTTCTCACATAATGAAGTTGTTGGTTGTATTCCTTGATTGCCTGCGAAATCGGAACATCCTGGGGCTTAGCCTCAAAGAAGGCTCGGATCCCCCCCTCTTTAACTGGCCACGGACAAAATTCGTCCTCCATCAGCTCTCGGAACTCTGCCCATGTGGCTGCCCGGTCACGCGGTTTCAACGCTTGCCACCACGTTGCCGCCTCCTTAGCGAGGAAGTATTGAGCGATGGGTACCTTCCTCTCCTCTGAGCAGTTAGCCGCCTCGAACACTTTCTCCATATCAAATAACCAATTCTCCCAACATAAAGGTTGGTAGCACCATCAAACTGCGGAGGACGCATACGAATCATGTCCTGAAGTAGCTTATTATTGCCGAATCTAGTAGGCGGAACCGGGTTGGCATTTGTTTGGACGACCAAGATGGCCTGAGTCAGTAGCGTCATCTGGTTCGCTACTTGTTGTAAAATATTTGCCACCCCGATATTCTTATGAGCATTGCCGGAGCTAGCAGACTGATCATGCTGGCCTCCGGAACTGGGTGGAACACTGTTCGACAAGGAAGGCATCGCCAAATCAGTACTCGAGTTATCGAACATGGCCGCCCCACCTGCTGCGCCACGTCCCCTACCGCGTCCGCGTCCTCTACCAGCAGGCATTCTGAAGAAGTAACAGGTAAGTACAGTTTAAACGCAAAACGCAACAAGATACCAAGAAAGGAATAGAACAGAACAACGTAACGAGTCAAGTTAGGAAAAACTTACGAGCACCGGCATACTGAGATGATGGCGTAGCAGTGATACTGTTGAAAGACGATACTCAACTAGACCCAAATAACCGACAACCTAGGTATCCATAAACCTAAGCTCCAATATCATATTTTGTAACACCCCCAAGACGATCAGGGCATATTATAGCACCGTGGACCCCATGTAATGCCCGATTGTAAATTCATTCATTATCAGTCAGTTAATTTTGACTCAGTAATATTTCACTCAGTAATAATCATTCATCATTCATGTTCGTTCATCGTGTTCACTATTTAACGTACATGGAATCCTGGATCAGTTATCATTAGTCTTTCTACCTTGTTTGAGATTTGAGCCGAGTTTATCTTCATCGTCATCTTTATGGTGGACTGTGCGTGAGTAGTAGCGCACGCTACGTACTCTTTTTAGCGCGCGCTAATTGAGTACAGGTAGCGTACGCTAACCCCTTAGTATTAGCGCACGCTAATGCATTTGGGCAGACAGTCCAGAAGGCACTGGACTGGATTAGTGAGATTCGTAACGTACTTTACAATTGGAGTATAACATACGTTAAATGATGTGTACAGCGCACGCTATTGGGATCCATCAGCGCGCGCTAGCGGGTTGGAACAGATAGTCCAGCAGGTACTGGACTGAGTTGAAATAATTTGTAGCGTATGCTAAGAGGGTGCATAGAGTACGCAAGGGTTAGTTGGTAGCGCACGCTAATAATAGGGTAGCGCGTGCTAAGGTTCAATCAGGCCAGAGGACAGTAAGTTCTGGACTCCAGTTACTGGGCATCAGACATCAGTTAGCGTACGCTAACATTTCGGATTAACGCACGCTATCTAGAGGGCATTAGCACATGCTACCAAGTTTGTAGTGTATGCTAACGAGGCAGTCACAGTTCACTGGACTGTCCGGTTAACCCGTTAGCGCATGCTACATATCAGGACATAGCGTGCGCTAAACTGAATCAGTATAAATTGGACAGTCCAGTCCAGTTTCATCATTTTCATTTCTCACTTCGTTTTTGGGCGATTCCGAGCGATTTTGGGCGATTTGGAGAGATCGTTTCGAGCTGCACTCACCTATCATCATCTTCAAGCTTCTAAGTTGAATTAATAACCACCTAATCCTCTCCAACACATCAAATCAAGGTAATCATTTCTTGAATCTAGAATTTTGGAGTTCGAGTGTTTTTCCTTCCGATCTCTTCATGTGAACTTGCTATGATGTTGTAATATGTTAGATATGGATTATCTATCTTGAATACATGTATCCCTACGGATTTGTTGGTGCATATTTCATATTTGATGAATATTTGGGGAATTATTCAAGAACCCTTGGGGTTTGACTTTGGATATTTTGGGGGTTTTCGATTATAGTTGTCGTAACCTTGAGTTTTGGTTTCCTATTGGATTATTGATATCATTCAAGGTGTTTTGTTGGATTGAACTACTCATCTTGGAGTTTGGTTTCGATATATTTGGGATTGGTTATTATCAAAGGATGAATGCTTGCAACGTATCCGTTAGAATGCCCCAATGAGTTTTGGTTATTGTTGTAACGACTTTTGAGTCGGTGATAATCGTGCTTAATACGTATATTGAGCGATTGTTGGTAATTGTGTTATTCAAGGTTGTCCAAGCGACCGGTATTATCTCCATTAGAGACGTTTGTTCGGGAGAAGACATTTCATCACCGGTGTTGAGTAAGTTAATTCTTATTCGGTTAAAGGGATATTCATTACTTACGTTGTTGTTCATTCATACATGTAATTCACTCGTAATATATCATTCATGTCAAGACTTGTATTTATCAACTAATCATGTAACTCACGAGGAATGACGGTTCCAAATCATTTCATTGAAGCCATCACTCATTATATCATTATTTCATCTCGGTGAGTCATCATTGATCCTTGTCGGATTTTATTCATTATCTCTCATCTTGGTTGTTTTGTTCTTGTGACCTTCCGGGATTGTATTGCGTGGTCGGGTGGCATATGTGTGGAATTTTTAGTTGGGCATACTATGGTCATGTGTATATACGGGACTCCGGACACATTGGACTGTGCACACGGTAAAGTACCTCCGTGAGACTAATTAGGACAAGTTGCGGGTGTATATGCGGGACTCCGGACACTCGGCTATTTGTGCACTTGCACATTCCATTCGGGCGTACTATGATGCCCATCATTTAACTCTATTTCTTAATTCATTCATGTGATTGTTGTATATTGTTCAACTCTTGAGGATTGTTGTTCTGTGTAACTGACCCCGTTGGGGATATTGTTTTTAGGTCATGGCAAGGAAAAAGCATGGGAAGAGAACGTTGATGGCAAGGAGTCCCAGTGATACTAGTAGGGGCCCCCAGTATCTTCATTTCATTCATGTTTCCTTGTTATGTATTTTCCGTTGCACTTCCTTTTGGATTGTCATTTGTTCAGTGCTGTATACTTTATCTTCCTATAAAATATACATGTATTCAGTATTCCCTGGGTGTGTTGTATTTGAAACTCCTCATCAGAGTAATTGATGATGTAATGTGGTTGGGTACTACATTTGTATTGTGTAATTCATAAATTTTCATTCGCCTGGTGGGTCCCAGTCGGGGTTCCACGGTACTGTAATATCCGCCTAGTTTGGGGTGTTACACCCCACGCTTTGGAGTCTACCAGGCTAACGCCAAAACGGCATATGACAAAAGACATACATCATCGACAACAGACAATTTCTCAATCCACGACATTTAAATCCAAAGACTGAATTGACAATACAATTTGACATCAAATCCATTCCCAAAACGGGTAGACAAAATTAATAAATTCAAGAAAGAAGTACTCGAGTACTTAAGCAAATGACATAATAAGGAAATCCAAAACAAGACACCAATAGACAACCATTGAACAGAATCACGCCTGCCCATCATCCTTGTATGGCTCGCATGCTCATTTTCTTCCATGACATGTACCTGAAATACAAAAGTATTTCCCCCATTTAAGGGGTTAGCGACAACCGCTAGTGCAAGTACAATTTATTTGAACACAGTTCTAATCCGAATAAAATATGCGCCAAAAATCATTTTAGAAATCATTTAGATTCCGGAATATTTACGGTGCACAAGCACAAAACACATTTATCCAACAAAACAATTCAAAGTTAACCGTTGGTACGAGACTCGCGGCCACCGTACCCCGCAGAGCCCCGTCGGACATCCCTGGGTGGTTAACCATAGTTCGTGATATGCACACTTATGGCAATACATATACCTAGAGGCCCCGTCGAACCGTCCCTAGGTGAACATACACATATCCATCCATACAACCACAAAAAGCCATAATTCAAATACGAGAACGCGTAAACAAATGCAAAGTACTTGACTTTGAGACATCTTCAAACAATCGGGAATGAATTACGACTACGAACGATACGGATGGAAAACAACGGTACCTAAACGAAGGATTAACATAACTCAGTCCTAACGGACAACAATAATCGAATGGAATACGCCCATAACCCCGATTACAAGCTATGACAATATACGTTCAATCGATACGGGCGAGGGTTTACGCAAAATCTCCCTGAATCGACGATTCGCGGATTAAACTCGATGAAATCGGATTGGGAATCACCCAATAACAACAATTGGTAAGGAATAATACAACATACTTTGAACAATTCGAGATTAATCAAGCAAACCCGAAAAACCCCCAAAATTGACAAAGTTAGGGTTCTAAGCCAATTACCTCGGATTCAGACGGTGGAAGATAATTACTTAGAAGATGATATGCTCCTACGATCTCACGGTGATGAAGGATGAAGAATACATGGGTTTGAATTGATGGAAATCACCCTGGAGGTTCTGGTGTCGCCCGACGAAGAAAAACGAGAGAAGGGATGAGAAATGATATTCTGACTTCTGTCCGCTATTCTTAAAACAGCAGGGTGTTACGGCCGTAACAAGGGCTGCATTATGGCCGTAACAAGGCCAACATTACGGCCGTAATGAATGGGGTGTTACAGCCGTAACACTCTACTGGATAGCAGTCAAAGAAGCTGCTGTCCGAACTGTCCCGGATGACTTCGAAACCCGGACCTGCTATCGAACCAAAAATATGGTTATGAAGTATATTCGATGGTGGACCTAACCGTTACAATAAAATACAATTCTGACTACCGGGGAATCCTAAATACGACAAAGAAGATGAAATTCCCTAAACCTATAGAAATTTACAAAAATGGCCCCAAGTGTCCGAAAGTCATGATACGACGTCAGATTGACAAACCGAAACTCACAACATGAACAACTCAACCATACGAACTTATGTAAACAAAGAAACAATGAAAATGAACGAGTTTTACGAGAATCGAACGTACATATGACAAAACACAACATAGAATGGATTTATGTAAAAACATCTCCGAAACTCGTCCAAATGGAAAAACTCCAAGAATAAAGTAGATTCAAAATGTCGAAATGGTTACAAGCGAGTCGATAAAAATAGACATACACCGAAAATGAAAACTGCTAAAAATGGAAAGGTACGGATATTACATTCTCCCCCTCTAAAAAGAAGTTTCATCTCGAAACTTAAGAATCAAAAAGCTCGGGGTGCCTCGAACGCATATTCTCCTCCAACTCCCACGTTGCTTCCTCTACTCCGTGCTTCGGCCATTGCACTTTAACCAAAGGAATGGTTTTGTACCTTAATTGTTTGTCTCGACGCTCCAAAATCCTGATGGGCCTCTCCTCAAACGTAACGTCCTTCTCGATCTCCACATCCCCGAAATCAATAACATGGGACGGGTGCGGAACATACTTCCTCAGCTGGGAGACGTGAAATACACTATGCACATGACTCAACGACGGAGGCAATGCCAAGCGGTACGCCAATTCGCCAACTGTCTCTAATATCTCGAAAGGTCCAATATACCTCGGGCTGAGCTTCCCTTTTTTCCCAAAACGGAAAACTCCCTTTGACGGAGACACTCTCAACAAAACATGATCTCCCACCTCAAACTCCAAAGGTCCATGCCTAACATCCGCATAGACTTTTGTCGACTCTGAGCCGCCAACATCCTCGCTCTAATCAATTCAACTTTCTCCCTCGTCTCTAACACAAGATCCAGCTTGATGCCAACTAGATCGGACGGCTCATCCCAACATATGGGTGATCGGCAATGTCGGCCATAAAGTGCCTCATACGGTGCCATCTTAATCGATGCGTGCCATCTATTATTATACGTAAACTCGATCAAGGCCAGATGCTCCTCCCAGTCACTACTCTAGTCTAATGCACACACGCGTAGCATATCCTCGAACGTCTGAATGGTACGCTCAGACTGCCCGTCGGTCTAAGGATGGAAAGATGTACTCAAACGCAACCATGTCCCCAATGCCTTATGTATCGCCTGCCAGAAACGCGATACAAACCGGCCATCTCTATCTGAAATAATAGTTTTCGGCGTACCATGAAGTCTCATTATTTGCGCGATGAAAATACAAGCTCATTTTTTTGGACCCCAAGTATCCTTGATTCCCAGAAAATGTGCCGACTTAGTCAGTCGGTCCACGATCACCCACACCATATTCATTCCGGTCTTCATCCTCGTCAAGTTCGTGAAAAAATCCATGGAAATATGTTCCCACTTCTATTCCGGGATGGGAAGTGGTTTCAACAATCCGGTTGGCCGCTGATGCTCGATTTTGACTTGTTGTCAAGTCAAACACTTAGCCACAAACTCAACTACCTCATTCTTCATGTCATTCCACGAGAAATTCTTCCTCAAATCTTTATACATTTTACTCGAGCCCGGATGGACTGAGTTAGGTGACGCATGAGCCTCCCGCATAATACTCTGCCTCAATTCCAAGTCGTTCGGAACACACAGCCGACCTCGGAATCTCAACACACCATCCTCATGTATCACGAATCCCGGGGCTTTCCCCTTCCCTACATTCTCTCGAAGCTGAATGAACATCGGGTCTTCCAACTATCCCGACTTAATGTCGTCGACTAGAGATGAAGAAATCTCAAGAGTACACAACTGCCCGGAACTATATGGTAGTACAATCTCAATGCTCAACCTCATCAACTCTCGCTGGAGTCCTGGCTGGGCCGTAAGTAACTCAAGCACCCGAAGCGATACCGATTTCCGGCTCAAGGCATCTGCCACCACATTTGCCTTCCCGGATGGTAAAGGATCTCGAGGTCGTAATCCTTAATCAACTCCAACCATCTCCGCTGTCTCATGTTTAGCTCTTTCTGCGTGAAAATGTACTTCAGGCTCTTCTGATCGGTGAAAATCTGACACGACGAGCCATACAAGTAATGACGCCGGATCTTCAACACAAACACAACCGCGGCCAACTCAATATCGTGGGTAGGGTAATTCAACTCGTACGGTTTCAACTGACGAGAAACATAGGCAATTGTCTTCCTGTGCTTCATGAGTACACATCCGAGCCCTTGGCCCGAAGCATAACTAAAAACTGAGAAACCCTCATTACCACTCGGTAAATCCAAAACGGGAGCGGTCGTCAACCGTTTCTTCAATTCCTTGAAACTCTTCTGTCTCTCGTCGGTCCACACAAACTGCTCTAACTTCTGTAATAACTGAGTCAGCGGTCGAGCGAGCTTAGATAACCCCTCGACAAATCTACGATAATACCCGGCCAAACCCAGAAAACTACGGACCTCCTTTACATTTTTGGGCGGCGGCCAATCCAACACTGCCTCTATCTTATATGGGTCCACACGAACGCCCTCGGCCGAGATCACGTGGCCGAGAAACATAACCTCCCGCAACCAAAACTCACACTTTGAGAACTTCACAAAAAGATGCTGAGTTCTCAAGATTCCTAGCACGATATGCAAATGACGTGCATGCTCATCCTCGCTCCTCGAGTAAATCAAGATATCGTCGATAAAACAACTACACACTTATCGAGGTATTCGATAAAGACTTTGTTCATAAGCTGCATGAACACGGCTGGGGCGTTGGTTAGCCCGAAAGGCATAACCACAAACTCGTAGTGACCGTATCTCGTCTGAAAGTCCGTCTTCGGAATGTTGGAATCCTTCACTCGGAGCTGATAATACCCCGATCTCAAATCAATCTTCGAAAATACGGTTGCCCCTTGCAATTGGTCAAACAAGTCATTAATCCTCGGGAGCGGATACTTGTTTTTGATAGTCACCTTGTTCAACTCTCGATAGTCGATACACAGACGAAGTGACCCATCGTTCTTATTTACAAACAGGACTTGTGTGCCCCAAGGCGAAGTGCTCGGTCGAATATACTCCATGTCTAGCAACTCTTCCAACTGTTTCTTCAACTCAATCATCTCGGCAGGCGCCATATGGTATGGCGTCTTAGAAATTGGTGTTGCACCCGGCTCTAAATCCACATTAAACTCAACCTCTCGGTCTGGAGGAAAACCTGGCAACTCGTCTGGAAAGACGTCAGGATACTCACACACTACCGAAATAAATGAGAGCTCGACTCCCCCTTCTTCCAATCTAAAGCATAGCACCAATAACCCGTGCAACCTCCTCGAAGAAGTCTCACCGCTTTCAAAGCGCTGATCAGGAATCTCTGGCTACTCCGCTTACGTCCCTCAAAAGAATGCTCGGTACCGTCAGAGGCTAACATCGAAACGGTTCTCGTTCTATAATTCATGATCGCCCCATGACGGTCCAGCCAATCCTCACCAAGAATCAGATCCTCGTCTTTAATATCTACCGCAATCAAATTAGAAGGCCAATCCCTCCCCGCGATACTCACCGAAAAATCTCTAATCTCACGATCCCCCACGATGCTATCCCCACTAGGTAGTTTAACAACAAATGGTTCACACGCAACTAGGTAATCAACATGCAGACGACGCACACAATCCATAGATATGAAAGAATGCATAGCACCAGAATCGAATAACACGGAAACAGGTTGGTCAAGGATGTGAACGGTACCTGTAGCCACTGTCGCGTTGGGATCTCCAGCTCGTCTCATCTCATACACACGGGGCAGAACAGACCCCACACTAGAAGCTCCCCCTCTAGAAGGCTACTCACGTCCGCGGCCTCTACCAAAACTCTGTTGTGGTTGAGAAATTGTCGGTGCCTGATTCACGCTCGGTTCTCCCGCAGCTGGGGCTGATATCTGAGTAACTGGTGCCCGAACTGCATCCGTACAATACTTAGCACGATGTCCCATCCGACTGCAAGCAAGACACTGAATCGGGGCCCTGTCACACTCACTCATCATGTGGCCGGGACGACCACAGTTAAAGCAGGTAGGACCACGAACGGAACCAGTAGGAGCAGACTTAGAACCGTTTCCATGCCCAAATGACGGGGACTGATTCCCGAAGACTCGCGAACCAGACTGAGCCTTCGGATACCCGCCAGACTTGCCTCCCGAAAACTGATCGGAGGTCTTCTATTTCTTTCCCTCGGTTGCCATCTCTGTCGCATAAAATGACATCTCATAAGCCATTGCCTTGTTTTGATAATCTTTCAGAGTTGTACATCCGAGAACAGACATGTAGTGACGAACCATCGGCTTCATCCGCATGTCAAAGTGGTTGATCTTGTCAAAATCGTCTCGGATCTGGTTTCTCACATAATGAAGTTGTTGGTTGTATTTCTTGATTGCCTGCGAAATCGGAACATCCTGGGGCTTAGCCTCAAAGAAGGCTCGGATCCTCCCCTCTTTAACTGGCCACGGATAAAATTCGTCCTCCATCAGCTCTCGGAACTCTGCCCATGTGGCTGACCGGTCACGCGGTTTCACCGATTGCCACCACGTTGCCGCCTCCTTGGCGAGGAAGTACTGAGCGATGGGTACCTTCCTCTCCTCAGAGCAGTTAGCCGCCTCGAACACTTTATCCATCTCAAATAACCAACTCCCCAACCGAAAGGGTCGGAAGCACCATCAAACTGCGGAGGACACATGCGAATCACGTCCTGAAGTATCTTATCATTTCCGGATCCAGTAGACAGAACCGGGTTAGCATTTGCTTGGCCGACCAAGACGGCCTGAGTTAGTAGCGTCATCTGGTTCGCTACTTGCTGTAAAATATTTGCCACCCCGATACTCTCATGAGCATTGTCAGAGCTAGCAGACTGATCCTGTTGGCCTCCGGAACTGGGTGGAACACTGTTCGACAAGGAAGGCATCGCCGAATCAGTTCCAGAGTTATCGGACATGGACACCCTACCGGCTGCGCCACGTCCCCTACCGCGTCCGCGTCCTCTACCAGCAGGCATTCTGAAGAAGTAACGGGTAAGTACAGTTCAAACGCAAAACGCAACAAGATACCAAGAAAGGAATTAAACAAAACAATGTAACAAGTCAAGTTAGGAAAAACTTACGAGCATCGGCGTACTGAGATGATGGCGTAGCAGTGATACTGTTCAAAAACGACACTCAACTAGACCCAAATAACCGACAGCCTAGGTATCCATAAACCTAAGCTCCGATATCATATTTTGTAACACCCCCAAGACGATCAGGGCACATTACAGCGTCGTGGACCCCACACTTTGGAGTCCACCATGCTAACGCACCAAAACGACATAGGACAAAAGACCTACATCATCGACAACAGACAATTTCTCAATCCACGACATTTAAATCCAAAGACTGAAACTTGACAATATAATTTGACATCAAATCCATTCCCAAAATTTGTACATAAAATTAATAAATTCAAGAAAGAAGTACTCAAGTACTTAAGCAAATGACATAATAAGGAAATCTCAAAACAAGACACCAATAGACTACCATTGAATAGAATCACGCCTGCCCATCATCCTTGTACGGCTCGCATGCTCGTTTGCTTCCATGACCTGTACCTGAAATACAAAAGTATTTCCCCCATTAAAGGGGTTAGCGATAACTGCTAGTGCAAGTACAATCCATTTGAACTATAATTCTAATTAGATGAAAATATGCGCCAAAAATCATTTTAGAAATCATTTATATTCCAGAATATTTATGGTGCACAAGCACAAAACACATTTCTCCAACAAAACAATTCAAAGTTAACCGTTGGTAGAGACTCACGACCACCGTACCCCGCAGAGTCCCGTCGGACATCCCTGGGTGGTTAACCATAGTTCGTGATATGCACACTCACGGAAATACGTATCCCTAGAGGCCCCGTCGGACCATCCCTAGGTGAACATACACATATCCATCCATACAACCACGAAAAGCCATAATTCAAATACTAGAACGCGTAAACAAATGTAAAGTACTTGCCTTTGAGACATCTTCGAAGAATCAGGAATGAATAATGACTACGAACGATCCGGGTGGAAATGACGGTTCCTAAATGAAGGATTAAGATAAATCAGTCCTAGCGGACAACAATAATCGAATGGAATATGCCCATAACCCCGATTACAAGCTATGACAATATACGTTCAATCGATACGGGCGAGGGTTTACGCAAAATCTCCCCGAATCAATAATTCGCTGATTAAACTCGATGAAATTGGATTGGGACTCACCCAATAACAATAATTGGTAAGGAATAATACAACATACTTGAACAATTCGAGATTAATCAAGCAAAACCCGAAAAAACCCCAAAATTGACAAAGTTAGGGTTCTAAGCTAATTACCTCGGATTCGGACGGTGGAAGATGATTACTTAGAAGATGATATGCTCCTACGATCTCACGGTGATGAAGGATGAAGAATACACGGGTTTGAAGTGATGGAAATCGCCCTGGAGGTTCTGGTGTCGCCCGACGAAGAAAAACGAGAGAAGGGATGAGAAATGATATTCCGACTTCTGCCCGTTGTTCTTAAAATAGCAGGCTGTTACAGCCGTAACAAGGGCTGCATTACAGACGTAACAAGGCCAACATTACGGCCGTAATGAATGGGGTGTTACGACCGTAACACTCTAGTGGACAGCAGTCTAAGAAGCTGTTGTCCGAACTGTCCCGGACGACTCCAAAACCTGGACCTACTATCGAACCAAAAATATGGTTACGAAGTATATTCGCTGACGAACCTAACCGTTACAAGAAAATACAATTCTGACTACCGGGGAATCCGAAATACGACAAAGAATATGAAATTCCTTAAACTTATAGGAATTTACAAAAATGGCCCAAGTGTCCGAAAATCACGATACGACGTCAGATTGACAAACTGAAACTCACAACACGAACAACTCAATCATACAAACTTATGTAAACAAAGAAACAACGAAAACGAATGAGTTTTACAAGAATCGAACGTACATACGACAAAACACAACATATAATGGATTTATGTAAAAACATCTTCGAAACTCGTCCAATTTGAAAAACTCCAAGAATAAAGTAGATTCAAAATGTCGAAACGGTTACAAGCAAGTCGATAAAAATAGACATATACCAGAAATAGAAACTGCTAAAAATAGAAAGGTACAGATATTACATTACTCTCAGTACATGGGCTCGTATATTTACTTTTTAGAAAGAAACTTTTTTTTTTTACATTCACATGTTATGTTTATATGTATATACTCCCATCGAGGATTTTTTTAGTGCATAAACCAATTCTAATTTAAACTCTAAAAACATTCGGTTTGAAAAGTACAAAAGCTCGCCATCTATCATGGAGAAGTGCCGACATCCTCTCAAAATGATGCATTTCTTAGTTCTTGTTGTTTCTAAAAGTACTTAAAAGATATGTCTCATCAAAATCATATTGCAAGATAACTTAATATGCATGATAAATCTACATGTAATACATCCGAATCCAAAATCCAAAATTAGATCTACAGACTTTCATAAGTATATCTAGATCAAAATTTCTTTTTAAAAATGACATGCTTGATTTTTTTAAAGGTTTTGAAAATTGTTGTTGTTATCTTAAAAGAAAATGGTTATAACATGGGTTGTAAAAGATCTTACTCCCATTCAAATAAATACATGAGCCTAAGTACCACAGAGCATTTCAGCCCGACAGTGACTCCGTTACCTCGAAGGATTTTGTCTTATCTCATTGAGATCTGGAATCTCCAGTCCAACGAGTAGAATCTCACAGTTACTTAATTCGAACAAAATACCGACACGATTTTATTCCTGTTCTCAGTGAAATTTATTCTTTGTAACCATCATCATACGCCAGTATACACAAACTCCTCAAACGTATAGGGAAAGTAAAAGTAATGAACATTATTCGAACGAGATCAAAGTACAAATACGTTACCTTAGTTCCTCGCAGGATTCAGACGGGATCAGAATAAAATCAATGGGCACGATTCCTGTGACATACAGTTCACAAGAGGGCCCTTTATCTCAATATAAAGTCTAGACAAGTTCAGAGAAGAGACTAAAACAGGTTTAGAAAAGAAATTAAGGGTTAGAGAGACTTATAACGCAGGTCGCACGAGATGATGACAGCCAGTGATATTTCTCAACATAAACAACAACCAAAAACACGACACGACAAAACAGGCCCAATAACCGACAACCTAGGAATTCAGAAACCTAGGATCCGATACCATATTCTGTAACAATCTCGTCCCGGGTTGGAACTGTTACAGTATCGTGGATCCATTTGGGGAATCCACAAGGCAAGACTTGACTAACACGCACACACACACACACAACGACCAATCAGGTCGAACACAAAACCAAAAAAACACACGTCAACCGGCAAGGTCGACAATACAACACATACAAAACATCACTACCGGCAAGGTCGAACATGACGACAGCAAATTCCAAGATAGTTCCCAATCCCACACACAAGCGTAACATCAATAAAAACAGTACTTGTGAGTACTTACACAAAACAAGATCAAAACAACTAAAACAACAACAACAACACGAGAGAATATCACTGATGCTCATCCTCCTCGTGTCCTTCCTGCGTTGGCTCGTCATTAAGGCCTATACCTGAATACACAAAAAGGTATTCACCCCCAAAGAGGTTAGCAAATAGCCGGTGCAAGTACTTTATAACAGGAATATGTAACGTGCAATAAAATAAATATTGCGATGACTGATTATATTAATATATCCTGAAGAAGGACATTCTCACCCAGTACCAGCACCTCAACAGTATTTTGACAACAACATCATCAACCCACGTCATTATTTCGGAATAATACGCGTATCATCAATCATACATAAAACAACCTCCCGATCTATACTGACTACAACATCCCGCAAGATACGCACCCCAAGAGACCTCGTTAGGCTCTCTCTAGCTATATAGCCCAACCAAGTTATCCGCAGAAAATGCAGTCTAACGGACCCAGAGGACCTTCGCTGGTTTTATTTGGCTCACACATGCTCATCAATGTCATATCATTCCAATCATATTATTCCACATTTCACAGTACGTCGTCACATAACTTTGACGATGCAAGTCTCAAATCATTTTCTAAAACTTTCAGCAACCTTTTCAATTGCATTGAAATAACATTTCGAGGCATCCTCGATAAATCATTTATAAAATGATATCATTCCATGAAACAGTAAACAAGATCAGTCATCAAGTATTTACATAAAATATTTCCCAAATCATTTTCACAAACATTTTTGAAATCCTTTCAGGACACATTTTATTTCAAAATCATTTTCAAACAAAAGTCGTTAATTTGATTGAAAATCATTTTCGAGTCATTTCAAAATATCAACGTAGAATTGTGAATTCAGAGCATAAAATAAACCATACAAAAATCATGGTTTATAAAAATTCAATTACAATTTATACATAAAACACGATCAAATACTTGCCTGGCAACTTTAGGGACAATGATGTTTCAAATGGTTTATAATTAGGGTTCGAAAACCAGGACTTTCAAACCTATAATGAATAATGAGGTAATCGATATTAAGAATACTTATTCTAATCGAAATAACATCGAAAATCTTAATTGAATCCCTTAGGGAACTTTTATCAAACACTTCACGGACGGTATCCGATTATGCCGATTTGAACGAAAGTTTTGATTTTCGTTCCGCTTATATCGATAAGAACAGCCTCGGGATACCCGATATATAATTATTTACGAATTCCAAACAATAATTCATCAACAATCTAAAAAAATGAGTTTAGGGTTCAGGGCCAGATTACCTCCAATCCGGCGAAAACCGCTGAAATCGACTGAAGAAGACTTGCTAATTTGATTCTCGGGCGTTGATTATGCGTTTAAACTGCTTTAAACCGGGCTAAAATGGAACCTCAAGGTGAGGGACGAAGCCCTCTAGTCTTCCCCACTGATATGCCATGAAAATGGCAGAAAAATGAGTTTTATATCACAAGGAGAAGCATTAGGGTCGGTTTTAAGGGTAATACGGTAATTTCATCGTGACCGACGGATAATCTTGTCTTGTTTCGGCCATAACTTTCTAGTTCTTGCTCATAATGGCTCTCTATTTATTCTATTGGAAATCTAACTCGATAATATACAATGCTGTAAAAGTTTAGAATTTTTGGATTTTTCTACAATTTATGGTGATCGATCAAAGTCAGTCCTGGCGCACAAAGCCTTCCAGAAAATTCTACGCTTGTTTTTATTGACACCCTTGTTGCAATCCATTTATATCATGAGACAATAGTATAATACTCGAAATAAGAATTGTAAATCTAGAGATCGATTAAACGATCTGGTCACAATTCTATCGATGAGTCTAGAACGGTCCTCGAAACGTCCAACAAAAGGGTCATTGAGATGTTGAAGTGAATTCTTAAGGTCTCATAATCAACTTAAAAGTATTCTAACGAGTACAATTGAATCTGACATTATTAAGCTGACCCATACTGATATCATAGGTCGGGTTCACATCACCAGCCAGAATTATAGTGCAAAATACACGATTAAGAGAAGTAATACATATGGGATCATGAGTTTTACAACGAGGATAGTGCCAATCAATCACTAATCTCAAGATAACATGGAGGACGTTCTATAATCGATATGTGTCGATATTCAAAATCCCGAAAGTTGAGCGATGAGCTAAGAATGAAGAATGGCAACAGTTACAAGTTCAACAAAATGATAAAACTGCCTAAACATCCGGAAAAACAAGATTCGGGGTCGAACCATAATATCATAGCCCACAACACATCTGAAAATATTAAACGAACTTGTAGAAATATCGAAACGACGGTTTCAATCAAGACCAAAATCGAATCTAAATGCCGAAAAGTCGCAATATTTCACGGATTCAATTAAAACAGCCCCGAAACTCATTCAAATAGTAAAAAATGCAGAAGGAGATAGTTTTAAAATATCGAAATAATCACAAGCGAGTCGTCAAAACTAGAAATGCACTAAAAGTGAAAATTATAAAAATTCATTATTAGATTCCTTTACAATAGTTAATCCCCTCAAGAACACTCAAACTATAAGTATTCATCCTCAGTGAAATTAATCAATCAAGCAAGCTGAGTATAATTCTTCTAAAACATGATTATAACATATAAGTGTTCTTAAATATTAAGGACATACTCATTTTTAAGTCCTAATCATCATATTTTTCATCATGTGTTCATAATTTCAATAATAATCATATTATACTCTATCAATTCATCATCATATGAAGTAGTCGTCAACAATAGTATGATCATCTCGGATTTAACACAAGATTAGACAACATACCTATTGAAAATGGAACAACCTCCAAAACTACAAGAATACACTCCAATCTTCAAATCCCCAAGCTCCAAACCAAGATATGAAGCTCTAATATAAGATGGAAGTGGCTTATAATCACTAAGAAGGGCAGGGTGATGATTTCTAGAGAGAAAATTCAGGGTTGGTTCGTGCAAAATTGAAATATAAGATATGTCTTTATATTCCGCACTGTCATTAACGTAGGCTACTTACACAGGTTAACATTGTAATATCCGCTTGAACTCTTATCATTACTGTTGTATTTTTCGGATAATTCGAGTATTGTCATACCATATCCGTATTTATTGTAATGAGTATATTGTCGAGATATGCTAAAACTAATTGTTTATCTTTGTCATATACTCTATAGTTGATTGTTAGGTATTGTTTAAAGAATTTCATTTTTTGCCTATGCGTTGCCCTTAGCGTACGCTACAATGTTAACCTTACGCACGCTATGTGTGTAACATTACGAACATAACACATATATATTAACGTATGTAATGTGATGTATCACTCAGCATCTCGCCTTTTGGCGGGTGGGACCAGACGTGGATAGGGGTTGGTGATCCGATCGTGACAGCGTAGTCAATGGCCATTACGTACGTAATGGCTATGTGTTAGCCTACGTAATGTGCTTAAGCCTTACGTACGTTGATTTGGCAACGTAGGTAATAGTATATGTGATTTGAGGCAGTAGCCTCTGGGGATTCGTTGCGTACGTAACGTCCGTAGGGTTACGTACGTAATGTGCTTAACGTACGTTAAGCTTTGGCGATAGCGTACGTAATGCTAAATGCAGATTATATAGGCATGACTTGCCTTTCATTTTTGCTTGATCCTAACTCGATCTCTCCCTCTGAAAACCTATCCCCTACCCTGTTAAATCATATTTTGCCCCTACAAACTTGTGTTAGAGCTTCATCACTTGGATTCAGAGCTTATTGATTGGAAGTTTGGGGAGTGTTCTTGTAGTTGGATTGCATTCTTGTGGCTTTGGTAGTTGTTCTTCATTTCTTGAGGTATGTTATACACTTATGCTCTATATGTTCGTAGTAATGATGGTATTGATATGGAGTATTTCACCTAGAAAGGAATTACTCAAAGAAAACATGATTGTGGTTAAGCTTTTTAAATACTTATTGAAGTATATAGTGATTAAGGTTTAAAATGAAGATGTTCTTGATGTTCAATGATAATAATCATATTCATCATAAGTCCTATGCATCTGGCTAGATTTATTGGCATCATTAGGGTGGTGATAATTGTAAGTTTTATTGTAGTTACATTAGACTCGATGAATTGATGTCCTAGGATGTATTAGAGCACCATGTTAGGTATTAATCTACCTTGGGAAGAACTTGATGAATGATGAAAATTAGGATGATATTCTTATTGTTCAGAAAACCTAAAGGTGTAATTTCGTTTCTAGTTTGGCTTAACATAGTAGTTGGGAGATGAAAAAGGAAATTGATAAACATAACTATAACTTTTAACATATTCAAAGTTAATCGGATGTGTTGATAAATTAAGAGTGTGTTGATCATCATATTATTACATTGATAGTGTTCTTAGGAAGACAACAACAATGATTGGCGTTAATTTTAGAATTAATGGGCGAATTCATTTTCAACGATCCTTGTGTGGTAGAAGACGTAA
This sequence comes from Orobanche coerulescens, assembly GCA_033398695.1. Taxonomy (NCBI): domain Eukaryota; kingdom Viridiplantae; phylum Streptophyta; class Magnoliopsida; order Lamiales; family Orobanchaceae; genus Orobanche; species Orobanche coerulescens. Next base: position 45,149,193 of record CM065810.1, read on the forward strand.
ATTTGGGTGAAACTAATGAACTTGCTGTATGATAATTCGTAATCGAAATGATGGAATGTTCGTTAGGATAGTTGAACTATTCGGGTAAAGTTACGGATGTTGTTTCCTATGAATTAATATCATTATCGTACGAATGTGTTGTGGATTGAATTACGTTTCATTCAAGGTTGCTTGTTCGAGTGAGTATTGTTAGACGAGGATACCATCCGTTTGTTCGCTCAAAGAAGGATTATTCGTCTACGGAATTCAGGCAGGTTATCTTGCTTGGTTATAATGATGGTTGAATTCTTGTGAATATTATATGTTTCGTATATAAGTAGTGCTCTATGAATCTACGATTCATGATATGGTGTTGTTCTTGATCGTATTCCCATTTTGTGGTGGGATTGTATTTCCAAGTTTATCGCCTTTGATACTGTTGGTCTCATTGAGCCTTGTTGTCACTTCGGTGAGTCGTTCGATTCTTGGATAAATGTGTAATTTTTTGAGTTTTGTTGTCATGTTGCATCGTGACATCTCTGGAGTCATATCTGCATGCTAATGTGTAGGATTTTTATCCGGGACCTTGATGGTCATGCGTGGATGTTTCCGTATTGGACCGTGCACACAAGACGTAGTTCGTGAGGCTAATTAGGTACATCGTCCCACGAATATTCTGGATTCCGTATATGGGGTGGACATATGCACGGGCACATTTTCGGATCGGGCATATTGTGACGTCCGTCTTGAGCCATGTTGTTTGGTCGTTCATATTCCATGTATGATTGGATATGTTCGATAATTTGGGACTGACTGTTTATACGCCCGGAGGGTATTTTCAGTAGTCGGTTGTTTCTTTGAGATCCGTATGTATATGAATTGTATAATGCTATGAGAATTATTATCATGTATAGCTGACCCTGTGGTTTAGGCGAAATACTTGTATTTCAGGGTGAGAAAAAGGCAAGGCGCAGGAAGAGCACAATGGCGGTGAAGGGTATTGAAGGGTGCTAGTTCGAGGACCCGAGTTTTTGTCAGTTATGTATAATCTGTGAAATTTTATATATAAATTTGGACGAATGTATTATTATTGAGTTAGGTATACTCCATCTGCATATGGTTTATACTGGATGTGGATCCTGTATACTGTTGTATAAGTTGATATATATACATACATACATATATATATATATGGTATAAGCTCATATTCGGGGCTATGACTTATATTGTGGTTCGGTATCACAATTATAGGATGGTTAAATTATGTTCTGATATCGCCTGGTGGGTCCCGATGGGGTCCACGGCACTGTAATAACCGCCATTTTCGGGGTGTTACAGAAGATGGTATCGGAGATGTCTTTTTCTTTTTGATTCATTGTGGATTGAACTAGCATCAAGAAACCTTCGTGCCATGTGTGATCTGTGCAAGCGCCTGACCCGCTGAATACAGTATGTTTCTCATGAGCCATGATTTAATTACTGGCATAATACTGATGACGAATCGATCTCTTTGTTGATCTTGGCATTTCGAAAATCTGTGGTAGGATTCATCTGTTTGATTCCCTGAGGAAAATTCTAAATCGACTGTGTGATCGAAATTGTTTCAACATGATGTTGATATAAAATTTTGTGTGGCACTCGCGGTGCCGATAATTCATTATGAAATGTTTTCTTGAAATATGTAGTTCCATTGTTGCTATTAACTTAGCTTAAGTTTGTAATCTGTCCGTAAAGATGTATATTGAACTGTGGTTACGATTATTGTCTGATTCTTTTAGTATGGGACGTAATTTGAGTGGCCGTGGTAGAGAGGGTCGAGGCCGCGGAAGGGGCCAAATCCCGAGGCCACACGCTAACAAGCGTTCGAGTGTGGGACAAAGCTCGGTGGGGAGTGATTCACCTACTAGGAGCCAGTCCCACCACAACGAACGGCATGAGGGTGCCCATGTTGACCCTTATGTGATTATGCAGGGCATGATGGCCCAGATGACCCAAATGGGTCAGATGATGGAAGCTATGCAGAGGACTGCTGCTACTGGCCAACAGCAGGGACAGCAGCCTCCGCCTCTGGTGAATGGCAGAATCGTGAGCCGGATCATTAGCGACATATCGTGACAACGACCTTCGACCTTTGAAGTCTCTTCTGAGCCTGCTGATATTATAAATTGGATAGAGCATTTCGAGAAACTGTTCGATATGGTGGAGTGCCCAGAAGAGAATCGAGTTGCTGTCGCGGCTTGGTGCCATTCTAGGAGACCTTCTGACGGCGTGAGTACTTGGGAAGAATTCAAGAATCTCATGTTGGATCGTTACTATCCTGCACCACTCCGTGAGGCCAAATTGTCAGAGTTGTTGAATCCCGACCATTCTGAGGATGACGATGTGTTAGCTATTGCCGATAAATTCTAGGCACTTCTTCCATTTACTACGTTAGTTGTCCGTACGGAAGCTGATAAGATCAAATATTTCCTTAAGAGGCTTAAACCCCAAATGAGGATGCAGTTGCTTAACCACCAATGTACAACCCTACCGGAGTTTATCGAGAAAGCTCTGGAATACGAACTTACTGCGAAGGAGATTTCCAAGAAGCAACCTCAGTCCTCCAACAAGAGATCCAGGAACCATACCCATGTAGACAGTAATCGGGGGACGTTCAGGAATCCCCAGTCTGTATCGAATCCTTCTGAGCGGCCACCTATGGCGTCGAAGCCGACCGGATCACACTCTCGAGTGATCAGCTCATCTATTGTGTGCTATAACTATGGGGACCAGGGACAAATCAGCTCCAAATGCCTGAAGCTGGCCGTCGCGTGCCATACTTGTGGGAAGAGTGGGCATCGTGCTCGTTATTATAGGGCTGGACCCGGGCATGCTCCAATATCATCTCTTGCTCCAGTACAGTCTTCTGTTCAGGACCGTGTACCTTCGTCCACTTCTTATCATACTACCGGGGCAAATAAATGGATGGGCCATGGAAATCAAGCTGGTACACCTGGTACCGGAGTTGCAAAACCCAGAGTCTACGAGATGAACAAGGCCGATGATCCTGAAGCCAGCATGATTTCAGGTACTCTCGAGATCTACTCTCAGTCCGTTTGTGTCCTTTTTGATACTGGTGCATCACACTCCTTTTTATTTACTTCTTGTTTGAGTCGCTTGTAATTAGATCATGTTACCGATTGTGAACCTTATGTGATTGGTCTACCTAATTGTAGAAGAATTGTTGGGAATCGTGAAGTGCAGAACTGTCCGATTTGCATGAACGACCGTGAGTGGTTGTCAGACTTGATTGTGGTCGATTTACCTAAAGATTATGTGATCTTGGGTATCGATTGGATGGATCGTCATGATGCCATACTTAGCATCTGCAAGCGGATAGTGACCGTCACATCTGATGATGGTATTGAGTGCATTTTTCAGGGTGATAATCCCATTCATTCCGGGAGAGTCATCAGCGGAATGAAAACAGTGAAACTGCTTAATCAGGGGTGTGTTGGTTATTGGTGCTACATGATCAAGACAACTGATCGACCAGTTGAGTTGGCCAATATTCCGATAGTTCGATACTACCCAGATGTATTTCCGGATGAGTTTCCAGGCTTACCCCCACATCGGGAGGTAGAGTTCACCATTGAGTTGGAGCCAGGGACGTCTCCGCTTTCGAAAGCACCGTATCATATGGCACCGACCGAGATGCAGGAGTTGAAGAGCCAGCTTGAGGAGCTGACTGAAAAAGGCTATATTCGACCTAGTGCGTCCCCTTGGGGAGCGCCGGTGTTATTTGTACGGAAGAAAGACATATCTCTGTGTTTGTGTATCGATTACTGTGAACTGAACAGGGTAACAATCAAGAACAAATATATGTTGCCTCGTATTGATGACTTTCTGGATCAACTCCAAGGCGCCGCTGTATTTTCCAAGATTGACTTAAGATCCGAATATCATCAGTTGAGGATTCAAGAGTCGGACATTCCGAAGACAGCTTTTCGTACTCATTATAGGCATTATGAGTTCGTAGTGATGCCATTTGGACTGACTAATGCACCGGCGGTATTCATGGAGTTGATGAATCGAGTTTTTATTAATTATCTGGATCATTTTGTAGTCATTTTTATTGATGACATTCTGATTTACTCTCGTGACCTTGAAGAGCACAAGTATCACCTCCGTCATGTTCTCGATGTGTTGAGGCGGGAACAGCTCTATGGAAAATTTTCCAAATGTGAGTTCTGGATGCCTGAGGTTATTTTTCTTGGACATGTGATATCGTCCGATTGGGTGAGAGTAGACCCATAGAAGACAGAAGCTATCCGAGACTTGCTACCTCCGAAGAACGTGAAGGAAGTTCGCAGCTTTCTAGGTCTAGCAGGCTATTACCGACGGTTCGTGGAAGGTTTTTCCATGATTGCTCAACTGATGACTAACCTGTTGAAGAAGGATAAGAAGTATTGTGGTCGGAGGCATGTCAGCATATTTTTGATGAACTCAAGAGTCGATTGATTTCAGCACCAGTTTTGGTTCTACCAAAAGTAACGGAAGGATTCGTGGTGTATAGCGATGCATCAAAACAGGGCCTTGGATGCATATTAATGCAGAATGGCTAAGTGATTACCTATGCATCTAGACAGTTGTGACCTTACAAGGTCAACTGCCCGACCCATGATCTGGAGCTAGTAGCCGTGGTGCTTGCTTTGAAAATCTGACGTCACTATTCGTATGGAGTTACCTGTCAGATTTGTACTGATCACAAGAGCCTGAATTACATCTTACACAGAAGGAATTGAACATGAGGCAGAGAAGGTGGCTAGAACTAATTAAAGACTATGATATCGAGATCCTTTATCATCCAGGGAAAGCAAATGTGGTTGCCGATGCCTTGAGTCATAAAACAGTACAGGAACAGATACTCGCCCGCTTGACTATTCAGAGAGAATTGCAGTCATGAGGCTGGAGATTGAGATCTAGTTACAGCGTGTTCAGGGACAACTTTGCACGCTTGAGATTTCATCGTATCTTGACGATACAATCAGGAAGAAACAGTTGATGGACCCGTTCTTATCTAGAATTTGGGGAGAAGTAGATCAGGGGAAAGCCCCAAGATTTGTTATTCACGAGGACGGACTGATACGCTTCAAGAATCGAGTATGTGTACTGGTAGATGAAGAGTTGAGGAACACTATTCTGAAGGAGACCCATGCTACCCCATACTCCATTCACCTGGGGTCAAGCAAAATGTATAAGGACTTGAAGCAATATTATTGATGGGGTAATATGAAACGGGAAGTTGCAGAATTCGTTTCGAGATGTTTGACCTGTCAGCAGGTCAAGATTGAACATCAGCGACCAGCAGGCATGCTGAAATCACTCTCGATTCCTGAGTGGAAATGGGAGGACATATCGATGGATTTTATTACTAGCTTGCCAACGAGCCACCGAGGTATGAATACAATTTGGGTGATTGTGGATCGTCTAACTAAATCAGCCCACTTCTTGGAGATTAAGGATACGTGGGGTCCCTAGAGGTTGGCCCAGCTATTCATTAAAAAGATTGTGAGGCTGCATGGTACCCCTAAGAGTATTGTATCAGATCGTGACAGACGGTTTGTATCACATTTCTGGAAGGCAGTTCATCGTGCGATGGGTACGTAGTTGAACTTTAGTACGACATTTCATCCTCAGACCGACGGTCAGTCTGAGAGGACATTCAAACTCTAGAGGATGTGTTGAGGGCGTGTGCTCTGGATTGGAAGTATGACTAGTAAGCCCAACTACCGTTAGTGGAATTCACCTATAATAATGTTAGGAGTATGCCCTCGAATGCCACTCAGAGGTTGTTGAGTGAGGGCATTGTACTTGTAATTATGTAAACCATTTATATAAGGCAAATGAATGTTTCTTTATTTACTGGTAGTTACTGGCATTCCTAACTTGTAAATAAACATATAGAAACTAGTCCATGTATTTGAGAGCAAAACGTTCCACTCCTTATTGGATAAGGGGGTCGGCACTGGAAAGGTTATAGCTCAAATACTTAATCGTTCGCAAGTCGATGAAACTTGACTGGGCGTTAAGTTTATGTGAAGACTTGTATGACGTGTTCTTTGACATGGAGAGTGCCTGTCGAACACTAATGATTAGTGGGAGCACACGTTATAGGTATGCTAATTGGATTAGTATACTCGAACCGACTCACCCTCGATTCGTCACATGGATTTCACTCCGGGACAGTCAATGACGGAATCGAAAGGTTGTGATAGGTATTCGTGAACCTTCGACTTGAGGATTTAGTAGGGATGTGCTTGTGACGTCAAGATTTTCATTAGAGTAGTTCGACCCTATAAACCGGAAGGCGGGGGTCAACCTCGACGTGCATCTTGACGGGCAAGTAGCGAGTCCCATCAATACCAAGATAGAATTCTTTCTCCCGTTAGTGAGCGGGTTATATGTCCTATGCGGTTATTGGCAGGTGAGATCATAAGTCTTTGCCAAAGCATTGGAGCTAGTTGTATTAGATACACGACAGCTCGATGATCTCGATTTGCATTAACGCATGCATAGCATCAAGTACAGATATGGTTTGGTACCGTGACCCTATAACTTGATCGGGACATTTGAAAGAAGGGTTTATACGTATCTTGGTATTCACGTGAGAATGGTTCTTGAATGATCCCAATCATTCGTTCTCGGTCGAGTGCATGTAGGCCACCAGTCAAGCTAGGTGGTGCTACTACTCTTTGGTTCCTCCCATTGTTGATCGAGACGGACCTACCGAGTCGCGCATTAGGATTGACAATGGAATGAATCGAGCTAATTATCTCATTATGAATATTAGATATTGGATATCTAATTTTGGAACATTGGATGTTTAAATCGATTTATCGATAAATTGATTTACGGCCTAATGAATTAAATAAATTACCGGGTGATTAATTTAATTCATGAATATAATTATTTCTTGGAGAAATTAATTATGTTATTTTGTATTTGATATGTTTAATTAATTGGATTAATTAAACGACATAAATACATCGGAACGGAATAGGAGTTTATCTGTTTGGACTCACGGAGTCCGAAACGAACCGAACTCGACTGCTTTCTAGCATGGGCCAACCCCACTTATTACCATGTGTGTGTATTGACTTGTCCCCATCATGGTTTTGGAATCTCATGTGATTGAGGGGACAAGTATCATATACATTATATGGGGAATCAAATCATGATATATGTATTTGTTTTCATGTGGGTTGAATAAGAATATATAGAAGACTTTGATCTCTCATCCTCACAATACTTCTTGGCATTTACGTATCATTGAGTTTGAGAGAGAGAGAGAAAATTGTTTTCTCTTTAGTCATCTTCTTCTTCAACCTTGTTCTTGTTTTTCTTAGAGAAAAATATCAAGACATAAAGAGAGAGTAAGATTAAAACACTTAGAGTGTAGTAATCTTTACATATATAGCTTCATCACCTAGCTCTAGCCGTATCCTCGGAGGATAGCAAGGTGTTGTCATTCCGTTCGTTTCTCCGGCGCGTGGCAAGTAGAGACGCGGTGCTTTCGGCGTTGGATCGTTCAAGAGCTTGGGGAATAGCTCAAGAGAAGGTTACCATTTAATCAACGGACTTCGAGGGTTAGTTTCTTACAACTCTTGCTTTTCGTTTATATATTTGTATATACGTAGCTCGATCGATCATCGTAGGGATTCGGATCGAATTAATTTTCGTTTTACCGATTCCGCTGGGCCTTCGTTTTAGGCACCGAATCCCAACAGTGGTATCGGAGCGTAGGTCTTGCGATCGTATATACGATATTGGCATTTGGAATGCTTGATTAGATGGTGAGTGATTTGGAATCATTTTAGTCATAATCGTGGTATATATTTTTACGTTCGTTGTAGTTATATTTTTCGTAAGTTTATGTCTAAATATAAATCTTAATTTCTTGGAAATATGATTTATATTGAAGATATGAATGTTGAAAAATATTGATATTGGATATCCGGTCGAAAATCGAGCTCCGAATCGTCGTCGGACGACTTTTTCGACAAAGGCGTGAAAGCTGCCAGGTGACTCGGCCGTGTCCGGTGACACGGGCCGTGTCAGCGATCCCAGGCCCGCTGCCAGCGGGCACTCGACCATGTCGGGAGACACGGTCCGTGCACCGGTAGGCTGCCGGCGTGACTCGGCCATGCTAGGCGATCGGCCGGAAGGCCGCCGGCGATGACTCGGCCATGGCAGCCATTTTCGCCCGCGATTTTTTCGTGTATTCTTGAAAATTAATCTCCCGCATGTTAAATTGGATTTAATATGATTAAAATGATTTATGGTATTTCATTTTATAAGGGAAATTTTGATTAATTGGAATATTTATGGTCGACCGAATTATTTTGAACGTTATTATATTACCGATTGTGTGAATCGATTGGATCGGTTCGTTTTGTTGATTGGATCAATGTATCTCTACGCTTTCCATTTATTTAGTATTTATTGAATGAATGCTTTTGAATGGGGATGTGGTTCGTGGACTTAGTTTTTGAATCGTTCGTTTTATTCGATTGGGTTGTAAAGGCCGTTTTGAGCCTATTTATTTTACTAGAAAAATTTGTATCTAGGATGCAATTTTCAATGTAAAATTTATATGTAATGACGAAGACCGGAGGAAGATCCATTTCGAGAAGACGAAGATTCAAGACGAAGACTTGTAATTAGATTACGGAGTTTTTGTTTTCTAGGAACGGTCCGTGAACCACATGTTGGTAGCAACTAGGTTGTGATTGGTTGTTTTATATTGTATGAATGCCACAAACGCGCTTAAACGATTAATGTGCAACGTGTAACGTTAATCGCGATAATTCTCCCACAACAAATAATTAAGTTTATAAGGTTTCAAGGTTTTCCTTCCCTCCATCGAGTTTTCGGGAAATTGAAATCCAAACCGGATGTGCTATGCTTCCGAGTTATCGGGGTAGTCGTTCGGGGAGGACGGATAAATTACCGGGAGCGCATTGGATGCCTTCGGTTGGAGCAAATTTTATCCCTAGAAACCTGATAGGTTGCCGGATAAGATTCAATTGTGAAACTGATTTGCGTCGATGGTATAAACTTAACTTGTTCACGAACCATAGAAACCGTATAGGTTGAGGGGAGTGAACAAGGGGAAAAAAGAAGATCGAATCATCCATTAGATGGGTTGGTGTTGGACACCAGTTTATGAAAATTAATAGACTAGAAACACATTGAGTTGCCTCTATTAAGATTTATAAAGAACTCGATCACCACTATGAAGTAGAGCGACGATACTTCCGGATTTCACATGGGAGTGTGTTATTCCGATAAAAATAGTGGGAGCTGGGTAACAAGAATAGAAAGGACCTTAATTCTATACTCATATCATAATATAACAAGTCACTAATTAATCTGTTATACTTAATGCAGACATAACTCAATATGACAATGAATCCACTCGCAATTCTACTCGAAAAGAACACCTTAATGGGACCTAACTTTGTGGATTGGCTCCATGTCGATGATTGTCCTCGGTATAGAGGCACCGGGATACGTCTTGGAGACGGACATTCCGGCGCCTCCTATGCGGACTCGAGCCAATCAGAAGAGATTGAAAACCACGAAAAGTGGGTTAAGGATGACGTGAAAGTCCGTGCTTATATGATGGCTTCCATGTCTAATGAGCTTCAGAGAGCTCATGAGAAAATGACTTCGCTAGGCGATTCTATCTCACTTAACCGAGCTTTATGGTGAGCACAAGTGAATCGCTAGATATGAGATATCCAAGCAACTGTTCGGTGCAAGGATGAAGGAAGGTGAGAAGGTTGGGAACACGTCCTCAAAATGATATCCATGATCGAGAGATTGGAGGCTCTTGATTTTAAAATGGATACTTCTCTCAAACCGACCTTATCCTACAGTCTCTCCCCGATTCCTTCTCACGCTTGTTATGAACTTCAACCGCAATGAGATTGCATGTAATTTAGTGGGCTAATGAACAAACTTGTGACCGCTCGCCTCGGATGAAGACTCATGGATGAAGGAGTCTGCTCTTGTGATTTCTTCCGGACCTCGGAGGTCTAAGAATAAGAAGAAAAGACCAAGAAGCGGTGGACCACAAGCTAAGGACCTTAAGGGTAAGGGCAAGGCCCCAATGGTTCCGAAGAACAAGAAGAAAAAGGATACTTGTCTCAAGTGCGGTGAGTGGGCCACTGGGCTAGAGACTGTCCGATTCTTCATGGCACTTGGTCTGTAACTTTTAGTTTTGGAAACAAATTGTTGCACTCGTATTTTCTACTTCTGAATCTGGATTCTCGTGCTAGTTCTCATATTTGTACCGTGAATCGGGATCTGAACAAAGTAGGAAGCTTGGAGCTGGAGAAGTTATGATCACGGTTGGAAGCGGGCATAGTGTCGAGGCGACCACATAGGATCACTTCTTTTGGGTTTAGAATCGGCTTTGTTTTGACTTTAGAAGATGTACTTGTTTTGCCCAAGGGGCACAAAAACATTGTATCCATTCGGTCATGGACCGAAAAGGCTTTTCATTTTTCATTGGTGATGGTTCTGCAAAATTTATTTTAGAAATAAACTAGTGGGTACCGCTACATTGTTGAATGGATTGTATCATCTAAATCTCAAGAACAAAGTAGTTGTGAATACTATGACTAGAAAACGTGGTAGGGATGAAACCAATCAAGTTTTAAAATGGCATCTTAGACTTGGTCATGTTGGTCAGACCAAGGTTTACAAGATGGAAAAAGATGGACTTATGGGTCCATTGGGATTGGATCCCTTTCCTACTTGTGAATCTTGCCTTAAAGGCAAAATGACTAAGTCCCCTTCACAGGACTTTTGAAAGAGCTGATAAACTGGGATTAATCCATACTGACGTTTGTGGTGCTTTGGAAGCAGCACGTGACGGATATCAATATTTCATTACGTTTACAGATGATCATACTAGGTATGGTTATGTATACCTAATGAAACATAAATCCGAGGATTTTGAGAAATTCCAGGAATTCAAGGCCCTAGTCGAGAAACAAACTGGTAATCATATCAAAGCACTTCGGTCGGACCGAGGTGGCGAGTATATGAGTACGGAGTTTGACGAGTTCCTTAAGGAACATGGAATAGTTTCACAACTAACACCTCCAGGTACCCCTCAGTTAAATGGTGTGTCAGAAAGAAGGAACCGGACCCTGTTGAACATGGTCCATTCCATCTTTGGGCTATCTTGACTTGCCGATTTACATGGGGTATGCACTCATCGCCGCGTATATCTTGAGCAGATGTCCTTCCCAAATCCGTTCCTAAAACTCCACATGAGATGTGGGAGGAAGGAAACCAAGTCTTAATCATATTAGGATTTGGGGATGTCCACTTTATGTCAAGAAGACTAAGGTGGAAAAGTTGGAAGCTAGGTCTGCGAAGGGACGTTTCATTGGATTCCGTGCAGGACGATGGGATATCTATTCTACATGCCCGAAGATCGAAGGATCATTGTTGATTTACAAGCACACTTCTGGAAGATGAGTTCATTCAGAAGGCGGAGCGAGTAGAAGTATTTCTTTAGAAGAATACAATGAAACTCCTCGAGAGACACTGTGCAAGAAACTGAACCGAACTTTCAAACACAAGTACAACCACCTCGTAGGTCTAGTAGGGTGTCTCATTTACCCGAGAGGTATGGGCTTGTGCACTTGGAGGAGCCGGGTCTCCATGAGGTTCCAAGTGATAGCCAAGAGACCGACCGACGACCTATGACCAAGCGATGGTGGATGTAGACTCGCGAAATGGCGTGAAGCTATGGAAGCCGAGATAGACTCGATGCATGTCAATCAGTCTGGACTCTAGTAGACCGCCCCAAGGGCATAGTGCCTATTGGGAACAAGTGGATCTACAAGAGAAAGGCGATGGTGATGGCAAGGTTGACGCCTATAAGGCCAAAGCTAGTGGCAAAGGGTTATACCTGAAGGAAGGGATCGATTACCACGATACCTTCTCGCCCGTAGCCATGATCAAGTCTATTCGCATGATGCTTGCTATAGCCGCCTACCACGATTATGAGATATGGCAAATGGACGTAAAGACGGCTTTCCTTAATGGATTCCTCGGAGGAAATCTATATGGAGCACCTAAAGGCTTTGTATCCGAAGTCGATATTCGTAAAGTGTGCAAGCTTCAGCGTTCCATTTATGGTGAAGCAAGCGTCGCGTAGTTGGAATCTTCGTTTTGACGAGGCGGTCAAAGAGTTTGACTTCGTGCAAAATGAAGAGGAACCTTGTGTATACAAGAGGGTTAGTGGGAGCAAGATCGCATTCTTAGTACTATATGTAGATGACATTCTACTAATAGGAAATGATGTGGGAATGCTCGATTACGTGAAAGCTTGGCTTTGAGTAATTTCTCCATGAAAGACTTGGGAGAAGCTACCTATATTCTTGGTATTCGACTCTCTAGGGATAGAGCGAAGAGAACAATAGGTCTTTCCCAAGCCCTCTATATAGACAAAATCTTAAAGCGATTTAAGATGGATGATTCTAAAGAGGGTTCCTACCGATGCGACATGGAATAAAACTCACCTTGAAGATGTGTCCTCAAAGTGAGGAACAACGAAAGGAAATGAGTAATATACCATATGCTTCGGCCGTGGGTAGCCTTATGTATGCTATGTTGTGTACAAGACGACATCGCGCATCCGTAAGCGTGGTGAGTAGGTTTCGTGCAAACCCGGGTAGGGAACATTGACCGCCAGAAAGAACGTTCTCAAGTACTTAAGAAGGACTAGAGATATGGTTACGATGTATGGCGGTGGAGAATTGGATGTTGTGGGATTCACGATTCGGACTTCCAAGGGCGAAGGGCGACTCGATGTCCACTTCGGCTACATATTTACTCTTAATGGAGGAGCGATATCTTGGCGTAGTGCCAAGCAAAGCGCGACCGCTGATTCCACTGTCGGTGAGTATCAAGCGGCCTCGGAGGCTTCCAAGGAAGGGTTACGGATTAAGAAGTTTCTAGGAGAACTTCAAATGATACCATGTCTTTGAGTTTGCTGTTCATGTCTTTGCGACAACGACGGAGTCAGCACACGTGCCAAGGAGCCGAGGTTTCACAACAAGACCAAACATATTGAGAGGAAGTATCATCTCGTAAGAGAATTTGTTCGCAAGGGATACATTGTCTTTGCATAGAGTAGACTCGGCCGACAACGTCGCCGATCCACCGACCAAGCCACTATCTCGGACTAGCTTGGAGCGTCATCTGGAGAACATGGGTATTAGATACCATAGTGTGTGGCATTGAGTGCAAGTGGGAGATTGTTAGGAGTATGCCCTCGAATGCCACTCGGAGGTTGTTGAGTGAGGGCATTGTACTTGTAATTATGTAAACCATTTATATAAGGCAAATGAATGTTTCTTTATTTCTTGGTAGTTCTTGGCATTCCTAACTCGTAAATAAACATATAGAAACTAGTCCATGTATTTGAGAGCAAAGCGTTCCACTCCTTATTGGATAAGGGGTCGGCCTTTGGAAAGGTTATAGCTCAAATACTTAATCGTTCGCAAGTCGATGAAACTTGGTAGGCGTTAAGTTTATGTGAAGACTTGTATGACGTGTTCTTTGACATGGAGAGTGCTGTCGAACACTAATGGTTAGTGGGAGCACACGTTATAGGTATGCTAATTGGATTAGTATACTCGAACCGACTCACCCTCGATTCGTCACATGGATTTCACTCCGGACGATCAATGACGGAATCGAAAGGTTGTGATAGGTATTCGTGAACCTTCGACTTGAGGATTTAGTAGGGATGTGCTTGTGACGTCAAGATTTTCATTAGAGTAGTTCGACCCTATAAACCGGAAGGCGGGGTCAACCTCGACGTGCATCTTGACGGGCAAGTAGCAGTCCTACTCAATACCAAGATAGAATTCTTTCTCCGTTAGTGAGCGGGTTATATGTCCTATGCGGTTATTGGAGATGAGATCATAAGTCTTTGGCCAAAGCATTGGAGCTAGTTGTATTAGATACACGGCGGCTCGATGATCTCGATTTGCATTAACGCATGCATAGCGTCAATCTGAGATATGGTTTGGTGACCGTGACCCTATAACTTGATCGGGACATTTGAAAGAAGGGTTTATACGTTATCGGTATTCACGAGAATGGTTCTTGAATGATCCCAATCATTCGTTCTCGGTCAGTACAGTGTAGGCCACCAGTGGCTAGGTGGTGCTACTACTCTTTGGTTCCTCCCATTCTTCGAGACGGACATACCGAGTCGCGCATTAGGATTGACAACGGAATGAATCGAGCTAATTATCTCATAATGAATATTAGATATAGGAGAACTAAGTAAGGAACATTGGATGTTTAAATCAATTTATTGGATAAATTGATTTACGGCTAATGAATTAAATAAATTCTTGGGTGATTAATTTAATTCATGAATATAATTATTTCTTGGAGAAATTAATTATGTTATTTTGTATTTGATATGTTTAATTAATTGGATTAATTAAACGACATAAATACGGAGCGGAATAGGAGTTTATCTGTTTGGACTCATGGGAGTCCGAAACGAACCGAACTCGACCGTTTTCTAGCATGGGCCAACCCCCCACTTATTACCATGTGTGTGTATTGACTTGTCCCCATCATGGTTTTGGAATCTCATGTGATTGAGGGGACAAGTATCATATACATTATATGGGGAATCAAATCATGATATATGTATTTGTTTTCATGTGGGTTGAATAAGAATATATAGAAGACTTTGATCTCTCATCCTGACAATACTTCTTGGCATTTACGTATCATTGAGTTTGAGAGAGAGAGAAAATTGTTTTCTCTTTAGTCATCTTCTTCTTCAACCTTGTTCTTGTTTTTCTTAGAGAAAAATATCAAGACATAAAGAGAGAGTAAGATTAAAACACTTAGAGTGTAGTAATCTTTACATATATAGCTTCATCACCTAGCTCTAGCCGTATCCTCGGAGGATAGCAAGGTGTTGTCATTCCGTTCGTTTCTCCGGCGCGTGGCAAGTAGAGACGCGGTGCTTTCGGCGTTGGATCGTTCAAGAGCTTGGGGAATAGCTCAAGAGAAGGTTACCATTTAATCAACGGACTTCGAGGGTTAGTTTCTTACAACTCTTGCTTTTCGTTTATATATTCGTATATACGTAGCTCGATCGATCATCGTAGGGATTCGGATCGAATTAATTTTCGTTTTACCGCTTCCGCTGGGCCTTCGTTTTAGGCACCGAATCCCAACAAATAATAGTTGGCATGATTCGATAAAGATGGCACCATATGAGGCATTGTATGGCCGCTGTTGTATGTCCCCTTTGTGTTGGGACGACTCGTATGAATCCCTTGGTACGGAGCCTGATATGTTGCTAGCAGCTCGTGAGAAGGTTGCCCTGATTAAGAATCATCTATTAACAGCTCAGAGCCGCCAGAAATCGTATGCAGTTAATCGTCGACAAACACTCGAGTTCGAGGTTGGTGATCATGTACTGGCAAAAGTGTCCCTGACTCGAGGTGTTTTTCGTTTTGGGAAGAGATGCAAGCTGAGCCCGATGTATATTGGTCCGTTTGAGATTTTGGAACATGTAGGCGATCTAGCATATCGTCTGGCATTACCACCAGCTTTGAGTCAGATTCACAATGTATTTCATGTATCCCAGTTGAGGAAGTATATTGCTGAACCGATCCACATTATTCGATTCGAAGAGGTCGAGATAGCCGATGACCATTCATATGAAGAACGTCCTGTGCGGATTCTCGAGAGGAGGATCAAATAGTTGAGGAACAAGGCAATTCCCTTATTGAAGATTCAGTGGTCGAGACACAGAATCGAGGAGGCTACGTGGGAAATTGAGGACAGCATGCGAGAGAGATATCCCGAGTTGTTTTCCCCTTAGTTTCGGGGACGAAACTCGTTTTAAGGGGGGAGTATGTAATATCCGCATGAACTCTCGTCTTTACTGTTGTATTTTTTAGATAATTCGAGTATTGTCGTACCATATCCGTATTTATTATAATGAGTATATTGTCGAGACATACTAAAACAAATTGTTTATCTTTGTCGTTTACTCTATAGTTGATTGTTAGGTGTTGTTTGGAGAATTTCATATTTTGCCTATGTGTTGCACTTAGCGTACGCTACAATGTTAACCTTTGTGTGTAACATTACGAACATAACACATCTATATTAACGTACGTAATGTGATGTATCACTCAGCATCTCGCCTTTTGGCGGGTGGGACCAGACGTGGACAAGGGTTGGTGATCCGATCGTGACAGTCTAGTCAATGGCCATTACGTACGTAATAGCTATGTGTTAGCCTACGTAATCTGCTTGAGCCTTACTTACGTTGATTTGGCAACATAGGTAATAGTATATGTGATTTGAGGCAGTAGCCTCTGGGGATTCGTTGCGTACGTAACGTCCATAGGGTTACATACGTAATGTGCTTAACGTACGTTAAGCTTTGGCGATAGCGTACGTAATGCTAAATGCAGATTATACAGGCATGACTTGACTTTCATTTTTGCATGATCCTAACTCGATCTCTCCCTCTGAAAACCTATCCCCTACCCTGTTAAATCGTATTTTGCCCCTACAAACTTGTGTTAGAGCTTCATCACTTGGATTCAGAGCTTATTGATTGGAAGTTTGGGGAGTGTTCTTGTAGTTGGATTGCATTCTTGTGGCTTTGGTAGTTGTTCTTCATTTCTTGAGGTATGTTATACACTTATGCTCTATATGTTCGTAGTAATGATGGTATTGATATGGAGTATTTCACCTAGAAAGGAATTACTCAAAGAAAACATGATTGTGGTTAAGCTTTTTAAATACTTATTGAAGAATATAGTGATTAAGGTTTAAAATGAAGATATTCTTGATGTTCAATGATAATAATCATATTCATCATAAGTCCCATGCATCTGGCTAGATTTATTGGCATCATTAGGGTGGTGATAATCGTAAGTTTTATTGTAGTTACATTAGACTCGATGAATTGATGTCCTAGGATGTATTAGAGCACCATGTTAGGTATTAATCTACCTTGGGAAGAACTTGATGAATGATGAAAATTAGGATGATATTCTTATTGTTCAGAAAACCTAAAGGTATAATTTCGTTTCTAGTTTGGCTTAACATAGTCGTTGGGAGATGAAAAAGGAAATTGATAAACATAACTATAACTTTTAACATATTCAAAGTTAATCGGATGTGTTGATAAATTAAGAGTGTGTTGATCATCATATTATTACATTGATAGTGTTTTTAGGAAGACAACAACAATGATTGGCGTTAATTTTAGAATTAATGGGCGAATTCATTTTCAACGATCCTTGTGTGGTAGAAGACGTAAATTTGGGTGAAACTAATGAACTTGCTGTATGATAATTCGTAATCGAAATGATGGAATGTTCGTTAGGATAGTTGAACTATTCGGGTAAAGTTACGGATGTTGTTTCCTATGAATTAATATCATTATCGTACGAATGTGTTGTGGATTGAATTACGTTTCATTCAAGGTTGCTTGTTCGAGTGAGTATTGTTAGACGAGGATACCGTCCGTTTGTTCGCTCAAAGAAGGATTATTCGTCTACGGAATTGGGGCAAGTTATCTTGCTTGGTTATAATGATGGTTGAATTCATGTGAATATTATACATTTCGTATAGGTGTAATGCTCTATGAATCTACTATTCATGATATGGTGTTGTTCTTGATCGTATTATCGTTTTGTGGTGTGATTGTATTCCCAAGTTTATCGCCTTTGATACCGTTGGTCTCATTGAGCCTTGTTGTCACTTTGGTGAGTCGTTCGATTCTTGGATAAATGTGTAATTTGTTTAGTTTTGTTGTCATGTTGCATCGTGACATCTCTGGAGTCATATATGTGTGCCGATTGGTTATGTGTAGGATTTTTAGCCGAGCACTTGATGGTCATGCGTGGATGTTTCCGCATTGGACCGTGCACATGAGACGTAGTTCGTGAGGCTAATTAGGTACATCGTCCCACGTATATTCTGGATTCCGTATATGGGGTGGACATGTGCACGGACATATTTTCGGATCGGGCATACTGTGACGTCCGTCTTGAGCCATGTTGTTTGGTCGTTCATATTCCGTGTATGATTGGATATGTTCGACAGTTTGGGACTGACTGTTTATACGCCCGAGAGGTATGTTCAGTAGTCGGTTGTTTCTTAGAGATCCGTATGTATATGAATTGTATAATGCCATGAGAATTATTATCATGTATAGCTGACCTTGTGGTTTGGGTGAAATACTTGTATTTCAGGGCGAGAAAAGGGCAAGGCGCAGGAAGAGCACGATGGCAGCGAAGGGTATTGAATGGTGATAGTTCGGGGCACCCGAGTCTTTTGTCGGTTATGTATAATCTGTGAAATTTTATGTCTTTTTCGATTTATATACATTTGGACGAATGTATTATTATTGAGTTAGGTATACTCATCTCCATATGGTTTATACCGGATGTGGATCATGTATACTGTTGTATAAGTTGATATATATATATATATATATGTTATAAGCTCCTATTCGGGGCTATGACTTATATTGTGGTTCGGTATCACAATTATGGGATGATTAAATTATGTTTTGATATCGCCTGGTGGGTCCCAATGGGGTTCACGGCACTGTAATAGCTGCCATTTTCGGGGTGTTACAAACATACGTTAACATCCATTATGTACGCTAAAACCAAAATATTACGTACGTAAACATCCTCCAGAGGCTACTGCCCCAATTCATAGAATGCCTTGTGTACGTTGACATAAATGTCGCACGTTATCTCACCACCATTACTTATGCTAACACAACGATGTTGCGTACGTAATGCCCGTTGACTTGGCTGTCTTAATAGAGCCAAACATTCCAGCCATGCATGACCCCACACACCTAAATTTGAGATGCGGTCTGATTCCTTCAGTTACATACGTAATCTGCCAAGCTTAACGTACGTAACACTCAGCGAGATAGCATACGCTAGGCCCTGATCGTAGCGTACGCTATATCTAATATACTTAACTGCAGACACAACTTCCCATGTTATGTCTAACAGTCAAAACGATACGAACGTCAAACCTAAATAGTTTGATTCTAAGGTATCACGATATAATAAATATTGTATAAATTCAAACACAATACAATGATACACGCACCATACATATAATACAACAGTATAAAAAATGAAAATTGTAGCCGGATTATATGTCCTAGAATCGCATATGATGCCACAAACTTAGTTATGTTATTGTATGGATGTCATTGCATCCACTATCTTGTCAGTTAGACAGTTTCTAGATAACTCATGTGCAAATTATGGTTAAATTTTACCTTAATGGGAAACTAAGTTAAGTGAAGAACATTAAGATCCTGTGGTGGATCAGACCCAAATCAAGTGGCTCTTTACCATGCAATGCATTGTGATTGTTGGAATGCACACTAAGTATGCACTTGATTGGGAGGGGACATGGAGATTTTGCGTGTAAAACTAATGATTTGTAATGATGAACTCTTCTAAAGAGATTCCGCTAATCTTAAGTTAAGAATGAAGAGATCTTGAAAATTCTTGATGATGCATATTCATCAATTAAAGGCAACTCAATGGACAGTTTTCATAGGAGACAATAAAGTATTGCCTATATAAATACTACGATTAATCGAAGTTATTAAAGAACTTGGTTCATCGAAGAAATGACGTAGTCTTAAGAGAACTTATGCCTATCAAGGTACAATATTATGTACTCACGTTTGACTCAACAATTTATTCATGATAATACGGTAAGGCAGTGTAATATTGGCATAAGATGTGGTCACTTAATTTGAGTATATTGATTATAAGCTTGAAGCTTGCTCTATCTCTATAAAAATACACTTGTAAATTGATACCCGAATCTGCCCAAAATTTTTAAGATAATTTGCATGAGACCTACAAGACAGTTCATTCGTTGGGAAATGGTAAAGTTTGTGTCATTGGAAAGGTTTATGCGCCTATTTTCCAACACACTAATCATTTAATCACATCTATAATATTGAGTAAGATATGAATGTTTTCCAAAGTAGGACATGTTTGTCTGATAATTTACTGAGTGTCGAGATATAGGTCATGTACTAGACAATAAATTATATACATTCTGTAACACTATAAAAATAAAATAAAATAAAATATATATAATATTAATAAGAAATACATTTCAATTTACAATAAGAGCCAAATAAATAACAAGTATAATATTAAAATTTACTTTTGAAGTAATATATGTCTTACATATTTACACAAGAATATCTATAAAATTATTAAAAAAAACTACCTTTTCAAAATATGTAAGTCTATAGCTAGTTAAAGTACGATATAAAGTCACTTAAAAAGTAATAGTCACATTTCCTATTTGAGGCAAAATCATCCACCAACTTGTTGATATTAATTTCTTCCAAGATACCCCTAAATTGCAATTAAAGCCAACACATTTAGCCTATTTTGCAACATACTTGACCGCAAATACTGTTTCGATAAATTGAGCATTGAAAAGTTTGTTCTACGTGAGTGAAGGAAAGAATACAATAGATTTAGGATTTATAATTTCAAACAAAGAAGAAAATTTAAGGGACTGTTTACTTTTTTTTTCTGAATGGTCTAATTCATCTTATTGAATTAATCTGGCTTAATTTGTCTGAACGATAAAACAAGTTGTTTCTTTTTTTTTTGCTGAATCAATGAGCTGAACAACAAAAATGATTATTTTGTTGAACAAATTATTTTGATGATGAATTCTTTCAAAACATTTAAACAAAGACTCAAAGTTCAAAATTCAAGAAAAATGAAGTCTAGTGCACGCTACAGTTATGAGGTAGCGCACGCTATCGAAGATCTTACCTGCAGTCAGAAACCTACCTGCAGAGCACTTGGAATCCCACCTGATGCCTTAGCGCACGCAACATTCTAATACTAGGGCACGCTAGCTGATCATTTTTAACGCACGCAAAGAGTGCCTAGCACACGCTACCTGTTCGTATTCTCAGGTCAGTAAGGTCTGGACTCAAATCAAGGCAACAGGAATCGCACGCTACCAAAAGAGAATAGCGCATGCTATTTCGGTCAGTAACGCACGCTACAGGTGATATTTTGCGTACGTTACCTGGAAGCATTTTGAAGACAGTAGGATCTGGACTCAAGCAAGGAAGCACGAAGCGCACGCTAATCAAAGGATGTAACGCACGCTATGAAGAGCTAGTAGCGCACGCTATCAATACTCATTAGCGCACGCTACGTATTCAAAATTCTACCGTTAGCCATTCAGCCGTTGGGACGACAAAGTCAACAAAGGAATCACGGAAAATCTGGAAAGCAAATTATGACTATCTAGCTCATGCTATGGATGCACATTAGCGCATGCTAAACTCAAAATTTATCCGTTGGAGAAGAACGTTGGAGAAAAAGTCATATTAAATTATTAAAAGTCAATAAAGTAAGCTGACCAAATCGACAGCGCACGCTAAATCTATTGTCTAGCGCATGCTAGACATGTCATATTACTATTGGAAAAGTCTGAAGACCGTTAAGTCCGTCAAAGTCAACCATCGATAGCGCACGCTATAAGGAATTATTAGCGCACGCTAATAATACAAATTTCAGCATATCAAGAGGGACTAGTCACTATAAATACCCATGGCATTGGGTATCTCAAGACACACAACTTCAAGCATACAAACACACTATTAAGCTCAGGTTATTGTTATTCATTGCATTCTAAGTTGTGACGATAAAAGATACGAGTGCTATACCCATATTGTAATATCTTTTATACTTCGTATCTTGTTTGATTGTTGTGAGTGTTGCATCACTCCTTCACGATCTTGAGAGAAATGAATCAAGAGTTACTAATCCGGTGTTATTAGGATCTTTGATCCAGCATTGTTAGGATTATACTCTCACGACCGTAAGTGAGGATTATCTAGTTCCTATAGAACACTAGATAAGAAAATTTGTATTAAGTGTTTTGGTTGTGCTTGGACCAATCGAAGACAAGCGTTGTAACGGTTGTGCCCAGACCTATAGAAGACAAGGCAAGATTGTGTGTGGTTTTTCTTTTGCCAATAAAAAAAAGAAAACGGAGATAGAACGTAGGCAAGTTGCCGAACCTCTATACATTGTTGTGCCTTTTACTTTCCGCATAATTTCTTTTTCCTTCGCGAGAAAGTTTAATTATCCACAATACCACTATTCAACCCCCCTTCTAGTGATACTTTTATCTGTATAGTTGGTATTAGAGTGGGTCTCTTTTTAAAGGTTTAAACACCTTAGAGAAAAAGATCCGCAAATGGCTCTATTGGGACAAATCGAAGGAAATGCTCTCAACAGTCCCCCATTTTTTGATGGCTCCAACATCATGACGTGGAAAAAGAAGATGGCTATATTCGTTCAAGCATACGACATTGAAATCTGGAAAGTCATTGCTCTTGGTCCGAAAATTGCCAAGAAGGAAGATAGGTCGTTGAAAAAATTCAATGAATTTGACGACGAAGATTGGAAGAACACGCACATTAACTCTCGTGCTACTCAACTCCTGTACTGTGCTCTCAATACTAAAGAACTTAACAGGATATCATCCTATGAAAGTGCAAAAGAAATCTGGGAAATTCTTGAGGTAACTCATGAAGGAACCACTCAGGTCAAGGAGAACAAGATCAACATGCTTCTTCATGATTATGAACTATTCTCCATGAAGGATGATGAAACGATCACTAATATGCTGGATTGTTTTCTGCTATAACCAATGGTCTTGCATCTTTTGGAAGACCTATATTAAGTAGCGACAAAGCTAATAAAATCCTTCGCTCATTGCCGCGTGAATGGGATGCCACGGTTACTGCAATCATGGAATCCAAAGATCTCAACAAGCTCGAATTTAGCGCCCTCATCAGCAACTATGAGATCGTTCTCAAATCGAGAGGTTCCAAACCAAATCCTCACGAAAAAGTGGTCGCATTCAACGTTGATAGCGATATTGAGGAAGAAATTCCGGAAGATGAAGACGACGAGGAACTCGCTCTCTACGCTAAGAACTTTAGAAGGTACAAAAACTTAATTCAAAGAAGGCGAAGTTTTCTTGGTCGGTATGGTAAGACGGAACAAAAGAAAACTACTTATGTCCCTACGAAGAAGTTCGGCAATAATTTTCAGAAATACGGTCAAGCCGGTCATTATGCCAAAGAATGCCGATGATCTACTTCCAAACCTCAAATCGAAAGATTCAAAAAGAAGGAAGTCCTAATTGCCTCTTGGAGTGATGATGAGGAGGAGATTGAAAGATCCCTAGATGCGAATCTCGCATTCATGGCTCTCGACTCAAAAAACGCTATCGAGGTAAGCTCTAAACTCAATGATGATGAATATGATTCATTTGATTTTTGCGATTCACAAGAAATTAATCATGATGATGAGTTATTAAGTGCGTTTGAATCCTTGAATATGGAATATGATGAAATGGTCAAATTAAATATGCCCTTAAATAGAAAAATAAAATATTTAAAACTCGAAAATTCTACTCTTCAAAATAAAAGGCAAAAATCTTGAAATAGACCATACCCTATGCCTTGAGAAAGAAAATATTTTGAACATCGAGTTGACAAAAACTCAAAAGTATTGAAATATATAATGAATAAATTTACTCTCGGAAATGAGAAGTTCGAAAAACTTTTCTCCATTCAAAAATCTCCTTTGCTAAAACTGTAATATCCGCAATTTTGATTTCCGGTAATTTTTTTTTTGGCGGGAGTATGTTTCGATGACTCGCTTGTGGTCGTTTCATTCTTCTGAGAATGATTAATTCTGCACTTTTTGACATCCGAGTTCGTTTCGGTGCCATTTTGTTGAGTTTTGTGTCTTAAGCGACCTTTCCGCGCTTGAGTTTGATTCTTGTGAATCTCATTCGAAACTGTTGTTTCGGGTTCCTCATAAGTTCATTTAACGTTGTTAGACGTGTTGTGAACTTTGGTTTGGTTATTCGATCATGTATCGTGATTTTCGGGCATTTTGGGCCATTTTGTAATTTTTCAAAGTTTTGGGTACTTGTTTTCGTACTCGCTTTTACCTACCTCCGGGGTGTCGGGATCGTGTGTTTGTTTTAAACTTGAGCTCATGTTTTTATTATTGGACTACTTGTCTTGTTCGACTGTAGTGATTCGTGTTCATGGCGTTCCGCGATCCTTTTCGGATATGACATCTGACAGCTGTTCTGTACTGCCAGATGATTAGCGCACGTTATTCTTCATCGGTAGCGTATGGTATCGATGCGTATCTTACGTATGTAACACAGAATTCGTTACGTATGTTACCTTGTTCAGGTTTTCGGAATGTTGAGTCTGGATGACTCTTATGTACGTAATGCCTTGTTCCTTACGTACGTAACATCACTAACGTATGTTAGGGCTTATGGATTACGTACGTTAGCTTCGCGCAAGTATATAAAATTGAGGGTTAACCAATTTTGGGTCATTTCCTTCCTCCCTTCTCCCTTGCTGCGTTTTTGGCGATTTGGGATGGATTTGGACGAGCTTTCATCGGCCTTTGATGGTAGTAATCATCTCGGTGGGTCTCCTTCGTGTTCATCATCATCTAATCTTCCTTCTTCTCCGAATCAAGGTAAGGTTTTAGAACCCTATTTGAGATATTTTGGGTTTATCTCGATTTCGTGATTTCGATCCGAGATTGTTGGTTCTATTATCGTTATCTATTCGTGTTGATCATAACCCATGGGTTGGAATTCTATTTCCATGTTTTTGTCGGGTCGATTCGTGTTCTTGGCCATTTTGGGGGAAACCCTTGAACTTCCATCGTTTGTTCTTTTAATTCGGCAGCTTTGGGTCGTACTTTGGAATTCATTTTCATTGTTGTGGTTGTCGTTCGTAGTTTATTGTTGCGGGTTGTCGTTCGGCGGAATCGGCGGGTTCGTAGACGGTTGGGTCTCCTCACTTCGGCCGATTCTCCGCGTTCGTGATTATTTGAGGCAAGTACCTTGTTTATACTTTTCTTGTTTTGTGGATATGATAATTGGTGATCGTCTAAGTGTGTTTGTTTGGTTGTTTGTAATGAACGTTCAAAAGATTCGGTCTAGCCTCGTTAAAGGCTCTCTTTCAAAACTCATGTGTATTTTGTGATTGGTATGTTTTGTAAATGATTACGTGAACTCTATGGATATGTTGGTGTTGATGTTGCGCTTGATGACGCGTGTGTACATATATTGTCTCATTTCGGTGCGTTGTGGTTGACGTTTGCGTCGTGCTAAGTGTTTGTTGCCTCCGGGTGAATTGTTTGGATATCCTTGGTGTGCTATATTATGTGTATGTGTTTGGATTTTAACCACTATGGGTTAGATCCGACGGGGTCTCAGTAGGGGTCCACAGAGACGTGGATCGACGGTTAATTGCGGTGTGTTTGTGTTTGGCTTTTAACCACTACTGGTTAGATCCGACGGGGTCTCGGTAGGGGTCCACAGAGGCATGGACCGACGGTTAATTGTGGTGTGTTTGTGTTTGGCTTTTAACCACTACTGGTTATATCTGACGGGGTCTCGGTAGGGGTCCACAGAGACGTGGATCGACGGTTAATTGTGGTGCATTTTTAAAAATGTGTGTTGCCTTTTAACCACTACGGGTTAGATCCGACGGGGTCTCGGTAGGGGTCCACAATGGCGTGAATCAACGGTTAATGGTGGTACACTTTTATAAATGTGTTTTGGGTTATGTTGTGTTGATTTTATGTCCATCGAGGACACGTGACGTGGGTTTTGACCCTGTGAATTGTTGTTGGTTTTATTTATGAAAACAAAACCTTTGGGTTGTGACCCCTGTTTATTTTGGAAAGAGAAGGATGCGATAATCCTAAATTTTTATCTATTTAAACTCCTGATGGCATATTAAACCATTTTGTAAATTGTTTCTCTTGAATTGTGATCTTTCGGTTTGGGAATGTTTTACCCTAACTCTTGCTTCGGGAAGTATCATTCATTGTGTTTGAATCTTTGAGTATTCCTGGCCATTATTATTCTTGGATCTTGAATTGTATGACTCGTATTTTGCATTTTGTACTTGCACTAGCAAAATAGTGGAATTTTGCTAACCCCCGAGTAATCGGGGGGTGGATGTCTATATTTGCATTCAGGATTTGGGGAGTATAACACAGGATCGGCATGAAGGATGATGAAAGATGATCAATACTAATCACATGAGGTCCCTTACGTTGTTGTACTGGTTCAGTTGTACTTTATTTTCCGTTGCAGTGTTCTTTCCCCGTTATACCGGAGTGTGTTGTATTCGACCCCTGCGTGGGCATGTATTGAAATTGAGTTGTATGTATTTATTGAAAGACCAAATTGGTCTACCGGGTCATTTTAGCCTTAAAGGCATTTTTGAGATGTTCGATTTTTGCTACCAGTCTGGTAGATCCTTGAGTAAAGATTCTACGGCGTGTAATATCCCTCAGTGGATTGGGGGTGTTACATAAATGGTATAGGAGCCTTAGGTTGTGGAAACCTAGGCTGTCGGGTCAAGTTGTGTCTGTTGAGTTCTGTCTCATCAGATTTTATCTGACTGAGTCGTGTCGCGACGCTTCGTCTGAGTTTGTTGGTCGTGATTAGTATCGTGGGGCGATAATCATCTTCGTGCGACCCGTGGTTGTAAGTCTCCCTCCTTTGTGTTGTGCCTCGTGTGACACGAGCTACTTGTATGATTATTTGTTAAGTGGTGGAATCCTTCTATGGATTTTGATTTCGTGATATGTGGTTCTTCGACTCTCATATTTTGTTTATATGAGGAGTGGTGTCGCTGCTAATGTATTTTTGACTATTGGTTTCGTCCGCTGCGTGTGTATTTCAAAATAATTTGCTCGTTTTGCGAGTATTCTTGTAAAACCCTTGTGCTTAATATGGAATGGGAATGTATATGTGTTTGAATTGCTCACTCTGGGAGGGTCCGACGAGGCCTCGGGGGAATCCGTGACTTCACTCCGAATTCACAAGCTGGTTTTGCTAGCTAGTCGGGAGGATCCTTAGCGACCTTGAACGGGATCAGTGGTTTCGCCCCGATCCTAAGCGGTTTTCGACCGTGATATTTGACTGTTTGTTTTCCGGTTTAAGACATGTATTGTTTTGATTTCGAACGATATGATGAGTGTGCTATGATGTGTATAAGCGAATGTCGATACGTGTGAGTTTTGGGCATTCTGGACTATTGGATTTTTGAAAACCTTGAGTATCTTAGAAAATAAATTTCGAGACGTACTTTTAAAATGAATTATTTTCTCGCGGTACTTTCAAGGTGCCACAGTATGATTCAAAATTATATCACTTGAGGACCAAATATTTTGAGATATTTTCAATGATTTAGTAACGCATTGGCTCAGACCCAAGGGTCGAATATTTCTGAAAGTTTTTCATTAAAGAAAAGTGTCCTCATTTTTATCAAACGCAAGATGGTTTTCAAAGTCTCGATAACGATGTTTGTACTACTTTTTGAATGGCGATACTCAAGATCAACTTGTGTTTCCAAAATCATTTTCAAAAAGGTGATTTTCATTTTTAAAACCTATCATTCCTGTTTGCGGTCTGGGAATGTATGTATGATGTTCGCATTATCGTTATAATGTTAGCTCCCGAGTATGATTGAATTGGTGGCGTGAACGTTGAGTCGTTTGCCACACATTTGTTGTGTTAGCCCTCTGTGAGAGGTGAGATGTTGGCATTGAATGTTGTCGCTTTGTGGTGATTTGCGTGTTATCGCACCCGTGCGAGCTGTTAGAACTTGAGTTTGTATGATTGTGTACATACATGGTTGTTTCGTGATGTTTAGTAATTATATGCTGGTTATCGTACGGGCCACTGTAATCGTCGAACGATGCCGTTGTTGTGGTGATTTTTGTATGTGTTGATATGTTATGCTGAGTTGGCATCTCCGGTATGTTGTTTTGCGATGTTATGTTCCATTGTATCTAACATTTGTATATTCGGTATACCGAGCCAAGGTGTTTCAACCTTGATGTTCCGGGGGCATGCACGTACAAATTGTCCTTCCTCTCCAGTAACGCGTTTCAAGTGCGGAATCGAACGACACAGAATCCAGTTTTGCGAATTGGTTACCGAGACTTCCGGAGTTCGCGCTTCAGCACAGATATCAGGATCGGCTCTGAGAGGCCCATGGAAGATGTTTCTGTCGGTTGCTTGTTGTGTTCTCACCTTGCTTTCGTTGTTGTGAGTTTTGGGGGCGACACTTCTTTTATAAGGGGTCGGATGTAATACCTGTATTGTTTCTGACTTCTACATTTTCCCTTTCTCAATCTATCGACTCGCTCGTGTTCGTTGATACTTTCTGAACTTGTTCTGTGTTTCGGTTTTTATCGTTCGAACGAGCCGTGATCTTGTTTTGGATCGATCTAGTTATTGCTGTGCTTTTCCGAGTTCGGTTTGATTCTTGTGAACCTTGTTCGAAAGTAACATCTTTTATATTCTACCAGCTCTTTTAATGTCTTGAGTTGAAGTGTGAACTTCGGAGTCATTGTTCGATCGTTGTCATTCGATCATTATTTTTTTTCGATCGTTGTTGTCTGATCATTTTCGTTCGATCATTGTTGCTCGATCATTGTTTTTTGATCATTGTTGCTCGATCGTGGTTGTCTGACTGTTGTTGCCTGATCTCGTACTGCGGAGAATTATTGTTCCACGTTAGTCAGCTGTTTCGAGTGTGGCAAGGTGGGTCATCGAGCCATGCACTGCGAGAGGGTAGCTGAGAGGTCGGAGGATCGAGTTTGCGTCTCTGCTCCGAAAGGACACGGAGATGCCTGGTGTGTTTTCGAGATTTTCGGCGTGGTCGGAGTTCTCCGTGGTTACCCTTGCGGATCGTTGTACGTTTTCGTTTATATTTTTTTTTGACTGTGCGTGTTTTCTTGTAATAGGTGCCTTTTGTCTCTTGATGGCCCGGATAATTGACTTGATTGCGTTATCAGTTAGGCGATACTTGGCACTTGCTGATTGTGTTATGCCCTGCTTGCGGCACTGTGATGGTTGTCGTTGAGCGTGTTTCCACGCCGTATGTTCCTTTGCGTTCTTGTAGCGTCTCCCCGATGGGCGTAAGCTATGCGTTCTTGTGAATTTCATTGAGATGTTCCTGGTGGGATGTTGCTCCTCCCTACTTATTTTAAGTTTCGGGACGAAACTTCTTTTAAGGAGGGTAGTATGTAATATCTGCAATTTCGATTTCCGGTAATTTTCTTTTCTTGGCGGGAATATGTTTCGATGACTCACTTGTTGCCGTTTTCTCTTTCTGAGAATGATTAATTCTGCACTTTTTGACATCCGAGTTCGTTTCGGTGCCATTTTGTTGAGTTCCGTGTTCTTAAGTGATCTTTCCGCGCTTGAGTTCGATTCTTACGAATCTCGTTCGAAACTGTTGTTTCGGGTTCTTCGTAAGTTCATTTAACGTTGTTAGACGTGTTGTGAACTTCGGTTTGGTTATTCGAGCACGTATCGTGATTTTCGAGCATTTTGGGCCATTTTGTAATTTCCCAAAGTTTTGGGTACTTGTTTTCGTACTCGCTTTTACCTACCTCCGGGGTGTCGGGAACGTGTGTTTGTTTTAAACTTGAGCTCGTGTTTTTATTATTGTACTACTTGTCTTGTTCGACCGTAGTGATTCGTGTTCGTCGCGTTCCGCGATCCTTTTCGGATATGACATCTGGCAGCTGTTCTGTAGTGCCAGATGATTACCGCATGTTATTCTTCATCGGTAGCGTACGCTATCGATGCCTATCTTACGTATGTAACACAGCATTCGTTACGTACGTTACATTGTTCAGGTTTTCGGATAGTTTGTTGCAATATTTATTCCACACATTATTTAAATAAGAGTTTTGATGATTAAGTTGCTAAACAATACAAAACAACAAAGAGGCGAAGCAAAGCGACGAAGAAATTGAAGGTGCAAAAAGTTGCAAACTGGACTGCATTAGCGCACACTAAGACTCAAACATTAGCGCACGCTAACGGGACATCTCTGCAGATCAGTCGAGTTCGAAGTTACCTGAAGTGAAGTCACCTGATGAGGATAGCGCACGCTACACATGTTTACTAATGCACGCTATCGAGGCCATATTACCGTTGTGAAGAGATTCAAACACAGAATGACGTATGCAGTGAAGTAAGCTTAGCGCACGCAAGATATGATATTTAGAGCATGCTAAATATCAGTTTGGATCAAGTCAATCAATCCGTTGGGAAGAATCTGATGCAAAGTCAAAAAGTATAAACGGATATATGACGCATGCAATGATGCAATATTAGCGCACGCTACAAAGAAGAATTAGCGCTAACAGTCAGAGACAGTAGCCACTGGACTAAAACTGGAAGACATTAACGTACATAACATGCAATACATAACGTGTGCTAAGGCAAATATGCGCGATAGCGCACGCTAAAGAGGAAGAGCTAGCGCACGCTAGCAAGCCAACGGGCAGCAACGGCTAGTTTGATGAAGAAGGCTATAAATACCACATCCTTGTATTAATCATACACAACATCATTGAGCAATTCACATACACTTGAGATAGCATTGTAAACATTATAGTTGTTGTTCTTGAGCTTAAATTAGAGTGATTGAGTGTTATACACAAAATCATACACGAGTGAGAAAAAGAAAAGATACGATTAGATTCGGTGTTATTAGGATCAAGGATTCGGCATTGTTAGAATCGCAATCGTTATCTTAGTGAGGTTTATCTAGTATCGATAGAAAGCTAGAGTGGTTGATTTCTTGTCCAATAGAAAAGGAAAATGGTTTTACTCAGATCGATAGAAGACGAGCTTGTAACGGTAATCCCTCGACCGATAGAAGAGAGGCGTAGAGGTTTTGATCTTGATCCCAAAGAAAAAGATACATCGAGAGAGGATGTGGGCACGTTTGGCCGAACCTCTATAAATCCTTGTGTGAATTATTTTCTGCACTTTAGATTTATGCTTCCGCACAACGGCGCAAACACCGATATTGCTCCAACAATTGGTATCAGAGCGGTACCTCCAATACACCGCTTAACATCCGAGGAATCGATCCAAATGGCATTTCAATATGCTCCCGTCGAAGGCCTTGCTCTCAACCGACCACCATTTTTTGATGGCTCGAACTTTATGACGTGGAAGAAAAGGATGTCAATATTCATCCGAGCATATGACATCGAGCTTTGGAAAGTAATATGTCTTGGTCCGAAAATTCCTCTCAAATCCGACAGTACGGTTAAAATTTTTCGAAGAATATGATGACACGGATTAGAAGAACGACCATCTAAATTGTAAGGCAACTCAACTCCTATATTGTGCCTTAAATCCGGAAGAACACAACCGGATATCATCGTGTGATAGTGCCAAAGAAATTTGAAAAATGCTTGAGGTAACACACGAAGGTACGTCTCAAGTCAAGGAGACGAAGATAAACATGCTCCTTCACGATTATGAGTTATTCCAAATGAAGGACGACGAATCCATCACTATAATGCTCGACCGATTCTCGGTCATCACAAATAGATTAGCATGTTTCGGAAAACCACTTCCGAGTAGTGAGAAAGTAAAGAAAATTCTCCGATCACTACCTCGAGAATGGGACGGTACGGTAACGGCAATAATGGAATCTAAATGTTTAAATAATCTTGATTTTAGTGCTCTCGTTGGTTCTCTTATCAACTACGAGATTGTTCTAAAATCTCGGAATGCCAAACCGAAACCGAAGGAAAGGTCGATAGCCATGAAGGCTAAGATGTCGAGAAAGAAAGAAGAAATCCCAGTGGATGAAAGCGACGAAGAATCGGCATATTATGCCAAAAATATTAATAAGTTCCCACACTTATTAAACCGGAGAAAGAAGGACATCCAAGCGGGCGAATCTAAGAAATTCGACAACACCTGTCGATTATGTGGTAAACCAGGCCACTTTGCTAAGAATTGTCGGGTTAAACCCAATGAGGTTTTAATTGAAACATGGAGTGACGAAGATATTGAAGATGAAGATTTTCTAAATCAAAATAATCTCGCTCTAATGGCCCGGAGTTCATTCGACGATAGCGACGTCGAAAGCCAAGTAAGTAATTCTTACGACGAACTTTTTGAAGCATTCGAGTTATTACATACCGATTATCAAAATGCTTTAAATGAACTTAAATCCCTTAAATCTAAATAAAAATCTTTGGAAAATGAAAATTCCAAAATTCTTGAAAAAGGAAATTTTTTTGAAATCGATCATTTAAAATGCATTGAAAGCGAGAATATTCTAAAGGATGATCTTATTAAAATTCAAACCAAGCTCAAAAATTTGACGAAGAAATTTTCTCTCGGAAACGAGAAATTTGAAAATATGCTCTCGGTTCAAAAATATATGTTAAATAAAGAGGGGTAGGATTCAAACCATGTTCTAAAAATGAATCCGTAAATTTCAAAGTACCCCGGTGTGAAAAATATTTGAAAATCGGGCACCATATTTCAAACTGTAAAAGCCAAAGACGGACGATAAAAACTAAGAAAATTTGGATTCCCAAAGGAACGTTTATTCCAAATATCGTCTATGTTTCGAAAGAAAAACCAACTATAGGTTGGATCCCCAAAAATTAATTTTTAACAATTGATATTTTACAAAGGGGGAGATAATATTTTCAGGGGGAGTTTATTTCCTATTTATGCATAGTTATATTCATCATTTGGTATCATGCATATTCAATAATTTGTATCCTCTATATTTTTTACACTTTTTGGTGAATACAAAAAGGGGGATAAGAAGTTGAATCAGATAAAAGCGTCATGAAAGATATGACGAGAAAAATAAAAAATAAAAAGGGGGAGAAACGAAGGAGTTGAAGAATGAAAAATGAAGAAGTCGAAAATGACAAAAGAAAAAGGAAATGGGTGAAACTAACGAAACGATCAAAGTCGAAAACTTTGAAACGTACACACACACACACACACACACACACACACACACACACAAACACACATATATATATATATATATATATATATATATATATATATATATATCTTGCAGGTTTTATCCAATTCAATGGTTGTTTTGTAATCATCAAAAAGGGGGAGATTGTTGGAATATTTATTCCACACATTATTAAATAAGAGTTTTGATGATTAAGTTGCTAAACAGTACAAAACAACAAAGAGACGAAGCAAAGCGACGAAGAAATTGAAGACGCAAAAAGTTGCAAACTGGACTGCATTAGCGCACGCTAAGACTCAAACGTTAGCACATGCTAACGGGACATCTCTGCAGATCAGTCGAGTTCGAAGTTACCTGAAGTGAAGTCACCTGGTGAGGATAGCGCACGCTACACATGTTTACTAACGCACGCTATCGAGGCCATATTACTGTTGTGAAGAGATTCAAACACTGAATGACATATGCAGTGAAGTAAGCTTAGCGCACGCAAGAGATGATATTTAGCGCACGCTAAATATCAGTTTGAATCAAGTCAATCAATCCGTTGGGAAGAATCTGATGCAAAGTCAAAAAGTATAAACGGATATATGACGCATGCAATGATGCAATATTAGCGCACGCTACAAAGAAGAATTAGCGCACGTTAACCGTCAGAGACAGTAGCCACTGGACTAAAACTGGAAGACATTAACGTACGTAACATGCAATACATAACGTACGCTAAGGCAAATATGCGCGATAGCGCACGCTAAAGAGGAAGAGCTAGCGCACGCTAGCAAGTCAACTGGCAGCAACGGCTAGTTTGATGAAGAAGGCTATAAATACCACATCCTTGTATTAATCATACACAACAACATTGAGCAATTCACATACACTTGAGATAGCATTGTAAACATTATAGTTGTTGTTCTTGAGCTTAAATTAGAGTGATTGAGTGTTATACAGAAAATCATACACAAGTGAGAAAAAGAAAAGATACGATTGGATTCGGTGTTATTAGGATCAAGGATCCAGCATTGTTAGAATCGCAATCGCTATCTTAGTGAGTTTTATCTAGTACCGATAGAAAGCTAGAGTGGTTGATTCCTTGTCCAATAGAAAAGAAAAACGATCTTACTCAGACCGATAGAAGATGAGCTTATAATGGTAATCCCTCGACCGATAGAAGAGAGGCGTAGAGGTTTTGATCTTGATCCTAAAGAAAAAGATACATTGAAAGAGGACGTAGGCACGTTTGGCCGAACCTCTATAAATCCTTGTGTGATTTATTTTCCGCACTTTAGATTTACGCTTCCGCACAACGGCACAAATACCGATATTGCTCCAACACAGTTGAGTCTGGATGACTCTTACGTATGTAATGCCTTGTTCCTTACGTACGTAACATCACTAATATACGTTAAGGCTAATGGCTTACGTACGTTAACTTCACTTAGATATATACAATTGAGGCTTGACCGATTTCGGGTCATTTCCTTCCTCCCTTCTCCCTTGCTGCGTTTTTGGCGATTTGGGATGGATTTGGATGAGCTTTCATCGGCCTTTGATGGTAGTAATCATCTCGATGGGTCTCATTCGTGTTCATCATCATCTAACCTTCATTCTTCTCCGAATCAAGGTAAGGTTTTAGAACCCTATTTGAGATATTTTGGGTTTGTCTTGATTTCATGATTTCGATCTGAGATTGTTGGTTCTATTGTCGTTATCTATTTGTGTTGATCATAACCCAGGGGTTGGAATTCCATTTCCATGTTTTTGTCGGGTTGATTCGTGTTCTTGGCCATTTTGGAGGAAAACCTTGAACCTCCGTTGTTTATTCTTTTAATTCGGCGCCTTTGGGTCGTACTTTGGAATTTATTTTCATTGTTGTGGTTGTCGTTCGTAGTTTATTGTCATGGGTTGTCGTTCGGCGGAGTCGGAGAGTTCGTAGACGGTCCGGGTCTCCTCACTTTGGTCAGTTCTCCGCGTTCCTGATTATTTGAGGCAAGTACCTTGTTCATACTTTTCTTGTTTTATGGATATGATGATTGGTGATCATCTAAGTGTGTTTGTTTGGTTGTTTGAAATGAACGTTCAAAAGATTCGGTCTAGCCTCGTTAAAGGCTCTCTTTCAAAACCCATGTGTATTTTGTGATTGGTGTGTTTCGTAAATGATTACGTGAACTCTATGGATATGTTGGTGTTGATGTTGCGCTTGATGACGCGTGTGTACATATATTGCCTCATTTCGGTGCGTTGTGGTTGACGTTTGCGTCGTACTAAGTGTTTGTTGCCTCCAGGTGAATTGTTTGGATATCCTTGGTGTGCTATATTATGTGTATTTGTTCGTATTTTAACCACTACGGGTTAGATCCGATGGGGTCTCGGTAGGGGTCCAAAGAGGCGTGGATCGATGGTTAATTGCGGTGTGTTTGTGTTTGGCTTTTAACCACTACGGGTTAGATCCGACGGGGTCTCGGTAGGGGTCCACAGAGGCGTGGATCGACGGTTAATTGCGGTGTGTTTGTGTTTGGATTTTAATCACTACGGGTTAGATCCGACGGGGTCTCGGTAGGGGTCCACAGAGACGTGGATCGACGGTTAATTGTGGTGCATTTTTAAAAATGTGTGTTGCCTTTTAACCACTACGGGTTAGATCCGACGGGGTCTCGGTAGGGGTCGACAGAGGCGTGGATCAACGGGTAATGGTGGTACACTTTTATAAATGTGTTTTGGGTTATGTTGTGTTGATTTTATGTCCATCGAGGACACGTGACGTGGGTTTTGACCCTATGAATTGTTGTTGGTTTTATTTGTGAAAATAAAACCTTTGGGTTGTGACCCCTGTTGATTTTGGAAAGAGAAGGATGCGATAATACTAAATTGTTATCTATTTAAACTCCCAATGGCATATTAAACCATTTTGTAAATTGTTTCTCTTCAATTGTGATCTTTCGGTTTTGGAATATTTTACCCAAACTCTTGCTTCGGGAAGTATCATTCCTTGTGTTTGAATCTTTGAGAATTCCTGGTCATTATTATTCTTGGAAGTTGAATTGTATGACTCGTATTTTGCACTTTGTACTTGCACTAGCAAAATAGTGGAATTTTGCTAACCCCCGAGTAATCGGGGGGTGGATGTCTATATTTGCATTCAGGTTTTGGGGAGCATAACACAGGGTCGGCATGAAAGATGATGAAAGATGATCGATACTAATCACATGAGGTCCCGTACGTTGTTGTACTGGTTCAGTTGTACTTTATTTTCCACTGCAGTGTTCTTTCCCCATTATATGGGAGTGTGTTGTATTCGACCCCTGCGTGGGCATGTATTGAAATTGACTTGTATGTATTTATGGAAAGACCAAATCGGTCTACTGAGTCATTTTAGCCTTAAAGGCATTTTTGAGATGTTCGATTTTTGCTGCCAGCCTGATAGATCCTTGAGGAAAGGTTCTACGGCGTATAATATCCCTGAGCGGATTGGGGGTGTTATAAAAACATGGTCTTGGTTTCGACCCGTTTAAAAGTGAACAATCACTTATAAATCTTGACAAGATAAAGAATACCCAAACCGAGAATTCAAAAACTCTTCCCAAACAACGAGATTATGGTGTTAAAGTTCGTTCAAAATTGAGAACCATCAAAGTTAAACAAATATGGGTTCCAAAAGGGACAATCGTTCGAAACTCTATAAATATTGTTAACTTTGAAGGACCTATAAGAGCTTGTATACCAAAACAACCTAAAAACACTGTTTTTGTAGGTACCAACGTCAAGGAAAATCAAGTGGTACATTGATAGCGGTTGTTCGAGGCACATGTGCAGCACCAAGGAATTGTTTGAAGATCTCGAATATTAAGAACAAGGACATGTGACCTTTGGTGACAACAAAAAGGGGAAGATCATGGGCACCGGTAAGGTTGGTAAGGAACCTTCTCCCTCTATTAATAAGGTGTTATTTGTTGAAGGTTTGCATCATAATTTACTTAGCGTTTCTCAATTGTGTGATTAAGGTTTTAAAATTTTGTTTGAAGAAATGCATTGCACCACTTTTAAAAATAACAAGGTTGCATTTATTGGTTTGAGATGTGGAGACATTTACATTATTGATCTTAAAGATAAAAATTCATTTAATGAAAAATGCCTCATTACTTTGGATGAAAATGCATTTTTATGGCATAGAAAATTGGGGCATACATCTCTACCTATTATTTCCAAATTTCGAGATTCGATTTAGTTCGCAGTTTACCCAAACTCAAATTTGATCGTAAACATTTATGTGAGTCTTGCATAAAAGGGAAACATACTCGAGAATCTTTCAAACCAAAATTCGAGGTTTCCACGAGTCGCATTCTTGAACTTGTGCATATGGATTTAATTGGACCATCTAGATATGTTAGTCTAAATGGTAAGGTTTAGACTTTGGTGATTGTTGATGATTATTCTCGATTTACTTGGGTTAGATTTCTTGCTCATAAAGATGATACATTTTCCGAGTTTTCTAAATGGTGTCGGTTGGTACAAAATGAGAAAAATCTTTCTATAATTTCTATTCGTACCGATCACGGAGGTGAATTTGATTGCACTCCGTGTGAACTTTTCTGTGATAAATATGGTATTAATCATAATTTTTTGGCTCCTAGAACACCTCAACAAAATAGTGTTGTTGAAAGGAAAAATCATTTATTGGAGGAGATGTCGAGAACAATGTTAAACGAATATCCTCTCCCTCAATATTTTTGGGCCGAAGCCATTTTCACGGCATGCTATGTGAACAACCGGGTTCATCTTCGTAGAACTCTAATGAGAACCCCGTATGAAATTTGGAAGGGCAAAAAGCCAAACATTTCTTATTTCCATCCATTTGGTTGCAATGTTTTTATCTTAAATAATGGTAAGGAAAATTTGGGCAAATTTGATGCCAAATCCGATTCCGGGATATTTCTTGGCTATTCTACAAATAGTAAAGCTTTTCGTGTGTATAATATTAGAACTAATAAAGTTGAAGAAACCGTCCATGTCAAATTCAATGATATGATCTCACCCCCGAAAAAGGTAGATTTTCTTGATGATGCAGGTATTCTTCCGGTCTCTCATCCCTCAAGCGGAATGGAGAATGTTTCGTATCTTCAGAAGAATATAATCGATGATTTGCCGAAAGATTGTAAGCACAACAAAGATCATCCAAGAGACCTTGTCATTGGGAATATTGAAAATTGAAACACCCCAACCCGACGACGGTAGAAGCATCACATTATGGTGACATATCAAAGCATACATAATGAACATAATGAACAGCGGAAGTCTTAAACATAAATAATCAAAAGGAGTTAAGTCGAAAAGACTTGAACCAAAAAATAAGTTCAACGAAAAGAAATACTCCAAAGGGATGAATAACAAATCATCCAAGTCTAAACAATGTCCTAACAATAGCAAAATAAATCTAAGATGACTAGAGCAAAGTCTCCACAAGCTCAAATCTCAACCCCAAAGCAACCCCAGCTCCTAGCTTAGATACCTGCCGCAGGAAAAGGGAAATGCGGCTGAGCTTAAAAAGCCCAGTGAACAGACATATATAAACGAAACCAAAAGATAAGGAACGAACTTATAAAGTACGGTGTAATGGGAAAAGCATGAGGTATAAACAAATGGATATCAAAAGTAAGGAAAGGTCAGTAATCCACCACGAGCCCGAACATAAATCAAGTCAAATACCATAGTAACCATGGAGTAGCTAACTCCCGAACATGTGAAAGACGTGTATTGCACACAAGCATCAATCACCAAACATATCATATCATATCAAAATCATGTCATATCCAATCAAATACAAATCGAACCTAGGATGCATCCATATGCCCCCGAACAATCGTATTGGCCATAACAAATATAAAGTGCGCATATCATAACAAAATGGGATGGTGTGGAACATCACTCAACCACACTAGAGTCGTGCCATTGGTGCATCAATGACACGGCCATGTTACCTTCATGGCTAGGAAACGAACTTGGCTCGGGTATCAAACTGAAGGATTCAAATGTCATATCATATCAAAGTTCATATCAAGGTTCATATCAAATGTTTATAATCAAAGGTTTACAAATCCAAGGGAGCATAGCAAAGGCATAGATCAACTAAGAAAGCCATAATAAGAAGGCTCAGATCAAAGGCATCATAATCAAAACTAATATCAAACCGTTGTGAACGAATCATGAGAAACCTTAAGGGATAAGGTCAGAATATCTGTACCTTATTCAAAGCAAGCAAAAGGAAAGAAAGGTCACATGAGATGGATCACTCCCGCTTCACGGAACCTATACGAATTAAATACCAAGTATTACTTTAAGCTCAATTTGAATTAGGTTACTCATTTTAGTATACTTCTATAAATTGTAAGTTTCCCTATTTAGAAGGTTTCCAGATTTAGAACATTAGTCATTAATATCCAAAGTTATCATTTAATCAATTTAAGTTATCAAACGTGACAACATTAATAGTTTAAGGTTCATAATGATAATTATATAAGTTTAGGGTTTATAGTGCAAATATTGTAAGATTAGGGTATAAAATGTAAGTATCATAAAGTTATATGGTTTTACAAGTTAAGCCCTTTAGTTTAGAAAATGATAAGTTCGACCCGTAAGTTTAATAATACACACATATATTTAGCCTTTTAACCTTTTTATCAGCTTTTAACTACGAACAGGTCACAACTTGACGAATTTTTGAACCACATCAGAACTCAGAATTAAACTTCACAAAAATTCACACAGGTACGTAAATGTCTTTAGAACCCACACGAATTTCCCCAGAATTTATTAGTTATTTTAACCCCACACGTAAAATACTCAAACTCATACTATTCAGAAAACCGACCTGCAGTTGTACCCAAAAAGTATTCGCCTCAACGACCTACCAAAACATCCAGGAAAAATTCCCAAAAATTCATGGTATTACTAATCATACAAAAGTTACATACTGGAGAGTTTCATAGTCCAACTCATTATAGTTTTTGAATAAAGACTGATTTCAGACTCCTGAATTTCAGATTCAATACTTAAACACACAAAAATCAAAAACACGACCAAAACAACTCGAAATCACTCCAAACCAATTGGATCAATTAGTAAACTCTTTAAAATTAGTTTTGGACTTAAGAAACTCAGAAAAACACTTGGGTATCATCAAGATTTACCCTGATCAAGATGACTCTAATATTCTGTAAATACAGTTTTGACATATCGTCTCATAAAATTCAAAAATCGGACTAAATCAAACTCAAATCCATCCAAACTAATTGGAATACTTTGCTAAGACCCTAAACTGATTTTTAGAGCAAAAATACCAAATAGAACATTTATGAAACTCGTTGTGTGATGCATACAAGTTCGACTATCAAAACTGTCCCAATCAAAACATCCACATAAACCCTAATTCTTTTTACCCTACGACATGATCAAATAAGAAAAGGAAGAGGAATTGAACAAGGTTTGGATTTGTTACCCTTGCAGCGTGACACGAAGGAGAGACAAAACAAGATTGAATACCAGCCTACAAACGAGCCGAACACAAGCAAACTCCAACCAAAACTTAGACCACGATCAAGACACCCCTGCAGCCTTTGCTTTTGAACGAGAAGAACCAAGGAGAGTGGTAGCAGCCGATGTGTTGTATATGTATTCTTAGGGTTTTGCTTTTTATGTGTTATATGTGTATTTAACGTATGATGAGAAGAGAGTAGGGAAACGTGATGAGAGAATATTGGTAACGTGACATATGGGATTGATATCTCATTCCTTATTTAGTTTCAATAATGGACTTGGGCTTGTTATGTTATGATCACTTGAATTCAACTCCATATACTCGGCCCAAAAGGAAATATTAAGCGTGTGAATTTAATACACATGTATATGGTTGTAACTTTTACTTATCATAAGTCTTAATGGTTAGTAAAGTTATGAAATGTTCAAGCATTAGTATTTATAATGCTTAGGTTAAATATAATTAAATGTTTTAGGTTATTTAATCGTCTTCCAAAAGTTTCAAATTAGAGGGTATTTTAGGTATTTAGTAAGTTTAAAATTTTCGGGTATTACAAAGATGGTGTTCAAACTCGAAGGAGGACCACCAAGTATATTGTTCACTTTGCTTTTGTCTCCGAGATTGTACCAAGAATGTATCCGAAGCTCTTGATGATGAAAGTTGGGTGATGGCTATGCAAGAGGAGCTCATTCAATTTGATTGAAATAAAGTATGGAATTTAGTTCCAGCTCCTAAAGATAAAACAATTATCGGAACTAAATGGGTGAACAAAATTAAGTGTGACGAAAACGGCTATCCAGTAAGAAATAAATCTCGTTTGGTCGCACAAGGATATAGTCAAGAAGAGGGTCTTGATTTCGAAAAAAATTTTGCACCTGTGGCCCGTCTTGAAGCCATTCGTTTGTTACGTGCTTTTGCATACCACAAGAAAATCAAGTTACATCAAATGGATGTGAAAAGTGCATTTTTAAATGGCGTCATTCAAGAAGAAGTGTTCGTCAGACAACCTCCTAGTTTTAAAGATCATCAATTCCCAGATTATGTCTACAAGCTCAACAAAACTCTCTATAGTTTGAAGCAAGCACCTCGAGCATGGTATGATCGTTTAAGTCAATTTTTAATTGCAAATAACTATACTAGAGGTAAAGTCGATAGTACATTATTTGTGAAAATTTAGACAATGATATACTTGTATGTCAAATATATGTGGACGGCATTATTTTCGGCGCTACTAACGAATCTCTTTGCCAAGAATTTTCTAATCTCATGAAGGGAGAATTCGAAATGAGTATGATGGGAGAACTAACATTCTTCCTCGGGCTTCAAATCAAACAATGTGAAGATGGAATTTTTATCCATCAAACAAAATATTATCTCGATCTCCTCAAGAAATTCAAAATGGAAAGTAGCAAAGCAATTTCAACCCCAATGTCTTCCATGTTAAAATTGGATAAAGATGAAAATGGAAATCTGTTGATCAAAGGCTATATTGAGGTATGATTGGATCTGTGTTATATTTAACTGTTTCTCGACATGATATAATATTTGCTACTTGTTTATGTGCTAGATTTCAATCTAATCCTAAGGAATCTTATTTAACTGCATGTAAACAAATTTTTCGATATTTGAAAGGGACTATTGGTCTAGGAATATGGTATCCATCTTGTCTAGATTTTAATTTAATTGCATATAGTGACGCCGATTTCGGCGGATGTAAAATCGACAAGAAAAGCAGTAGCGGTACATGTCATTTTATTGGTTCATGCTTAATTTCCTGGGGAAGTAAAAAGCAGGCAAGCGTAGATGTCTACAGCTGAAGCAGAGTATGTCGCAGCAGGGAGTGCCTATGCGCAGGTATTATGGATCAAAAATCAACTTTGCAATTATGGCATCTATTTTGAAAATACCCCAATTCTATGTGATAATACCAGTGCTATAAATTTGAGTAAAAATCATGTGATGCATAGTAGGACTAAACATATTGATATTATACATCATTTTTTGCGTGATCATGTGCAAAAGAAAGATATCTGTTTAATTTTTGTCGGCACAAAAGATCAATTAGCCGATATTTTTACAAAAGCCCTACCTGAAGAATCTTTCAATTATATTCGGTTACAACTTGGTATAGGACATCTTGATAATTTTGAAATTAAATTATCTTTTCGAGAAATCATTTCATGAGATACATTTCATTCCCTAGCGCGCGCTAGCCATGTATCCTTAACGCGCGCTATCCATATACATCTGAAATTTTTCTAGCCCGGTAGCGTACGCTACGTTCATTTCTTTGCGTACGCTAATAAAAATCCTTTCAAATTCCGATATGCTACTGGACAGTCCAGTAGACTACCTATTTATTCCTAACGCACGTCACACCTTGTACATCGCACACAAACCAGATCCCCTTTCGAAGAACCCTAGACACCCTGTCTTCCGACAACCGCAATTCATCATCCATATATGAAATTTCCAGTAAATCTTCCTTCAATCATGTCCAGTGGCTCGAGAGTTCTAATGAAAAAGCAATACAAAAGTTCTAAGCGGACTCGTGAGCTAGAATATGATGCGTCGCGTTTCATCTCCGCCGCCGCGTTCACGGTATTTTCGGAAATCCTCCCTCAAGAACAGATTACAGACTGTTATTATTTCAATTTTCATAGTCTAGAACGAGCAAATGTCGCAATCAGTGAGCTTTTCTCATCTATTGGTATCTCCCGTTTCGTTGAATGTAAAGAGCCGATCTTTCCTATTTTTTTCCGTGAATTTTATGCGAATTTACATGTTGGGGAGAGTGAGGAATCATCATCGTTGGTGCTTAAGAGTATTGTTAATGAAATGGCGGTGAAAGTTTCTTCAGAAATCCTCAATGAGCCGTTCGGTCTATCTATGGAAGGGTTTGCATGCTTGGGGAAATTAGTTGCTGAAGAATCTGACTTGACTGAGCTTAAAGTAACTGAGTTCTTAAGTTCGAAGGTGGTTATTAACATAACCGACGACGTCTTCGAGAATTTGGAATCCAAATTCGATTTTTTTTGGTTGCTCTTACAAAATGCCTAATGCCTAAAGTGAATACTCAACACAAGCTCGTAGGAGTTGATAAGCATGTTGTGTATCGAGTATTGAACGATGACAAAGTGGATTTTACGATGATTGTGACGAGTTGGATGAAAGCCAAAGGTGACCTCTTTCGGTCTAAACACTATGCTTCTAGATCCCGAAAGGCTGGAATGCCATAAGGATCAATTTTGACGACTATCTTCAAGTATCATTGTATGGACTTGACAAAGGACATGGCCGTTCCCGTGTCTCGAGGCCATGAGATCTTTGAATACTCACTTAAGGCTATGCACTACGTGAAGACCGCCAACCGAGGCTGGATCTTGTTTTCGTACCTTAAGGAGGATGACCAAGTGGAAAAGGTACTCGTATGCCGACGCCCAAAGAACGCATCTCTAAACGTGGGCCTGAAACCATCCGTGAGCTTCAAACTGGAACCTTTGTGAGGAATTCTACCTCAAAAGGTAAAGGTCCTATGGGAGAGTCGTCTACCGAGGAAGAGGATTTGGTCGTCCGGATGAGGTGCCTTGAAATGAACCAACTGGAAATTCGGGATGATATTCGAGCCTTGCGAACCGAAGTCAAAACTGAAATTCACTCCGTTCGTGGCTTGTTGGAAGATTTCATACGATATACACATCCTTCCTTCCCTTTCCCGTCTCCTTCGTCCGACCAAAACCCTTAGTGTCTCGCGTTTTAATTCTCGCTAAAGACAAACTGATTTCATGTATCTTGATGTTTGTTTATTTAACTTAGTGGTGTAATTGAATCTATGTTCATCTTACTTGATGTATCGAATTTGCGTTCATCTTATTTGCATCTTATTTGAATCTCAAATTTTAGCGTTATCAATGAAGTTGGTTTTCATGTTGCTTTTGATTTATCTTCTGTCGTATTTTTCATGATAGTTGTGATTCAGGGGGAGTACCTTTTTGCTTATGTCAAAAAGGGGGAGAAAAATATCCCAAACCGAACATACTAATGTAATCGAACAAAATACTTTGATTCGAAATTTTTCTAAATCGATTTTGCAGGTACTTATTAAATGTTTTGACATCACCAAAAAGGGGAGATTGTTGAACATTTAAACAAAGACTCAAATGTTCAAAATTCAAGAAAAACGAAGTCTGGCGAACGCTACAGTTATGAGGTAGCACACGCTATCGAAGATCTTACCTGAAGTCAGAAACCT
The DNA here is from genome assembly GCA_033398695.1 of Orobanche coerulescens. NCBI lineage: Eukaryota > Viridiplantae > Streptophyta > Magnoliopsida > Lamiales > Orobanchaceae > Orobanche > Orobanche coerulescens. The sequence continues at coordinate 45,193,974 of CM065810.1, forward strand.
ACCTGCAGAGCACTTGGAATCCCACCTGATGCCTTAGCGTATGCAACATTCTAATACTAGCGCACGCTAGCTGATCATTTTTAACGCATTGAAAGAGTGCCTAGCGCACGCTACCTATTCGTATTCTTAGGACAGTAAGGTCTAGACTCAAATCAAGGCAACAGGAAGCGCACGCTATGAAAAGAGAATAGCGCACGCTATTTTGGTCAGTAACGCACGCTACAGATGATATTTTACGTACGTTACCTGAAAGCATTTTGAAGATAGTCGGCTCTGGACTAAAGCAAGGAAGCAGGAAACGCACGCTAATAAAAGGATGTAACACACGCTATGAAGAGCTAGAAGCGCACGCTATCAATACTCATTAGCGCATGCTACGTATTCAAAATTCTACCATTAGCCATTCAACCGTTGGGACGACAAAGTCAACAAAGAAATCACGAAAAATCTGGAAAGCAAATTATGACTATCTAGCGCATGCTATGGATACATATTTGCACATGCTAAACTCAAAATTTATCCGTTGAAGAAGAACGTTGGAGACAAAGTCATATTAAATCATTCAAAGTCAATAAAGTAAGCTGACCAAATCGACAGCGCACGCTAAAGCTATTGTCTAGCGCACGCTAGACATGTCATATTACCGTTGGAAAAGTTTAAAGACTTTTCAGTCTGTCAAAGTTGGCCATCGATAGTGCATGCTATAAGGAATTATTAGCGCACACTAATAATACAAATTTCAGCATATCAGGAGGGACTGATCACTATAAATACCCATGGCATTGGGTATCTCAAGACACACAACTTCAAGCATACAAACGCACTATTGGGCTCAGATTATTGTTATTCATTGCATTCTAAGTTGTGACGATAAACGATACGAGTGATATACACATATTGTAATATCTTATAGACTTCGTATCTTCTTTGATTGTTGTGAGTGTTGCATCACTCCTTCACGAGATTGAGAGAAACGAATCAAGAGTTATTAATCCGGTGTTATTAGAATCTTTGATCCGGCATTGTTAGGATTATACTCTAACGATCGTAAGTGAGAATTATCTAGTTCCTATATAACACTAGCTAAGAAAATTTGTATTGAGTGTTTTGGTTGTGCTTGGACCAATCGAAGACAAGCGTTGTAACGGTTGTGCCCGGACCTATAGACGACGAGGCAAGATTGTGTGTGGTTTTTCTTGAGCCAATAGAAAAAGAAAATGGAGAGAGGATGTAGGCAAGTTGCCGAACCTCTGTACATCGTTGTGTCTTTTACTTTTCGCACAATTTCTTTTTCCTTCGCGAGATAGTTTAATTATCCGCAATACTACTATTCAACCCCTCTTCTAGTGGTAATTTTATCTCTACATATTTATCCATCTATATAACAAACTCTAATTTCACAACATTAAACAAACCCTAATTTCATAACAATCAACAAATCTTAATTTCATAACAATCAACAAAACCATAATTCATAATATTGAAACAGCATCATAATAAGGAGGAACAAAGACGAAGGGCAAAAGAGAGTGGTGTTTTGTGATGCGAAGGTCACATAGGAGTTGGTGGAGGGGGAGATAGTGGTGGCATAGTCTTTCAATGAGGGGCGGAGAGGGGTTTTCAGGCGGGCGAAGACCCAACCGATGAGGGAGGTAGAATTGGCAGCGGGCGGTGGAGTAAGGAGTGTAACACCCCCAAAACCATCCGGGATATTACAGCGCCGTGGGTCCCGTGACGGAACCCACCAGGCTAAAAACCATTTCAAAAATATTTACAAATGCCAAAAGGCCAATGACGGTAATATTTTAAATACTCAAATATTTTCAAAAACATAGTTCTCAAATACCGTCATAAAATACCATTTGAAAATACAAGGCGAAATGCCAAATCTCGACAGTTCAAAGTGTACGTTAAGCCACCCCTTAAACGTATCGATAAAATAGTTAGGAAAAAGGGTATAACGAAATAACCCAAGTTCGCAAAATGCCAAAAGGCCATTTTGAAAATACACACGAGTTGGTAAAGATACCGAAAAGCCATTTTAAAATATACACATGCAGCGGATAAAAACACAGTTCAAAATACACATTTGCAGTGGAATAAAACAACCAGAAAAGAATTCTCGAATACTCAAATAAATGCCACAGCCAGTATCACCCGGGAAGCTCACCCCTTCACGACCGCTACTAGCTCGATCTCCGAGTACCTAAAAATAAAGCCCACGATGGGGTCAGCCACAATACTCAACAATAATATTGATCACATCATCATAAATAATTACATACCAATGTAATAACGAAGTAAGAATACTACCAATGTAATCTTACCGTTATAACCTTACCAATCCATGGAAATTCATAACAAATCGATCCTTACCATAATCCATATTTCGCATTCTCAAATGACGAAATGAACTCAACAACAATTATCTGTACTGTATTCCAAAAATACCAACAATCCTCAAAACATCATCATAACTTGTAAGTGTGGAAATAATCCAATCTGTGTCAACTCCTGTCCGTCGGATTACACAATCAAATCTCAAACTAGATAAACCAATAATACACAACATATCTGTAGATCAACTACCACATGATAATGATAACAAATCCTGAACATCGACGTACAGTCCGAATGCTCATACGATCAATAATAATGATCAATCAATACATCACTGAGAATATCATCGACATGATAACTACAATATGACCAACAAAGGATCAACGATAACCGAGAATACCCTCAACAAGGTAAACTCCAAATGATCAACAAAGGACCAACAATAGCCGAGAATACCATCAACAAGGTAAACTCCAAATGATCAACAATAATGGATCTCAAAGAAATAACTCTGACTGTCGAACATACCCCTCGGGCGTATGAACGATTAATCACAAAACGTCGAACACATCCAAACATTTAAATGGACTATGAACGACCAAAAAATTGTACGGCTCAAAGATGGACATCACAGTACGCCCGATCCGGAAATGTGTCAGTGCACATGTCCACCCCGTATACGGAATCCAGAATATATGTGGGACAATGTATCTAATTAGCCTCACGAACTACGTCTCGTGTGCACGGTTCAATGTGGAAATTTCAACACATAACCATAGTGTGCCTAGCTAAAAATCCTACACAATAACCAATCGGAACGCAGATATGATTCCAGATATGTCACGATGCAACATGACAACGAAACTCAAAGAATCACATATCCAATAAGGATCAAAAGACTCACCGAAGTGAACAAGACAAACTGACAAAGAGAAGTCGACATGACTAATCAATATCCAAAACAACAAATCCTGGGATCATCATCCCCGACAAATGATCAACACGATCAACGATCTCAATACAATCAGCCCTGGGATCATCATCCCTCAACGAAATAATCAATACGAATCCCAATATACGAAACATCATCGTACAACATATACAACAACTCAACATAATAATTATCTTCATAACTGAACAATACATAAATTACCTCAAAGCCGGAGACAACATCCTTTCCACGAACCAACATCCCTGAACGAACACACAGTTATACGAATAATCTCAAATAAGTTACCATCCATTCAATACCAATAAACCTTTATCCCGATACTTATGTCATCACGATAACTATCCTCGATATCCGATATTCTATATCATTGACCAAAGATAACTCATGTTTTTCTTGAACACAATTAAATCATATACCTTATGATTTAATACAACCAGAGCACGATATACAAACCATTATCCCAACAACTTACATTTCTAACAATATTGCTATACGAATTATAAATGAAATGAAAACGAAACCATTCATCAAATATTATAAACTGAACAAGTAGAAACTTGCCTCGGTACCGATACCACAAAGTCGTTACCAATATCAATTGCCTTTGTCTACGAGCTCCTCAGCCCCGACCAAAAGTAATCTACGAACTCTTCGACCTCAACCGCAACACAACGGTCATAATCCACGATCAAAACATCACAACCTATTGCAATAACCGATTAACACACATTCGATAAAATTCAATAACCGACATACCCAACCAACAAACTCAACGGTTCAAAAATACCCCGATCATAAACAAAACTGAACAATACAACTCAAACAAATACGAACTCATATCCACGATACAAGCCGTAACTCGATGATCACAAATAACAATCAATAACCGATCAACAAACACAACGGTTCTACAATATCCCGATTAAACACATATCCAAACAACCCGAACCAATCAAACACGAATTCAAAACCACAATATGATTCCACAATCCAAAGATCATATCAATAATCAATTTAACCAAGTGTTTAAGCATTACCGATTTCAAATTCAATCTTAAATACGATTACAAGTTTCCTCCTTGTACAATCATAATTAAACCAATTACCGATTATCATCATCAATCCAAACGATCCGATTAATTCAACATTATAGATAACCATATTCCAAAGGTTTCAAATAATTCCATTATCCGAATTGAACAATTATTCAATACGTATGAATTCTTAAACTCAAAAGTGAATCATAGTCTTATCAAACCCGAAAATCATATTCGTATTCCTATACGAATATTGTACCAAAACACATAACTTAGTTTTAGATATGAATATTCCATATTCATATCCAAAACACCAATATCACTTAAACATGATCATCAATTCATATAATCCAAGAATTCCTTAAGAATACAACTTATTCCGACATCACATTCAAAATCCTCAAACGACATAATCGGATGTGTTCTAGCATCTAAACAATCCTTATTCACAATTCAAGGTGTATATAATCATGTTCTTCAACATATACTTCTCGTAACATCATGAATCGCAACAAACCACCAAGAACATCGAGAATACTACGATTCCATAATCATAACAACATAATCGAATCATTAGATCATCAATTCATTATCTTCCCTTAACAAAATTCCCGTAAATACCAAGAATCATCACAACAATATCAATTCCATCACCATTCATACGAAAACGTGTAGAATTTCCCAAGTTCTACTCATTGAAACATTTCATCGAACACTTTGAAGGCATAGTCCAATTTAATCGTTTATTCGAAGAAATACTCGAATTTGTTCCACAAAACTTCAAGGATAATGAATGATTACGAGAATACAATCAAGTTCAATCAATAATCGGAATCAAAACGAATTGAATCGGCCAAAATACCAAGAAACCTCAAGAAAATCTAAAAACCAAAAGTTTAGGTGATCTTACCTTCGAACCGGGTGGAAGATGATGTTAATTCATGAATCAAACTTCCAAAACATGTTGTTCTATGTTTCTCTTACTCAAATCCATCGTCTTTGCTGAAGAAATCGCGAAAGGAATGAAGAAAAACGAAAAATGCTCAAGGTGACTCGATCCAGGCCTTATATAGGCCGAGTCCTGTCAGCACGTTATGGCCGTAACCGGCCGTGGCTTACGCACGTAACCGGCCGTGGCCTACCCTACTGCCCAGTTTGGTCGACACCCTTACGTACGCAACCGGCAGCTGGCTTACGTACGTAACTGGCCCTTACGGTCGTAACCGGCCATAGCCTTACGTACGTTATCGACCAGTCTCGCGCCCAGCGAGTCACTGCCGACCGTGATCGGCCACCCCTGCGAGTCACTGCAGACCATGCTCGGCCACTGCAGGTCCTCTCGGCCACGACTCGGCCAGCCGCCCCGTAACGTACGTAACACTTAATCCGTTGCGTATGTAATACATGCGTTGACTTGCTACAGTATTATACTCATATTACGTACGTAATACACCCTATATAGTGTACGTAAATCCATCCGTTGACTCACCTGTCCACATCCACGCCGAAAGCCGCCGACCACGGGCCCCATTATCCGATCACAAGTCTGATTCCTCTTGTTACGTATGTAATGCCTTATGCATAATGTACGTAAAGCATATAATTTAGCGTACGTAAGTCCTTAAACTTAGCGTACGTTAAGGGCTCTATACTTAGCCAAAATCCAACTATTACTGTCCGACGTCTCGACATACTGGATACGAACATACGGCATACTGAATACACATATACTCATCTCAAAAAAATATTCTCATACGATATACGATATCGAATCGATTCAACTCTGATACAACAAATCCTCAATATAGCATCGATCAAAATGTCAATTACACAAGTATAACTGTCTCGGTCCTCAATTTATTTTATCCATACTGTATAGATACCAAACTATACAGTATATCTTAGATAAAATAACGCGAAAAATTTATACTGAAAATCCGGGTATTACATACTACCCCCCGTAAAATAAGTTTCGTCCTCGAAACTTGCGACCTGTCACCAACAACAGATAAATCCAAAACTTTCGAACTCATCACAAAACAATCAAGTGTCGCCACAAGCGAATAACCAAACCCAATATACTTACAGGTGCGTAAAGCCGATGATCTCCCGTGATACTAGCACACGACTCCCACACGAAGTCTTAATACAATCAAAACACACGAATATCACAAATAGCAATTTGAAAAGAATCTCAAAAATTTTGGAAACTTCAAAAATCGGTTCGACTCAACAGTCAGAAAAACTCATTTTCAAAAATCACGCTACTACCGTACCGGTTGTTGTATCGAGATTTATACACCTCAACAGGCGATCGGCACAAATGCCGAGCGACCGAGCTAGAGTCGAATAAACCAAGGCCGACTGGCCTACAGAACGGAGCTCCCAGATCAAACCCAAGTACCGAGCGATCGACACCTAAGGCGATCGTCTCTTGGCACCCAGCGATCGACTCTGGTGCCCGGCCAAGGACGACCGCCTCATGCTACGCAAAGCCAACATCCGTCTAGTCGGTGAAGATCAAAGCTCGGGATAGAGACCCATATGCAGATCCGGAAAAGGCGCCGAAAGATAAGGCCCTTTGACCACAGCCTGTCACCATCTTCTCACCTACCGACAGACCCGCCAAAAGGTACAAGGTGGGACCTCCCGGGACAGCGACTCAGGACGCGTGCGGACTTCTCATTGGTCCGCACAGCTGGCTACCAGCAGCAGCCGCAGACTTAAAGGCAACGAGCCCATGTGCTAGAGGACGATCGCCCCTTTATTATATTACAAGAAAGGCGATCGCCCGTCAGGAAAAGGCATCCCAGCTCCTATAAATAGAAGGCTTCCTGCACTTGGAACGCTCTCGGTTTTTTCTTGCTGCTTCACGGGCTGGCTCTCTGTTTTTTTATTCTTGGCAACGCTATACACTTCAGAGATCTTTCTATCTCTCACTCTCGAAACCTCTTAATCCTAAGACGGTCAACAGAAACGAGAATAAGAACTCAGAGCAACTCTAGTTCTTCCGGCAAGCACTCAAGAGCTAGATAACTAGGATCTTTTACACTCATTGTAATTGCATTCTCACATTAATATTTGTACTCCAACATATTCATATTAATAACATCTCGCGAGAGCATTCAAGCCCGGGCCTAACAAACTTGGCAAATCTTGTGTTATTCACTTTCCCTCGGACGTGCTCTCGCACTTTGTCTGCTGCCCATCCATTCCAGCAATATCTATCTCCGGATAATATTTTGGGTAGCAATAATTGGCGCTAGAAGGAGGGCATCTTAACCTTCATTTTTATTCCAACCGTCTCGAAGAACACTCACTTTTATTCGGGGCATATACTTGAAGAGACACTCACTGTTCTTCAAAGAAAAGCCTTCAGAATAATGACGTCTACCTCCACATCAAAGAGAGCCACTCTCCGATCTGCCGGACGCCTTATTCCGACTCAGTCCGAGCCCCAACCTGCGGCAGAGGGTAGCCATGGCGACGTGAGACTCTCGATCCCACACCTGAGGGATGGCCCCAGCCTTTCGCTCGACCAATTCCAAACTGCGGAACAGATCGATGAGGCTATGGCCATCCTAAGGGAGCGGCGGAGAGCATTCGACGCGCCTGCAATTACCCCATCGGCCATCCGCCGAGCGGGCAAGCAGAAGCTCAAGGGGTTACTTGATGAGCGATCGTCAGGAAACCCCGATTCACGAGCAGAAGCACTCGCGAGGCGGGACGGTACCGTTTTCAGCCACCTAGGCAGTGACCCATCATGGCGACCGGGGCATTCTGGTCCCAGCCACGAGACGACGGAGCCCGAATCCGTCACCAGGAGTTCAGCTTACCCAACTCCCAGAAGGCAGGCCAACCATCTGGCTCCTCGCCAAAGAACCAAGATCGGCGGCGACGACCTCATCGCCTACCGCGGAGCCAGGAGATCCGTACACGATCGCCTCGGCGCCCGATCCGAGAGCCAAACCACAAGCGACCAAGCTACGGCAATGGCCGCAATGCAACGCCAGCTCGATGACATAAAGGCGATCCTGGAATCTGGGGCAGGCGCCAAGAGAAAGATCGTCGGGCCGAGCGAGCCACTCGCGGTCCACATCGAGCTCGCCCCCGTGCAGACAAGGATCACTCCTCCTCAAACACCTTTGTACGAGGGGAGGTTGGACCCCGAGACTCACCTGAGCAAGTTCCGGATCTACATGACCGGATGTGGGGCATCAAATGCAACCAGGTGCCGAATGTTCCCGCTAACGCTGGGCGACCTGGCCCATAGGTGGTACATCTCATTGCCACCGCGATCCATCAGTTCCTTTGAACAAATGGCGAGCGACTTCACGTCGTACTTCGCCGCCAAGGTCGCTCGACCCGAAGGTCCCTACCGCATGATGAAAATCAGGCAGGGGGAAGACGAGTCCGATACAGACTACATCGACCGGGTGGATGAGATAATCCTCAACGGCGAGCCCGTAAGCGACGAGATCGCCCTCTACTCGGTCCTAGGGGGATTCGATGGTCTTTTGCCCATGTTCAGGCACCTTACGAAGGACATCCCCCCGACCTACACAATCTTCCGTGCCAAGGCCGCAGACTTTCTGGCCAGGCGGAGGTTACTTTTTCACCTATGAGCAACGCGATCGGTGACCGAACGACGATCATCAATCTTCCAACCCGATCGCTATAATCAAGCAACATCTCCAAAAATGGAGGACTCGCTCGCCATCTAAAGGTCATCATCTACATGATGGACCTAGGCACGAGATCGCCTCCCCCAGCACAACGTACACCGTCGAGGATCGCCATCTAATATGATGATCCGAGGTAGAAGAGTGCAGCCATGGTCCTGGAGGTCGATGGAACTCACAGCTTCGGCCATGCAAGGTTCCTTTGGGTTGCGATCGCTCGCCCTTCGTTTAAATACGAGGCGAGCGTAGCCGAAGGACCCTCCAAACAAATCAGTGGACACACTCGCCCGACCTCAAAGGTTCATCATCTAACATGGTGGACCCGGACAATGCGACGCGTCCCTACCCCCATCACAACGTATACCGTCGAGGATTGCCATCTAACATGATGATCCGAGGTAGAAAAGTTCTAACAAGCTGCGGACGTGGATTCGATTAATCCGACGACGCCCCGTGCAAGGACTCCTCCAGACCAAGACCGCACGCCCTTCGTTTAAATACGAGGCGGGTGCAGCCTAACGGATGACCCTCACAATAAAATGAGTCAGGAGACAAACATACAGGTGGAATGTCGCTCGCGCACAAGACACGATCATGGAGGTCGGTCCATCGAAGTCCGCGACTGTGCACGGTTCCTCAAAGTCGAAACAATCAGCTTTCCACGAGGGATCTGCAAAATTGAAGATCACAAGTACAAGACCGAAGATAGCACGCCAAACGATCGATTCGTCCGTCATTATCTTAAAACGATCGTCAGTGGAACCACCTCACCCCATGTCTTCAACATCGGAGCAAGCTGGGGGGCAATTGTTGTGTCGAGATTTATACACCTCAACAGGCGATCGGCATAAATGCCGGGCGACTGAGCTAGAGTCGAATAAACCAAGGCCGACTAGCCTATAGAACGGAGCTCCCAGATCAAACCCAAGTGCCGAGCGATCGACACATAAGGCGATCGTCTCTTGGCACCCAGCGATCGACTCTGGTGCCCGGCCAAGGACGACCGCCTCATGCTACGCAAAGCCAACATCCGTCTAGTCGGCGAAGATCAAAGCTCGGGATAGAGACCCACATGCAGATCCAGAAAAGGCGCCGAAAGATAAGGCCCTTTGACCCCAGCCTGTCACCATCTTCTCACCTACCGAAAGACCCGCCGAAAAGTACAAGGTGGGACCTCTCGGGACAGCGACTCAGGACACGTGCGGACTTCTCATTGGTCCGCACAGCTGGATGCCACCAGCAGCCGCAGACTTAAAGGCAACCAGCCCATGTGCTAGAGGACGATCGCCCCTTTATTATATTACAAGAAAGGCGATTGCCCGTCAGGAAAAGGCATCTCAGCTCCTATAAATAGAAGGCTTCCTGCACTTGGAACGCTCTCGGTTTTTTCTTGCTGCTTCACGGGCTGGCTCTCTGTTTTTTCATTCTTGGCAAAGCTATACACTTCGGAGATCTTTCTATCTCTCACTCTCGAAACCTCTTAATCCTAAGACGGTTGACAGAAACGAGAATAAGAACTCAGAGCAACTCTAGTTCTTCCGGCAAGCACTCAAGAGCTAGATAACTAGGATCTTTTACACTCATTGTAATTGCATTCTCACATTAATAATTGTACTCCAACATATTCGTATTAATAACATCTCGCGAGAGCATTCAAGCTCGGGCCTAACAAACCCGGCAAATCTTGTGTTATTCACTTTCCCTCGGACGTGCTCTCGCACTTTGTTGCCCATCCATTCCAGCAATATCTATCTCCGGATAATATTTTGGGTAGCAACACCGGTAGAGCCACATAACACACACGCCTGGGTTCACAAAACCCAAGCTACGATACCATCACTTGTAACACCCCCAAAATCATCTGGGATATTACAGCGGCGTGGGTCCCGCGCCGGAACCCACCAGTCTAAGAACCATTTCAAAAACGTTTACAAATGCCAAAAGGCCAATGACGGTAATATTTTAAATACTCAAATATTTTCAAAAACATAGTTCTCAAATACCGTCATAAAATACCATTTGAAAATACAAGGCGAAATGCCAAATCTCGACAGTTCAAAGTGTACGTTAAGCCGCCCCTTAAACGTACCGATAAAATAGTTAGGAAAAAGGGTATAACGAAATAACCCAAGTTTGCAAAATGCCAAAAGGCCATTTTGAAAATACACACGAGTCGGTAAAGATACCAAAAAGCCATTTTAAAATATACACATGCAGCGGATAAAAACACAGTTCAAAATACACATTTGCAGCGGAATAAAACAACCAGAAAAGAATTCTCGATACTCAAATAAATGCCACAGCCAGTATCACCCGGGAAGCTCACCCCTTCACGACCGCTACTATCTCGATCTCCGAGTACCTAAAAATAAAGCACACGACGGGGTCAGCCACAATACTCAACAATGATATTGATCACATCATCATAAATAATTACATACCAATGTAATAACGAAGTAAGAATACTACCAATGTAATCTTACCGTTATAACCTTACCAATCCATGGCAATTCATAACAAATCAATCCTTACCATAATCCATATTTCGCATTCTCAAATGACAAAATGAACTCAACAACAATTATCTGTACTGTATTCTGAAAATACCAACAATCCTCAAAACATCATCATAACTCATAAGTGTGGAAATAATCCAATCTGTGCCAACTCCTGTCCGTCGGATTACACAATCAAATCTCAAACTAGATAAACCAATAATACACAACATATCTGTAGATCAACTACCACATGATAATGATAACAGATCCTGAACATCGACGTACAGTCCGAATGCTCATACGATCAATAATAATGATCAACCAATACATCACTGAGAATATCATCGACATGATAACTCCAATATGACCAACAAAGGATCAACGATAACCGAGAATACCCTCAACAAGGTAAACTCCAAATGATCAACAAAGGACCAACAATAACCGAGAATACCATCAACAAGGTAAACTCCAAATGATCAACAATAATGGATCTCAAAGAAATAACTCTGACTGTCGAACATAACCCTCGGGCGTATGAATGATTAATCACAAAACGTCGAACACATCCAAACATTTAAATGGACTATGAACGACCAAAAAATTATACGGCTCAAAGATGGACATCACAGTACGCCCGATCCGGAAATGTGTCAGTGCACATGTCCACCCCGTATACGGAATCCAGAATATACGTGGGACAATGTACCTAATTAGCCTCACGAACTACGTCTCGTGTGCACGGTTCAATGTGGAAATATCAACACATAACCATAGTGTGCCTAGCTAAAAATCCTACACAATAACCAATCGGAACGCAGAGATGATTCCAGATATGTCACGATGCAACATGACAACGAAACTCAAAGAATCACATATCCAATAAGGATCAAAAGACTCACCGAAGTGAACAAGACAAACTGACAAAGAAAAGTCGACACGACTAATCAATATCCAAAACAACAAATCCTGGGATCATCATCCCCGACAAATGATCAACACGATCAACGATCTCAATAAAATCAGCCCTGGGATCATCATCCCTCAACGAAATAATCAATACGAATCCCAATATACGAAACATCATCGTACAACATATACAACAACTCAACATAATAATTATCTTCATAACTGAACAATACATAAATTACCTCAAAGCCGGAGACAACATCCTTTCCATGAACCAACATCCCTGAACGAACACACAGTTATACGAATAATCTCAAATAAGGTACCATCCATTCAATACCAATAAACCTTTATCCCGATACTTATGTCATCACGATAAATATCCTCGATATCCGATATTCTATATCCTTGACCAAAGATAACTCATGTCTTCCTTGAACACAATTAAATCATATACCTTATGATTTAATACAACCAGAGCACGATATACAAACCATTATCCCAACAACTTACATTTCTAACAACATTGCTATACGAATTATAAATGAAATAAAAACGAAACCATTCATCAAATATTATAAACTGAACAAGTAGAAACTTGCCTCGGTACCGATACCACAAAGCCCAATATCCATTGCCTTTGTCTACGAGCTCCCCAGCCCCGACCAAATGCAATCTACGAACTCTTCAACCTTAACCGCAACACAACGGTCATAATCCATGATCAAAACATCACAACCTATTGTAATAACCGATTAACACACATTCGATAAAAATCAATAACCGGCATACCCAACCAACAAATTCAACGGTTCAACAATACTCCGATCATAAACAAAACTGAACAATACAACTCAAACAAATACGAACTCATATCCACGATACAATCCGTAACTCGATGATCACAAATAACAATCAATAACCAATCAACAAACACAACGGTTCTACAATATCCTGTTTAAACACATATCCAAACAACCCGAACCAATCAAACACGAATTCAGAACCACAATACAATTCCACAATCCGAAGATCATATCAATAATCAATTTAACCAAGTGTGTAAGCATTACCGATTTCAAATTCAATCTTAAATACGATTACAAGTTTCCTCCTTGTACAATCATAATTAAACCAATTACCGATTATCATCATCAATCCAAACGATTCGATTAATTCAACATTATAGATAACCATATTCCAAAGGTTTCAAATAATTCCATTAGCCGAATTGAACAATTATTCAATACGTATGAATTCTTAAACTCAAAAGTGAATCATAATCTTATCAAACCCGAAAATCATATTCGTATTCCTATACGAATATTGTACCAAAACACATAACTTAGTTTTAGATATGAATATTCCATATTCATATCCAAAACACCAACATCACTTAAACATGATCATCAATTCATATAATCCAAGAATTCCTTAAGAACACAACTTATTCCGACATCACATTCAAAATCCTCAAACGACATAATCCGATGTGTTCTAACATCTAAACAATCCTTATTCACAATTCAAGATGTATATAATCATGTTCTTCAACATATACTTCTCGTAACATCATGAATCGCAACAAACCACCAAGAACATCGAGAATACTACGATTCCATAATCATAACAACATAATTGAATCATTTGATCATCAACTCATTATCTTCCCTTAACAAAATTCCCGTAAATACCAAGAATCATCACAACAATATCAATTCCATCACCATTCATATGAAAACGTGTAGAATTTCCCAAGTTCTACTCATTGAAACATTTCATCGAACACTTTGAAGGCATAGTCCAATTTAATCGTTTATTCGAAGAAATACTCGAATTTGTTCCACAAAACTTCAAGGATAATGAATGATTACGAGAATACAACCAAGTTCAATCAATAAACTGAATCAAAACGAATCAAATCGGCCAAAATACCAAGAAACCTCAAGAATATCCAAAAACCAAAAGTTTAGGTGATCTTACCTTCGATCCGGGTGGAAGATGAGGTTAATCCATGAATCAAACTTCCAAAACATGTTGTTCTATGTTTCTCTTACTCAAATCCATCGTCTTTGCTGAAGAAATCGCGAAAGGAATGAAGAAAAACGAAAAATGCTCAAGGTGACTCGGTCCAGGCCTTATATAGGCCGAGTCCTGTCGGCACGTTACGGCCGTGGCTTACGTACGTAACCGGCCGTGGCCTACCCTACTGCCCAGTTTGGTCGACACCCTTACGTACGTAACCGGAAACTGGCTTACGTATGTAACTGGCCCTTACGGTCGTAACCAGCCACAGCCTTACGTACGTTATCGGCCAGTCCCGCGCCCAGCGAGTCACTGCCGACCGTGATCGGCCACCCCTGCGAGTCACTGCCGACCATGCTCGGCCACTGCAGGTCCTGTCGACCACGACTCGGCCAGCCGCCCCGTAACGTACGTAACACTTAATCTGTTGCGTACGTAATACGTACGTTGACTTGCTACAGTATTATACTCGTAGTACATACGTAATACACCCTGTATAGTGTACGTAAATCCATCCGTTGACTCACCTGTCCACATCCGCGCCGAAAGTCGCCGACCACGGGCCCCACTATCCGATCACAAGTCTGATTCCTCTTGTTTCGTACGTAATGCCTTATGCATAATGTACGTAATGCGTATAATTTAGCATACGTAAGTCCTTAAACTTAGCGTACGTTAAGGGCTCTATACTTAGCCAAAATCCAACTGTTCCTGTCCGACGTCTCGACATACTGGATACGAACATAGGGCATACTGAATACACATATACTCATCTCAAAAAAATATTCTCATACGATATACCTGATATCCAAATCAGTTCAACCTGATACAACAAATCCTCAATATAACTGTCAATCAAAACGTCAATTACACAAGTATAACTGTCTCGGTCCTCAATTTATTTTATCCATACTGTATAGATACCAAACTATACAGTATATCTTAGATAAAATAACGCGAAAAAATTATACTGAAAATCCGGGTATTACAGGGAGGGGGAGGGGGAAGAGAGGGAGCGGAAGGAGGTGATGATGGCAATGATAATAGAGGTGGCGGCGTTGGATGTCTCCAGCTGCGCAGGAGGAGCGGTGGAGGAGGGATTATCGCCTTGGCAGTTACACCGCTGAGCGTTTCGATGTTCACTTGGCTGAGGAATTCTACCTCAATGCTGCTGTTCGTTTCCTTTCGCTGGCTCAGGGAGGACATGTCGCTGACATCACAGCTGTCATTCGTGGAGTAGAGATCCGTGTTGACCAAGCGCTGCTTCAGAATCTCTACAGGCTACCTGTTGATGGCCTGACCATGGAAGCCGGAAATTTGGATCTTGTCCAATGGAAACTCGTCCATTGTGTGTGTGAGTGTGTGTGTGTGTGTGTGTGAATTTTCGAAATTTTAAGGGAAGAAAAAAAATAAGGATATGTTTGGTCTTTTTCTTAGCTGAATGGGGATAACACCACATTCTGAGCTTATTCAAAAAGCCAAAATTCAGCCCATTTTAAGGAAAAAGTAAACAACTCTACTCAACTGACCGAATAAGGTCATTCAGCCAATAAGCCCATTAAGTTGAAAGTAAACAACCCCATATATATATATATATATATATATATAGATATATATATATGTAGGATTGACTATGGTGGAAACACCCTTAATGGTGAAATCTAGAAACCAATTGTATTATTAAGTAATTTCATTGCATATTTGTTATTATTTGTTGCATCAAGATGGTCGCTAGATCATCTACATAAATGCATATAATTATACTCATCTACAGCCGTTAGATCACTAATATCAATGGCCTACAAAAGTTTCTAGATTTCACAAGGTAATTAGTTTTCATATGATCTATTTTCTATATATATATATATATATATATATATATATGAAAATGATCATGTGAGAATGAGATCTATTTTGAGAAATAAAAATGCGTTTCAGATATTGATTACATGTGATTGATGGTGCAGATTGTGTGAATATTTGTATTATCTATTAATTAATGGATGCTTTTTCATTTGGTAAATTGATCATTAATATATGGAAATGATTTTTTCCCCTCATTTCATGCATTTAATCTGAATCATTAAGACTAGTTAAATCAATGGTATGGATGTATTTTGTTTCTTAACAAAAAATCTAGTAAGAATCAATTTTTTAATACCAAATCATAAAATTGATAAGTTATATATCCTCACTCATAAGAGTGTAAGTTATTGATACCATTTTGCTTAAAGAGACTAAAATGTCCTCCAAAAAGGTGTTGATGTTGACTTTCCTTTTTTATCTTTTAGTGATAGATTTAAGAGTATTAATGTCTTTTGGTATCAAAAACTTATACTCTTATGAATGAGGATATATAACTTGTTACTTTTATGATTTGGTATTATAAAAGATAGAACCCAAAAATCTATTCTCATCAAAACCTACTCATTGTTCCGGGAAATCCTTCCCGTATTGGTGTCTTACCTAATACTAGTTGTAGGGGGATAAGAGTTATGGAAGGTTCTGGACTCTTCCATAAGTGGTTGGATCCTGTTAGATGTCTTACCTTAACTAGGAATCCTATGTATGGAAAGACTCTCTTTGTAATGCCTATATAAAGGCCCCTCTATTCATTGTTATCAATACAATTGATTTGCTGTCTTTTACTTTCTCCTCAAACACGTTATCAGCACGTACTCTACCAATAGAGCGAGAAAAATTCGTCCAGATTCTGAAAGTTCCAAAAAAAAAAAAAAAAATCGATCGAAAAATTAGATTTTTTTCCGCGAAAACCCGAGATCGGCCATCGCCATTTTTTCAAACTCCAGCTGCCCGACGTACGTGAAAACCTTTGCCGCCCCATCAGAAAACATTGTGGGAAAATCCAGAAAACGCTCGATCCGGAGCCGCGATTCTCATAAGATCTGCGATTTTTTTTCTACCACGACGGCAGAGACCATAGCGAAGATCCACAGAATAGGTCGGCTCCCATCCTCTATAACGAGTTGATGCCATGTGGATGGCCGGTTATGGCGTGGAGGAAAGGGGCAGTGGGCTTCTTATAGATAGGGGTGACGACGAGGGGGTTAACGGCACTGAAAACGGGTACCAAGCCCAACGGGATTTTGGAATTGTGGTTTATGGTTCGGTCCATGGTGTTGGCCTGGGGGATGAAGAATATTGAGATCTGGGCGCAGGACATGGCGAGTGCGATGGAGGATACCCATATAGGGATGATTCAGACGAAGGATTTGAATTCTTCTACTTGCGTAACTAGTTTCCAGCGGTCATTCTTGGTGGCAAACAAAGCATATTTTTACCAGAAAATTTGGAGATCTGACTCCATCCAATACCGAGCTGCTGCACCGCCACGCCTGAGTCATTTTTCGGCCGGATTATCGAGCCCAGTAGCCCTTTTCGGGCGTTTCTCAACTCTCTATTTTCTTAATTCATGATTCATTTATCATTAACTTGTATGTTTATGAATTTAACTATGTTTATGCTTTACGTGGCATATAGGATGCTCATGATGATGTGCAAAATATGGAGAGATGCCATATTTATTATCCCGTTCAAGGATCAAAGTAAATATGGAACCGAGTACCATGAAAATATGTTGCTCATATGGAGAGAAGCTCCCGTTCAAGAATCAAAGAAAATATGGAACCAAGTACCCGTAAGATTTTATTAAAGTTCCCGTTTTTTTTTCAATTCCTCTCTTTTTGGAAATTTTTTTGGGGAATTGGGTATTTGGGTTCTTTATCTCCCACGCTACTTTGCGGTGGATGAGACAATGAGAGATGGTATCACTCTCGGATGTCGAAGTAAACTGTGTGTGATCTGGGGAGTCACGGATAATTGTTGAAAGTCGATATTTGTGGTTGTTGCATACACCACGTTTTGGGTGCGATTTGACGTCGCCGTTTTGTCGATTTTAAACCAACAATTAAATAAAACGAACATTGTCGGTAACGGTAAAGTTATGATTTGTTCATGATTAGTCACGAATTTCTGACGTACAAATGGGACAAACATCAATTGCGACGGATATGTCGTGGTTAAAATCGATTTGTGACGGAATTGTCACGTTGAATTGAGCGACCACCACGTTGGTCTTGACCCAATCCCATACTTGGAAAACTCCATCTTTCATCTTATTAAAATAAAATATTGCATGTGGGTGTAGACATGTATCGTCTTCTTGCAATATGATATATGGAAGAATGTACGAATAATTCTCATGAACATGTAAGGCAATGGCATATTGCGGTAAATACATGAATTCGTTGACCTCGATTATAGTTCGTATGACTATAGGTCCGAATACTTCTCTGAGTATTTGTAAAGACATGTGCCTTATACATTTGACTATGTTTAGTCGATCTTATTGGATGGTCAAGACAAGTTGGTTATGGTATATTCATTATGTCTCATGGTTCAAAATGCTTAATTATGATGCACCGCGTTGCATCCATATAACATGGCTATTATGATGTATGTTTGCAAATTGAGAATTAAAATACTTGGTTGATTGATGCACTTTGGTGGATTTTGTCTACACTTTTGATCATGACTAGGCGCATCCTCCTTGGTATTTGTTTATGCTTTGAAAGTTCAAACGTAATAAGTGGTTTTTAAACAGCCTTAGCTGTACCGACATTCCTACTTTCTCTGCAAGTCTACCAAGTTGGAGTTACCGAAAGGATCATTAGTTGAGATAAGAAATCGAACACCCTGCTGCATTTAAACGCACATATGGCTGTCATTACCATGTTTTTGCATCAACACTTATGCCATTGGATATGGTCTCAACCTTGTTTTCTCACTAAACTTGGGAAATACTAAACAGCCAATTAAAACATGCACTGTGATCTGAGTTTAATGAGACGTGTGGTGCAAAATATATGGATAGAAAGATACGGAAGTCTAGTTTCCAGAACATCTGACTGTTCGTCCATAGCCTTCCTAACAAGGGAGTTATCACTGTTTTAGTGAACAAAGGTCAAGCTGCGCGGAATTTTATTTCCAGCGATTGTGCTAACTTTTGTCCCAACCAACTTGGTTCTCATCTTGAATTTGCAAGTGGTCTTATGACACATATTTTTCAACCTCTTTTTGGCCGAATTTTCCATAGATGATGCGATTTTTAGTATGCATTGTACGCTAAAACATCATCTTTCAAATGTTGAAAAACAATTTCCTTGGGGAAGCCCAAAATACGCACCCTTATAAGAAGGTCGAGCGTGTGCATGGTAGTGTTACACCATGCTTGTGTCGTAATTTTGCCCCTTAGGCATATAACCTTGCCATGTTATGCACTCAATATGATAGATCATTTTGATCGTATCTGGTATAAAATCTCTATGTTGTTAGAGTGTTCGCTATGCTCATATTTGTAAAATTTTGCAAGCGAAATTGAGTGCGTATTAAGCTATTTTCAAGGAACACGATATTTTTGGATTTCGGTAAATCCATTGTGACTATGATGACTATGTCATCACAATAAATGAGTGGTATAATGCTCAAGTTGTTGAATGTCGAATGGCGTTTTCTAGTCACATATGTTCCGTAACAATTGAACCATGTTATGACTCGATATGCCAAAATGTATCACTCATAGCATCTCATTGTGATTTGTGAGAATAAAATCTTATGCATCACTTGTATTGGATATGTGATAAGAAAAATATTCATGAGTCAATATGGTCCGGCTTGCATCGGTTTGTGTAACCAGAAGATGTATTGGGACATTGACACATTTAGGCTTTAATAGTCCGGAATTTGGACAGTTTGATGATCCATATACCACGGTATTGTCATGGACATCATTTTCTTTGAACAAAGAAACTAGTTGGTTCAAAGACACCAAAGTACGTTGGTGGAGTCGTGAGCAGGGCTCATGACCAATGATGATATTTATGTCATCCGCGTCTTGCTTTCATAAGCATGTGTGACGCCAAAGACCCCCCCCCCCCCCCGATGATCCTTCTTAGCCATGTTCATTTATTAAAGCCTATTCTTTGGCACGATTAGGAGATGACACCCTCCTATGCTAAAGAGAATTATGTAGCAACTCGCATAAGCATGGTGCTGAGTCCTCCCCTTTCACCGAGTCCTTATACATATATGATCATAAGTATTAGCCTGGGTGGCTTATGATGCTATGATGGTGTTCAAAAATGGTCGTACTCAATTAATAACATTTATATGTTATGTTATTCCTTTGACAATGATTGATAAGTTGATGAAACCTGAGTTATGGTTGTACAACTTGCGGACCAGTCATTGTAAAGGTCGGTTCACCCACTTTTTAGACCAAGTCTTAAAGTGAAATTTTAACAAATACTTCCTAACATCCAAGGCTACCTTCTCACAAATTTTGGTGCCATTTGGAGACTTGGAAGGAGGTGAACCACTTAAATGAAGTTTTCACATACCACCAGCCATCCCAACAACCAGTTCGATATCATTTCGATCGGTTTTTGACCACAAGGTTGATGGTTTTGGAATCCTAAACACCCGTTTATACATGGTCATGAAATTTTGAGGTGTTTGGGGCTGGTGAAGGGAGTGAACTCTTCAAGAAAGCACTAGAGGTTTGATAAAACCAACGGCCTATCATCGGTTCAATCGTTTCTTCATGTTCGATCCCGGTGGTGCATGGTGGCGGTTTTATTGGATTCTCAAGACCAGTAGCTACGGCTATGTAGCATAGGTCAACATGTCATATTCACCTATACCTATCATCATTCAAATGCTTAGTTACGAGTGTAACAGTATGCATTTTGTTAACTCGTGTTAACACTGAAAACCTTTATCGTCCACATGTTCATGTGCCAAAAGTGCGTCACCACAACGCATTATGACGGGTTATAAATGATGAATATGACATGCGCTTTCACTCATAGTCCGCTTAAAATGTACCTTGGCAGACGATCTCGTAAGTCACTTTGATGAGCCAGTCTTCCCGTCGTTAGGGGGAGATGCGAACGATCATGTTCGAGTAGAACGACTTGGAATTGTCGTAGTTTGTCCCTACTGTGCCTCACCAAGTTCCCTAAAGTGACGAGATTAAATACATGCTGCAAACATGTCTGCAAGGATTGTGTCCGGTCATGGACGTTCGTCACCTATAAATGGTGATATGGTAACATCACAAATTGTGGTAGATGGTGTTACTAGGTCGTGGATCTCATAGAGTATTGGGATGCCACTTGGTTCGATAAATACTCTCGCTAAGAATGTATGCGAGCTTGGTACATGAAACTTGATCATATGATCAAATGAACTCATCCGTCTCATGTGATTCTGGATTATAGTCATCATTGGGGGACGCCTCAATGAATGTCAATCCATAAAGAGTACTCTATGAATAAAACCGGTTCATGAGGACGTGGAATGTGAGTTTAATCGAACCATACTTCGTTGAAAATCTACAACGTTGTAGCCTTGGCCTAAAATAGAAACATATGCGACTCCAGTATGAACAAAGTGATAGCCCTTTGTTGAAGTGGTACCGACACTCCAAAGATAAGATCTATCCGTATACTTTGTTAAAGCGAGTGAGAGAAAGAGTTAAACTCACCTCATGGCGCGAGGTTTCTCATGAACGCACTGGAATCGACTACGATGACACGAAACTTAGTTGTGCTATCGTAATGGATGTTATAGTATCCACTATCTTTTCAGTTAGATAGTTTCCCAAAAATTGACGTGCAGCTTGTGGTTAAATCTTATCTTATTGGGGAACTAAGTTAAGTGATAAAAAAGATCTCGTGGTAGATCGGACTCAAATCAAGTGGCTCCTGACCACGGAGCGCGTCGACAAGTGATTGTCGGGAACGCATACTAAGTATATACTTGATTTGGAAGAGATATGAAGCTTTTGCGTGTAAAACTAAGGGTTTATAGTGATGTACTCTTGTGAGACTAAGAGATTCCGCTAAATCCAAGGTTAAGAATGAAAAGATCTTGGGGACACTTGATGATGCGTATTCATCAATCGGTTTAAGGAAATCTAAGGGACGGTTTCCCTAAGAGACGATAAAGTAATGCCTATATGATTCCCAATGACTAGTCGAAGTCATAATAAGACTTTGCTCACTTAAGTGATGATGCAGTCTTAAGAAAAGTACGGTATTATGTACTCATGTTTGACTCGATGTACTCATTCGTAATAATCCGGTAAAGCCAATGTGACGATGGCCTAGGATGCGCTCACGCAATGTCTGTGATTGACAAGAAGCTTGAAGCTCGCTCTATCTCGATAAAAAGGACACTTGAAAACCGATGCCGAATCGCCGAATGTGTTGGTCTATCTCCCATATGACCTACAGGCGGCTCACTTGATGGAAAATGGTGAAATTGGTGCCATTGGAAAGGTTTGTGTCTACTTTCCAAGGAAACCAACCATTTGATCACATCCATCATGTTGAGTGACATATGACTATTGTTGCGAAGTAGGACAGATATGTCCAGGTAATTTCTTGAGTCAACTTCGATAGAGCTTTGTGATCTGCTCAGGTCGATCTAGGTTACGTACTGTATGTGAATGAAAAGCTATGGGTGTCTAGTTTTCATAAGCTCTTACAGTTTCGTTGATACCTATTGAATCGAAGAAGTAATGACTGATTTAGTGCATGGAGGTCAAGACTTTGGAAAACTTGATAAGTCTTTAGCGACTCTGCACTTTGGATGTGTCGCGCTCTTTTTGTCCTTAGACCAAGGTTTGTTTTTCCCATTGGGTTTTCACTTGGTAAGGTTTTTAACGAGGCGACCTATGAGAACATCCATACAATGATGCGTTGTACTTATGTTCAACTTAAACCAAGAGGTATTTTTCCCACTGGATTTTTCCTTGGTATAGTTGTGAGGGCAACTTGGCATCCGACTCCTATGATTTGAGGTACTCATCAGGGGGAGTCGTTATGTATACATCAGGGGGAGTATACATCACATGTTACCTTGGTGCGTTGCAATCTTTTCCTCATCAAGCCTTTATTTTTCCCATGGGGTTTTGTTTTGGCTTGGAATAGGTTCTTACGAAGGCAACATCTTCTGCACCATTGTTAGTATTAGCGTTCGACACAGGGGGAGTGTTCCGGGAAATCCTTCGCGTATTGGTGTCTTACCTAATACTAGTTGTAGGGGGATAAGAGTTATGGAAGGTTCTGGACTCTTCCATAAGTAGTTGGATCTTGTTAGATGTCTTACCTTAACTAGGAATCCTATGTATGGAAAGACTCTCTTTGTAATGCCTATATAAAGGCCCCTCTATTCATTGTTATCAATACAATTGATTTGCTGTCTTTTACTTTCTCCTCAAACACTCATATATATATATATATATATATATATATATATATATATATATATGCCCTACATTATAATGAGGCCTTTGGACCTTTGCACACTTGAATGATGCTATATCATGCCCAGATCCGACCGAGGTAACCAACGCTATCTAAATAAAACAGAGGTTAGTTTGTACCTATAAATATAAAACTGTTATGAACTTGAGAGAAAAGAGAAGAAAGTGAAGAAGAAGAAGAATGGTGTGTAATATTATGAAGGCCAAAGGCCTATATTTATAGGTACACCATTAGGGTTTAGGGGGGTATAAAGGTCATTTATATATTAATTACAACACTCCCCCTTGAATGACCTTTAATACATGCTGCCTCATTAAAACCTTGTCGGGAAAACCCAGTGGGAAAAAACCCGATCGAAGGAAAAAGAGTACAGCTACTCCCCCTGAAATTGATTACATAAGATCTTTGAGTTGACGCATTCCGATCTTGTGTACCAGTCTTCTGAATGTTGATGTCGGCAATGCCTTTGTGAATAAGTCCGCCACATTATCACTTGAGCGAATCTGTTGAACATCAATTTCGCCATCCTTTTGCAGATCATGCGTATAGAAAAGCTTGGGAGAAATATGCTTTGTTCTATCACTTTTGATATAGCCTTCCCTGAGTTGTAATGCAAGCCGCATTGTCTTCATACAATCTGATTGGATTCTCTTTTGACGTAGTTAATCCACACGACTCTTCAATGTGATGTGCCAAATTTCTCAACCATACACATTCTCGACTTGCTTCGTGGATTGCAATTATTTCGTAATGATTTGAAGATGTTCTTTGTTAGGGTTTGCTTCATGATTTCCAAGATATAGCAGTTTCTCCACGTGTGAATACATAGCCTGTTTGTGATTTACCCTTATGTGGGTCCGAAAGATAGCCTGCATCTGCATATCCCTCTAGAGAACATCCAACTTTCTGAATAATATAACCCAAGGTCGATGGTGCCCTTTAGATAACGTAGAATATGTTTGACACCGTTCCAATGTCTTATAGTGGGTGCAGAGCTATATCTTGCGAGGAGATTTCTGAGAAAAAGCTATATACGGTCTAGTACAATTAGCAAGATAAGTTAATGCACCAATTACCGAGATATGGTACTTCAGGACCAAGTATCTTTTCTCCATCCTCGAGTGGTCGAAAAGGATCTTTAGTTACATCAAGTGTTCTAACGACCATGGGTGATGTAAGCGGATGTGCTTTATCCATGTAAAAACGCTTTAACACCTTTTCGGTATAAGAGGATTGATGAACAAATAGTCCTCCATCGACATGTTCAATTTGAAAACCCAAACAGAATTTCGTTTTTCCTAAATCTTTCATCTCAAATTCAGTTTTCAAATATTCAGCAGTTTTATTGAGCTCTTCAAGAGTCCCAATTAAGTTTAAGTCATCAACATAAACTGCTATAATTGCAAATCCACTGTCTGTTTTCTTTATGAAAACGCAAGGGTAGACAGCATCATTTTTATACCCTTCTTTCAACAGATATTCACTAAGTCTATTGTACCACATTCGTCCAGATTGTTTTAGTCCATACAACGATCTTTGCAGCTTAATTGAGAACATGCTTTTGGGATATGAATTACTTGCTGCTGGTAATTTAAATCCTTCTGGGATTTTCATGTATATGTCACTATCAAGTGAACCATATAGATACGCGGTTACTACATCCATAAGGCGCATATTGAGCCTTTGTGACACAGCCAGACTAATCAAAAATCTAAAAGTAATCGTGTCCATTCTTGGAGTACGTTTCCTCATAATCAATTCTGGTCTTTGAGAGAAACCTTGTGCTACGAGTCTTGCTTTGTATCTCGTAACTTCATGATGTTCATTTTTCTTTCTAACAAAAACCCATTTGTATCCTACTGGGATAACATTTTTGAGTTTGAACTACGAGTCCAAACACCTTTCGTTTTCAAGGAATTTAATTCGGCCTCTGGCTTCTTTCCATTTTGGCCAATCATCTCTATTTCGACAGTCTTCAACAGACTTCGGTTCAGGATCCTCATTTGAAACTTCTCGAGCCATATTAAAGGCAAAGATATCATCCATGATGACATTTTTCCTCTCCAATAATTTACTAGAATATGAATAATTTATTGAGATCTCATTATTTTCAGACACTAACAGTTCTTCAGGAATTACATTACTTTCATTTGATTGATCAATCATCATTCCTATTTGGTTTTTATCTTGCACCTTTCTTTTTCTAGGTACAGAGTCCTTCGAACCAATTGGTCGACCACGCTTTTGACGTACTTTGGATTCATTTGATGCTGTTACTTGTCCTTCAGGGACATCGATTCTGGCCGGTGTATTTGCAGCAGGTATATAGGATTTTGTCACTCTTCGTGTATCAACGAAAGTATCAGGTAGTTGATTTGCAACCTTTTGTAGGTGAATGATCTTTTCAACCTCTTGCTCA
The DNA here is from genome assembly GCA_033398695.1 of Orobanche coerulescens. Taxonomy (NCBI): domain Eukaryota; kingdom Viridiplantae; phylum Streptophyta; class Magnoliopsida; order Lamiales; family Orobanchaceae; genus Orobanche; species Orobanche coerulescens. Next base: position 45,220,189 of record CM065810.1, read on the forward strand.
CATTGACTATTCCGCGGATCAAAATGTGAAAAGATTTTTTCATTCCAAGAGATATCCTTTTGCTTTTCTAGATGTAGTTTTGTCCCACCTAATGTTGGGTATGTCATTTCATCAAAATGACACCGCAAGCGTGCGATAAATAGATCACTGTTAGAGGTTCAAGATACCTTATAATTGAAGGTGAATCAAACCCAACGTATATCCCAAGACTTCGTTGGGGACCCATTTTTGTGCGTTGTGGGGTGCAATTGGGACTTGAACAAAGACAACCAAAAGTTCGTAAATGAGAAACATCGGGTTCTCGACTGCAGACAAGTTGCATGGGAGAATATTGGTGATAAGCCGTTGGCCTAATACGAACTAATGTTCTTTGCATGTAATATAGCATGACCCCAAGCAGAAGTTGGGAGTTTTGATTTCATAAGTAATGGTCTTGCAATTAGTTTAAGACGCTTAATAAGCGATTCTGCTAGACCATTTTGTGTATGGACATGAGCAACTGAATGTTCGACCTCAATTCCAATTGCCATATAATATTCGTCGAATGCTTGGGATCTAAATTCACCAGCGTTGTCAAGACGAATTGCCTTGATTGAATTATCAGGGAATTGAGCTCGTAATTTTATTATTTGAGCAAGTAGCCTAGCAAATGCCACATTTCTAGTTGAAAGTAAGCTCACATGGGACCATCTAGTAGACGCATCAATTAATACCATAAAGTATCGAAATGGTCCACATGGTGGATCTATTGGTTCGCAAATATCTCCTTGAATTCTTTCTAGAAAAGATGAAGATTCAATGCTAACTTTCGTACTTGAAGGTCTAGTGATTAACTTTCCTTGTGCGCAAGCGTCACAAGAGATTTCATTTGCTAAAAGAATCTTCTGGTTCTTTATGTTATGTCCGTATGAAGTATTGAGTATTCGACGCATCATAGTTGCTACAGGATGTCCAAATCTTTCATGCCAAAGCATAAAGATCTTTGGGTCATTGAACTTCAGGTTCATGACATGATTTGCCTCAATTGCTTTTATGAATGTGTAATACATTCCAGACGATAATGTCGAGAATTTTTCTTTTGTTTGCTTCTGGCCAGACACAAAAGAATTTATACAAAGGTACTCATTATTACCTTCTTGCATTGTCTCAATGTGATATCCATTGCAATGGATATCCTTAAAACTTAGTAAATTCCTTTTCGATTTACTAGAGTAAAGTGCATAATCTATAACTAATTTAGTATTATTTGGTAAAATAATACATGCTCTTCCGGAGCCTTCAATGATGTTTGATGCACCTGATATGGTATTAACATTATCTTCTGCTAATGTTAATTTGAGAAAGTATTTCTTATCTTGGAGAATGGTATGCGTAGTTGCACTATCAGCTAGACAAATATCACAAGCATCCATTGTAATTTCTGTAATAATTTAAAGGAACTTTTTAGAAAGAAATTCATTTATTATGAAATAACCATTCCAAAAATAATTAGTTCAAAAGCAAGTCATCATACTGAAAAAAATTCCCAAGCAAAGAAAATAACAAAGCAACAATTCTCAAACTAATCAATATCGTCTAACACACCACCCCCAATCAAGTGATCAATATCTCCTTTTGGATGAGCAAAGAAATCAGAGACATCCAAGTGAGTCGTATCAAGTGGACCATCATAATCAAGGACATTAGTTTCAATCTTTTCTTTTCCCTTGATTGATTTCGATAAAGGTCCACGAGATGTTTTTGCCGTCACGACATGTACGTGACCGGTGCTCATTCATGCCACATCTATGGCATTTATCTTCCCTTTTGGATGGGTTACTATCATTGGATGCTTTGTGCCTTTTGTTGTTGGATATTTCGCTATGTGTTGTGCCACGTCAAAACCACGTCCACGTCCATATCGCGTCCACGTCCACGCTTGTGTCCGTGGCCACGCCCACGCCATTTCCATGATTGAATGTAGCATTGGCTTGATGTCTTTGCGGAAAATGGGTCGTAATTGTGGTTTCGCATGAGCAACTCATTATTTTGCTCGGCGACCAATAAACAAGATATGAGTTCGAGTATTTTTGAAACCACGCTCTCGATATTCATTGCAAGATCATATTTGAAGCGTTGAACGTGGAGAATGTTTTCTCAAGCATATCTTCATCGCTTATTTTTCACCACAAAGCTTCAAAGTAGAGCTGATTCTGAACAACTCTGAATTATAGGCACTCACGCTTTTAAAATCTTGCAAGCGAAGACGTATCCATTCGTGTCGGGCTCTAGGGAGGACTACAGTCCTTTGATGGTCAAACCTCTCTTTTAAACTTTTCCATAACTCACTTGGATCTTTGACGGTGAGGTACTCAACTTTTACATCATCATGGAGATGATGATGAAGGAATATTAGTGCCTTGGCACGATCCTGCTGGGAATCTTTGTTTCCTTCTTTTATTGTCTCACCCAAACCCTTTGAGATCAAGTGGATATCGGCATCAAGAGTCCATGATAAATAGTTCTTGCCAGAAATATCAAGTGCAACAAACTCAAGCTTGGTGATATTGGCCATATGTAAATCTACATAGTAAAAATAAAACAAGTCATTTTTAATAAAATTAAAAAAAAAAATTGAGGGATAAATATTGTGTCATATATCACATTTGTATTTAAAATTTATGCTACTTCAAGAGCATAGTAATTTATGATATTATTTTGTATCAATATTCTTCAGGAATATTGTATTATCATGAGAGATTTAATACGATATGACTTGTTCTTTTAGAACAAGTATATTTGTCAATAATATTGCAATTTAATTGTGCTACTTCGGGAGCAATAACTTTAAGAAGAAGAAAAAAAATACACAAAAAAAAGAAGAATAGTACAGAATGGAATAAATCAAAAGCTTCTTCAAGAGCCTTTACAATATTCTTCAGGAATATTGTTTTGTGTTTTCCCTAAGGGATTTACACAAAAACTTAGATCTCATAATGTTCTTGAGGAACACATCATATTTAATTAGAATATGACGAGATAATATTATATTTGTTCAAGAGCTACAACACGTATTTTATCTTAATAATCTTCTGGACTATTAAGAATTGTTAGATCTTGTTTCTTCAGGAAACAATAATTTTTCGATTTGATAATAGATTTCTAAATCATTATATATATTGTTTATATATAATGATAGAAGAAATCAAAACAATTTGATTCTTGAAGCAGACGTGACAATACTGTACTTCAAGTCTTCAAGGGGAAAAAAAAATATAGAATATGTCAGATCTGTTTTGATTCTTGAAGCAGAAGCGTAACAATACTGTAAAATGATTCTTTTGATTCTCTTTTGATACTTACTAATGCCTTCTCATGTACATATACAAGAATACATATACATACACACATGTATAAAAATATTGATTTCTGTGAAATACTGTCCAGAAAAAAAAAAAATATTGTACTCAAGCATGTGAAAAAAAAAATCTACCTTGCTGTGAAAATAGAATAACACGCTAGTGAGTAAAAAAAAATTTTCTGAGAGAGATCGTGCTGATAACGTGTTATGAACTTGAGAGAAAAGAGAAGAAAGTGAAGAAGAAGAAGAATGGTGTGTAATATTATGAAGGCCAAATGCCTATATTTATAGTTACACCATTAGGGTTTATGGGGGTATAAAGGTCATTTATATATTAATTACAACAAAAACGATAATGACGATCTAAACTACAGAAAAGATAAATAGCTATTTTAATAAAAAATACACTTGAATAACAAATCTAGGTTAAATGACATTTCTACAAAACACAGGGTCATTCACCCTTAAATTAAAGCCCACTTATAAGTGTCCCTTAAATTAAAAGCCCACTCATCCAAGCAAGGGTCCGGTAAATTCAGATTCAGCCCACATCTTTTCGCCTGCTCAAAGTGAAAATTTTAAATAAAATCCCTTCCAATTAGGGCTGCTTTTGTTTGCCTCCCACTCGGAAGAGCCGAGATTCGCTTTACCTCTGATTTTCTCTTGCCAACAAGATGGTATGGATCTCTCTCTCTCTCTCTCTCTCTCTCTCTCTCTCTCTCTGTAGTTGTAGGATAGTTTGTGTTTGATTATGAGGATATACATATATACTTCAATCATTTTCTTCTAAAGAAATAACCGAACAAATTTGTCAGCCGTCGCACAAGACATTGAAGATAAAGAAGAAGCTGGGCAAGAAGCAGAGGCAAAATCGGCCTATTCCTAACTGGATCCGCATGCGCACTGGCAATACCATTAGGTACCTTTTTTTTGGCTTACTATTTTTATTTTTTATACGTCGGTGTTTTTCTATCCAGTTTTTTACTAAATCTGGCTTCATCGTTCTTGTAGGTACAATGCGAAGCGCAGGCATTGGCGCCGTACAAAGCTAGGGTTTTAAGGTCTACTTGGGTTTTAGCCTATTGATGGTTTTACTAGAACATATGGAGTTGCACTTTCTTATGGTTTATTGGTTTTAGTTTTCTTTAACGTGTCTGGAGTCCGGATCAACTACATTTTGGAGGAAGACACTCTGGGATATTGGTGTTTTATTTTTGAATTAGATTAAATATTTTGAACTGACGGATGAATCATGGTGTGCCCTTATTATTATCATCTGCGATGTGCTGCTTTTGTTTCATATGAAATATTGGAGTGCTTGTGAACTGTTTGAAAGTTTAGCCAGGTTTGATTGAAACAGAATTATGTTGACAGGGAAAAAGCAAGCCAGTTGTTGTTTGCATGTTAAACATGAAACAGCCTTCGTGGAGTTTCATATTGGTTGCAGTTCTATTTTCTTTATGATAATTGGTTTGTTGAAAACGATTTTGAGTCGTAAGTTTGAACTTGTCTAGGGCCACAAATGCTGTATAGTTTGAACTTTGTGGTAACCTATCATGTGCTAAACTAAGGTATTAGGTTTTTTAGCTAATAATCAATTCATTGTTAGTTCTGCAAAGAATTTGTTTGTGTGATATAATTTGTGTGATATAATTTGTGTAAATGCTCAAGTTCTTTTCATAATTCATGACAAGATCTTGAGCCGTACTCTATACTGAGTTCGTTCATGCAGGTGCATTAGATAAATGACTGTGCTTGGGCGAGGGCTACTTGGAACTTGATCACTTTATTTTTTTGCACGCATGTCTTATGATCATAGTTATTAAAGGGGCGCTTCAGGCGATGGGCGTGTAGAAAAAACCCTCATCGCCTCCCAAGACCAAAGGCGGGCGATGTGGGGCCTTTTACCTGTGCCTTTTACCTGCTCCACAGTGCGCCTTCTACCTGTGCCTCAGTGGCGTTCCTTAGACGTGCCTCTGTATCATTAGATTTTTCATTTTCCTGTTCTTTTGAACACTTTTAAGGTTTTTCTTATTGTTTGGACACTTTTTGTTAATTTTCGTTTTTTTTTAGTTATACTTTCTCTTCATTATGTGTTTATGAGTTTTATAATTTAAGTTTTGTATTTTTTTTTAAATTTTTTTTATGCCTCATGTTTATCAGCCGCGCCCCTCGCCATCTACCTTTCGTCCTTGTGGTAGGAGTCTTTAATGTTTGGTGCGCCAGTCACCTTTCACAATTATGATCGCAATGATGTTGATTGTATAGTAGCCATGAGTTTTGATTGCCGAGGACCTTTATAATGACTTGGCATGAAATGAATTAAATTGTGGGTTCTGAAAGTAATCAAAGTAGTATTTTTAATATTTCACTCAAAATTCCGTCCAATGCTATAGAAATTGGATCACCAATCCGCCTCTGCAAAAAAATATAGTATCGGCAATCATTTTCATACTGTTTTCTTCATTCCAAATCATGTTAGCGTCCTGTTTTCTCTTCTTATTTTACACCATAGAGTTAGAGCTATAGGATCTTTGGCTCAACTATTAGATCATACTCTCTAGAGTATGGAGCTACGTACTGTTCGGGAAAAACACACAATAACGGCACAACGGAAATGCGGAATACCCTCGTTTGACAACTTTTCCAATCTCAATTGTAACTTTGAGGTTGCCGACAAGGAGAGTAAATCAAATACAACTCGATGAACAATACAAATGATATAAAAAACAATAAACAATGAGACAATATTTAGCGTGGAAAACCTCTCAAATTAAGAGAAAACAACGGGACCTTCGGCCATTTAAACTTCCACCATCACCAATTCACAACACACGATTCTTCCCTAGTACAACTAGAGGTATATAACAATCTATAAATATTTGGTAATAGACAATCTTCAAGTATTTGGAATACACAACAACAACAAGATCGAGAAAGAAAAACACTAAAAATAGCTTACACAAGAAGCTTACAAAATACCCCAATTTTCGGACTCCAAAACTCGATCTACTCCGGTGAAAAGATTTGCCCAACTGCTACCAAGCTCTTGTCAAAATACCACGACGATTCGATTGATACAACTCCGGGAAATCGAACAAGTATATCTCTCTTTTTCTTCTCTCTCTTGCTCTCTATTTGCTGCTCTCAAAAAGGGTGTAGTGTATTCTCTCAAAAGAAACGCAGCACACCGCTGCATAAAAGGAGATCCCAGTCCTGCGTTGACTCTGTGTGCCGTGGCCTGGGCAATGTGTGCCGCGGCACACTAAGAAAATAATCGAAAGGAGGGTTCCAGGGGGCCGCGACACAGAGGATGTGTGCCGCGGCGCGGAGTACAGCGAGTTCGGGAGCTTCACAGCAAAATTAGTGTGCCGCGGCACACTCCCTCCAGTGCCGCGGCGCATAGTCCAGTGACTCCGGGAGGCCTATATTCCGGAAATAACTCCTACAAATCTCTCCCTTTCTGGAATATAGGAAGAGTTTGCCATCCCGACAATCGAGCAACATACATTAACCTTCTCTCTACTCAGTGCCTTAGTTAACATATCGGAATCATTATCATCGGTGTGAACTTTATCAAGTTCAAATAGACCGTCCTCCAGCGCATCTCGAATCCAATAATATCTAACATCAATATGTTTTGTTCGTTTGTGAAAGGTTGCATTCTTCGTCAAATGAATCGCACTTTGACTATCACAAAGAACCACGTAACGTCGTTGTCGGAAGCCCAGCTCTTGTAAAAACATTCTCAACCATAAGAGCCCTTTACACGCTTCCACCGCCGCAATATACTCGGCCTCCGTTGTTGACAAGGCAACACACTTTTGCAATCTCGATTGCCATGACACGGCTCCCCCTGCGAAGGTCATCAAATATCCAGATGTGGATTTTCTATTATCCTCATTTCTTGCCATATCAGAATCGGTATACCCAACAACCATAGCTTTCGCATTTCCATATGTGATCCCAAATTTGGAAGTATCCCGTAAATATCTAAATATCCACTTTACGGCTTCCCAATGCGTCTTTCCCGGATTCGATAGAAAATGGCTCACCATTCCTACGGCATGAGCAATGTCGGGCCTCGTACATACCATGGCATACATCAAACTCCCGAACGTAGAGGCATAAGGAACTCTATCCATTTCCTCAATCTCTTCCTTCGTCGTAGGACAATCCTTGCTCATCAATTTAAAATTGTTAGTAAGAGGCGAACTAACAACTTTAGCTTTATCCATGTTAAATCGCTTAAGCACCTTCTCAATGTATTGTTCGTGTAACATGTGCAATTTTCGGGCCGCTCTATCCCGAGTGATTCTTATCCCTAGAATCAGCTTAGCGGGCCCCAAGTCTTTCATGGCAAATGACTTATTCAACTCTCTCTTCAAATTGGCAATCCTTTCTGCATTCTTTCCAACGATCAACATGTCATCCACATAAAGTAATAGGATGGTGAAATCATCACCTCCAAATTTCTTGAAAAACACGCAATGGTCTAGGGTCGTCTTTCGGTAGCCTTGCTCCCCCATAACCGACTCGAACTTTTTATACCATTGCCGTGGTGCTTGCTTCAAACCGTATAGACTCTTTCGGATTCTATAAACATAATCCTCTTTTTCCTCAACCTGAAATCCTTCAGGTTGCTTCATATATATCTCTTTATCGAGGTCTCCATGAAGAAATGCCATCTTGGCATCCATTTGCTCAATTTCAAGGTCAAGACTAGCCGCTGTAATGCCCGGATAATTATTGTGTATTTATCCTGTATTCGAACTTATAATATTCGACTTCGTGGCGTTATTAATCGATGATTGGTTTCCCGTATTCGTATCCTTATGTTTTTGTATCTCCAATATTTTTGCATGCATGGTTCTGCACGTCATAACGTACGCTATGTGATGATCTTAGCGTACGCTACGGCTGCAATATAACGTACGTTATATGTTAAGCTTAACGTACGTAAGCTTAGTCAACTCGAGATCAGACAAGGGTCGGCGTGTGGGGGCCAGTGAAGATTCGTGAGATGCTCCGCGTGAACCTGGACGGCTTTCCAGTTAAGCAAGTCAACGGACTTAACGTACGCTAAGATGGATTATTAACGTACGCTAAGGTCCTAGCGATTACGTACGTAAACCTGCATGATAACGTACGTAAGCGAATTCCAGGAACAGGTCAGTGAGTTTTGGCCAGACGTTAGCGTACACTAAGGATTGAGTATAGTGTACGCTAAGCCTTTTACGTACGTAATGGAATATAGATAACGTACGTAATGATCAGAAATCTATTTATAGACCTCAACCCCCATTTCATTACTTCCTCACTCCTTGGCCGATTTTCACGATCTGAAGACTATCCATCACCATTTATCCCTCATATCATCATCTTAGCTGATTTTTGAGAAGCATAGACCTTGTGGGTTGGTGTTCAAGCTTCCGGTGAAGGGTTTCTTCAAGTTTTTCATTGTCCTCTTCTTTGAGGTATGTTAACTCTACACCAAGATGGAGATTATGTTCTTAGTTATTATGAGCTTCTCTCATATATTATTGAACTCGTTATGTCGTAGTGAATCCAGCACCATGTTTAGGAGGATTATATTGGGTGAATTAAGGTTTCCATTGTTATTAGTTGAGCCATGATCTTTACCAATTATAAGAATGGAATTTTCTGAGATGAAAACACCTTGATGATGCTTTCGTAACACTCTTTTGATGAACAACTTGTTAAGGCTTACCCCTATGTAAGATGAATTCGAGAAGGTGATTGGGGAGGGAGTTCAATTATAATTCTTGCCTTAAGAAGAATTCTTTGTCAATCTACATATGGATGATTAGCACTAGGTAGGATTTTTGGGACAATCATTTTGAATTTGGAACTTGATAAGAAGAATTACTCGCGGAAGAACAAGAATCGTAGGGGTGAATTAACCTAGAACTAGATTAGACATGATTATCTCGTTATTTATCGTTGGAACAACCGAACCAAGCATTTGAGTTGATAATCGGAATTAAAGTATGGAGTTTAATGGTATGATAAATATCTTTGGAATTGTAGACAACGGCATTGTGCCCATTATAATCTCGTGAATTTGCATGCCTTTTTCCAAACCTAGTGTTCGTCGGGAAGTAGGACCGAAAACCCATCGTTTATGAAAACTCGATTATAACTTAGGGCGTTCGGTGCTCGTGCGTTAGTTTCGAGAGGTTGTTGAATTCCTAGTTATTCCTTTGTACAAGGTGATCGATCGAGGGGCGGCGACCTTCGGACGTGTTGACATTCATTGGAGTATTTAATTGTTGCCATCTTTGAGGCAAGTATCGTAGTTTGAAATTTATTAGTATTGGTGATTTTGATCATGCCTACTGTTTGTTCATGTTGTTGAACATAAGATTATTATTCGTTGAATTATCATGATATTAGTTATCAATTACTCGTATGTTCATGTTGATGGACATAGCGATTTTGCATATATGTATGCATAGTTGTGTTTGTGTATGTTGTGTTGATCCGAAGGGATCGAGCGATCTATGCTGAGGGCACTGGATCGGATGTCCACCTCATGTTGGTCCGACGAGATCATCTTGGGATCTATGCTGAGGGCGCTGGATCATTGGACGGGTCTTTCCACCTCGTGTTGGTTCGACGGGATCATCTTGGGATCTATGCTGAGGGCGCTGGATCGTTGGAATACCCATGTTGTGTTGATGGAATCATGTGGATTCGCATTGTTGGATTCCGGTAGCGGAAGTCCGTATTGTGTATTTTATTATGCATTGTTGTTGCATATTCGATTTGTGTATTATGATACTTGTACTAGCATCGTTTTGCTAGCCCCTTCGAGGGTGGACATTTGTTTTGATGTTCAGGTAGCCGAGAAGCGGAGAAGCAGCCACAGTACCGACATGACGACGAAGGGGCTCAGTGATGTTAATTATTGTTGTCTTGTATTTAATGGTTTATTTTCAGTACTCGAGTACGCGTGTCTTGTTGATGTTTTGAGACGCTTGTAATAATGAACTCATTTGAACTGGTTTTGTATTTTAAACTTTAATGGTACTTTTGTATTTTTCCGCATTTCTCAAATTAGCCTTGTAAATTCTTATATAAAGGATTTACGGCGCTGTAATTATTCCGAATATCTCGGGGTGTTACAGAATATGGTATCGGAGATAAGATTCATGGATATCTTGGCAGTCGGGTTTTAGTTGGGTCTGTTGACGTTGTTCGATTTATTGGTCGCTTATAACATCACTGCTCAGCCAGCGCCGTCATGTGGACCGTGGTTGTAAGTTTCCTAATATCATATACTACCGTCTTATTTAATTGTGTTTTGTGAATATTGACGGACTTTCTTTAAGAAGATTTTGCCCTGGATATTGAGTATTTGTGTTTACAGTATGTTGAGAGGAGGTCGTGGACGTGAATGCAGTCGTGGACGCGGACGTGGTAATGCGAGACAGGAAGATTCAGCATCCACCCCGGATGCATCGACTAATCGAACTGATTCCCATTCCGGAGGACAACAGGAATCAATAAATGATGACGCAAATCCTAACATGACGGGAGTGCTTCAACAGGTAGTCGCTCAGATGACCCAGTTTGCTCAGGTAGTTGAGTGCATGCAGACGGCGATGGGTCAGCAGCGCAATGAGGATAATCGGGGAGACAAGTGGCTTACGGAGGTGTTCAAATTGCACCCACCAAAATTTGACGGTTCTGCAGAGATGCCTACTTGGGATCACTGGCTGAAGGAGTTAGAGAAGATATTTATGGGAATCAACTGCCCCGATGACCACAAAGTCCCGATTGCTCAGTACTTTCTGACTGGGGAAGCTTTCGACTGGTGGGGGGCCATTCGACCTAAGGATCATCATGCTGACTGGACAGAATTCAAATTAATGATGGAAGCACAATATTGTCCTCGTCCGGTTAGAGAGGCTAGAGTCCGAGAATTTTTCTCACCGCAAAATCTGGAGGCATATGTGACAGACGTGATTAAGACTTTTAATCGCCAGCTGACCTGTGTGCGACACTTGGTCAGGACTGAGGCGGAAAAGATTTTCCACTTTGACATGCGGATGAAGCCTGAGATTCAGCAATATATGTCCGGATTTGAATGTACTACCTTGCGACAGTATCAGGACAAAGCACTGGCCTACGACATGAAAGAGGCGGCGGTGGAGAAATAGACGGAAGCAAATAAGCAGAAAGTGTCTGGCAACTTCACGGAGAACAAGAGTAGTGGGCCCCGCAAGGGTCACTCCTCTTTTCATTCATCCAGGAAACCTCTGTATCCTTCTCGAGGCAGAAAGAAGTTCCGGACAACATCAACAGTTTCAGACGCATTAAAGAAGTGTTATAACTGTGGTCGAGCAGGGCATGTTCGGCGTGATTGCTCCGCTCCTTCTGTGACCTGTTTTGAATGTGGGCAAGAAGGGCACCGTGCGAATTTTTGCGGAAATGTGACTAGATCATTTGGTACTCGCACTCAAGCACTAGTTCCGAAAGAGACAAGTGTGAACCAGACGCAGCAAAGTGGTTTTCAGCAGCAGAATGTTTGAAAAGAGAGGCGTCCAGTGATGGGTCCGTTCCTCCGCGCCTGTACGAGATGAGGAAGTCAGACGATCAGAACAATGTTGTTGCATCAGGTACGATTCAGATCCTTTTACAACCAGTTAGTGTCTTATTCGATTCAGGAGCTACGCATTCTTTCATATCATTGAACTGTGTTAATCATTTAAAAATCCCGTGTTTACATGATTGTGAGCCTTATATTGTGGGTTTACTGAGCGGAGAAAGAATTGTGGGAACCCTAGAAATTAGAGATTTCCCTGTGTCTATAGGAGGGAGAGATTGGCCATCAAAACTTATTGTGGTTGACATCCATGGTGACGATTTAATTCTTGGGGACGATTGCCTCAATCGTTATGGGGCTATTTTGAATTATCGAAAGAGAATTATTTCGATCATTGCTGATGACGGATCTGAACATTTATTCAAAGGATGGAGACCGGGAAGCTCAGGAAAATTGATCAAAGCCATGAAAGCAGTTAAATTGCTAAAGCAAGGTTGTCACGAATTTTGGTGTTATGCCATGAAGAAAGAAGAAGGAGTAGAGCTCTCATCTATTCTAGTTGTGGACGAATTTTCAGACGTATTCCCTGACGAACTACCTGGGTTACCTCTGCGGAGAGAAGTAGAGTTTAATATCGAATTAGAGCCTAGAGCCGCATCTATTTCCAGAGCACCATATCGTATGGCGCCAACCAAGATGTATGAATTAAAGAAACAACTTGAGGAATTATTGCAGAAAGGTTATATTCAACCTAGCGTTTCTCTTTAGGGAGCACCCGTTCTCTTTGTCCGGAAGAAAGATGGATCCCTCCGATTGTGTATTGATTACAGGGAGCTAAACAAGGTGACGATCAAGAACAAGTACCCACTACCTCGGATCGAAGACTTGTTTGATCAACTGCAGGGAGCAAAGGTATTCTCGAAGATCGACTTGAGATCAGGATACCATCATTTGAGAATTAAAATTGGATATCCCGAAATCTACTTTCAGATCCCGGTACGGGCACTATGAATTTGTAGTGATGCCATTTAGACTTGCTAATGCTCATGCGGTATTTATACAATTGATGAATCGGGTATCCTTAGAATACTTGGATAAATTCGTGGTCGTTTTCATTGATGACATCTTAATCTATTCAAAAAACCCAGAGGAGCATGCAGAGCATTTGCGTATCGTTTTGAATACTTTGAGGAATGAACAGCTTTATGTGAAACTTTCTAAATGCGAGTTATGGCTTAAGAAAGTAACATTCCTTGGGCATGTGATATCAACTGATGGAGTTCAGGTAGACCCGAAGAAAGTTGAGGCAATCTTGGAGTGGGAAGCTCCTAATAACGTGAAAGAAGTCCGAAGTTTCTTAGGACTTGCTGGATATTATCGCCGTTTTGTAGAAGGATTTTCCAAAATTGCTCGTCCGCTTACTCAGCTGTTGCATAAGACTCAGAAATTCGTGTGGAACGAGAAATGTCAGGCTAGCTTTGATGAACTTAAGAAAAGACTGACAACTGCACCTATACTAGCACTACCAGATGGGACCGATAGATTCATGGTGTACAACGATGCTTCAAATTAGGGTCTGGGTTGCGTGTTGATGCAGAAGGATAGGGTGATTGCCTATGCCTCTCGACAGTTGAAACCATATGAGGTTAACTACCCGACTCATGATTTAGAGTTAGCAGCTGACGTCCTTGCCATGAAGATTTGGCGACATTATCTGTACGGCACTCATTGTTAGATCTTCACAGATCATAAGAGCCTCAAGTACATTTTCAGTCAGAAGGCAGAGAAGGTGGTTGGAATTGATCAAATATTACGACCTGGAAATTCTTTACCATCCAGGCAAAGCGAACATGGTAGCTGATGCACTGAGCTGCAAACCTGTTTCTCCTCGAGTGTTGGAAGTGCTTACGTCCCAAACCAGCATTCAACGAGAATTGATTCATGAAGGAATTGAAGTGTGGTCAGAAGGAGTCCAAGGGCAACTGTGTATGATGGAACTAACTTCGTCGTTAATCGAAGAAATCAAATCTAAGCAGTTGGATGATTCTCTAATTATTCAGTTACGTGATGAAATAGACAAAGGGAAGGCCCCAGGATTCGTGATAGAGGATGATGGGGTTCTAAGATTTCAGAATCGACTTTGCGTCCCCAATGACAATACCTTGAGACAGACAATCATAAAGGAAGCTCACAACACGCCCTATTCTATTCACCCGGGCACCAGTAAGATGTATAAGGATCTAAAATAAAATTTCTGGTGGGAAAATATGAAGAAGCACGTAACGGAATACGTTTCGAAGTGTTTAACTTGTCAACAGGTTAAGATTGAACATCAGCGGCCTGCCGGAATGTTGAAGCCACTTCCGATTCCTGAGTGGAAGTGGGAGGACATATCGATGGACAATATCACCAATATGCCGAGGACCAGGACAAGAATGAACATGATTTGAGTGATAGTTGATCGACTAACCAAGTCAGCTCATTTCCTGGGTATTAAGGACACTTGGGACCCGAGAAATTAGCACAAGTGTTTGTTGCGGAAATAGTCCGACCGAAGACCATTATTTCGGATTGAGATGGTCGTTTTGTGTCCCACTTTTGGAAGGCAGTTCATAAGGCCTTGGGAACCGAGCTGAAATTTAGCACGGCTTATCATCCTCAGACGGACGGATAGTCCGAAAGGACTATACAGACAGTAGAAGACATGCTTAGAGCTTGTGCCTTAGATTGGTCAACCGATTGGGAGGTTCATTTTCCATTGATTGAATTCACCTACAACAATAGTGTAATATCCGACGGAAATTCTTACCTACTATTGTATTATTCGGATAATTCAATATTATTGTGGTATTGTTGCATTTGTTTAGTGTTTATTGATGTTGGAATATATCATAATAGACTTGAATATAACTACCGTTCGCACTATGATTGATTTCTCGACGTTGTGTAGATAAGTGCATTTTTGGACTAGCAATTCTGTGTTTAACATACGCTAACCCTTTAACAAAACGTACGCTATCTTTTTGGTTTTACGTACGCAAGGAAGTGCTGTTTATGTACGTAATGCTTGTAGTCTTATTCGATCTAAAATTTCGGCGTGTGGGGTCGGGCGTGATTCGAATATCTGACCTTTTTGTAGCAGCCTAGTTGACCTACATTACGTACATAATGCTCCTAGCCATAACGTACGTAATGATGTTCGTATTTTAGTCCAGTAGCCTCTGGAACTAGCTTACGTACGTAACACTTTTGGTGTAGCGTACGTAAAGATACTAACGTACGTTATCTTATTGTGTATAACGTACGTAATAAACTGTGCAGTTATAAAAATACAACTTGTGTCCTTCATTTTGCACGTTCAAATCCGATATTTCTCCCTTATAATCATCCCGCTGCCTCCCTAGACCAATTCTACCTTCTTCCAACTTGTGTTTGAGCTTTGCATCTTGATTTGGAGCTTGTTGAGTGGAAGTTTAGAGTCATTCTTAAGCTTAGAGTGTGATCTTGTGGTTTTGGTGTATTGTTCTTCATTTGTGAAGGTATGTTATACGATTTCACTCTATAATTTCGTGGTTATAATGTTAGTAATAAAGTATACTTCACCTAATGTTGAATCAATCAAGCAAAACATGTTTATAGTTAAGCTTTAAACAACTTAGTGATGAACATGGTGATTAAGGGTTTTGAAATGATGTGTTCTTGGTGTTTTAATGGTGATGATCATGTTTAGTAAAACCACACTCTTCTTGCTGGACTATTAACATCACTAGGACAATAATAATCCTTAGTTTCATTTTAGATAGGTTGATTTGTAGAATTGTTATCACTATATTGAATCAAACTATCATGCTTAGGGAGATTTTGAACTAGATGAACTTACGTTCTTCATTGGATTTGGTTGAACCTTGAATTATATCAACAAAGTTTCAGAGATGTTTAATTCACCTTAATGATGATTTCATGATGATCTTGTGATGAATAACTCGACTATATCGTTAATCTAACTAGGTGAACGCATAACCGATGAACATAGTAATAATTTTACAAATTCACGATTCGTTCGAACGATGATAGTCGCTGAGTAACCTTCATTTTGATCAATGCTTTATGGAACATAGTTGTTTGGATTATATTTTTCAAAACATTGATGTTGTTTTTAAGAAATTCTACCGGCATATCAATTTTAGCAAAGGTCTCCTTTATGATTGTTCTTGATAAATTCTCATTCGTTTGAACTATACGAATAATCGAGAACACCTTGAATGATAACCAATAATGAGAATAAATTGAAGCTAGTATGAATCCTTGAAATGGAATTATAATACAAAGATAGTTGAACTAAGCGAATTGAATTTAGTATATCGATTTGTTGAACTAGATATCGATAGTTATGAGAATGTGTTATTGAATGGATTATATCCCTTACAAGGTTGATTGCTCGAGTAACCAATATTAAGTCGAGGACTGTTCGTTCGTTCGACAAGAAAGGTTTATTCTCGTCTCCGTATTGAGGCAAGTTATCTTACTTGGTTATAATAATGTTTGGATTCTTGTGATGATTATGCGTTTCGTGTATATGAAACACGTATAAATTTATGACCCGTGATTTGATATTATTCTTGATGATGTTCCGTTTTCATCGTGGGATGGCATTCCCAAGTTTGTTACTTTTGAACCGTTGATATCATCGATCCTTATTGTTATTTTCTTGGTCCTTAATTGGATATGTGATTTATTGAATTCATTGTCATGTTGTATCGTGACATATCTGGAATCATATCTGCGTTCCGATTGGTTATTGTGTAGGATTTTTAGCCAGGCACATATATAGTCATGCGTGGATGTTTCCGTATTGGACTGTGCACATGAGACGTAGCTCGTGAGGCTAATTAGGTACATTGTCCCACGTACATCCTGGATTCCGTATACGGGTGGACATGTGCAATGACATATTTCCTGATCGGGCGTACTGTGATGTCCATCTTGAGCCATACTGTTTTTGGTCGTTCATAGTCCATATATATATATATATATATATATTTGGATGTGTTCGACGTTTTGTGACTAACTGTTCATATGCCCGAGGGGTATGTTCGTTAGTCGGGGTGTTTTCCTTGAAATCTAATATATGTGACTTGTATAATATCTCGAGAAATTATTTATCATGTATATCTGACCCTGTGTTGGTCGAAATATTTGTGTTGTATTTTAGGTCGAGGCAAGAGCAAGGCACGGGAAGATCATGGTGACGGCGAAGGGTTCGAAGGATACTAGTTCGGGGCCCCAAGTCTTCTGTTGTCCGGTTTTGTTCGAACCGTGTAATGTTATCTTTCTGATTTATTTAAATTGTGGACAAATGTATTGTTATTTTAGGTATAGTCCATCTCCATATGGATTATACTTGTATTTTGGATCCTGTGTATAATAAGGCCGTTGGCCATACTACTGTAAACTCCTAATCGGAGTAAGTACTATGTATTGGGGTTCGGTATCACAAGTATTGTGTATTTAATCTATATTTTTGGTATCGCCGGGTGGGTCCCGGTGTGGGATCCACGACACTGTAATGGCCGCCTTTTTGGGGTGTTAAGAAGATGGTATCAGAGAGTCGATTTTTTTTAGAGTCTTTGTGAAATGAACTAGTATCAAGAGATCTTCATGTCACGTGTGACCTGTGCAAGCGCCTGACTCTACGAGCATAATACGGTACGTACTTTATGAGCCATGATTTAATTACTGGCATAATATTGATATCGAAATGGATCTCTTTGTTGATCTTGATATTTTGAGGATTTGTGGCAGGATTTATCTGATTGATAATTCGAAGTAAATTCTGGATTGATTATATGATTGAAATTGTTGGACTCAACGTCGATATGATATTCTGTGTGACACTCGTAGTGTCAATAATTCATTATGATCTATTTTCTTGAATATGTAATTCCTTTTTACTATTAACTTAGCATGAGTTTTGATTGGTATCATGAACCGTACTTATGGTTATCATTATGAATTGATTCTTTCAGTATGGAAAGAAATCTGAGAGGCCGTGGCAGAGGGGGACGAGGCTGCGGAAGGGGCCGAATCCTGATACCACGAGCCAACAGGCGTGCGAATGCAGAGCATAGTTCCGCAGGCAGTGATTCGCCTTCTAGGGAACAATCGCACCACACTGGACGCGAGGATGCACGTGTCGATCCTTACGCTGTGATGCAGGGCATGATGGCTCAGATGACCCAGATGGGTCAGTTAATGTAAGCTATGCAGAGAGATACTACCGACCAGCAATAGGGGCCACCTCCTGTACATGGCGGACCGGTGAGTCGGATCATCAGCGACATCTCTCGCCAGCGACCCCCGACTTTTGAAGGCTCCTCTGAGCCTGCTGATATCGTGCATTAGATTGAACATTTCGAGAAATTATTCGATATGATAGATTGTCCAGCCGAGAATCGCATCTCCGTAGCAGCTTACTACTTTGGCAAGGGCGCCCACACCTGGTGGCTTTCGGTGAGGCCAGCTGATGGCGTATGTACTTGGGAGGAATTTAAAAATCTCATGTTGGACCGTTACTATCTGAGTCCTCTCCGCGAGGCCAAACTGTCATAATTACTGAATCCAGACCCGTTCGAAGATGATGATGTACTATCTGTTTCCGAGAAATTCCAGGCACATTTTCCTTTTGCCTCGACGATTGTTCGAACGGAGGCCGATAAGATCAAATATTTTCTCAATAGGCTTAAACCCCGAATGAGAATGCAAATGCTGAATCACCACTGTACGACCCTACCGGAGTTCATCGAGAAAGCTCTGGAGTAAGAACTGACCGCGAAAGAAATTTCCAAGAAGCAACCGCAGTCCAACAACAAGAAATTCAGGAACCAGAACCAGACTGACAGCAACCGGGGAACATTCAAGAGGCCCCAACCAGTGCCAAATCCTTATGAACGGAAACCCATGGTGTCGAAACCAACTGGATCACAACCTCGAGTGGTCAGCCTATCTGTTGCATGCTATAACTATGTAGACCAGGGGCATATCAATTCTAAATGCCCGAGGCCGGTCGTTGCATGCCATATTTGTGGGAAGAATGGACATCGTGCTCGTTATTGTAGGAGTGGACCAGGACGTACTCCAGCAGCACCTCGTGCTCCAGTTCAGTCTTCTGTCCAGGACCATGTACCTCCGTCCGCTTCTTATCAGACTACCGGGGCAAACAGAGGGATGGGCCGTGGAAATCAAGCTGGTACATCTGGTACCGGAGCTGCAAAACCCAGAGTCTACGAGATGAAGAAGGCCGATGATCCCAAAGCCAGCATGATTGCAGGTACTCTCGAGATCCGATCCCAGCCTGTCTGTGTTCTTTTTGATACTGGTGCTTCACACTCCTTTTTATCTGCTTCATGTTTGAGTCGTTTGCAATTAGATCATGTTACCAATTGTGAACCTTATGTAATTGGTATACCCGATGGTAGAAGAATTGTTGGGAATCGTTAAGTGCAGGACTGTCCGATTGGCATGAATGACTGAGAGTGGTTGTCGAATTTAATTATGGTCGATTTACCTAAAGATGATGTGATCTTGGGTATCAATTGGATGGATCGTCATGATGTCATACTTAGTGTCCGCAAGCGAACAATGACCGTCACATCTGATGATGGTGTTGTGTGTACTTTTCAAGGTGACAATCCCAGCCATTTCGGGAGAGTCATTAGCGCTATGAAAGCAGTGAAACTGCTTAATCAGGGTTGTATTGGATATTGGTGTTACATGACCAAAACAGCGGATCGACCAGTCAAATTAGCCGATATTCCAGTAGTCCGAGACTACCCAGATGTATTTCCAGATGAGTTGCCAGGCTTACCTCCACATCGTGATGTAGAGTTTACTATTGAGTTAGAGCCAGGTACGTCCCTCCTTTCGAAAGCACCGTATCGTATGGCTCCTACTGAGATGCAGGAGTTGAAGAACCAGCTTGAGAATTTGACGGAGAATGGCTATATGTAACACCCCCGAATCTTATTGGGTTATTACAGTGCCGTGGGCCCCACGCCAGGAGATACACCAGGCGAACATGACTAAAATACATCAAATTAACCAACAAGAGAGATCACAGTCCCTACTATCCGACACAATATTCCGATAAGGAATTTCAACGACAAAAGTGGGCCTACATGGCCAAAATTAAATACAATGACATCCACGAGCCTTGCTCGGATAATACAACATGACAACAACTGATACATCTAGAGTACACTCCAACTGACTGACCAGCATGAACAACTCGGACTAGTATCGCTCGAATGCCTCGTCGCCATCATCATGCCCCTGGGTCTCAACTCTCTCCTCGCAAGCACCTAAAACATGAAAACATGTTCCGCCCCCACGGAGTCAGTCATCCAGATAATGAACATCAAATACATGTATAACATGATATGCATCCAAAGGCAGAATGAAACGGTACAATAATGATAATGATACGAGATGATCACAAACCAATTTAAGAACCGAGCATTCGTGAAATACTATGCCCATGGCATATTGTTAATACCTGTTCGACAGTTTAGAACGTAAATGCCCAATGGAGAATCATAATTATAGAACACCACAATGAATTATACGAACAGGAACTAAATCAGAACTTAATTAAATATAAATCACAATACCCGAAGGCTCCAACGGAAATACCAAGACATCACAAAGGCCTGAAAGCCACTCATCCGAATCTGTCAATCAACACAATCACTTGAAACCAAAACAGCCCAAATCTGTAATAATGAGGGCCGAAGCCACGGCACGAAGCCGTATCACAATGAGGGCCGAAGCCACGGCACGAAGCCGTATCACAGTAAGGACCGAAACCACGACACGAAGCCGTATCACAGTAAGGGCCAAAGCCACGACACGAAGCCGTATCACAGTAAGGGCCGAAGCCACGGCACGAAGCCACATCACAGTAAGGGCCGAAGCCACGGCACGAAGCCGTATCACAATAAGGGCCGAAGCAACGGCACGAAGCCGTATCACAGTAAGGGCCGAAGCCACGGCACGAAGCCGTATCACAATGAAACCATTCAATGGTCGTTGGCCTACTGAGATGTAGGTGTTGGGAAGCCAACCGCGAAGGTTTCAAACTCCCCAAACTTACCCATAATGAAATCACCCAGTGATCGTTGACCTACTGACTGTAGGTGTTAGGAAGCCAACCGCGAAGGTTTCAAACTCCCCAAACTTACCCATAATAAGATCATAAATACCATTAACCAAAAACGACAACGATTCAAAGATTACCGGATTCACAAGGATGATAGTGTGCTGCCTTGAGTCGGCTTACACCACGACAGAAATTCATGGATCGGCACCGTCCTCGACAGTCTCAATTCAATACCTCGATTGCCTTAGAATGGCCAACCGATCACAATGGTGCAGCGGATGATTCAATACCTCGGTTGCCTTAGAACGGCTAATCGATAACAATGATACGATGAATGATTGAGCAACTCGATTGTCTTATAATGATACAACAAATGCCTCAGCACCTTTAATCAGTTACCGACGAACGAAGATGAGAACGAATACGACAATGCCTTCAATCGGTCAATACAACATGAATAACAGGACACCAACATTAATAACAATGATTACAACAATGTCTTAGATCGACATTAATATTAACAATAACAATTGATACGTCGATACCGCGAACCGGCTGTCGACAATAACATTAACAACGAGTACCCCAATACCTTGAACCGGACATTAATGAACAATAATAAACATTTGACATAATTGCCGAAGAGTATCATATCGAACGATCCCTTAATATCAATGAATTCATGAAGAGACCAAGTCTCGGAATGATACAACACATTCACACATATATACGATAACATTAATCTCATTGACTAGTACAAGTATAAAACTTGCCTCAAACCGATGGCAAGAAAGTCCTTCCACGAACAACGTCCTTGAAGTGATTATCGGTCCTCGAAACAACCTTGAATAACACAATTACCAATGATTCGCTTAATATACGAATCAAGCATGATCACAACCAACTCAAAAGTCGATACAACAATACCCAAACTCATTGAAGCAATTCAACAAACATGTTGTAGACAACCCCCAATTGTTTACAACCAATCTCGATTATATCGATAACAAACCCCCGATGAATGATTCAATCTAACAAAACATCTTATATACAATCAATATTCTCATAGGAATACATAATTCGAGACTACGACAACATCAAATCGAAATCCCCAATTCCAAAATCAACATTTGAAGTGTTCTTGAATAATCCCAATTAATCCGATGATAATCCATAACAATTCATAATCACAAGTATATCACTTCACATATCATGATTATAACATCCAAAACATCATATCCCAACTAAAAATCGAAATCCAAGATGTTGAAGAATTTACCTTTGAAGATCCAAATACTTCGATCCGGTGAATCCGTGTTTAAATGACTATCCAAGCTTCCCAATCCAAGATGTATGCTTAGAACACTATTACACAAGTGTTGTGATGAAGAAAATCTCTCCCAAGAACTTTCCCTCATGGCCAAAAGTGGAGAAATGAAGAAATGAAAATGAAAGATCCGTCTCGACCATTGTATACTGCGCATAGTTACGGTCGTAACTCGGCCACCTTACGGCCGTAACACTCCAAGGTCAACAGCCTTACGGCCGTAACATCCTATCCTTACGGGCGTAACTTTGCTTCATCCAAAAGTCTTCCGACAGACATACGGCCGTAATCGCCTTACGGGCATAACTCGACTCATACGGCCGCACTCAGCAAATTTACGGGCGTATGAAGCCTACGTCGAAACTGACCTCAACTTACGGTCGTATGCTGCAACCCTTACGGCCTTAAGTCCTCTTCGTCCGACATGACCTGAAGACAATGAACGTATGTTACGGTCGTAACTCGCTGTTGGATGCCAACAAAACGACAACTCTGTCTACCCGACATAAATCGCTGAATGATCCGGCATACCATACTTGTATGAATATAACTAAGTCCAATCATACTAAATAATGATACTCCCAACACAGGGCTACCAATCATGATGATGATGATGAAAACATTCTCGTCTCGAACCCAAACAGTGATGAATGATGAATAACAACTGATACACGACTCCATGATACGCCGAACGATGAACACAAAATGAATGAATACGAATGATGAATGATATTACTGAGTGAAAATTTTCTGAGTGGCAAATACTGAATGATAATTAATGAATTCACAACCGGGTATTACACTATATTCGACCTAGTGCGTCCCCTTGGGGAGCACCAGTGCTATTTGTACGGAAGAAAGATGGATCTCTGTGTCTGTGTATTGATTATCGTGAGCTGAACAGGGTAACCATTAAGAACAAATATCTATTACCGCGTATTGATGATTTATTGGATCATCTTCAGGGGTCTGCTGTGTTTTCTAAGATCGACTTGAGGTCTGGTTACCATCAACTGAGGATTCGTGAGTCTGACATTTCAAAGACCGCTTTTCGTACTCGCTATGGGCATTATGAGTTCGTAGTGATGCCTTTTGGACTGACTAATACATCGGTAGTATTCATGGAATTGAGGAATTGGGTCTTTATTAATTATATGGATCGTTTTGTAGTCGTTTTTATTGACGACATTCTGATCTACTCTCGTGACCATGAAGAGCATGAACGCCATCTCCATCAAGTTCTCGAGGCGTTGAGGCGGGAGCATCTTTATGGAAAATTTTCCAAATGTGAATTCTGGATGCATGGGGTTATTTTTCTCGGCCATGTGATATCAGCTGATGGGGTGCGAGTAGACCCACAGAAGACAGAAGCTATCCAAGATTGGCTACCACCAAAGAACATGAAGGAAGTACGCAGTTTCTTGGGACTAGCAGGTTATTACCGATGGTTCGTGGAAGGTTTTTCCAAGATTGCGCAACTAGTGAATAACCTGTTAAGGAAGGATAAGAAGTATTTATGGTCAGAAGCATGTCAGTGGAGTTTTGATGAACTCAAGAGTCGGTTGATTTCGGCACCTATTTTGGTTCTACCGAAAGGAACGGAAGGATTCATGGTGTTTAGTGATGCGTCTAAACAGGGCCTTGGATGTGTACTAATGCAGAACGGGAAGGTGATTTCCTATGCATCAAGGCAGCTATGACCATACAAGGTCAACTACCCCATTCATGATTTGGAACTTGCATCCGTGGTGTTTGCTTTAAAAATCTGGCGTCACTATCTGTATGGAGTTACCTTTGAAGTACATTTTTACTCAGAAGGAGTTAAACATGAGGCAGAGAAGGTGGATATAACTCATCATAGATTATGATATCGAGATCCTTTATCATCCGAGCAAAGCAAATGTAGTTGCCAATGCTTTGAGTCGTAATACAGTACAGGAGCAGATGCTTTCCCGCTTGACAGTTCAGAGAGAATTGCAGTTAGAGTTGGTGAGGCCGGAAATTGAAGTCTGGTTACAGCGTATTCAGGGACAACTCTGCACACTTGAGATTTCATCGTCCCTTGAGGATATAATTAGATCGAAGCAGGTTACGAACCCATTCTTATCTCGAGTTCGGGATGAAGTAACTCAAGGGAAAGCCCCTGGATTTGTGATCCACGGGGATGGATTGATACGCTTCCGGAATCGAGTTTGTGTACCCGCAGGCGACAAATTGAGGAACTCTATCCTGAGAGAAGCTCACGCTACCCCGTACTCCATTCACCCGGGGTCTAGCAAAATGTATAAGGATTTGAAGCAATATTATTGGTGGGGGAGTATGAAACGTGAAGTTTGCAGAATTCGTTTCGAGGTGTTTAACCTGTCAACAAGTTAATATTGAGCATCAGCGACCCGCAGGAATGCTGAAACCTCTCCCGATTCCCGAGTGGAAATGGGAGGACATACCGATAGATTTTATCACTAGCTTGCCGACGAGTCGAAGAGGGATGAATACGATTTGGGTGATTGTGGATCGTCTGACCAAATCAGCCCACTTTTTGGAGATTAAAGACATATGGGGACCCAAGAGATTGGCCCAGCTGTTTATCAAAGAGATTGTAAGGTTACATGGTACCCCCAAGAGTATTGTATCGGATCGTGACAGGCGATTCATGTCACATTATTGGAAAGCAGTTCATCGTGCAATGGGTACACAATTGAACTTCAGCATAGCATTCATCCGCAAACTGATGGTCAGACTGAGAGGACTATCCAGGCTCTAGAGGATATGTTGAAGGCATGCGTTCTTGATTGGAAGGATGATTGGGAGGCCCAACTACCTTTGGTGTAATTAACTTATAATAATAGCTGGCACGCTTCGATTCAGATGGCACCTTATGAAGCATTGTATGACCATCGTTGTAGATATCCTTTGTGTTGGGACGATCTATCTGAATCCTTGGGTATGGAACCCGATATGTTGCTAGCAGCCCGTGAGAAGATCGCTCTGATTAGGAGTCGTTTGTTGATGGCTCAAAGCCGACAGAAGTCTTACGCAGACAACCATCGACGACCACTTGAGTTCGAGGTCGGCAACCATGTACTAATGAAGGTGTCCCCTACTCGAGGTGTTTTTTGTTTTGGGAAGAGAGGCAAGCTGAGTTCGAGGTATATCGGGCCGTTTGAGGTTTTGGATCGAGTAGGCGATCTTGCCTATCGCCTGGTGTTGCCACCAGCTCTGAGTCGGATTCATAACGTGTTCCATGTCTCCCAGTTAAGGAAATATGTTGCTGATCTGAGTCATATACTTCAGTTCGATGAGATCGATATAGCGGAAGATCATTCGTACGAAGAGCTCCCTGTACGGATACTTGAGAGGAGGATCAAACAATTGCGGAACAAAACGATTCCCCTACTGAAGGTTCTGTGGTCACGACATGGAGTCGAGGAGGCCATGTGGGAGATGGAGAGCAGCATGCAAGAGAGGTATCCCGAATTGTTTACCCCTTAGTTTCGGGGACGAAAATCCTTTTAAGGGGGGGGGGGGGGTATGTAATATCTGACGGAAATTCTTACCTACTGTTGTATTATTCGGATAATTCAATACTATTGTAGTCTTGTTGCATTTGTTTAATGTTTATTGATGTTGGAATATATCATAATAGACTTGAATATAACTATCGTTCGCACTATGATTGATTTCTCGACGTTGTGTAGATAAGTGCATTTTTGGACTAGCAATTCTGTGTTTAACGTACGCTAACCCTTTAATATAACATACGCTATCTTGTTGGTTTTATGTACGTAAGGAAGTGCTGTTTACGTACGTAATGCTTGTAGTCTTATCCAATCTCAACTTTCGGCGTGTGGGGTCGGGCATGATTAGAATATCTGACCTTTCTGTAGCAGCCTAGTTGACCTACATTACGTACGTAATGCTCCTAGCCATAACGTACGTAATGATGTTCGTATTTTAGTCCAGTAGCCTCTGGAACTAGCTTACGTACGTAAAACTTTTGGTGTAGCGTACGTAAAGATACTAATGTACGTTATCTTATTGTGTATAACGTACGTAACGAACTGTGCAGTTATAAAAAAACAACTTGTGTCTTTCATTTTGCACATCCAACTCCGATATTTCTCCCTTATAATCATCCCCTTGCTTCCCTAGACCGATTATACCTTCTTCCAACTTGTGTTTGAGCTTTGCATCTTGATTTGGAGCTTGTTGAGTGGAAGTTTAAAGTCATTCTTGAAGCTTAGAGTGTGATCTTGTGGTTTTGGTGTATTGTTCTTCAGTTCTGAAGGTATGTTACACGATTTCACTCTATAATTTCTTGGTTCAATCAAGCAAAACATGTTTGTAGTTAAGCTTTTAACAACTTAGTGATGAACATGGTGATTAAGGGTTTTGAAATGATGTGTTCTTGGTGTTTTAATGGTGATGATCATGTTTAGTAAAACCACACTCTCCTTGCTGGACTATTAACATCACTAGGACAATAATAATCCTTAGTTTCATTTTAGATAGGTTGATTTGTAGAATTGTTATCACTATATTGAATCAAACTATCATGCTTAGGGAGATTTTGAACTAGATGAACTTAGGTTCTTCATTGGATTTGGTTGAACCTTGAATTATCCACAAAGTTTCAGAGATGTTTAATTCACCTTAATGATGATTTCGTGATGATTTTGTGATGAATAAATCGACTATATCGTTAATATAACTAGGTGAACTCATAACCGATGAACATAGTAATAATTTTACAAATTCACGATTCGTTCGGACGATGATAGTCTCTGAGTAACCTTCATTTTGATTAATGCTTTATGGAACATAGTTGTTTGGATTATATCTTTCGAAACATTGATGTTGTTTTTAAGAAATTCTACTGGCATATAAATTTTAGCAAAGTTCTCCTTGATGATTGTTCTTGATAAATTCTCATCCGTTTGAACTACGAATAATCGAGAACACCTTGAATGATAACCAATAATGAGAATAAATTGAAGCTAGTATGAATCCTTGAAATGGAATTATAATACAAAGATAGTTGAACTAAGCGAATTGAATTTAGTATATCGATTTGTTGAACTAGATATCGATAGTTATGAGAATGTGTTATTGAATGGATTATATCCCTTACAAGGTTGATTGCTCGAGTAACCGATATTAAGTCGAGGACTGTTCGTTCGTTCGACAAGGAAGGTTTATTCTCGTCTCCGTATTGAGGCAAGTTATCTTGCTTGGTTATAATAATGTTTGGATTCTTGTGATGATTATGCGTTTCGTGTATATGAAACACGTATAAATTTGTGACCCGTGATTTGATATTATTCTTGATGATGTTTCATTTTCATCGTGGGATGGCATTCCCAAGTTCGTTACTTTTGAACCGTTGATATCATCGATGCTTATTGTCATTTTCTTGGTCCTTAATTGGATATGTGATTTATTGAATTCATTGTCATGTAGTACCGTGACATATCCGGAATCATATCTGTGTTCCGATTGGTTATTGTGTAGGATTTTTAGCCAGGCACATATATAGTCATGCGTGGATGTTTCCGTATTGGACTGTGCACACGAGACGTAGTTCGTGAGGCTAATTATGTACATTGTCCCACGTATATCCTGGATTCCGTATACGGGGTGGACATGTGCGCTGACACATTTCCGGATCGGGCGTACTGTGATGTCCATCTTAAGTCGTACTATTTTTGGCCGTTCATAGTCCATATATATTGGATGTGTTCGACGTTTTGTGACTAACCGTTCATACGCCCGAGGGGTATGTTCGTTAGTCGGGATGTTTTCCTTGAAACCTAATATGTGAATTGTATAATATCTCGAGAAATCATTTATCATGTATATCTGACCCTGTGTTGGGCGAAATACTTGTGTTGTATTTTAGGTCGAGGCAAGGCAAGGCACGGGAAGATCATGGTGGCACGGTATCACAAGTATTGTGTATTTAATCTATATTTTGGGTATCGTCTGGTGGGTCCTGGTGTGGGGTCCACGACACTGTAATGGCCGCCTTTTTGGGGTGTTACAAATAGTTGGCATGCTTCCATTAAGATGGCACTGTTTGAAGCGTTGTACGGGAGAAGATGCAGATCGCCCCTGTGTTTGGATGATTCTTCTGACTTAATTGGGACGGAACCAGAGTTGATAGTTCAGACTCAAGAGAAAGTAGCTCTAATTCGTGAAAGGCTGTTAACTGCCCAGAGTCGACATAAGTCTTATGCATATGTGTGCCGTCGCCCGTTGGAGTTTGATATTGGGGACCATGTACTATTGAAGGTTTCTCCTACTCGGGAAATTTTCCATTTTGGGAGGAAAGGAAAGTTGAGTCCGAGATATATCGGACCATTTGAGATCCTCGAGAGAGTTGGGGAGTTGGCGTATAGGTTGGCCTTACCGCCATCGCTGAGTCACGTTCATAATGTATTCCACGTATCCCAATTACGGAAATATGTACCGGATCCCAGTCATATCATTGATTTTGGCGAGATTGAAGTGGTTAATAATGGTACGTTCGATGAAAAGCTAATCAAGATACTCGAAAGTCAAGTCAAGCAGTTGAGGAATAAACCGATCTCCTTGGTTAAAGTTCAGTGGTCCCGACATGGAGTCGAAGAAGTAACTTGAGAGACTGGAGATAATATGAAGTCGAGATACCCGGAATTGTTTTCGTTTTAAGTTTCGGGACGAAACTTCTTTTTAGAGGGGTAGTATGTAATGACCGGATAATTATTGTGTATTTCTATTGTATTCGAACTTATAATATTCGACTTCGTGGTGTTATTAATCGATGATTGGTTTCCGGTATTTCTATCCTTACGTTTTTGTATCTTCAACATTTTTGCATGCATGGTTCTGCACGTCATAACGTACGCTAGGTTATGATCTTAGCGTACGCTAGGACTGCAATATAATGTACGTTATATGTTAAGCTTAACGTACGTAAGCTTAGTCAACTCGAGATCAGACAAGGGTCGGCGTGTGGGGGCTAGTGAAAATTCGTGAGATGCTCCGCGTGAACCTGGACGACTTTCCAGTTAAGCAAGTCAACGGACTTAACGTATGCTAAGATGGATTATTAACGTACGCTAAGGTCCTAGCGATTACGTACGTAAACCTGCATGATAACGTACGTAAGTGAATGGCAGAAACAGGTCAGTGAGTTTTGGACAGACATTAGCGTACGCTAAGGATTGAGTATAGCGTACGCTAAGCATTTTACGTACGTAATAGAGTATAGGTAACGTACGTAATGGTCAGAAATCTATTTATAGACCTCAACCCCCATTTCATTACTTCCTCACTCCTTGGCCGGTTTTCGCGATCTGAAGACTATCCATCACTATTTATCCCTCATATCATCATCTTAGCCGATTTTTGAGAAGCATAGACCTTTTCGGTTGGTGTTCAAGCTTCCGGTGAAGAGTTTCTTCAAGTTTTTCATTGTCCTTCTCTTATTTGAGGTATGTTAACTCTACACCAAGATGGAGATTATGTTCTTAGTTATTATGAGCTTCTCTCAGAGATTATTGAACTCGTTATGTCGTAGTGAATCCAGCACCATGTTTAGGAGGATTATATTGGGTGAATTAAGGTTTCCATTGTTATTAGTTGAGCCATGATCTTTACCAATTATAAGAATGGAATTTTCTGAGATGAAAACACCTTGATGATGCTTTCGTAACACTCTTTGGATGAACAACTTATTAAGGCTTACCCCTATGTAAGATGAATTCGAGAAGGTGATTGGGGAGGGAGTTCAATTATAATTCTTGCCTTAAAAAGAATTCTTTGTCAATCTACATATGGATGATTAGCACTAGGTAAGATTTTGGGGACAATCATTTTGAATGTGGAACTTGATAAGAAGAACTACTCGCGGAAGAACAAGAATCGTAGGGGTGAATTAACCTAGAACTAGATTAGACATGATTATCTCGTTATGTATCATTGGAACAACCGAACCAAGCATTTGAGTTGATAATCGGAATTAAAGTATGGAGTTTAATGGTATGATAAATATCTTTGGAATTGTATACAACGGCATTGTGCCCATTATAATCTCGTGAATTTGTATGCCTTTTTTCAAACTTAGTGTTCGTCGGGAAGTAGGACCGAGAACCGATCGTTCATGAAAACTCGATTATAACTTAGGGCGTTCGGTGCTCGTGCATTAGTTTCGAGAGGTTGTTGAATTTCTTGTTATTCCTTTGTACAAGGTGATCGATCGAGGGGCGGCGACCTTCGGACGTGTTGACATTCATTGGAGTATTTAATTGTTGCCATCTTTGAGGCAAGTATCGTAGTTTGAAATTTATTAGCATTGGTGATTTTGATCATGACTACTATTTGTTCATATTGTTGAACATGAGATTATTATTCTTGAATTATCATGATATTCGTTATCAATTACTCGTATGTTCATGTTGATGGACATAACGATTTTGCATATATGTATGCATAGTTGTGTTTGTGTATGTTGTGTTGATCCGAAGGGATCGAGTGACCTATGCTGAGGGCGCTGGATCGGATGTCCACCTCGTGTTAGTCCGACGGGATCATCTTGGGATCTATGCTGAGGGCGCTGGATCATTGGACGGGTTTTTCCACCTCGTGTTGGTCCGACGGGATCATCTTGGGATCTATGCTGAGGACGCTGGATCGTTGGAATACCCATGTTGGGTTGATGGAATCATATGGATTCGCATTACTGGATTCCGGTAGCGGAAGTCCGTATTGTGTATTTTATTATGCATTGTTGTTGCATATTCGATTTGTGTATTATGATACTTGTACTAGCATCGTTTTGCTAACCTCTTCGGGGGTGGACATTTGTTTTGATGTTCAGGTAGCCGAGGAGCGGGGAAGCAACCACAGTACCGACATGACGATGAAGGGGCTCAGTGATGTTAATTGTTGTTGTCTTGTCTTTCTGGTTTATTTTCAGTACTCGAGTACCCGTGTCTTGTTGATGTTTTGAGACGCTTGTAATAATGAACTCATTTGAACTGGTTTTGTATTTTAAACTTTAATGTTACTTTTGTTTTTCCGAATTTCTCAAATTAGCCTTGTAAATTCTTATATAAAGGATTTACAGCGCTATAATTATTATGAATATCTCGGGGTGTTACAGCCGCTATACCAAGGACCAACCGAATCGATCCTATATTCACAACTGGAGAAAAAATCTCGTCAAAATCAACACCTTTCTTTTGACTAAAGCCCTTGACTACGAGTCTAGCTTTGTATCGAGGTAGTGAATTATGCTCCTCCGACTTCACCTTATACACCCAATTATTTCTCAAAGCTCTCTTGCCCTTCGGTAACTTCACTAACTCGTATGTATTGTTCTCATGCAACGAACTCATCTCATCTTGCATGGCATCCATCCACTCCTTCTTGTTCTCATCCTCCATAGCCTTCTCAAAATATTCGGGCTCTCCCTCGTCAGTGCGTAAAACGTACTCATCGGCCGAATAACGAGTGGAATGATGACGGTCTCTCGTCGACCGTCTAAGTGGAAAAAATGAATGCATGTTCATTACGAATAGCTCGGGATGAACTCCATCACTATCATCTTGTCTCAACTCATCACCATCACCGGTATCATGTTGTTCATCATTTTGGACGTCATCTCCACTAGGTGTCTCAACATGTTGTGGAGGAACTGGGTCCAAATCAGTAAGATCATCATCATGTTGTGGAGCCGACTCTCCATTTTCAACATCCTTTATAATTTGATCTTCTACAAAAACATCTCTGGAACGAACAAGTTTCTTAGTCACCGGGTCATACAACCTATACCCGAACTCATCAAGCCCGTAACCAATAAAAATGCATGGATTCATCTTAGAATCAAGCTTCGACCTCTCATATTTAGGGATGTGCACAAGTGCTTTACATCCGAAAACCCATAAGTGGCGATATGAATTGTCTTTACCGCTCCACACTTTGTCCGGGACATCAAACTTCAAATGAATACACGGCGTCAAATTAATCACGTGAACCGCCAGCTTCTCCGCAAAATGACTTTGGTAATCCGGCAAGTGAGAGCAAACATCGAGCTCTCTCAACCAAAGTCCGATTCATCCTCTCCGCCAAGCCATTAAGTTGTGGAGTCTTCGGTGGCGTCTTTGGATGTCAGATATTTTGCTCTCAACAATATTCATCAACAAGTCCAGTGTATTCTCCACCATTATCCGTCCGGATACACTTCAACTTCTTCCCGGTCTCTCTCTCCACCGAGGCATGAAACTGTTTAAAAACATCTAAAACTTGATCTTTGGTCTTTAAGGTGTATGCCCACACCTTCCTCGAATGATCGTCGGTGAATGTGACAAAATATAGGAAACCACCAAGCGTCCTAGTCTTCATAGGACCACAAACATCGGAATGTATAAGATCAAGAATATTTTCCTTCCATGAAGGGGTATGGCTCTTAAAAGTTACTCTCCTTTGATTCCCATCTAGACAGTGAGAGCACCTTTCAAGATGTACATCGTGAACCCCAGATAACACCTCATTCTTTGACAATAGCGTCATTCCTTTATCGCTCATGTGACCGAGCCTCGTATGCCATAGCTCGGTCATGTCATTATTGTCCACTGTGTTCACGGCATTAATCGTGACCTTTGGATATGTCATGTAAAGTTTTTCTGCCTTCTTTCCTCTTCCGACAATCAAGGAACCTCGAGTGAGTTTCCACACTCCCTTGCCAAAACCACTACAATAGCAGTCATCATCGAGTAGGCCTACTGAAATCACATTCAGCCTCATATTCAGAACATGTTTCACATTACGTAAAACTAGCTCCACACCAGTGTCGAACCTCAAATGTACGTGTCCTACTCCAACAATCTTGGATAACCCATCGTTACCCATCTCGACTATCCCATAGTCACCCGGAGTATAAGAGGAATAGAAATCCTTACGTGACGTAACATGACACGTAGCTCCACTGTCGACCATACAGCTCGACTCATCTCTGGCAAGATTCACCATGTCATAATCGCAACATACAAAGAACTCCTCGGTTGTAGTATTTACTTCGGCTTTTTCATTACTCCCGCACTCCTTCTTCTGAGCGTTCTCTCCGCTTTGGCGATTTTGCTTCTTTAGTTGTCGGCGAAATTTCTTCGTATGCCCTTTCTTACCACAATGATAGCATTCAATGTTGGCATACTTTACTCTAGAATTACTTCTTTGTGGCCCTCTATTACTCGGACCTCTACTTTGACTTCTTCCCCGCCGTTCGGTAATAAGAACATCCGACTGTGATGAAGATACCTGTGACTTTCTTCGGACCTCCTCGTTCAGCATGTTCCCCTTTGCAAGTTCCAACGAAATGACACCATTAGGGGCAGAGTTAGACAACGACGTACGAAACGTCTCCCAAGTATCCGGCAAAGTGCCCAACAGCCATAAAGCTTGAACCTCCTCTTCGAATTTAATGTCCATTCCTGCAAGTTGTTTAATGATGCCCTGGAATGCATTCAAATGATCCGACAGAGGAGTCCCATCTCGATATTTTAGACTCACCATTTATTTAATGAGGAATAGCTTATTATTCCCCGTCTTCCGAGCATACAATTGCTCGAGCTTGTGCCACAACTCTCGGGCATTCTTCTCTCCACTGATATGATTCATAACATTGTCATCAACCCATTGTCTAATATAGCCACAAACTTGACGATGCAAAATAGTCCATTCCGACTCTGACTTCCCATCCGGTTTGTCCTTGCTAAACACTGGTAGATAATAATCCTTCATATATAAAAGGTCTTCCATCTTGCCCTCCCATGTATGGTAGTTCGAACCATTCAAATTCACCATTCTACTTGTATTAGCTTCCATCTTACAATTGAGATAATACAACCACGAAACAACGTGTCTCCGATACCACTTTGTTGGGAAAAAACACGCAATAACGTCACAACGGAAATGCGGAATACCCTCGTTTGACAACTTTCCCAATCTTAATTGTAACTTCGAGGTTACCGAAAAGTAGAGTAAATCAAATACAACTCAATGAACAATACAAATGATATAAAAAACAATAAACAACGAGACACAATATTTAGCGTGGAAAACCTCTCAAATCAAGAGTAAAAACCATGGGACCTCCAGACACTTAAACTTCCACTATCACCAATTCACAATACACGATTCTTCCCTAGTACAACTAGAAGTATACAACAATCTTCAAATACTTGGTAATAGACAATATTCAAGTATTTGTAATACACAACAACAACAACAAGATCGAGAAAGAAAAACACTAAAAACAACTTACACAAGAAGCTTACAAAATACCCCAATTTCCGGACTCCAAAACTCGATCTACTCAGGTGGAAAGATTTGCCCAATCGCTACCAAGCTCTTGTCAAAATATCATAACGATCCGATCGATACAACTCTGGGAAATCGAACAAGTATATCTCTCTTTTTCTTCTCTCTCTTGCTCTCTATATTTGCTGCTCTCAAAAAAGGTATAGTGTATTCTCTCAAAAGAAACGCAGCACACCGCTGCATAAAAGGAGATCCAAGTCCTGCGTTGACTCTGTGTGCCGCGGCCCGGGCAATGTGTGCCGCGGCACACTCAGAAAATAATCAAAAGGAGGGTTCCAGGGGTCCGCGGCACAGAGGATGTGTGCCGTGGCGCGGAGTACATTGGGTTCGGGAGCTTCGCAGCAAAATTAGTGTGCCGCGGCACACTCCCTCCTGTGCCGCGGCGCATAGTCCAGTGACTCCGGAAATAACTCCTACACATACTCCACGAATAAGTTCATTGCTCTTGAGGGAAGTTCTATGGTACCCACACAGTACCATTCACCACTTGAATCAAATGATTAATTTTTTCCATACATTTAATGGTGAATATAAAATTATACATACTTGTATGGTACTTGAGTGTACCATAGAAGACAAGTACGCTCTCTGTGAATTAACATGCCTCTATGAAATATTTTGCCTGACCTGGGCTGTGGGTTAAGGCTGAAATGAACCGGGTTGGCAGAAAGAAATCACCATTTTTGAACCATGGCCTTTGGCAATTCAAAGAAATTTTGCCGGCACCGTCCATTTCCAGACTCTATTTGGTTATTCTCATTTTCTTTCAAATTGAATATCGACCATGTAACATTTTTTAAAATATAATGATAAAAAATATTATTTTTTTATGAAATTAGTTTTTAATGCGAATTTGGTAATATATTTTTCATAATTTTATATTGGAATAATCTTTTATTAAATTTCAATCTGATATCATTACACTTTAGGAGAATAATCAATAACTACATCTTATATTGAAAATTATAAACTTTAGGAGAATAATCAATAACTACATCTTATATTAAAAATTAAAAATTAATTCGAGTAACTTTTTTCTGACCACTAAATCACGTTTTACTTAATAAGACCAAAATACCCTTTATTAATTACCACTAACATTCAATTTTTTTTTGGTGACAAAAGGGTGCCGAAACCCCAAAACTAACGAACAGCGGAATTGGCCTTCCCATCTTGTCTTTACAAACTAAATCCAAAATGAATTCAGGGGCCCTTCTTAAAAAGATCTGTTTCGTGCCAGTTGTACATTTTGCCAACAAATCTTGTAGTTTTGCTCTCTGTAAATGTGTCGGAACATGAACTATTGAAACTCTTTAGAGGATCACTTTAACAGCTGTAATAATCGCTTCCAGAGGATGAACGCATCAGCACCATTTTTCATCAATGAAATTGCCTCTTGTGAATCAGATTCCAACTCAACTTTATCAAAGCCCTCTATTTTTGCCAAATTCAAACCTTCCCAGATACCCCAAATCTATGCCTTCAGAATATCGCATCTCCCTACATATTTTTGCACACCACAAATTCAGTAGCCGGTGCTCAATCTGATAACGCCGCCGATAGAAGCTTCAACATTGCTAGATGTTGTTGCCCAAAATATTTATCCGAAAATTAATATTGCTGGAAGACGGACAACAAACAACAATTGCGGGAGCACTTCCGAGAGAAGATAAATAATACAAGATTTGCCGGGTTTGTTAGGCCCGGGCTTGAATGCTCTCGCGAGATGTTATTAATACGAATATTCGTGGATACAAGTATTAATGAGAGAAATCTAAATACAATGAGTGTAAAAAGACTCTGTTAATCCGGATCTTGAGCGAAGCTAGGTGTTCTTCGTCCCCGCCGGATATCTGCTGGACGAGATAGGCCGGGAGAAGTAAGACCGAAAGATAGCTGTTGCCAAGAGTTGGATGTTAGCCAAGTGTAAGTATTTTGCTTCTGTATGGTGTGAAATGCGGGAATGCAGACCCTTTTTCCAAGTGCAGGCTGCCCTCTTTATATAGGGGTTGAGGTGCCCTGTCTCCTAGTGGGCGATCGCCTTTCGGCATTTAATGTAATGGGGCGATCGTCCTAAAGGGCACATGGGCTGCCTGCCAACAGTCCATAGATCCACTGGCGGCTAGCCGAGTGGCCCAATGAGGAGCCGGCACGCGTCCTAAGGCATCACACAGGAGGTCCCACTTTGTTACTTTGGCGGACTTTGTCGTGGTAGGTGACAGTGTAGTCACATGTCTTGTCCGTCGGCTCCTTTCGCAGTCCAGGCCTGTTGGTAGGTGAGGTAGGTGACAGGTTTGTCGCGCCTTTTGTGGATCTCGCACGTGGGTGCCGCCTCTGTTTGCTCGGCCTTGCCGACCGGATGGCCATCGCCGATCCATCAAGGTCGGCAATGGTCGGTCACCAAGGGTCGATCGGCAGATGCCGAGAGAGGATCGTCCGCTAGCCGATCGCCAGGAGTCGGTCGCCGAGTACCGAGTGATGATCGTATCTGAGGTCGATCGCTCGGCACCGGGACTTGTCCTGGGACCTTCAGTTGGCCGATTTAGCTTGTCCGCTGGGTTGAGGCTCGGTCGCCTGGTCGCTGCTCGGCAGATCTGCCTTGGCCGCTCGGCAGTAAGTCGGTCGCTCGGCCTCGGAGGCGATCGCCGGTCGGAAGGCGTTAAATCTTGACACAACAATTGCCCCCCAGCTTGCTCCTATGTTGAAGACATGGGGCGAGGTGGTTCTTGCTGGCGATCGCGTCTGGATGAGGACGGGCGATCTGAGCCGACTTAGGACTCGGACTTGGGCTATCGCGGTCGATTGGTTTTAGCTATCTTTCGGTCTTGTACCTGCAAAAACAACATTGGCCGATCCCCCATGAAAACTTGGAGGTTTCGCTTTATTTGAGGAATCGTGCACAGTCGCGGAGATCGATGGACCGACCCCAAGACCGTGTCTTGGTGCGCGAAGACAATGAGTGTCTCGTGACTCACTTTATTATGAGGGTCCTCTGTTAGGCTGCGCCTCGCCTCGTATTTAAACGAAGGGCGTGCGGTCTCGGTCTAGAGGAGTCCTTGCGCGGGGCAGCGTCGGATGAATCAACTCCACGCCCGCGGCTTGTTAGCTCTGCTTCCACCTCGGCCAGCCATGGAGATGGCCGACCTCGACGGTGTACGTTGAGACGGGGATTGTGGCATGTGTCCACTGATTAATGTTGGAGAGCCCTCCGACTACGCCGGCCTCGTATTTAAACGAAGGGAGGGCGATCTCGGCCGAAAGGGACCTTGCATGGCCGAAGCAGCCGGTTCCATCGACTGCCAGGACCATGGCTTTATGATGTGCGGTGGAGGCGATCTTATGCCTTAGTCCGTCATGTTATATGCTGGACTGTAGATGGCGATCGTGTCCTCCGGACTGCGGATGATGTAGCGTGATGATCGGCGATCGGGCCGGAAGACGGCGATCGTCGCTCGGCTGCCGATCGCTTATTCGTAGGTCGATATTGGCGATCGGGCGGGAGATCGTCGTCCGGGTGCCGATCGCGCTGCTCACAGGCTAAGAAGAAACCTTTGCCTGGCCAGAAAATCTGCGGCTCTTGCCCGGAAGGCTGCGTAGGTCGTAGGTTGGGTCTTCGTAAGATGCCTGAACATAGGCGAAAAACCCTGAAAACCTCCTAGGACCGCGTAGAGGGCGGTCTCATCGCTTATGGGCTCGCCATTGAGGATGATTACGTCTACCCGGTCGATGTAGTCCGAGTCGGACTCTTCTTCTCCCTGCTTGATTTGCATCATGTGAAGGGGACCTTCGGGCCGGACGACCCTGGTGGCGAAGTACTCAGTGAAGCCGTGCGCCAGCTCGTTAAAGGAGCCAATGGACCGAGGTGGCAATGAAGTGTACCACCGGTGGGCGAGGTCGTCCAGTGTCAGAGGGAACATTCGGCATCTGGTCGCGTCAGATGCCCCACACCCGGTCATGTAGATGTTGAACTTCCTCAGGTGCACTTGGGGGTCCGATCGTCCCTCGTACACGGGTGTTGCGGGGGAGCGATCCTGTGCTGCACGGGGGCGAGCTCGATGTCGATCGTGAGCGGCTCGCTTGGCCCGGCGATCGTCTTCTTGGCGCCTGCCTTGGATTCCAGGAGCGCCTTCATGTCGTTAAGTTGACGTTGCATCGCAGCCATCGCCGTGGCTTGGTCGCTTGCAGATCGGCTTTGGGAGCAGGAGTCGAGGCGATCGTGTACCGATCTCCGGGCTCCGCTGCCGCCGGCCTCGGCAATTCGGCGAGGGGGAGCCAGACGGCTAGGCTGCCTTCTGGGAGTCGGGTAGGCCGAGCTCCTGGTGACGGACTCAAACTCCGCTGCCTCGTAGCCGGGCCGATCGCCCGTGAGCTGTCGGGTCACCGCCAGCGATCGAAGACAGAGGTGCCCCTGGCCGCGAGTGCCTCTTCCTCGCGGACGGAGCCTCTCGGCGATCGCCGCTGACGCCTTGAGCTCGCTTGGACTTCGGCGGACGGCCGAGGGCGATAGCAGAGGCGCGTTGAGAGCACTCCGTCGCTCCCGTAGACGGCCAGGCCCCTTCGATCTGCTCTTGGTTTGGAACCGATCGAGCGAGAGGCTTGGGCCGCCGTCCGTGGACGGATCGAGCGTCTCGACCGCGGCGCTACCTTCCACCATCGGGCCGTGGCTCGGATCGGGACGAGCAGGGGTTTGGCCGGCTGGACGGCGGCTTTCTTCGACGCGGAGGCGGAAGACATGATTTCTGAAGGATTTCTTTGAAGTGCAGTAAGTGTCACTTCAAGTATCTGCCCCGAGAACAGTGAGTGTTCTTCGGGACGGTAAGTATAAATAATCGAGGGTTGGATTGCCCTTCCTCTAGCGCCAATTGTTGTTGCCCAAAATATTTATCCGAAGATTAATATTGCTGGAAGACGGACAACAAACAACAATTGCGGGAGCACTTCCGAGAGAAGATAAATAATACAAGATTTGCCGGGTTTGTTAGGCCCGGGCTTGAATGCTCTCGCGAGATGTTATTAATACGAATATTCGTGGATACAAGTATTAATGAGAGAAATCTAAATACAATGAGTGTAAAAAGACTCTGTTAATCCGGATCTTGAGCGAAGCTAGGTGTTCTTCGTCCCCGCCGGATATCTGCTGGACGAGATAGGCCGGGAGAAGTAAGACCGAAAGATAGCTGTTGCAAGAGTTGGATGTTAGCCAAGTGTAAGTATTTTGCTTCGTATGGTGTGAAATGCGGGAATGCACTTTTTCCAAGTGCAGCCGCCCTCTTTATATAGGGTTGAGGTGCCTGTCTCCTAGTGGGCGATCGCCTTTCGGCATTTAATGTAATGGGGCGATCGTCCTAAAGGGCACATGGGCCGCCTCGCCAAAAGTCCATAGATCCAGTAGGCGGCTAGCCGAGTGGCCCAATGAGGAGCCGCACGCGTCCTAAGTACTCACAGGAGGTCCCACTTTGTTACTTTCGCGGACTTTGTCGTGGTAGGTGACAGTGTAGTCACATGTCTTGTCCGGCCTCCTTTCGCAGTCCTGGCCTGTTGGTAGGTGAGGTAGGTGACAGGTTTGTCAGCGCCTTTTGTGGATCTGCACGTGGGTGCTGTCCTGTTTGCTCGGCCTTGGCCGACTGGATGGCCATCGGCCAGTCACTGAAGGTCGGCAATGGTCGGTCACCAAGGGTCGATCGGCAGATGCCGAGAGAGGATCGTCCACTAGCCGATCGCCAGGAGTCGGTCGCCGAGTACCGAGTGATGATCGTATCTGAGGTCGATCGCTCGGCACCGGGACTTGTCCTGGGACCTTCAGTTGGCCGATTTAGCTTGTCCGCTGGGTTGAGGCTCGGTCGCCTGGTCGCTGCTCGGCAGATCTGCCTTGGCCGCTCGGCAGTAAGTCGGTCGCTCGGCCTCGGAGGCGATCGCCGGTCGGAAGGCGTTAAATCTTGACACAACACTAGAGACACTCACATCAACATTAATTTTAATCGACTTCTCCATCGGAGGGATCCAACTCAGATAGGATAGATTTTTCTTCAAATTTTCAAAATTTTGAGCTCTGAGCCAGGCCATGTAATAATTTACAATTAAAAGATCTGGATTTATAGGGTATATACTGTTGGGATTGAACACCATATCACACCGCCATTTCCATATGAACCAGAGAGCAGTGGAAAATAAATTTGCCCAA
Source organism: Orobanche coerulescens (assembly GCA_033398695.1). Taxonomy (NCBI): domain Eukaryota; kingdom Viridiplantae; phylum Streptophyta; class Magnoliopsida; order Lamiales; family Orobanchaceae; genus Orobanche; species Orobanche coerulescens. The sequence goes on from CM065810.1 coordinate 45,261,123, forward strand.
GGTACTTCAGATCTGCGTTTCGTCTTATATTTTAGGTTTCCCCTCATCCATATTTCGAAATCCCCTGAAAGAAAAAACCTCTTCAGTTTCTCAGTTTCTAAACCTCTCACACTTTTTTCGACTTATTACAATTCCTGAATAAGTGGTTCAAGTCTTGAATCGACCCATAACATAGATGACAACTAGGATTATCCGTAAGGTTTCTTCTCTGCCTTTGTTCATTCGATAAAATTTTTTCTCACATCATTAGCCAAATAAAATGCTTAATCTTAGGGGGAATCTGCATCTCCCAAATACTAGTCCAATTCCAGTCTTCCGTCTAGTAATTGTCTCTCTCTCTTTTTTTTTTTTTAACATATTGTAAGTAGATTTTATGGAGTAAATTAAATTTTTAGATTCTCCCCAGATAATTTTCTCTCCCCTCTATGAATTCTTGTTCACATACAAAGGTAATATCTTCCTAGCTAGTCACACTAGGAGTACTCTGCAGAGCTCTTCATAATTCCAGCCTCCATTGAGAACAACATCATTCTGCTTAGCTAGAGGAGCATCTTCAATCCAACGGTTTGTCCAAAACTTAGCTACTCTCCCATTGCCAATCTTCCACTTACTTCAATCTAAAACCACTTTTTTCCCACTTCCAAACCTTTCCAGATATGAGAAGCAGTGGGATCTGTTCTGCGTTTTTTGTCATAATGGTCATATCTCCCTTGATCATTCTAGCCGAGAGAGTATTCCCCTGCTGCTGAAATCTCCAGTAAAGTTTCCCCAATAGAGCTCGATTAGAATATCTCGTTCCTCTTATGCCAAGACCCCCTACGTCTTTTTGCATATATACTCTTTCCCATTTAACTAAGTGAATCGTTCTTTTCTGTGCTTCTGAACCCCATTGAAAATCCTGGTTTAATTTGTCCAACTTGTTGCAAATACTCACGGGGAACTTATAGGTTTGCATTTGGTAGATAGGAATAGAGGAAGTGACAAATTTTACTAAAGTGGCTTGCCCCACAAGATTTAAATATTTACTCTTCCAACCACCTAGCCTTTTTTGAACATTTTCAACAACTTCACTGAACATATCAGTAGTTACTCTAGAATGTAAAACAGGAACTCCCCAAGTATTTACCCAAATTAGTAGTGGTGGGGGAACCACAAATTTGAGCAATGTTGGAGGCTAAAGAATGACTGACATTTTTAGAGCAGTAAATGGCAGATTTTTCAAAATTAATCTTCTGACCCGAGACTCTACAAAAATTTTCCATCTTATTCTTCAAAATTCTAGTTTAGTTCTCACTAGCTTCAACAAACAACACTAGATCATCTGTGAAAAAGTATGGGAAATCTTCGAGCCATTTCCAATTTTTCTCTTCCACCCTTTGACTGATCATTCTAGATAAACCCTCTATAGCAAGAACAAATAGGTAGGGAGCAAAGGGATCTCCTTGTCTCACTCCACTCCTTGGGGGTAAACTCATGAGTAACTTCTCATTAACTATCACTACGCCATAAATGGCCTTCAGCAACACCCAAAAAAGTGTGCTCAAAGGGGTAAAAAGTATTGCTGAAAGCAAAAAAACATGCTACGGTAACAGTTTTTCGAAATTTGGTGGTGTTACAAAAACGTCCGCTACCATAGGGGTCTATGCCAACACTTTTAACTTTATGGTAACACAGGGAAAATGTGTTGCTACAGACTCCAATGCCTGCACTTTTTACCTCTGTAGCAACACCAATAAAAGTGTTATTGTATACCAATGGCAACACTAATATCTCTGTAGCAACACCCATAAACGTGTTACTGTAGACCAATGGCAACACCACTAATCCCTACCGTAACACCAGCTGCTGAAACACATTTTTATTTTGGCAACACCCTTTTCCATTATTGTAACATTTATTTTATGAACACTTTTTGTTCTGGTAATAGTTTAAACCATAATAAAACCATCCAAATAAACCATAATCAAATAACTTATCAAAGTTTTACATAAGCAAGGCTTTTCAAGCCATCCAAATAAACCACGACATCATCATCATTCGACATAAATAAACCAGTCAAAAGCTAACTTAAGTATCATAGAATAACTAACTTAGTGCCATCCAAAAGCTAACTTCAGTACCACCGCATTAATACAATCACAATCCGAAAACAATGCGAAAGATAACGTAAATACTAAGAAAGACTTAAATCCGGATTCTGGCCAGCCAATTTTTTCATCATCTATCGAACTTTTTGGTCAAGTTTCTCACCCATCTCTTGTTGAAGTTGAGCTCGAATCTTTGCAGTTAAGTCTGATATTCACTGATCTAGAACGGACATTGCACATGATGTTGAAGAAGACTTTGACTTCGATTCCTTGTTCTGAATAAGCCTCTCAATTAGCCAAGATGGGGTTGTGTTCCTTGCCACCATGAACTAATTTATTAGCAGCCTCAACACCTTCCTTTTCTAGAGCTTTCTCAACATCGACCTATAAAAAGAACGGAAAGTCAGATTCATACTTGGTAAATACTAGAAAAATCTTCTCCTGATTTATCCAAAAGTTTCTACATGCATGATCAACTCCAGATGCATCTATAAACCCACAATTCCTTCTACCACAATCAAAACCAAGCTGCAATTTTTAATTTATGAAAGATTATCGGATATGCTTCAAATTATTATTGCAAATTTACTAAGCTTCAAAGGGAAAATGATGCCAAAACTTGCAGAAAATGAGCCAGTGAAAAGTGCAAACGATAGTGAACAAGTTAGAATATGTCATTTCTATCTATGAAACAAAAATAAAGAACTACCAGGCTCGCAGATAACAGTGCATATAGATTGTAAGCCTGCATTTGTAATACCCTAAAAAATCATTAACTTAAACAGTTGTTAGAAAGTTCCATACCTCTGGGAGTTCCTTGGTTCAGTGTATTTCCAAGATATAAGATTGCCTTCATAATCTCTTTCAGTTTGAGGGATTTCCGGACCTAATGAATGATACAATGTAAAGTTACCAGGGGGTCTCCATAATAACATCAATATTCAGCAATATTCCAATTTTACCTCCTCACAAGCAGAATTTACTAGGTTCAAGCTTCTTTTGAAATCAGAAACCTGACATCAAATGCAAAATTAGATTACTGGGACATCATAGTAATACTTAAAGGTTCATGTAGATCAACCACACCTCAGAACTGAATTGAATCTTGAATAGAAAAACCCTTAATTTAGATTCCACTTGAGGCACCTTCATCAGCTCCAGGAAAAACTGAAAGATGGGAATAAAAATCCAAGAGCATACCCTCTTAGAAGATAAAAAACATCAATATGTTTAATTGAAAGCAGGGGAAACAGAGACAGAAAAAGGAAAGAGAAAGAAATCAATGTGTACATTGTTGTGTCAAGATTTAACACCTTCCGACCGGCGATCGCCTCCGAGGCCGAGCGACCGACTTACTGCCGAGCGACCAAGGCAAAGTATGCCGACCAGGAACCTGGCGACCGAGCCTTAACCCAGCGGACATGCTAGACTGGCCAACCGAAGGGCCCAGGACGAATCCCGGTGCCGAGCGATCGACATCAAGACGATCGCCTCTCAGTACTCGACGACCGACCCTTGGCGATCGACCGACTCTCGGCACCTGGCGACCTACCCTTGGCGACCTCCATCCACTGGCCGATGGCGACCTCCGAAGACCATCCAGGGACGACCGCCTCATGTCGATCACCACCGACGGACACCCAGTCGGCGAAGGCCGAGCCTCAAGACTGGCACCACGTGCAAGGGCCGAGACAAGATCCGCGAATCTCGGGCCATTGACCAAAGCCTGACAGATTCCTTCCACCAGCCGACAGGCCGCCGAAAGCTTGTCAGTAGGGCCACATGTTGACTGACTCCGGACACGTGATGGCTCCTTATTGGACCGCCCAGCTGCGGCAGCCTCTTCTTTGGACTTTAGCCCGACAGCCAGCATCTTATTTGGACTTTAGCCCGACAGCCCAGGAGATCGGCACATTATTATACTGGCCGGCAGGCGGTCGGCAGATTATTTTAATGGCCGGCAGGCGATCGGCCACTACAGGACAGGACCCGGCTGCCCCTATATAAACGAAGCCCCCTGCATTTGTAAACTCACGCTGCACTCTCTGACATTCTTGCAATACATACGCAATACAGGAGCAAACATCAAGCACTTGGCAAACATCCAACTCTTGGCAACGGCTTTCTTTCGATCTTACTTCTCCCGGCCTTTTCTCCTCGAGCAGATTATCGGCGGGACGAAGAACACCAAGCTTCGCTCAAGAGCCGGATTAACAGAGTCTTTTTACACTCATTGTATTTAGATTTCTCTCATTAATACTTGTATCCACGAATATTTGTATTAATAACATCTCGCGAGAGCATTCAAGCCCGGGCCTAACAAACCCGGCAAATCTTGTATTATTAATCTTCTCTCGGAAGTGCTCCCGCAATTGTTGTTTGTTGTCCGTCTTCCAGCAGTATTAATCTTCGGATAAATATTTTGGGCAACAACAATTGGCGCTAGAGGAAGGGCAATCCAACCTCGATTTTTATACCTACCGTCCCAAGAACACTCACTGTTTCTGGGCATACTTGAAGTGACACTTACCGCACTTCAAAGAAATCCTTCGTAAATCATGTCTTCCGCCTCGCGTCAAGAAAGCCCGATCACCTGGCCAAACCCTGCTCCGGCCCCTGGGCCCCGAGCCACACCGATGATGGAAGGTAGCCGCCGGCGTCGAGACGCCGATCCGTCCCTCGACGGCGCCCAAGCCTCTCGCTCGATTGGTTCCGAACCAAGGAACGATCGAAGGGCCCCGCCGCCCCACAGAGCGACGGAGTGCTCTCAACGCGCCTCCGCCTACCGCCCCGGTCTCTCGCCGAAGATCAAGCGGAAGCTTAAGGCACTACCGCCGAGCAAGCGCCAGGAGGCTCTCGCCCGCAACAAGAGGCGCTCGCCTGGGCACGTCTGTCTTCGATCGCTGGCGGCCGACTGGCGACTCGGCGATCGGCCCGGCCTGCCTACGAGACGACGGAGTTGGTGTCCGTCACCAGAGCTCGGCCTACCCGGCTCCCACAAGACGATCCAGCCTCGGCTCCCGCCGCGATTCCCGAGATCGGCAGCGGTGGGGTCCGGAGGCCTGCACACGATCGCCTCGGCCCCGCTCCCAAAGCCGATCCGCAAGCGGCCGAGCCGCGGCGATCGCCGCAATGCAACGTCGGATCGACGACATGAAGGCGCTCGCAATCCGGCGGCGCCGTGAGGACGATCGCCGCCGAGCGAGCCGCCGCGATCGACATCGAGCTCGCCTTGGCAGACACGATCGCCCCTCCTCGTACACCCGTGTACTGGGGCGATCGGACCCCCAAGCACACTGCACAAGTTCAACATCTACATGACCGGGTGTGGGGCATCGGACGCGACCAGTGCCGAATGTTCCTCCGACACCGACGACCTCGCCACCGGTGGTACACTTCATTGCCACCTCGGTCCATCGCTCTTTAACGAGCCGGGCGACGCCTTCACGGAACACTTCGCCACCGTGGTCGCACGGCCGAAGGTCGCCATCGCATGATGCAAATCAGGCAAGGAGAACAGAGTCCGACTCGGACTACATCGACCGGGTTGACGTGATCATCCTCAACGGCGAGCCCGTAAGCGATGAGACCGCCCTCTACGCCCCCCAGAGGTTTTCGTGGTTTCTCGCCTATGTTCGGGCATCTCACGAAGACCCCGCCGACGACCTACGCAGCCTTCCGGCTAGAGCCGCAGATTTCTGTCTGTGCAAAGGCTTCTTCTCGGCCAGAGTAGATCGGCCGCGCCGTACGACGACCTCCGCCTTCCACCCGATCGCTACTATCCGGAAGAGCCGGAGGACTCGCCACCGCCACACCCAACATTCTAAATAAGGGATCTGCTCCCGCCGATCGCCGATATCCGACCTACGAATAAAGCGATCGGCCGCGAGCGGCGATCGCGATCATCCGCCAGATCGCAACATCATCGGAACCCGGTGGACATGATCGCCATCTACATCCAAAGATATAAACATGACGGACTAAGGCATAAGATCGCCTCCACCGCACATCATAAAGCCATGGCCCCCGGCCGATGGAACCGGCCGCTTTGGTCATGCAAGGTCCTTTCGCCGAGATCGCCCGCCTTCGTTTAAATACGAGGCCGAGGCCGTAGTCGGAGGGCCCTCCAACATTAATCAGTGGACTCATTCCACAACCCCGTCTCAACGTACACCGTCGAGGTCGGCCATCTCCATGGCTGGCCGAGGTGGAAGCAGAGCTAACAAGCCGCGGGCGTGGAGTTGATTCATCCGACGCTGCCCCGCGCAAGGACTCCTCTAGACCGAGACCGCACGCCTTTCGTTTAAAAACAAGGCGAGGCGCAGCCTAACAGAGGACCCTCATAATAAAGTGAGTCACGAGGCACTCATTGTCTTTGTGCACCAAGACACGGTCATGGGGTCGGTCCATCGATCTCCGCGACTGTGCACGATTCCTCAAGCAAGCGAAACCACCAAGTTTCTATGGGGGATCGGCCAATGTTGTTTTTTGCAGGTACAAGACCGAAAGATAGCTAAGCCAATCGACTATGATAGCCCAAGTCCGAGTCCTAAGTCAGCTCAGATCGCCCGTCCTCATCCATACATGATCACCGGCAAGAACCACCTCGCCCCATGTCTTCAACATAGGAGCAAGCTGGGAGGCAATTGTTGTGTCAAGATTTAACACCTTCCGACCGGCGATCGCCTCCGAGGCCGAGCGACCGACTTACTGCCGAGCGACCAAGGCAAAGTCTGCCGACCAGGAACCTGGCGACCGAGCCTTAACCCAGCGGACATGCTAGACTGGCCAACCGAAGGGCCCAGGACGAATCCCGGTGCCGAGCGATCGACATCAAGACGATCGCCTCTCAGTACTCGACGACCGACCCTTGGCGATCGACCGACTCTCGGCACCTGGCGACCTACCCTTGGCGACCTCCATCCACTGGCCGATGGCGACCTCCGAAGACCATCCAGGGACGACCGCCTCATGTCGATCACCACCGACGGACACCCAGTCGGCGAAGGCCGAGCCTCAAGACTGGCACCACGTGCAAGGGCCGAGACAAGATCCGCGAATCTCGGGCCATTGACCAAAGCCTGACAGATTCCCTCCACCAGCCGACAGGCCGCCGAAAGCTTGTCAGTAGGGCCACATGTTGACTGACTCCGGACACGTGATGGCTCCTTATCGACCGACCGCCAGTGCAGCCTCTTCTTCGACTTTAGCCCGGAACAAAGATCTTATTTGGACTTTAGCCCGATGACCAGAGATCGGCACATTATTATACCGCCGGGCAGCGGTCGGCAGATTATTTTAATGGCCGGCAGCGATCGGCCACTACAGATGTGACCCGGCCGCCTATATAAACGAAGCCCCCGCATTTGTAAACTCACGCCGCACTCTCGACATTCTTGCAATACATACGCACACAGGAGCAAACATCAAGCACTTGGCAAACATCCAACTCTTGGCAACGGCTTTCTTTCGGTCTTACTTCTCCCGGCCTTTTCTCCTCGAGCAGATTATCGGCGGGACGAAGAACACCAAGCTTCGCTCAAGAGCCGGATTAACAGAGTCTTTTTACACTCATTGTATTTAGATTTCTCTCATTAATACTTGTATCCACGAATATTTGTATTAATAACATCTCGCGAGAGCATTCAAGCCCGGGCCTAACAAACCCGGCAAATCTTGTATTATTAATCTTCTCTCGGAAGTGCTCCCGCAATTGTTGTTTGTTGTCCGTCTTCCAGCAGTATTAATCTTCGGATAAATATTTTGGGCAACAACATACATACCTGTGTAGTATACTCAGTAGTCAGTTCTGTGTCACTGTGTGTGTATATACAAAAGAGTGTGTGTGTATGTATAAGTGGGTGTAAGTAGCAGAAAAGAACGATTGTGAGACGAAATAAGGCTCCTGGTCGCGATTAGGTCAATTATGTGCAGCTGGGTCGGTTTTTATTTTATTTCTGCACCAGTCGAGTGACTGGGTCGCCTAGTCGACCCAGTCGACCAGTCGAGCCCCAGTCGCTCGAAAGTCTCACAAAAAGCAAGTCGAGGTTCCATGTTGACCTCTCCAGCTCAACTGCTCGACTAGTCGCGACTAGTCGAGCAACGTGATAACCATGGTCATGAGCAAAATTAGATATGTTTCGGAGATAGTAATGTATGTAATCATTGGGTTTAATTTAGGTTTTTTAGGTTTTAATTTTGTATAACTCCAAGGCAGAAACGAGGATTGCACATTAGATATGTTTCAGAGATAGTAATGTATGTAATCGTTGCTCCCAATTGAGATGTAAAATATGGAGTTTGAAATAAGATCATAAGCTGCATCCTCTCCCTTGCTAAGAATAAGCTGCTGAAATGTGTCCATAAACTGCTGAACTTGCTGAGTGAGAGAGATATGTTGCCCATGTGTGAAATTTCAATGTAAGATGTCAAATTGGAGAAACATATAATACGGTCAATAAACAGAACATGACGAAAATAAACAATTTACATTTTACCCTAAAACAGAATTAAAGCGTTCATAGGCACCGAAACCTTAGTTTTGGCATAAGAATTATGAACTATGGAATGCAGTTGAAATTTTGAGAAAAAAAAAAATCGAAGCAAATAAACTAATGAGGCCAATCGTATAAAACTGAGTTACATATACGAACATGTGAAAAATTTGAATAGTATGCATTGCCTTGTACCATTGAACATGAGTAGGTCTCATATGAGACGGTTTTACAGATCGACGGATCCCCTAAAACCAAATTTTAAAATTAAAAAAAAAGTATAAAAAATAGAAATCTCTAGAAAAAAACTAAAATATGGACCCCCAAAAAAACTGAAAATAAACCTAAAAACTGAAAAAAGGAAATCCTAAAAGAAAAAAAAAAGAAAATCCCTGGAAAAATTAGAAGAACTAAAAAACCGAAAAAGAATACAAATAAAAAACTAAAATGGGCGCATTTGACCCGACCCATCGTACAGAATAGAGTGTACGACGGTCTTATACTAAGTTTTTGCCATTGAACATTCACTCAATACATATAACTCTACAACTAACCGAATCTAAGAAAGAGTAACCAATAACGGCTTGAAGTTTGATTTATATTAAGAAGTTCATAAAAGAATGGTGCAAAGAGAAAATTCTCTACCAATTCAGATCCACTTGAAAAGATTATCCCAGCACCGGCAGAAGCGTAATTCACCCCTCGAATCATATCATCAACAGAACTCGTCTGCCCAAGATAGCTCGGCACGAACGGCAACTCAAGTCGCAATGCTGTTCGCAAAAACTATTGTATTAAAGAAACAAAAACAAGAATAAGGGTAAAAAAAAATACTATACAAGAATCCTTCTGTTCTAACCACCCAAAACATCAAGAGACTGAAAAAAAGCCCATACACTTCAAGTAAATAAAATGCAAATCCTCGTTTCTGCATTGGTCATGACAAGAAACGCAAAATTAAAAATAGGGTTTATACAAAATTAAACCTAAAAAACAAGCTCCAAAATTAAAAAATAGGGTTTATACCTAATTGATATCGTTAAACAAGCTTCAATAATCGTGAGGAGAAGCCCCAATCGAAACCGTTGTGTAGAAGCCCCAATTCAAACACAACTGCCGCGATGACGCCCTTCCTCGCACCGCCGCTGGGCCGGTCGGAGACCTTGGCTCCTTTTATTACGCTGGAGACTAGTCTTTGAACCATGTTGAGCGCAATCGCGCTCCGATCGACGGTGGAGAACCAACGGTACTTCATCCGTCGGACTCACGATGTGCTGGAAGAAAAAAAAAATTCTCGCTGTCGGGCAGAGATGGAGTGAGAGAGAGTGAGGTGGGGGCAACGTCGATAGGGATATTATATCCTATCATTTTGACCAGAATTTTATTTTTGTCCCTATATTTTTAATTCTTTCAATTTGACCCCAATCAATTCTAATTTTTTTTTTAGATCCGATCCCATAAGCCTTTAAATTAAATCAAATCCTATCATTTTATACTAAATTTTTATGTTAGTTTCATAAAATTTATGTTTTCTTATGAGAATTTACTATTTATATATACTCCTATTTAAATTGTAGGATTCGAGAACCAATGGCTAGATAGGATCTATTCATAAGCATCAAACATTTTTCATTCAAGTCATCTCAATTTCAGCTTTTAAGTTCCGCAAATATTTTACAAAATGTTAGTTTCGTAACGACTTTAAATATTTACAGGTTTTCCTTATTTTAAAAATATATTCATAAAATACTATTAGAAAAATCGGGTCGTTATAATTTTTACAGATTTTTTCTTATTTTCCGCTTATTTTTTTCTTCCCTTGTAACGGTTTTTTTAAAGATCAACGGTAACACCTAATTTGGTGTTACCATAGATACTATGGCAACACTGGTTACTATCAACTGTAACGATTAAAAAAAGTGTTAGCGTAGATCAATTTTAAGGTATCTATGCTAACACTTTTGCTTGTAACACTAACATCGAAATAAACGTTGCTGAATGTCATTTGTGGCGTAGTGTATGTTGGGGTATAAGGGTTTTTATGGAGATCCGGATTTTCCAATGGATCGTGTAAACACTTTTCGAACTGATATTTCTACCCTATGCCCGGGTTACAAGAAATTCAGCCTAGGATAATCCAATGGAACACTTACGAATCTAGGCACAAAAACGTAAGCCAAATTGCTAGAGAATTCTGGGTTTGATCGAAAAACAGAGAGCTAAGAAAAGGCTTATGTAAGACTCAATAGGAGAGTCTTATTTATACATGTCGATTAGGGTTTCATTGGGTCGATTTTTAGGTTTTACAAGAGCGGCGCCGTCATTAGTGATCCGAAATTAGGGTTGATGGATGGTTTACCAAAATTGACGAAATTAGTCAATTTTACCATAGTCTCCCTCTAAATTTTGGAAATATCACTGCCCCCGGACCCCCGACATAATCGTACCGGCTTATAATTCGATCTTATATATGTGTGCACTCCGCACATACCCGAACATATATTAGAATACAAATTATAAAACCCCTTAGCTCACATATTAGTTCCAATTACACAAAATGAATGGTGACACTAAAATCACCAACAGTGTATAGCCGTGTAATTCACAGTAGTAGAGATGCACAATTAATAATTTCCAAAATTCTTCTTCTAAAACCCAGCTCCCATAAAGAGCCATGATCTGACCCCAATCAAGCCTGTCATATGCCTTGGAGAAATCCACCTTCTAAATCATATATCCCTTCTTCCCCTTATGACTCCTCAGCTTGTGAACAATTTCCTGCGATAGAACGATATTGTCAGTAATAAATCTGCTTGGGATGAAACTGGTTTGGGTTAGGTTGATGATTTTGTGGAGAATAGGTCTGATTCTGTTCACTAAAACTTTAGTGAGGACTTTATACAGTGTGTTGCATAGATTAATAGGTCTCAGGGAACTCATAGATGTAGGACTGTTCACATCAGGAACCAGAGTGATGAAAGTGTTATTTAGGTTAGGTGGAAATGAGAGAGAATGGAAAATACCCTGGATCATGCAAATAATATCTCTACTGCAGGTTTCCCAATTTTTTTGATACAGAAGAGCTGGGGTAACATCAGTCCAGGGGCCTTTAGGGGGCCAAGAGAGGTAAAGTGTTAATTACAACAATACTGTGCGGTCCCTCTTTGGAACTAATGAAACACTCATTTTCATCAAAAAGCCATTCTATTTTGTTCCTCCTTCTGATTTGAGTAAATAAGTGAAAAAATTTCGAATTCCTGTCACATTCTTTTAACCAAGTAATTCTAGATTTTTGATGCCAAAAAGTCGCTTCCTGGTCTAGAATTTTGTTGTACTCATTTTGCAGAACTTTGCTCAAATTTTGGAGGAATGGATTGACAGGAAAATCAGACGCTTCATAGATACCTTTGAGTCTTCCAATAAGTCGTCTCTTCTTAACAAACAGGTTACCAACCTTCTGCTTATTCCATTTGCTAAGATCAGTCATAACTTTCTGGATTTTGCTCATCAAATCAATGTTGTTCAGGTTCCATGCTTCACTAAAAATCTCCTTGAAGTCTTCCTCAAGTAACCAGAAAGCTTGAAATCTTTTCTTTGGGGTTTCATATTCGGTCTCGGGATATGGGAAGAAAACATATCCAACAGTAAAGGATTGTGATCGTAAGAAGTTCTCGGCACATGAGTAGTAAACGCCTCAGGGAAAAGGCTTCTCCAACTCTGATTACACAGCCCCCTATCAAGCCTCACCCTAATAGGAGTATTATCCGCATCCGTTCTATAGTAGGTAAACACATGTCCAATGTAACCAGATTAATAAGACCATTTCTCAAAATCCAGTCATTAAAACAGTTGATTCAAAATGAGCTCTTCTGCCGCATTTCTCTGAAGCGGTAGTGATTTTATTAAAATCGCCACAAATCATCCAAGTTAAATCAATAGCATTAGTCATCTAATCAAGAAGAGTCCACAAATTTCTTCTCAACCCGGTATTAGGACTAGCATAAATAGCCGTGAGGAGCCATTTTTTGCTATCCTTAGACATCATCATAGTAACAACTTGGATCCGAATGCAGAATGTGAACATCTACCCTAGAGCTGTCCCACAGGATCCAAATACCTCCAACAAAACCTCTCGCATCTTTAATATGGTACTTATCGAGCCTTAACTTTTAAACTGTATTAACAGCTTCGTCTCCACTAATCCCTGGTTCAAAAATAACAATAACATCAATTTAAAGATTTTCCTAAAAGTCTTTATTTCATTAGGAAAGGCTCGAGCCGCAGCACGTTTGACATTGCAGAAGAAGCACTTCATTATTAATGATCAATAAAAGGGGAAAGGAGAACTTACCTTACTGCTCCATATTAGAGGCATCATCCCTTGAGGAATCTTCAGCATTTTATTCCAGGTTAGATATAACCCTAAATCTAGCAGTACATATAAAAACCTCAATTAAATTGCCAAACTAAACAAAGTGAATTATAGCATAAATAAATTTACTCAATAACATAAAAATAATTCAAGGGAAATAAGTCAAGAATATGCTACGGGATTAAAATATAAATAATATAGATACGAGTTCAAACATCTCTAAGAACTGGAATAAAGAATTTACCCGGACATGACGGCTTGAAAAGACATAGAATTGTTCATAAATAATAAGAGATGAAACAGATGAAGTATATCTAGTTTCCTACTCGGTTGCGATGATGCTCCTCCGTCCGCCTTGGTGATGCCATTTTCACTTGTGTTGGCTCGATGGTGGGAGATTTAGATGTAGGAAAAATTAAGATGTGGAGAGATGTTTAAGATGTGATATGGATGTGATGATTGATGTGATGATAGATCTCCTTTTAGCTTCTTTGGTCTCCTTATATAGGTGTGAGCGGTCTCCATCATTGGTATGAGTTATTAGGGTTGTGTTTAATTCTTTTCTTAGGTCCCAAGTAAATAAATCCCGAAATTGAATCTGCACTGGGTGTCGGGTTTGACACTGGGTAACCCAGTGTCAGCGGCTGCAACAAGATTTAAGGCCCAAGTTCCAATTAGGTGCCCGTCTGATGGCCCAAATAACTCCTCTAACTCCAAAAATATAGTAAATACCTGAAACAAGCAACAAAAACCACTTGATGAAGTAAATTGCTTCCATAAATCAAAAAGGTAGAAAAATAATATATGTGCTAAAATAAATAATATAAAATTATGCAATTACCAAATAAAATTACTTAATATTTTCTGCCTATCAAATTTCATTGCTACTCAAGAAACCCTAACCCAGATAGCCATACTACTAATTTTTCCCTCCATTGGGTTATAATTAGGTTTCCACTTCTGAAGTACACGATAATTACCTGTTATACTCCACGGCCCTCCAGTCAAAACATGATCTCGGTCCTCTTCACCTTTAAATCTAGCCATAAAATAATTATTTTCGAGGTCTATAACTTGGTTCTCATGAGATTATACGGGTATGATCTACCCACCATTTTAATGATGATAGCCTCAAGCCAAGGTTTGTAGAGCTCAGCCAACACATCATCCTTAATCTGGATATCAAAGCCCCTCTCTTCCTCTATGATGATGCAGTCTTCTCTTCTCACTGCAAGAAAAAACGCAATCAGACAACACTAATCAGACAACAGTCGGCCGAAAAAGTGTTGGTTGAAATTAACAGATAACGATTTATTTTTATCCTCGAAAAAGTATTGTGTAATCCAAGTACATTACAACGGTTTAAAAACCATTGTCTAGAAAAACCAATCAGACAAGGCTTTTTGTCAGTGGTGTTGTGCAAACTCGAAGGATTAGACAACCGTTTTAAAAATATATTGTGGGAATTAGCTTAAGACAATGCCATGTTAAACCGTTATTGAAATAATACAAATATTTTTAACTATGCTTGTTGTATTAGATTTCACACAACGTGACATAAAACGAGTTTGTATATTAAACCGTTGTCTTCAACACTTTCATACAAGCTTTTGTAAATTTACATTGTTGTCATAAACTTATTTATACAAGCGTTTTACAAATAAACGGTTGTCTGCTGTGACAGCACGTGATTGGTGGAAAAGCTTTCACCTGGATTGTTGAGGTGGCGAAATAAAAGCCCTTGATTGAAATTTAGAAGTTTCTTATTTTTACCCTACTAAAATCTCAAACCAAATTAATTTTTAATTTTTTGAAAATTGGGGAACATCAATAAATAAGATATATCTTGACATTCGTACGGTTGAATCGTCGATAAATATTTTTTAAAAAATAGAAACAATAATTAGTGAAAAGCACTAATTAATGTACTAATCAATTTAGTAGTGGTTTGGTAAGATCTCAAATCAAATTAATTTTTTATTTTTTGAAAATTTGGGAACATCACTCAGTTAGATATATCTTGACATCCGTACGGTTGGATCGTCGATAAATATTTTTAAAAAAATAAAAACAATAATTCATGAAAAACACTAATTACTAGTACTGTCAATATAGTAGTGGTTTGCTAAGATTTCAAACCAAGTTAATTTTTATTTTTTGAAAATTTTGGAACATCACTCAATTAGATATATGTTGACATCCGTACGGTTGGATCGTCTATAAATATTTTTAGAAAAATAGAAACAATAATCCGGGACAAAGCACTAGTTACTAGTACTAGTCAATTTAGTAGTGGTTTGCTAAGATCTCTAATCAAATTAATTTTTTATTTTTTGAAAATTTGGTAACATCACTCAATTACATATATCATGACATCCGTACGGTCGGATCATCGATAAATATTTTTTAAAAAATAGAAACAATAATCAGTGAAAAGCACTAGTTAATGTACTAGTCAATTTAGTAGTGGCTTGGTAAGACCTCAAATTAAATTAATTTTTTATTTTTTGAAAATTTTGGAACATCACTCAGTTAGATATATCTTGACATCCGTACGGTTGGATCGTCGATAAATATTTTTAAAAAAATAGAAACAATAATCCGTGAAAAGCACTAGTTACTAGTACTGTCAATTTAGTAGTGGTTTGCTAAGATCTCAAACCAAGTTATTTTTTTATTTTTTGAAATTTAGGAACATCACTCAATTAGATATATCTTGACATCCGTACGGTTGGATCATCGATAAATATTTTTAAGAAAATAGAAACAATAATCCGGGACAAAGCACTAGTTATTAGTACTAGTCAATTTAGTAGTAGTTTGCTAAGATCTCTAACCAAATTAATTTTTTATTTTTTGAAAATTTGGGAACATCACTCAATTACATATATCTTGACATCCGTATGGTTGGATCGTCGATATATATTTTTAGGAAAATAGAAACAATAATCCGTGAAAAGCACTAGTTAATGTAATAGTCAATTTAGTGGTGGTTTGCTAAGATCTCAAACCAAATTAATTTTGTATTTTCTGAAAATTTGGGAACATCACTCAATTAGATATATCTTGACATCTATACGGTTAGATCGTCTATAAATATTTTTAGAAAAATAGAAACAATAATCCGTGAAAAGCACTAGTTAATGTATTAGTCAATTTAGTGGTGGTTTGCTAAGATTTCAAACCAAATTAATTTTGTATTTTTTGAAAATTTAGGTACATCACTAAATTAGAAATATCTTGACATCCATATGGTTGGATCGACCATGAAAAAGAGAAAGAGAAAGAAAATATTGCTTTTTAACGATTCACCTTTTAGTGAAGATATTTTCAATCAAGAAAATGAATACATGCCAGCTGCTGGTTATAGTGAATATGCTGAAATGGAATCATCAACTCGGAAGAAGATTTCCAGTTGTTGAAAACGGTACTAATATGCAATACACCTTTTTTTTCTCATTTTTTTTAACTTCTCTACTCCATATTTTGATGTTGTACATTTGGCTTTGAATATTTCGGAGTCTGCTAGGTTAAGGCCTCTGGTGCGCTATGCTGCCATGAGCTATTTCAATCGCTATGCTTCGAGCTAGATGACATCCCGGTAAATAAACACTACTAAAAAAGAGCTATAATAGCTTCATATTTTTAGCTTCACAAAATGAGGTGAAGTTAAAGAAATATTACCGACAGTATTATTACACAAATGCGTCACATGTAAGACGCCTTTAGGTCCATTGCTTATAATTCTTGATATACGAGGTGGTATCAGGTGGGAACATGAGGAAGCCTGGTGGCCTTTTTGGAAATTAAGATGTCAGCAAACACACGTTGATCTTACATTCTGGGTTTACTGAAACTGGCCTTATAACTACTCAAGTTTATAATAATTTTTGTTTATGTCTTACTTTAAGCTGCCTGCTCAATTGCAATTTTTACCAGCTGAGACTTGTGAGCATTTTATTTGTTATGCCGTTGTACATTAGGCTAATATTTCCCAATAATGCATTCTTATATGTGGCGGAGGGATGCCTTTATACTATTGGGAGTTTACTACCACGATAGCATCAAGTGTTGCATGCAGGACTGGTATCGTTTCTATTTCAGTTTTCTTTTGTGGCCCTTTAATAAACTCCAAATTACTGGTTGATCATGCAGCTTTTGTGTAGCCTTAAAGGTGCCGAAAGAATCTACTGCTGCCGAAAATGAAGATGAATCTACAAGCGAAAATGAAGGCAATGTTGAAGATAAAGGTGTGCTGAAGTTGACCAAAGCTATAAGGTGGGCAAAGTTAAAGAGATTGAAGAAAGAAACAAAGGAACGAGAGCTCTAATGATAGGATTTATTTTTAATTTTTTAATATCAATTATTGTTGTTGTAATAAATGAATGGTTGATTGTTATTGTTGAATGAAATGTTTTTTTTAGTTCATATTAATTTTTGTTTATTTGATTTTTTGGTTATAATTCATATAATTTGAAATAGGTGCAACATGAAAAAAATAAAAATAAAATATAATTGTCTAAATGAGTAGTTTTAATGCAAATAAAATCATTGTATGATCTGTCATTAGGCAATTAGGTAATTTTAAGAAACCATTGTGTTTATGAAATCTTAACAACATATTCAAAATAAAAAACAATTGTGTTTGATAAATTCTAACAACATGTTTTAATTGAACAACACTTGAGTTATAAGCAAACAGACAATGGACAAATTCTACAAAAATATTGTGTAATTTTCGTTCTGACAAGTGTGTATTGTTCTAAAACTATTGTGTAGAATCCCAAACAACAATGGTTTCTAAGTGGAGTGTTGTTGTTTCTGGCTATTACACAACAGTGTTTAGAGATGATGTCGTTGTCTCTCACGCTTTCACACAACAAATTCTGTACCGTTGTCTGATGCAGGTAAGAGACGGCGTCTCAATAGACAACGGAAAAATAGGGAGTTAGACAACGGGCAAAAACTGTTGTCTGATGCGCTTTTTTTTTTTTTTTTTTTTTTTGAGGAGTTGATTTCTCCCCCACAGACCGGTCACTGCGGGGAGATAAACGAGGATGTGCGCAATGGGCGAAATGCGAGAGGCCGCGATATCGACTCTCAAAGACATTTCCACAACAAGGTGAGGAAACTGCACCACACAAGAATCGAACCGCGGTTGCCGGGGATGATATCCCACGTCATCTCAGCCTTAACCACTAGGCTATGCCCTCTGATGCAGTTTTTCTTGTAGTGTCTAATGGTCACTTTGCTAGGATCTCTTAGTTAGGGTTAGGATGTTTATTACTCTTCACTGTTTGAGCAAATGATAGTTTATTTGTTGCAGGAACCGTAACTTCAAATTCAGGACTAGAGAATCAGATCTCATCTTTCAGTTTTAATTCCATTAAGAAGGTTGAAAGAATGCTCAGCAATGAGGTCATTCACTTGATCAGGAGGTGTTGTGGGTTCAGGAGTCCGTTTGGCAGGAGCGACAGTAGAAAACGTAGGATCTGATGCGGCCATTTCCCCCCGGTGGCTAGGGTTTTTCTAGCACTCTAATGGGGTTAAATTTTTTTTCTTAAACTAACATTCAAAATTTTATTTTCCCACTTCTCTACCTACGTTCTCAATTTAGAATTACCACCCAAGAAATTTGTACAGACATTCAACTTTTTATTCTATATCTCTCTATCCACTTTCTCTCTCCAAAATTATCACCATAAGTAATCGGTATCAACATTCAGCTTTTTACTTCCCGACTTCTCTGCCCACTTTCTCTCTCAACCCCAAGTAATTGGTACAAGCATTCAACTCTTTACTTCCTCATCTATCTACTCAAAACGACCCACACTAACTACCTAACCTAAACTATCTTATATCATATTAGTACTTATAAATTACGGTGAAATTTCGGCAGAGTTTCCCCTAAACTAGTACCTATCCCAAAACCTTTGACATAAAACTAACACAAGTATCACATAGAGACATCTAGTCTCAATCCGAATCAAACTCATGATATCAATATCCCCGTAGCTATAACTACAAGTGATTAGTAAACAATAAAACTTCGAGCTTCCCAAATCACTCACTTATTTATTTTATATTATGATATTTAAATAACCTCACAGGTTACATAAACATACTAAGTGAACTTAAAGTACCCATCACACCATCAATGACACTCGAACATATGAGTACATTACTACAATACATATTTATAAAGCAAGTTTCAGAAACAAGAACGAAAATATGTTAAGCCCATGGTTAAGCCCGATAGGTCGTCATCCATGTACGTCGACCCTCAGCAGCAGTGAAACTCCAACCCATCCAGCGAGGGAACTGTAACACACTCAGAATCAAACCGGGAATATTACACGCCACAGACCCTCTCCGTGAGGATCCACCAGGCTAGACATCGAAACCACGCAATAAATTACATACCGACATGATAAAATACCAAATACGTAGACCAACTTGGTCTTTCATCACAAACATACAAGTTAAAATGCACATTTATACCTCGACTCATACCCATGCATGGGTAAAATACACTCTCAAACCAAAAATACGACAGAAGAAAGACCATACACAAACTCTGACTGACTGCATCCAACACTGGCCTTCGTGTGATTAGTGTCATTCGCCTTCCATCATCCTTCGCGCCGATCCTGTGTTTTGCTCCCAAACCTGCATGTACTTGGATGCAAAAACAGACATCCACCCCCCGAATACTCGGGGGTTAGCAAAACTCCACTGTTTTGCTAGTACAAATATAAAGTGCAAATACGAGCCATACAAAACACATTCCGAGAATACAACAAAAGACTTCCCAAGATATTTTGATAATTAAAATAGTTCAAGTCTTGAAAGTAAAACGAAACAAGTAAGCACTTTGCAAACACTTCCAAATCTCGGGAGTTTTGAAAACATTTGTGATTGAAAAGTTCTTAATTCTACCAAAGCCACTTAGGGTCACCGCCCCAAAGTTCATTTTCCAAAAATGCAAATCCGATTAACAAAACACGGGGTTCACAACCCAATTCATTCCAGTCACAAAACACAGGGTCCACGACCCAACCATTTCGATCACCAACACAGGGTCCACGACCCGATCATTCCGATCACCAAACACAGGGTCTACGACCCGTTCATTCACTTCAATTCACTTCCAAAAATACATTACACATAACACATTATCTTTATGCCATTTTAGCCAAACACCAAGACTCGATATATAATGTCTCTCGACTCCAAGCACAAGCATTGTGATACTCCGGACATATCACAATTAATCAACAGTACAAACATTCTGGCAATTCTCGCGACCCGGTCCGGCCCTCAAGCCACCAAGTCCCTGTGTGCCCCGTCGAGCAATCCCCAGGTGAGAATGCCCACTCGAAGTAACTCTCGCGACCCGGTCCAGCCGCTAAGCCACCAGGTCCCCGTGTGACCCCGTCGAGTCAATCCCCGAGTGAGAGTACCCGAGAAAAACCTTACAACTCTCATCAATTCACATTTCCAAAACCGCAATCCTCAAGAGTCAATCACAATATATATAGTCGAGGTATTTTGCTAAAATGGCCATATTATCCAACACATACTCACGACCCAAAATTAATACTGTCCACAAAGAAACACACTTATCTCAACAACACCGAACGACACAACCAATATCACACAACTCATATACCCACCGATAACCATATGAATCCACGCATAATTTATAACAAAAGGATTTAACCATAAATTACCGACGATATATTCACACATAATGACATCACCCGAAGGTAGGGAGATCCTATACTCAACACTAACACACATAGCCAAATAAGCACATTAAGTCCCGAACACAAGAGTTATCTTTTAGGAAAACCATGATGGTAAATATACCGATTCTTTAGAAAAATGGTTGTAAACAATTCGTTTAGCACATATCGTCAATTATCAACCATCATATTCACAAAACATGTAATGTATGGGCAAGATACTTGCCTCGATATTCGATACCGTACACTCTAACGAACATAGCTCAATCGAGAAACCTCGAACGCCCACAACTCTCCGGCGGAAACGACGGTAACATACCCAATCGGGAAACGGCGAACGAAAGGGTTCCGAATCGAGTTCTTCGCACGGAACCTGACCCTAACATAATACCGTGAATAAATTGACGATCGAACGAGGAAGAATAATCGTAGAACGCCCGAATCCCCTTTGTGACATTTTATCGAACACTTTCAAGGTGTCGATTAGAAACTCAATAAAACGATGAATCCTCGGCAATCCAACTGTGGAAAAACAAGGGATTCGATATAACACCACTTAATAATCATCAATCCATCACTATACTAAGTTACAACGAATCAAACGGACGAAATCAACAAAATCCCCAGTTTTTCCCAAAACTAGGATTTTAGGAAAACTAACCTTGATTCGCTGGATTGAAGGATGTTATGGAGTGATTAATCGATGATATGAGCTCCCAAACTTCGTGGATTCATTGCATAACAACATGCCTTCATGATCTCCAAGGATCCAGCCGCGGAAGAGAAGGGAAGAAATAGGAAAAAATGACTGAAACTCGACTGCTCGGTCATATTTATACTGGTGCAGCCTAGCGTGCGCTAGACTGCCGCGCTAGCGTGCGCTAGCGGGCGGTCATAGTCGAGAATGTTCGGACGGGACCCGCCATCATGCGCTGAACACGTGCGCTGTCGGCTCGGGCCACAATCCAGAGACTTCCTGGCTCGGCCAGGTAGCGTGCGCAGCCTTCCGGTCGTAGCGTGCGCAGTGTCCGACAGTAGCGTGCGCTACCTGCCGATCCTCCAAGTCCAGAACCTTTCTGCCCCTACTGCCTCGGCCGACTAGCGCGCGCAACCAACCAGCCATAGCGTGCACTGCCTCCCGGCCGTAGCGTGCTCTACCTTCCGGCCATAGCGTGCGCTACGCCGGTTCCTGCCGCACCCGCCCGGCCGATGCCTGCACCCGTCCGGCCAGTGAACGCAACCGTCCAGCCAGTGCCCGACCACCATGATTCGACGACTCGATTTTCCAAAATCGCACGGAACGAACACGACAAAACACACGGGGACAACATCATCGATCCGAAATGAAAACGACGGATAACAAATCCTCACCTACGGTCATAAACGCCAAAATCAATTGTCGAGAAAATAATACCGGGACTCGAAAACCGGGAAATATCCAAAAAAAAAATTCAAAATCACCGGAACGAAAATCGTGGGTATTACATTCTACCCCCCTAAAAATAAGTTTCATCCCGAAACTTAAAACAAAAGCAAGGCGACTCTCGACAACACACTAGAACTCCATGCAGTATAAAGCCACTACGATCCGATTCAATACGCAAGAATGCTTACGAAAAGCAACGAGCATGAATCGCTGCGGTTGATAAAACCGAGCAATACAAAAATCAAGTCACGATTCCAACGCTGAAAGGTATGAAATTCCAGTAACTCACAGATTTGGAAGATCAAATACGAAGACAATTTCTCAACACTTATGGAAATTACGAAATGGCCCAGATGTTCAATAATCACGATTTCGAGATCAAACAATAATGATTGTACAACGACGAACAAATAGCAATGATCGAACAACAACGATCAACTATGACGTTCACACCTCAATTCAAGACATCAATAAACTCGTAGGAATCACGAGGTGTTAATTTCGAACATGGTTCACAAGAAATCGATCCGAACTTGGAGAGATCACAACGATATACACATCAATTTGGAACAATATCAGAACTTGCTCGAATGACAAGGGGTGAGAACAACACAAGGTCAGAAGCATCAACGAACACAATCGAGTCAATACGGTCGAACAAAACGGAAGTGAAAAAAAATATGGGTATTACATCATATCATCCCCGAAACCTAAACAACGAAAACGAAGTGCTTGAATATCAACCTTCCTGGCCATATCCTCTTGGTCCCGCATCTAATCTCCATAACCAACTGTACCGTGGTCACGGTCGCGTCCTCTGTCCCTCGGCATACTAAGCGGATTCTCACTCAATACGATTTCACCACTTCGCAAAAACAATATGCTAAAGTACCAACTTAGCATGACATATCACATAAGGTAACCAATAATCCACGAGGTATCCTTTTAAAGGAAATCTTTTGAAAATCCTTGGATTTGTATGCTATTCAAAATAAACTTTAAAAGTACTTTTGGTACCTCGGGTTGTTTCATCAAAACTTGTAAACAACATACTCTAACCGTCTCATTTGAAATCATTTGCCAAAATAATAACTCCTTGAAACCGGCGTTATCAAAATCATCATGCCTCTACGCATCATCATCACCGTTAACAACCAACAAGTTAACCATGCAAGATCATCAAACCATTCTTACATACTCTAACATTTCCAAATCCGAGTTTAAACTTTACATCGAGTGAGATTTTTCATCTTTCACTATATATTTTTGAAAAAGAAATCGTATTGGTTTTTTGAAAAAAGTTTGTGTGAAAGATTTTTGAAAATCATGTACTCGAATTATTCGAAAATACAATAGTACGTTAAAAGTCACTTCTGAAAATTCTCCCAACACTACACAAGAATCAACGACGGTAACATTTTACAAAATGTTCAAGATACTTTAAAACAACTCTTTCAATACCGTCGAGGTTTTATTTGAGAATCCTAGGTCGGATCGCAAATTTCAAACAATTTCTAAAGTTCATACGAAGCCGCCGATTTAATCGCAACGTCAAATTAGTTTCAAAAATTGATTTCCGCAACTTGCACAAACTTATGAAAGTTTCAGGAAAACATTTTCAAACACACACACAGCAGACATAATTTAACAACTCACTGGGCAAAATCAATTATCTCCTAGCGCGACGAAAAGTCACAACACACATTCACACCAAACAGTTGTCATCACTAGACAACACATACAGAATACAGTCACATATGACTGAATGCAGAAAGTTAATCCTAACGGCTAAAAACGCGGTTCCACATCCTCTGCCCAGGCTGATTAGCGCGCGTTACAACAACATTAGCGTGCGCTACTCATGCCACATTAGCGCACGCTAGCCTTGTGCTTAGCGTGCGCTAACAGCTCTAATTCAGCAATGTGATTGCGAATATATATACGACATTATTAGAACCGATAGTTACAAATGAACAACGACAACATACGAATCTAAATGCCATCGATTCACATGCTTACAACACTTCGCGAGCAACCATCAAAGGACAACTGTCATCCAAAATCGAAATCTCGTCTATTAATAAAGAGGACTATCTTAACTTATACCAAACGACTTAGCATTCACATCACTATTTTAATTTAAAACTGGCAACACTGCCCGAACAACAAGAACATCATCACGTATTTCTCGACTAACAACCATAAAATCTATAAGTTGAAAGCGAGAGTCACGTCTCGATTACATTTTGTAGACCTCACTTGAGTTTAAAAGTTGTGTTTTAAAAACTTATAATACAAGATGAACTTAAAATATCGGTAGTTTGAATTCTCCAAAAATTTCGATCTTGAGGTCATCATACAAAAATCAACTTTTTTTCTCCATTTGGAGGATGTTTTAAAACAAAAATATATGTGTCTCTCCAAAAATATGTAAAGTTTTAAAATATCGCATTGATGAATTTTTCTTTGCGTAACCACACCAAGGCCATTACTCTTGTAAAAACGACTTATATCAGGATGTGTGTATATATACATATACGTTGGCATCACTTTCATTCTAGCATCATACAAGGATCAAACAACATAGGCCACATAATCACAAATCACCTTTAAACTCCACTATATCACTAGGCACAATATAGTAGGGAGACTTACATCCACAGGTCGCACGAAGATGATGGATGCACCTCGATACTAATCACGGCCGACATCACAGACGACGCGTCGTGACACGACTTAGACAAACACAATCTAACAGGACAAGACACGACAATACCCGACTGGACCCGACAACCTAGGTTTCTGCAACCTAAGCTCCGATACCATAAATGTAACACCTCCAGAATCAAATCGGAAATATTACACGCCGCAGACCCTCTCCGTAAGGATCCACCAGGCTAGACATCGAAACTACACAATAAATTACATACCGACATGATAAAATACCAAATCCGTAGACCAATTTGGTCTTTCATCACAAACATACAAGTTAAAATGCACATTTCTACCTCGACTCATACCAATGCATGGGTAAAATACATTCTAAAACCAAAAATACGACAGAAGAAAGACCATACACAAACTCTGACTGACTGCATCCAACACTGGCCTTCGTGTGATTAGTATCATTCGCCTTCCATCATTCTTCGCGCCGATCCTGTGTTTTGCTCCCAAACCTGCATGTACCTGGATGCAAAAACAGACATCCACCCCCCGAATACTCGGGGGTTAACAAAACTCCACTGTTTTGCTAGTACAAGTATAAAGTGCAAATACGAGCCATACATAACACATTCCGAGAATACAACAAAAGACTTCCCGAGATATTTTGATAATTAAAAATAGTTCAAGTCGTGAAAGTAAAACGAAACAAGTAAGCACTTTGCAAACACTTCCAAATCTCGGGAGTTTTAAAAACATTTGTGATTGAAAAGTTCTTAATTCTACCAAAGCCACTTAGGGTCACCGCTCCAAAGTTTATTTTCCAAAAATGCAAATCCGATTAACAAAACACGGGGTTCACAACCCAATTCATTCGAGTCACAAAACACAGGGTCCACGAACCAACCATTTCGATCACCAACACAGGGTCCACGACCCGATCACTCCGATCACCAAACACAGGGTCCACGACCCGTTCATTTACTTCAATTCACTTCCAAAAATACATTACACATAACATATTATTTTTATGCCATTTTAGCCAAACACCAAGACTCGATATATAATGTCTCTCGACTCCGAGCACAAGCATTGTAATACTCCGGACATATCACAATTAATCAACAGTACAAACATTCTGGCAATTCTCGCGACCCGGTCCGGCCCTCAAGGCACCAAGTCCCTGTGTGCCCCGTCGAGCAATCCCCAGGTGAGAATGCCTACTTGAAGTAACTCTCGCGACCCGGTCTAGCCGCTAAGCCACCAGGTCCCCGTGTGACCCCGTCGAGTTAATCCCCGAGTGAGAGTACCCGAGAAAAACCTTACAACTCTCATCAATTCACATTTCCAAAACCGCAATCCTCAAGAGTCAATCACAATATATATAGTCGAGGTATTTTGCTAAAATGGCCACATTATCCAACACATACTCACGACCCAAAATTAATACTGTCCACAAAGAAACACACTTCTCTCAACAACACCGAACGACACAACCAATATCACACAACTCATATACCCGCCGATAACCACATGAATCCACGCACAATTTATAACAAAAGGATTTAACCATAAATTACCGACGACATATTCACACATAATGACATCACCCGAAGGTAGGGAGATCCTATACTCAACACTAATACACATAGCCAAATAAGCACATTAAGTCCCGAACACAAGAGTTATCTTTTAGGAAAACCATGATGGTAAATATACCGATTCTTTAGAAAAATAGTTGTAAACAATTCGTTTAGCACGTATCGTCAATTATCAACCATCATATTCACAAAACACGTAATGTATGGGCAAGATACTTGCCTCGATATTCGATACCGGACACTCCGAAGAACATGGCTCAATCGGGAAACCTCGAATGCCCACAACTCTCCGGCGGAAACGACGGTAACATACCCGATCGGGAAACGGCGAACGGAAGGGTTCCGAATTGAGTTCTTCGCACGGAACCTGACCCTAACATAATACCATGAATAAATTGACGATCGAACGAGGAAGAATAATCGTAGAACGCCCGAATCCCCTTTGTGACATTTTATCGAACACTTTCAAGGTGTCGATTAGAAAATCAATAAAGCGACGAATCCTCGACAATCCAACCGTGGAAAAACAAGGGATTTGATATAACACAACTTAATAATCATCAATCCATCACTATACTAAGTTATAACGAATCAAACGGACGAAATCAACAAAATCCCCAATTTTTCCCAAAACTAGGATTTTAGGAAAACTAACCTTGATTCGCTGGATTGAAGGATGTTATGGAGTGATTAATCGATGATATGAGCTCCGAAACTTCGTGGATTCATTGCATAACAACATGCCTTCATGATCTCCAAGGATCCAGCCGCGGAAGAGAAGGGAAGAAATGGGAAAAAATGACTGAAACTGGACTGCTCGGTCATATTTATACTGGTGCAGCCTAGCATGCGCTAGACTGCCGCGCTAGCGGGCGGTCATGGTCGAGAATGTTCGGTCGGGACCCGCCATCATGCGCGGAACACGTGCACTGTCGGCCCGGGCCACAATCCAGAGACTTCCTCGCTCGGCCAGGTAGCGTGCGCAGCCTTCCGGCCGTAGCGTGCGCTACCTGCTGGCCGTAGCATGTGCAGTGTCCGACAGTAGCGTGCGCTACCTGCCGATCCTCCGAGTCCATAACCTTTCTGTCCCTACTACCTCGGCCGACTAGCGCGCGCAACCAACCGGCCATAGCGTGCGCTGCCTCCCAGCCGTAGCGTGCGCTACCTTCCGGCCATAGCGTGCGCTACGCCGGTTCCTGCCGCACCCGCCCGGCTGGTGCCTGCACCCGTCCGGCCAGTGCCTGCAACCGTCCGGCTAGTGCCCGACCACCATGATTCGACGACTCGATTTTCCGAAATCGCACGGAACGAACACGACAAAACACTCGGGGACAACATCATCGATCCGAAATGAAAACGACGGATAACACCTCACCTACGATCATAAATGCCAAAATCAGTTGTCGAGAAAATAATACCGGGACTCGACAACCGGGAAATATCCGAAAAAGAAATCCAAAATAACCAGAACGAAAATCATGGGTATTACAGGAACATGCTCAAGTATCAGGATTACCTATAATGCATAAACTACGTGAGCTAAAGCCCAATAAGTAGAAATCATTCATGTATCATGTCTGATGAAACATATGACAAACAATGAGAATCTCTCAAAATCATTTTCTTATCCTTAGGCCCGTTGAACCACGTACTAAGCACCGGAATGAGCAATGTCATATCATATCGTAAGGCATGCATCTACCATGCCAGATATATAAGGCATGCATCTACCACACCAAATATATCGTGAGAACATGCATCTACCATGTCTCACACATCATATAAGAACGCATCTACCATGCTAAACATATCATAAAAGCATGCATCTACCATGCCTCGGTGCTCTAGCAGCGGCCAACAAAATATTTTTCTTTCTTTCCATGATCGTACCATGCATGCAGACACTAGTGAGTCTCCTGTTATGCATGCATGTGGAGATGCTAATGGATGTTATGATCATGTGAGGTGCAACCAAACACTTGCATAATACAGATCAATCATCTAGTACAATAGAACACTCTTAAGATATCATCAAGTTTACAGACAATACTATGTTTATGCATTATAATTGCAGATGGATTTATACTTACCTTGATCGGGTAATACCCTTACTTTTATACCAACAGGGGGTGGTTGTGATGATATATCTTCAGAACCTGTTTCAAGGAATGTGTTAAAGGATTAACATACCACACGCAAGCTTTAACTCTCTTCATATCGAAAGGGTTTACCACTTCCTATGTAGATGCATAACCGGTGTTCTACGTATTTTATGTCTATTTATCGATGCATACCAGCCCATTAGCCAATCAATTTTGGACTTTTAATTCATTAATTACTATATTAGTCGCTGTTTATAAAGTCCATTCAACTCTTACAACTTAAAATTCCAAGGTTTTATAACAATACACTTGATTAAGAGAGTTTATCAAAGTCTTGTCATAATCAGATTTTGTTTTGATTATACCACTAGAATATAAGTTGGATTTGTACCGATTTTTGACATAATATCCCTAAGATACTTAAGAACACGTATATTGAAACTCCTACCCCTGAAACATACGGATCAAGTAACATATACCGTTAATTGCAAAAAGGTGGCAGAATTGATTCCTTTATTGCCTTAGTGAGTTTTAAGCCTTATAAATCCATATTAAACACAAGGATAAGCCATGGCTGAATTCTTAACATCATTATAATATGTCTTAGAACATATACAATCTCTCACACCTTCAAAATAGCTAAGAAACATAGCAAGAACAAGGAAGAAACAAAGGAAACTCACCTTGATTGTCAAAGGAATCGAGGTGTTGATGTTTTGATGATTTCTTCTTGAATTTTGTTGGAAATGGTTTAGTAATTAACCATTTATTAAGAATAAATATTGTTAATTAAATATTTATTATTTAATTAAAATATTTATTGAATGTTAATCTACGTCGTGAATAGATAAACGTGGTATATTTAATAGTTCTAAACCGATTTCCGGTGAGTGAGATATTATATGTTATAGTTAGATGTTGGAGTAGGAACTAACATGATATATATGATGTTAGTTGTCCCACATTGATTGTGGATGGATGTTTTGGCTTGTATTTAAAGTCTTTGTCTACATGGCCTTAATAACAAGTGGGTTGGTGTGTATGGGTGTCCTCGCGCGCACACACACACACGCGCCGCCACCGCCGACCGACCGTCCGTCCGTTCGTCGGGTCAGGTCGGGTCGGGTCGGGCACGGGCTTGCGCTCAGGCTCAGGCTCAGGCTCAGTCCAGGCCTAGGACTTAGATCTTGGCAATCGGTGCTTTGGGCTGGTGTTTGGGCTTATCATTTTGGACCAAATCCGTAAGTCCACTAACCTTTTGGTATGGACCAAGCCTTTTGGTATGGACCAAGACTCTTGAGTTGCCTTGACTCTTGAGTTGCCTAGTAAAGGCAAGACTCTTCATCCGACCGAGCCCTTTGGGCATCTGAAACCGCCAGCCATCATGGCAAGATTAATGGCGACGAGTCCCTTCACCTGATCGAGGAGTGCTATATATATCAGCATTTGGTCATTGCAGATTCTGCGAAAAATAGTGCATTTTTTTTCAAAGCATATCATAGCATATTCAATTCAGTCTTCGTTCGATCCGATTCGCGGTGCTCGTTCGGTTGCGGTCTGCTCTGCATCCGAGACGTTCAGATCGTTTTAACCTTTGGGGACGAGCCGCTTTACCGTGAGCACTACCGGGGCGTATTCTCGCCTTGCGGGCAGAAGCTCTAGCTTCGGACGATATTTAGTCCTTTATTAAAATTGTTCTTAAGTTTCAAGTGTAATATTTGTTTATATTCTTTGTTATAGTCCAGTTCAGAATTTTATTTGTAATACACGTGTAAGTACCGAATTATTCCAACAATTTTTTGGTGAATTTTCGAAGGGTGAAGCTTCTTGATAATGTTAAGACAGTATATGAGGGTGGAGGGTCGGTTTTAGTGTCTATCTAAGAGAGAAAGTTGGTTATAAAGAGGAAATTACAAAACTACTCTTAGTAAGCTCTAGAAAACTATCTTCCATAGTGTAGGCCGGTTTGGGTATATTAGGTCCAGTTCTTGGAGTGTTTGGACTGGTTCCTAGTATGTATTGACCTAATTTAGGGTGTGGATGATCTTTCAAAGGGTTTAGTCGAAGTTTAGGGTGTATTTTTATTGCTTAAACTCGGTTACTCATGCGAACAATGTTGAAAATGCTAGTGAAGGAGTTTATTGTCAAACTTTCTAAAACTTCACAAATACAACACTGTAGATAAGAATGGAAGGACTTATTTTTAATAAGATATAATTAATACAATAAACTAAAAAATTGGTTCAATTCCTACCGCAGTTGGAACGAATAAGGTATAGACAGATGACAATATTTTACCACCGTTACCACATGCAATCATAGATTGCATCCTATAGGGTATTGACAAGAATCAAGGTACTTGACACGTGTTAGTATATTAAATGATGGTTATTCACTTGAATCATCAATCTAAAGTGACCCAATACACGCGCCGACTAAAATCTCGAGATTAGCTAGTTAACCTCCGATAGACATGTTAGTGACACCTTTATGACTTCTAGGCTTACCACGTGTACTCAGAGTCTTATAAGATATTTACATATATTTTATTTTCGTATTAGAAATAATATGAATAACGTAACTTAGTTCCATAACATATACCACGATAGTGTTTTAGACTTTAGTTCAAATGTTTAACACATTTCTATGTAGTGAAATTAACTATAAGCAATCCAAATAACACATAATTAACAAGTAATGCATGAATCATATTGACCAAGTGAGTAGTGTCAGGCTCGGATATCACATCCTCCCCTCCTTATAAAAATTTCATCCCCGAAATTTAACTTACCTGAAAAGATCAGGGTATTTAGCCCTTATTTCATCTTCTCTCTCCCAAGTGGCGTCTTCTACAAGTTGATTTCTACACAACACTTTGACTAGTGGTACTTCTTTATTTATGAATTTCTTTACTTCTCTTAGTAATATTTGTACCGATATCTCCTTGTAATTCAAATATACCTCTAACTCTCATTCTTGAGAATGTGGGATGGACTCACAATGTATTTTCTTTGTAGAGAAACGTGAAACACATTGTGTATCTGAGACATTGATGCTGGCAACTCTAGTCGATAAGCCACTTCACCAACCCGCTCAGTAATAGCAAATGGCCCAATGTATCTTGGACTCAGTTTTACTTTCTTACCAAATCTCATTATTCCCTTCATTGGAGAAACTTTTAGGAATACTCGATCACCCACGGCAAATTCCAGTGCTCTCCTTCTGGTATCTGCATAACTCTTTTGTCTACTTTGAGCTGTTCTCATTCTTTTTCTGATTAGTGAAACTGCTTGTCATTTATTGAATCATATCAGGACCTAAAACTCTTCCTTCACCAACCTCATCCCAATGTACTGGTGATCGACACTTCCGGCCATACAAAGCTTCATAAGGAGCCATTCCAATTGTACTCTGATAACTGTTATTGTAAGAGAATTGAATTAGGGGTAAATGTTTACTCCACTGGCCTTGAAAGTCCATAACACAGGATCTGAGAATATCTTCAAGAGTTTGTATAGTTCTTTCTGATTGCCCATCCGACTGTGGATGATAAGCAGTGCTGAAAGACAAGTGGGTATCCAATGCTCTATGCAAGCTCTTCCAAAATGCTGATACAAATCGTGAATCTCTGTCCGATACAATAGATAATGGAACCCCATGTAGCCTAACTATTTCCTGTATATAGAGTTGAGCATAGCGATCGATGGAGTATGTCGTTCAAACTGGAAGAAAATGAGCAGATTTTGTCAATCGATCAACTATAACCCAAATAGAATCGTGTCCTTTCACCGTTCTTGGTAAACCTATCAAAAAATCCATCGTAATGTCCCCCTACTTCCATTTTGGAACAAATAAAGGTTGCAAGGTGCCTGCTGGTCTTTGATGCTCTGCTTTTACCTGTTGACATGTTAGGCATTGCTCCACATATTGTGCAATATCTTGTTTCATACCTGGCCATCAATAGTGTAATTTCAAGTCTCTGTACATTTTGGTTGCTCCTGGATGTACTAAATATGGTGTTGAGTGCGCCTGTAGTAATATTTCTTTGCGAACGTCTTCAAACTTAGGCACACATAAATGATTTCTAAATCGAATCATACCATCTTCTGAAAATTGGAAGTCTGACGAGGTTCCTAATTTAATGTTCTTCTTTATTTTCTCTAACTCTTGATCCTCTTTTTGGCCTTGTTGAATTCTATCGGTTAAAGTGGGTCGAAGGATTAATACTAACAATTTTGCTTCTATCCATCCATGTTGAATAATTTCTACATTCATATTCATCAAATCGTGTAATTCCGGCTTCTGGATCAAGGTCATGGCCGCAATGGATTGTGCTGATTTTCTGCTTAAGGCATTTGCTACCACATTAGCTTTACCAGGGTGGTAGTTCATGACACAATCATAGTCTTTAACAAATTCTAACCATCTTCGCCGTCTCATATTCAATTCTTTCTGAGTGAAGAAGTATTTCAGGCTCTTGTGATCAGTATAAATTTCATAGCATTCTCCATATAGGTAATGCCTTCATATTTTAAGTGTAAACACAACTGCAACAAGTTCCAAATCATGTGTCGGGTAGTTCTTTTCATACTCCTTCAGTTGTCTAGATGCATATGCTATCACTTTACCATTGTGCATCAATACACAACCCAAACCATACTTCGAAGCATCATTATAGACTCTAAAACCTTCAGTTCCCACTGGAATGGTCAAGATCGGTGCCAGTGTCAACTGCCTCTTCAGTTCTTGAAAGCTTTGTTCGCATGATTCTGTCCACTTGAAGGAAACGTTCTCTCTAGTCAATTGTGTTAATGGAGAGGGAATCTTGGAGAATCCCTCTACAAATCGACGGTAATATCCAGCTAGACCAAGAAAGCTGCGTACTTCTGTAGGATTTGTGGGTATGTTTCAGGTGGTGTCGGATCCCGATTTTTGCCCTGTAGACTGTCCATGTACACGAGCTCAGAGCATATGGAGCACAACAAATTCAGTAAGTGTTATTTTATTTGTGTGCACTCATATTTCGTGAATTATATTGACCATATGATATAGGGCTCAGTCATAACTAGAAAATAATGCCGAGAACAAGAACTGAAGGCAGTGATGGGGGTAGAACACAAGATCCAGATATGACGTCCACAAGTTCTAATCGTGATCTGATCATTGGTCGATTGACTGAATTAGTAGAAAGGCAAAGAGACATGCGAGGACAACAGACAAATGATATGAATCGACCGCCACCTCGAGTAGAACAAGTTGAATTAGATGGAGGAAGGTTCAGGAAGTTGAATCCCCCAGCATTTGAGAGCGCAGTGGATCCTACAGAAGCAGGGGATTGACTAAGGACTATAGAAAACATGTTCCAGTATAGTAAGGTTTCTGAAGAGAATAAGGTACTTTATGCATCCTTCATGTTACGGGGCAGTGCAGGTCATTGGTGGGATACGATAAGCGCTATTGAGAATGTGGCAACAATGACTTAGGCTAAGTTCATGGAACTCTTCAGAAATAAGTACTTTACAGCTCCTGTTTGTGCAATGAAGATGAAGAAATTTATACAGTTGAAACAGGGAAGTATGACGGTTCCAGACTACATCTGCAAGTTTGAAATGTTGTCTAGGTTTGTTAAGCATATGGTTGCACGAAAAGACTGAAAGTGGAGAGGTTCCTTGAAGGCTTGAGACCGGAGCTATATAGAGATGTCAACATGGCAGGAATTCAAAGGACAACTTATTCAATAGTTGCTGAGAGAGCATTGGTCGCAGAACAGGAAGAACTGAGGATTCAACAGGCACAAGAGGTTCGGTGGCAATTTGCCCAACGACAAGGCCAATGCTGGTTTAAGAATGAAAAGAAGAGGCCACCTCAATCTTAGAATCCAAAGGCTGATTTTCCATCTAAAAAGGGGCAAGAACAAGGAGATCCAAGTAAGCGTATGAAGTCTGAAGAGGGTAGACCCTTTGTACCATTACCGGCATGCCCTAACTGTGGAAAACAACATAGTGAAGTTTGCTTATTGGGTTCTAAAATATGCTTTTCATGTGGACAACCTGGACATATGGCGAATGTTTGCCCAAACAAGACAAAAGCCAAAGTGCAGGAAAGGGTACCAGCTAGAGTTTACACTATAACCAGAGAAGATGCTGAAGCTAATCCGTCTATTATCACAGGTAACCTTCTTATCTTTGGTATTTCAACATCGGTATTGATCCTAGTGCTACACATTCATTTTCATCTACCGAGTATGTGAGAAGGCTGGGTAGAGTACCAGAAACAATTGAGGTAGGTTATAATGTAGTTACCCCCTCTAGAGATCCAAAACAAACAAATGAGATCATACGAGCGTGTAGTATTCCTATTGAAAATAGGGAACTCTATGCTGATTTAATTGTGTTGGACATGAATGACTATGACATAATATTGGGTATGGATTGGTTATCAAAATATCATGCTACTGTTGACTGTCGGAGAAAGATTGTGACACTCCAACCACCTGGGGAAGAACCTTTTTATTTTGTCGAGGTTAGTAAGAATTTTAGATTTCCAGTAATATCAGCAATGAAGGCACAACGTCTATTAAACAGTGGTTGTGAAGGCTATGTAGTAAGTGTAATGAGCCTTGAAAAGCAAGATTACTCGAACGTCAATGAAGTACCAGTGGTGAAAGAATACCCTGAAGTGTTTCCTGATGATCTACCGGGATTGCGGCCAGATCGTGAAATAGAGTTTATGATTAACTTGCAGTCGGGAATGGTACCAATATCAAAGTCACTATACAGAATGGCACCAGCTGAATTAAAGGAATTAAAGACCCAGTTGCAAGAGCTATTAGATAATGGCCTCATTAGGCGTAGTTATTCACCATGGGGAGCGCCAATATTGTTCGTTCGTAAGAAGGATGGCTCCTTGAGGATGTGTATAGACTATCGAAATCTCAACAAAGTCACGATCAAGAACAAGTATCATTTGCCTCGAATTAATGACTTGTTTTATCAACTTCAAGGCGCATCTATATTTTCCAAAATTGATCTGCGATCAGGGTACCATCAATTGAAGATAAATGAAGAAGACATCCCAAAAACGGAATTTAGTACGAGGTACGGACACTGAGTTTTTGGTGATGCCATTTGGCCTAACAAATGCCCCAGCAGCATTTATGGATTTAATGAATAGAGTGTTTAAAGACTTCCTGGATAAGTTTGTTATCGTGTTTATTGATGATATTCTCATATATTCGAAGACCAAAGAAGACCATACATTGCATCAAAGGAAAGTTTGAGAAGTCTTAAAACAGAAACAGTTATATGCTAAGTTTAAAAAGTGCGAATTCTGGTTAGAACGAGTGGTATTCTTGGGGCATGTTATATCTGGAGTAGGGATTTCTCACTCCATAATTACCACCACAAGTAATCGGTTCCAACATTCAATTTTTTACCCATCCATCTCTCACACTTTATCTCTTTAGAATTACCACCCCAAGTAATCGAAACTAATGTTCAATTTTTTACTTATCACCTCTCTACCCACTTTCCCACTCTAATTACCACCTTAATAATTAATCTTTACCATAACTCCACAACAGTGTTTAAAAAATTAGTTATTCAGATAATATCATTATCTACATCGATAATAGAACTACATGCCCGATAATAAAATTACTTATCATAGCAAAATGTACAAGCCATAATTAGACATTCATCCAATTAAATTTGTGAAACTCAAACCAAGAGCTTAAGAAGAAATCCAAAAATAATCAATCAAATTACAAACACACACAAACCATTCTCAAATTAAAAAATCATAACAAACAAACCAAAAATATAACCATCAAAATCAAACCTCAATTCTTCATCCCAAAATCCACTGCTGAAAAACTCCAACAATGTACTATCAGTGTATTACCTATATAGGTAACAATATTTCTTATGCAAGTAACAATATTATCTATATCGATAATGATATTATCAACCCCAATAAATAAAAATACGACATGAAAGTATACATAATGCCATGTCAGATTTTTCCTCTGAGGAACTTTTTAGAGCACTCTTGAAACAATATTTTGCATCTGTAATGGCTTCACCACCAAAATATTTGTAACATGAGTAGAACACCCAATTCTGAAAGAACGAGCTTTTCCATTGACTCAGTTTCCATGGAGATAGTGTTAGTAATCGAAAGTAAAATGTGCTTGATTTAATAAGGCAAAATAGTTCCACTGGGGACTCAAGTTTGATTTTTTTATCACTTAGGCTCTGTTCTCTTCGTCTGTAAACTCATTAATTCATTAATTTGATTCGATTCGATTCATTCGATTCAGATTCATTGATTCATTCGATTCGATTCGATGATTCGATTGATTCGATTCGATTCAATCCGTTCAATTTAGTTCATGCTCATTAAATTATAATTATTATTATTATTATTATTATTGTTGTTGTTGTTGTTGTTGATGTTATTGTTGTTGTTGTTATTTTGTCATTTTTATATACTCTTGTTAATTTCCACTCAAACCAAGTGATTTTGTATCAAATTTGCAAGTGATATCAAGTTTGCAAGTGAAGGATCAGATTCGGATAGAGAAAGTTCATAACAGATTGTTCGAATTGGTGATTTATTTTGGATCGAGTTTGAATCGTATTTGGGTGTTGTATAAATCTCGGATCGGGTTTGGGTGGTGATTTAATAAATGACATGCAAAATTCTTATTAATAATAAAAACTTATAATATTTGAACTTTAAAATCCTTATTTTAAATCAGTGATAGATGTAATCTTGCTTGCATATGAATTTTTTTTAGAGTAAAATACTTCTATTAAGCCAAAAGCAGGAGAAAATCTTAAATCAACCAAACCAAAGTCAAACGAAACTAACAAAAGCAAACTCTGCAAGTATTTCAACATGACTCCCAAAAACTCAAAACAAACTAAACCAAATCAAAGTCGGACCAAACTTTATATGACATTATCACAAATATTGAAAAATGGTTTTTTATTCCTCCATATAAGTTCCCATGGTACTTGTGTCTTCTTGTTGCATGTGGTCTTCGGGCTCTATATTTTCTTCTTGTTGCAAGGCAGCAGCTTCTAAATCTATATTGCCTGGAATAGAGCGCCAAATTCTCAATGTAATCTCCTTGCGCACCTTGTTCATTGCTTCTTTTCTTGCCGGGTTCAACAAATCACTGTCAACTCTACCTTGGACATTTACATCATGTTCCGAAATAGGTATTCCAAGTCTACACATGCGAATAAAATTATGAAGCGTGAAGGTTGCAACAATCACGTACACTTGATATGTGTCTTCCATTTGGGGCATCATATAAAGGATCTTCCATCTCTTTTTCAAGTTGCCGAAGGCCCTTTCAACAGTAGTTCGTAATGAAGAGTGTCGATAGTTAAATTGCTCAGACATCCCTCTAAGAACTCTTTTCTTCTTAAAGTCTAGAATATGATATCTTATGTTAGGGCCCTTAATTGGAGAGAGATAATCCGTGGGATTAGGATATCCAGAGTCCACGAAGTAGTATTTTCCTGCCAAAATCATAAGCATATAGTAAGACGACAATTCTAACATAGATATCAAATTTTGGTCATTGATAATAGGATTACTATTTTACATACCAGTTGGTGGATGTGGAAAACCATATTTTGATTGAGTCAAAGAATCAATCTACACTGTGATATCATGAACACTTCATTCCCATCCCACATTAATGAAAGTGAAAATTCTATCAAAAGAGCAACAAGCCAAAATATTCCAAGTTTTGGTGCCCTTTCGCCCTCGAAATGGTATACCTTCACTATCGGATATAATAGCTTGAATATAAGTTCCATCTAATGCCCCAACACAATCCTAAGGATTTTATTACAAACATATTAAAATATTTAAAAAAATACAAATTCAACGCTGTTAAATATTAAATGTTATGAATGTAAATTCACTGACCTCAAAGAATGGCCAATACAATGAGTTGTTCATTATTTCAGGTGGAACCACGAAAAGATCCGCATGTGGTCTAACAATATCATATGATAATGTGACCAAGGCATCCAACACCTTTTTGAAATATTTGGATATAGTACTTATCGAATGTTTGAGTACGTCAGCAACATCTCGGTAGGAAGCTCCTTTCGCCAATATAAATATATATATATATATATATCCCAACTTGTTCTGCTACTTTTATGAATATTCCGTCGGATAATAGGTTTCTAGCAACCATCAAATCAACTAATTTTATAAACATACCTCTATGAAGTCTTAATTGCTCTTTGAATAAGTCAGGATGTGCATTCAAGACCTTATGTATATATTCAGCACCACTCTCCCCTCTAATTCGTAGAGGTCTTCTTGTTGGTGCTGATTCAATAGATGGTCTTAGTAATCTCCTTAGCTCTTCCAATCCCAGTGTCATACAAGCTCATCTAAAATTTTCTTCCATTCTACATCGATAAGAAAATTATTTATAACATAAAGAAGAAGAGAACTTAAATTTTATTGAAGTGCAAAAAACAGCATCGACAACCAATGAATGAACTTCAAGCATTAAAATTTAAGATAACAAGATAGATGCTAATGCAGAAACCTATGAAAGAAACTAGAATTACAAATATGAAAATGATATATCCTAAAAGAAAAACATCTTTTGGTTGCATATCTATTCATCCTCGTAATGTGGGATGTAACACGTGTCATCTATATTCATTCCAACACACGTGTCATCAAAATTCATTCCATCATCCAAAAAGATCCACTTCTGATTATCATTCTCAAGTGCCAAAAAGATATCACCATTATTTCCTTCACCAAGGTACCTCATAGCAACAACAAAATACTTGTCTTCTCACTCTTTAGATACATCCATCTCACGAAGAGCAAAACTAACCATCTCAGTTTTGTTAACATTAGTTTTGGGTGCAGTTTTGTACAAAAACTCCAAGACTGTATCTAAGTTGGGTTGAGTCATTTTCTTTCCCATTATTTCAGATACCTTTCTTTTTTTTGAGCTAGTTGGTGGTCCTAGGTGAGTACTACTCTTTTCGTCTGATACATCACCATCAGAGGAAACATTGGGATCAACCTCATCCCCTGCTCCTACTTTTTCTCCTTCTCCAAACAAGTCATTTACCATTTTAGTTCTTGCCATTACAGTCGAAAATCCCCTTTCACCATGCACAGTTCTTCCAGCAAACAACCTATCTAGATCATCAACATTTGGCAATCCCTTATTCGCCAACATATGAGCACACTTCATGTGTTTCTGCAACAAACAAAAAGGCCATTAACATGGTGGATTATAGGGCTGGTAATTTCCGACACGACACGATAACCCGACACGAACATGCACGAAATTAATGGGTTAGTGTTTGGCCTTATGGTATTCGTGTCCTTATCATGTCGACACGATAAGTACACGCTAATTTCGTGTCGTGTTCGTGTCGGATTCGTGTCGTGTTCGTGTAACACGATAACTTTCGTGTTCGTGTCGTGTCGTGTTCATGTAACCCAATAATGTTATATATTTTTAGCATTAATTTTATTATCATTTTAAATATTTTAAGTTATTTTCTAATTTTTTATTTGAATTTATCAATTCGTGTCAAATCATGTCGTTATCGTGTCGTGTCAACACGAAAAATATCGTGTCATATCGTGTTCGTGTCGTGTCCATGTTTCAACCTTTCGTGTCATGTTCGTGTTCGTGTCGGGCATATACTTAACGGGTCGTGTTCGTATTTGGTCTTATCGTGTCGTGTCGTTATCATGTCGACCCGATAACCATCCGACACGCACGAATTGCCAGCCCTAGTAGATTAGAAAGAGCACATAAAATAAACAGAAATTTCAAAGTTCTAAATATGTATTGAAATTTACCTCCTCAAATGACTTCCATCGCTCCAAGTGTGTCTCTTTCGGCCTTACTGCACCAGTTTTGGGGTCAAACCCTATCCCACTCATTATCGACCGTAGGTCAACCCAACCTTTATATTTATCTTTCAAGTCATGATAGTGATTGAAAACCTGTCTAGGGACAAAATTCATTTGGGTTTGGACACTCAAATTTTTGGCAATTTTCGCCTAGTCAAATTTGGAACATCCATTTTCTTTCTCATCGATACAAATGTCCACTAGCCTTTTAGTGGTATTGTCGTTCCAAGTAGTCCTCTTTCCCGCCATCTTAACAATTATATCGTAAATAAACCTACTCAATAACACAAAGATAATTCAAATGAATTAAGTCAAGAGTATGCTACGGAATTAAAACATAAATACGATAGGTACGGTTTCAAACATTCCTAAGAACTAGAAAAGATAAATTAGGCTAAAGTTTAAACCAAAAATTCCAATTCTGCTCGGCCGAATTCCTTCCCAATTGCTTCTGCCTTTTGTTTGCCTACCTCGGGGTCCGTGCCAAGAGATGGAAAAAGGGCGACTGACTTCTCTTCTCTTCTCCACGTGATGTTTTTATGATGATGATTGTGAGATCTCCCCCTATTTATAATAAGCTCGGGAGCCGTGCCCAGTTGTATTTCTTAGCCAAAAAAGAGTTTTCTTCTCTCAGGAATTTCGGCCGACTAGAAGTAGGATTCTTCTTCT
The DNA here is from genome assembly GCA_033398695.1 of Orobanche coerulescens. Lineage (NCBI taxonomy): Eukaryota > Viridiplantae > Streptophyta > Magnoliopsida > Lamiales > Orobanchaceae > Orobanche > Orobanche coerulescens. The sequence continues at coordinate 45,302,214 of CM065810.1, forward strand.
CCTCAATTTCTTTTGGCCGATTAGACTCTTCTTCGACTGGGTTTATTTTGTTCGCCCGATAATTATTCCGCCCCAAAAATATAACAATTCCCTAAAATAATGAATAAATTCCACTAGTGAATTAAATTTCCTTCATAATTCAAATATGTAGAAAACCATTAAGTTATGCTAATATAAATATAATATAATTATGAATTTAGCACATATAATTATGCAATCTTTTCTATCAATCATAATCACATAAAGGTAATCAAGAAAATGCAATAACTATTCGTTGTTATTATGTGAGTGTGTGTTAAACTCTGATCTACTTCAAACTCAAGCAAATTTCGTACTTTAAGCACATCACATGAATTATGTCTTTTTTAAAATCATAAAACCAAACTATAATAAATTAAACGCCCTCCTCTTCTTTCTATACTCTTCAAAATAGAAATGTGCATTTTGACTTGTATGTTTGTGATGAAAGACCGAGTTAGTATGTTGATTTGGTATTTTATCATGTCGGTATGTAATGAGTTGTGTTGTTTGGATGTCTAGCCTGGTGGATCCTCACAGAGAGGGTCTGCGGCGTGTAATATTCCTTGTTTGATTCTGGGGGTGTTACATTTATGGTATCAGAGCTTATGTTGCGGAAACCTAGGCCGTCGGGTCCATTCGGGTGTTGTCGTGTCTTGTCCTGTCAGATTGTGTCTGTCTAAGTCGTGTCGCGATGCGTCGTCTGTGATGTCGGCCGTGATTAGTATCGAGGTGCAGCCATCATCTTTGTGCGACCTGTGGATGTAAGTCTCCCTACTATATTGTGCCTTGTGATATACGAGCTTGTATGATTTTGTGTTATGATGTGGAGTTTAAAGGTGATTTGTGAGTATGTGGCCTATGTTGTTTGATCTTCGTATGATGCTAAGATAAAAGTGATGCCAACGTGTATGTATATATACACACATCCTGATATAAGTTATTTTTACAAGAATAATGGCCTTGGTGTGGTTATGCAAAGAAAAATTCATCAATGTGATATTTCAAAACTTTACATGTTTTTGGGGAGACACGTATATTTTGTTTTAAAACATCCTCCTAAGGGAGGAAAAAGTTTGATTTTCGTATGATGACCTCAAGGTCGAAATTTTTGGAGAATTCAAACTACTAATATTTTATTTTCATCTTGTATTATAAGTTTTCAAAACACAATTTTTAAACTCAAGTGAAGTCTAAAAAATGTAGACAAGACGTGACTCTCGCTTTCAACTTATCGGTTTTATGGCTGTTAGTCGAGAAATATGTGATGATGTTCTTGTTGTTCGGGCAGTATAGCCAGTTTTAGATTAAAACTGTGATGTGATTGCTGAGTCGTTTGGTTTATGTACATTGAGATAGCTCTCTTTAATAAGAGGTGAGATTTCGGTTTTTGAATAACAATTGTCTTCTGATGGTTGCTCATGAAGTGCCGAATCAATGGCCTTGAGATTCGAACGTGTTGTTGTTTATTTGTGACCATCGATTCTAGTAATGTCGTATATATATTTGCGATCACGTTGCTGAATTCGAGCTGTTAGCGCACGCTAGTGCAGCATGAATAGCGCACGCTAAATAATTGTTGTAGCGCGCGTTAGTTAGCTGGGGCAGAGGATGTGGAACTGCATTTTTTTAGCCGTTAGGTCTAACTTTATGCAGTCAGTCGTTTGTGACTGTATTCTATGTGCGTTGTCTAGTGAGGACAACCGTTTTGTGTGGACGTGTGATGTGACCTTTCATTCGCGCTAAGTGATAATTGATTTTGTTCGGTGAGTTGATAAATTAAGTCTGCTGTGTGTGTGTGTGTGTTCAAAATGTTTTTCTGAAACTTTCATAAGTATTTGCAAGTTGCGGAAAATCAGATTTTGAAACTAATTTGACGTTACGATTAAATCGGCGGCTTCATATGAACTTTGAAAATTGTTTGAAATTTGCGAGCCGACCTAGGATTCTCAAATAAAACCTCGACGGTATTGAAAGAGTTGTTTTAAAGTACCTTGAACATTTTGTAAAATGTCACCATCGTTGATTCTTGTGTAGTGTTGGGAGAATTTTCGGAAATGACTTTTAACATACTATTGTATTTTTGAATAATTCGAGTACATGATTTTCAAAAAATCTTTCACCCAATTTTTTTTTCAAAAAATAATACGATTTCTTTTTCAAAAATATATAGTGAAAGATGAAAAATCTCACTCGATGTAAAGTTCAAACTCGGATTTGGAAATGTTAGAGTATGTAAGAATGGTTTGATGATCTTGCATGGTTAACTTGTTGGTTGTTAACGGTGATGATGATGCGTAGAGGCATGATGATTTTGATAACGCCGGTTACAAGGAATTATTATTTTGGCAAATGATTTCAAATGAGACGGTTAAAGTATGTTGTTTACAAGTTTTGATTAAAGAACCCGAGGTACCAAAAGTACTTTTAAAGTTTATTTTGAATATCATACAAATCCAAGGATTTTCAAAAGATTTCCTTTAAAAGGATACCTCGTGGATTTTCTTTCCGAGTTGTTATTGGTTACCTTATGTGATATGTCATGCTAAGTTGGTACTTTAGCATATTGTTTTCGCGAAGTGGTGCAATCGTATTGAGTGAGAATCCGCTTAGTATGTCGAGGGATAGCGGACGCGACCGTGACCGCGGTACAGTTGGTTATGGAGATTAGATGCGGGACCAAGAGGATATGGCCGGGAAGGTTGATATTCAAGCACTTCATTTTCGTTGTTTTGGTTTCGGGGACGAAACCTCTTTTAAAGGTGATATGATGTAATACCCACATTTTTTTTTCTTCTCGTTTCTGTTTCGTTCGACCGTATTGAGGCGATTGTGATCGTTAATGCTTCCGACATTGTATTGTTTCTCACCTTTGTCATCCGAGCGAGTTCTGATATTGTTCCAAATTGATGTGTATATCGTTGTGATCTTTCCAAGTTCGGATTGATTTCTTGTGAACCGTGTTCGAAATTAACACCTCGTGATTCCTACAAGTTTATTGATGTCTTGATTTGAGGTGTAAACTTCATAGTTGATCGTTGTTGTTCGATCATTGCTATTTGTTCGTCATTGTACAATCATTATTGTTTGATCTCGTAGTCGTGAATATTGTACATCTGGGCCATTTTGCGATTTCCATAAGTGTTGGGAAATTGTCTTCGTATTTGATCTTCCAAATCTGTGAGTTACTGGAATTTCATACCTTTCAGCGTTGGAATCGTGACTTGATTTTTGTACTGCTCAGTTTTATCAACCGCAGAGATTCATGCTCGTTGATTTTCGTAAGCATTCTTGCGTATTGAATCGGATCGTAGTGGCTTTATACTGCATGGAGTTCTTGTAATATCCGCAATTTTCGATTTTGGGTAAATTTATTTTTCGGCCGAAGTCCGTTTTGACGACTCGCTCATGACCGTTTCGTCATTTCGAGAATGATTAATTCTGCACTTTTTGTCATCCGAGTTCGTTTCGGTATCGTTTTGTTGAGTTCCGAGCTTTTTAGCGACTTTTCCGCACTTGAGTTCGATTCTTGCGAATCTCGTCCGAAACTGTTGTTTCGAGTTTCTCGTAATTTCATTTAATGTTATTATTCATGTTGTGAGCTTTGGTTTGGTGTTTCGATCGCGTATCGTGATTTTCGGACGTTTTGGGCCATTTTCGTAATTTCCCAAAGTTTTGGGTAATTACTTCCGTTGTCGAATTCCGAGCCTTCGGGTGGTCGGAATCGTGTGTTCTCTTAGTGCTCGGATTCGTCTTTGCGAGTACTTCGTAACCGTATCTTCGATTCGTACTCAGGTTCGGGTTTCGGGGTCGTTCGGGCCGTCGGAGTTGGTCCGGTCGAGTCATGGCTGGGCATGCTCGAGCCAGGCCGGCCCTGGCCGAGTAACGTACGGTAGTGATCGGCAGTTACGTACGTAAGGCCGGTTACGTACGTAAGGCCCTGGCCGGTAACGTACGTAACGTTTCCGGCATTTCCAGGCAGTGAGTTCGGCCATGGCCGGTTACGTACATAAGCCATGGCCGGTTACGTACGTAACCCGGTCGGCAGTCGGCCTATTTAAGGCCTGGCAGCGTATTTCTTCAGCCATTTCTCACTCGTTTTCTTCCCTTCCGAGGCTGGAGCTTGGTTGATCATGGAGAGATGTTGTTGGGCAATAAATCCATGAAGTCTTGGAGTTCATATCATCAATCATCCATCCTATAATATCCTCCGATCTACCGAATCAGGTCAGATTTCCTAGAAATCTAGTTTTGGGGAATTTGGGTTTTTTGGTTGTTTTCGTCCGTTTAATACGATTTAACTTGGTATTATGATGGATTGATGATTATTAAGATGTATTACATCTTTTCCCATGTTATTCCATGGTTGGATCGTATCGATTCGTTGATTTGGTCGAGTTCTTGATCGACGCCTTGAAGGTGTCCGGTAGAATGTCGTAGAGGGGTTTTCAGGCGTTCTACGATTATTCTTCCTCGTATGATCGATGATTTATTGATTATATGTTGTTAGGGTCGAATTCTTGTGAAGAACTCGAGTCGGAACCCTTCCGTTCGTCGTTTTCTTCAAGCTTCTCGATCGTGGGTGTATTTATTGTCTTCGTCGGAGAATTGTAGGTGTTCGAGGTGTCCCGACTGAGCCGTGTTCGTAGGAGTGTCTGGTGTCGATTATCGAGGCAAGTATCTTGCCCATACATTACGTGTTTTGTGGATATAATGGTTGCTACGTGTCGATATGTGCTAAATAAATATTTATAACCATTTTTCAAAAGAATCGGTATATTTACCATCATGGTTTTCGTAAAGGTGACCCGTGTGGGTCAGGAATTAATATGCTTAGTTGATTATGTGTGCTAGTTTCGAGTATAGGATCACCTTACTTTCGTGTGATGTCATTATGTATGATTATGGCGTCGGTAAATGTAGCGTGTAATTCTCTTGTCAAATTATGTGCTTGGAGTCCCGTGGTTATGGATGAATATGTGAGTTTTTGGTGATATTGGTTGTGTCGTCCGGTGCTGTTGAGATCTTGTGCTCCCTTGTGAATTGATATAGTTCTGGGTCGTGAGCACGTGTTGGATAATTTGGCCATTCTAGCAAGGTACCTCGACTATATATATTTTGTGTGTTTGACCTTTGAGAGTTGTTGGTTTTGAAATCTGTGAGTTGTTACTCTTCCACCTGGGGATGGCATGTGGCCTCTGGGGGCCGATACTAATGGGTACGGCCACGGAAGTGGACTTGGGTGCATGTGTTGATGTTCTTCCACCTGGGAACGGTTCGACGGGACCTCTGGGGGCCGATACTAACGGATACGGCCGCGGAAGTGGTTTCCCACCTGGGGACGGCCCGATGGGGCCTCTGGGGGCCGATACTAATGGGTACGGCCACGGGTTACCAAGTGTGGTTGCTGTGATATTGATGTTGATGTTTTGTTGATTAATTGTGATATGTCCGGAGTATCACAATGCTTTGCGCTCGGGGTCGAGATACATTATATATCATGTCTTGGTGCTTGGCTAGAATGGCATAGGAATAATGTGTTATGTGTAATGTGTCCTTGTAAGTGAATTGAAGTGGATGATCGGGTCGTGGACCCTGTGTTTTGTGACCGTAATGGTTGGGTCGTGGACCCCGCGTTCTGTTAACGGATTTGCATTTTGGAAAAAGGACTTTGAGGCTGTGACCCTAAATGACTTTCGAGGAATTAAGAACGTTTCAATTTCAAATGTTTTCAAAGCTCCCGAGATTTGGAAGTGTTTTCAAAGTGCTTACTTACATCGTTTCTACTTTCAAGACTTGAACTATTTTTAACTAAATATACCTTGGGAAGTCTTTCGTTGTATTCTCGGAATGTGTTGTGTATGGCTCGTATTTGCACTTTATACTTGCACTAGCAAAACAGTGGAGTTTTGCTAACCCCCGAGTAATCGGGGGGTGGATATCTGTATTGTGTCCAGGTACATGCAGGTTTTCGGGAGCAAGACACAGGGTCGGCACGAGGGATGATGAAAGACGAATGATACTAATCACACGAAGGCCAGTTTTGGGTTCAGTTAGTTGGAGTCCATTGTATTGTCTTTTCCGCTGTCTTATTGTTCGTTGTTGCAAGTATTTTACCCTTGCGTGGGTATGAGTCTGGATGAGTTTATGTATTTTTATTTGTATGTCAGTGTCGAAAGACCAAATCGGTGTATTGGTTCATTATTTTGATTCGTCGGTATGTAATGTAATGTGTTGTTTAGATGTCTAGCCTGGTGGATCCTCGCGGAGAGGGTCTGCGGCGTGTAATATTCCCGGTTCGATCTGGGGATGTTACATTTATGGTATCAGAGCTTAGGTTGAGAAAACCTAGGCTGTCGGGTCGAGTTATGTGTTGTTGAGTCTTGTATTGTCAGATTTTGTCTGACTGAGTCGTGTCGCGACGCGTCGTCTGGGATGTCGGCCGTGATTAGTATCAAGGTGCAGCCATCATCTTCGTGCGATCTGTGGATGTAAGTCTCCCTACTACATGTTGTACCACGAGCTATACGAGCCTGTATGATTCTGTGTTATGTAGTAGTATTTGAAGGTGCATCGTGAGTAAGTGACATATATTTGTTAATTCCCGTTTTGTGCTAGAATGAAGAATGATATAGCCAAATGTACCCTTGTATGAACTGTTTTCTTGCAAGAGCAACAACCTTGGAATTTTTAGTTTCAAAGGCTTCCGGGGAGCCACGTAAATTTTTTTAATGTTCTCCAAGGGAGGAAAAATTTTGATTTTTGTATGATGACCTTAAGGTCGAAAATTTTTAGACTTCAAACTACCGATATTTCATTCTCATCTCATACTATAAGTTTTCAAAACCCGAGTTTTTAACTCAAATAAGGTCTTCAAAATATACTCAAGACGTGACTCTCGTTTGTAACTTTTCGGTTTCATGAATGTTGGTCAGAAGATGCGTATTGATGATGCTCTCGTTGTTGAGCAGTGGTGCCAGTTTTATGATTAAAATAGTAACGTGAATGTTGAGTCCATCAGTATGTATGTGTTGAGATAGTCCTCTTTATTGAGAAGTAAAATTTTCGTTTTTGTAGGATGATTTTATTTTGATGGTTGCTTGTGAGATGTTATATTTATGTGAATCGATGACATTTAGACTCGTATGTTGTTGCTTATTTGTAACCTTCGAGCCTAGTATTATCTCATATATGTTTGCAATCGTGTTGGTGATTAGAGCAGTTAGAACAGGCTTAATACGAGCCTAACGCGCGCTAACGTGGCGTGTTTAGCGCACGTTAATCTTTGATGTAACGCGCGCGAATCAACTTGGGCAGAGATTATGGAACCGCATTATAGCCGTTAGGTCTGACTTTTACGGCCAATCACCTGTAGTTGTATTCTCTACGTGATGTCTAGTGATAACACTGTGGCGCGTGAATGTGTGTTAAGACTTTTTGCATTGCTAGGTGATATGATGTAATACCCGCATTTTTCTTTCTTTCTCTTCTGTTTCGTCCAACCGTATCGACTCGACTGTGTTCGTTGATGCTTCTGACCTGGTGTTGTTTCTCACCTTTGTCATTCGAGCGAGTTCTGATATTGTCTCAAATTGACCTATATATCGTTGTGACCTTTCCAAGTTCGGAAAATTAGTCTCGTTTTCGATCTTCCAACCCTTGGGCGGTGGAATTCCGTATTTGTTCAGCGATTGGCTCGCGTTTTGATTGATGTACCGTTGGGTTGGTCAATCGTATTGATTTTCGTCCGTTGTGTTTTTTGATTGTTCGGATAATTGACTTGATTGTATTATCCATTTGATGACGCTTGTCACTTATTGGTTTTGTTATATCCCTAACGGCGATGTTGTGTTGGTCGTCGTGGAGCGTGTTTTCACGTCGTATATTCCTTTGTGTTGCTTGTAACGTTTCGCCGATGGGCGTAAGTTACACGTTTCCTTGCGTATCTCGTTGAGTTTTCCTGGCGGGATATTGCTTCTCCCTACTTGTTTTAAGTTTCGGGACGAAACTTCTTTTAAGGAGGGTAGAATGTAATATCCGCAATTTTCGATTTTCGGTAAATTTCTTTTTCGGCTGAAGTCCGTTTTGACGACTCGCTCATGACCGTTTCGTCATTTCGAGAATGATTAATTCTGCACTTTTTGTCATCCGAGTTCGTTTCGGTATCGTTTTGTTGAGTTCCGAGCTTTTTAGCGACTTTTCCGCACTTGAGTTCGATTCTTGCGAATCTCCTCCGAAACTGTTGTTTCGAGTTTCTCGTAATTTCATTTAATGTTATTATTCATGTTGCGAGCTTTGGTTTGGTGTTTCGATCGCGTATCGTGATTTTCGGACGTTTTGGGCCATTTTCGTAATTTCCCAAAGTTTTGGGTAATTACTTAGTTGTCGAATTCCGAGCCTTCGGTGGTCGGAATCGTTTTTTCTCTTAGTGCTCGGATTCGTGTTTGCGATTACTTAGTATTAGTATCTTTGATTCGTACTATTGTTCGGTTTTCGGGGTCGTTCGGGCCGGAGTTGGTCCGGCCGAGTCATGGCCGGGCATGCTCGAGCGCCGGCCCCTGGCCGAGTAACGACGGTAGTGATCGGCGATACGTCGTAAGGCCGGTTACGCACGTAAGGCCACGGCCGTAACGACGTAACGCTTCCGCATTTCCAGCAGTGAGTTCGCCATGGCGATTCACGTAAGCCATGGCCGATACGTCGTAACCCGCCGGGCAATCGCCTATTTAAGGCCGGCAACAGATTTCTTCAGCCATTTCTCACTCGTTTTCTTCCCTTCTGAGGCTGGAGCTTGGTTGATCATGGAGAGATGTTGTTGGGCAATAAATCCATGAAGTCTTGGAGTTCATATCATCAATCATCCATCCTATAACATCCTCCGATCTACTGACCAGTCGATTTCCTAGAAATCTAGTTTTGGGGAATTTGGGTTTTTTGGTTGTTTTCGTCCGTTTAATACGATTTAACTTGGTATTATGATGGATTGATGATTATTAAGATGTATTACATCTTTTCCCTTGTTATTCCATGGTTGGATCGTATCGATTCATTGATTTGGTCGAGTTCTTGATCGACGCCTTGAAGGTGTCCGGTAGAATGTCGTAGAGGGGTTTTCGGGAGTTCTACGATTATTCTTCCTCGTATGATCGATGATTTATTGATTATATGTTGTTGGGGTCGAATTCTTGTGAAGAACTCGAGTCGGAACCCTTCCGTTCGTCGTTTTCTTCAAGCTTCTCGATCGTGGGTGTATTTATTGTCTTCGCCGGAGAATTGTAGGTGTTCGAGGTGTCCCGACTGAGCCGTGTTCGTAGGAGTGTCCGGTGTCGATTATCGAGGCAAGTATCTTGCCCATACATTACGTGTTTTGTGGATATAATGGTTGCTACGTGTCGATATGTGCTAAATAAATATTTATAACCATTTTTCAAAAGAATCAGTATATTTACCATCATGGTTTTCGTAAAGGTGACCCGTGTGGGTCGGGAATTAATATGCTTAGTTGATTATGTGTGCTAGTTTCGAGTATAGGATCACCTTACTTTCGTGTGATGTCATTATGTATGATTATGGCGTCGGTAAATGTAGCGTGTAATTCTCTTGTCAAATTATGTGCTTGGAGTCCCGTGGTTATGGATGAATATGTGAGTTTTGGTGATATTGGTTGTGTCGTCCGGTGCTGTTGAGATCTTGTGCTCCCTTGTGAATTGATATAGTTTTGGGTCGTGAGCACATGTTGGATAATTTGCCCATTCTAGCAAGGTACCTCGACTATATATATTTTGTGTGTTTGACCTTTGAGAGTTGTTGGTTTTGAAATCTGTGAGTTGTTACTCTTCCACCTGGGGATGGCATGTGGCCTCTGGGGGCCGATACTAATGGGTACGGCCACGGAAGTGGACTTGGGTTCGTGTGTTGATGTTCTTCCACCTTGGGACGGTTCGACGGGACCTCTGGGGCCGATACTAATGGGTACGGCCGCGGAAGTGGTTTCCCACCTGGGGACGGCCCGACGGGGCCTCTGGGGGCCGATACTAATGGGTACGGCCACGGGTTACCAAGTGTGGTTGCTGTGATATTGATGTTGATGTTGTAACACCCCCAGGATATCCGAGGTATATTACAGCGCCGTGAATCCCTATATGGGACCCACCAGGCTGAACAAGCATCATACTCATCGACTCACAGAAACAACAGAAAAATACCTCGTCATAAAGGCGCCCAACAAAATAATCCACCCGGTTCAACCGGTCAACATAACACAGTAATCCGACACAAACATGATAAACAACGATACAATCCAGACGAGTAAAAATTCTTAAGTACTCGAGTACTTCTATTAGTTCAAACAAAACCACAAAAGATAAAAGATAGAAGACACTAAGACATCACTCGTGCACAATCATCACGCACGGCCATCATCCGTAATCTTGGTCCAAGACCCGCTCGTCTCGATTAACCTGACCTGAAATTCATAAAACGAATTTCCCCAAAATGGGTCCCCAGAGGGTTAGCAATTACGCCAGTACAAGTAACCAAATGAACAACTTACATCTTACACATATAGTAAATGCATGCAATCAAGAAAACATGGTTCCAAAACACTTATTTCCGGAAATGTCATAAACGAATCACATTTGTAAAATGCACCACAATTAACCGTCGATCCACGTCTCTGTGGACCCCTACCGAGACCCCGTCGGATCTAACCCGTAGTGAGCATACACACACACACACACCATTTCTCATACAATACTATTATGTCAAGATTGTAAGTTCATAAGGGTACTTGCCTCGATTAATAGACGGTGACACGAACGGAACGGAAGAATCAAGCACGACCGCGAGGAAGCGACGAATGAACCTAACGATTCGAATAACATAATCACAACCACTCCTAAACGATTACGGAAATGGAATACACCCGAAAACCCGCCTACGATTCATGTATATTCGTACAAAAATAACAACGAGGGCGGACCACAACCAAACCCTCTCGATTTCGCAAAACCATGAAAATATACCATGAATCCGTAGGAAAACTAATTATACCAACAAGATTAATCATATTCATCATGAATCCACCAACAAAACGGAACGGATCGGAAGAAAATCCCAAAACCCCCAAATTATCCAAAAGTAGGGCTCTAAGAGATTTACCGTGGATTAGGATGAAAGATTCGTGTTGATGTTGTTATAATACTCCAAGAACTCAAGAAAGATGTTGGATGAGATAATTGGAGGAAGAAATCGCCAAGGAAATCGCCTTAATCGCCTTTCACATGAGAGAGGAAGAAATGAGAAATTATGTTTATCTCGGTCAACTCCTGGTTTATATAGCCGTGGAGTGTTAGCGCGCGCTAATCCCTCAAGGTTAGCGTGCGCTAACGGATAAAATTCCAATCCATACAATTAGCGTCCACCAAGAGCGATTTCGCCGTTAGCGTGCGCTACCCGAAACGTAGCGTGCGCTAATAACCACACGGTAGCGCGCGCTATCGACCAATAGCGTGCGCCACGTGGACATCAGCCGAGTCCAGAAGCTAACTGCCCAAAACTCACCTGACCCGTTAGCGTGCGCTACCATACAAGCGTAGCGTGCGCTAACTGGTACCTGACCGAGTTCAGTAGTAAACTGTCCAGTACTGGACACTCACGCTAGCGCACGTTACCTGGAAATCTCAGCGTGCGCTAGCCCCCGACATTAGCGTGCGCTAGACTATGTAGCGTACGCTAATCCGCCACCCGCAGGGTTGGAAACAAGATCGCCACTCCTGGGGCTAATTCGCTGGCGCGCGCTCTTAAGTAAACGTAGCGTGCGCTACTAAGGGACCTCTAGCGTGCGCTATGCAGGAAATTTAGCGTGCGCTAGATACAGAATATAAACGGTTCGCAACACCGGAATATGAACGAAACATCAAACGAAACACCTCAAAGCGCATCAAAACATAGAATGGATCCGCGGCAACCCCGAAACAGCGGTTCCGCACAACAATAACGAGTCTCAGATCAATAGATGACGAGAAAGATACACTGAAAGATACACGAGGGTCGCTACAATCGAGAAATACACCGAAAATGAAAATACAAGGAAAAGAAAAATGCGGGTATTACATTCTACCCCTCTAAAAATAAGTTTTGTCCCGAAACTTTAAGAAACAAACAACTCAGGGTACCTAGCACGCATGTTTTCCTTGGCTTCCCAGGTTGCCTCCTCGACACCGTGTCTCGACCACTGCACCTTGACCAGAGGGATGGTCTTATGCCTCAGTCGTTTCTCACGATGCTCCAAAATCTTCAAAGGACGCTCCACAAAAGTAATATACTCGGCGACATCAATCAATCTCAGCATAATCAATGACGTGACTAGGGTCCGGGACATATTTCCTCAGCTGGGAAACATGAAAAACGCTATGAACATGACTCAAGGCCGGAGGTAATGCCAAACGGTATGCTAACCCACCGACTCGCTCGAGAATCTCAAAGGGTCCAATAAATCTCGGACTCAACTTCCCTTTCTTCCCGAAACGAAAAACTCCCTTTGTCGGCGACACCTTTAGCAAAACGTGGTCTCCCACCTCGAATTCCAAAGGTTGACGACGGACGTCGGCATACGACTTCTGTCGACTCTGGGCAGTCAACATCCGTTCCCGAATTAATTCTATCTTCCGCCTCGTCTCTAAAACGACATCCGGCTCGGTTCCGACCAAATCGGATGTCTCGTTCCAACAAATCGGTGATCGACATCGCCGCCCATAAAGTGCTTCATACGGTGCCATCCTAATCGACGTGTGCCAACTATTGTTGTACGTGAATTCGATCAATGGCAAATGCTCCTCCCAGTCATTGCTCCAATCTAAAGCACAAGCACGCAACAAATCCTCAAACGTCTGGATAGTGCGTTCCGACTGTCCATCTGACTGGGGATGAAAAGAGGTACTCAAACGCAAACGGGTACCCAACGCCTTATGCACTGCCTGCCAGAAGTGCGATACAAAACGGTCGTCGCGATCCGAAACAATAGACTTCGGAGTATCGTGAAGTCTCACAATCTGTGCGATAAACACACGGGCTAACTTCTCCGGGCCCCAAGTGTCCTTGATGCCCAGGAAATGTGCCGACTTGGTCAGGCGATCAACAACCACCCATACCATATTCATGCCCGACCTTGATCTCGGCAAACTCGTAATGAAATCCATCGATATATCTTCCCATTTCCATTCCGAACAGAAGTGATCGCAATAACTCACTGGCCGGTGCTCGATTTTGACTCGCCGACAAGTCAAACATCTCGCTACAAACCGTGCAACCTCTTCCTTCATATCATTCCACCAAAATTTCTTCTCGTGTCCTTGTACATCTTACTCGAACCAGATGAACGGAATAAGGTGTAGCATGGGCCTCTCGCAAAATACTCGCCTCAACTCCGAGTCGCTCGGCACACAAAGCCGACTGAATCTCAAAACACCATCCTCGTGAATCACAAACCCGGAGACTTTCCTTTAAGAACGTTCTCTCCGATTTGAGTAATCATCGGATCCTCCAATCGCTTGACTTAATTTCATCGATCAAAGACGACGAAATCTCTAAAGCACGGTTGCCCAAGGCTCCGTGCAACAAAACTTCAACATCTAACTCGATCAAAGCCCGCCAAGCTCGGGACTGAGACGTAAAGATCTCAAGCGTTCGCAACGCAACCGGTTTCCGACTCAAGGCGTCGGCCACGACGTTCGCCTTGCCCGGATGATAAAGGATTTCGAGGTCATAATCCTTGATCAGCTCTAACCACCTCCTCTGCCTCATATTCAACTCTCGCTGGGTAAATATGTATTTCAGACTTTTATGGTCGGTAAAAATCTGACATGCAGAGCCGAAAAGATAGTGACGCCAAATCTTTAGCGCAAAAACGACTGTCGCTAACTCCAAATCATGAGTAGGGTAGTTCAGCTCATACGGCCTCAACTGTCTCGACGCATAGGCAATGGTCTTGCCGTGCTGCATCAGTACGCACCCAAGGCCCTGACCTGAAGCATCGCTATAAACGGCAAAACCCTCGTTGCCACATGGCAGTGCCAAAACCAGGGCTGAAGTCAAATGCTTCTTCAGCTCCTCAAAACTCGACTGCCTCTCGTCATTCCGCATTTAACTTCTCGATTTCGAGCAACCGCGTAAGTGGCCGAGCTAGTTTCGAGAAACCCTCGACGAACCTACGATAGTAGCCAGCCAAACCCAAGAAACTACGGAGTTCCCTCACATTCTTGGGCGGTGCCCATTCCAACACTGCATCGACCTTCTGCGGTGTTGTGTCAAGAATTAACACCTTCCGACAGGCGACCTACTAGGAGGACTGGCGACCGAGTTACTGCCGAGCGGCCAAGGCGGATCTGCCGATCAGCGACCTGGCGACCGAGCCTCAGCCCAGCGGACAAGCTGCATCGACCAACCGAAGGTCCCAGGACAAGTCCCGGTATCGAGCGATCAACCTCAGATACGATCGCCTCTCGATACTCGGCGACCGACTCCTGGCGATCTACTAATGGACGATCATCTCTCGGTACTCGGCGACCGACCCTTGGCGATCGACAACCGGACGACCATCCTTCGGCACTTGCCGACCTACCCTTGGAGACCGAACGTCTCTCGGCACCTGGTAACCTACACTTGGTGACCGATCATTGGCGACCTCCATCCACTGGCCGATGGCGACCTCGGATGATCAGCTAGAGACGACCGCCTCATATCGATCTCCACCGATGGCCATCCAGTCGGCGAAGGCCGAACCTTGAGACTGACACCACGTGCAAGGACCGAGACAAGATCCGCGAATCTCGGGCCATTGACCACAGTCTGGCAGATTCTCTCCACCAGCCGACAAGCCGCCGAAAGCTTGTCAGTAGGGCCGCATGTTGACTGACTCCGGACGCGTGTTGGCCCCTTACTGGACCGCCCAGCTGTGGCAGCCTCTTCCTTGGACTTTAGCCCGACATCCAGCATCTTACTTGGACTTTAGCCCGACAGCCCAGGAGATCGGCACATTATTATATTGGCCGGCGGGCGATCGACAGATTAAGATAATGGCCGACAGGCGATCGGCCACTAAAGGACAGGACCCGGCTACCCCTATATATACAAAGCCTCCTGCATTTATATTCTCTCTCTGGCATTCTTGCACTACACACGTAATACAGAAGCAAACATCAAGCACTTGGCTAATCTCCAACTCTTGGCAACAGCTATCTTTCGGTCTTACTTCTCCCGGCCTTTTCTCCTCGAGCAGATTATCGGCGGGACGAAGAACACCAAGCTTCGCTCAAGAGCCGGATTAACAGAGTCTTTTTACACTCATTGTATTTAGATTTCTCTCATTAATACTTGTATCCATGAATATTCGTATTAATAACATCTCGCGAGAGCATTCAAGCCCGGGCCTAACAAACCCGGCAAATCTTGTATTATTTATCTTCTCTCGGAAGTGCTCCCGCAATTGTTGTTTGTTGTCCGTCTTCCAGCAGTATTAATCTTCGGATAAATATTTTGGGCAACAACAATTGGCGCTAGAGGACGGGGATCCAACCCTCGATTTTTTATTCCTATCGTCCCGAAGAACACTCACTGTTCTGGCGTATACTTGAAGTGACACTTACCGCACTTCAAAGAAATCCTTCGAAAACATGTCTTCCGCCTCCGCCGAAGAAAGCCATCACCAACGGCCGGACTGCTCTGCCGTCCCATCCGAGCCGCACCGATGGTGGAAGGTAGCCGCCGCGGTCGAGACGCCGACTCGCCCCGGAAGGCGGCCCGAGCCTCTCGCTCGATCGGTTCGAACCAATGAATGATCGAAGAGGCCATAGCCGCCCTTCAGAGCGACGGAGTGCTCTCGACGCGCCTCGGCTATCACCCCTCGGTCTCCCGCCGAAGATCAAGCGGAAGCTCAAGGCACTATCGCCGAGCGAGCGCCAGGAGGCTCTCGCCGCAAGAAGAGGCGCTCAGCCTGGGCACCTCTCGTCTCGATCGCACGGGCGGTGACCCGACTCAGCGACCGGGCGTCCGGCCCGGCCTACGAGACGACGGAGTTGGTTTCCGTCACTGTGAGCTCGGCCTACCCGGCCCCACAAGGCGATCCAGCCGCTGGCTCCCGCCGCGATTCCCGAGGTCGGGCAGCACGGGTCCGGAGGTCGGTACACGATCGCCTCGGCCCCCGCTCCCAAAGCCGATCCGCAAGCAGCCGAGCCGCGGAGATTGCCGCAATGCAACGTCAGATCGAGGACGTGAAGGCGCTCCTGCAATCCGGGGCAGGTGCCGTGAAGACGATCGCCGCGCCAAGCGAGCCGCTCGCGATCGACATCGAGCTCGCCGGCAAAGACAAGATCGCCTCTCCTCGTACACCCGTACTGGGGCGATCGGACCCCCAAGCACACCTGCACAAGTTCAACATCTACATGACCGGGTGTGGGGCATCGGACGCGACCCGGTGCCGAATGTTCCCTCTGACACTAGACGACCTCGCCCACCGGTGGTACACCTCATTGCCACCTCGGTCCATTGGCTCCTTTAACGAGCTGGCGCACATCTTCACGGAATACTTCGCCACCAGGGCCGCTCGGCCAGAAGGTCCCCATCGCATGTGGCGGATCAGGCAAGGGGAAGAGGAGTCCGACTCGGACTACATCGACCGGGTTGACATGATCATCCTCAACGGCGAGCCCGTGAGCAATGAGACCGCCCTCTACTCGGTCCTAGGAGGTTTTCGTGGTTTCTCGCCTATGTTCAGCATCTCACGAAGACCCTACCGACGACCTACGCAGCCTTCCGGCTAGAGCCGCAGATTTCCTGTCTGCAAAGGCTTCTTCTCACCTAGGAGTAGATCGATCGGCGCCGTACGACGACCTCCGGTCTACCACCCGATCGCTACTACCCAGCGGAACCGGAGGACTCGATCCCGCCACGCCGATTTTAAATGACGGACTAGCCGCCGCCCGATCGCCAATATCGACCTACGAATAAAGCGATCGGCCGCCGAGCGACGATCGCCCGCCTTCCGGCCGATCGCAACATCATCAAGAACCCGGTGGACACGATCGCCATCTACATCCGGCACATAACATGACGGACTAAGGCATAAGATCGCCTCCACCGCACATCATAAAGCCATGGTCCCGCAATCGATGGAACCGGCCGCCGGCCATGCAAGGTCCTTTGCCTAGATCGCCGCCTTCGCTTAAATACGAGGCCGGCGTAGTCCGAGGGCTCTCCAACATTAATCGGTGGACACATGCCACAACCCCGTCTCAACGTACACTGCCGAGGTCGGTCGGCCATCTCCATGGTGGCCGAGGTGGAAGCAGAGCTAACAAGCCGCGGAGGTGGAGTTGATTCATCCGACGCCGCCCCGCGCAAGGACTCCTCTAGACCGAGACCGCACGCCCTTCGTTTAAATACGAGGCGAGGCGCACCTAACAGAGGACCCTCATAATAAAGTGAGTCACGAGACACTCATTGTCTTCGCGCACCAAGACACGGTCATAGAGTCGGTCCATCGATCTCCGCGACCGTGCACGATTCCTCAAACAAAGCGAAACCACCAAGTTTCCATGGGGGATCGCCAATGTTGTTTTTGCGGGTACAAGACCGAAAGATAGCTAGCCAATCGACCGTGATAGCCCAAGTCCGAGTCCTAAGTCACTCGGATCGCCCGTCCTCATCCGGACACGATCGCCAAGAAGAACCACCTCGCCCCATGTCTTCAACATAGGAGCAAGTCGGGGCAATTGTTGTGTCAAGAATTAACACCTTCCGACAGGCGACCTACTAGGAGGATCGCGACCGAGTTATCACGCGAGCGGCCAAGGCGGATCTGCCGATCGGCGACACAGCGACCGAGCCTCAGCCCAGTGGACAAGCTGCATCGACCAACCGAAGGTCCTAGGACAAGTCCCGGTATCGAGCGATCAACCTCAGATACGATCGCCTCTCGATACTCGGCGACCGACTCCTGGCGATCTACTAATGGACGATCATCTCTCGGTACTCGGCGACCGACCCTTGGCGATCGACAACCGAACGACCATCCTTCGGCACTTGCCGACCTACCCTTGGAGACCGACTGCCTCTCGGCACTGGCGACCTACACTTGGTGACCGATCATTGGCGACCTCCATCCACCGGCCGATGGCGACCTCGGATGATCGCCAGAGACGACCGCCTCATATCGATCTCCACCGATGGCCATCCAGCCGGCGAAGGCCGAACCTTGAGACCGACACCACGTGCAAGGATCGAGGCAAGATCCGCGAATCTCGGCCATTGACCACGCCTCCGCGATTCTCTCCACCACCGACAAGCCGCCGAAAGCTTGTCGGTAGGGCCGCATGTTGATCGACTCGACGCGTGTTGGCTCCCTTTATCGACCGCCACCAGGGCAGCCTCTTCCTCGACTTTAGCCCGACATCCAAAGATCTTACTTGGACTTTAGCCCGATGCCCCCAGAGATCGGCACATTATTATATCGCCGCGGCGATCGGCAGATTAAGATAATGGCCGACAGGCGATCGGCCACTAAAGGACAGGACCCGGCTACCCCTATATATACAAAGCCTCCTACATTTATATTCTCTCTCTGGCATTCTTGCACTACACACGTAATACAGAAGCAAACATCAAGCACTTGGCTAATCTCCAACTCTTGGCAACAGCTATCTTTCGGTCTTACTTCTCCCGACCTTTTCTCCTCGAGCAGATTATCGGCGGGACGAAGAACACCAAGCTTCGCTCAAGAGCCGGATTAACAGAGTCTTTTTAAACTCATTGTATTTAGATTTCTCTCATTAATACTTGTATCCACGAATATTCGTATTAATAACATCTCGCGAGAGCATTCAAGCCCGGGCTTAACAAACCCGGCAAATCTTGTATTATTTATCTTCTCTCGGAAGTGCTCCCGCAATTGTTGTTTGTTGTCCGTCTTCCAGTAGTATTAATCTTCGGATAAATATTTTGGGCAACAACATGCGGGTCCACACGAACTCCCTCGGCTGAAATCACGTGACCTAAAAACATCACTTCCTTCAGCCATAACTCACATTTCGAGAACTTTGCATAGAGTTGCTTGGTCCTCAAAATGTCTAACACTACTCGCAAATGATGGGCATGCTCCTCCTCGCTCCTCGAATAAATAAGAATATCGTCGATGAAGACGACAACACACTTATCCAAATACTCGATAAAGACTTTGTTCATCAACTGCATGAACACCGCCGACGCATTAGTTAACCCGAAAGGCATAACTACGAACTCATAATGTCCGTATCTCATCCGAAAAGCTGTCTTCGGCACATCGGACTCTCTCACCCGGAGCTGATAGTACCCCGATTTCAAGTCAATCTTCGAGAATACCGCAGCTCCCTGCAACTGGTCGAACAAGTCATCAATTCTCGGCAAAGGATACTTGTTCTTGATGGTTACCTTGTTTAGTTCGCGATAGTCGATACACAAACGTAGTGAACCATCCTTCTTCCGCACAAACAGGACCGGTGCGCCCCAAGGCGAGGCGCTCGGTCGAACATACCCCGATTCAAGAAGTTCACTCAACTGATTCTTCAATTCGGACATCTCTGAAGGTGCCATGCGATAGGGCGCCTTCGAAATAGGAGCCGCGCATGGCTCTAACTCTATAGCAAACTCGACCTCACGATCCGGTGGCAATCCCGGTAACTCGTCAGGAAACACATCAGGAAACTCATTAACGATTGGAATCGACGAAAGCTCGACTCCACCACTCTCTGTCTTCAAGGCGTAGCACCAATAGCCAGTACACCCCTTTCGTAGGAGTCTCATCGCCTTCAAGGCGTTAATAACGAACTTCTGGTTTCCCCTCTTTCGCCCCGCGAAAGAGTGCTCGGTGCCGTCCTCGGCTAACATAGTGATGATTCTCGTGCGGTAGTTCATGATCGCACCATGCCGCTCAAGCCAATCATCCCCAAGGATCAAATCCTCACCCTCGATGCCCACAACAATAAGATTAGAGGGCCAAGTCCTCTCACAAAATAAGCACAGAACAGTCTCGAACCTCCTGATCACCAACGATCCTATCACCGCTAGGAAGCTTAACGATAAAGGGTTCACAAGGCATAAAACCGTCGAGACTCAAATGGTGTACACAATCCAAAGATATGAACGAATGCGTAGCACCGGAATCGAAAAGCACACTAACAGGATGAGAAAGAATATGAACGGTACCTGTCGCCACAGTAGCTGCTGGGTCATCGACTTTTCGCATCTCGTAAACCCGCGGATGGGCGGAGCCGACACTAGAAGCTCCCCCTCTGGCGGTCTGACCCCGACCCCTCCCTCGACTGGCACTCGGTGGGACTGAGAAGCAAACGATCCTTGATTCACGCTTGGTTCCCTAGGCGCTGGAGTGGAAGCCCGGGCACCAAGAATTCTCTCTCTCTCTCAGCACAGAAAGCAGCCTTGTGGCCCGGCTGGCCACACTGATTACACGTCAGTAAAGGGCTCAAGCAAGTACGACTGACGTGGCATGTACGGCCACAATTGAAACACTTTACATCACAGAAAGGAGCACTAGTAGTTCCACGAGGACCCCCAGCGGAACGAGCCGGACCCCCGCCGGCGGGGAAGTTAGCAGATTGGGAAGTATGCTGACCCCCACCCTTGTGGCCCGAAAAGTTCCCAGCGGACTTATGTTTCTTGCTCTCGCGGGCCGCCTCGCTAGCCGTCACCGACATATCATAAGCAAGGGCCCTACTCTGGTAATCTTTCAAGGTAGTACATACGAGCCCCGACATATAGTCCCGAATCGATAACTTCATCCGTCTGGAGAAATGGAAAATTTTGTCGCTCTCCTCGACAACTTGGGTCTTCACATAACCCAACTCCTTGTTAAAATCGTCAATAGCTTGAGATACGGGGATATCCCATGGTTGAGCATCATAGAAAGCATGTACCCGAGCCTGTCTGACCGGCCATGGGCAATATTCAGTCTCCATCAATTCTTGAAACTCGGCCCACGTAGCAGCATGATCTTGGGTCCCACTGCTTCCCACCAGTCCGTAGCGTCCCCAGTGAGAAAGTACTGGGCAATGGGGACCTTACGGTCCTCGGGACAGTTGGTAGCAGTGAATACTTTAGATATTTCCTTGATCCACCCTTCCCAGCCAATCGGGTCTGAAGCTCCCGAAAACTGAGGAGGATGCATCTTGATGACATCTTGGAGCCAACGGTCGGCTCCGCCCCGATTAGCATGGGCCTGATCCGGATTCTGAACCGCTTGAGCTATCGCCACCATTTGGTTCACCATTTGCTACATAACGGCCGCAATACCAAGGTCGGCACGCTCCTGAGAAGAAGCATGGCTATGACAGTCGCCGGTACTACCAGCTCCCGAAGACTGCGACGTGGCCGCCCTACCGGCTGCCCCACGTCCCTGGCCGCGTCCACGACCACGACCGCGACCACGACCACGATCTCTTCCAGCATCCATACTGGAGTTAAATAAGTAGCAAAAGCCATACTATGGTAAGTCCAAGAATAGAACAATCACAAAACGAGAATCAAAGGTACGGTACAAGAGTATAAGGAACAGAGGAAGGAAAACCTACGGGCACTGGTAGTACCGGAATCATGGCAGCGTGACGATGATGTGCAAAACAAAACACAACAAGACCCAATAGACCGACAAGCCTAGGTATCCATAAACCTAGTGCTCTGATACCATTTTCTATAACACCCCCAGGATATCCGAGGTATATTACGGCGCCGTGAATCCCTATATGGGACCCACCAGGCTGAACAAGCATCATACTCATCGACTCACAGAAACAACAGAAAAATACCTCGTCATAAAGACGCCCAACAAAATAATCCACCCGGTTCAACCGGTCAACATAACACAGTAATCCGACACAAACATGATAAACAACGATACAATCCAGACGAGTAAAAATTCTTAAGTACTCGAGTACTTCTATTAGTTCAAACAAAACCACAAAAGATAAAAGATAGAAGACACTAAGACATCACTCGTGCACAATCATCACGCACGGCCATCATCCGTGTACTGGTCCAGCACCCGCTCGTCTCGATTACCCTGACCTGAAATTCATAAAACGAATTTCCCCCAAAATGGGTCCCCAGAGGGGTTGGCAATTACGCCAGTACAAGTAACCAAATGAACAACTTACATCTTACACATATAGTAAATGCATGCAATCAAGAAAATATGGTTCCAAAACACTCATTTCCGGAAATGTCATAAACGAATCACATTTGTAAAATGCACCACAATTAACCGTCGATCCACGTGTCTGTGGACCCCTACCGAGACCCCGTCGGATCTAATCCGTAGTGGTTAAAAGCAAGCTCGTCGATCCACGTCTCTGTGGACCCCTACCGAGACCCCGTCGGATCTAACCCGTAGTGAGCATACACACACACACCATTTCTCATACAATACTATTATGTCAAGATTGTAAGTTCATAAGGGTACTTGTCTCGATTAATAGACGGTGACACGAACGGAACGGAAGAATCAAGCACGACCGCGAGGAACCGACGAATGAACCTAACGATTCGAATAACACAATCACAACCACTCCTAAACGATTACGGAAATGGAATACACCCGAAAACCCGCCTACGATTCATGTATATTCGTACAAAAATAACAACGAGGGCGGACCACAACCAAACCCTCTCGATTTCGCAAAACCATGAAAATATACCATGAATCCATAGGAAAACTAATTATACCAACAAGATTAATCATATTCATCATGAATCCACCAACAAAACGGAACGGATCGGAAGAAAATCCCAAAACCCCCAAATTATCCAAAAGTAGGGTTCTAAGAGATTTACCGTGGATTAGGATGAAAGATTCGTATAATACTCCAAGAACTCAAGAAAGATGTTGGATGAGATGATTGGAGGAAGAAATCGCCAAGGAAATCGCCTTCGCCGCGGAGAGAGGAAGAAATGAGAAATTATGTTTATCTCGGTCAACTCCCTCGTTTATATAGCCAGGGAGTGTTAGCGCGCGCTAATCCCTCAAGGTTAGCGTGCGCTAACGGGATAAAATTCCAATCCATACAATTAGCGTCCCACCGGAGCGATTACGGCCGTTAGCGTGCGCTACCCGAAACGTAGCGTGCGCTAATAACCACACGGTAGCGCGCTTATCGACCAATAGCGTCGCCACCTGGACATCGCCGAGTCCGTGGCTAATCGCCTAAAACTCACCGACCCGTTAGCGTGCGCTAACCGGTACTGACCGAGTTCGTGAGTAAACCTGTCCAAGATCGACACTCACGCTAGCGCACGTTACCTGAAATCTCGGCCGCGCTAGCTCCCGACATTAGCGTGCGCTAGACTATGTAGCGACGCTAATCCGCCACCCGCAGGGTTGGAAACAAAGATCGCCACTCCTAGGGCTAATTCGTTAGCGCGCGCTACGAAGTAAACGTAGCGTGCGCTACTAAGGGACCTCTAGCGTGCGCTATGCAGGAAATTTAGCGTGCGCTAGATACAGAATATAAACGGTTCGCAACACCGTAATATGAACGAAACATCAAACGAAACACCTCAAAGCGCATCAAAACATAGAATGGATCCGCGGCAACCCCGAAACAGCGGTTCCGCACAACAATAACGAGTCACAGATCAATAGATGATGGGAAAGATACACGAGGGTCGCTACAATCGAGAAATACACCAAAAATGAAAATACAAGGAAAAGAAAAATGCGGGTATTACAGATGTTTTGTTGATTAATTGTGATATGTCCGGAGTATCACAATGCTTTGCGCTCGGGGTCGAGATACATTATATATCATGTCTTGGTGCTTGGCTAGAATGGCATAGGAATAATGTGTTATGTGTAATGTGTCCTTGTAAGTGAATTGAAGTGGATGATCGGGTCGTGGACCCTGTGTTTTGTGACCGTAATGGTTGGGTCGTGGACCCCGCGTTTTGTTAACGGATTTGCATTTTGGAAAAAGAACTTTGAGGTTGTGACCCTAAATGACTTTCGAGGAATTAAGAACGTTTCAATTTCAAATGTTTTCAAAACTCCCGAGATTTGGAAGTGTTTTCAAAGTGCTTACTTACATCGTTTCTACTTTCAAGACTTGAACTATTTTTAACTAAATATACCTTGGGAAGTCTTTCGTTGTATTCTCGGAATGTGTTGTGTATGGCTCGTATTTGCACTTTATACTTGCACTAGCGAAACAGTGGAGTTTTGCTAACCCCCGAGTAATCGGGGGGTGGATATCTGTATTGTGTCCAGGTACATGCAGGTTTTCGGGAGCAAGACACAGGATCGGCACGAGGGATGATGAAAGACGAATGATACTAATCACACGAAGGCCAGTTTTAGGTTCAGTTAGTTGGAGTCCATTGTATTGTCTTTTCCGCTGTCTTATTGTTCGTTGTTGCAAGTATTTTACCCTTGCGTGGGTATGAGTCTGGATGAGTTTATGTATTTTTATTTGTATGTCAGTGTCGAAAGACCAAATCGGTGTATTGGTTCGTTATTTTGATTCGTCGGTATGTAATGTAATGTGTTGTTTAGATGTCTAGCCTGGTGGATCCTCGCGGAGAGGGTCTGCGGCGTGTAATATTCCCGGTTCGATCTGGGGATGTTACAGTTCTGGTGTGTTGTCGAGAGTCGCCTTGCTGGTGTGAAGATCTAACAATGAGTTCCATACAAATAATGTCGTCAAATCTTCAAGGCTACAGCTGCTAACTCCAAGTCATGAGTTGGGTAATTTGCTTCGTATAGTTTCAACTATCGAGAGGCATAGGCAATCACCCTATCCTTTTGCATCAACACGCATCCCAGACCCTGATTTGAAGCGTCGTTGTATACCATGAATCCATCGGTTCCATCTGGTAATGCTAGTATAGGCGCTGTCGTCAGTCTTCTCTTAAGTTCATCAAAACTAGCCTGGCATTTCTTGTTCCACATGAATTTCTGAGTCTTCTGCAACAGCCGAGTAAGGGACAAGCAATTTTGGAAAATCCTTCTACAAAACGGCGATAATATCCAGCAAGTCCTAAGAAACTTCGGAATTCTTTCACGTTATTAGGAGATTCCAATTCCAAGATCGCTTCGACTTTCTTCGGGTCTACCTGAACTCTGTCAGCTGATATCACATGCCCAAGGAAGGTTACTTCCTTAAGCCAGAGCTCGTATTTAGAAATTTTTGCATAAAGCTGTTCATTCCTCAAAGTACTCAAAACGATACGCAAATGCTCTGCATGCTCCTCTGGGTCCTTTGAATAGATTAAGATGTCATCAATGAAAACGACCACAAATTTATCCAAGTACTCTAGGAATACCCGATTCATCAATTGCATAAACACTGCAGGAGCGTTAGTAAGTCTGAATGGCATCACCACAAATTCATAGTGTCAGTACCGGGATCTGAAAGCAGTTTTCGGTATATCCGATTCCTTAATTCTCAACTGATGGTATCCTGATCTCAAGTCGATCTTAGAGAATACCCTTGCCCCATGCAGTTGATCAAATAAGTCGTCGATCCGAGGTATTGGATACTTGTTCTTGATCGTCACCTTGTTTAGATCCCTGTAATCGATACACAATCGGAGGGATCCATCTTTCTTCCGGACAAAGAGAGCGGGTGATCCCCAAGGAGAAACGCTAGGTTGAATGTGCATTTTGACTTGTATGTTTGTGATGAAAGACCGAGTTAGTATGTTGATTTGGTATTTTATCATGTCGGTATGTAATGAGTTGTGTTGTTTAGATGTCTAGCCTGGTGGATCCTCACGGAGAGGGTCTGCGGCGTGTAATATTCTCTGTTTGATTCTGAGGGTGTTACATTTATGGTATCAGAGCTTAGGTTGCGGAAACCTAGGCTGTTGGGTCCAGTCGGGTGTTGTCGTGTCTTGTCCTGTCAGATTGTGTCTGTCTAAGTCGTGTCGCGACGCGTCGTCTGTGATGTCGGCTGTGATTAGTATCGAGGTGCAGCCATCATCTTCGTGCGACCTGTGGATGTAAGTCTCCCTACTATATTGTGCCTTGTGATATACGAGCTTGTATGATTTTGTGTTATGATGTGTAGTTTAAAGGTGATTTGTGAGTATGTGGCCTATGTTGTTTGATCTTCGTATGATGCTAAGATAAAAGTGATGCCAACGTGTATGTATATATACACACATCCTGATATAAGTCATTTTTACAAGAATAATGGCCTTGGTGTGGTTATGCAAAGAAAAATTCATCAATGTGATATTTCAAAACTTTACATGTTTTTGGGGAGACACGTATATTTTGTTTTAAAACATCCTCCTAAGGGAGGAAAAAGTTTGATTTTCGTATGATAAGGTCGAAATTTTTGGAGAATTCAAACTACTAATTTTTTATTTTCATCTTGTATTATAAGTTTTCAAAACACAATTTTTAAACTCAAGTGAAGTCTACAAAATGTAGACAAGACGTGACTCTCGCTTTCAACTTATCGGTTTTATGGCTGTTAGTCGAGAAATACGTGATGATGTTCTTGTTGTTCGGGCAGTATAGCCAGTTTTAGATTAAAACTGTGATGTGATTGCTGAGTCATTTGGTTTATGTACATTGAGATAGCTCTCTTTAATAAGAGGTGAGATTTCGGTTTTTGAATAACAATTGTCTTCTGATGGTTGCTCATGAAGTGCCGAATCAATGGCCTTGAGATTCGAACGTGTTGTTGTTTATTTGTGACCATCGATTCTAGTAATATCGTATATATATTTGCGATCACGTTTCTGAATTCGATCTGTTAGCGCACGCTAAGTACGAGTCTAGCGCGCGCTAGTGCAGCATGAATAGCGCACGCTAAATAATTGTTGTACCGCATTTTTTTAGCCGTTAGGTCTAACTTTCTGCAGTCAGTCGTCTGTGACTGTATTCTATGTGCGTTGTCTAGTGAGGACAACCGTTTTGTGTGGATGTGTGATGTGACCTTTCATTCGCGCTAAGTGATAATTGATTTTGTTCGGTGAGTTGATAAATTAAGTCTGCTGTGTGTGTGTTCAAAATGTTTTTCTGAAACTTTCATAAGTATTTGAAAGTTGCGGAAAATCAGATTTTGGAACTAATTTGACGTTACGATTAAATCAGCGGCTTCATATGAACTTTGAAAATTGTTTGAAATTTGCGAGCCGACCTAGGATTCTCAAATAAAACCTCGACGGTATTGAAAGAGTTTTTTTAAAGTACCTTGAACATTTTGTAAAATGTCACCGTCGTTGATTCTTGTATAGTGTTGGGAGAATTTTTGGAAATGACTTTTAACATACTATTGTATTTTTGAATAATTCGAGTACATGATTTTCAAAAAATCTTTCACATAATTTTTTTCTTTTTTCAAAAACCAATACGATTTCTTTTTCAAAATTATATAGTGAAAGATGAAAAATCTCACTCGATGTAAAGTTCAAACTCGGATTTGGAAATGTTAGAGTATGTAAGAATGGTTTGATGATCTTTCATGGTTAACTTGTTGGTTGTTAACGGTGATGATGATGCGTAGAGGCATGATGATTTTGATAACGCCGGTTACAAGGAATTATTATTTTGGCAAATGATTTCAAATGAGACGGTTAAAGTATGTTGTTTACAAGTTTTGATGAAACAACCCGAGGTACCAAAAGTACTTTTAAAGTTTATTTTGAATAACATACAAATCCAAGGATTTTCAAAAGATTTCCTTTAAAAGGATACCTCTTGGATTTTCTTTCCGAGTTGTTATTGGTTACCTTATGTGATATGTCATGCTAAGTTGGTACTTTAGCATATTATTTTCGCGAAGTGGTGCAATCGTATTGAGTGAGAATCCGCTTAGTATGCCGAGGGACAGCGGACGCGACCGTGACCGCGGTACAGTTGGTTATAGAGATTAGATGCGGGACCAAGAGGATATGGCCGGGAAGGTTGATATTCAAGCACTTCGTTTTCGTTGTTTAGGTTTCGGGGACGAAACCTCTTTTAAAGAAAATCCAAATCAACATACTAATTTTATTTCTATTTAAAAAAAATCAAGATTTTTTATCTTTTTTATATTTTTTTAGACTTTGTATTTTTTATTATTATTTTATTATTAGTAAAAAAATTGGAAATATTTACTATTATTTTATTATTACCGACCAATAAAATGTTGACATGTGGCACTTACACTACCAAAAATTGGGGTTTAGCCGACCACAAAAGTCGTCGGCTAAAGTTCCTTCGGCTAATGTTCATCGGCTAAGGTTTAGCCGACTACTTTTCAGAAAGCTGATCGGCTAAAGTTGGACTTTAGCCGACCACTTTAGTTGTTGTCGGCTAAAGTCCATAAAACACTAGTGGTCGGCTAAACCCGCTTTAGCCGACGAATTTAGCATTGTCGTCTAAAGTATTTTAATTAATTAAAAAAATCAAAAATACTTTAGCCGACGACATACGCGTAAGTGGTCGGCCAAAGTCTTTTTTAAAAAAAAATAAATTTCAGATTTTATTTTTGAAAACCTGTTTCTAATATCAACCAAACACCAATATAAACCAACAATAACAATATACAACTCCAAATCACAACTACATATATACTCAAATAAGTATATACAAACATTACCATAGTTTTCAAATCACGATAAACATTACCATAGTCTTCAACACTCGTAGTATTCAAATCCTATCTAACATAGTTTTCCACATACTAATTACTAATTAAAATATAAAAATAACTAGCTAAAGAGTCGGAAAATGACGATAAATAGAATCATTACCATCATTTGAGGGACCGACATGGTGCTCTGATGATGGTGGCGGAGTCTGTGAAGGCACAAATGGAGGCGTAGTCTGTGAAGGCACAAATTGTAACACCCCTGATATATTCAGGAATATTACAGCGCCGTAAATCCTTTATATAAGGATTTACAAGGCTGAAGAATTTAAACAGTCATTAAAAGGCATTAACGAATGGAAATAACGAAATTACGGTACAACAGTTCTGACCCAATACAGAAATAGTACAATTGTTCAACAGAACTCAATAATACATCACCAAATTCAAACAATCACAAATGACTTCGTACTCGAGTACTTATTAAAATAACCAACAAATAACAGACAGTAAACTCGGTCGGTACATCACTCTGCACCCTCGTCGTCATGCATCTCCAGTGGTTGTTTTCCTGCTCTCCTAGATCCTGAACATACACAAATGTTCACCCCCGAAGGGGTTAGCACAACGATGCTAGTACAAGTACAATAATCATATAACAGTGATATAATCAACAATTATATCATAACAAGTTTCTCTAACGAGAATATCCACAACACATATCATATCATAACAGTTTCGACATACTGATGGTATTCCAACGATCCAGCGCACACAGCTATAGATTCCCATGATGATCCCGTCGGACCAAAGCATGGTGGAACTACCTGTCCAACGATCCAGCGCACACAGCTATAGATTCCCATGATGATTCCCGTCGGATCAAAGCATGGTGGACATTTAATCACAACACATAATACACAATACAATCACAATATATTTATCATAATATAAACAATTCTAATTAGAGTACTTGCCTCGGTCTGAAGACAAGAACAATACTTCCACAAAACGAACACTCGAAAGTCGTCCTCCTCAATCAATCATGCAACAAGATCAAACCTTAACAAAAGAAATGATATAGGATTTATCTCACGTCGTACGGATGTTTAACAATTCGATTTACGGCCAAAAGTTCATAAAATGCAATCTGACTGAACTGCTTAGCGCACGCTAAGTACTCTGTGTAGCGTGCGTTAAGTCTTCTCGATAGCGCACGCAAACAACAAAGCCTAGCGTACGCTAACTATGTATGGTCGATTTCACCGACTCACCAATCGACTTGCTCGATGGTCTAGCGACGCACGTACCAAACGTAGCGCACGCTAACTAGTGCTCGATAGCGCACGTTAAATCGCAAAGCATAGCGTGCGCTATTCGCATGGCGCTTATCACGAAAGCAAGAACTGTTTGCCATGATTGAGACAATGAAATCTGTCGGGATAATTCATGTTACTTCCATGAATACCAAGTTCATACCCTTACGAATGATTTACGGATAAAGACAACTTCGGATTCAAGGATATGCATACCAATATAAAACCATATTCCATTCCGACTTCAAATCTTCATACGACAATTCGAATAGCTTAACGGTTGATATCAACACCTCTATATCAATCCATATTATCATACTGAAGTTGATAAACGCCCTATATATATACTAGATAAATCCTTTCATGATCAAACCTTTAGATTTATCTAACAATAAGGATGTTAACGCCTAGTCCAAGATTATTATGAAATCATCTATTAGATTCGGTTTACCAATGATAGAAGTTCCTCTTCACATATCCAAAGGTAATAAGATTCGAATCATGATGATTATAATCAAGGTTTTAAGGCTTATTCATCTCACCATTCCAAACATGATATACTTGGATAATTCATCTATGAAAATCCATATCTTGTTAACATGATCATCCAAATCGTTAAAATCCAACTCTAAGTCTAGAGATAGATTGAACATACCTTAATATGATGAAAATCACTGAACCGTAAGGTAGAATCCAACTCCGTTGGTTGTATGCCACTCCAAGGTGCTATTCCTCTTCAATGATCATTCCCAAATGATAACCAATATGTAAACACCAACAAGATGTGTTCTAAATGTATAGAAGTATTTCTACTTCTCTCGAACTCTCAAGGCTGAGGAATGGGCGAAAGAAATGAAAGCCAAAACAGTTGTTGTCCCATTTATAATATTCTGCATTATTGACAAGTTAGCGCACGCTATTAAGCATCCCTTAGCGTGCGCTAATAATGGTTGACTTCAGAATTTGTCCGGGTGCGTCAGCGGGAATCTTATCCGGACCCATGTCCCGGCTGGCGCATGTGTTAGCCGTCCCGCTCAATAATTGAGTTCTTAGCGCACGCAACTCCTATCTTCATAGCGTGCGCTAATAATGGCCCGATAGCGCGCGTTAAGATACATTCTCAGCGTGCGCTATCACGAGGTTGCTTGAGCAATTTTGCATGTTTCTATACTTATGTACAATGATATTAATGCACGAAATATTATACTCCAACAATCAAAACCACCAATCCTAATAATAAAGGGTTTGAATACAGATGAAATACACCGTAATAAATCCGGATATTACATACTCTCCTACTAAAAAGGAGTTTCGTCCCGAAACTCAAGACGAAAATAACTCGGGATATCTAGACTTCATGTCAGCTTCCGTTTCCCAGGTGGCTTCTTCCATTCCGTGACGTGACCACTGAACTTTGACCAAAACGATTGGTTTGTTCCTCAGTTGCTTAACTCGACTCTCGAGTATCTTGACCGGTCTTTCTTCAAACGTCCCATCCTGTTCGACTTCGATCTCACCGAAATCAATGATATGACTGGGATCTGGTATATACTTCCGCAACTGGGATACGTGGAATACGTTATGAACATGGCACAATGACGGCGGCAATGCCAATCTGTATGCCAACTCCCCAACTCTCTCGAGGATCTCAAATGGTCCGATATATCTCGGACTCATCTTTCCTTTCCTTCCAAAACGAAAGATTCCCCGAGTAGGGGAAACCTTCAAAAGTACATGGTCTCCGGTATTGAACTCCAATGGGCGACGGCGTACGTCCGCATAGGATTTCTGGCGACTCTGGGCAGTCAACAACCTTTCGCGAATTAAGGCTATCTTCTCTCGAGTCTGCTCGATCAACTCTGGTTCTGTTCCGATCAAGTCCGATGAATCGTCCCAGCATAGGGGCGATCTGCATCTCCTTCCGTATAATGCCTCAAACGGTGCCATCTTAATGGAAGCATGCCAACTATTGTTGTAGGTAAATTCAATCAACGGTAGATGAACTTCCCAATCGTTTGACCAATCTAAGGCACATGCCCTTAGCATGTCTTCCAGCGTTTGTATAGTTCTCTCAGATTGTCCGTCAGTCTGCGGGTGATAAGTTGTACTGAAGTTCAATTCGGTCCCCAAGGCCTTATGAACTGCTTTCCAAAAGTGAGACACAAAATGACCGTCTCTATCAGAAACAATGGTCTTCGGCGTA
The DNA here is from genome assembly GCA_033398695.1 of Orobanche coerulescens. Taxonomy (NCBI): domain Eukaryota; kingdom Viridiplantae; phylum Streptophyta; class Magnoliopsida; order Lamiales; family Orobanchaceae; genus Orobanche; species Orobanche coerulescens. Next base: position 45,334,373 of record CM065810.1, read on the forward strand.
CCATGCAATCGAACTATCTACGAAATAAATACTCGTGCCAACCTCTCTGGTCCCCACGTATCCTTAATGCCTAGAAAATGAGCCGATTTGGTTAAACGGTCAACTATCACCCAAATCATGTTCATTCCTGCCCTGGTTTTCGGCATATTAGTGATAAAGTCCATCGATATGTCTTCCCACTTCCATTCAGGAATCGGGAGCGGCTTCAACATTCCAGCAGGCCGTTGATGCTCGATCTTAACCTGCTGACAAGTCAAGCATTTCGAAACATAGTCCACTACATCTTTCTTCATGTTGCCCCACCAGAAGTTCTGCTTCAAGTCCTTATACATTTTACTGGTACCCGGGTGGATAGAATAGGGCGAACTATGAGCTTCCTTCATAATCGTCTGTTTCAGAACATCAACATCGGGAACGCAGAGTCGGTTCTGAAATATCAAAACTCCATCGTCATGAATTATGAATCCGGGGGCCTTTCCTTGGATCACTTCATCATGTAACCGAATCATCAGAGGATCATCTGCCTGTCTAGATTTGATTTCTTCGGTTAATGATGAAGTTATCTCCATCACGCACAGCTGTCCCTGGACTCTTTGTAACCATACTTCAATTCCTTCACGAATCATCTCTCGCTGAAGGCTAAGTTGGGAGGTCAGCGTCTCCAGCATCTGAATAGAGACAGGCTTGCGGCTAAGTGCATCGGCCACTACATTCGCTTTGCCTGGATGATATAAAATCTCCGAGTCATAGTCCTTAATCAGTTCTAACCATCTTCTTTGCCGCATGTTCAACTCTTTCTGACTGAATATGTACTTGAGACTCTTATGATCCGTAAAGATCTGACAGTGAGTCTCGAATAGATAGTGCCTCCAGATCTTCAAGGCAAAAACCACTGCTGCTAGCTCTAAATCATGTGTCGGGTAATTCACTTCATAAGGTTTCAGCTGTCGCGATGCATAAGCGATCACCTTATCATTCTGCATCAACACGCACCCAAGTCCTTGGTTCGAAGCATCACTGTAAACTATGAATCCTTCAGTTCCCTGCGGAAGTGATAGAATCGGTGCCGTCGTCAATCTCTTCTTCAATTCATCAAAGCTAATCTGACATAAATCATTCCACTCAAACTTTTGAGTTTTCTGCAGGAGTCGAGTAAGTGGGCGGGAGATTTTAGAAAACCCTTCCACGAATCGACGATAATATCCAGCAAGTCCTAAGAAGCTTCGGACTCCCTTCACGTTCTTTGGAGGCTTCCAATCTATAATTGCTTCGATCTTCTGAGGATCTACTCGGACTCCTTCAGCTGACACTACATGGCCGAGGAACATTACTTCCTTTATCCAGAATTCACACTTAGAAAGTTTGGCGTACAATTGCTCGTTTCTCAAAAGTTCCAACACAATCCGCAAATGCTGCGCATGTTCCTCCGGGCTCTTAGAATACACCAGAATGTCATCAATGAACACGACCACAAATTTATCCAAAAATTCAATGAACACACGGTTCATTAATTGCATAAATACAGCAGGTGCGTTAGTGAGACCAAACGGCATCACTACAAACTCATAATGTCCGTAGCGAGTTCTGAACGCTGATTTCGGAACGTCAGATTCCTTAATCCTTAGCTGATGATATCCTGATCTTAGATCAATTTTAGAAAATACCGTTGTCCCTTGCAGCTGGTCAAACAGATCATCAATCCGTGGTAACGGATATTTGTTCTTAATCGTCATTTTGTTCAGCTCTCGATAGTCAATACACAGTCGGAGCGATCCATCCTTCTTTCGGACGAAAAGAACTGGCGCTCCCCAGGGTGAAACGCTTGGCTGAATATAGCCCTTATCCAGTAACTCCTCTAGCTGCTTCTTCAGTTCGTACATCTCAGTAGGTGCCATACGATACGGCGCCTTGGAAATTGGTGTAGCTCCGGGTTCCAGCTCAATGGTAAATTCCACATCCCTTCGTGGAGGTAGTCCCGGTAACTCGTCAAGAAATACATCTGGAAATTCGTTCACCACAGGAATGGACGAAAGTTCCACAATTAGGTCTTCTTTCTTCATTGCATAACACCAATACCCGGTACAGCCCTGTTTCAACAATTTGACAGCTTTCATCGCCTTGATCAATTTCCCTGAGCTTCCTGGTTTCCACCCCTCGAACAATATTTCGGAACCATCGTCAGCGATCATCGAGATATTCCTCTTTCGGTAGTTTACAATTGCTCCATACCGATTAAGCCAATCGTCTCCGAGTATCAGGTCGTCTCCTTGCATTTCTATCACGATCAGATTTGAGAGCCACTCTCTGCCCCCAAATGATACAGGGAAATTTCTAGTTTCTAAATTTCCGACAATCCTCTCTCCACTCGGTAAACCAACAACATAAGGTTCACAAGCATGAAAACCAGAAATATTCAAACGATTTACACAATACAAAGATATAAAAGAATGTGTAGCTCCTGTATCGAACAAAACGCTAACTGGCTGGGAAAGGATTTGGGCGATGCACTGATGCGGCAAAGACATCACGATCATCTGTCCTCCTCATCTCATACAACGTGGGGAACAGATCCGCACTCGATGTCCCCTTTCGGTCCCATTGTTCTCTCGCCTGCGCGGCCAAAACTACGAGGCATCTCGAATTCTTTGCATCATTGGACACCGGATTCCTTTCAATCGGGCCATTTGTGATGAACGGGTTCCATTGTACTTAGTGGCGTCCTTACAAAACGTCGCACGGTGTCCTTCCATCCGCACTCAAAACATGTAATCGAGTGCGCAAACAATCACGCCAAAGGTGGCACAGGCGACCACGGTTAAAGCACTTCCGAGCCGTATCCGCCGTGGTGACATTGTTCCGTAATTCTTTCCGCTCTTAGATGGGTGCGGAGGCTTCTTGAAAGAAAAAGAAGACTGGGCCTTGCGGGGCCCACTGCTCTTGTGCTCTGTAAAAGTACCAGAGACTTTCTGTTTCTTCGACTCCATAAACTTCTCCATTGCTGCTTCTTTTATTTCATACGCCAACGCCTTATCCTGGTATTGGCGGAGAGTGGTACATTCAAAACCGGACATGTACCTCTGGATTTCTGGTTTCATCCTTATTTCAAAATGAATCATCATCTCCGCATCTGTTCTGACCAGATGTCGAACAAATGCTAACTGCTGGTTAAACGTCTTAATCGTCTGGGATACGGGTTCGTCTGATGGTTGAGCGGAGAAAAATTCCCGAATTTTGGCTTCCCTCACAGGACGAGGGCAATACTGAGCTTCCATCATCATTTTAAATTCCATCCAATCGGCATCATGATCTGCAGGTCGGATAGCTTCCCACCACTCGGATGCTTCCCCTATCAGAAAGTACTGGGCAATAGGAGCTCTCCTGTCGTCCGGGCAATTAATTCCAGCAAAATTTTTCTCCAGTTCCTTCAACCAATGGTCCCAAGTGGGAGTCTCGGAAAAGCCATCAAATTTGGGTGGTTGCATCTTTGCCACTTCTTGTAACCATCGGTCACCTCGATTTCCCATTTCTGGAATCCTTTGTTGTCCATCTCCCTGCTGAATTCCTGCCGCCACTTGCATTCGGTCCACGACCTGAGCGAACTGAGTCATCTGGTTCACGACTTGACGAAGGATTTATGGTACACCAGGTTCCGGTTCGTTATTGATGGATTGCTGCGGCTCGCCTGAGCTATGACTAGCCTGATTAGAAGGCGACGCCTCCCTTTCAGCATTCCTTCGTCCGCGTCCACGACCGCGACCACGTCCACGTCCGCCTCTCAACATACTGTAAGCACAAGTACTTAATATACAGGAAACAACATCGTTCTAATATTCAAGTATAAAGAGACAAAACGTGTAAAGAATGAGATAGAGTTTAGGAACTTACAACCACCGTTCGCATGAAGACGTAGGCAGTGCAGTGATGTCATTTACGGCCGGTTACCTCAAAAGACATAAATGACCCCTATTTTAACCCAACGGCCAAGATATCCATAATCTTAGCTCCGATACCATATTCTGTAACACCCCTGATATATTCAGGAATATTACAGCGCCGTAAATCCTTTACATAAGGATTTACAAGGCTGAAGAATTTAAACAGTCATTAAAAGGCATTAACGAATGGAAATAACGAAATTACGGTACAACAGTTCTGACCCAATACAGAAATAGTACAATTGTTCAACAGAACTCAATAATACATCACCAAATTCAAATTATCACAAATGACTTCGTACTCGAGTACTTATTAAAATAACCAACAAATAACAGACAGTAAACCCGGTCGGTAGATCACTCTGCACCCTCGTCGTCATGCATCTCCAGTGGTTGTTTTCCGGCTCTCCTAGATCCTGAACATACACAAATGTTCACCCCCGAAGGGGTTAGCACAACGATGCTAGTACAAGTACAATAATCATATAACAGTGATATAATCAACAATTATATCATAACAAGTTTCTCCAACGAGAATATCCACAACACATATCATATCATAACAGTTTCGACATACTGATGGTATTCCAACGATCCAGCGCACACAGCTATAGATTCCCATGATGATCCCGTCGGACCAAAGCATGGTGGAACTACCTGTCCAACGATCCAGTGCACACAGCTATAGATTCCCATGATGATTCCCGTCGGATCAAAGCATGGTGGACATTTAATCACAACACATAATACACAATACAATCACAATATACTTATCATAATATAAACAATTCTAATTAGAGTACTTGCCTCGGTCTGAAGACAAGAACAATACTTCCACAAAACGAACACTCGAAAGTCGTCCTCCTCAATCAATCACGCAACAAGATCAAACCTTAACAAAAGAAATGATATAGGATTTATCTCACATCGTACGGATGTTTAACAATTCGATTTACGGCCAAAAGTTCATAAAATGCAATCTGACTGAACTGCTTAGCGCACGCTAAGTACTCTGTGTAGCGTGCGTTAAGTCTTCTCGATAGCGCACGCAAACAACAAAGCCTAGCGTACGCTAACTATGTATGGTCAGTACTTCACTGACCAGCCAACTGACTCGTCTGATGGTCTAGCGTACGTTACGTACCAAACGTAGCGCACGCTAACTAGTGCTCGATAGCGCACGTTAAACTGCAAAGCATAGCGTGCGCTATCTCTGCATGGCAGTTTACTGCTGAGCAGTAAACTGTTCTTGCCATGATTGAGACAATGAAATCTTTCGGGATAATTCATGTTACTTCCATGAATACCAAGTTCATACCCTTACGAATGATTTACGGATAAAGACAACTTCGGATTCAAGGATATGCATACCAATATAAAACCATATTCCATTCCGACTTCAAATCTTCATACGACAATTCGAATAGCTTAACGGTTGATATCAACACCTCTATATCAATCCATATTATCATACTGAAGTTGATAAACGTCCTATATATATACTAGATAAATCCTTTCATGATCAAACCTTTAGATTTATCTAACAATAAGGATGTTAACGTCTAGTCCAAGATTATTATGAAATCATCTATTAGATTCGGTTTACCAATGATAGAAGTTCCTCTTCACATATCCAGTGTAATAAGATTCGAATCATGATGATTATAATCAAGGTTTTTAAGGCTTATTCATATCACCATTCCAAACATGATATACTTGGATAATTCATCTATGAAAATCCATATCTTGTTAACATGATCATCCAAATCGTTAAAATCCAACTCTAAGTCTAGAGATAGATTGAACATACCTTAATATGATGAAAATCACTGAACCGTAAGGTAGAATCCAACTCCGTTGGTTGTATGCCACTCCAAGGTGCTATTCCTCTTCAATGATCATTCCCAAATGATAACCAATATGTAAACACCAACAAGATGTGTTCTAAATGTATAGAAGTATTTCTACAGCTCTCTGAACTCTCAAGGCTGAGGAATGGGCGAAAGAAATGAAAGCCAAAACAGTTGTTGTCCCATTTATAATATTCTGCATTATTGACAAGTTAGCGCACGCTATTAAGCATCCCTTAGCGTGCGCTAATAATGGTTGACTTCAGAATTTGTCCGGGTGCGTCAGCGGGAATCTTATCTGGACCCATGTCCCGGCTGGCGCATGTGTTAGCCGTCCCGCTCAATAATTGAGTTCTTAGCGCACGCAACTCCTATCTTCATAGCGTGCGCTAATAATGGCCCGATAGCGCGCGTTAAGATACATTCTTAGCGTGCGCTATCACGAGGTTGCTTGAGCAATTTTACATGTTTCTATACTTATGTACAATGATATTAATGCACGAAATATTATACTCCAATAATCAAAACCACCAATCTGAATAATAAAGGGTTTGAATACAGATGAAATACACCGTAATAAATCCGGATATTACACAAATGGAGGTGGTGGTGGTGGCTGAAATCCCTACTGAGTCATATGACTAAGTGAGGCCATATATGTCCATATCATCTGCGTCTTGTGCTGCTGACGCGCCATCGCCTGCTGATGCTGGATCATCATTTGACGTTGCTCTTCCTGGAACTTAGCCATCTTCTCAGCAGCCTCCCTTTCCGACTCAACTCGAAGCTCATTCGCCATCTTCAACTGCTCCTCTAGGAAAGCTCTATTGGTATCACTCCGACAACGTTGGAAGCCCGGTGTATCCTTCAACAATCTATGTCCCTCGGACCCCATCATCCGAGTATGAAATCGGCTCCCTTTAGAAGTATACAAGGTACCCCATACCATAGACCTGACGTAAGGATCGGACTGATCGATCATGTCAATAGCTGCAGGAAGATCTGTCTATGCTAAATTCGGAAACTGCTCCCTCGCAATCTGTGCCAAGATAGTCTCAGACTCCGTCCTGACTCTCCCCTAAGTTACAAGAAAAAACAGACAGTCGGATATGAATAAAGGTAAGAAAAATACATATGCTATACATTAAGAAAAAAATAACAACTTTTTAGGAATTAATTATTTTTACTTACATGTTCGTCAATATTTTGCTGGGGTCGTTAAAATGGACGCAAAGCCAATTCCACTTGTTTTTCCGGCATTTGAATTCTATAGGACAAGCGTCGCAGTCTCCACCCCAAGTCTCCCAAAATAGATGCAACTTATTTTTTCAAGACTTGTACCTATACAAGCAACAAAAATCATAAATATCAAATACTTACACCAATAGCAATAAATAACTCGAGAACATTATTATTAACATTACTTACTTTGTGGACTGCTCCTCATCACACCAAGTATGTAGTAGGGATGGAGGAATATCAAACCACATCTACAATGAACATAAACAAAATTCGAATAAACCTACATTTATTACAAGCATAAACAAAACTCATTGAAGCCTTTTATCGAACACTTTTCATGCGGTATCCGTTTAAAAGATTCGGATGAAAGATTACATTTTTGGTCCGCTAGAATCAATGAAAATAACTGATAACACTACGTAACTCGATATAATAATTACAATCAAGAATCACTAACCGGTCTAACAAAATCAGCCCAAAAGAAACTAAGGTTCATCTTACTTCTCTAATTGTGTGCTGGATATTTTAATATTGATATTAGAACACTGTTTTTATAAGGAGAGATGAAGGTTAGACCAGAAAATTAAAGAAAGTGCCACAAAGTTCAAAGTCTTGGAAACATGGCAATATAATCTGACTTCATCAAAATAATATCAATAAACCAATTAGCGACGGATAGGAAACCACTAATATCAATACTTAACGACATAGCATTGTTTAGGCTTTCCTTCACACACATCAGCACGTCCTTCCACACGGCCCATAACATTGGAACTATATCTCGAATGAGAACTCCTATATATTGACGATATGCAACTATGCCGTCAGAAGACAATACGGGGGCTCCATACTTATTAAGCGGTATGGTGTGATGACCATTATCCGAAACATGTCTGTCAAGTACATAGCACTTAGATGGTCCCCGAGTCTTCTTCTTCTTATTCTTGTCAGATATCGATAGTCGTGCCAAGTCATCTGCTTCACATCGAAGATCCTCGACAATCTTGCCCTTCGACCATCTAGCACTGCACCATATTATCTCCTCGGACAATGGAACAAATATGTAAGCCTTTGTAGGGCTTATCAAACTGGTTGTGAGTGGCCGACCCGTATCGTCGACCTCAGGAATGGCCAGTACCATGGGTGGCATGAAAAGAGTCGGGGGCGGACCGTGTGGTACCTCTGACTAACTATCTACATGTCTTATAATGGAAGGAGTAGGGTCAGGCCGATGTATAGAAGGCATACGAGGTTCCGGAGTGGTCGTTGGGGTAGCGGTAGGTGTGGACAGTGTCTCTTGGTTCGGAAAATCTAAGCGTTTAGATAATCGAGAAGGTTCTGTCGGTGTATGAATCCCACTAGCCTCCAGTATCTTATGTGCACGACTCATAGTCTTACCTATATAAAGGGGCGCGGGTTCCCTACGTCCCGCATGGCTAGAAGCTGCAGAACTAACTCCCGAATCTGGCGTCTTCTTTTTCTTACCAAATCCCAACATTTTTGTTACTTTACTCATGTGTGCCTGCGTTAAAATGAACAACACAAATAAGATTAGTACGACTTCAAATAAGTAGAGTAAATTACATGAAAAAATCATGAATCTACTATTGTCATTATCTGAACAAATGAAATCGTCTACTGGAATCAGAAAATTCCTACCAATTGTGCAGAATCGCATCATTTTTTGGAGAGCATGCTTATTTAAATCACAATATTATGATATCAAAGACTCTTTTACTACCAAAGTGATGCACCAGTGCAAATCACAATTTATCCATATATCATGATTTCCAATGGATTCAAAACAGCTTGTAGACAGAAAACTCATACTCGCATTGAGCGTGAATAGACAATTTGGGGTCGGTGCGAGAGCGAGTCTTGCGTCGAATTGTTAACGACCGTGTCTTCACAAAAGCACCTGAGTTTACAGATGAAATGCTGCTGGTCTGGTCTGATTTCCCTCTACAATGTAACCAAAAAAAATTCGAGAAAGGGCAAAATTTGTAGCAACAGGCAAAAATAAAATAGACATAAATGTTACAACTTGTATAGATCCCAGGCTTCCACAAATTCCGAACAATCATATTCAGTACATCACAAATTGAACGAAAATGAGCAAAAACCCAAAAAAGAGTGAAAAGATGAGAAGAAGAAGAAGCTAACCTGAAGAAAAAATAGAATTAGGGCTTCTTCTGGAGTTGAGGACGACGACGAGCACAAGTCCACGGCGGCAACGGGCGGCGGACGACGTGATGGACAAGGACGAACGGCACCAACACAGCGAGCAGGACGAACGGCAGCAACACAACGAGCAGGATGAATGGCCGAGTGAGAAGATGTTTTTTTTTCGTTGTTTTTACCACAGACTTTAGCCGACGACATGTAAAAGTCGTCGGCCGTTCCACTTTAGCAGACGACCCTGATGATGTTGTTGGCTAGAGGCTTTTTTTTATATATTTTGCTTTCTAGTTTATAAATATATATATATATATATATATATATATATATAGTGACGCGTTCTATGCAGTACCAATATTAGATGCAGTACTTTAGAGTACTAATTTATGCATGAGTTTTGTACTAATTATGCATGAAATATATGCATTTCGTGCATCAAAATTTCAATGCATTACTTTACAATACTAATTTATGCATGAGTTTTGTACTAATTATGCATGAAAATATATGCATTTCGTGCATCAAAATTTCAATGCATTAAAATATACAATATATGCATCAAAATATCGATGCATTAAAATATTAGATTATATGCATCAATTTTTTGTTATATATATATATATATACACACACACACACACATAGACTTTTGGGGTTTAGCCGACGAATACGTGGTCGGCTAAAACAGAACACTTTAGCCGACCAATTTTGGGGTTTAGCCGACCACATTACTATTAGTGGTCGGCTAAACAACTTTAGCTGACAACAAAACCGTCGTCGGCTAAACCTGCTAACTTTAGCCGCTGACGCTGGTTGGCCGTCGGCCGTTTTCCGGCTAGTCGTCGGCTAAAGTCCAATTTTTGATAGTGAATGGCCATGTCAACAATACATTAAAACTTAATGGATTAAAAATAACGGAGTCCCTAACATGTATAACGGAATAAACTTGAGTCCCTACTTTGATACACTTTAAAGTTTAGTCCCTTAAGTGATAAAAAGCCAAACTTAAGTCCCTCGTAGAGCTATTTCGCCATTTAACAAATAAAGACTTAAGAAATAATGACTGAATTTTGACGGTCATTTTTTCTTTAACTTTTATCCTAAATATTTCCCCAAAAATGTAAAACTCAGTGCCCTAAATTAAAGCCAAACTTGTGTCAATTTATTGCCATAGGAACATAGGCGGATCCACTCATGCCTGGTGGTGCAGGTGCATCACTAAAACTTTTACCAAACAACTTCGTTTTGGTTAAATGACGCCGTTTTGGTCTTTTTTATTAAAAAAGTGAAAAATTAAGATTATTTTTTTCCCGTCCGTTATTTTTTTTGTGATACGTTTCTGCACCAGCAGTTTCCGGATGCTGAATCCACCTATGCATATGAATGTGGTTTGGTCATATCAATCTTTAGTTCGTAATCAAATCCTAAATTGCAAAAGCAGGATGCACTACCAAAAATCAGACTTTAGCCGACGACCTAAAGTGGTCGGCTAAACCCCAAAGTCGTCGGCTAATCATGCCAGCCGTCGGCTAAAAAATCGTCGGCTGATATTCGTCGGCCAAGGTTTAGACGACGACTTTTGTGCAGTCGTCGGCTTAAGTTCCAAAATTAGCCGACCACTACTACACGGTCGTCGGCTAAACCTGTTGGAAAAAAAAAAAATTAGCCGACGACCTTAACGAGACGGTTGGCTAAAATCGTTTTTTTAAAAAAAAAATAGAGTTTAGCCGACGACCGTCTTATATGTCGTCGGCTAAAACCATTTTTGAAAAAAAAAATTAAATTATTTTAGCCGACGACCGTCTTATAGGTCGTCGGCTAAAACCCTTTTTAAAAAAAAATAAATTACTTTAACCGACGACCGTCTTATAGGTCGTCGGCTAAAACCCTTTACTTTAGCCGACGACCGTCTTATATGTCGTCGGCTAAAACCCTTTTTTTAAAAGAAAATTTAATTCAGATTTTGGGATCCCAAAACCTGTATTTTTTGCACCTGCAATTTTTATACAACAGCTCTCATTATCAACAACAATCAACGCACAACACATTCAACTAATACCATTAATAATATGCCCAACATTATATGCATCACAACGCACAACACATTCAAGAACATTAATTTCATCAACATACTAGTAGCGTCAATAAAATCACTTACACAATTGTAACACAAATATAAATATACAAGAGTACTACAACAACACAACTACAATCCACTGCCAAAATCATCTAAATGCCGAAATGTAGTAGTAGAAGGATTACCACCATCCCCTAGATCCTCGTCACGAGGCTGTGAAGATGGGGTCTGTCCAAGAGAGAAGGCGGTGGAGCAGTGCTCGCAGCCCACTCGAGTAATGGTCTCGAGCCGTCATCATATAGTCCATCATGGCCTCGCACTGTCTCTGGAAACTCTCTAACCGCGACTCCTCTCGCTCGCTCTCATGTAACTGCCTCGAGTCCTCCTTTCATTCTCGGCTGAGCTCCTCTCCGCCTCAATCGCTCCTCGAGATAGGCATCCGTGCATTCCGTCCGCGAAGGCGCGCTGGAAGCCGGGGTATCTTTCAATACATGGTGACCCTCATTGCCATCATCTTAGTGCGGTACCGACTACCTCTAGGAGGGTAGACGGTACCCCACACCCTAGCGCGAACATAAGGATCGGCCCGATCGATCCGTCCAATGGCGTAATCGAGGTCGGCCTCCGCTAAGTCCGGATCTCGCTCCCGAGCAATCTCGGCAAGCATCCTTTGAGACTCCTCCCGCACACGCTCCTAAGTTAATATGAAAATAAATATTTGAATATCAATAAAAGTATGATACAAAGGCATTTATTTTATTACTAAAATAAAATAAAAAAGACTTACATGCTCCTCGGGACGGTTCGAAATGCTTTCGAGTCACGTAGGCAAATGCGCCCAACGAATCAAGAAATGGCCTCGGCGCAACTCGCTAACGACCAGGAACCTGCATCGTGATGGTCAATGCATCAAAGACGATTGGTCGTGTTGGTCAAGCTAGTCGCCTTCAAAAAATATTATTTAGAACCGAGTTTATATTTAGAATTCCAAAAACTAAAAGCGAAATATTATTATTTTTTATTAAATACTAGCATTTTTTAATAAATAAAATACAATATTCGATTTTTATTTTTATTAAAACAATTTATTTCCACTTTTGAATAAAAAAATTCCGATTTTTTAATATTAATAATATTCCAATTTTAAAAAATACATGAAGTTCCGATTTTTCTAATTTAAAAACCGAACTTCAAGTATTTTATATTCTCAAACATTAATTTAAAAATGGAGTTTATATTTAGAATTCAAAAAATAAAATCAAAGAGGAAGAATGAAATGAGGGTATTTTAGTCATACCATGAACTCGGGTCGCGAAAATGGGCGCGTAGCCACTTCCACTGTACTCTAACTTGAATTCTTCCGGGGTAGCCTCTCGGGTATCACCCCAGGCTGTCCAGAACATGTGCATCTCATTTTTCCAAGATTTGTACCTACAACACACGTTGCACAATATATATCATTCGTAAGAAAAAAAATTACGCAAACAATGTAGATACAAAATAAATGAAAATGACTTACTTGGTAGACTGCACCTCGTCACACCAAGTACGTAGTAGAGAGTCGGGAATGACAAACCACACCTATGAACAACATAAATACGCAATAATTTAAAAACATCACATATTGTATTTTCAAGAACTACGTGTTGATTGAAAAACACTTATTAAATATTTATTAACTTACCGACATAGCATTATTCGAAGCATTCTTCACGCATCGCGCACGCCCCCAATCGGGCCACAAACGGGGACTCGTCCCGAATGACAAAGCCAACATTACGGCTATATGACGCCGCAGTCGAAGACATCACCGGCCGGCCGTGTTCTGTCTCGGGAGGAATCTCATAACGGCCATGCTTACTTACGTACGAGTCGAGCGCCGACCCTTTCTTGGGCCTCGAGTCTTCTTCTTTTCTTCTCCTCCTCGACTACATTTTTCCCCTTCTCCTTCTCCCTCTCTATCTCCTCGCATGCTTCGTCTTCGAAACCCGACAAGTCCGCCAAAACATGTTGTCTGGCCAAGACTCGTAGACGTACGCCTCGTCAGGGCTAATCAATCGAACGGGAACTCGGGCTCCCGTCTCATCGACCTCTGGAATAGTCGGAACCATTGGAGGCATGAATAGAGTCGGCGGCGGACCGTGGGGCACCGCGGACGAGGAACTCCGTACATCTCCTGATGTGTGAGGGCTATACGTGGGTCGGTGGATGGGAGGCATACGAGTCTCCGACTGCGAGGGGGTCGGCCGTGGTGTCTGAAAGGATAAACGCCGCGCTAGTGTAGCGGGCTCATCTGTCGGCCTATAAAAATCGTCAGCGTTCATGCCGGTAGCTTCTAGTATATGGCGGGCACGAACGCTGCTCTGAGATATGTATGGTGTACCGGGATCCGCCTTACTAGAGGCTGCGGAACTCCCCCCCCGAATCGGGAGTGGTCGACTTTGTCTACTTCTTCCCCAACGCTTTCTTTATTCTATCCATAATCTAAATAAATAAATCAAATTCACAACTCAACACAACAGTAATTATCAATGCCATACCACGTTAATCTTTCGATTAACGCCGGCTATAAAATTCCTTCCTCCTCAAACAAATTCATCAAATATTTCTAAACAAATTCATCAAATAATCTAAACAAATTCATCAAATTCACAATTCAACACAACAGTAATTATCAATGCCATACCACGTTAATCTTTCGATTAACGCCGGCTATACAATCCCTTCCTCCTCAAACAAATTCATCAAATTCACAACTCATTAAACACAAAATATTGAAAATACTAAATTCATCAAAAATTGCATCACAACTCATTAAACAATTTATCTAATTCATCACATAATCTAAACAAATTCATCAAACAAATACAATAAATTAAACAAAAAAAATAAAAAAATAACGACAAGGGTTACCGCGGCCGGGCTGGCGGGCGACGGGCGGAGGGCGTCGGGCGGGCGGGCGATGGGACCGGGGCTAGCGGGCGGGACGATCGGCTGGGCCCGGGGCGGAGGGCGTCTGGCGGGCGATGGGACCGGGGCGAAGGGCGTCGGGTGGGCGGGCGGGACGATCGGGCCGGGTGACGATCGGGGACGGGGCTAGGTGACGGGCGGTTGGGGCTGGTGACGATCGGCGGGCGACGGGCGATGGGCGAGACTAAACCAAGAAGAAAATAACAAAATGGAGGTACCGTAAACGTATAAAGGTGGGGTTTAGCCGACGACAAGATCTACGTCGGCTAAAGTTTTGTAAAAAATTACACTTTAGCCAACGACATATAAGACGGTCGTCGGCTAAACTCAAAGAATGACCCGACCTTGTTGACAACACGGTCGGCAGCAAACAAAGGTGTTTTCAATTCGGCGGGTGCGACACGGCCGTGTCGATGGACACGGCCGGAGTTTAGCCGACGACCTTCTTATAAGTCGTCGGCTAAAGTTTAATTTTTTTTTAAAAACATTGGTCGATCGTGTCGGGGACACGGCCGTGTCGCACCCGCCGTAATGGGAAAACACATCAGATGATCGACCGACCGTGTTGTCTAACACGGTCGGGTCATTGCTGGGGTTTAACCGACGACCGTTTTATATGTCGTCGGCTAAAGTATAATTCTTTTTTTAAAAAAACTTTAGCCGACGACGTAGATCTTGTCGTCGGCGAAACCCCCCGGGTTTTTTTTTAATAATATTATTGATATTATATTAATGTTATGATTATGATTATTATTATTACTATTTTTTTTAATTATATTTAACAAATGAAAATATACATCTACTAAATTTATGGCTCATAGTTTGAGTCATCACTACAGTCTGTCTCATTATCTGAGTTGATATCCGGCAACATATGCCTCAAGTCGTCCACATTATCGTCATCAGAATTTTCAAGTAATTCGTTTGTATCAACGTCAACGTACCCGCGAGCATCGCCACGGAGTCGGACGAATCGTCCTTCAGGAACATTATTCATTGTAATTGTCATTGTAATTCCAAAAGAACACCGTAATATCCACCATCTATCATAACCCCAGAATTTTGATATCTTCTTTTTTGGTCTCTCTCAAGGCATACGAATGTGACACCGTTGACTTTGGCCATCGAATAAATTTTTGACATAACCGGCTTCATAGAAAGAAGCATAAGTTCACGCGACCAGTTAGGGTGTCCGTCATCTTGTATGTGTGTCATCTGTCGTAAATAAACTTTTTATGTAAAAAAATATATTAAGTCCAAAATGCAATAGCAACTGAATGTATACGTACCCATTCTCCAAAATAGTCGGCAAAAGTGTCATTGTGGAATCTAGTGTCACCTCGCACCATATCGCATGACAAGTGGATGTCTTTCCGATCGAACTTCTGGACAATTGAGCAATATCCACCAATGTGCAATTCGTGACTCGTACGGGTCTAATTGTCTTCCTGGCAACCTCCCATAAACGTCAACCTCAGTAGATATGATAGAAAGATTGAATTGTATTTTATCTGCTGGAATAGAGCGGGAAGGGGGCTCTAAGGTGCCCAAATACAACTTGATATACGTAATACACTCCGACGCAAGGTAAGATTCTGCAATGCATCCTTCTGGTGCAGACTTATTGGCCACGGAGTCTTTGTAATCACCGAGTTGCCTGTAATATTGTCATTGTGTTAAAAATCATACTTAATTTGACAATATATATATATATATATCATACAAAATTATGTTACCTTTCAATCGGGTACATCCACGTCTAGTGCACTGGACCAGTGACCAATAACTGCCTGGGAAGGTGGATCATGAGGTGAGGCATGAGGTCAAAAAAGTTTGGAGGAAATATTCGCTCAAACTTGCACAAGATATAGATGATCTCATCTTGCATTTTATGCAAATCAGATCTCTTGACTTCTCTCGTACATAATTTCTGGAAAAATCTTGATAATGCAACACACGGCTCGACCACCTGTTTTGGTAAGTATGGTCGAATAAATACCGAAAATAGGCGTTGGAGTAGGATATGACAATCATGACTCTTCAAACCAGTTAACTTGTTCTCCCTGAAATTAACACATCTTCCTATATTTCCAGCATACCCGGTAGGATACCTAGCAGTCTTTATCCTGCACAATATCTCGCCTCTCCTACAGTTGATGGTGTGTAAGCTGCCTTAGGCATTTTTTGTTTTCCCTTGACAGTTTTCAACCACAAATGTTTTCTTATGCTCATTTCTTCCAAACCTTTGCGTGCTTTTGGCCCGTCTTTGGTCTTTCCATCCCAACCTAAGGTTGTCCCAACCACACTTTCGCAAACATTCTTTTCAATGTGCATGACATCCAAGAAGTTCCTTATCGCAACCCGACCAAGAAGGCAATTCCTAATATACTTTTGTGCGACCAATACTTATACCGTCTGCCTTTCGAGGTTGCCGTAATCACATCAGGATGGTTGCTAAGTCGACCAAAATCGTACTCATTAAGAATTGATAGTATTTCATCACCCGTCCACCGTCGTGGTGGCTCGCCCATTTCTACAAGGCCATCAAATGCCGCAGATCCATACGCCACTCATGTTCCCTCTCAAGCCATATCCGATGACGCATTCGGATAACTTTCCTACAAATGGTACCTAGCACAACTGCATTCAAACACACTGACAACCTCTATATCCGCTAATAATGATCCCAGACGGATTCCATATGCAGAAAATCACTAATAGTGCCGATACACATGGCGTGCAAGTAGAACGTCTCGGACGAATAATCGCCGTGACGTGGGATGACCTTGCTCCCACAATAATTTCAGCTCCTCTATCAAAGGTCTCATATACACATCGATACACTTTCCTGGATATCCCTACAGGACTAACAAGGTCAACATATTATACTCCTTCCGCATACACATCCACGGAGAAAGATTGTAAGGAATCACTACAACAGGCCATATGGTATATGAAAGACTCATGTTACCAAAAGGGTTGAAACCATCAGATGCAATCCCGAGCCTCACATTTCGGATTTCTGAAGAAAAATTCGAATACTCCCTATCTATATGCTTCCACGCTTCTCCATCTGAAGGGTGTATCATAGTATCCCTGTCATTAGTGCGCGGCTCGGCATGCCATCTCATTGCTTTTGTCGTGTGAGGAGACATAAAAAGTCGTTCCAACCTGTCCTTCAGTGGAAAATACCAAAGTACCTTCACCGGTTTCTCTTTTCCAGAAGGAGTGATCCTATATCTCTCTGTATCACATACAGGACATCTCGTGAGGTCTTCATTAGGATGCCCCCAGAATAGAACACAATCATACATGCAGACGTGGATCTTAATGTAGGAAAGACCAAGATCTTTCAAAATTCGTCTCATTTTTGAATATGTATTAGGAAGATGATGACCCTGTGGAAGCATATTACTCGTAAGCTCCAAGTAATCATCTACAGACTTGATGGATGATTTGTTTTCCACCTTTAATCTCATCGTTTCCATGACACAATCAAGAACAGTCATGTTACACCCTCGGTATACAGGGGTCTGTTGGAGTTGAATTAGCTTATTGTACCTGTCAAGCCCGGAGTATTGCAAGGCAACGTCTACGGGTCGTGGGATTTGCTCGGTTGGTACAAACGCCTCGAAAAACCAAACACATCATCAATCAACCTCCTCTTCGGATCGGTGAACCCGTCGTTACCACTAAATTGTCCGTGATCATACGGAATAATGAGTCGGTGCTTCACCGTGGTATATCCAACATGTATATTTACTCCAAAAACCATTCTTCTTTAGGTGTTCCCAGACCTCATCAAATGGAAAACGAAACATATCACTGCGACATCTACATTTATTACATGGACAGTAGTGCAACGTATTATCACTGTCGTGCTCTTTTACAAATCTCATAAATTGCTTCATCCCATCCATTACACTTAGATCCCATTTTCGTAACCCAATCCAACTCTTGTCCATCCTGAAAATGTATACATTTTCCAATATTAATCCAACTAACTAATATTGTTCAAATTATAAATGAAATCACAACAAACAATTAATCATAATGATTATCATCATAAAACTTAATCGTTTTACATAAAAGCTATCGAATGTAACATGAATAATACAAAGTTTCGAAATCACAATAAAAAATACAATAAAATACATACCTTAATCGAAATGGTGATTATAACAACCGGTAGAAACCTTCATCACTCCAAATTAGCACAACTCAAAGTAGCAACTCACAAGCTTTTTTCGGAATAACCGAGAATCGGGAATAGAAATGTGCTCTTTAGCGGGAGAGGGGCAAGATTGGGTTGGTGTTCCCGAACTATAAATAATTTTCACTTGGAGTTTAGCCACGACCTAGATCTAGGTCGTCGGCTAAAGTATAGTATTTTTTTCTTCGAAAAAATGTTTAGCCGACCTCGATCTAGGTCGTCGGCTAAACCATTACAATATTATTTTCTTTCCGGAAGAAGTTTAGCCGACGACCTAGATTTAGGTCGTCGGCTAAAGTATATTATTTTTTTTTTCTTCAGAAAAAATGTTTAGCCGCCGACCTCGATCTAGGTCGTCGGCTAAACCATTACAATATTATTTTTTTTTCTGTGGGAGTTTGGCCGACGACCTAGATCTAGGTCGTCGGCTAAAGTATATTTTTTTCATAAAAGTGTTTAGCCGCCGACCTCGATCTAGGTCACGGCTAAACCATTACAATATTATTTTTTTCTAGAGGAGTTTAGACGACCTAGATCTAGGTCGTCGGCTAAAGTATATTATTTTTTTTAAAAAAAGTGATTAGCCGCCGACCTCGATCTAGGTCGCCGGCTAAACCATTACAATATTATTTTTTTATCGGAAGGAGTTTAGCCGACGACCTAGATCTAGGTCGTCGGCTAAAGTAGATTATTTTTTTTTTTAAAAAGTGTTTAGCCGACGACCACGATCTAGGTCGTCGGCTAAACCATTACAATATTATTTTTTTTCGGAAGGAGTTTAGCCGACGACCTAGATCGAGGTCGTCGGCTAAAGTATATTATTTTTTTTTTTTCGGTCGGCCAAACGTTATCTCGGTCGTCGGCTAAACCTATTTAATATAGTCGACGACTATTTCGACATTTAGCCGACGACCTCCGCCAAGTCGTCGGCTAAAACCCTTTAGCCGACGGCAAACTGAGTCGTCGGCTAAAGTGCGAAGTTTAGCCGACGACACTTTATAGTCGTCGGCCGTTTTTTTTCGGGTCGTCGGCTAAAGTACTTTTTTTGGTAGTGATGCTACTAATATTTACTTCATAATTAAATGCTATTCCCTCCGTCCCTTAATACTAGTCCTGTTTGGAAATTAAATTTGTCTCATAATACATGTCGTTTTCTATTTTTTATGCAAATTTGTAAAAAAAAATCCAATAATACCCTTAATTTGTTATGGACGCTTCAACTTCAACATATACAAACACATTAATTAATATAACTAGTTTATTAAACTAATATAATTAAAAAGGGCAAATATGAAATTAGTTAATTATCATTAAGTTTTCTTAATATTTGTGTAATTTTAAAACATGACTAGTATTAAGGGAAAAAGAGATAATACCTATACTCCATGTTGAAAATGACACAAAGTCATGACTGATTCTCCAGAAAACGGCAAACTTAATAATGTTTGGGCAAAATAGCTCTACTAGGGACTCAAGTTTTGCATTTTTATCACTTAAGAGACAAAATTTTAAAGAGTATCAAAGTAGGGACTCAAGTTTATTCCGTTATATATGTTAGGGACTCCGTTATTTCTAATCTGTTAAGCTTCGACGGATTGATGACATGGCCGTTAAGTGCCACATGTCAGCATTTTATTGGTCGGTAATAATAAAGTAATAATAAAAATTTTCAGATTTTTATAATAATAATACAATAATAACAAAAAATATAAGTCTAAAAAATGTAAAAAATAATAAAATTTGGACTTTTTTAGAAAAATTGCAACTCTATTTTTTATAAAAAAATCTGGAATATTAATATTAAAAATCTTATGTTTTTATTTAAAGTTCAAAAATAAAAATTAAAAATTAAAAATATTTGGATCTGATTTATAATTAATTTTTAGTTTGTTTTTTTAGATTTTTAGATTTTTTGTAAAATAATATTTATTTATTTATATTATGAAAAATTAGATCCAATTTTTTATTTATTAATGAAAAAGAATATCCCACTTTAAAAAAACAATTTATAAGTTAGATCCAAACTTTTTAGTTTTTTATTTTTTATTTTCAAATTTTAAATAAAAGCATCCGATTTTAAGTACTAATATTCCATATTTTTTTTAAGAGATTGAAAAAAATGAAGTTTCATTTTTTTTAAAAAAACAGATTTTTTTATTTTTATATTTTTTAGACTTTTATATTTTTTTATTATTATTTTATTATTACCGACCAATAAAATGCTGACACGTGGCACTTAACGACCATGTCATCAATCTGTCAAAACATAACGGATTAGAAATAATGGAGTCTCTAACGTGTATAACAGAATAAACTTGAGTCCCTATTTTGATACACTTTAAAGTTTGGTCCCTCAAGTGATAAAAATGCAAACTTGAGTCCAGAGTAGTTATTTTGCCTAATGTCGGTGGGCTTTCAATTTGAGATAATTAACTATTTTAACATTCTCCAATTAAGGATAAATTGAGCTCGATTTGTTCATATGGAGTTAATTGCCCATTGTAATTAGATATTATAAAAAAATCTCAAAATTTGATTTTAAATATTTTAATTACTTTAATCATGATTACATTCCTTAACATTATATTTACTAAATAATATTAAGCTTTTGATTTATAATTGTTGGATTTACTTAAATAGTTTTCAAAACTGGCAATAATTCTTAGATAAATTACATATTTAAACCTCTTTTCACATCTTTAGACTTTTTTATTTGGGTTTATGTATTACTTAATTTATAAAATCTCATTCTATTCTTTTAGATTATTTTCATCTATTTAATTTTATTATTAATTGTTACCGTTTACATAATTTTTTTTTTGGTAATATTTCAGGTTCTTGAAGAACATAAATTAAGGCAAAAACCTAATATATTTAACACAAAATCTTAATAATGATGCATTACAGATAAAACATTAAAATTCAAAATAAAATAAATTAAGTGAGAAATTGAAAAAAAAAAATGGTTGATGATCCGCCATCGTAGAGAGGTGAAGGGACACCATAATAATGAGTTAAAATGTGAAGGTGGGAATGTCCTCTAAGTACCCGAGTTCTCCCCCCTCCATTGCCTGGTCACTGTAAATTGTGTATGAAAATTTGCATGGAGGCCTGAAAAAAAATAGCTTAAACAGAGGATTTGTGTGTGTGCGTCAAGAAAAAGTGAAACACACACACACACACACATACACACGAAAAAAAAAATAACAGCAAGGGAGGAGGATATAGAGAGACAGAAATAATTTGAACTGATCCCTCAATCTTTCTTCCTGCTCGTGTTTCCTTGAAAATAAGAAACAATGGCCTCCGACATTACCTTAGAAGCGATCAGGAACGAAACCGTTGACCTTGTAAGTGTGTTTTTCTTGTTCATGTGAAATTGCTTTATATATATATATATAATATATATTTGTTTGTGTGTTTGATTCATTTTTTGAGTAAATGGCGCCTTTTGTTGGTGGTACAAACCATGATCACAACTCATGATTTTATGATCAAATAGTTCATTTTTGTCTTGAGAGAAAGAGTCGAACCTGGTACATCTAAGTTTAGGTACAAGGCCGTCTATGAGAGTGTACAAAGGGTGCTGCCGCAGAGGGTCCATCATTTTGAGGCTTTCGAGATTTTATTATATATGAAATATTATATATAAGCATTAGTTGTTGTGATCATGCCTTTTTTGCTCCTTGATGGTTATGTTTGCAATGATATAGTTGTTGAGTATCTTGAAAAAGAGTTGTGAAAATAGTCCATTTATTTATACCCATGGTTGGGCGTTGATGTAGAACATTTGATAAACAATTTTAGTTTTAAAACTATTTCTTTATGAAATTATTTAAATAATTGTATATTTGTCGGAAGCACCTCTAGAATCTTTGTACATTGCCATGAATTTCTACCTGAACTTAGATGAGAGATACGAGGTTCTAAAGTTTAGAAAAAAAATGTATTTTCATTATGTATATATATATATATATATATAAATTCAAATGCAGGAAAACATCCCGATTGAGGAAGTTTTCACGCATCTAAAATGTTCGAGGGAAGGTTTGAGTTCCGACGAAGGGGCAAAAAGGCTAGAGATTTTCGGCCCAAACAAGCTTGAGGAGAAGAAAGAGAGCAAATTCCTCAAGTTCTTGGGCTTCATGTGGAATCCCCTTTCATGGGTGATGGAGTCTGCTGCCGTTATGGCCATTCTTTTGGCCAATGGAGGGGTAAAAATATCTGTCATACCCTTCTTCTGATTTTGTTTCAGCATTTCTCTCTCTAGGAATACACATGATCTCTCCTATATATTACATATATATTTCCTATAGTGTTTCATACAGCATGATCAAGTCAGTATCACATTTACTTTATGGTTTCGTTTTCCTAGGACAACATTATTGATAAAAATGTGGATATTTATGTGAAGTAAGTATCACATTGTGAATAAAATGCAGGGAAAGCCCCCCGACTGGCAAGATTTCGTCGGTATTGTTGTCCTGCTCATTATCAACTCGACCATCAGTTTCATTGAGGAAAATAATGCCGGAAATGCTGCTGCCGCCCTTATGGCTGGCCTTGCTCCCAAAACCAAGGTACCTTCTTGATTTCCCTTTGATTCAACGAATATTGTTTTTTGTTGCTAATATATATAATGCTTCATTGACGTAATTACTGAAGGTTCTGAGGGATGGCAAGTGGACCGAGCAAGAAGCATCAATCCTGGTTCCAGGAGACCTGATCAGTGTCAAGTTAGGCGATATTATCCCAGCTGACGCTCGTCTCTTGGAGGGTGATCCTTTAAAGATCGACCAATCGGCTCTCACCGGCGAGTCCCTTCCCGTAACCAAGAACCCTGGTGATGAAGTGTTCTCCGGTTCCACATGCAAGCAAGGTGAGATCGAGGCTGTCGTCATTGCCACTGGAGTCCACACGTTCTTCGGAAAGGCCGCCCATCTTGTCGAGAGCACAAACCACGTCGGCCACTTCCAAAAGGTATATTACTAACCGTCTAATTTTTATGTTGCTTCAAAAGAAAAAGAATTCGATGTCGGCCCTAAACTCGACTCTGTTGTGATCAGGTCTTGACAGCCATTGGGAACTTCTGTATCTGCTCCATTGCTGTGGGCATGGTTATTGAGATTGTAGTGATGTACCCAATCCAGCAAAGGGAGTACAGACAAGGAATCGACAATCTACTTGTTTTGCTTATCGGTGGTATTCCGATTGCTATGCCGACGGTTTTGTCTGTGACCATGGCTATTGGATCCCACCGTTTATCGCAACAAGGTGCCATCACTAAGAGGATGACTGCAATTGAGGAAATGGCCGGCATGGATGTGCTGTGCAGCGACAAGACCGGTACTCTTACACTCAACAAGCTTACGGTCGATAAATCCTTAATCGAGGTTTTCCCAAAGGATATGGACAAAGACACTGTTCTCTTGCTTGCTGCTCGAGCGTCTAGGATCGAGAACCAAGACGCCATTGATGCTTCCATTATTAACATGCTAAGTGATCCCAAGGAGGTATTACTATTTTTTTCTTCTTCTGAAAAACTGCATGTCATGAAGTTAATGAATAAACTTTATTTACTCATTCAATCTGTCGCGAGATTTTTTCAGGCGAGAGAAGGACTTACGGAGGTACATTTCTTGCCATTCAACCCCGTGGATAAGCGCACCGCAATCACATATTACGATGCCGATGGAAACTGGCACAGATGCAGCAAGGGTGCTCCTGAGCAAGTAAAGACATCATCAGAAAAAAATTCCTAAAGATTTTACATTTTCTTGTAGCCATGGTTGTTTATTTAACTTTTTTTTTTTTGGTTTCCATTTTAACATGTGAAAGATCATTGAACTTTGTGAACTCAAAGGGTCTGAGTTGAAGAAGGCGCATGGCATCATCGACAATTACGCAAACCGCGGTCTCCGTTCCCTTGGTGTTGCTCGACAGGTGAGCTTTAGGTCTTAAAAGTGTACGTATGATGGAAATGGTTAGTACATTTTAGTTAATTACTAAGAGTATGAGTATGGTTCCAAATATCCAGACGGTTCCCGAGAAAACAAAGGAAAGTGCTGGCGGACCTTGGGAGTTTGTTGGCTTGTTGCCGTTGTTCGACCCTCCAAGGCACGACAGTGCAGAGACCATCAGAAAAGCACTCGACCTTGGAGTCAACGTGAAGATGATCACCGGTGATCAGTTAGCCATTGGCAAAGAAACCGGTCGAAGACTTGGAATGGGCACCAACATGTATCCATCTTCTTCCCTTCTTGGCCAATGCAAGGATGAGTCGATTGCCTCAATCCCAGTCGACGAGCTCATCGAGAAGGCAGATGGCTTTGCCGGCGTTTTCCCAGGTAACAAATACAAAACAAGCACATAATAAACTTCAAGGGATAATTACAAGAACTACCCTCGAGGTTTGGCCTTATTACAGAAGATAAACAGGAAAATAGCTTAAAACATTACAAATTTCACCCTTAAGATTTAAACCCGTGTTAATTTGCACTTGCCGGCAGTGAAGCTAACAAAAATCGTACCGTGCATTGTTGATTACGAACCGAGTACGTGGACTATGTGTATGTGATAAATTGATACACATTTCAACTTGAAATTACGAAAAAGAACATTATATGAACTAAAATTGGTAACTAGTGGGGCTTTTATTTTGGACTTCTCCTCAAATTTCAAATAAATGCTGTTGGATTCAACTGATGAGAGTTCTTTTCGAATGCGTAGAGCACAAATATGAGATCGTCAAGAAACTCCAAGAGAAGAAGCACATATGCGGTATGACCGGAGATGGTGTGAACGATGCTCCCGCTCTTAAAAAGGCCGATATCGGAATTGCTGTGGCGGACGCAACAGATGCCGCCAGGAGCGCGTCAGACATTGTTTTGACTGAGCCGGGGCTCAGCGTGATTGTGAGTGCAGTTCTGACGAGTCGAGCCATTTTCCAGAGAATGAAGAACTACACGATATATGCGGTCTCCATCACCATTCGTATTGTGATGGGGTTCATGCTGATTGCCCTTCTATGGAAATTCGACTTCTCGCCTTTCATGGTTTTGATTATTGCGATCCTGAATGACGGAACCATTATGACGATATCCAAGGACAGGGTGAAGCCGTCTCCACTACCCGACTCATGGAAACTTAAAGAAATCTTCGCCACCGGCATTGTTTTGGGAACATATATGGCTGTCATGACCGTGATTTTCTTTTTCTTGGCGAACGATACCGACTTCTTCTCTGTGAGTTTCATCTTATTCTTGCGGTTTCGCCTAATTACTAAAATAAACCAGCTAACTTTTCAAATTACAAAATCTCCACTGAAGTCTGATCGGTGTTGAAATTATGGGTTTAACCGTAATATTATTATAATGTGAGCTTGTGAAGAGGTAAATGTACCATCTTTTCTTTTTGGTGCTTGTAGGATACCTTTAAAGTGAGATCCATAAGGGGCAACCAAGACGAGCTTACGGCTGCACTGTACCTTCAAGTGAGCATTATCAGTCAAGCACTTATCTTCGTAACGAGATCGAGAAGCTGGTCGTTTGTAGAACGTCCTGGTTTCTTGCTCTGCGCTGCTTTCTTGATAGCCCAGTTGGTGAGTCACTTTTTTTTAAAAAAAGAAAAAAAAGCCGTTTTCTTTCGATAATTCATTTCGTCAAGTTACTGAAGTTGTGTGGTACATTTCAGTTAGCTACAATAATTGCTGTATATGCAAACTGGGAATTCGCAAGAATTAAAGGCATTGGATGGGGTTGGGCTGGAGTCATCTGGATCTTTACCATTATCACCTACTTCCCACTCGATGTTCTGAAGTTCATCATCCGATATGGTTTGAGTGGCAAAGCCTGGGAATCCATGATTCAGAACAAGGTACATTATTATAAGCATAATTCAATAACAATACCACATATATCACGAGCATTATAACTCTAAGTGGTATGTATCACTCACCGCCGCGTTGATACATGGTTCGGATCGACAAAATAATAGACTGCTTTCACGACCAAGAAGGATTACGGTAGAGGTGAACGAGAAGCACAATGGGCGGTGGCTCAGCGAACCCTTCACGGGCTATCAACTACCGACACAGCTACTCTTTTCCATGAGAAGAACTACAGGGAACTGTCTGAAATAGCCGAGCAGGCAAAAAGACGAGCTGAAGTCGCAAGGTACTCCATCGTGATCAAATCTTTACGCGCATGCAAAGCGTTGTATCGTACATGCATTATTTGTTTTGAATGAATATCTGTTCTTGCATATTCTTACATGAAAAAGCAAAAATATTGCAGGTTGAGGGAACTTCACACTCTTAAGGGACACGTCGAGTCAGTGGTGAAGCTGAAGGGATTGGACATTGAGACTATCCAGCAGCACTACACAGTATAAGGAATCAAATAGCCATATACAAGAGATGAACATGTTATGTGAAAATTGAACAGTTGTAACATTTTAATATTGTCGGATGAGTCTCTCTCTCTCTCTCTCTCTATATATATATATATATATATATATATATATATACTAGTTTTATACCCCGTATAGATGTTTTACGTTCGATATTTCCAGTCTAGTTTTATATTGTTAAAATAAATTCTCTTTAAATACTGATATTGTACTTTTTAAAATTACTTTAAAAACACATGAACGGAAATAGCAATAAAGTGGAAAAAAACATGAGGTGTTGAAGGGAAAATAACCGAGGCAATAAAGTAGGGCAAAAGTGTGTATTATTCCATTGATGACATCCCTTTAAATAAGGAGAAATACATACAAGCAGGCCTAACCATACTCTAACTAGGAAAGCCCGTAAACCAACAGACTTAGGCACACATTGGGTATTATTACTTTAACACTCCCCCTTGTGCCTAGTCTACAAGTGCATGTCATGTTGCCTCGTTAAAACCTCGTCAAGCAAAAACCCAGTGGGAAAAATGTCTTGATCGTAGGGAAAAGAGTACAGCATCTAGACATATAAGGTTTAGACTTCGTCCTTTGAATCTATCCTTTCATATGATCGTTACATTTGATCATAGCGCTACTAAGATGACCATTCCATCAATCCCTAAAATCGTACATCTTGTTACCTCGTTAAAAACCTTTCCAAGTGATATAAAAACCCTGTGGAAAAAAGAATCCTTGGAAGGAAAAGAGTATAACGTACGGTGTGGATGTAAGACTCCCCCTCAAGTCAACATCTCCCCCTAATTTGTACATCAATCAAGTAGTCGTTGCCTCATTAAAAATTTCGCCAAGTAACAAAATCCAATGGTAGAAAATGAACCTTGGTCAAAGAAAAGAGTACAACACATGTGATTAAGTTTCTTTATAAATCATCATTTCCTTGTGATCTATACATCAATCTCGGAAGTTGGAAAACTCTACAGCTCCCCGTAATGCTTACATTCATATATCGTTGCCTCGTTAAAAATCTTGCCAAGTAACAAAATCCAGTGGGAAAATAAACCTTGGTCTAAGGAAAAGAGTGCAACATATGTAAGTGTGTTCCATTATATCTCACATATTTCCCATTATGATCACTCCATCAATCAAGAGGATTTACATGTTACATCATGTTCATAAATGTAAGTATGCTACTTAACCACTAGTTCCTCACAAGTGTGGAATGATAGTTCTTAATCATGTACACTCACGGACTGATTCATGCAAAGCAATAATCTTGTCGTGATTTGAGGAGGTAGCCAAAAAGAGGTTTGCTTAGTCGATTTCCAAGACATAAGCAATTCATACCAACACATACTTTGTGGTAGTTCCTTCGGCACCAGCATTTACTTTAGCATTTGCCTTTTCGTAAGCAACTTCCTTTGCCTGCTTGTAGGGAAAGAATAGTCCCAAGTTAATGGTTTATTTTAAGTATCAGAAGATATTCTTGATACCATTCCATTGATGTTGTGTCGATGCTGAACTAAATCTAGTCAGCGAATTAACTGATACATTGAGCCAAGTACAATAATACGCTATTGCACTCAAGTAGGGAATTTCAGCTTCCAAAGCTCTTCGTCACTTTCCTTTAGACGAGATGGATCTTTCCTTTGCATCCAAATGTTCGACTTATCATGGGATTGCTAGTCAGGTGTACCTTGTCCATATTAAAGAGCTTTAGAATCTTCTGGACACAGGCTGACCGGTGGAATAAATTCCACAAACTCGATGTTCTATGTCAATGCCTCGACAGACCCGAGTTTTCCCAAGATCTTTCATCTCAAACTCAGATTTTTAGTATCCGGTGGTTTCTTTTTTTTCATCAAGACCGATTATGTTCATGTCATCAGCATACATTTCGATGATTGTGAATCCGGAACTTATTTGTGAAGACGCAGGGACAGAGTTCATCGTTCTTATATCTCTTACCAATCAAGTAGTCACTTAGACGGTTATACCACATCTTTAAGGATTGTTTCAAAACCGTAAAGTTAAGTGTTTCAATCAAATTGCAAACGCACTCCGTGGTCTAGAGTCACTTGATTTGGGTAATAAAATTCCATAGGGCACTTCCGTATATATCTCCGTATCTAGATCCCCATAGAGATACGTAGTAACCACATCTATTGGCTGCATTTCCAGTCTCTTAGAAATTACTACGCTAATCAAATAGCGGATACATATACGTGGGAGTACATTTCCTCGTAGTCAATTCCAGGGCATTGTGAGAAGCATTCCTTCATGAAACCTTGTATATTAGGACTCTATATTCTCACTATGTTTTACGAAAAAGGTTCGTTTATGTCCTATAGGCCTTACACTTAGTTAGGTTAGCACTACCTACACCAAATACCCGACCTGACTCTTTGTCGGAGAATCTGGTTCTACTTGGAATGTTTTTCTTATAGGCCAATCAGCTCTATATTTATTTCATCCAACTGAGCGAGGTTCGACATCATCGTACTTTATGATTCATGATATGTCATCAAAGTGGGTAGTTGATCAGGCCACACCCTCATAATTTCATCGAGATTCTTGATTTTCTGAATCATATCTTCGGGGCGTCCCCCTCGTCATGATTCATGGACATAATAAAATCAAGCATAATCTCATGAAACGAGTTCATTGATGGTTAACATGTGAATTTATGCCATATTCTACCTCTTACTTGGGTGAGTATTTAGTCGAACCATGTGGCTTCCACCCTTTCCTTCGCAGGGAGCCACGGCCTCAACCACACCTCCACCAAGTGCGGTTGCATCACCCGGTTCATTGGTGATGTGCCCCTTGTAGGGTACTTCTAACCTTACAGGCACATTTACAGCTGTAATGTGAGATCTTGTCACTTGACCGATATAAGTAAATGCATCAGGCATCGAATCTGCTACATCCTGAAGATCGAGTATTTATTGTGCTTCACGGTAATATTGTGAAGTTCGGGGATCATAATGAGACATATTGGAGACACCATGACAATTCCTGTCGTTCCCCGAGAAATTACATTTTCTCTCCTCCCCCTAACGACGGGAAGGTTGTCTCATTAAAGTGACAATCCGCAAATCGTGCGGTAAAGAGATCACTGTGAAGGTTCTAAATAGCGGATAAACGTTTGAAGATTCTTATCCAACGTGAATACTTAATCGTTTCTAAAGATCAATGCGTTGTGGGGCGCAGAAGGCACATATAATACGTAACTAAATATGCGTAATTGGCACTCAAGTCCGTCTGGGTCCAAAATACAAAAATCAGATTATCCAGTTACTAACTGGTACGCATAAACTAATTGGTTAGCATATGGTCTAAGAATGAACGATTTAAGTAAAGTTGCACGCAATGTTGCATAATTCCAGGCAAAATATGCAAATTGGTGCGCATAACCAATGACATAATCACCATACATATTCTTTCGATGGTGGTTTATGTGAGACCGTTTGCATATGCACATGGGATGAGATACTATTCATTAATCTCTATCATGCAATAAACATCAAGTACTTTTTAATGTGAACTCTCCAACAACATCGAGTTCTTTAGATGTGATAAGGGAGGTGAGTCCTTATAAATTATTTTGGAAGTTCTGCAACAAGTTTGAGTGGACAGGAGAGCGACATGTGACCAATATGTCGTAGAATCCGTCAAAACCATAAATACATAAATGGTCTGCATATTAGGTGGGTGGATCCACAAATATATCCTTATATTCAGCATGAGAATAGAATGTTTGCTTTTGTTTCTTTAGCGTACGAAGTTCTCGCTCCTACTTTTGTTAAAGAGCAGGCTTTGCAACACTAAGTGGTGGGCATTTGATATGTATCCGGTTCTTTGGATGACATAACACGATTAACATCAACATTGTTCTTTATGTCGATTATACTTCGACCAGGATGCCCTAGTCTATTGTGCCAAAGCCTATATGAGTCTATGTCCCAAAGTACATTGTTGGTGACAACATAGGATTTTAAAAACCTAATAGTAGTGAGGTACAATCCACTAGATTGACTCATGAGTTATTCTAAAATGCGTTTACGTACACATTCATTAGAATTAATAAAAGAAACTCTATTCCATTCTCATAGTGGGTTTCAATCTGGAAACCATTGCTACGTATATTATTGAAGTTATGTAAGGTTCAAAGGGCTCTATGTGCATACAGAGTATCGATAACTTGGAAGACTGCCGTTTAGGCATCAAAATTGGGCATTACCTCGCCATTTGATGAGTTGGGAGGATGCAATCATCGTAGTTACCGAGATTTGGCAGGCGACTAATTCGATGAATAGAAGCCTAATTCTAAGAACATTCAATTTCTACTCGATTCATTCCTTGGAAGAGAGCAAAACTTCGAACCACAAGCATTCAAGCAATATTCAGTACTTCGGAATAAATCTAAGACTCTAACGTAAGCAATATTAATATCTTGTTCGTGAAACAATGTTGCATCACACCATTATTGAAAAGAAAACACCAACACGGTCGTCTTGAGACAACTATACCAAATGTAAACGAGAAAGTAAATATAATACTAAGATTCAGTCTATAGACTGTGGCTCGTATGACTCAATTCGATGATTGGTGACCGTGAAATTGACATAGGGGGACTTGTCTAGATCATATTCCTCCATATAGTGGGTAGCCTTACATATGCTTTATTGTGTACGAGACCTGACATTGCGCATGCTGGGAGTGTGGTAAGTAGGTTTCGGGCTAACCCAGTTCGGGAACATTAGATCGCATAAAGAACGTACTCAAGTACTTTAGAAGGACTAGAGATCTGGTTCTTATATATAGTGGTGGAGAACTGAATGTGATGGGATTCACTGTATTGGACTTCCAAGGACAGAAAGACGATTCTATATCTACTTTTGGCTACATTTACTCTTAGTGAAGGAGCAGTATCATGGCATAGTGCCAAGTATAGCGCGACTGCTAATTCCACCTGTTAGGCTGAGTATAAAGCGGCTTCGGAGGCCTCCAAAGGAAGAATTTAGAAGTTGCTGGGTAAACTTCACGTGACACCTTGTGCTGCGCTGCCAGAGCGGTAGCACAGGCCTAGGAGCCGAGGTTTCACAACAGTACCAAATATATTGAGAGAGAGAGTATCATCTCGTAAGAGCATTTGTTCGCAAAGAGATACATTGTGCTGCATAGAGTAGAGTCAGCCGACTACGTCGCTGATCCACTGACCAAGCCACTTTCTCAGATTAGCTTAGAGCGTCATCTGGAGAACATGGGTATTAGATACCATAGTGTGTGGCATGGAGTGCAAGTGGGAGATTGTTGGGAGTATGCCCTCGAATGCCACTCAGAGGATGATTGAGTGAGGGCATTGTACTTGTAATTATGTACATCACTAATATAAGGCAATGGATGTTTCATTATTTACTGGTAGTTACTGGCATTCCTAACTCGTAAATATACATATAGAAATTAGTCCGTGTATTTGAGAGCAAAACGTTCCACTCCTTATTAGATAAGGGGGTCGGCACTTGAAAGGTTTATAGCTCAAATACTTAATCGTCCGCAAGTCAATGAAACTTGACTGGGCGTTAAGTTTATGTGAAGACTTGTATGACGTGTTCTTTGACATGGAGAGCACCTGTCGAACGCTAATGGTTAATGGGATCACACGTTATAGGTATGCTAATTGGATTAGTATACTCGAACCGACTCACCCTCGATTCGTCACACGGATTTCACTCCGGGACAGTCAATAACGGAATCGAAAGGTTGTGATAGGTATTCGTGAACCTTCGACTTGAGGATTTAGTAGGGATGTGCTTGTGACGTCAAGATTTTCATTAGAGTAGTT
Organism: Orobanche coerulescens; assembly: GCA_033398695.1. NCBI lineage: Eukaryota > Viridiplantae > Streptophyta > Magnoliopsida > Lamiales > Orobanchaceae > Orobanche > Orobanche coerulescens. The sequence continues at coordinate 45,367,092 of CM065810.1, forward strand.
CGACCCTGTAAACCGAAATGCGGGGGTCAACCTCGACGTGCATCTTGACGGGCAAGTAGCAGGTCCTACTGAATACCAAGATAGAATTCTTTCTCCCATTAGTGAGCAGGTTATATGTCCTATGCGGTTATTGGCAGATGAGATCATAAGTCTTTGGCCAAAGCATTGGAGCTAGTTGTATTAGATACACGACAGCTCGATGATCTCGATTTGCATTAACGCAACATAGCGTCAAGTACAGATAGGGTTTGACTGACCGTGACCCTTTAACTTGATCGGGGCATTTGAAAGAAGGGTTTATACGTATACTGGTATTCACGACAGAATAGTTCTTGAATGATCCCAATCATTCATTCTCAGTTAAGTGCAGTGTAGCCGCCAGTGGCTAGGTGGTCTTCTACTCTTTGGTTCCTCCCATTCTTGATCGAGACGAACCTACCGAGTCGCGCAATAGGATTGACGACGGAATGAATCGAGCTTAATCTCTCATTATGAATATTAGATATTAGATATCTAATTTGGGACATTGGATGTCTAAATTGATTTATTGGATAAATTAATTTACGGCCTAAATAATTAAATAAATTACCGGGTGATTAATTTAATTCATGAATATAATTATTTCTTGGAGAAATTAATTATGTTATTATGTATTTAATATGATTAATTAATTGGATTAATTAAATCGGAACGGAATCGGAGTTTATCTGTTTGGACTCTCGGGAGTCCGAAACGAACCGAACTCGTCGGATTCCTTCTAGAGGCCGGCCCCACTTTTGATCTCTTACCTTTAGTCTTTGTCTTGCTTTGGTGGGTGAAGACTAATCACCTAAGAGATATGATATCTCTTATAATAAGGATAAAGGGATTGTGTGGAATTTGGAAGTAGAATAAATGAAGACATCTCTCAACCTCTCCTAAAATATTCCATACGTTAATTTTAGTTTTGAGAGAGAGAAAATAGTTTTCTCAATTATCTTCATCTTGTTCTTCATCTTGTTCTTGTGTTTTCTTGGAGAAAATTCAAGATACATTGAGAGATAAATATTATACACTTAGAGTGCAATAATAAAAGGCTTCATCACTTGATTTTAGCCGTAACCTTAGAGGTTAATCGAGTGTTGTCATTCCGGTCGTTTTTCCGGTGCGTGGCAAGTAGAGACGCGGTGCTTTCGGCGTTGGATCGTTCAAGAGCTTGGAGCGGATTGGATTCGTAGAGATCAATCAAAGCTTGGGGAATAGCTCAAGAGAAGGTTACCATTTAATCAACGGACTTCAAGGGTGAGTTTCTTATAACTCTTGTGTTTCGTTTATATATTCGTATATACGTAGCTTGATCGATCCTCGTAGGGATTCGGATCGAATTAATTTTCGTTTTACCGCTTCCGTTGGGCCTTCGATTTAGGCACCGAATCCTAACAACAATGTTGCATCACACCATTATTGAAAAGAAAACACCAACACGGTCGTCTTGAGACAACTATACCAAATGTAAACGAGAAAGTAAACATAATACTAAGATTCAGTCTATAGACTGTGGCTCGTATGACTCAATTCGATGATTGGTGACCGTGAAATTGACATAGGGGGACTTGTCTAGATCATATTCCTCCATATAGTGAGTTCTCCTTTCTTTGGAATCTCTATATTTCTTGTAGTGAGATGCGACTTGCTTGCATGGCAGTTCTTGTACCATGTCCAGCATCTCCATAATGATAGCACGGTTCATTGCCAACTCGAGCCTTAGAGGCGATAGGATGGGTAGGTGCTTTTTGGTTCCCTTAGCTAGCAGAGCCGGAAGCACTAAGTCTTCGCAATACATTGGATAGACCCCCACGTCCTTGACCACGAAGCCTATGATGTCCAGTCCCCTATTCATTGGGGTAGTTTCCATCCTTCACTTTGTCATAATTGGCCTCGGAAATTTTCTTTGTCCCAACCGGCCTGACATTACTGCTCATTAACACTTCGTTATGCCTCTCAGCTACTTGCATTAGGTTGATGAGTTTACTGAATGTAGTGATGTGCTTATTATCATACTCCATCCTATATTGGTTCGTTAGTATAAGAGCGAAAGTAGGGAAGGTGAAAAAAGTTTTCTGGATCATGTCATCTTTTGTGATGTCCTTCCCATGGAAATTTAGGTGTGCCTTGAGACGGAGCATACCTTTGTTGAAATCGTTGATCCGTTTATACTCGAGCAAGTGGATTTCAATCCACTGCACGGTCAACTTTGGGAGCAAAGTTTCGTGAATGTTCCCAAATTAGCCTTTACGGGAATCCCATAGTTCTTTGTGGGATTTTCAACTGTAGATATTTCCATCTCAAGCTCGTTCGATGTGTCACCTAAGGAATATAAGTGCACTCGCTTTTATCTTATCAGACGGTACTTGGTCTGTGGTGTTAAGGAGCGTACCACTATATTCTTTAGTGATAAATGTGGCCTCGATGTAGGAGACCCATCTATGATACTCAAGCTCTTTTGAGTCCAAGATATCAAATTTGAGGCGAGTTGGATCAACTATCTTAATACAAGAAAAGGGGAAATGATTTTTCACAGTTTACCATGAGTATTTTCCATGATAAAATTTTCAATAATGAGAGCGTTATTATTTTTCGGAACCAAGATATGGTCAAAACTAGTTTCGATGCTATTTGAGAATTACCAATGAAATTACTTTATAACGGTTCGAGTTGATATAGGTAGTAGAAATAAGTCTTCTAAAAGTCTACTAGTGATGAAGCCTAATTGCATGCGATATCTATATATGCACGCAAATATATATATTTATAAATATAGACACATTACCCTAGGAATATATCTATACACATATTATGCAATCAAGTAAGTTTCTTATGCCGCAACATAAATTAGTTCATGTAAATTATTTTTAATTCAATTTGCTTTAAGCAATCTACTTTGATTTAATTAAAGTTCTTAATGCACTATGCTTTAATTGGTTTAATTAAGCATAAATATAATAAATTTAGAGATAAATAAATTAAAGCATGTAAAAAGTTGCGCACATTACAAATAGTAGGGTTTGTAGGATTACCTTGCAGGAAAGACACGATTCTTCACCATGGAATACCGTCAATTTGTTTGGATGAAAATATATTCCTCGTTCTATTCACCGTCTTCACATTTTCTTGGATGTAACTGTATAGTTTTAATTGTTCGCTTGAATCGCTAGTAAAAGTTCTTGATTATCTCCAAATTTCCTCGAAGTTCAATCCTCGTGCCGATCGTCTTGGATTCTTAGTGCAAATTCATGCAATATTAGTCTTAAATATCCTTGTTACCATGTGTTAGCCGATAATTAATGGCCTAACTGATTTGGTGGGCTACTCCATGTCATTGAAAATGCCCACATATGGGATAAGCCCTAGAATAAATGGGTCAAGTGGGAATTGGGCCAATGCAGATCATAGGCGGGCCGAATTTGAGAGCGGGTGGATTTGCTTTTGGACAGCTCTCGTGTGCGGTGGAGTTTGGATGCCATGATTGGTTTCAGGTGCAGGTGGCTTCTCGACTGGTTCAGACTGCGAGTAAGCTAGGGTTTCAAATGGAGCTAGTGGTAGCAGAACAAAGCGATGGTCACGACGTGTAGAGGAAGTTGGCGGCACTAGGGTTGCTCGCGGGGGTGAGGAGATCCGTATGTCCGTGGTGGTTGCTAGCTCCGATTGCGGGCTCGTCGGATCTGGATCGGCTCGAAGACTGGAGGAGGTCGGTCTGAGGCAGGTAGGTTTTCAATCGGGGAAGATGACGCGTGGTGGGCTGCTGCCGCGGACGGGATTGGCGGCGTACCTTGCTTCAATCGGTGGTCAGGCCTGAGACGGGGCAGCGACTGCGTGGATTTGCTAAGGAAGATGATAGGGAATTAGGGTTCCGATTTTCCTTTTCTTTTTATTTGTTTTCTTTTTTTTTTTTAGGGATTTTCAAAAAAAATACTGGAGGTGATTTTTTCGCTGAGCTGGGAACTACGTGTTGATAACGTGTTGAAGAGAAAATAACTGAGACAATAAAGTAGGGCAAAAGTGTGTATTATTCCATTGATTACATCCCTTTAATTAGGGAGAATTACATACAAGCAGCCAAAACCATACCCTAACTAGGAAAGTCCGTAAACTAACAGACTTAGGCAGGCATTGGGTATTATTACTTTAACATGAGGGAAATATTAGACAATATATATTATATATTTGTAGTATTGATTTACCTCGAAAATGTTTTAGTCTATGTAGCAACTCTTTTAGTAGTGGATATACTGCTAAAAGTGTTGTTCGCCAATTACAATAAAGGAAGAAAAATATTCATATCAAGAAGAGAACAGTAAACGTGGATGTAGACTTTTGATGAATATTTATTGGTATGCAATGGTGTGGAGTTTCGATATTTTGCATATTTTATTATTTTGTCAAGTGCTGCAGCATTGGACATTATATATTTCACTATTCATGACAGGTATTCAGCGAATATTATATTGAATATGTTGTAGCCTTTTGTTCTCGTATTCGCAAAATTATTATTTTCGTGCACGAAATATAACCTGATTTTTTGCCCTTTTTTATTATTTTCTATACTTTACTCAATGTGTGAAGTTTATTCGAGAATTCATTTATTTTTAATAATCTACATTCATTTTTTTACGCCTGGCTTAGCTAAATAAATATTTGTATATATAATGTATAACCTGGATTTTAGGCGGCCTAGTTTTTTGTACCAATTTTTTTTTTTTTATGAAAAAAATTTGAGGCGAATTTGTGAAACCAATAAATTCGTAGACTTTTAAATTACACGATTCAAGACAATTGGTATAATCATGTTACAAACATTTAAAAAATTGGAATAGATGAATATTTTTTCAAGATATATCTAATATAGAGGGCCTTTTTTTTTGGATAGACAAATAATATTTTATAGTACTTAGGAATGTTGTTAATGTAGGTATGTGTTTCTAACTTTTATTGATCCCGAAAAATATATTAGTCTATCTACAATACATTGACACTACACTCGCAGCAAAGATAAAGTTAAAAGCATGTTTTTTGCACTATAGATACAAAAGTAAAAATATACATGTATATCCGGTTTTAAAAATCCAATACACTCAGGGCAGATTCGTAGACCAAAATATATATGATAAGAGTCGCACTCGTTCATTATAAATTGAAAGACAAGAAGTAGATTGAGCCTTGCCACATTTTGAAGTGCGCCGAGGTTGCATTCAATCAATACGAATACAAGAACATGCGGCATTATTATACCCAACAGATAGTTAGGTTAATTAAGGGATTGGATTGTGAATTCATCATTATGCGGGTTTATTCTCCATCGCTCGTTCACTTATTTTTACCTCTTATACTTTGTTGTTCAGATATTATGTACATGATATGAATATATAACATTGGTTCGTTATGTATGGATGATAAAATTCTCAGCTCAAAACATAAAAATGTAAGTTTTTACAGCATGACTCCAAAAAAACAGAAAAGATAATGTCAATATCAGACGGTCAAAGATATTCGACGGTCTGATGCCTGTCAGAGCAATCTCTGTAAGGAGTTTTAAATATTATCCAAACAAGTCGATCGCTCGCAAGAGTTCAGACCTATCACATTCTCAGAAGCCTAAAAAAATATTCTAATGTTAGAAAGTAACCTTGCGACTGAGAGGACTCTTTGGGTGCGAGTGGTTTCTTGCGATCAAAATTTCCAATATTTGGGGGGACACCTTTTCACAGTAGTAACAAGATCAGTTTCTGAACTACGTTCAGGATCAAGTGCTCCAAACAGAGTAATTTAAGATATGAGTGCAACTTTTCACATTTATTTCCATGTCGCGCTAATACTTCTCATCCATTATTAGTTTTATCATTTTAAAGAATGCTAGGACTAAAATTACGTTAATCAACCTATATCAAGAAAGAAAAGATTGAGATAAAGTAAGTCAAAAAAAAACCCATAAATAATTCCAAAAAAAAATTACAATAACAAAGCATAAATGTCACTGCCAAAAGAATAACCGACTCACACAAGAAAGCATGCACAACAAATAATAATGTAATGGTGTTGGGCTTGTACGCCCAGGCAGTCCATGGATCATGGTCAACTTCACTCCCTGACGAGCTCAATTCACCATTTTGATAGGCGACAAGATTCTTTCGACCACCTCTCCGGTGACCATTGAGTTCCATAACCTAGCACATCACGCTTTCAAATTTTTTTTAACTGCAACTAAAAAGTACAATACACACAAATTTAGGGCCTCATATGGTCCCTTGACGTCATTACAGAATACAAAAAGTTTGGTGTGAGAAGCGGATTTTATATACAGTTAAAAGAATGGAGAAGAAAAAAACCACTCACATAATACACAAATGCAAACAAGTAAAACATATAGCGGGTAACATTGTCGAAAACATAAAAACACAAACTAAACAGCGGAAGTGAAAAGATCAAAAGACTCCTTCCAAAAAATCCGAATGAAACAGTGGAACCCTAAATTGATAGAGGCAACAAACAAGGCACCAAAAATCAGGGTGATACCGACATCTTTGATGGATTTTGAAATAAGGACGACCGTGACTATGAGGAGGATGAATTTGAAGAAGGCACTAGGTGTAATATCTGCATTTTCTTTTCCCAGTATTTTCATTTTTGGTGTATTTCTCATTTATAACGACCCTCGTGTAACCGTCTTGATTTTCGAGAATATTTGTTTCGAGACTTTGTCATCCAGTTCTACGTTTATTGGTTCTTCCGCCGCTTATTGGTCGTATTCTCGTAATTGTTGTTCGGAACCGCCGTTCGGGGTTGCCGTAATCCATTGTATGTTATTATGCGTATTTTGATGTTCCGTTTGATGCTTCGGTCGTGTTTCGGTGTTTAGGACTGTTGTTATCATGTGCCTAGCGCGCGCTAATATTGTTGTATAGGGCACGCTAAGCATCCTTCAGTAGCGCACGCTACGCTTGTTGGTAGCACGCGTTAGCAAGTTGAGCCCTGGCAGTAGCAGTGAGCCTATTTCTGGTCTCTGTCCTCTGGACTAATGGATTAGCGCATGCTACGTTTGTCTAGCGCACGTTGTTGTTGAGGACTAGCGCGCGCTAGGTGTCCGGTAGCGGGCGCTAATGCGATAGTCCAGTACTGGACAGTTTACTTCTGGACTCGGTCAGGTGCCCAGGTAGCGCACGTTATAGCCTAATTGCGCGCGCTACCGAGACGCTATTAGCGCACGCTAAATTGTGATAGCGCACGCTAACGGTCCAGAACCGTAAGTTCTGGACTGTAATATAGTTGGGTAGTGCACGCTAACCGTTAGCCGTTAGCACGCGCTAAGCCGTGTGGCTATAAATACCCGAGAGTTGACCTTAGACGCGTCTATTCCTCATTTCACCTCCTTCCCCCGTGGCTTTGGCGATCTTGGGCGATTTCTTGGCGATCTCTTCTTCCAATCAACTCAACCATCATCTTCTTTGAGTTCTTGGTGTATATTAACAACACCAACACGAATCCTTCATCCTAATCCAAGGTAAATCTTGTAGAACCATATTTTTTGGGAGATTTGGGGGTTTTCGAGTTTTTGTTGGATTCGTTCCGTGTTGTTGATTAATTCATGATGAATATGATTAATCTTGTTGGTATTCTTGTTTTCCCTACGGATTCATGGTATATTTCGTAGTTATTGCGTATTCGAGAGTGTTTGGTTGTGATCCGCCCTCGTTTTTATACGAATATACATGAATCGTAGACGGGTTTTCGGGTGTATTCCAATTCCGTATTCGTTTAGAAATAATTGTGATTGTATTCTTCGAATCTTTAGGTTCATGGTTGTCGGTTCCTAGCGTTCGTCGGTGATTTCCTTTCTGTTCGTTACGTCGTTAATTAATCAAGGCAAGTATTCTTGAAAACCTTTATGCTTAATATGAAATGGTAATGTATATTATGTGTATGTTGCTCACCTCGGGAGGGTCCGACGGGGCCCCGAGGGAATCCAATGGTATAGCCCTGGATTCACGAGTTTGATTCGCTAGCCAACTCGGGAGGGTCCTTAGAGGCCTCGAGTGGGATCAATGGTATAGCCGTGTTCCCAAGGCGATGCTTGTGCGTGATTGTTTTATGATATGTCCAGCTCTGGAGGGTCCTTAAAGGCCTCGAGCGGGATCAATGGTATAGCCCTGTTCCCAAGGCAAATTGTTTGACTGTTTGTTTTCGGAAAAGACATGTCTGGTTTTTAATTTCGAAATGAATTGATGCATGTACTATAAAATGTGTAAGTGATTGGTTTGCCTTGATTACTTGTACTAGCGTAATTGCTAACCCTTTGGGGACCCATTTTGGGGAAATTCTGGTTATGGATTTCGGGTTATGTTCAGCCGGACGAGTGGGCGCTGGGATAGTACGAGGATGCTGGCCAGGATCATTGACGTGTGCATTTGGGGTCTTTTTATTTATGTTGTCTCTTTCGATATGGTTGTTTCCAAATTATAAATTTATAGGATGTACTCGCGAGTACTTAGGCTTTTCACTCCGAATTATGGTTTATATTGGTTGAAGTTGCTATATTTGTCGGTTGATGTTTATTACGCCAGTTGTACCGGGCGCGTTATTATATGTTCGTATTGTTAATATTTGTCCCTTCGCTAACCGATACGGTTAGTCGAGTGGTGTTTTTCTTGTTTAGCCTGGTGGGTCCCATGTAGGGGTCCACGGCACTGTAATACACCTCGAATATCTTGGGGGTGTTACAGAAAATGGTATCAGAGCGCTAGGTTTATGGATAACTAGGCTTGTCGGTTATTTGGGTCTAGTTGTGTTTTGTTTTGCACATCGTCACACCGTTGCCAGCAACTCGGTACTTCCAGTGCTCGTAAGTTTTCCTTACTCGATTTCTTTTTTTCTCGCATCGTATTTCCATTTCTGGAACTATAGTTGCTTTTCCGCCCTTACTTATCGTCGAGTTGCTTTTACTACCTTTTAACACCAGTATGGATACTGGAAGAGGCCGTGGTCGTGGTCGTGGACGCGGCCGAGGACGTGGGGCAGCCGATGGGGCGGCCACGTCGCACTCTTCGGGAGCCGGCAGCACCGGTGACCGTCATAGCTATGCTACCTCTCAGGATGGCGCTGATCTTGGTGTTGCGGCGGTAATGCAACAAATGGTGAACCAAATAGCTGCGATAGCACAGGCAGTTCAGAACCCGAATCCGGCCCATGCTGCTTGGGGCGGAGCAGATCATTGGCTTTAGGATGTCATCAAGATGCATCCTCAGTTTTTGGGTGCATCAGACCTGGTCGGCTGGGAGGGATGGATCAAGGAGATATCCAAAGTGTTCGTCGCCACCAACAGCCCTGAGGAGCGCAAGGTCCCTATTGCCCAGTACTTTCTCATTGGGGACGCTACTGACTGGTGGGAGGCTGTTGAGCCTAAGGACCACGTTGCTTCGTGGGCGGAATTCAAGGATTTGATGGAGACTAAATATTATCCGTGGCCGGTTAGACAGGCTCGAGTCTATGCCTTCTATGATGCTCAACCACGGATATTCCTGTCTCTCAAGCTATTGCCTATTTCAACTGGGAGTTGGACTACGTGAAGACCCAAGTTATCGAGGAGAGCGACAAAATCTTCCACTTTTCCAGGCGGATGAAGCTGTCGATTCAGAACTACATGTCTGGGCTCGTCTGTACTACCTTGAAGGATTATCAGAGTCGAGCTCTTGCCTATGATATGTCTGTGACGGCTAGTGAGGCGGTTCGGGAGAGTAGAAACAGAAGTCTGCCGGAAATTTTTCGGGCCATAAGGGTCAGAAGTCTCAGTCTGCAAATGTGCCTGCGGGCAGTACGGCTCGTTTCTCTGGGAGTTCTCGAGGTGCTGCCAGAGCTTCCGTTCATGACATCACATGCTTTAATTGTGGCAAGTCGGGCCATAAGAACCGGGAGTGTTTTCGTCCGCAGCTGACTTGTCATACTTGCGGTCAGTCGGGCCATAAGGCTTTCTTTTGTGAGCGGGTAGGACAGATTCTTGGTGCTCAGGCTTCTTTTCCAGCACCTAAGGAGTCGAGTGTGAACCAGGGCTCGTTTTCTCTACAGTCTCCACCGGGTGCCAGCCGAGGAAGAGGTCGGGGTCAGCCCGCTAGAGGGGGAGCTTCCAGTGTCGGCTCCGCCCATCCGCATATCTATGAGATGAGGAGGGCCGATGATCCAGCGGCCACTATGGCGACAGGTACCGTTCACATCCATTCTCATCCTGTCAGTGTGCTCTTTGATTTGGGTGCTATGTATTCATTCATCTCTCTAGAGTGTGTATGCCGTTTTGAGTCTTGACTGTTTGTCGCCTTGCGAGCCTTTCATCGTAAACTTCCTAGCGGTGACAGAATCATTGGCGATCGAGAGGTCCGAGACTGTTCTGGGTTTATTTGTGAGAGGGCTTGGCTCTCTAATCTTATTGTCGTGGGAATTGAGGGTGAGGATTTAATTCTCGGGAATGATTGGCTCGAGCGGCATGGTGCGATCATGAACTACCGCACGAGAATCATCACTATGTTAGCCGAGGACGGCACCGAGCAATCTTTCGCAGGGCGAAAGAGGGGAAACCAGAAGTTCGTTATTAACGCCTTGAAGGCGATGAGACTCCCTCGGAAGGGGTGTACCGGTTATTGGTGCTACGCCTTGAGGGCGGAGAGTGGTGGGGTCGAGATTTCATCGATTCCAGTTGTTAGTGAATTTCCTGATGTTTTCCTGACAAGTTACCGGGGTTTCCACCGGACCGTGAGGGTGAGTTTGCTATAGAGTTAGAGCCGGGTGCGGCTCCGATTTCAAAGGCGCCGTATCGCATGGCACCTTCGTAGATGGCTGAGTTGAAGAGGCAGTTGAGTGAGCTTCTTGATTCGGGATATATTCGACCGAGTGCTTCGCCTTGGGGCGCACCGGTCCTGTTTGTGAGGAAGAAGGATGGTTCACTACATTTATGTATCGACTATCGCGAGCTAAACAAGTGAACCATCAAGAACAAGTATCCTTTGCCGAGGATTAATGACTTGTTCGATCAGTTGCAGGGAGCTGCGGTATTCTCGAAGATCGACTTGAGATCGGGGTACTATCAGCTCCGGGTGAAGGAGTCCGATGTCCCGAAAATAGCTTTTCGGACAAGATACGGATATTATGAGTTTGTGGTTATGCCCTTTGGGTTAACTAACGCACCAACCATATACATGTAGTTGATGAACAAGGTCTTCATTGAGTATTTAGATAAGTGTGTCGTCGTTTTCATTGACGATATTCTTATTTATTCGAGGAACGAGGAAGAGCATACCCATCATCTGCGTGCGGTGTTAGACATTTTGAGGACCTAGCGACTCGATGCAAAGTTCTCAAAATGCGAGTTCTGGCTGAAGGAAGTGATGTTTCTAGGTCACGTGATTTCAGCCGAGGAAGTCCGTGTGGATCCGCAGAAGATTGAGGCAGTGTTGAATTGGGCGCCGCCTAAGAACGTGAAAGAGGTCCGTAGTTTCTTGGGTTTGGATGGCTACTACCGTAGGTTCATCGAGGGTTTCTCGAAACTGGCGCGACCGCTTACACAGTTGCTCCAGAAATCCGAGAAGTTCATCTGGAATGACGAGAGGCAGCCGAGTTTTGAGGAGCTGAAGAGGCGTTTGACTTCAGCCCCGATTTTGGCATTGCCATGTGGCAATGAGGGTTTTGCCATTTATAGCGATGCTTTGGGTCAGGGTCTTGGGTGCGTATTGATGCAGCATGACAAGACTATTGCTTTTGCGTCGAGACGGTTGAGGTCGTATGAGCTTAACTACCCTACTCACGATTTGGAGTTAGCGGCGGTTGTTTTTGCGCTCTAGATTTGGCATCACTATATTTTCGGCTCTGCATGTCAGATTTTTACCGATCATAAAAGTCTGAAATACATATTCACTCAGCGGGAGTTGAATATGAGACAGAGGAGGTAGTTGGAGTTGATTAAGGATTATCACTCGGGCAAGGCGAACGCCGTGACGGACGCCTTGAGTCCGAAACCGGTTGCGTTGCGGACGCTCGAAATGCTTACGTCTCGATCTGAGCTTCAGCGGGATTTGATTGAGTTGAGTATTGAGATTTTGTTGCCAGGAGCTGTCGGGCAACTTTGCGCTTTAGATATTTCATCGTGTCTGATCGATGAAAACTGAAGCAGCTGGAGGATCCGATGATTATTCAAATCCGAGAGAATGTTCTTAAGGGAAAGTCTCCTGGGTTTGTGATTCATGAAGATGGTGTATTGATATTCCAGAGTCGGTTGTGTGTGCCGAACGACTCGGAATTGAGACAGGGTATTTTGCGTGAGGCCCATGCTACGCCTTACTCCGTTCATCCTGGTTCGAGTAAGATGTACAAGGACCTGAGGAGGAACTTTTGGTGGAATGATATGAAGGAGGAGGTCGCACGGTTTGTAGCGAGATGTTTGACTTGTCAGCAGGTCAAAATCGAACATCAACGACCGGATGGTTTATTGCAGTCGCTTCTCGTTCCGGAATGGAAATGGGAAGATATTTCGATGGACTTCATCACGAATTTGCCGAGATCGAGGTCAGGTATGAATACAGTTTGGGTGATTATTGATCGTCTGACCAAGTCGGCACATTGTCTGACCATCAAGGATACTTGGAGCCCGGAGATGTTGGCTCGTGTGTTTATTGCGCAGATTGTGAGGCTTCACGGTACTCCAAAATCTATTGTTTCGGATCATGATGGCCGTTTTGTATCACACTTCTGGCAGGCGGTGCATAGGGCATTGGGTACTCGTTTGCGTCTGAGTACTTCTTTTCATCCTCAGTCACATGGGCAGTCGGAGCGCACTATCAAGGCATTTGAGGATATGTTGCATGCTTGTGCTCTCGATTGGAGCAGTGATTGGGAGGAACACTTGTCGTTGATCGAATTCATGTACAACAATAGTTGGCACGCGTCAATTCGAATGGCACTGTATGAGGCGCTTTATGGGCGGCGTTGTCGATCGCCGCTTTGTTGGAATGAGGCGTCCTATTTGGTCGGGACCGAACAGCATATCGCTTTAGAGATGAGACGGAAGGTGGAATTGATTCGGGAGAGAATGTTGACTGCTCAGAGCCGACATAAGTCATATGCCGACGTCCATCGTCGACCTTTAGAATTTGAGGTGGGAGACCACGTTTTGATAAAGGTATCGCCGACGAGAGGAGTTTTCCGTTTCAGGAAGAAAGGGAAGTTGAGTCCGAGATTTATTGGACCTTTCGAGATTCTCGAGAGAGTCGGTGAATTGGCTTACCGTTTGGCGTTGCACCCGGCCTGTTCATAACATTTTCCATGTTTCCCAACTGAGAAAATATGTCCCGGATCCTAGTCATGTCATCGATTATGGTGAGATCGATATTGCCGAGGATATTACTTTCGAGGAATGTCCCTTGAAGATCTTAGAGCACCGTGAGAAGCGACTGAGGCATAAGACCATCCCTTTGGTCAAAGTGCAGTGGTCGACACATGGTGTCGAGGAGGCAACTTGGGAAACCGAGGATAGCATGCGTGCTAAGTACCGCGAATTGTTTATTTCTTAAGTTTCGAGACGAAACTTATTTTTAGAGGGGTAGAATGTAATATCTGCATTTTCTTTTTCCGGTAGTTTCATTTTTGGTGTATTTCTCGTTTATAGCGACCCTCGTATAACAGTCTTGATTTTCGAGAATATCTGTTTCGAGACTTTTTGTCATCCAGTTCTACGTTTATTGGTTCTTCCGCCGCTTATTGACACTACGCCACAAATGGCCTTCAGCAACGTTTATTTCGATGTTACAAGCAAAAGTGTTAGCATAGATGCCTTAAAATTGATCTACGCTAACACTTTTTTTTATCGTTACAGTTGATAGTAACCGGTGTTGCCATAGTATCTATGATAACACCAAATTAGGTGTTACCGTTGATCTTTGAAGAAAGCGTTACAAGGGAAGAAAAAAATAGGCGGAAAATGAGGAAAAAACTGTAAAAATTATAACGACCCGATTTTTCTAATAGTATTTTATGAATATTTTTTAAAATAAGGAAAACCTGTAAAAAATTTAAGTAGTTACGAAACTAACATTTTGTAAAATATTTGCGGAACTTAAAAGTTGAAATTGAGATGACTTGAATGAAAAATGCTTGATGCTTATGAATAGATCTTATCTAGCCCTTGGTTCTCGAATCCTACAATTTAAATAGGAGTATATATAAATATCAAATTCTCATAAGAAAACCTAAGGCTGCGTTCTGTTTGTATTTCATTTTGTATTTTCATTTTGAAAAATGTTTTGTATTTTTCTGTTTTTATTTTTATTTTCAAAATTGCTGAAAACGCGTTATGTTAAATTTATTTTGCAAAATATTTTTTTGTAATATTAATATTAAATTCATAAATCTTTATTTTAGACTTAGTTTCAAATTAGGATAATCCAAAAAAAATCAAAATGCATTTTGAAGATTTTTTTTGAAATACACAAAACGCTCAAAATGAATTTTTGAGCATTTTGCATTTTTGTACAAATATTTTTTTTCGTTTTCCAAAATATATTTTCGAAAATGATAAAAAGAACACGTTTTTAGTGTTTTCGAATATAAAAAAAGAAAATGACCCCAAAACAGCAAGGAGAACACACCCTAAATTTTATGAAACTAACATAAAAAGTAAGTATAAAATGACAGACTTGATTTAATTTAAAGGCTTATGGGACCAGATCTGAAGAAAATATTAAAATTGATTGGGGTCAAATTGAAAGAATTAAAAATATAGGGACAAAAATAAAATTCTAGTCAAAATGATAGGGATATATATCCCTATCGACGTTGCCCCCACCTCACTCTCTCTCACTCCATCTCTGCCCGACCGCGAGATTTTTTTTTCTTCCAGCACATCGTGAGTCCGACGGATGAAGTACCGTCGGTTCTCCACCGTCGATCGGAGCGTCGATCGCGCTCAACATGGTTCAAAGACTAGTCTCCAGCGGAAGAAAAGGAGCCAAGGTCTCCGACCAGCCCAGCGGTGGTGCGAGGAAGGGCGTTATCGCGGCAGTTGTGTGTGAATTGGGGCTTCTACACAACGGTTTCGATTGGGGCTTCTCTTCACGATTATTGGAGCTTGTTTAACGATATCAATTAGGTATAAACCCTATTTTTAATTTTGGAGCTTGTTTTTTAGGTTTAATTTTGTATAAACCCTATTTTTAATTTTGCGTTTCTTGTCATGACCAAGGCAGAAACGAGGATTTGCATTTTATTTAGTTGAAGTGTATGGGATTTTTTTCAGTCGCGGCAAAGAAGGTACACCTTTATCCGTGTTATGGAGGTTTTGCATATTAATAACTTGTTTAGTTTCAGCTAATCATAGGAGAATTTTGTTAGATGTCTGCCACAGTCCCAAAAAAGGAAAGTAGTTCAGAGGAATCCTCTGAAGAATCAGAGGAAGAAGAGGATGAACCACCCAAGACTCCCAAGAAAAATGTAAATGCCACTCATTTTTGCTATAGACGATGTTTCCTTCCATTGCGTCCGTGTGCATGCATGATCAAATGGCAATATTTTGGATTTTATAGTCTCGATCGCATAATCATTCTATGGTTTGTGGTTGATACAAGATATTGATGTGGAAATGACTGATGCCACAGCAACAAAGACAAATGCTGGGAAAGGGGGTGACAAAACTGTGAGTGATTTTATTGCACTCATGATTTTTTTGTGATTGCACCTAGATATCAAACCTGTTTGCATGTCTCCTAATTTATAAAGGGCTGTGACTGATCGTATGGGAGCTTTTATACCTGCATTCTGAAATACAGATCTTAAATTTAGAAATTTTAAATGCTCTACTTAGATGAATTAATAAATGGGAGCTTTTAAACCTGCATTTTGAAATACAGATCTTAAATTGACATTTTAAATGTTGTACTTAGATGAATTAATAAACTTGTTTGGGGAAATGATTTGTATATGTTACACACCTTAATTGTGATTTTTCTACTTCTGCAGCCGAAGACCCCGATTACACCAAAAGAGCAGTCAACTGGCTCAAAAACTCTCTTTATTGGCAATCTGTCCTTCAGTGTCCAGCAAGCAGACGTGTGAGTTTAATGTAACCTAATTCAGTGGTTTGTTTCATTTCTTACCTTTCCCCACCCTTTATTCAGCTTCTTTGTATTGTTTCAGTGAAAATTTCTTCAAACCTGCTGGAGAAGTTGTTGATGTTCACTTTGCCTTTGGCTCAGATGAATCATTCAGGGGTTTTGGCCATGTTGAGTTTGCTACTGCAGAGGCAGAAGATAAGGTATTTTGTCCATGTCTAACCCAAGGCCGATTAAATGGTCCACTATTTCATGCATTGTTCTATTATATATGCACACACAAATACCGACATGCAGATGCACACAGATGTGGAACATCTAATAAACTGTTCTTCACGAGGAAACTTCTCAAACACTAATGTTGTTTCATTCTGCTATGCTTTGCTACAAAGAGATGTTAAAGATTTAGGATCACAAAAGCTTGTAATTAACTGATTCTATCTTCATTAGTTCTTGCCTTTTAGAAGCACAGCATTGATGTGATCTTTGCATGGATTCATTTCCAGCATTTACAATAGCATTGGCGTAATCTGTAATCTAGTATGCCATGTTTAAATATTTGTAGGCCCTCAATGAATTGAATGGTAAAGAGGTGTTGGGCCGTGCTGTGAGACTTGACCGTGCCAGGGAGAGGGGAGCTTACACCCCAAATAGTGGGTATGGCTGCAATTGTCAGTTTTCTTTTACTCGCTTGGTTTCTTTTTTGTATTTTTCCATATAAATAATAAAAGTTATCTTAATCTCTTTAGTGACGGACATTCACAATCCTTCCAAAAGGAAGGGAGAACCCAGGGCCACGCCTTATTTGTTTATATACTTTTTTTTTAATTTTAAAATTTGGTTTTAGGGGATCCGTCGATCTGTAAAACCGTCTCATATGAGACCTACTCATGTTCAATGGTACAAGGCAATGCATATTATTCAAACTTTTCACATGTTCGTCTATGTAACTCAATTTTATACGATTGGCCTTATTAGTTTATTTGCTTCGATTTTTTTTTTTTCTCAAAATTTCAACTGCATTCCACAGTTCATAATTCTTATGCCAAAACTAAGGTTTTGGTGCCTATGAACGCTTTAACTTTATTTTAGGGTAAAATGTAAATTGTTTATTTCCGTCATCTTCTATTTATTGACCGTATTATATGTTTCTCCCATTTGACATCTTACATTGAAATTTCGCACAGGGGCAACATATCTCTCTCACTCAGCAAGTTCAGCAGTTTTATGGACACATTTCAGCAGCTTATTCTTAGCAAGGGAGAGGATGCAGCTTATGATCTTATTTCAAACTCCATATTTTACATCTCAATGGGGAGCAACGATTACATACATTACTATCTCCGAAATGTATCTAATGTGCAATCTTATATCTTGGAAATACATTGAACCAAGGAACTGCCAGAGGTATGGAACTTTCTAACAACTGTTTAAGTTAATGATTTTTTAGGGTATTACAAATGCAGACTTACAATCTATATGCACTGTTATATGCGAGCCTGCTAGTTCTTTATTTTTGTTTCATAGATAGAAATGACATATTCTAACTTGTTCACTATCGTTTGCACTTTTCGTTGGCTCATTTTATGCAAGTTTTGGCATCATTTTCCCTTTGAAGCTTAGTAAATTTGCAATAATAATTTGAACCATATCCGATAATCTTTCATAAATTAAAAATTGCAGCTTGGTTTTGATTGTGGTAGAAGGAATTGTGGGTTTCTAGATGCATCTGGAGTTGATCATGCATGTAGAAACTTTTGGATAAACCAGGGGAAGGTTTTTCTAGTATTTACCAAGTATGAATCTGACTTTCCGTTCTTTTTATAGGCCGATGTTAAGAAAGTTCTAGAAAAGGAAGGTATTGAGGCTGCTAATAAATTGGTTCATGGTGGCAAGGAACACAACCCCATCTTGGCTAATTGAGAGGCCTATTGAGAACAAGGAATCGAAGTCAAAGTCTTCTTCAACATCATGTGCAACGTCCGTTCCAGATCAGTGAATGTCAGACTTAAGTGCAAAGATTCGGGCTCAACTTCAACAAGAGATGGATGAGAAACTTGACCAAAAAGTTCGAGAGATGATGAAAAATTGGCTGTCTAGAATCCGGATTTAAGTCTTTCTTAGTATTTACGTTATCTTTCGCATTGTTTTCGGATTGTGATGGTATTAATGCGGTGGTACTGAAGTTAGCTTTTGGATGGTACTAAGTTAGTTATTCAATGGTACTTAAGTTAGCTTTTGACTGATTTATGTCGAATGATGATGATCTCGTGGTTTATTTGGATGGCTTGAAAAGCCTTGCTTATGTAAAACTTTGATAAGTAATTTGATTATGCTTTATTTGGATGGTTTTATTATGGTTTAAACTATTACCAGAATAAAAAAGTGTTCATAAAATAAATGTTACAATAATGTCCCCGTCTTTGATCTGAGAGAGAGGGAGGGTAAGCATCCCATAAAGAAAGACATATTCATTAAAATGTTAAGGGTAACAAGTCAATAAATACCTGACTAATTCTAAATGAAGCTCTTTTATCAAGACGTTCACACATAACAGATGGCTCAAATTTAATTTCCTGTAGACATTGCAAACATAGGACTGCGGTATTATAGTGTTCAATGAACAGCATAAAGCGATATCTAATCTACTAACATGTTTTCATGTCTAATAGTATATGCCTAGACATGTATTAATGTTATCACCAGCCATACCTCAAAGAGTTCAATCTCTTGATCAGGATCATATCCAGCTAACCCATTCAGTTTTGTAAGGATCTCAGTTGGCTTGGTGGAGCTTTTCATAAAAAGTCTTCCTACATATCTAAATGTAGAAAATAGAACAAATGAAGAAAAGGCAGGCAAAATTAGAAAATGATATCTGATTTGAGGAGGGGGAGGGGGGGGGGGGGGGGAAGGGATACCTGAGCTCTTCTTTAATAGGATCATAAAGCTTAAAGAACAACAGTATATCTTCCTTATTTTTTCCTGGAAGAGGAAGCGGATGTAAATCCTAAAAAATAAACAAAGAATAAATATACTTATTATAGAGAGCATAACACTTTCCCACTGTTCACATCTTCTAAAAGTGGGTAAAAATCTACAATGTAAATAAGAGAAACTTGTCCATGCTCGACCTCCAAGAACAATTTCAGCTCTACATTGTGGGTCCTACTAGAAACCTCTCGCAATGAACCAACCTGCACATAATAATAAGTATGGAAAAGAAAAGAAAATATGAAAGAACTAACAACGAGAAATCTTAAATGTAGCCTATATAATAACAAAAACAACATCATCTAAGCCTTAGTCCCAAAATGATTTGGGGTCGGCTAACATGAATCAACCTTTGAAACCGTCAATAATCGTTACATAAATAACATAAAAGGAAAAAAGAGGGAAAAAGTAGAGAAAAAAACAAATAAAAAAAGAGAATGAATGTTAAAAAAAAAGAAAAAAAATAAAAAATCCTGAAAAATAAATTAAAAGATAACATGGAATAAAAAAAAATAGGAATAAAAATACAGATTAAACAAAAAATCAGATTCCATCCACCATCTGTATTCTTTCCCGCCACATTTGCCTCTCCATCGCCATACTTTCTCCAATTCCAAGAAACCGCATATCATTTTCAATCATCTTTATCCAAGTTTTCTTGGGTCTTCCTCTACCTTTCACAACATTACTTGTTCCCAAACTTTCTAGCCTCCTCACTGGGCATCAACAGGTCTTCTTCTCACGTGACCAAACCATCGTAATCGATTCTCCATCATCTTGTCTTCTATAGACGCAACTCTTACCTTCTCTCTAATCACCTCATTTTTGAGCCGATCCTTTTTTGTATGACCACACATCCATCGTAGCATACGCATTTGAACGTGACACTGTTTTACAGCCCAACACTCGGTGCCATATAACAGCGCAGGCCTAATTACTGTGCGGTAAAATTTACCCTTTAATCTATGAGGCATGTCAGGATCACATAAAACCCCTGTGGCATTCTTCCACTTCAACCACCCTGTCTTTATTCTGTGAGCCACATCGCCATCTAGCTCTCCATCCTTTTGGATAATAGATCCAAGATACCAAAAAGCGGATCCATGAACAACTTTCCTATCAAATGTGATCATCCCCACCTCTCTATCACTATTTTCGCTAAACCTACACTCCATATATTCAGTCTTACTTCTGCTCAGCCTAAAGCCTCGAGCTTCCAAAGTATCCCTCCAAAGTTCCAATTTCTGTTGCACTCCAACCTTCGTTTCATCAATCAACACAATATCATCTACAAACATCATACACCACGGAACGTCATTTTGAATTTCTCTTGTCAAACTTTTGTTTTTGTGAAACTTCTTTTCTTTTAGTTGATATTCAGAATTTATCATATTCATTTTGATTATTCGTTTTTTTAAATGACTATGGCAAAGAGAAAAGGACTAAGAGCAGATCCTTGATGCACCCCAATCGTAATAAGGAATTCTTCTGTACTCCCAACATTAGTACGTACACTTGTACTAGCTCCCTCATACATGTCCTTTATAATGTCAATATATTTCCGCGATACACCCTTCTTTGCTAAGGCCCACCAAAGTACTTCTCTTGGTACTTTATCATATGCCTTCTCTAAATCAATAAAAACCATATGCAGATCTTTCTTTTTATCTCGATAATGTTCCATCAACTGCCGGATAAGATAAATTGCTTCTATGGTCGATCTTCCAGGCATAAATCAAAACTGCTTTTCTCTTATCTTCACACATTTCCTGATCCTTTGTTCAATCACTCGTTCCCACAACTTCATGGTATGACTCATTAGTTTAATTCCGCGATAACTAGAACAATCTTGAACATCACCTTTATTCTTATACAAAGGGACGAGAATACTTTTCCTCCATGCTGATGGCATCTTATTGCTTCTCCAAATCTTATTTAAAAGCATAGTTACCCATTCGATCCCTCTCTCCCCCAAACACCTCCAAACTTCAATAGGTATACCATCTGGTCCTTCTGCTTTCTTTGACCCCATAATAACATCATGTAGAAATTGGTGCAGCAAGGTAACCAAACCAAATAAGACATAGCAAGATGAGATCAACCCAGAAGACAAATTAAAGCAACAGTGAAACAAGAGTGTTGACATTCAGGAGAGAAGGTTGAACAAGAAACAAAGCATCAATAATAAGTTGATTAATAAAGTAGAAACTTTAGTTTTCAGAGCAAATAAGATCCATTTTCCCTCAAGCTATAACTAATATATAACAAGCACCAAC
Organism: Orobanche coerulescens; assembly: GCA_033398695.1. Taxonomy (NCBI): domain Eukaryota; kingdom Viridiplantae; phylum Streptophyta; class Magnoliopsida; order Lamiales; family Orobanchaceae; genus Orobanche; species Orobanche coerulescens. Next base: position 45,388,474 of record CM065810.1, read on the forward strand.
ATATTTGATGTTTCCTCAATCACCTAGAATAGTAAAAGAACAAAAAAAAACGGGTGTGCTTAAGTTTAGATATTTGGAGCTACACTATAAGAACATAAAAATCACAATTGCCAACAATTGCAGGCCTGCATATTCTCCACAGATGACCCAGACTTTGTTTCACATCTAACAGACATAACAATTCCTTAAACAAAATAACAAACTTTGCTGATTATTAGGACAATTCTTTTCTTGCCCTCATTGCACATTATCTTTCTTTCACACATTGTTAAAACATAGTATTCACCGGCAAGTAGGTAGTCTCAATACCTTTTAGTTTTTAACTATATTATAAATCATGCCTATTCTGAAAAGGCACAAATATTTAAACTGGATATCTATGCATTCGAGGCACCAGAAATCATTTTATCCTCGTATCTGTAAAATAGGAAATGGAATTGAACAATGTATATATAACTAATATGAGCATGAATTTCAAATCGAGAGCAACAAATTACAGTCCAACCTCAAGAATGAAAACTATGTATATATCCTTACAGATTAATCGAAACCTAACCATAAACCTTTCCTACAAGGAAATCAGAAAAACAGGAAAAGAAAAAGAAAATCTCAAACAAAAGAACATTAGAGCCAACCAACAATAACCAAACAATAACATAATTGAAACATTAGGATAGTAGGCGAAAAAATCTCTTACAAAACTAATGGAAAAAAATAGCTGAGGAAATTGTCTAAGAACATCGAAACAAAAACTTGGAATAAGAAGAAGGGCGAGAGAGGGCATAGGGCACGGTGGAAAAATGACAAACGCCCAATTGCGCCCAAGCTTGAATCAAGCTCAATTCAGTCTGCTATGTTGTAAAGAAATCTGTCTTAACAACATAAATGCCTAGGCCTTATTGTCTTAGAAAGCTAAACCAGATTACTGGGGCACAAACTCAAAAAACAAAACCAATGTAAAAAAAATTCAATTAAAGAAATACTCAGGTTCTTTGTAATAAGCTTAAGATTAAAGGGTACTTTTTGCAATTATAAATCAAAGCCCAAATAAACCATGCGCCGCACTCACCAAATCTGAGAAATCTGTTTAAACGAATACCTGATTTCATTTGTAGAAGAAGAAAGTCTGCGCCCCTCTGTCACAAACTTGATCTCTCTAATCCATCACCTACGTCTGGCGTAGCCGCCCTCTTGCATGCGCAGGAAAAAGAAGAAGGGGCAAGGAATATTTCAGAAAAATAATAAAGAACAACACGGAAATAAATCAACATAGACAAAATACAACAGTTCGAATAACAAACCTGGGGAAGAAGAAAAAATAGTAAATCCATAGAGTAGAAACCAATTGCCGCGAGGATTCTGAACAAATTACACGCGGAATATCTTATTTCATGATATGAAACAATGAAAGGCACGACGAAAGAGTAAAATCAAACAGTAATTACATGCAGAATAACACAAAACCCGAAGAAATCAAACAGTGATTACATGCGGAATATTTTATTTCTTGAGATGAAACAATGAAAGGCGCGACGAAAGAATAAAATCGAAGAACAAAAAAGAAGATACATAAGGTAAATCGAGGACAGAAACCTTAAAGACAAATCGTACCTTGGGGAAGCAGAGCCCGAGCGAAGAAGAAATAGAGAAATAAAGAGCGAACAGAAGACAACACAAAGAAGAGAAACGAAGGTGGAGCTAGAACGGCGGAGATCGAAGCACAGAGGTTACAGGAGAAGAAGGTGAAGAAGAGAGGAGAAGCAGCACCCGGGCGACGAAAAGAGGGATATATATATATATATATATATATATATATATATATATATATATATATATATATATATATATATATATATATATATAGTGGCGCAAGATATTACAAGATCTTAATTTACGCATGAGTTTTGTCAGATTAATTATGCATTTAAATATATGCCTTCGTGCATCAAAATTTCAATGCATTAAAATACGCAATATATTGGATGATATAATTAAGACAAAACTCATGCATAAATTAAGATCAGAAAGATCGCATCTAATATCGGTGACGCATGTAACACGCCACTATATAGGGATGCATTAAAATATTAGATTATATGCATCAAATATATTGCATATTTTAATGTATTGAAATTTTGATGCAAGAAATGCATATATTTCATGCATAATTAAGACAAAACTCATGCATAAATTAAGATCAGAAAGATCGCATCTAATATTGATCGCATGTAACGCGCCCTATATATATATATATATATATATATATATATATATATATATATATATATATATATATATATATATATATATATATATAGGAAATAGATCATGTGAAAACTAATTATTTTGTGAAATTTAGAACTTTTGTAGCCATCGATAAGAGTGATCTAACGGCTGTAGATGAGTAGGATTATATAATTTCATACTATTTTTTATTATGTTATATTAATTATGGGGGTTAGGAAAGTCTTTTTTGTTTAAAACATAACTGCCACTCCCTATTAATTGGCATTTCCCCACTCCCTATTAATTGGCATTTCCTTAATAAAAATGGTTTCGTGATCCTAATTATGTGAACTGATACACCGAATCAGTTGGCTTCTTTGTAATCAACCGCCGATGGTAAAGTTTTTCCTGGGGGAGTTAATGGGCGAATTTCTCAATTCTCTTTCTTGCTCAATGAGAAATCCCAATTAATAAGGAAGCATCGGCGTTTCCCTTTGACCTGGGATTGATCTTCTCCCGCACAGTTCACAACTTAAGACGGAAGATTTGAGAATTGGGGATTCCAAACGCAAACGGATTCGCCTGCTTTTTTCTCGATTTCAGAATGGATTCTCGCAGTTCTTTTTTCTCGTTTAATTTTTTTCTTTAATGATGTCATATCTTGTTGTAATCGTAAAGGTATGAACTTCTATCTTATAGGAATCAAACACATTTTTTATTTTTAAAGAGTTAGGGGTTGCAGCCATATGATTACTACCATTCATTTCGTTATTCATATATGTTTGTATGGAATATGTTTGTAGGTGAATTTGTACCATTTTTGATATCTTTTCACTTTCACTAATCTATCAAATTGTTGATTATGGTTGACGATATGCAGTTTTGACTAGTTTTCAGTTTTCGTTCATTATAATAAGATGCATATTCTTCATATATTTAATGCATTTATGTATTTTTTCACTGCATTATTGTTAAACAGAAGCTTGCATATACTAGTATTCATATTGTGATTAATATGGAAACCTCCACTCTAATTACTATTTATACTTTTTTTGGTTGTTAAAGCACTGTAAATCGTTTTTTCATCAGTTGTCTTTGGAATTAGAGTGTACTGTTACAATAGTATACGGGATACACAACGAAGCAATATTGATGCATTTTATTTTCTCTTTATGCACATGCCGTGTAATGTTTGATGCAGATTGTAATGACGAAAAGAATGAAGAAGAGCAGGTTGATGGATCTAATACATATAAGGACGAGTACATACCTGTTCCCCTCGATCACAGTAAGCCGTATATTGGACGTAAATTCGGCAATTTGAAGGAAGCCGAGGGTTTTTATCGATCTTATGGAGCTGCATGTGGTTTTGATGTAAGACTTGGTCAAATAAAAAAATCATCTGATGGTATTATTATAATTCGTTATGTATATTGTAATCGCGAGGGCATGAAGTCATCATCATCTGTCGCCGATGGTCTATGTTTGTCAAAAAGAAAAAAAAAAAATTGTACAAGGGTGTCATGCAAAGCTAGAGTTATATTCCGTTATTGTGGGCGTGAAGGATACGTTGTTGATGTGTTCAAGGAAGGGCATACACATGCATTTGTTTCTAATAATCACACTCATTTTCTGAAATGCAACAGATATCTCGATGATGTGCATCAGAATTTTATTCTTAACTGTGCAAAAGCAAATATTGGACCAATGAGATCGTTTCGGCTATTCAAGGAAATTGTTGGCAGCTACAACAATGTTGGATGTAGTGGATTGGAATTTAAAAATTTCTCTCGTGACTTGAATGCATATGTTGACGGGGTCGATGCTCAGATGTTGCTTGATAAATTTCACAATAAGCGAGAGATATTCCCAGATTTCACCTTCGATTATTCTGTTAACGACTCAGGGAAATTGACTTGTTTATTTTGGGCAGATTCCTTATCCATAAAGATGTTTCATTCATTTGGAGAGGCAGTGTCTTTTGATGCTACTTACTCAACTAACAAGTATGGCGTCATGTTCTTCATGTTTTTTAATTAAGTAATCTTATCATTTTTGTTGTTTATAATGTATTTTATTTTATTCACAGGTATGATATGATTTTTGCACCATTCACCGGGAAGGACAATCATGGTAGGTGCGTTACGTTTGCTGCTGGTTTGCTATCGAAGGAAGATGTAGATTCTTACACTTGGATTTTAAAGAGATTTGTTGAGTGCATGAAGACTAAACCAACAATGATCATTACAGATCAAGATCCCGCTTTGAAGATTGCTGTTGAACGTGTTATGCCTCATACCTACCACCGTTTTTGTATGTGGCATATAATGTTGAAAGTTGCAGATAAGATACCCGTATCATTACGTGAGAATGAAGGTTTTGCTGAGAGATTCAGTGATATTGTTTGGTCTTAATACATTGATTCTGCAGATTTTGATATCAAATGGAATGGTATTCTTGAAGAGTTCGGCTTGTTGGAGCATGAATGGTTTACTACAATGTTTGCGTTGCGTGAATTTTGGATCCCTGCGTATTTTAAAGATGTTTCAATGGCGGGATTATTCCGTACCACGTCGATGTCTGAGTCCGAGAATAGTTTCTTTCGGAGGTACAACAATAAGAAGGCCAATTTGCTATCATTTTTAATGCATTTTGAAAGTGCAATTGATGCACAAAGGAACATGCATGACAAGCTTACCAGCACGGATGAATCCTCATTTCCCATCATGCGTACTGATTGCTTATTTGAGAAGCATGCAGCACAAGTATACACTACAAATATTTTCCTCAAGTTGCAAAGGAGATGAAATCTACGGGATGTTATTGTTCGATATCTAAAATCAGCAGGTATGTGAGAAGACGAGTACATATGATATCGAGGATTCATTTGTGAACCGGTATTCAGATTCACGTTAATGTTGAAGAAAATTCCTTTGATTGTGAATGTAAGAATTTTCTTAAACATGGCTTACTATGCCGGCACGTTTTCACAGTCTTCAAGAACTGCGCATGCACAAAATTCCGTAAAAGTACATAATGACTAGATGGACAAAGTATGCTTGTTCGGTGGGTGAAGGATCCTACAAAATCGACACTTCGATAGCCACAACGACATCGTAGCTATGTTGAGTAACGCACATTTCATCTAAGAGGTGTATTGGTGTTGTACAAGGGGATCTCGATAAGATGAAGGCATTGCAACAAGATCTTGATGAATTAATGGTCAAGTACAAAAAGGATGGAGGGAATCGTTCTGATGCTAGCAGCAAACAACAGTTATTTCAGACCTATTACGGATGTACGATACCAGATCAAGTTTCTGTGTTGCCTCCTGATCAAGTTAAAACAAAAGGTAGTGGTAGTCGACTGAAGTCTAGTAAAGAAAAGGCTTTACGAGATGCGAACAAGCAGCCGAGGAGATGCAACAAGTGCAAGAAGATGGGGCACCATGATGTTAGAAATTGTCATAAGTTTGCTTAATGTTTGCTTCTTAGTTACAGTTACTGTATTCATATTATGGTGAATTTGAACTTCTGCGATTTTCATCATTAATTTATCTTTTTTGCATTTGTATACGTATAGTATTGCATTTTTACATAATTTTTATTGCATTAAACATTTCCTACAAAGTCAAGCCTCCACATTTGCAAACTAGTCCCTCCAACTCTTCAACTTAAACAAGTATGGCAAAAACTTCTTTTCCCTACAAAACACAAATCCTGATAATGCAACATTAGTCCCTTAACTTGTATTTTCCAGTTTAAGATTATAACCAAGTCATGTATTTCAACACCTCCCCATAGTCTTTGTAATATCCGACTGTGACTTTTCATTTTTTACCTGTCGTTGTATTATTTGGATAATCTGATTATTAGAAATCGTTGCATTTAGTTTTATGTTGAGGTATTATAGATTTGAATATCATATCGTTGTTATTTCATATGTGATGATTCGATGTTATTAGAGTGTTGCATTTTCGGATTTTTGTTAATGTAGCGTACGCTACATAGTATTATTAACGTACGCTAAACATGTGACTTAGCGTGCGTAAAGGCTTCCTCTGTTGCGTACGCTAAGAGGGAATCGGCAAGCTGACTTCAGACGTGAGCCTTTTAACCGGTAGCATGCATGCGATCTATGTCCGAGCCGTCATGTCGGTGAGAATCTACTTTTTCTAGCGTGCGCTAACCCATTCTTCATTAGCGTACGCTAACGGCCTGCAATAATTCAAGACAGAGCCACCGAAAGCCGCTTACGTCGTAATATCGTTCGGATAAGCGTACGTAAGGGCCTTAGCGTACGCTAAATCGCCCCGATAGCGTGCGCTAAGTCTCGCATACTATTTATAGGACTGCACTGCTTTTTCATTTCTCCACGAACCAAACCGAATTTCTCTCTTCGCATATCATCCCTCTGCACTCTAAAAACGTTATAAACCTTCACCAACTTATTTCCAAGCCTTAAATCTCGGAGTGGAGCTCATTTTCTTGGAGCCTTGGAGTTGTTTTTAAGCTTGGGATATATTCTCTCATATCATTGAAGTTATTCTTCATTTCGGAGGTTGGTGTGTTTTCTTCTCTGCATTATTTTCTTATGTTGATTATTAATGTCGAAATATACTTCACCTAGAGTAGATTAAGCAAGTAAAACATGGTTATAATTAAACTCTTTAAGCATTTTTGATGAATATGATAATAAGGGTTTGAGATGGAGGTGTTCTTGATGATATAGTGATTTTAATCATGTTGTAGTTGTCATCACTCACCTTCTGGACGAATTTAGCTCAGAGAACGTTGATGGATCGGTTAGCTTCTTCATAACTGGATTTCATCAAGAACTTAATACCATAAAGTGATTAAACACCATTTTAAGTATTTATTTACCTTGAGAAGAACTTGATGATGTTAAATATGAGATTAGATGATCTAGTCCGGAAACCTTAGAAGCTTTAATGATCATATTTGTTCGCCACAAATCTTTGAAGAATGATAAGGATCTTATAACAATAACTTTTCATCAATCTATTGTGTTGATAACTTAGAGTATGGTTCATCATCATGCTAAGTAGATTGTGTTCTTAAGTAGATGATCTTTGGTTATGAATGATACTATCATGGAAGATTGAGTATCAAATTCTTTATGACTATCCTTTTTGTAATAAGAGATGTTGAAGAACATGAGAATTTGATTTAAACCAATATTATTGGCAAATTGAAGATGTTATTGTTCATGGAATAACAAGAGAATTTCAGGACACTTTTGGTATGATAATCGGATTTTGGAAGATGAATTAGTTGTTTTGGAAACCTTTCATTAATCGTTAAGGTATTCTTCACGGGGGGGGTGAATTGTTCGAGTAGGTTGCGGGCGTCGTTTCCTACGAATTGATATTAATATTATGTGAATATATTATTGAATGAATTACGTTTCATTCAAGGTTGCTCGTTCGATTGAGTGTTTAACTGAGGATACCGTCCGTTTGATCATTTGGAGAAGGACTATCTTTCACTTACGGATTTGAGGCAAGTTATCTTGCTTGGTTATAATGATGATTAGATTCTTCTGATGGTTATATCTTTCATATGTATGAAATGTTTGTCGTGATTTGATATTCGTCCTTGACGTTATTCTGTCTTCTTCATGGGATGCATTCCCAAGTACGTCGTTTTGAATCATTGATCTCGTTGGCCTTATTTTCACTTCGGTGAGTTTTTCTTGATCCTTAATCGGTTATGTGATTTGTTGAATTCGTTGTCATGTTGTATCGTGACATATCCTAATCATATCTGCGTTAGATTGGTTATCGTGGTAGATTTTTAGCCGTGCACATATAGTCATTCCGGATATTATTCCGCTGATCGTACACACGGGACGTAGTTTCGTGAGGCTAATTAGGTACATTGTCCGACGTATATTCTGGATTCCATATACGGGCGGACATGTGCACGGACACATTTCCGGATCGGGCGTCTTGTGATGTCCATCTTTGAGCCATACCATAAATCGTCCATAGTATTGGATGCTTGTGATCGCTCGTTTCATACGCCCGAGGGGTATGATTGACGATCGGAATGATTTCTTTGAAATCTATATATGTGAATTGTATATGTCAAGAATTGATTATCATGTATATCGACCTGTGTTGGGCGAAATACTTGTATTGTATTTTAGGTCGAGGCAAGGGCAAGGCACGGGAAGAGCATGTCGACGGCGAAGGATTCGGAGGATACTAGTTCGGGCCCCTCATCTTTGTTGTCCGGTTATGTTAAACCGTGTTGTGTTATTTCCTGTTTCATTTAAATTACTATTTGGTTGTATTTGGTATTTGAAGTATTTTCCATCTCCTTATGGTTTATACTTGTTTATGGATCCTGTGTATTGTAAGGCCGTTGGCCATATTTTGATAAACTCCTAAACGGAGTAATGACTTTTCGTTGTGATTCGGTATCACAAATAATATTTATTTAACCTGTTTTGGATATCGCCTGGTGGGTCCCAGTGTGGGATTCACGGCACTGTAATAACCGCCATTTGGGGTGTTACAGAAGATGGTATCAGAGAGTCGTTTTCTTTCATGAGTCATTGAGAAATGAACTAGTATCAAGAAACCTTCGTGTCACGTGTGACCTGTGCAAGCGCCTGACCCTGCGAGCCAAATGCGGTATGTACTTTATGAGCCATGGTTTAATTACTGGCATGATATTGATATCAGTATGGGTCTCTTTGTTGATCATGTTATTTCGAGGAATTGTGACAGGATTTATCTGATTGATAATCCAAGGTAAATGCTGAATTTATTATACAATTGAAATTGTTCGACTTGACACCGATATGATATTCGGTGCGGCATTCGTGGTATCGATAACCATTTTCCCTTTAATATGTGATTCCTTGTTGCTATTAACTCAGCATAAATTTTGGTATCTTGAACTGTACTTATAGTTACCATTATGATTGACTCTTTCAGTATGGAAAGAAACCTGCGAGGTCGTGGCAGAGGGGGACGAGGCCGCGGAAGGGGCCGAATCCCAATACCTCGAGCCAACAGACGCGCGAATGCGGATCAGAGTTCCGCAGACAGTGGTTCACCTTCTAGGGAACAATCGCACCACAGTGGGCGCGGGGATGCACGTGTCGATCCTTACGTCGTAATGCGTGGCATGATGACACGAATGACCCAGATGGGTCAACTAATGGAAGCTATGCAGAGGGCCGCCATCGCCGGCGGCAAGGGGCTCACCCTCCTCCCGTGATTGGCGGACCCGTGAGTCGGATTATCGCCGACATCTCGCCGCCGACCACCGACTTTTGAAGGCTCCTCCGAGCTGCCGACATTGTGCATTGGATCGAGCATTTTGAGAAACTTTTCCAGATGGTGGACTGCCCGGAAGAGAATCGCGTCTCGGTAGCACGTATTATCTTAGCAAAGGCGCTCATACTGTGGCTTTCAAGAAGGCCACCGATGGTGTTTACACTTGGGAGGAATTTAAAACCTCATGCTGACCGTTACTATCCAGGCCACTCCGAGAGGCCAAACTGCCGGAACTTTTGAACCCCGACCCGTCGAAGACGATGATGTATTATCTGTTCCGAGAAATTCCAGCACTCCTTCCTTTTGCCACGACAATTATTCGAACAGAGGCCGACAAGATCAAATACTTTCTCAAGAGGCTTAAACCCCGAATGAGAATGCAAATTGTTGAATCACCATCAGTACTACCTTACCGAGTTCATCGAAAAGGCTCGAATACGAACTCACCGCGAAAGAGATTTCCAAGAAACAACCACACCCAACAACAAAAGGTCCAAGAACCAGACCGATCGAGAGTAACCGGGACATTCAGAAGCCCTCATTGCCAAACCCTCTCGATCGTCCACCCATGACGCCGGTTGCACCGGATCGCACTCTCGAGCGGTCCCCTCATCTTGTGTGCTATAACCGTGGGGGCCAGGGCATATCAATTTCAATTGCCCAAAGCCTCGCCATCACATGCCATACTTGTGGGAAGAATGGTCACCGTGCTCGTTTTGCAGAATGGGCCGGACATGATCCAAGAAGCATCTCATACTCCTATTCAATCCTCTGTCGAACCGGACGCCTCCGTCCGCTTCCTATCGACCACCGGGCGAATAAGGGAATGGGCCGTGGAAATCAAAGTGGTACACTGTGCCAGATCGCGAAACCGGATTTACGAGATGAAGAAAGCCGATGATCCCGAGGCCATGATTTCGTGTATACTCGAGATCCACTCCCACTGTGTGTGTTCTTTTTGATACCGGTGCTTCACACTCCTTTATATCTTCTTCTTGTTTAAGCCGTTTACCTCTAGACCATGTTATCAATTGTGAGCCCTACGTGATTGGTCTACCCGATGGTAGAAGAATTATTGGAAATCGTGAAGTCCAGATTGTCCGATTCGTTTGAACGACCGTGAGTGGTTGTCAAATCTGATTGTAGTCGATCTACCTAAGGATGATATAATCTTGGGTATCGATTGGATGGATCGTCACGATGCAATACTCGATGTCCGCAAGCGGATGGTTACCGTCACTTCGATGATGGATTCGAGTGTATTTTTCGAGGTGATAATCCTACTGCTCGGGAGAGTCATCACGCTATGAAAGCAATAAACCGCTTAATCAAGGGTGTATTGGTTATTGGTGCTATATGACCGAATCAGCCGATCGATCGATTGAATTGGCCGACATTCCGGTAGTCCGAGATTACCCCGATGTATTTCCGGATGAGTTGCCGTGCTTACCTCCTCATCGTGATGTGGAATTTATTATTGAGTTAGAACCAGTACGTCCCCGCTCTCAAAAGCACCGTACCGTATGGCTCCAACCGAGATGCAAGAATTGAAGAACCACCGGAGGAGTTGGTGACAAAGGCTATATTCGACCTAGTGCGTCCCTCGGGGAGCACCGGTGTTATTTGTGCGGAAGAAAGACGGATCCCTACGCTTATGTATTGATTACCGTGAGTCGAGCAGGTAACCATCAAGAACAAGTATCCCTTGCCTCGTATTGACGATTTATTGGACCAACTTCGTGGAGCCGCCGTGTTTTCTAAGATCGACTTAAGATCTGGTTATCATCGATTGAGGATTCGAGAGTCCGACATTTCAAAGACGGATTCCGTACTCGCTATGGGCATTACGAGTTCGTGGTGATGCCATTTGACCGACTAATGCACCGGCAGATTCATGGAGTTGATGAATCGAGTTTTTATTAACTATCTAGATCGCTTTGTAGTCGTTTTCATTGACGACATTCGATTTACTCTCGCGACCACGAGGAACACGAGAATCACCTCCACCAAGTTCTCGATACTTTGAGGCGAGAACAACTTTATGGGAAATTTTCTAAGTGTGAGTTACGGATGCCCGAGGTTGTCTTTCTCGGGCATGTGATATCACCGAAGGGGTGAGAGTGGACCCACAAAAGACGGAAGCCATTCGAGATTGGCTACCACCGAAGAACGTGAAGGAAGTTCGTAGTTTCCTCGGCCTAGCAGTTACTACCGACGATTCGTGGAGGGATTCTCTAAAATTTCGCAACCGATGACTAACTTATCGGAAGGACAAGAAGTATTTGTGGTCAAGCATGTCAAAAGAGTTTTGAAGAGCTCAAGAGTCGATTGATTTCGCACTGCTTTGGTCTTACCAAAGGGAACGGAAGGATTTGTGGTGTATAGTGACGCCGAGACAGTGGTCAGGATGTGTACTAATGCGGGAAGGGAAAGTAATCGCCTATGCATCGAGACAATTGCGACCCTATGAAGTTAACTATCCGACCCACGACTTGGAGTTAGCGGTAGTGGTGTTTGCTTTGAAAATCAGGCGTCACTATCTTTATGGAGTTACCTGCCGGATCTTTACGGACCACAAGAGCCTAAAGTACATTTTTACCCGAAGGAGTTGAACATGAGGCAGAGAAGGTGGCTAGAATTAATCAAGGACTATGATATCGAAATCCTTTATCATCCGGGTAAAGCAAATGTGGTTGCCGACGCCTTGAGTCGTAAGACAAGACAGAGCAGATGTGAATCGTTTAACGGACAGAGGGAATTGCAGTTGGACCTTATGAGGCCGAAATTGAAGTTTGGTTACAGCGTGTTCGGGGACAACTTTGCACCCTTGATATTTCTTCGTCTCTTGATGATATGATCAAATCGAAGCAAATTACGGACCCATTCTTATCTCGGATTCGGGATGAGGTAACCTGTGGAAAGCCCCTGGATTCGTGATCCACGAGGATGGATTGATACGTTTTAGAAATCGAGTGTGTGTACCACGACGAAGAATTGAAGAACTCTATCATGAGAGAAGCCCATGCTACCCCGTACTCTATTCACCCGGCTCTAGCAAGATGTATAAGGATTTGAAGCGTAATTATTGGTGGGGAATATGAAGCGTGAGATTGCCGAATTCGTTTCGAGGTGCTTAACCTGTCAGCAGGTTAAGATTGAGCACCAACGACCCGCAGGAATGCTGAAACCGCTCCCGATTCCTGAATGGAAATGGGAAGACATATCTATGGACTTTATCACTAGCTTGCCGACGAGTCGTCGAGGAATGAATACAATTTGGGTGATTGTGGACCGTCTGACCAAATCAGCTCACTTCTTGGAAATTAAGGACACATGGGGCCCCGAGAGATTGGCCCAGCTGTTTATTAAGGAAATTGTGAGACTACACGGTACCCCCAAGAGCATTGTATCAGACCGTGACGGGCGATTTGTGTCACATTTCTGGAAGGCAGTTCATCGTGCGATGGGTACGCAGCTGAATTTCAAGACGGCTTTCCATCCACAGATCGATGGTCGATCGGAGAGAACCATACAGACTCTAGAAGATATGTTGAGAGCATGTGTTCTTGATTGGAAGGACGATTGGGAAGCCAAGCTGACTTTGTTGGAATTTACTTATAATAAAATTTGTCACTCTTCGATTCAGATGGCACCGTATGAGGCATGATATGGCCGTCGCTGTAGTTCACCATTGTGTTGGGACTAACTGTAGGAATCTCTGGGAACGGAACCCGATATGTTGTTAGCCGCCCGTGAGAAGATCACTTTGATTAGGAGTCGGTTGTTAACGGCTCAAAGTAGACGAAGTCTTATGTGACCATCGTCGAAGACCTATTGAGTTTTATGTTGGTAATCATGTTTTATTGAAGGTGTCTCCTACTCGAGGTGTTTTTCGTTTCGGAAGAGGGCAAGTCGAGCCCAAGGTATATTGGGCCGTTTGAGGTTCTGGAGCGTGTAGGTGATCCGCCTATCGACTAGCCTTGCCACCGACCTTGAGTAAGATTCACAACGTGTTTCATGTCTCCCAGCTGAGGAAATATGTTGCTGATCCGAGCCACGTTCTTCAATTCGAAGATATTGTTTTAGCAGAGGATCATTCGTACGAGGAGCCTCCTGTACGGATACTCGAGAGGAGGATCAAGCAGTTGCGGAACAAGACGATTCCCCTACTGAAGGTTCAGTGGTCACGACACGGAGTCAAGGAGGCTACGTGGGAGACCGAGGATAGTATGCGAGCAAGATACCCCGAGTTATTTACCCCTTAAGTTTCGGGGACGAAACTCTTTTTAAGGGGGGGAGTATGTAATATCCGACTGTAACTTTTCATTTTTACCTGTCGTTGTATTATTTGGATAATCTGATTATTAGAAATCGTTGCATTTAGTTTTATGTTGAGGTATTATAGATTTGAATATCATATCGTTGTTATTTCATATGTGATGATTCGATGTTATTAGAGTGTTGCATTTTCGGATTTTTGTTAATGTAGCGTACGCTACATAGTATTATTAACGTACGCTAAACATGTGACTTAGCGTGCGTAAAGGTTTCCTCTGTTGCGTACGCTAAGAGGGAATCTGACAGCAGTTGACTTCAGCACGTGAGCCTTTTAACCGGTAGCATGCATGCGATCTATGTCTGAGCTGTCATGTCGGTGAGAATCTACTTTTTCTAGCGTGCGCTAACCCATTCTTCATTAGCGTACGCTAACGGCCTGCAATAATTCAAGACAGTAGCCACTGAAAGCCGTTTACGTACGTAATATCGTTCGGATAGCGTACGTAAGGGCCTTAGCGTACGCTAAACTGTCCTGATAGCGTGCGCTAAGTCTGCTCAGTCTATTTATAGGTCCATACTGTTTTTGATTTCTGCACGAACCATACCGAATTTCTGTCTTCGCATATCATCCTCTCGCACTCTAAAAACGTTATAAACCTTCACCAACTTATTTCCAAGCCTTAAATCTCGGAGTGGAGCTCATTTTCTTGGAGCCTTGGAGTTGTTTTTAAGCTTGGGATATATTCTCTCATATCATTGAAGTTATTCTTCATTTCTGGAGGTTGGTGTGTTTTCTTCTCGCATTATTTTCTTATGTTGATTATTCATGTCGAAATATACTTCACCTAGAGTAGATTAAGCAAGTAAAACATGGTTATAATTAAACTCTTTAAGCAATTTTTATGAATATGATAATAAGTGTTTGATATGGAGTTGTTCTTGATGATATAGTTATTTTAATCATGTTGTAGTTGTCATCACTCACCTTCTCGGACGAATTTAGCTCAAGAGAACGTTGATGGATCGGTTAGCTTCTTCATAATCGGATTTCATCAAGAACTTAATACCATAAAGTGATTAAACACCATTTTAAGTATTTATTTACCTTGAGAAGAACTTGATGATGTTAAATATGAGATTAGATGATCTAGTCCAGAAACCTTAGAAGCTTTAACGCATCATATTTGTTCGATTTCACAAATCTTTGAAGAATGATAAGGATCTTATAACAATAACTTTTCATCAATCTATTGTGTTGATAACTTAGAGTATGGTTCATCATCATGCTAAGTAGATTGTGTTCTTAAGTAGATGATGTCAAGTTATGAATGATACTATCATGGTAGATTGAGTATCAAATTCTTTATGACTATCCTTTTTGTAATAAGAGATGTTGAAGAACATGAGAATTTGATTTAAACCAATATTATTGGCAAATTGAAGATGTTATTGTTCATGGAATAACAAGAGAATTTCAGGACACTTTTGGTATGATAATCGGATTTTGGAAGATGAATTAGTTGTTTTGGAAACCTTTCATTAATCGTTAAGGTATTCTTCACGGGGGGTGAATTGTTCGAGTAGGTTGCGCGTCGTTTCCTACGAATTGATATTAATATTATGTGAATATATTATTGAATGAATTACGTTTCATTCAAGGTTGCTCGCTCGATTGAGTGTTTAAGCGAGGATACCGTCCGCTTGATCATTGGAGAAGGACTATCTTTCACTTACGGATTTGAGGCAAGTTATCTTGCTTGGTTATAATGATGATTAGATTCTTCGATGGTTATATCTTTCATATGTATGAATTGTTCATGAAATGTTTGTCGTGATTTGATATTCGTCCTTGACGTTATTCTGTCTTCTTCATGGGATGCATTCCCAAGTACGCTGCTTTTGAATCATTGATCTCGTTGGCCTTATTTTCACTTCGGTGAGTTTTTCTTGATCCTTAATCGGTTATGTGATTTGTTGAATTCGTTGTCATGTTGTATCGTGACATATCCTAATCATATCTGCGTTAGATTGGTTACCGTGTAGGATTTTTAGCCGTGCACATATAGTCATCGGCGGATATTATTCCGCGTTGGACTGTGCACACGGGACGTAGTTTCGTGAGGCTAATTAGGTACATTGTCCGACGTATATTCTGGATTCCATATACGGGCGGACATGTGCACGGACACATTTCCGGATCGGGCGTCTTGTGATGTCCATCTTTGAGCCATACCATAAATCGTCCATAGTATTGGATGCTTGTGATCGTCGTTTCATACGCCCGAGGTATGATTGACAATGGAATGATTTCTTTGAAATCTATATATGTGAATTGTATATGTCATAAGAATTGATTATCATGTATATCTGACCCTGTGTTGGGCGAAATACTTGTATTGTATTTTAGGTCGAGGCAAGGGCAAGGCACGGGAAGAGCATGTCGACGGCGAAGGATTCGGAGGATACTAGTTCGGGGGCCCCTCATCTTTGTTGTCCGGTTATGTTAAACCGTGTTGTGTTATTTCCTGTTTCATTTAAATTACTATTTGGTTGTATTTGGTATTTGAAGTATTTTCCATCTCCTTATGGTTTATACTTGTTTATGGATCCTGTGTATTGTAAGGCCGTTGGCCATATTTTGATAAACTCCTAAACGGAGTAATGACTTTTCGTTGTGATTCGGTATCACAAATAATATTTATTTAACCTGTTTTGGATATCGCCTGGTGGGTCCCAGTGTGGGATTCACGGCACTGTAATAACCGCCATTTGGGGTGTTACAGTCTTAACCTGGAAAATGTTAAACAATCTTAACTTTGAAACCAATTTTCCATGTTGAAATCTGTCCAGTGCCTTGGTAAAAATATCTTCAAGCTTATTTGCAGTATATATTTTTTAAGTACAAATAACACCTCTTAAAATTTTTTTCCCTTACAAAATGTAAGTCAAATATCCAAATGTTTTGTTCTCTCATGGAACACTAGATTAGTAGCAATCTTAATTGATGCATTACTATCACAAAACACACTAACAGGACTTGACACTTTACAATTCAAGTCCTTTAATATTTTCAAAACCCAAATGACTTCTGAAGTGATAAAAGCCATGGCTCTGTATTCTGCTTCTGCAGACGATTTTGATAATATGTTTTGTTTTTTACTCTTCCATGACACTAAAGAGCCACAAAAAAAAGACAGAAAAAACCAGAATCAGATTTCCTGGTTATTGCACACCTAGCCCAATCAGCATCAACAAAAGCCTCTATAGACATGGACTTAGCTTTGGAAATTAACACACCTTTACCTGAAGATCCTTTCAAATACTTCAACACCTTTATAGCAGTTTTCAAATGAGAATTTAAGGGAGAATGCATGATCTGACTAAGGTAATGCAAAGTGTAAGAAATATCAGGTCTTGTGGTGGTTAAATAAATGAGCTTACCAATAAGCTTTTGATATTCAGTTATATTTACTAACATAGGAATAGCAGCAGGTTTACATGCAAGTAAACCATACTCAGAAAGTATGTCTAAACAATACTTTCTTTGAGTAAGAACCAAACCATTATCCACATCAATAACTTCAATACCAAGAAAGTACTTTAACTTTCCTAAATCTTTTATCATGAACTTTGTCTTTAAAAATAAATTATATTTCCTCTGACCAAAGGTTTAATTGTTCTAATTAATATTTAGCTTCCACTCAAAATAAAATTACTAATACGGACGTATAGTTGCATTTATAAAAAAAATTATATTATATATTATTAACCAATATGAGCAATAATAATCTAAACAAAAAATTTTATATTAATAATTAACAATTCGCACACTTCAACAAAATTCCCTTAATCCAGATAAACAAAGAAAAACTTCACAAAAAAAAAGTTTGTGGCAAAGTTCAACCAAATTCTGAAATACGCCTATATTTTACATTCCCACACGAAATCCAATCAGGAAATCCTCCAAATCCAATGGCTTCTCCTTTGAGACAAGCAAATACAAACTGTCGGCCACATCGATATTATAATCCTTTAGCTCATTGTATTCAGCTATAGCAATTGCTGCACAATATTTAATACGAAGATATTGCAACTGTTTTTTCAGCTTCAGATTGAAACCGTGTTTCCATTTACTGCCATATTCACCCATATACGTCTCCATGTGTCTCATAACATAGACTCCGCAGTCATGTTTATTATTCGGCTCAACCCACGGAAGGCATGGTACCATAACAGTTGCATTATAAACCTTCGCTGCAAAATCTTGCAGTCCCTTTTTTAAGGAAATCTCCAAAAAAATTCTTCTGTAATATATGCACAAAACGATCGGAACATTAGGATTTAGTTTATCTTATATGAGAATATCAAACTGAAATAAAATATATCTACTTCACATGAAAATAAAATACGTAAGAATGACATACCAATTTAAATATTATGTTGCATTAAAACAGGATTATTTTGCATATTCGTAACAGTTTGATGCATTTTTATTAGATCAGGTCATAAACTTTTTGGTGCATATCACTTTCTGCTTTATATTTCAATTTCAAACAAAATACCACATTTTTCCTACATTAGATGCAATAAATAAAATCTGACATACCAGTTTTTGCGGAATATCACCGTACTTTTGCTCGTCGCATTCATCTTCCGAGTGGTTAATTATCAATAACAACCAACTGTGATTTCCTCATTTCTAAGCACATCAGGAAGAAATGGCAGCCCTTAAATATGGGGAAGCAAAACTGCAAAAGAATATAACTCAATCTTTTTACTATTGTATATATCACATGTGTCACGTCAAAGTAAAAAGATACCAATTTTCAGGGTTGATGAATGCTAGATGCAATTGAATTACCATATCAATTTTTGACATCTCTCGTGCATCTACCTTTGCCATCTCGAATTCCATATTATCATGAAACCAGGCTTCGCACTTGCTGTTTTCCCATTGTTGTGGTTTTTCAGAAATTGAGTTTCGCTGTGTACATTATAAGATGTTATAAACTGCATTATTATATTTTCATAAATAAATAATATTCACATCTTACCGTTGGTACAACAGTCACAAAGAATCGAAATGGCGATTCTGGTGACCTAAGTTTTTCTTGATGATTCAAAATAATGCTCCAAATGTTTATCACCTCAATGCTCAACAATATAGTCTGCCGCATAGACTTCAGCTCTAGCCTTCTCAGAGTGATATCACCAAAGCGAAATACTACTTCATCACTAATCAGATTTAAACCAGGTCATTCCCATTAAAATGTGGAAAAATTATTTTTCTAATATTCCAGTACAATAATTGCACAAAACTATGTGGAATAAATGTATAACAAAATAGAAATGGGTAAAAAAAATATTAAATAAACTTACTCTTGTGCATCATCCTCCCGCATTATGTAGTATGCTACTTGTTTTTCTTTCTTTGTGATACGTTCGGTAGCTTTCAAGATGCGATCAACATACGGTGAACAGAACTTGGCCGTCTTCTGCAATTTCCTCCTATATCTCCTGACAGGCTTCACAGAAATGCAACAAAATATTAGAATTTTCAGGTAAACATTTATGATACTCCGCACGAATTTAGTCGTTATCATAATATTTACAGAAGTTGGGTTATCTGCCACTGCCACTTTCATGGTCCCCGCATTTTCAGTTTCATTCTGTATAGGGATTGTAAAAAAAAATTAAGCACAAAAAACACAACATACAACTTTTATTCACAATATACATATCTTCATGATACCTCTGTGTCTGTTGCGACATATGATATCTTTGTGTTCACCGGGGTAACCACATGAGTATTGCAACCGATGTCTGCAACCTATTATTGATGCTAATGAATCAAATATGGATAAGTATAATTATAAGGTCACAATAATGTAGTTCATATTCAATATACCTTTCTCTCCCCCGTAGGATCAACAATTTCTGTACGGATTTCTTTAGACTTACACACGGTTGAAACCTACGAACAATTTAAACCAAAACCACATGATATTTGAATAGAAGACGAAATATTCCATTATATTTTTCTACTCAATATTATGCTTTTAAAAAAGTTAAAAATGACGGTTCTTACACTTGGACGCATTTCATTTGGTGCTGCAGGACCCGACGGTATTGCATCGATTACATGAGTTGCAACGGCTGCTGCAACCACATTATTCAGATCATCGACCTCTGTTTCGTCCAACAATTGAGTAAGCCCAAGACTGAAGCTAGGCATATCGTCATTCTTAGCCTATGTTTAATAAAAAATGCAATAACAATACAAAAAAATGCATTAAAAACGTAGATACATATGCATCATTACGATCCATAAAAAAATACAAATTTTCAAGAGAAACCACCTGTTTAGTTTCGTTCTCCACATGTTTAATAAGGTCTACTTCAGTTCCCGTATCACCCAACTAATCAATACAATATTCAATTAATTATTTAGTACAATAATACTATAAACACATGCACTGAGTATTTATAAAAGACCTTACCTTTTTCTTTCTTTTTGTATTGATCCTCTTAGTTGCCAAATCATCTTTATGTATTGCTTCATCGTCCTACAGTAAGAAGATGCAATATTTGGTTATAAATAAAAGACAATATTCCTATAAGAATTTTTGTTTTAATAATATAAAATCTAACGACAACCAGCATGGTTTCGCCTTCAAATGTTGTAGCTGCATCAACAATGGTGTTCAAATCTTGGCATTCTTCAGCATTTAATAACTGTGTCATTCCAAGGCTGAAAGACGGTAAATCATCATCCATAGTCATTGAAGATTTCCTCATTGTGTAAGACTTTTCTGCATCAATGACACATTTCAAAATTTCTGCTCTACCCCAAAATCTGTCGGCTTGAGTTGAATCAAATTGAGTTGGTTGGGATGATGTTTCATCTCCATTATGTGTACCCTCTGTGAAAAGCTTTTGCGTTGTTTTTATAGCTTTCTTAAAGTTCTCATCGTCATTTAACTTCGCAGGTGCTTTCTCAATCATCTGTATTAGCTCCTCCATTTTCTTTCCCAGTTCTTTTGCAGTATCAAACAATTTTTTTGCATATTTTTCTTCATTTGTTGCATCATCAATGTTTTTATCTGCTTCATTGCTTCCATTTTGTGCATTAATGTGATTGACCATTTCACTTGTCACAGGAACTTGTATCGGATCAACTGGGAACCCACGCCCTAATCTTCCATCTTTGATTTCATCTTTCTGTCGGGACCTAAGACGTTGATTATTCCAGTTTATGAAAGCTGGAAATGCTCTTTCACATTGAATCCCAAACACCGAAACTCGATCAACATATAAGATCTACAGTTTATGATCACAAAATAAGTTAAATGTTACTCTCACTATATGCATAAAGTACCAAAAATAAAAAAATTAAAAAACATACCGTCAGGAACAATGAAGACCCGAGAAACCCCTTATGCTTCTCATTCTCCCAGGCACGCTTGTTTTGTGATAAAGAGTTCAAAGTATACGTACACCAATCCAAATCTTTTACTCTATCCAAATCTCCCAAGTATGGCATAATTGCGGGATAAACGTACCCATGAGATGTATTTTCGATCAGTGATGAAACAAGCAACACCATAAAGTGTCGCTTAAACCATATCCCTCCATCTTTATCTTCTAACATCTTTTGCACTATTTCCTTCTGACCTATGTTACCATTGTTATTATTAAACTGACCCAGCCATTCAGTTAGCATGTTGCATTTTGCATCCCTACTGTTTTTTGTAATCATTATTTTTCCCATAGGAAATCCCAAAACCCTATGCACATCAATTGGTTCTACGTGTATGGACTTTCCATTTTCTAAGACAAGTTCACAACTGCATGGGTCAAAATTGTCCACCACCCAGTAAGCTAATTTCGAAGGTATGTCTGTGATGCTTAACCTAAGAATTAGCTCGAAACCTAAAGACCGAACAACAGCTTTCTGTTCGTCAGTCATAGTCCCAAGCGAAGTAACTAGTGAGTATGGGCTTGTTCTAGTTCTTAGTTTGGGATATTCTTTAGCTACGTATATTTTTTCCCTTCCCGGTCCCCTTCCTATCACCTGGCTCTTTAAGGTTTGATCGCTTGAGGTGTTGTTTACCAGGTTTTGATTTCAAAGCTGTAATAATACATAAAAAAATTCAAATCAGTACATCTACTACTGAACTAAGTATGCATTATATTTTTGGTTCAATGAATCTTTCGACGTTATTAATAGAATGCGTTAATTTTATATAAATATGCATCAAAACCGTAAAAAAATGCAATACTCAATGCAATAATAAAGACAAACCTTCTTCCACGTTTTCGTCTTCAGATGCATCCCGAAGGGGATTATGCAATACTAACCAGCTTCTTTGAGGCATGTCGTGTATTAATTTGGATCTAACTGATCACAAAGTCAACAAACTAATTGTGAGAAAATCATCGAAGCAATACTATTAATCAAACAGCTAAAGTGCATGCAAAACATTTTTATTACAACCTTCTTTCACGCTTTTTTGTCGTTTCGCATGAGTAATCACGAAATCTTCATCCTCAGACGTGTTCTCGCATTCTATGTCGGCAGCTATTTTTCCATGATTTATTTGAGGGTTGTCATTCCTTTTTTTTGCCATTCCTGCATAAAAAGATACAAGTAGTGTGAGTACCTTGACTTTACATACCAATCAACAAAAAACCTACTAAAAACAAACACAAGAGTCAAGCTCATATCAGAATTCAAAAGTAGCGAATACTCTCTCATCACTATCATGTCACCCATATTTCGATCAAACTTGCAACGAATTGATGAATAAATGCAGCATTATCATGCATAAATGCAACAGATTTGTTCCTCGCAGACTAAACCGAATGAAATTTTTAATATCAACGCACCAACTAATTTTTCGAGATGAACTCATTCTTATGCAACAGATTGCAAGAAATTAAAAACAGATTGTAACAGATTGCAAAAAACGCAACAAGTTAAAAATAGATTGCAAGAAATTAAAACCATGCAATATAAATCGAATCTTATGCAACTAATAATTTTACAACTATTTTGAGTTTTCGATTTCGAGATGAAGTCATTCTAGATTCGAATCTAGAAACAATGACCTTCATGTTACCCATATTTCGATCAACTTGCAACGAATTGATGAAAAAATGCAGCATTATCATGTATAAATGCAACGGATTTGTTCTCGCAGACTAAACTGAATGAAATTTTTAATATCAAGGCACCAAATAATTTTTCAAGATGAACTCATTCTTATGCAACAGATTTGAAGAAATTAAAAACAGATTGCAACAGATTACAAGAAATGCAACAAGTTAAAAACAGATTGCAAGAAATTAAAAACATGTAATATAAATCGAATCTTATGCAACTAATAATTTTACAACTATTTTTAGTTTTCGATTTCGAGACGAACTCATTATAGATTCGAATCTAGAAACAATTACCTTCATGTCACCCATATTTCGATCAACTTGCAACGAATTGATGAATAAATGCAGCATTATCATGCATAAATGCAACAGATTTGTTCCTCGCAGACTAAACCGAATGAAATTTTTAATATCAAGGCACCAAATAATTTTTATGAAGCATATATCCTACAAGTATCTCAAGCCTCCATCTTTTGGGATAAATATGCAACGATAATAAACAAATATGCACTTATATACACATACAAACTTATCATTGTGTAATTTAGGGTTCAACATTTTTTCGCCAGAACTTAAATTCAAGAATTTAAAAACATGTAATATAAATTGAATCTAGAAACAATTACCTTCTATCTATGATAGAGACGCCCATCAATCTTTTGGAGAAGACCCAACAACGTTTTACCTTCGAAAATGCAACACCAGGAAATACAGAATTTGCAAAGGTTATTTGAAGGCTTGAGGTTTCGTTTTCTTCAGTAGCGGGAGAAGGTTTGGAGAAGATCGTGTTCTTCAGTATTTGCTTATAAATCGCGGAAGGTTTGGAGAAGGTTTGGAAAGATTCGGTATTCCTTATCAATCGCGGAAGTGAGTATAGTAGTTTTATTTACTACTTATTGACTATTATGCCCTTTAGATTTAGATAAATGCATCACAAGATTTTCAAAAATTGTTTCATTTATTATTAATTTGTTTAATCTAAACCATTGATTGCTTCTTTATCTAGGGTGTCTATTAGTTTCTAGATTTCACCTTATAAATAGTTTTCACCATATCCTAACCCTATATATATATATATATATATATATATATATATGTGTGTGTGTATTTAATGAGGATGTTTAATAGTTTATATTTGAAAAAGTCGCGTAAAAATATAAGTTAAGATTTTACCTGCATCTCACCTTTGTGGTGGGACCGTGACCCTCCGACCTCGGATGTACGGTCGTGCACCGAACTGAGTGACTTATTTAACCTCCTTACACATTACTCCCTCAATTTTAGTGGGTGGTTTTTATTTTTTCAATTATTAAGGATTATAATTTAGCACATAATTTTTGAATTGTTTCACCCCTCCTTCGCATTTAAAAGTGGTAGGTTTCATTTTTTTTCTCAATTTTCAAAGTAAAGTTTTTATTATATTTTATGGAACGAGAAAAATATTGCAGTTTATTCTCATGGACTATTTTATGGAACTACAAATCTTGGTTGAAGAATAAATCTAACCTCTTACCTAGGATTCTCATGGAATTCACATTTTTAAATAAAAAAATCATTTAATTTTTCTAAGTCTCATGATCAATGAAAATTCAGAATCACAACTATCGACATATATTTTCAAACTAATATGGGTACTTTTTTGTAGTTTCATAAAATATTCCATAAAAATAAACTATAAAAGTATATATTTTTAATTCCGTAAATTAAATTATGAAATAGGGATAATTTGAGTATAAAGAAAAATAATATTCAAATGAAAAACTTATTTTGAAAATGAAAAAAGTGAAATCTCCCACTTAAATTGAGAAGGAGGGAGTATTTATCAAATTAAATTGACAAATGTCAAAAAATTTGATGTCCATAGTCCATGTCATAATCAATTATATAATCTCACCATTATTACACATCATTCATTTTTACCACATAATAATCAATTTGTTTATAACTATAGTATTTGTAAGTTAAATTGAAATGAGACCTAATGAAAATCTTATTATATTACCAAATGTAAATATACCAGATAATATATTTTAATTACCATATTTTTGAAATAAATACATATTCAATGCCCAATTTTGGTAATTAAATATTTTAGCAAGATCGATATTTAAATTAAGACATTTTTTGAATATTTAATTTTGATTAATAAGATTTTGAATGTTTCGTAATTAAAATATTTAATTTCGTATACTTAATTTTGATAACTAAAATATTTTGGTAATTAAGAGACACATGTTTTTATATTCAATCGCCAAATATCTCTTTTTTTTTTTGTAGAATAGCAATTTTAACTGAAGGCTATTTTAATATTTTGGAGTAAGATTGATATTTAAGTTTTAATTTCACTCTAATTAATTAGTAACTTATTAAATATAAAAAAAGACTTACTAATTTTTGTAATTTTTATTTTTATATGATTAATTAATTAATTAATTAATATTATTAATTTTAAATAGATTCATAATTAAAAATTATAAATCATAATAATAAGTATGCAACATTCAAATAAATATATAATATACTTATAAAAAAATATGCAATAATATTTCCAATGTAATATTCGGGGGTAATTTTTTTTTCGTTTCACTGTTGTGTTGTACGTATTCATTTGGAATTGTACAAATGTTGTTGTATTATATCATTATTGTTTGTTGAGGTGTGTTGGATTGTGTTTCGACCATTCGGGTTGAGATTTGATGGAACGACTTGGTTGTCCACTTTGTTGAGCTAACGTACGTTAGCTTGTGCGCTTAATGTACGTTAGGCCTTAGGCGTTACGTACGTTATTCTGTTTATGTTACGTACGTAATGAGAGGTAGGTAGAGGGAACCTTCCTCGGAGTCTACTTTCGGACGGTGGGTCCTGGGTATCTTTGATCCGATCAACTATTGTAGTCAATGAGTTCATTACGTACATTAGGATGTGATCCCTACGTACGTTATTCATGGAGCTTGTTAACGTACGTAAATGGTTGTTTTTTACGTACGTTAGGGTCTTCATATTTTTGGTCAGTCGGTTCTGGACTAGCATTACGCACGTTAAGTTATTGATGTAGCGTACGTAATGGTCCTTACGTACGTTATGCCTGGTATATAGCGGTCGTAATGAGCTTGTCAGATTATATATCTTGGTTTCGTATTTCATTCCTTCACGAACCAAAACCGATTTCATCTCCCTAGAATCGTCCTTCTAGACTTGTTCTTGATACTTAGCCTCTTCCAACTTGATTTGGAACTTCATAACTTGGATTGGAGCTTAGGAACTTGAAGATTGGAGTGAATTCTTGATGGTTTGAGGTTGTTCTTCATTTCTCTAGAGGTATGTTGGTTAATCTTGTGTTTAACTCGAGATTTTGTTGATGTTGTTGTTGTGTAGTTCGTGTTATGATGATTTGTTGGAGGATGGTATGGTTCTTCATAGTTTTGGTGAACTTATGATGAAGAACATGATGATATAGCTTGAGTTTGATTGTGTTCTTGATGTTTAGGAATACTTGGAGGGTATGATCATGTCTAGAAAAGAGTTATGTTAAGATTTTTAGATGATTAACATAGCCTTGAAATGATTATTATTGTTGGTGGTGAACTGGGGGGATTATAACCATTTTGGTATAAAATTATGATAAATTATGTAATGATTGTCATAATCTTGAAATGGTTGATTTAATCTTGGTGATTAATCCAAATTCATGTTGAATTGGTGGAAGGATTATCGGTTGGACATCATGTTTGTGGTGTCGATGATGTTCTTGAGGTGTTAGTGTTATATTGGTGAGATTGTCATTTTGGGATGATTAGTATAATGTTGTTCTCAAGTGATTCTTGTTGAATTGTTTTCACAAGTGTTAAGAACATTTGATCATATTGATCATTGAGGTGTTGGAGGATATTGGAATTCATAGTTGAGAACTATGATATTCGTTTGTGGAGTTTAACCGATTCGTGATTGAATCGGGATTGTCTTTGGTGTTGTTTTCTATTGATTTTATGTTATTGAATGAATTGTATGTCATTCAAGGTTGTTCGAGTGTTTGTGATCGTCGGAGGACACCGTTCGTCGTTTGTTGGAGGATTTCATCGCCTTCGGTTTGAGGCAAGTTTTATACTTGTACTAGTCAATGACATAAATATTATCATATATATATATATATGAATATGTTGTACCATTTCGAGACATAGTCTCTTCATGGTCTGTTGATGTTAGGGAATTGTTTGATACAAAATCCTTCGGTAATTATGCCAACGTTGTGGATTGATCGTCTTGTTGTCATTGTTGTTCGTTAATGGCCGGTTCAAGGTATTGAGATACTTGTTGGATTATGTTGTTGTCGATTGCTGGTTTGCGGTATCGATGTATCGATGGTTATTGTTGACTCATGCTCCATCGAGATATCGTTGTGATCATTGTTATTGATATCGTTGTTTTTCTGTTAATGTTGTATTGGCCGATTGAAGGCATTGACGTATTTGAATATCATCTCTGTTTCTAGTGGTCGATTAAATGCACCAGGACATCTGTTCTAATTGTATCGTTGTTTATCAATTGATCGTTCTAAGGTAATTGATGTATTGAATTGTGACTGTCGAGGACATTTCCCATCCGTTGAGTCGTTATCGATTGACCGTTCTAAGGTAATTGATGTATTGAATTGGGACTGTCAAGGACATTTCCCATCTTTTCAGTCGTTATCGATTCACCATTCCAAGGTAATCCATGTATTGAACTGGGACTGTCAAGGACATTTCCCATCCGTTGAGTCGTTATCGATTGACCATTCTAAGGTAATCGATGTATTGAATTCGGACTGTCGAGGACATTTTCCATTCGTTGAGTCGATTGACCGTTCTAAGGTAATCGATGTATTGAATTGGTACTACCGAGGGCATTTCCCATATGTTGAGTCGTTGTTATTGATTAGCCGTTCTAAAGGTAATCGATGTATTGAATTGGGACTGTCAAAGATAGTTCCCATCCGTTGAGTCATTGTGATCGATTGGCTATTCCAAGGCAGTCGAGGTATTTGAATTGGGACCGCCGAGGACGGTGCCCATCCGTGAGTTATTGTTATCGTGTTGTCCGACTTAAGGCAGCACACTATTATTCTTGTGAAATCAGAAATCTTGGGATCGTTGCCGTTTGTGATTTATTGTGTTTTAGAGGCTAGTCTTGGATAGTGCTCGTTGGGTAAGTTTGGGGCTTGAACTTTCGCGGTTGGTTTCCCAACACCTACAGTTCACTAGGTCACAGTTACTGGGTGATTTCATTATGGGTAAGTTTGGGGCTTGAACCTTCGCGGTTGGTTTCCAACACCTACAGTTCAGTAGGTCACGGTCACTGGGTGATCTCATTATGGGTAAGTTTGGGGCTTGAACCTTCGCGGTTGGTTTCCCAACACCTACAGTTCAGTAGGTCATGATCACTGGGTGATCTCATTATGGGTAAGTCTAGGGCTTGAACCTTTGCGGTTGGTTTCCCAACACCTGCAATTCAGCAGGTCACGGTCATTGGATGATCTCATGTGATAAAGCTTCGGGCTGTTTGGCTTCGGTCCATTGTGATGATTGGCAGCTTCATCTAAGTGGCTTTCAGGCCAGCGTGATATTTTGATAGCTTCGGCTAAGTGGCTTCAGGCCATTGTGATATTTTACAGCTTCGGTTGAGGGCTTTCGAGTCATTGTGATGTTTTGGTATTTCTGTTAGAGCCTTCGGGCATTGTGATTCGTATCTATTTCATCTATGGTCTGGTTTATCTTCGGGTAATTCATTGTTGTGTTTTATATTGATGATTCGTCGTTGGGCACTTGAGTTCTAACCTGTTGAGCAGGTACTGATTGTATGCCATGGGCATAGTGTTTCACGAATGCTTGGTTCTTATCTTGGTTTGTGAGCATCTCGTATTGCCATTGTTGTACTGTTTATTCTTCTTTTGGATGCATATCATGTTGTGCATGTATTTGATATGCATTATCTGGATGACTGACCCCGTGGGGGCGGAACATGTTTTCATGTTTTAGATGCTTGCGAGGAGAGAGTTGTGACATAGGGGCATGACGATGGCGACGAGGCATTCGAGCGATACTAGTCCCGAGTTGTTTCGGTATTCATGTCGGTCAGATAGTTGAAGTACTCCAGTTTCGTCAGTTGTTGTCATTGTTGTATTATCAGAGCGAGGCTCGTGGATGTTGTTGTATTTTATTTTGGCCATGTAGGCCCATTCTTGTCGTTGAAATTCCATATCGGAACACTATGTCGGTTATCATAATAGGGATTGTGATTTACCTTTTGGTCAGTTTGTTGTGTTTTAGTCGTGTTTCGCCTGGTGCCTCTCTAGGTGTGGGGTCCACGGCACTGTAATAACCCAATGGGATTTGAGGGCGTTACAGAAGATGGTATTAGAGCATTGGGTTGTGAGATACCCTGATATGTGAGTTATGTGGCTCTACCGATGCGGTAGTAGTGGGGCTGTCAGGTTATGACAATCTGGACAACCGGGTTTTGTGAGTCGTGATAGTTGGGCGATTGTATGAGTCTTTCTTTCATCGAGTCGTCGTCAGTGAAGACTAGTATCGCAAGACCTCAAAGCTTCGTATGACCTATGTAAGGACTCGATTCTCTTTTATGTTCATACATTCATTATGTAATTGATTATATATGTTTTGTTGCAACCTGTATGTGACATTAGCGGTACGATTGACTCATGATTATTTGTTTTGGAACGTGTGAGCTCTGTATTGGCTATGATTAGCATGATTGATGTGATTGTTTATCTGTTGAGTATGTATACTCGTGTTTGGATATTGAGTTAGCATTTTGGATTGGCCGTTGAGGTGTATTTGAGCCTTGATCATGATCGAACGTTATTCTTCCAGTATGGATAAAGGAATCCGAGGACGTGACATAGGGGGTAAGGGCTGCAGAACGATCCAGAACCCAGAACCTCATGTTTACACACATGCAGATGCCGAGATGGATCAGAGTTCGGCCGGAGGTGTTACTTACGCGACCGATATTCCTTCGGGATGTCATACTTGAGAGGTCGATCAGACTGAGAGTGGACACGTCGACCCTTTCTTCCTTATGAGGGGCATGATGGCCCAGATGACTTAGATGACGCAGATAGTGGAGATCATGCAGGTCTCGATGGTTCGTGGTGCACCGCAGCATGGCTTACAGGTGCCGTTTCATGGGCCAGGTGGGGGAGTGAGTTAGATCGTTGGCGATATCTCTCGCCAGAGGCCGCCTACTTTTGAGGGTTCGTCGGAACCAGCTGACATTGTTCATTGGCTTGAACATTTTGATAAACTCTTCGACATGGTTCAGTGTCCGGAAGAAAGTAAGGTGGCAGTAGCGGCTTACTATTTGAGTAAGGGTGCTTATTCTTGGTGGCTTTCTGTGAAGCCCACCGATCGTGATTGCATTTGGAACGAGTTCAAGACTCTCATGTTAGAGAGGTATTATCCGGCTCCACTTCGTGAAGCCAAGTTGTCATAGGTTTGAACCCCGAATTCGTCGAGGACGAGGGTGTTATTGTCATTGCTAAAAAGTTTCAAGGACTTCTCCAGTTTGCTTCGTCTGTTATCAGTACTGAAGCAGATAAGATCAAATATTTTAGTAAGAGGCTGAACCCGCAGATGAGGATGCAGTTGTTCAATCATAATTGTAACTCACTTGGCGAATTCATCGAGAAGGCTCTTGGAGTAGAGCTTTTGATCAAGGAGCTTGCTCGGAAGGACCCTTCAGTTTCTTCTGGTGAGAGGACTAGGATGTCGATTCATTCAGAGGGACATCGGGCTCCGACATCCAAGAGGTCATTTTCTAGTCGTCTTCGCGCAGGGAAAGCATCTTCTTCTTAGGCGGTGAGTTCAATCGTTTTTTGCTTTAACTGTGATACAATAAGACATCGCAGTACCCGGTGCTCGATGCAGACTATTGCTTGTTTTCTGTGTGGGAGGCAGGGACACCTTCAGAAATACTGCAGGAGTTCTGGTGCCAGTAGGTATCGAGAGAGCTCACGGGCCTTGAGAGATTTTGTTACTCCAGTTTGTACTTCATCCAAGGGGTCCTATCAGGCTTCTGAAGCCAGAGGTAAGGACAGCCGAGGAAGAGCAGTGAGTTCAGATTTGGGTCTTCCTCGAGTCGTTGAGATCGAGGATGTCGATGATCTGGAGGATATCGATACTGGGTACACTTGAGATGTATCCTTGATTTGTATTTTCCTTACTTTTAGGATTGATGGTTGACTCAGTTTGTATCGTAGTATTGTGGTTGTGAACCATTTGTTGTTGATCTATCTTGTAACGATAGTATTTCATAATCTTGAGATTTGAGTCATTTGATGTGATTTTGTTTCGTTTTGGTTTTGTGTTCGAGATTTTGTGATAATCTGGGTAATCGTTCATTGTAATTCGAGACGTCAAGTTGTGGGGAGTTGGGCGTGCGATTGATATAGTCCCGAGGACTATATGTGCATTGTTATTTTCCTTTTGTGGCGTGAGTCAGTGATTGCATGGGTTTCCGATGCCGACGTGGATGGAGAAGTGTACACCGATGATTGTAGACATGTACAATGGGCGGCTCCCACGGGGTGTGTACGCCAGTGTTATGAGTCATGTGGGTGGTACGACTTTCTGGCTGGTCTCTGGCGGAGGAGTCATGATTCGACTGATCTCGCATTGGGTTGAATATTTTTATCACTTAACTTTCGTCGTGTTCAGGCAGAGGAGACTTGTGCGACCCGAGGGGTTGGCTCGGTTATGCAGGCAAAGTGGTTCGCAGTGAGGAGTATTCCTGGAGAGGTTGTTTTCAGATCCTGATGGATAGTTCGTACCCCGAGTTGTGCACCCTGAGTTTCGGGGACGAAACTCATTTTAAGGGGGGAGTATGTAATATCCGGGGGTAAATTTTTTTTCGTTTCACTGTTGTGTTGTATGTATTCATTTGGAATTATACAAATATTGTTGTATTATATCATTCGTGTTTGTTGAGGTGCGTTGGATTGTGTTTCGATCATTCGGGTTGAGATTTGATGGAACAACTTGATTGTCCACTTTGTTGAGCTAACGTACGTTAGCTTGTGCGCTTAACGTACGTTAGGCCTTAGGCATTACGTACGTTATTCTGTTTATGATACGTACGAAATGAGAGGTAGATAGAGGGAACCTTCCTCGGAGTCTAATTTCGAACGGTGGGTCCTGGGTATCTTTGATCCGATCGACTATTGCAGTCAACGAGTTCATTACGTACGTTAGGATGTGATCCCTACGTACGTTATTCATGCAGCTTGTTAACGTACGTAAATGGTTGTTGTTTACGTACGTTAGGGTCTTCATATTTTTGGTCAGTCGGTTCTGGACTAGCATTATGTAAGTTAAGTTATTGATGTAGCATACGTAATGGTCCTTACGTACGTTATGCTTGGTGTATAGTGGCCGTAATGAGCTTGTCCGATTATATATCTTGGTTTCGTATTTCATTTCTTCACGAACCAAAACCGATTTCCTCTCCTTAGAATCGTCCTTCTGGACTTGTTATTGATACTTAGCCTCTTCCAACTTGATTTGGAGCTTCATAACTTGGATTGGAGCTTAAGAACTTGAAGATTGGAGTGGATTCTTGATGGTTTGAGGTTGTTCTTCATTTCTCTAGAGGTATGTTGGTTAATCTTGTGTTTAACTCGAGATTTTGTTGATGTTGTTGTTGTGTAGTTCGTGTTATGATGATTTGTTGGAGGATGGTATGGTTCTTCATAGTTTTGGTGAACTTATGATGAAGAACATGATGATATAGCTTGAGTTTGATTGTGTTCTTGATGTTTAGGAATACTTGGAGGGTATGATCATGTCTAGAAAAGAGTTATGTTAAGATTTTTAGATGATTAACATAGCCTTGAAATGATTATTATTGTTGGTGGTGAACTGGGGGGATTATAACCATTTTGGTATAAAATTATGATAAATTATGTAATGATTGTCATAATCTTGAAATGGTTGATTTAATCTTGGTGATTAATCCAAATTCATGATGAATTGGTGGAAGGATTATCGGTTGGACATCATGTTTGTGGTGTCGATGATATTCTTGAGGTGTTAGTGTTATATTGGTGAGATTGTCATTTTGGGATGATTAGTATACTGTTGTTCTTAAGTGATTCTTGTTGAATTATTTTCACAAGTGTTAAGAACATTTGATCATATTGATCATTGAGGTGTTGGAGGATATTGGAATTCATAGTTGAGAACTATGATATTCATTTGTGGAGTTTAACCGATTCGTGATTGAATCGGGATTGTCTTTGGTGTTGTTTTCTATTGATTTTGTGTTATTGCATGAATTGTATTTCATTCAAGTTTGTTCGAGTGCTTGTGATCGTCGGAGGACGCCGTTCGTCGTTTGTTCGAGGATTTCATCGCCTTCGGTTTGAGGAAAGTTTTAAACTTGTACTAGTCAATGAGGTAAATGTTATCATATATATGTATGAATGTGTTGTATCATTTCGAGACATAGTCTCTTCATGGTCTGTTGATGTTAGGGACTTGTTTGATACAAAACCCTTCGATAATTATGACAACATTTTGGATTGATCATCTTGTTATCATTGTTGTTAGTTAATGGCCGGTTCAAGGCATTGAGATACTTGTTAGATTATGTTGTTGTCGATAGCCGGTTTGCGGTATCAATGTATCGATGGTTACTGTTGACAGATGTTCGATTGAGATATCGCTGTGATCATTGTTATTGATATCGTTATTTTTCTGTTAAAATTGTATTGACCGATTGAAGGCATTGACGTATTTGAATATCATCTCTATTTCTGGTGGTCGATCAAAGGTACTGAGACATCTATTCTAATTGTATCGTTGTTTATCGATTGACCGTTCTAAGGTAATCGATGTATTGAAATGGAAATGTCGAGGACATTTCCCATCCGTTGAGTCGTTATCGATTGACCGTTCTAAGGTAATCGATGTATTGAATTGGGGCTGTCGAGGATATTTCCCATACGTTGAGTCGTTATCAATTGACCGTTCTAAGGTAATCGATGTATTAAATTGGGACTATCGAGGACATTCCCATCCATTGAGTCGTTATCGATTGACCGTTATAAGGTAATCGATGTATTGAATTCGGACTGTCGAGGACATTTTCCATCCGTTGAGTCATTATCGATTGACCGTTCTAAGGTAATCGATGTATTGAATTGGTACTGCCGAGGGCATTTCCCATTTGTTGAGTCGTTGTTATCGATTAGCCGTTCTAAAGGTAATCGATGTATTGAATTGGGACTGTCAAGGATAGTTCCCATCCGTTGAGTCATTGTGATCGATTGGCTATTCCAAGGCAGTCGAGGTATTTGAATTGGGACCGCCGAGGATGGTGCCCATCCGTGAGTTATTGTTATCGTGTTGTCCGACTCAAGGCAGCACACTATTATTCTTGTGAAATCAGAAATCTTGGGATCGTTGACGTTTGTGATTAATTGTGTTTTGGAGGCTAGTTTGGGATAGTGCTCGATGGGCAAGTTTGGGGCTTGAAACTTCGCGGTTGGTTTCCCAAGATTACAGTTCAGTAGGTCACGGTCACTGGGTGATTTCATTATGGGTAAGTTTGGGGCTTGAACCTTCGTGGTTGGTTTCCCAACACCTACAGTTCAGTAGGTCACGGTCACTGGGTCATCTCATTATGGGTAAGTTTGGGGCTTGAACCTTCGCGGTTGGTTTCTCAACACCTACAGTTCATTAGGTCACGGTCACTGGGTGATCTCATCATTATGGGTAAGTCTGGGGCTCGAACCTTCACGGTTGGTTTCCCAGAACTTGCAATTCAGCAGGTCACGGTCATTGGATGATCTCATGTGATACAGCTTCGGGATGTTTGGCTTCGTGCCATTGTGATGATTGGCAGCTTCGGCTGAGTGGCTTTCAGGCCATCGTGATATTTTGACAGCTTCGGCTGAGTGGCTTCAGGCCATTGTGATATTTTTCAGCTTCAGCTGAGGGCTTTCAAGTCATTGTGATGTTTTGGTATTTCTGTTAGAGCCTTCGGGAATTGTGATTCATATCTATTTCAGCACTGGTCTGGTTTACCTTTGGGTAATTCATCGTTGTGTTCTATATTGATGATCGCCGTTGGGCACTTGAGTTCTAACCTGTTGAGTAAGTACTGATCGTACGCCGTTGTGTTAGATGTATTTTTATGCGTGTATTTATCATTATTTTATATCCATTTTTAAGTCTAAATCTGCATAAATGAGCTTTTAATGCACTACCTTTCTATGTTTTGCAGGAAATTGGAGTCCGGAAGCCTAAACGACGAAAAACGGGCGAAAACAACAAATTTTGGTCAGGGGCCGCGGCACACCAAGGCCAGGCCGCGGCACACGCACGGCACAGCAAGGCGCCGAACACACTATACCGGGGGCCGCGGTACGCACTTACTGAGTCGCGTCCCATGAAAAAAAAATGCGCCCAGGTCTGCTCGCTGAGCATTAGGGGCCGCGGCACGCTCTTATTGAGCCACGGCCCGTGGGGCGGTAATGATGATCTAGCCCTCGTTTTTGGACTGTTCTGAAGCCTTTTGTCGACCTAACTCCCGGACGCGTTTTTTTTGCTGTTGAAAAATTATAAATAGGGATAAAAGGTGAGAAG
The DNA here is from genome assembly GCA_033398695.1 of Orobanche coerulescens. Lineage (NCBI taxonomy): Eukaryota > Viridiplantae > Streptophyta > Magnoliopsida > Lamiales > Orobanchaceae > Orobanche > Orobanche coerulescens. The sequence goes on from CM065810.1 coordinate 45,424,099, forward strand.
AAAACATCATCAAGGAGAAGGAGAAAACATCATCGAGGAAGAAGAGAAAACACCAAGGAGCAGAGAACGGAAGCTAGAGAACGGAGGAATCCAAGTTTTTCGACTGCGTTTGAATTCTATTATGCTTTCTTTAATTCTTGTTGTATTTTTATTTTCTAGCATGTCAGGCTAGAACCTATTCTAGGATTTTGATGAAACCGAAGTTTTGACGAATTTACTAGTGATTTTGCATTATTAAAATATATTTCCCTTTCTTATTGAGCTTTCCCAATTGTTTTAATTGCTATCTATTATGTGGCCTATGGTTGATTTGTTTTGATTACGCAACTCGAATCGGGAGAGGAGAGTTGGTAGGAAAAATTGGTGAGAACCGTTTTATCTTGTGAGATAGGAATATACTCATAGGAATTACGTGGCCTGTCTGAAGATTTCGTACTTTTTGCCTATTGACGAATTAATTCACCTAGGAATAGAGTGTGTTATTCGCCCTAGAAAAATCTATTGACCTCGGGAGAGGCGGTAGAGTATTTTAGCAATCTTCGCCTTCAATAAATTAGGAAATCATTTAATTCATATAAATCAAGAGTAATTCGGATAAACCGAGGTGGATTCACAATCCTAGATTAATTCCCGATTTGATCTTCTTTCTTTGAATAATCGAGTTTACTATTTATTCTTTTATTAATTTTCTTTAATTATTACTTCCACCTCCAATTTCGATAGTTCAAATAAAATTAGAATACGCATAAATCGGTAATTAGTAAGTCAGTCCTCGAGGGAACGGTATCTTACTTATCACTTTATTACTTGTTTACGAAAACGTGCACTTGCGTTCACCTAAATTTGCAACAAGTTTTTGGCGCCGTTGCCGGAGACTGGTTATTTTACTAATATCGATTTCAGTATTTCTAGTCTTAATTTGAACATTATTTTATTTTTGTGTAATTTTTTATTTTCCTTTCAGGAGTTTCTGGTTAGTGCATGAGAAAATTCGGTAACGAAGGCCTATTACCTTTGGATACTGAACTCGAGCGCACTCTTCGGAAAACCAAGAAGGAAAAGCGTGAGCTACCGGCAAAAGACACCATGGACGATAATACAGAAAATCACGGAGGAGATAATCTTATGCAGCAATCTCAACCGGCATTGGCACTCCGTGATTATGCAATGCCACAAATCAATGCAAACTTTTCGGGGATTCGGCGTCCAACCATCCAAGCGAACAACTTCGAAATTAAACCGGCTATTATTCAGATGGTGCAAGCAAGCCAATTTTGTGGACTGGCAAACGATGACCCCAACGCACATATCGCTTCATTTCTCGAGATATGTGACACCTTCAAGAATAACGGTGTCACCGATGATGCTATTCGTCTGCGGCTTTTCCCTTTATCTCTAAGAGATAAAGCCAAGTTTTGGTTGAATTCATTACCACCGGGCTCTATCACGACTTGGGCGGAATTAGCACAAGCCATTCTGGCTAAGTTCTTTCCACCATCGAAGACAGCGAGACTAAGGAACGAGATAACTACTTTCGGGCAATTTGATATGGAGTCGCTTCATGAAGCTTGGGAGCGATACAAGGATTTGCTAAGGAGATGCCCACACCATGGTCTACCGGATTAGCTGCAAATTTAGACATTCTATAACGGATTGAGTGCTTCTACACGCACTCTTATTGATGCAGCCGCTGGAGGAGCGTTAATGGGAAAGACTATGGTGGAAGCTCATTCTCTATTGGAGGCGATGGCTGCAAATGCTTATAAGTGGCCTTCCGAACGAGTGAACCCAAAGCGAGTTATGGGAGTCTACGACAACGATCCAATCTCTACACTATCAGCCCAAGTCGCAGCGCTAACTCAGCAATTGCAAGTTTTTTCACATGCTCCTACCACCGTTACCACAGAATCATGTAATTGGTGCAACGGATCTCACCTTAGTGCGGAATGTCAAGTCGGAAATTCTTTCGAGCAACCTCCGATGGAGCAAGCTCAGTTTGTGGGAACGGGAATCGGCAGAATAATCTGTATTCCAACACATATAATTCGAGGTGGCGAAATCACCCAAACTTTTCGTGGAAAAATGGACAAAACTCAAATCAACCTCAGTTTTTTCAACACCAACAGTAACCTCCTCCCACTCCAAAGATCTCTCTAGAGGAGGCAATGACGAAATTAGCAGCAAATATGAGTCAGTTCATGACCCGTACGGAAGCAACCTTGCAAAACTATTCCGCCTCTATTCACAACTTGGAAGTCCAATTGGGTCAGATAGAAAATGTGTTAACAGCCCGCCCTGAGGGTACCTTGCCATGTACAACTGAGACGAACCCCAGAGAGAGTATTAATGCCATTGGATTGAGAAGCAGGAAGGAACTGTGTGAGCAGCCCAGTCAGAACAAAAAGAGAGGTGATGATGAGGAGAAGAAAAATTCGACGACCGAGGAACCACAAATTTCTAGATCCTCAAAATTGTTTCCAGATAATCCGACAACCTATGTGCCACCCATCCCGTTTCCACAGCGATTGCAAAAGCAAAAATTGGACAAACAATTCTCCAAGTTTCTTGACGTCTTCAAGAAACTACATATCAACATCCCATTTGTGGATGCCTTGGAATAAATATCGAGCTATGTAAAGTTCATGAAAGAGATCTTATCGAACAAAAGGAAGCTTGAAGAGTATGAGACAGTGGCATTAACGGAAGAGTGCAGTGCTATTTTGCAGAAAAAGCTCCCACCAAAATTGAAGGATCCAGGAAGCTTCAATATACCGTGCACTATAGGAAACTTGTCTTTTGATAGAGCGTTGTGTGATCTCGGCGCCAGCATTAATCTTATGCCCCTTTCCATTTTTAAGAATCTAGGTACTGGGGAAGCCAAGCTGACGACAATCTCGCTGCAATTAGCTGACCGATCTATCAAGTACCCGATGGGGGTAATAGAAGATGTTTTAGTCAAGGTCGATAAATTCATTTTTCTGGCCGATTTTATTGTGCTCGATATGGAGGAGGACCAAGACATCCCAATTATTTTGGGAAGACCATTCTTAGCTACCGGCCGAACTCTCATTGATGTGGAAAAAGGGAAACTCACTCTACGGGTTTAAGATGAGCAAGTCACTTTCCAAGTGTTTCAATCCTTTCCGTGTCCAAGTAGTGTCGAGAAATGTTCACAAACTGAAAGCGTAGATATCTTTGCGAAAGACGCACACCGGGGGAGTTGTCGGTCGAAGTGTTCAGAATCCGTTTCAGCTGCTCTGACGTCTAAGAAAAATGAAGAACAAATCATGTATCTTAAGCATTTGAATATGTCGTCTTCAGCATCCGTTCATCCACCATCGAAAAATTCTCATGCTGTCATTTGAAAAATAGTCCGTAAGTCAAACGAGTGCCAAGTCAGTTGCAAAATGGGTTTTTTGGGAGGCTACTATTGTTAAAGCCGTTTCGCAAAGAACATTGGATGTCCAAACCAAAAGTCGAACGGTTGAAAACTAATGGTCAAAAATTCAAATTACGTAATAACGGTTCGATGGACTGTGTGGAGTCCAAATGGTCTTTGCGAAATGCAAACTGATTTTCAATAAGTCCGGCTGAAGACTATAAACTTAGCGCTTCTCGGGAGGCAACCCGAGTATTAGTTGTAGATTTTTATTTTTCAGTGTTTTTGTGCATTTTAGGAGTCTATTTTTTTCGTCATATTTGCTTTGATATGCTCATCTCTCACATTCTTGGTGTTTGCCTTTGAAAATTCTGTGCAGGAAAACCCCTAGGGAAAAATTCATCAATGGGCCGCGACACAAGAGAAGCGAGCCGCGGCACACACAAGTTGACACAAAAAGACCAACCTTCCTGTACTCTGTGCCGCGGCACGAACTTACTGAGCCGCGGCACACTTGAACGCTGAGCTGCGGCACGCTGATGCTAAGCCGCGGCACGCAAACGCCCCAGAAAACGCCCAGGTAAGAGTACTCCGTGTCGCGGTACGGACCAACTGAGCTGCGGCACACTTACACAACGATCCGCGGCACCTATATGTTGAGCCACGGCACACGGCGATAGAACAAAGAAGCCCGGGCAGGCTGTACTCTGGGCCGCGGCTCACTTAAGCTGTGCCGCGGCCCCTGTTGCGAAGTTGGAACACCCAGGCCTCCTTCATATACTCGATCGTCCGACACCAGGTAAGTCTCCTTCCCTTCCTACGCAAAGCACTCGGACGACCTATATTCACCTCTTCTTCTTCTTGCCTTCTTCCATACAAAGCAAGGTAATTCTCAACTCTTAATCTTAATTGCTACATGGTTTGAAAAGTGAGGTATTGTTCTTCATTCAATATTGAATATGTTTAGTTCTATCAAGTTTGAGTTAGGATATGAAATTATTGATTGATTATTGATGGTATTTGTTGATTATGAATGAATTGTTGATGTTATTTGTCGTTTGACATGACTATCGATTTATGTTGTTATTTTTGGGGATTGGATTTAGCCATTATAATTCTTGTTCTTCATTTAAACCCATGCATGTTAGGTGTTTGATAAAATGCGTCAATGAAAATTTTTGAGCCAAACATTTTTAAAACTATATGCAACGAATTATTTTATCGGATTACATTGTACCCCAACCCTTACATCATGTTTAAACTTGAAAGCTCAGCCTTAATTTCCTCTTCTATAATGCAAGCTCATTCATTCACGTTCCGCATATCTTAAGTCGGGAGTGGTGTAGTTTTCCTTAAAGGTTGTGTAATTTCCGGTGTTTAGTTTTTTCAGGAACCTCGCCATGGCTAGAAAAAGGAAGATAAGCACGAGGGATAGGATACAATCGTCCCCCACAAGAGGGGAGACATCAAGAAGCCAAGCCGATTTAGAATCTCACCAATTCTCCGATTGGGAAATTCACAGAATATTCAATGAAAAAATCCGGCCTCGACCAATAATCCCAGAGTGGGGATTCACTCCCGCCCCCAGGACGGTGAGCTTCTGACTATGATTGAAGAGATGGGATGGGCTCGTTTCACTGCGCCTCCCGAGGTGGCTGTGATCTCTATCGTCCAGGAGTTTTACGCTAGCGCTCTATTGCGCCATATTAAGGCGGGGCAGATGATGGTGCAATCAGATACTCAGACTCAGGTCGTTGTCCGAGGCCAGACTGTGGATTTTTCGGTGGATGCAATTTGGAGACTATACGAGCTACTAGAGGTGGACGAGACGGCGTATACGCAGAGTATGAGTAGCCTCATGATGGAGGCTCTGCTTGAGGCACTCACACAGCTCGGTTCTGTCTGGGAGACGCGCGCTCCGGGTTCTTCAGCCTTCTATTTTAAGAGTTCGCACCTCAGTCGGCTCGGGCGAGCATGGCTATACTTCCTCTGTGCATGAGTCGATCCTACCTCGCCGATCCGCTCGGTCTTACTTTCTCGCGCTCGACTATTATATGTTGTCACTACCAGACTTAGATTCGATGTGGCCCCTCATCTGGTCCGATCTATCCTTCAGTGCATTCAAGGAGGGGCCAAGACAGGGCTGAAGCACCCCTCTCTCATTTGCGCTCTATGCCGCCAGTCGGGCATGACTTGGTCGGATGATGAGCCAATGCTAGCACCCCAGGGTCCGATAGATCATCACATTATTTCTCACTTTGACCAGTGGGGTGGAGCGCCGGCACATGCTCGAGGATGAGGATTTCTTCTTGACGAGGCACATGAGCAGTCCCCCGAGCCTCTTCCTCTGACGCATGAGCAAGCGGAGTCCAGCCAGCCACCCAAGAGAGAGCACCTTCAGGCGATGTTCGATCGCCTGAGAGAGGAGATGTGGAGGGAGAGAGAGAGTCATCTAGATGCTGTGGGAGAGGAGATGAGGAGAGAGAGAGAGAGAGCCATCTAGCTGCGCTGGGAGAGGAGATGCGGACAGAGAGAGAGAGAGAGCCTCCTTGCAGTTGTTCGAGAGGAGATGAGAGAGCAGGCCCACGGGCCAATCGACGTGAGGAGAGGTGCTTGGCGGCGAGGGATGCGTACCATCAGGACTACCTTTCTGCATAGACGAGCCTTATACTGCACCCGGATGGGCCCTTCATCCCACCAGTTAGGCCATCTACACCACCCTCCTCGCCGGACGAGGCCGGCACCAGTTCCTGAGCTGACATTAGGGGAGTACTTGACCTTTTCTCTTATTGCATATTATTATCTATGTCCATTGAGGTCAATGTACGTCCTAACTTTGGGGGGGTTTACTTTCAGTTGCTTTTTACTTATTCATTGACATTTTTCGTTATTTTTCGTTATTTTTGACGCTAGCCTTGCTTGTCCTGTTTTTATTTGCATTCGTGAATTTTTCGTGCTTCTTTATGTAAAACTGATGATATGACACTGATTTATTTTTGAAGAAATTGTTGAGTTTTGGTCGAGTTAGCAGTCAGTGATATCTGTTTCCGTTGAGTATTCATCTAGGTCTGAAATTTTTCATTATTGTAGAAATCTTACCGTATAAGAAAGGAGACATACGTGTTTTCAAATCGTCATCTATATGTTTGGTTACACTTTTCGCGTAGCTCGTCGTCCAGTAACATGAGTCTTGTTGGCACTTAAATTGAGTTTAGAGTCGGATTGTCTTTCCCAAAAAGTCAAGAAATTATACATGTTCTATGATGGGAAGTCTAGTAACCAGGGGTATTCACGTGACCCGTTGTTTACTCTCGCGTAAAACGACAACCCTGAATAGACAAATGGTTTAGAGATATCGCATTTTCCGATGATGGGAAGCCTAGTAACCGGGGGTATTCACGTGACCCGTTGTTTACTCTCGCGTAAAACAGCAACCATGAATCGGACATGCGGGTATATCTATTCGAGTTTTTTCTCCGCTGTAGAGGGGAACTTAGTAACTAGAAGCATCCATGTACCCCATGAGTGTCTTTTACGTCAAACGGTTCCCCAATACATGAGAATAGAAATCCACCCTAGGGATATTCCGATGAAACATCCCGAGAGCTGGAACCTAGTGGTTAACTCGGATCATCTTATTGATCATACATAAGGGAATGTTGTCCGAGGATTATTTTTGACGATGAAACTCTTGAATTTATGCCACTAGACTGTGGGATTGGGCGAATTGGCTTGTTTTGTAACACCCCCAAGATATTCGAGGTGTATTACAGCGCCGTGGACCCCTACATGGAATCCACCAGGCTAACACAAGAGAACACCTCTCGACTAACCGTCTCGGTTAGCAAGGAGACAATATTATTAACAACAAGATCATAAAACAACACGCCCGGTACAACCGGCATAATAAACATCAACCGACAAATAGGGTAACTCCAACGAAGTCCAAATATAACCAGAAAGGAAAAAAAAAGCCTAAGTACTCGCGAGTACAATCTATAAGTTTAGAAATATAGGAAACAACCATATCGAATTAGACAAAGGAAATAAGACGACCCAAATGCACATGTCAACGGCCTTGACCAACATCCTCGTACTGTCCCGGTGCTCGCTCGTCCGGATAATTATGACCTGAAATCCATAACAAGAATTTCCCCAAAACGGGTCCCCAAAGGGGTTAGCAATTACGCTAGTACAAGTAGTCAAGGCAAACCAATCGCTTACACATTTCATAGTACATGCACTAATATCATTTTCAAAAGTCAAAACCGGACATGTCTTTTCCTAAACAAACAAATAACAATTTGCCTAGACCGGACGAAGCCACGAATCCCACCCGAGGCCTCTAAGGACCCTCCCGAGCCGGCCATTTCATAAAACAAATCACGCATGTGCATCGCCAGACCGGGACGAAGCCACGAATCCCACCCGAGGCCTCTAAGGACCCTCCCGAGCTGGCTAGCGAAACAAACTCATGAATCCAGAGTGAAGTCATAGATTCCCCCGAGGCCCCGTCGGACCCTCCCAGGGTGAGTATAGCACACACAACATACATTACCATTTCATGTTAAGCATAAAGGTTTCCAAAAATACTTGCCTTGAATTAATAACTGGCACCTGACCGGGTTCAGTAGTAAGCTGTCCAGTACTGGACACTCACGCTAGCGCACGCTACCGGGCATCATCAGCGTGCGCTAGCCTCTCGACATTAGCGTGCGCTAGCATATGTAGCGTACGCTAATACGCCGTCCGTAAGGCCGAAAAACAACACCGCCACTCCCGGGTACTCGCTAGCGGCTATTTAACAAACGTAGCGTGCGCTACTAAGGGAACCCTAGCGTGCGCTATGCAGAAAGAGTAGCGTGCGCTAGGTACGAAATATGAACGGTCCAAAAACACCGGAATGTGAACGAAACATCAAACGGAACATCTCAACAGGCATCATAACGTAGAATGGATCCACGGCAACCCCGAAACGGCGGTTCCGCAAGACAATAATGGGAATAAAATCCATAGATAATAGGAAAGATACACAAGGGTCACTACTATCGGGAAATACGCCGAAAAAGAAAAATACAAGGGAAAGAAAAATGCGGATATTACATTCTACCCCTCTAAAAACAAGTTTCGTCCCGAAACTTAAGAAACAAACAACTCCGGGTACCTAGCACGCATGCTATCCTCGGTCTCCCACGTTGCCTCCTCGACACCGTGTCTCGACCACTGCACCTTGACCAAAGGGATGGTCTTATGCCTCGCCTGTTTCTCCCGATGTTCCAAAATCTTCAAAGGGCGCTCCTCAAAAGTAATATCCTCGCGACGTCAATCTCATCATAATCGATGATGTGACTAGGGTCCGGACATATTTCCTCAGCTGGGAAACATGAAAAATGCTATGAACATGACTCAGGGCCGGGGCAACGCCAAACGGTATGCCAACCCACCGACTCGCTCGAGAATCTCGAAGGGTCCAATAAATCTCGGACTCAACTTCCCCTTTTTCCCGAAACGGAAAATTCCCTTCGTCGGCGACACCTTCAGCAAAACGTGGTCCCCCACCTCGAATTCTAAAGGTCGACGACGAACATCGGCATATGACTTCTGTCGACTCTGGGCAGTCAACATCCGTTCTCGAATTAATTCTATCTTCCGTCTCGTCTCTAAAACGACATCCGGTTCGGTCCCGACCAAATCGGACGCCTCATTCCAACAAATCGGCGATCGACATCGCCGCCCATAAAGTGCCTCATACGGTGCCATCCGAATCGACGCGTGCCAACTATTGTTGTACGTGAATTCGATAAATGGCAAATGCTCCTCCCAGTCGCTACTCCAATCGAGGGCACAAGCACGCAACATGTCCTCGAATGTCTGGATGGTGCGTTCCGACTGTCCATCCGATCGGGATGAAAAGAGGTACTCAAATGCAAACGGGTACCTAACGCCTTATGCACCGCCCGCCAAATGTGCGATACGAAACGGCCATCACGATCCGAAACAATAGACTTGAGTACCGTGAAGTCTCACAATCTAGCGATAAACACACGAGCTAACTTCTCCGGCCCCAAGTGTCCTTGATGCCCGGAAAATGCGTCGACTTGGGCTGACGATCAACACTCACCCATACCCTGTTCATGCCCGACCTCGATCTTGGCAAACTCGTAACGAAATCCATCGATAAGTCTTCCCATTTCCATTCCGAGCAGAAGTGACTGCAATAACTCCCGGTCGTTGATGCTCGATTTTGACTGCTGCACGTCAAACATCTCGCTACAAAGCATGCGACCTCCTCCTTCATATCATTCCACCAGAAGTTCCTCCTCAGGTCCTTGTACATCTTACTCGAACCAGGATGAACGGAATAAGGTGTGGAATGGGCCTCACGCAAAATACTCTGTCGTAACTCTGGATCGTTCGGCACACAAAGCCGACTCTGGAATCTCAAAACACCATCTTCGTGAATCACAAATCCAGGAGACTTTCCTTTAAGGACGTTCTCTCGGATTTGAGTAATCATCGGGTCCTCTGATTGTTTCAGCTTAATTTCATCGATCAAGGACGACGAAATCTCTAAAGCACAAAGTTGCCCGACAGCTCCAGGCAACAAAACCTCAACATCTAACCCGATCAAAGCCCGCCGAAGCTCAGACTGAGGCGTAAGGACCTCAAGCGTTCGCAACGCAATCGGTTTCCGACTCAAGGCGTCGGCCACGACGTTCGCCTTGCCCGGATGATAAAGAATTTCAAGGTCATAATCTTTAATCAGCTCTAACCACCTTCTCTGCCTCATATTCAACTCCCGCTGAGTAAATATGTATTTCAGACTTTTGTGAACGGTAAAAATCTGACATGTAGAGCCGAAAAGATAGTGACGCCAAATCTTGAGTGCAAAGACTACCGCCGCTAACTCCAAATCGTGAGTAGGGTAGTTAAGTTCATACGGCCTTAACTGTCTCGACGCATAGGCAATGGTCTTGCCGTGCTGCATTAATACGCACCCAAGACCCTGACCCGAAGCATCGCTATAAACGGCGAATCCCTCGTTGCCACATGGCAACGCCAAGACCGGGGCTGAAGTCAAACGCTTCTTCAGCTCCTCGAAACTCGACTGCCTCTCATCGGTCCAGACGAACTTCTCGGATTTATGGAGCAACTGAGTAAGTGGCCGAGCTAGTTTTGAGAAACCCTCGACGAACCTACGGTAGTAGCCAGCCAAACCCAAGAAACTACGGACCTCCTTCACATTTGTGGGCGATGCCCAATCCAACACTGCCTCAATTTTCTGCGGATCCACTCGAACTCCCTCGGCTGAAATCACGTGACCCAAAAACATCACTTCCTTCAGCCAGAACTCACATTTCGAGAACTTCGCATAGAGTTGCTCGGTCCTCAAAATGTCTAACACTACCCGCAAATGATGGGCATGCTCTTCCTCGTTCCTCGAATAAATAAGAATATCGTCAATGAAGACGACGACACACTTATCCAAATACTCGATAAAGACTTTGTTCATCAACTGCATGAACACCGCCGGCGCGTTAGTTAACCCGAAAGGCATAACTACAAACTCATAATGTCCGTATCTCGTCCGAAAAGCTGTTTTCGGCACGTCGGACTCTCTCACCCGAAGCTGATAGTACCCCGATTTCAAATCAATCTTCGAGAATACCGCAGCTCCCTGTAACGGATCGAACAAATCATCAATCCTCGGCAGAGGATACTTGTTCTTGATGGTTACCTTGTTTAGTTCGCGATAGTCGATACACAAACGTAGTGAACCATCCTTCTTCCGCACAAACAGGACCGGCGCGCCCCAAGGCGAGGCGCTCGGTCGAACATACCCCGATTCAAGAAGCTCACTCAACTGCTTCTTCAACTCTGACATCTCTGAAGGTGCCATGCGATACGGCGCCTTCGAAACAGGAGCCGCGCCCGGCTCCAACTCTATAGCAAACTCGACCTCACGATCCGGTGGCAATCCCAGTAACTCGTCAGGAAAAACATCAGGAAACTCATTAACGACTGGAATCGACGGAAGCTCGACTCCACCCTTTTCCGTCTTTAAGGCATAGCACCAATAACCAGTACACCCCTTTCGCAGGAGACTCATCGCCTTCAAGGCATTAATAACGAACTTCTGGTTTCCCCTCTTTCGCCCCGCGAACGAGTGCTCGGTGCCATCCTCGGCTAACATAGTGATGATTCTCGTGCGGTAGTTCATGATTGCGCCATGCCGCTCGAGCCAATCATCCCCGAGAATTAGATCCTCACCCTCAATATCAACAACGATAAGATTAGAGAGCCAGGCTCTCTCACAAATAAACACAGAACAGTCTCGGACCTCTCGATCACCAACGATCCTGTCACCGCTAGGAAGTTTAACGATGAAAGGTTCGCAAGGCGACAAACAGTCGAGACTCAAACGGCGCACACACCCCAGCGATATGAACGAATGTGTAGCACCAGAATCGAAAAGCACACTGACAGGATGAGAATGAATATGAACGGTACCTGTCGCCACAAGAGGCCTTGGGTCATCGGCCCTCCTCATCTCGTAGATACGCGGCTGGGCAGAGCCGACACTGGAAGCTCCTCCTCTAGCGGGCTGACCCCGACCCCTACCTTGACCGGCACTCGGAGGTGGCGGCGGAGCAAAAGAACCCTCATTCACACTTGGCTACAAAGGTGCTGGAAAAGAAGCCTGAGCACCAGGAAGCTTTCTTACCCGCTCACAAAAGAAGGCCTTGTGGCCCGACTGACCACAAGTGTGACAAGTTAGAGGCGGACGAGGACACTCCCGGTTCGATGGCGGCCGGCTCGCCGGTCTAAAGCATTTGGCATCCCGACGGAGGCACCGATGCACTCCCGATAGCCCCCAGAGAAACGAGCCGAATTACCTCCAGGAATATTCACAGACTGAGACTTCTGCTGGCCTCCACCTCTGTGACCCGAAAAATTTCCGGCGGATTTCTGCTTCTTACTCTCCCGAACCGCCGCACTGGCTGTCACCGACATGTCGTAGGCAAGAGCTCGACTCTGATAATCCTTCAGGGTAGTACATGCAAGTCCAGACATATAGTCCCGAATGGGCAGCTTCATTCTCCTGGAAAAATGGAAAATTTTGTCGCTCTCAGCGACAACTTGGGTCTTCACATAACCCAACTCTTTATTGAAATCAGCAATGGCTTGGGATACGGGAATATCCCGAGGTTGGGCATCGTAGAAAGCATGCACTCGAGCCTGTCTGACCGGCCACGGACAATACTCGGTTTCCATCAACTCCTGAAACTCGGCCCACGAAGCAACATGATCTTTGAAACTAACGGCCTCCCACCAATCTGTAGCATCTCCCGTGAGAAAGTATTGAGCAATAGGGACCTTACGGTCCTCGGGACAATTGGTAGCAGTGAAGACTTTGGATATCTCCTTGATCCACCCTTCCCAGCCGATCGGGTCCGAAGCTCCCGAGAACTGAGGAGGATGCATCTTGATGACATCCTGAAGCGGCGACCCGCTCTCGCCCGATTAGCGTGGGCACGATCGGGGTTACGGACCACTTGAGCTATAGCCGCCATCTGGTTAACCATTTCTTGCCTGCATGCCGCAATACCAAGATCGGCGCTCTCCCGAAGAAGCATGGCTGGACGGTCACCGTCTTGCCGGCTCGAAGAATGCGACGTTGCCGCCCCACTGTAATATCCGCAATTTTCGATTTTTGGTAAATTTCTTTTTCGTAGGAGTCCATTTTGACGGCTCGCTCATGACCGTTTCGTCATTCTGAGAATGATTAATTCTACACTTTTTGTCATCCGAGTTCGTTTGGGTGTTGTTTTGTTGAGTTCTGTGCTTTTTAGCGACTTTTTCGCACTTGAGTTCGATTCTTGCAAATCTCGTCGGAAACTGCTGTTTCGAACTTCCCGCAAGTCCGTTTAACTTTGTTAGACGTGTTGTGAACTTTGGTTTTGTTATTCGATCACGTATCGTGATTTCTGGGCGTTTTGGGCCATTTTGTAATTTCTTGAAAGTTACGGGTATCCATATCTGTAATTGTCATCTTGACCCTTTTCTTGGTCGCGTATGATTAATTATTGCATTACGTTTTCATCTCGAGTCGTTGATGTCGTCCGCGAACTTTTCGTCGTGTTCGTTCCGTGCGTTTTCGGAAATCGAGGCATCGGGTCGTGGCGGTGGCGGTGGCCGGACGGTGCGGCACTTGTCGGAAGTCTTGAGCAGCGCCGAAAGGTGCCCGGTGTAATATGTCGAACAAAGCAGTCTTGTGTGCGCGGCACACCCATCCGGTCTTGCGCGGCACGTGCCGAGCAGTCTGCGGCACACTGTCGTGCGCGGCACACTCGTGTGTCTTCGCGACCAAAAACCAATCAGACCGTGTGCGCGGCACACGCAGATGTGCCGCGGAACAATGCCAAAACACAGGAGTGAATTTTTCGGCTGTGCCGCGGCACACTTCGGGCCAGCGCGGCACACGAAGTGGTCAACTGTGCAGCTCGCCTTTATTAGACGAAATCGGCCGATTTCTCCCCCATTTCCACCTGCATCGCGAGAGAGAGTGAGAGAGAGGGGATGGGTTCTTCATCTATATCCATTGGGGGGTTGATTTTCACCATCTTTCTTCGGTAGTAGAGCCCGGGCAATCAATCTAACGCGTGTTCTACGGATCTTGGTACTTGAATCTCCTAAGGTAATATTCCAAAACCCTATTTTCGATTAATTTGGGGGTTTTGGGATTTTCTTCCGATTAGTTCCGTTTTGTTGGTGGATTCATGATGTATACGATTAATATTGTTAGTATCTTTAGTTTTCCTACGGATTCATGGATATTTTGTGGATTTTTACGGAATCGAGAGGGTTTGGTTGTGGTCCGCCCTCGTTGTTATTTTGGTATGAATATACATGAATCGTAGGCGGGGTTCCGGGTGTATTCCATTTCCGTAATCGTCTAGAGTTGGTTGTGATTGTGTTATCCGAATCGTTAGGTTCATTCCGCCGGTTCCTTGCGGTCGTGTTCAACTCTTCCGTTCGTGTCGTCGTCTATTTAATCGAGGCAAGTATCCTTATGAACTTACAATCTTGACATAGTAGTATTGTATGAGAAATGGTGTGTGTGTATGCTCACTACGGGTTAGATCCGACGGGGTCTCGGTAGGGGTCCACAGAGACGTGGATCGACGAGCTTGCTTTTAACCACTACGGGTTAGATCCGACGGGGTCTCGGTAGGGGTCCACAGAGACGTGGATCGACGGTTAATTGTGGTGAAATTTTACAAATGTGTTTTGATATTGGCATTTCCGGAAATGAGTATTTTGGAACTATGTTTTCTTTATTGCATGCATTACTATATGTGTAAGATGTAAGTTGTTCATCTGGTTACTTGTACTAGCGTAATTGCTAACCCCTCTGGGGACCTGTTGTCGGGGAAATTCTTGTTATGGATTTCAGGTTATGTTCAGTCAGATGAGCGGGCGCTGGGATGGTACGAGGATGTCGGCCAAGGTTGTTGACATGTGCAATTGAGTCTTGTTATTTTCTACTGTCTCTTTTGATGTGGGTGTTTTCCAAATTATAAACTTATAGATTGTACTCGCGAGTACCTTAGGCTTTTCCTTTCAAATTATGTTTGGACTACGTTGGAGTTACTGTATTTGTCGGTTGATGTTTATTATGTCGGTTGTACCGGACGTGTTGTTTTATGTTCTGGTTGTTAATAATTGTTTCCTTGCTAACCGAGATGGTTAGTTGAGTGGTGTTTTTTTGTGTTAGCCTGGTGGGTCCCATGTAGGGGTCCACGGCGCTGTAATACACCTCGAATATCTTGGGGGTGTTACAGAAAATGGTATCAGAGCCCTAGGTTTATGGATACCTAGGCTTGTTGGTTATTTGGGTCTAGTTGTGTTTTGTTTTGCACATTGTCACACATTTCGGCATCTCAGTACATCCAGTGCTCGTAAGTTTTCCTTACTCGATTCTCTTGTTTTCTCGTATTGAAATTCCACTTCTTGAACTGTGATTGCCTCTCTCGTACTTATCGTCGAGTTGTTTCTCGACCCATCCGGTTTGTGTACTTTTGATTTTTGTATTGCGCCGTCCTTTATCTCTCTGGAATATGTGCGCCGTTCTGGGCTTGACCGTTTGTCGTTTTGCGAGCCATCCATCGCTAAACTTCCTAGCATTGGTGGGATCGTGGGTGATCGAAAGATCCGAGTTTTGCTCCGTGGTATATTGTGAGAGGGCTTGACTCTCTAGTCTTTTGTTGTATGATGGAATCCGTGTTTGGTAATTGCGATATACTAAGTGTATGTTGAGCCGAATGTACCGATGAGTTGGACACCGAAGGGTGCAGTATAAGGTAGAAGTTTTGAACATTGATATGTTCCGGTATAGGTATTGATGGCAGAGTTGTTGAGAAACTCACATAGCTGGTTTCGACATACGTCCAAATCGGTGATCTTTGGTTACGTTGTTAAACTTGAAGAGATAGTTTGACATATGCTTGGAATTGGTATTTCCGAGTTGCGCTTTTTGAACTAGTGATTTTTGAATGTCGTATATGAGTGTGTCCGGGAATTGTTGGTACTTGGCTAATTATTGTTATTTACAACCAATGTGTTTCTATTAATAATAATACATGCGGCGTGCACGCTTGAAAATTTCATAGACTTGATCGTATTGTGGGTTTTTGAAAAGTGACATGAATTTGGGCGAGCCAGCCTTGTATTTTCAAATAAAACCTTGTGTCTGTATTTAAAGGTTGTGTTTAAAAGTGTTTTAGGACATTTTATAAAATGCTACCGCTGTTAAGCCCTTGTCGTGTTTGAAAGGGTCTTGAAAACGATTTTTAACTTATTGGTTTTATTTTCGAATAACTAGAGTATACGATTTTAAAATCAGTTAGCACAGGGAAACCTAGGTTGTCGAGTCAAGTTGTGTTTGTTGAGTTTTGTCTTGTCGGATTTTGTCTGACTTAGTCACATCGCGACGCGTCGTTTGAGATCATTGGTCGTGATTAGTATCGAGTGGTGGTCGTCACTTACGTGCGACCTATGGGTGTTGAACTCCCTTCCTTGTGTTGTGCCTCGCGTGACACGAGTTAATTGTATGATTAGTCGTTGAATGATGGAATCCTTCTGTGGATTTTGATTTCACGATATGTGTTTATTAGACTCTCGTATTTGGTTTATACGAGGAGTGTCGTCACTGCTGATGTATTTTCGTACCGTATTTTATCCGCTGCGTGAGTTCTTTCAAACGGCTTTCGGTATTTTGCAAACTGAGTTTTATTTCGTAAAACCGATTCCTTGAATCAAGATTTGGCATTTTGGCCTTGAATATTTCATGATGGTTTGACAAATGATTTTGTGAGCTTTGGGAAAATATTACCGTCATTGGTCTTTTTAGCATTTTCGAAATGACATGGGAAATTGTGCTTAGCACAGTAAATCCTTGTGAGAAAGGTTTACGGCTGTAATTTTACGATGAGTTCATTGTTGTCTCGTGGGTCGTTAGCGCACGCTACGCTTTCGGCTAGCGCGCAAGATTGCGTTGGTGGCACGCTAAGGGGAGGATAGCGCACGCTACGGTAGTTCGAGGCGATCCGGGAGCTCTTGGGGCCCGAAGTTCTCGTTAGCGCCACGCTATGATGTATTTTTGGCAGGAGTTTTGTTTGGTACCGTGATAGCGCACGCTAACCTTAATGATTAGCGCACGCTAATTGTGTCGATATAAATCTTGGACACCGATCTAAGTTGCATTTTCTTCATTTCTTCTCCTTCCTCCATGAGTTTGAGACGTAGCGACTCGGTTTCGCATCTGGGCTGATTTTTTTTCTTCCATCCAAAGGTGTTTTGGAGTATCCTAGATGATTTTTAACATCATCTAATCCATTGTTCTTCGCCGAATCTAAGTATTTTCTTGAATCCCTAGAGTTGACTTTTTGGAGTTTTGTTCTTGATATCGTTTTCCATCCAGTTTTGATAAACCGATTGTTGTTTTAACGATGTTGTTAAACATATCCTGAGGATTGTATATTACTGTCGTGATTTTGAGCGATTTGATGCGTGTGATATGATGTGTTTAAGTGAATGTTGATACGTGCGAATTTTGGGCATTTTGGCCTATTGTACTTCTGAAAAACCTTGAGTATCTTAGAAAATAAAACTCGAGACGTACTTTTAAAATGAATTATTTTCTCACAGTGCTCTCAAGATGCCTACTAGTGCTACGCTATGTTTCAAAAATTATTCTACTTTGAGGACCAAAATATTTTGAGATATTTCTAATGATTTAGAAACGCATTCGTTTAGACCCGAAGGTCGAAATAGCTGAAAAGTTTTAACTTAACGAAAGGTGTCTTCATTTTTTTTTATTAAACGCAAGATAACTTCTTTTAAAAGTCTCGATGACGATGTTTGTACTACTTTTTGTTATATGATACTCAAGATCAACTGACGCTTGCAAGTTATTTTCAAAAGATGGTTTTCGTTTTTAAAACCTATCATTCCTATTTGTGGTCTGGGAATATATGCGTAATGTTCGTGCTATCGTTAGGGTGTTAACCCCCGAGTTGTTGTTGAATTGGCGGTGTGAGCGTTGAGTAGTTCGCCACACAGTCGTCGTGGTAGCCTCTGTGAGGGGTGTGATACTGGTATTGGATGTTGTCGCCTCGTAGCGGTTTATGCGTTATCGCACATATGCGAGCTGTTAGAGCTCGGGTTGGTATGATTATGTGCATCGGTGATTGTTCCGCGTCGTGTCAATTGCTTGTTATATTGTTACCTTGGTTCCGTTGTTGTGAGTTTCGGGAGCGAGGTCAAAGGTAATACCCGTACTATTTTGACTTCTATATCTTCTCTTTCTCCAGTCTATCGATTCGCTCGTGTTCATTGATACCTTCTGAACTCGATCTATACCTTGGTTTCACCATTCGAGCAGTAATGTCTGGTTTTGAGTCGATTTGGTTATCGCTGTGACTTTTCCGAATCCGGTTCGACTATTGTGAATCTTGTTCGGAGGTAACATCTTTTGGTTCTAATAGTTCTTTTATTCAAGTGGATCGGATTTTGAACGTCTGTATTTTCGGCTCTATCAACTCGTTTATGCTCGTTAACATTTCTGAACTTTCCCTATCCCTTGTTTTTTTTCTTGATCGAACGAGGGTGGTATTGTTTCGGAATGACTCGTTTGTCATTGTGACTTTTCAATCGCTATTCCCTTTCCTGTGGATCTTATGGGAATGCACGTCTTGCTGTTCTCACCAGGTTATCCTGGGAGTTGTTGTTTGAATTTTATTACCCTACGTGTTTCGGACATGATCGTTCGATTTTTGTTGTCTCAATCGTTTGTGTGTTCAGTTTTTGTTCCCGTTCGTGATTGTTGAGCGTTTAGGCTCCTTCGTAATTCCATTAAGCTCGGGAAATTAGTCTCGTTTTCGATCTTCCAATCTTTAGGCGGTGGAATTCCGTATTTGTTCAGCGTTTGGCTCGCATTTTGTTTGATGAACCGTTGGGTTGGTCAATCATATTGATTTTCGTTCGTTGTGTTTTGTGATTGCTCGGATAATTGACTTGATTGTATTATCCGTTTAATGACGCTTGTCACTCGTTGATTTTATTATCTCTACCGGTGACGTCGTGTTAGTCGCCCTAGAGCGTATTTTCTCGCCGTATGTCTCTTTGCGTTCCTTGCAGCGTTTCACCGTCGGGCGCGAGTCTTCGGTTTTTTTGTATCTCGTCGAGTTTTCTTGGCAAGGGATATTGCTTCTCCCTACTTATTTTAAGTTTCGGGACGAAACTTCTTTTAAGGAGGGTAGAATGTAATATCGCAATTTTGATTTTTGGTAAATTTCTTTTTCGGAGTCCGTTTTGGCTCGCTCATGACCGCTTCGTCATTCCGAGAATGATTAATTCTACACTTTTGTCATCCGAGTTCGTTTGGGTGTTGTTTTGTTGAGTTACGTGCTTTTAGCGACTTTTTCGCACTTGAGTTCGATTCTTGCAAATCTCGTCAGCTGCTGTTTGAACTTCCCGCAAGTCCGTTTAACTTTGTTAGACGTGTTGTGAACTTTGGTTTGGTTATTCGATCACGTATCGTGATTTACGGGCGTTTGGGCCATTTTGTAATTTCTTGAAAGTTACGGGTATCCATATCTGTAATTGTCATCTTGACCCTTTTCTTGGTCGCGTATGATTAATTATTGCATTACGTTTTCATCTCGAGTCGTTGATGTCGTCGCGAACTTTTCGTCGTGTTCGTTCGTGCGTTTTGGAAATCGAGGCATCGGGTCGTGTGGCGGTGGCGGTGGCGGACCGGTGCGGCACTGTCGGAAGTCTTGAGCCTTTGTCAGCGAGCCGATGTAATATGTCGAACAAAGCAGTCGTGTGCGCGGCACACACCCATCCGTCTGCGGCACGGTGCGAGCAGTCTGCGGCACACTGTCGGTGCCGCGGCACACTCGTGTGTCTTCCGCGACCAAAAACCAATCAGCAGTGTGCCGCGGCACACGCAGTCGTATCGCGGCACAATGCCAAAACACAGGAGTGAATTTTCGGCATGTGCGCGGCACACTTCGGTGTGCCGCGGCACCTGGCGGTCAATGCGGCTCGCCTTTATTAGACGAAATCGCCGATTTCTCCCCATTTCCACCATCGCGAGAGAGAGTGAGAGAGAGGGGATGGGTTCTTCATCTATATCCATTGGGGGGTTGATTTTCACCATCTTTCTTCGGTAGTAGAGCCCGGGCAATCAATCTAACGCGTG
This sequence comes from Orobanche coerulescens, assembly GCA_033398695.1. Classification (NCBI taxonomy): domain Eukaryota; kingdom Viridiplantae; phylum Streptophyta; class Magnoliopsida; order Lamiales; family Orobanchaceae; genus Orobanche; species Orobanche coerulescens. The sequence goes on from CM065810.1 coordinate 45,444,249, forward strand.
TTCTACGGATCTTGGTACTTGAATCTCCTAAGGTAATATTCCAAAACCCTATTTTCGATTAATTTGGGGGTTTTGGGATTTTCTTCCGATTAGTTCCGTTTTGTTGGTGGATTCATGATGTATACGATTAATATTGTTAGTATCTTTAGTTTTCCTACGGATTCATGGATATTTTGTGGATTTTTACGGAATCGAGAGGGTTTGGTTGTGGTCCGCCTCGTTGTTTTTGGTATGAATATACATGAATCGTAGGCGGGGTTCTGTGTATTCCATTTCCGTAATCGTCTAGAGTTGGTTGTGATTGTGTTATCCGAATCGTTAGGTTCATTCCGCCGGTTCCTTGCGGTCGTGTTCAACTCTTCCGTTCCGTTCGTGTCGTCGTCTATTTAATCGAGGCAAGTATCCTTATGAACTTACAATCTTGACATAGTAGTATTGTATGAGAAATGGTGTGTGTGTGTATGCTCACTACGGGTTAGATCCGACGGGGTCTCGGTAGGGGTCCACAGAGACGTGGATCGACGAGCTTGCTTTTAACCACTACGGGTTAGATCCGACGGGGTCTCGGTAGGGGTCCACAGAGACGTGGATCGACGGTTAATTGTGGTGAAATTTTACAAATGTGTTTTGATATTGGCATTTCCGGAAATGAGTATTTTGGAACTATGTTTTCTTTATTGCATGCATTACTATATGTGTAAGATGTAAGTTGTTCATCTGGTTACTTGTACTAGCGTAATTGCTAACCCCTCTGGGGACCCGTTGTCGGGGAAATTCTTGTTATGGATTTCAGGTTATGTTCAGTCAGACGAGCGGGCGCTGGGATGGTACGAGGATGTCGGCCAAGGTTGTTGACATGTGCAATTGAGTCTTGTTATTTCCTACTGTCTCTTTTGATGTGGGTGTTTTCCAAATTGTAAACTTATAGATTGTACTCGCGAGTACCTTAGGCTTTTCCTTTCAAATTGTGTTTGGACTACGTTGGAGTTACTGTATTTGTCGGTTGATGTTTATTATGTCGGTTGTACCGGACGTGTTGTTTTATGTTCTGGTTGTTAATAATTGTTTCCTTGCTAACCGAGATGGTTAGTCGAGTGGTGTTTTCTTGTGTTAGCCTGGTGGGTCCCATGTAGGGGTCCACGGCGCTGTAATACACCTCGAATATCTTGGGGGTGTTACACCGGCTGCCCCACGTCCTCGGCCGCGCCCACGGCCACGACCACGACCACGACCACGGTTTCCTCCGGCATCCATACTGATGTTGAGAGATAACAGAAGTATATCGATGATGAGTAAGGGGAAAAGCAATTACGATTCAGAAGTAGAAATACAATGCAAGAAACAAAAGAGCCGAATAGGAAAACTTACGAGCACTGGAAGTACCGGGATGCTGGCAGCGGCGTGACAATGAGCAAAACAAAACACGACTAGACCCAAATGAGCAACAAGCCTAGGTATCCATAAACCTAGAGCTCTGATACCATTTCTGTAACACCCCCAAGATATTCGAGGTGTATTACAGCGCCGTGGACCCCTACATGGAATCCACCAGGCTAACACAAGAGAACACCTCTCGACTAACCGTCTCGGTTAGCAAGGAGACAATATTATTAACAACAAGATCATAAAACAACACGCCCGGTACAACCGGCATAATAAACATCAACCGACAAATAGGGTAACTCCAACGAAGTCCAAATATAACCAGAAAGGAAAAAAAAAGCCTAAGTACTCGCGAGTACAATCTATAAGTTTAGAAATATAGGAAACAACCATATCGAATTAGACAAAGGAAATAAGACGACCCAAATGCACATGTCAACGGCCTTGACCAACATCCTCGTACTGTCCCGGTGCTCGCTCGTCCGGATAATTATGACCTGAAATCCATAACAAGAATTTCCCCAAAACGGGTCCCCAAAGGGGTTAGCAATTACGCTAGTACAAGTAGTCAAGGCAAACCAATCGCTTACACATTTCATAGTACATGCACCAATATCATTTTCAAAAGTCAAAACCAGACATGTCTTTTCCGGAAACAAACAGTCAACAATTTGCCTAGGACCAGGACGAAGCCACGAATCCCACCCGAGGCCTCTAAGGACCCTCCCGAGCTGGCCATTTTATAAAACAAATCACGCATAGGCATCGCCTAGGACCGGGACGAAGCCACGAATCCCACCCGAGGCCTCTAAGGACCCTCCCGAGCTGGCTAGCGAAACAAACTCATGAATCCAGAGTGAAGTCATAGATTCCCCCGAGGCCCCGTCGGACCCTCCCAGGGTGAGTATAGCACACACAACATACATTACCATTTCATGTTAAGCATAAAGGTTTCCAAAAATACTTGCCTTGAATTAATGACGACGCGAAGAATGAAAGGAAGGTCACCGACGAACGCTAGGAACCAATGAAACCGAACCTAATGATTCGAAGAATACAATCACAACCATTTCTAAACGAATACGGAATTGGAATACACCCGAAAACCCGCCTACGATTCATGTATATTCGTATATAAACAACAACGAGGGCGGACCACAACCAAACCCTCTCGATTCCGTAAAAATCACGAAATATACCATGAATCCGTAGGGAAACTAAGAATACCAACAAGATTAATCATATTCATCATGAATCCATCGACAAAACGAAACGGATCGGAAGAAAATCCCAAAACCCCCAAATTATCCAAAAGTAGGGTTCTACGAGATTACCTTGGATTTAGGATGAGAAACACAAGTGGATGATGTTAATCTACACCAAGAATTCAAGCAAAAGAATCTCTGAAGTGATTGGAAGAAGAAAATCGCCTCAAATCGCCTCTGGAGTCGCTCGGCCGCGGAAGAAGGAGAGAAATAAGAATTTGTGACTATCTCGGTCAACTCCCTGGTTTATATAGCCAGGGAGTGTTAGCGTGCGCTAATCCTTAAGGTTAGCGTGCGCTAACGGGGAAAAATTACAGGCCAAACTAGTTAGCGTCCAGTCCAGAAGCCAGACCTTTGGCCGTTAGCGTGCGCTAATAACCTCTCGGTAGCGCGCGCTATCGACCAATAGCGTGCGCTACCTGGACATCAGCTGAGTCCAGTGGCAACTGCCCAGAACCCACCTGATACGTTAGCGTGCGCTACCATACAAGCGTAGCGTGCGCTAACTGATCCGTTAGCGTGCGCTACCATACAAGCGTAGCGTCGCTAATCGGCACTGGCCGGGTTCGATAGTAAGGCATCCCGATCTTGGACACTCACGCTAGCGCACGCTACGGCATCATCAGCGTGCGCTAGCCACGCGCCATTAGCGTGCGCTATCATATGTAGCGTACGCTAATACGCTGGTCCAGAAGGCTGGAAAAACAACACTGCCACTCCCAGGGCTACTCGCTAGCGCGCGCTACGGAACAAACGTAGCGTGCGCTACTAAGGGAACCCTAGCGTGCGCTATGCAGAAAGAGTAGCGTGCGCTAGGTACGAAATATGAACGGTCCAAAAACACCGGAATGTGAACGAAACATCAAACGGAACATCTCAACAGGCATCATAACGTAGAATGGATCCACGGCAACCCCGAAACGGCGGTTCCGCAAGACAATAATGAGAATAAAATCCATAGATAATAGGAAAGATACACAAGGGTCACTACTATCGGGAAATACGCCGAGAAAGAAAAATACAAGGGAAAGAAAAATGCGGATATTACATGTTTAATCTAACCCTTGATATTGACAGTCGATTAAATTCATGTTTGTTAATCTTTGAGCTTGATTTTCTTCATGAACGATTGCTTACCACTAAAAATGATTACTTTGTAGAATCAGTGTCTGTGATGTGACTCACTAATACGATACTCGTATTATTCTTTGAGATTTTCAGGGTAGTATTGATTTAGTTGAGCACTATGGATTTGCACGATCTTTCACGATACTTCTTATTTCAAATTGATTTTTTTTGCTTGAGGACAAGCAAAGGCTCAAGTTTGGGGGTATTTATTAGATGTATTTTTATGCGCGTATTTATCATTATTTTATATCTATTTTTAAGTCTAAATCTGCATAAATGAGCTTTTAATGCACTACCTTTCTATGTTTTGCAGGAAATTGGAGTCTGGAAGCCTAAACGACAAAAAACGGGCGAAAACAACAAATTTTGGTCAGGGGCCGCGGCACACCAAGGACAGGCCGTGGCACACGCACGGCACAGCAAGGCGCCGAACACACTGTACCGGGAGCCGCGACACGCACTTACTGAGCCGCGGCCCATGAAAAAAAATGCGCCCAGGTCTGCACACTGAGCATTAGGGGCCGCGGCACGCTCTTATTGAGCCGCGGCCCGCTGGGCGGTAATAATGATCCAGCCCTCGTCTTTGGACTGTTCTGAAGCCTGTTGTCGACCTAATTCCCGGACGCATTTTTTTTGGCGGTTGAAAAATTATAAATAGGGATAAAAGGTGAGAAGAAAACATCATCAAGTAGAAGGAGAAAACATCATCGAGGAAGAAGAGAAAACACCAAGGAGCAGAGAACGGAAGCTAGAGAACGGAGGAATCCAAGTTCTTCGACAGCGTTTGAATTCTATTATGCTTTCTTTAATTCTTGTTGTATTTTTATTTTCTAGCATGTCAGGCTAGAACCTATTCTAGGATTTTGATGAAACCGAAGTTTTGACGAATTTACTTGTGATTTTGCATTATTAAAATATATTTCCTTTTCTTATTGAGTTTTCCCGATTGTTTTAATTACTATCAATTATGTGGCCTATGATTGATTTGTTTTGATTACGCAACTCGAATCGGGAGAGGAGAGTTGGTAGGAAAAATTAGTGAGAACCGTTTTATCTTGTGAGATAGGAATATACTCATAGGAATTACATGGCCTGTCTGAAGATTTCGTACTTTTTGCCTATTGACGAATTAATTCACATAGGAATAGAGTGTGTTATTCGCCCTAGAAAAATCTATTGACCTCGGGAGAGGCGGTAGAGTATTTTAGCAATCTTCGCCTTCAATAAATTGGGAAATCATTTAATTCATATAAATCAAGAGTAATTCGGATAAACCGAGGTGGATTCACAATCCTAGATTAATTCCCTATTTGATCTTCTTTCTTTGAATAATCGAGTTTACTATTTATTCTTTTATTAATTTTCTTTAATTATTACTTCCACCTCCAATTTCGATAGTTCAAATAAAATTAGAATATGCATAAATCGGTAATTAGTAAGTCAGTCCTCGAGGGAACGATATCTTACTTATCACTTTATTACTTGTTTACGACAACGTGCACTTGCGTTCACCTAAATTTGCAACACGTTGGCATAGTGTTTCACAAATGATCGGTTCTTATCTTGGTTTGTGAGCATCTCGTATTGCCATTGTTGTACCGTTTATTCTGCTTTTGGATGCATATCATGTTGTGCATGTATTTGATATTCATTATCTGGATGACTGACCCCGTGGGGGTGGAACATGTTTTCATGTTTTAGGTTCTTGCGAGGAGAGAGTTGAGACACAAGGGCATGATGATGGCGACGAGGCATTCGAGCGATTCGAGTCCCGAGTTGTTTCAATATTCATGTCGGTCATATAGTTGGAGTACTCCAGTTTCGTCAGTTGTTGTTATTGTTGTATTATCAGAGCGAGGCTTGTGGATATTGTATTTTTATTTTGGCCATGTAGGCCCATTCTTGTCGTTGAAATTCTATATCGGAACACTATGTCGGTTATCATAATAGGGATTGTGATTTCCCTTTTGGTCAGTTTGTTGTGTTTTAGTCGTTTTTCGCCTGGTGGCTCTCCGGGTGTGGGGTCCACGGCACTGTAATAACCCAATGGGATTTGGGGGCGTTACACCCAATTCCATACATACATTGAAACTTTAACTATAAATAGAGAATAATTTCAAATCATCAAAATCAAGTAATACAGATTATAGATTTAGCAAATATACAACAATTATGAAATTGAATAAAATGTAGATCTCTAAGAAGCCTCCATTAGTGAAAGAGATAAAAATCCAATAAAATTGGAGTGAACATCACCTATAGGCTAAGAAAAAAGGTTGTTCAAAGCTTTTGGCAATCCATTATAGCTCTAATGCATCAGTTGGTTCTCAGTGTGGTATCTCATCAGCTTTGATGTTAGTATTCTTAACCAGACTTGAGTTTGTATACCTATAAATGGATAGAATATGTATACCCATAAATAGATGCGTCCTTACATATTGCCATTCTTATACATCTCGTATATACTAAATATTATCTTTTATTTTATTTTATTGTATTTTATACAACATTAGTTGTTTTTTTGGTGTATATAGAATAAGGTTATGGCATGTTTTGCGATTAGCGGATAATGATTACTGATTGTATTAGCTGAGACATGATAGTTGATTTAACTAATTGGTTGTGTTGGATTTTACGTGTATCTAATACATGTAATATGAGCAAAAACGCAGCAGAATAATTACCAAAATACCAAGATGAGGATATTCATGGAGTAATTTAATTGATTTAATAAAGGATTCGTCGAATTACCTTAATTTGAAGAACAAATATATATCCAGACCAGAAGCTGATGAAAGTCACATTCCTCTTTCGATGATCCACACACGAACAATTGCACAAGCCGTATTGCTAGATTCTTATGGATAATATTGATAAACAGTACAACAAATGATTCTTTGCTAGAAGGATTATACTATTGATCAAGATCAACTAAGGGAAGAATATGAGATAGCTGAACCGGGACTTCTTAACAAGAAGGGGCAGCCGAATCTTAAAGGGGAGGCCCCTCGATTTTTCTCTCTTCACAATTAGGGTTTTGTAATCTTATTCTTATGACAACTCTTTGTCATAGATCCCTTATTTATACTAAGTAAACCCTAGAGCCAAAACTCTAGTATTTACTTAGTTACCCCTAAACTTATTAAATGATACAATATATAATATCACATTTCATATATTACTTATTATTTAATATTTTAATAAATATAATATCCAATATTATATTTTCTATCCCAGTTGATATAATTAAATAATATAATATAGACTATCTTATATTAACATTACTCATTATTTTTAGTAAATATGATATCCAATATTATATCTATTAATTATTCTTGCTTGTCTTTAATTGTCGTATGTGTGATCCAAAAGGCTTATATTATGTTGGTAATCATTTGATACCTTATTAAATGATAAATAATAAGCGGTCTTTATCAAGACATTATGACTACCCAAATAGTATAAGTTTATAGTCCATTAAACCATTTAATGTGTCAAATCCCTTTGTCGCGGGATTTCATATTTGAACAAAGTCATGGAAACTATCATACTTATTATCTTCAAATGCTTTCTCGATCTTAAGTAGACTTGATCGAATCAAATGACTCTTCATTTGAGCATAACCATGTATTTCCTTCAGTCCTACTTATCGAGGCCCCAGCAGATATCTCTCTCCCGAAAGATAGGGACAAATCCCCATCTTGATTATTCACTGCCCTCTACATGACTCCCACTAATTCCGAATGCTAACCTTTATGATTACCATTTCAGATTACGTCAAGGCGTAGTAGTTATCATGTTGGACTCTATGATAATCTCAGGTTCAATGATTCATTAACATACTGTTATCTTGAGATCCACTTATGATATTTCCATGCAATGATCTCAATGCGGGTCTATCCAGCATTGCATTCTCCAACCAGTACCCATAAGTTTGATCCGTACCATGCTCATAATCATCCAATAATTATCAATCAAACTAATAATAGTATATTAATCACTTGAGTCTCACTCTACGTGATTGGACCAAGGACATTTGAATTATCTTATTATTAATGAATAACTATTATTCGATTATTATAATGTTAAAACATGCACATATTATAATAATCAATGAGAAATAGATGTTATAAATAACTTTATTTAAATGTGACAATTACAAATTTAGGCACATCTAATGTCCTATGGCACTATTCCCAACAATCTCCCACTTGCACTAGGACCACTCATTCATGTCTCTTAGGCCTATTAACCTAGCATGGTCTTCATGCTTTCCTGGTGCGAGAGGTTTGGTAAGTGGATCAGCAACATCCTCTTCTGTTGCTACTTTGCATATACTGAGTATGTGTTTGGATCTCTAATCGGACCTTGACTCTTTAGCTCGCGCAATAGCACCATTATTGTTGTTGTAAATACTTATAGAACCTAGAAATCCACATATTCTCATCGGCTGCATCCGATGCTGCCAGGTACTTAGCTTGAGTTATAGAATCTATGAGCGTGCTTTACTTGGAATATTTCCAACTCACAACACCTCCATTTTAAACAAAAACACAAAACCATCTGTGATCTTAAATCGTCTCTATTGGTTTCGAAACTTGCATCGGCATAACCATTTATAGCCAGCTCGTCTCCCACACCTCCATAAATTAGGAACGCATTCTTAGTTCTTCTCGAGTACTTTAGGATAGTTTTTACTGGTATCAAGTGACTTTCACATGGATTTGATTGGTATCCACTTGTCATGATAAGGGAAAACGACATATATGGTCGAGTATAAATCATGACATACATGATCGTTCCAATAGCCGAAGTTTATGGAATCTTGTTCATGTGGACTCGCTCATCAGGGGTCGAAAGACTCCAGGTCATACTCAGATAAATGCCATGTGATATTGACCGGAGTCCTCTCTTGGAGTCTTGCATATTGAACCTCTTCAATATCTTACTAATGTAGGTAATATGAGTTAGACCAATCATTCTCTTTGGTCTATCTCTATAGACTTTTATCCCAAGAATGTAAGCAGGTTCTCCTAAGTCTTTCATGGAGAAACAACTTCCCAACCAAATCTTGACTGTCTGCAAGGTGGGTATGTTATGTCCAATGAGTAATATGTCATCTACATATAAGACTAGAAAGACAACTATGCTCCCACCACTACGACGAAAATAGGATTTCACATCGGTTTTTAAGTACTATTCACATCGGTTTTAAAACCGATGCTGTATCCACCGATGTTAAAATTCACATCGGTTTTTAAAAACCAATGTGAAAATGAGTAATTCACATCAATTATGCCTCACAACCGATGTAAAATTGATGCAAAAAAAATTCACATCGGTTTCTTCAATAACCGATGTGAATTGCAACTACAGGATGTGTAATTCACAATGATTTTCAATGAAAACCGATGTCAAATGTGTCATTCACATCGGTTTTGAGTTATAACCGATGTAAATTGAAGCAAAAAGTTTAACATCAGTTTCTTAAATAACCGATGTGAACTGTATATATGTTTTCAACCCAGCACTACCAAATTTGCCAAAATCCACCTGTTCTGTTTTTCAATATTGAGTAAAAGAAAAAGAGCCTGATATATAAAAATAGCAGCACAGGACATTTATGGTGAAATACAAGTTTTGGTTCCACATCAATCCAACATCTAAATCCTCCTATCAAAGACTATGATCGGACAAAATCTAGAAGTTTAGCTCGACGGTGCTCCACTAAAGCCGCCGGAGCCTCGGCCAAAACCAGCACCACCACCACCCCTGAAAGCAGGTTGGTAATCAGCAACATGTAAATATTTGAATCAAATCTACACAACATATTTCTGTTCACAATCATGATCAACATCTCAAATTAAAACCAATGCCCAACATAATTTTGAAGCAACGAATGTATCATCTATGAAGCAAAAACATATATCTTCTAACTAAATCTCAACTGTTCACAACAAACAATATCAACTAACTACAAAACAAAAAATATACGTCCTTATCAAAATTCCAAAAGTTTTAACTTCATGAACCTACCAATGCAATACAAAAATGAATTTTTTAAAATCAAAGCTTGTTAGTGTCAGCAAGCTATACAAGTTAAAACCTTTATAACTGTTAAAAAGCGAGAAAGTAAACCTGCTGAACAAATATTATTGCTTCAATTGCAGCAGCAGCAGCAGCAAGACTTCTAAACTGAAAAGCTGATGAAACTAAAGATCCAGGTCCCATAATACTTTTTGCATAGGTAACTCGAAGAATCTGCTCATTTTTCTCCAAAGTAGTATTATTTGTTGCTTCGAGTGCTTTAGTAGCATCCTCAACCTGAAGATCAAAGTATGCATAAACAACAAGATACATTGATATATCAACCATGTTCCATAAATGAAAAATGACACATAACCAAGAACATGAAGAACATCATACAGAAAAACCATCCTCTTAGTGGAAGAGAGTAAATACGCTTAAAAAATAATGAGAACTAGACATGATATGGAATAGATCCACTAAATGTTTGAAGAACAATGCTGGAAATTTTGTAAACGATATTACTACATGCCCAACACAAAAAAGCTTTGCATATATCATGAAAATGAACAGATGAAGGCACCTTGTCTTCCGTGATTCTTTCTATGCATTGAAATTTTAAACCTTCATTTAGAATATTAAAACTACTTGATATAGTTTAATCTTCTTCAAGATTAAGCAAAAGAAAAACAAACGTTGGCACTTTTTCACCATCATACATGAACAGTCAATAGTGAAGCTAAACTTACTGAATGGAAATGAATAAATGCAAATCCTCTTGAGACATGCGTGAATCTGTCTCTTACAAGTCACAAGTCCTGCAAGGATTTAGAATATTATAAATCATGGTTAGGTGACTAACAAATCATTTGCTGCTTCATGAACTTATAATTTAAAAACTTGTTAGTGTCAGCAATCTATACAAGTTGAAACCTTTATAACTGTTAAAATTCACTTCTACTGTTATATTTTAAAAACTTGTTAGTTTCAGCAAGCTATACAAGTTGTTCATTCTTATGTAGAATTGTAGATAACCTCTCTTCATTCAATTATTCATATGTAGATAAACTGAACATCACTAGTACATATCACTTAGTTCGAATGCAACACAACTAGTTCATTGAGACCGGCTAACATAAAGGCCTGCTGCCTAATAATGGAACACAACTAGTACATGTATGCGCGCACTGCAGACAGAAGATGGGGGGAGAGGTGATCAAATAAGCTCAAAATGGAAAAATAAGGTTACAAAGATCTTAAAAGTAGTCCCGTAGACGATATATCATAGTTACCAAAACCATAACGGGCAAAGTTCTCCTTAAAAAAGACAATAAAACCTTATGACAACTCATGAGCATCCCAGCTGCTAATCTGACTCATCTATCAATCATAGGCACAACAATCATGCAACAATATATGATCAAACAATCAAAATAGGAGCGATATTCCAATTCTATGGTATTATGTTTGTTTTGCGCACCACGGATCGATTCTGCCGTGTATGCTTCTGGTTTCATTAATTTTATGTTAGAAACATGAAGACAACGACAAATCCTAAAAACAACCGCTCTCATAAGTTGGGACATACTCAAGTTTTTCCTCTGAAGCTTTCTGGAGATTTTCAGTTCCTCGAGAAATCTCAAATTTTCAACACATTCTCCTGGTTTTGTTAATTAATTAATGTTAGAAACATGAAGACAAAAAAATCTAAGAAGAAGGGGATCACAAACATGGAATAAAAAATCAAACCAAGTAGAAATAATCGAATTCAAAATTTGGAACAAAATGAACCACGAAAATTTTACCTAACACACAAGATCGATTTGTCGAGAATCAATCTCAGCCATTTAATCGTAACATGGCGTTATCGATATTGAAAGAATAATGAACCTAAAAGTTAAAATTTCAGAAATAAAAAATCTGACGAACAATTTCATCATTTCTGTGTTTGTTCGATTCGCGATCTTGTCAAGAAGGAGGTCGATATCAGGGTAAGAAGGGAGTTTCTAAGAAGGAGGTCAATATCTGTCTAAAAAAAGAGACACAAAATACTACGAAAAATGCAACTAAGAATCGAGCAAAATACTACGAATCGATCAGTAAGACGAGCAAAATTTTACCTGAATTCTCAGTCGAAAATCTAGCGCCTCCGAAGCCTCGGTCGGAAATCTCAACCGCCGGAAAGCCTGTTATCTCCACCACTGGGCCGTGATCTGCTTGACGAACGTCCTCGTCTTCAGAGATGATGAAGGAAAACTCAAATTATCGTTTCAGAGGACGCTCTTCTTTGACAAGTTCCGAGAAGAAAGAAGAAAAGGGGAAGACGTATAAAAAACTCAGATTATTTTTTTGCTCTTCTAAACGCTTTTCTTCAAAGGGTATAGAAAAAAAATAGATTCACATCGGTTACAAATAAGAACTGATGTCAAGTTACAATATTCACATCGGTTTTAAATAAACCGGTGTTACACTAAAAAAAATCATTTAAATTCACATTGGTTCTTTTAGAAATCGATGTTAAAGTAGTATATTCACATCGGTTTCAAAATAACCAATGTTAATCAAGTATAATTCACATCGGTTTTTATAAAACTGATGTTAATTTGTTTTAAAATCTTCAATTATGACACCACGTCTTTTTAACATCGGTTTTTACAAAACCGATGTTAAACGAGCGGTGTTGAATGTCTTTTTGTAGTAGTGCACTAACCTTCTTGTACACACATGGTTCATTGTTATTTTGAATAAGTGCAAACTCTTTGACAGTTTCATGAAAACGAAGATTCCAGCTCCGAGAAGCCTGCTTCAACCCATAAATAGATCCTCGAGTAAGTTACTATTAAGAAACACTGTTTTGACATCCATGTGCCATATCTCACATAATATGCGGCAATAACAAATAAATTCTAATTGATTTAAGCTTGACTACTGGTGAAAAAGTCTCATCATAGTCAATACCATGAGTCTGTCTATAACCTTTTGCAACTAGTCGAGCTTTATAGGCTTGCAGATTATCATCCATGTCTTTCTTCTTTTAAAGATCCATTTGTACCCGATGGTTTTTACACCTTCAAGTGTATCTATCAAGTTCCAAACTTGATTGTCGTACATAGGCAACATCTCTGACTTCATGGCCTATAGCCATTACGCAGACTATGGTCCTGAAGCAGCTTATATATACGTACTAGGCTCATCTTCTATGAGCGATGCGCCATCGTCCTCTGTCACGAGATACCCATATCTCTAAGGTTCATGTCGCACCCTATCAGATCTGCAAGGAACATGTATACTTTGAACAGGATCCTCAACTAATTATTGAGCATGTCCAGTTTTCATTGGAGAAGTAATGTCTTCTTATGATTCTCGAGTTTCTTCGAGTATTACTTTTATCCCACTGTCTCTTTTGGAAATAAATTCCCTTTCTAAGAAGACAGCATTTCGAGCAACAAACACTTTGTTCTCTACGGGTTAATAAAAGTAGTATCCTTTAGATTCGTTAGGATATCCCAATAATAAACATCTTTCAGATCTGGCCTTTAATTTGTCAAACACTTGGCATTTTACAAACGCTTCACAACCCCAGATATTTAGAAAAGACAAGTTTGGTCTCTTACAAGTCCATTTCTGAAATTGTAACACCCCTAGAAATCATCTAGGAATATTGTAATATCCTGAATTTTAGAATAATATTTTATCGTGACCTTGTTGGTATACTGGTAATATGAATATTTAATTTTGGTCCTGGAAGTAATATTGAGTAAATAAGAGTAATATATCGGGTAGTATTTTCTAATATCGTCGAATAATTATTGGTAAGAATGTGACGGTGGCCAACGTTGTATTCTTCGATAAATTATTCAACGAGAATTAGAGAAATTATCCGGACTCTGGAGATATTAGACTAGAATATTGGTGAGTTATTAGTTTTATCGGACGCAGTATAAATTAATCGATTAGTGGAGTTAGAAGACTGAATAACAGATCCATAATTTATCCGTTTTTAATTGAATATGACATAATTTGACATTATGTCCCAATACCTATTTTAAATAATAATTAAGTTGATTATTAAAACACGTAATTGATTTTTATTTCAACTCACGTCTCTCTCTCTTCTCTCATTCATGATTAATTCTCTCTCCCTCACCTTTCACTTTTCTCTCTCCCCTCATACTACACCCTCACGGGATGGACATCCATAGACCACCCCTGCCCTTTCCTCCTTCTTGGCGATCGGACCGGCGATTTGAGAGATGGTGGAGATGACGGACATGGTCCGTCGAGATCACGGTTTGAACTTGGTCGGAGGATCGGGGTTCGATAGAGGTGAGTCGAGGAAGTTAACGCGATGGGATGACGTCTCCGGCGATAACTGAAGCTCGACGGCGGCATGGTGGCTCGTGTATGGAGCAATGACGGCCTGGTCGGAACTTTCGGACAGATGATGTTGTAAAAATCGATCAGCTGTTCGGGTCTTCCGTGGTGGAGCTCGAGGAACCGACGACTATGGAGTTCGATCGGTGGCTCATCGGAGAAGAGAACCGCAGCGTATGGTTCCGCATCCGCCGTTGTTGGAAGGTTAACGATGGTGGCCTGTGACGAGAGAGAATGATCTGGTTTTCAGGCGGATGGAGTGCGGCGGTGGACCTGTCGGACATGTTTTCCGGCGGCAAGGTGAATTTACGGGTCTGGTCTCAAGTTTCTGACGGTCAGGCTTGATGTATGACGAGGTCCGGCGAGTTTGATTGTCGGCGATCTAGATTCCGGCCAGGAGACGGTGGATTCCGGCGGGTGCTCGGTGTGTCTGTATGGTGTGCTGGGTGTATATATATATATATATAGGTGTGTGCAGATATATATATATATATATATATATGTATGTGTGTGTAAGATGTGTGTGTGTGAGTTGTGCCGTGTGTGTGTGTCCAGTCGGGTGTGTGTGTGTGTGTATAATGGTGTTTATGTGTGTTAATATATATATATATATATAATAGTAGTGTATGTTTATGTGTGTATGTGTGTTAATATATATATATGTAGCAGATGTGTGTGTGTGTGAGTTGTGCTGTGTGTGTATGAGTGTTAAATATATATATATATATATAGCAGTGTGTTGTATGTATATATATATATTATATGTGTTCCAGGTTTGTGTGTGTTGATATATATATATATATATATATATATATATATATATATATAACAGGTGTGTGTGTGTGTGTGAGTTTCAGTATGTGTATGTGTATATATATATATAGTCATGGTTGCGTGTATGTTTCGTGTTGGGATTATGGACGGGGAGAACATTAGGAGTAGACGAAGGTTTGATAATTTGGTCTTCGAGCGGTTGAGTGTATTTGGACCTATAGAATGAGCCGGAGTTCGGAGTGGAATTTGTGTTCGGAGCAATAATCGAGTTGTGGATTCGGGATAATTATCGTTGGTCGTTTGATCCGATCAATTAATTAAGGGGCGCAATTGAGGTAATATATTAGCCGACTAATTACCTAGAGATTATAAAATATTAAATTGGACCCTTATATTAAGTTGTCTTTTATGTATTTATATTTAAGGTTTGGATTCCAATGGATCGATCGGTGAGCCGTATTCGTCGGGACTTTCAAAGATCAATTATCGAGGCAAGTTATTACTTGCTCAGTTTATAATATTTAATGAATGATTTCAGTTTCATTCGTTTATAATTCGTATAGCAATGTTTATAAATCGTAATCACAGGAGAGTTGAGATTATAGGTTGTATTTGAGTTTTGGGAATTAAATCATAATGTATATGATTTACATTCTTGTTGGCATACTTGGTATCGAGGATACATCATGGTATAGACAAAGGCGTGAATTATTTACCATTCGTGACATTTCGGATCGTCGAATATTCAGAATAATGGTTTGTGATGGTATGGACATCGAGATTGCTCTCGAAGGACTCGGGGCAAGTACTCTAATCATTTTTGTCATTTCATGTCGATCATGTTGTGATACATGCGTGTATCGTTGTTGTCATGCATTGTGTATCATTGTTATATGCATTTGTGCATTGTTGTTGTATGTCCACCTCGGGTTGGTCCGACGGATCATCGGGGATCTATGCTAGCGTCAGCTGGATCAACGGACGGGTTTTCCACCTCGGGTTGGTCTGACGGATCATCGGGGATCTAGGCAGTGAACGCTCGGGTCATCGGATTGCCATGTATTGTTGTTGTGCATATGTATTTTATGGGTTTGCCATAAGTATACATTGTCGTTATTCTTGTGATCATATTGACGTTGTCATATGAGTTTGCATTTGTAGGTCTTGTGTTAGGACCATGTCCGTATGTTATGTTGATCCGATCTCGGATTAGGCGACGTGATTGACATGGTATTTCGTATCTTGAGGTATGTTAGTACTTCCTTGGTACTTGTCTTTGATGGACAATCGATTATCGTATTGGAATTATCGATGTTATTCGATGGATTGAATTGGCCGAGTTGGTATAATTTCCGTATCGCGAGTTATGATAATGTTTTGAGAACCTTGAGTATTGTTGAGATACCGTCTTTGATATTTCGGTATTATTTTAATGTGTTGTTAAGGATACGAATCGTGGACTCTCGTAAAGTTACTGACGGTAAGATTACATTGGTCGTATTCTTACTTAGTATTTCCATTGATATGTAATTATTGACGAGATGTGATGGTTATCATTGTTGGATATTATAGCGACCCGTCGTGGGCTTTCTTTTTAGGTTCTTGGATTATCAAGCTTGTAGCGGTCGTGGAGAGATGAACTTCCCGGAGGATACTGGCAAGGGCATGTATTTGTGTTTTGAGTTTCTGATCAGTTGTTGTATTCCGCTGCTAGAGTGTTTTAATTGTTTGTCTTTATCCGCTGCGTGAGTATTTTTAAATGGCCTTTTTGGTATCCGATAACTTAGGTTACTTTGGCAATCATTTTCTAAATCTATTCTGTCGGTACGTGTAAGCGATAGCTTAACGTATGTTTTTAAACTGTTGAGTTTTGGCATTTTGGGCCTTATAGTTTCAAATGAGTTTTTACGGCGGTTTGATAAACGAGTTTTATAAATCTTCGAATGTTTTTAATAGATAATACCGTCGTTAGCCTCTTGGGCGTTTGTAAATGTTTTCGAAAATTTCCTTCAGCCTTGTGGGTTCCATCTCGGGGCCCACGGCGCTGTAATATTCCCGGTCGGATCCGGGGGTGTTACAGAATATGGTATCGGAGCTTAGGTTGAGAAAACCTAGGCATTCGGGTCGAGTTGGATCGTGTTTTGTCGCGTCAGTCGAGTTGTCGATTGACAAATTCTAGAGCCTTGAGTTTTTGTTGTTCACTCGGGCTTGTGCGTTATGTGATTTACCAGTGTGGTACTGGGCTTATTGTAAACTTTTCCAAATGGTATTAATGTGTTTCTTCGGATAGAGACATGTTGTGTTCTCGAGTCGAACTGAGTTTGCAAAATGCGTGTTTTGAAAATATCTGTGTCGAGTATTTTCTAGAGTTGAGACATGTGCCAGTATCACGGGGAATCGTCAGCTTCACGATCTGTAAGTATTTGGATTTTTGAATTGTATCGAGGTTATCTGCAGTTATAATAGTTGATATGTTTTGAGATTTAGAAAGATATTATGCGTCACGATATGAGGTGACAGAGTTGAGACAGGATTGATGATCTTGAGAAACTATGATTTTGGAAATCAATATATTGGTTAGATTTTGGAACGGAATTGTGCATTTGGGACAGATGTTGTGGACTGTTAAGGAGAACATGTAGTCATGTTAGTACATTTTGAGATATATGAACTGTTTTTGAGAATTTGAAAATGATACTTTTCAAAGGAATGTTTTATGGATGTTTTACGGAAAATGATTTTGGCCCGAGACCCAATGGATTTTGAAATAGTTTTATAACTCAGGACTTGGGGTCCAAGAAGGGTTTTCTACCTTTTAAACTTCTTGTAATGCGGAATGAGATAAGGGCTAAGACCCTAATATTTCAAAAGGATTTTCTGTTTTCTAAAACTCCCGAGATTTGTAAAATGCTTTACAAATCGTTTATCTATTTTCCTACTGCTTTTCGCGGTTTTGGTTTATTTGTTCAAATGAAGCTTCTCGGGAAGTATTTCGCTGTGTTGATTTATTTCAATGTTTGTCATAGCACATTTGAGGTGATCCAGGATGGGTTAATGGTTGACGTTGCGAGTCATATGTGGAAAAGGAGTTTTGGTGAGTCTATACATTGGGATTTTGGAACTCTATCGTGTGGTTTTCCGATGGAATATTAGTGGATATTGGTAACAAGCCGAATTGGTATACATGAGTATGGATGTGGCCAATCATTTGCATAGTTTTCATTTTAAAACGTCAAATCGTGTGGATTCGAAGGAAACTGTTATCGAATACTTGGCATTGCGAGCCAGAATAACTTTTCGAAAATTGATTTTGTGGTCTTACCAAAATTTATGTTTTGAGCTATGAAATTTTTGAAAGAACTTTCAAAAATTTGTCTTCGTGACAAGACTATATGATTTCAAACTGGTTTTGAAAATATGACTGATATACATACGCATTTAGAGCATAATGCATATCATGGTGAAGTTATGAGTGTGACTCACGAACTGGATAATACATCAGTATGGTACGATGAAAAAGAGATTTGAACTTTAGTATGGTAGTTTGGTTATCTAGGGATGATCGGTGGATTGATCGGATAAGAGAAATATGTTGCGTGCTGTAGATTCATGCACAAAATGTGATTTGTGTAACATCTTAAGAATTTTGTTCTTTCGTATATCGGTTTCGGTGGTTCTGTGTTGATCGTGTTGGAGCTTACCATGTAAGGGTATTCTAGGTCATTGTTGCTCCTTCGTTGGTAATATTGGAATTTATCATGTCGATGGTATTCTCGGTTAATTTATTGGTTGATCATTGTTAGTGATCGTATGAGCATTTGGATTTTGTGTCGATGTTTCGGGATTTGTGTCATTGTGTTGGGCAGTTGTTTCTCAGATGTATCGTGCATTATTGATTTTTTTTAGCAGATTGGGACTTGATTTAGTAATCAGGCAGACATGATTTGACACGGATATATTACTTCATCCAAAAATGATATATTTTGTTGAGACTCATGGAATTGTGATTGTAAGAGTATTGAGGCTTTGACGTGGAGTCAATTGCGAGTATCACGAGAGATCATCAACTTCACAAACCAGTAAGTATATTGTTTTGGTGATTCGATTGTGACGATGACTGCTTATCGTTGATGATTTTGGATTTTCTGCTTTGGGCACTTGTTTGTGATAAAATGGCAAGTTTCGAGGACGAAACTTATTTTAAGGAGGGTAGTATGTAATATCCTGAATTTTAGAATAATATTTTATCGTGACCTTGTTGGTATACTGGTAATATGAATATTTAATTTTGGTCCTGGAAGTAATCTTGAGTAAATAAGAGTAATATATCGGGTAGTATTTTCTAATATCGTCGAATAATTATTGGTAAGAATGTGACGGTGGCCAACGTTGTATTCTTCGATAAATTATTCAACGAGAATTAGAGAAATTATCCGGACTCTGGAGATATTAGACTAGAATATTGGTGAGTTATTAGTTTTATCGGACGCAGTATAAATTAATCGATTAGTGGAGTTAGAAGACTGACTAACAGATCCATAATTTATCCGTTTTTAATTGAATATGACATAATTTGACATTATGTCCCAATACCTATTTTAAATAATAATTAAGTTGATTATTAAAACACGTAATTGATTTTTATTTCAACTCACGTCTCTCTCTCTTCTCTCATTCATGATTAATTCTCTCTCCCTCACCTTTCACTTTTCTCTCTCCCCTCATACTACACCCTCACGGGATGGACATCCATAGACCACCCCTGCCCTTTCCTCCTTCTTGGCGATCGGACCGGCGATTTGAGAGATGGTGGAGATGACGGACATGGTCCGTCGAGATCACGGTTTGAACTTGGTCGGAGGATCGGGGTTCGATAGAGGTGAGTCGAGGAAGTTAACGCGATGGGATGACGTCTCCGGCGATAACTGAAGCTCGACGGCGGCATGGTGGCTCGTGTCTGGAGCAGCGACGGCCTGGTCGGAACTTTCGGACAGGATGATGTTGTAAAAATCTAGTCGAGCTGTTCGGGTCTTTTCCGGCGAGCTGGAGCTCGAGGAACCGACGGCTATGGAGTTCCGATCAGTGGCTCACTGGAGAAGAGAACCGCAGCGTATGGTTCCAGATCCGGCCGGTTGTTGGAAGGTTAACGATGGTGGCCTGTGACGAGAGAGAATGATCTGGTTTTCAGGCGGATGGAGTGCGGCGGTGGACCTGTCGGACATGTTTTCCGGCGGCAAGGTGAATTTATGGGTCTGGTCTCAAGTTTCTGACGGTCAGGCTTGATGTATGACGAGGTCCGGTGAGTTTGATTGTCGGCGATCTAGATTCCGGCCAGGAGACGGTGGATTCCGGCGGGTGCTCGGTGTGTCTGTATGGTGTGCTGGGTGTATATATATATATATATAGGTGTGTGCAGATATATATATATATATATATATATATATATATGTATGTGTGTGTAAGATGTGTGTGTGTGAGTTGTGCCGTGTGTGTGTGTCCAGTCGGGTGTGTGTGTGTGTATAATGGTGTTTATGTGTGTTAATATATATATATATATATATAATAGTAGTGTATGTTTATGTGTGTATGTGTGTTAATATATATATATATATGTAGCAGATGTGTGTGTGTGTGAGTTGTGCTGTGTGTGTATGAGTGTTAAATATATATATATATATAGCAGTGTGTTGTATGTATATATATATATTATATGTGTTCCAGGTTTGTGTGTGTTGATATATATATATATATATATATATATATATATATATATATATATATATATATATAAAACAGGTGTGTGTGTGTGTGTGAGTTTCAGTATGTGTATGTATATATATATATATAGTCATGGTTGCGTGTATGTTTCGTGTTGGGATTATGGACGGGGAGAACATTAGGAGTAGACGAAGGTTTGATAATTTGGTCTTCGAGCGGTTGAGTGTATTTGGACCTATAGAATGAGCCGGAGTTCGGAGTGGAATTTGTGTTCGGAGCAATAATCGAGTTGTGGATTCGGGATAATTATCGTTGGTCGTTTGATCCGATCAATTAATTAAGGGGCGCAATTGAGGTAATATATTAGCCGACTAATTACCTCGAAATTATAAAATATTAAATTGGACCCTTATATTAAGTTGTCTTTTATGTATTTATATTTAAGGTTTGGATTCCAATGGATCGATCGGTGAGCCGTATTCGTCGGGACTTTCAAGATCAATTATCGAGGCAAGTTATTACTTGCTCGGTTTATAATATTTAATGAATGATTTCGTTTCATTCGTTTATAATTCGTATAGCAATGTTTATAAATCGTAATCACAGGAGAGTTGAGATTATAGGTTGTATTTGAGTTTTGGGAATTAAATCATAATGTATATGATTTACATTCTTGTTGGCATACTTGGTATCGAGGATACATCATGGTATAGACAAAGGCGTGAATTATTTACCATTCGTGACATTTCGGATCGTAGAATATTCATAATAATGGTTTGTGATGGTATGGACATCGAGATTGCTCTCGAAGGACTCGGGGCAAGTACTCTAATCATTTTTGTCATTTCATGTCGATCATGTTGTGATACATGCGTGTATCGTTGTTGTCATGCATTGTGTATCATTGTTATATGCATTTGTGCATTGTTGTTGTATGTCCACCTCGGGTTGGTCCGACGGGATCATCGGGGGATCTATGCTAGCGTGCGCTGGATCAACGGACGGGTTTTCCACCTCGGGTTGGTCTGACGGGATCATCGGGGGATCTAGGCAGTGAACGCTGGGTCATCGGATTGCCATGTATTGTTGTTGTGCATATGTATATTATGGGTTTGCCATAAGTATACATTGTCGTTATTATTGTGATCATATTGACGTTGTCATATGAGTATGCATTTGTAGGTCTTGTGTTAGGACCATGTCCGTATGTTATGTTGATCTGATCTCGGATTAGACTGACGTGATTGACATGGTATTTCGTATCTTGAGGTATGTTCCGTATTTCCTTGGTACTTGTCTTTGATGGACAATCGATTATCGTATTGGAATTATCGATGTTATTCGATGGATTGAATTGGCCAGAGTTGGTATAATTTCCGTATCGCGAGTTATGATAATGTTTTGAGAACCTTGAGTATTGTTGAGATACCGTGCTGATATTTCGGTATTATTTTAATGTGTTGTTAAGGATACGAATCGTGGACTCTCGTAAAGTTACGACGGTAAGATTACATTGGTCGTATTCTTACTTAGTATTTCCATTGATATGTAATTATTGACGAGATGTGATGGTTATCATTGTTGGATATTATAGCTGACCCCGTCGTGGGCTTTCTTTTTAGGTTCTTGGATTATCAAGCTTGTAGCGGTCGTGGAGAGATGAACTTCCCGGAGGATACTGGCAAGGGCATGTATTTGTGTTTTGAGTTTCTGATCAGTTGTTGTATTCCGCTGCTAGAGTGTTTTAATTGTTTGTCTTTATCCGCTGCGTGAGTATTTTTAAATGGCCTTTTTGGTATCCGATAACTTAGGTTACTTTGGCAATCATTTTCTAAATCTATTCTGTCGGTACGTGTAAGCGATAGCTTAACGTATGTTTTTAAACTGTTGAGTTTTGGCATTTTGGGCCTTATAGTTTCAAATGAGTTTTTACGGCGGTTTGATAAACGAGTTTTATAAATCTTCGAATGTTTTTAATAGATAATACCGTCGTTAGCCTCTTGGGCGTTTGTAAATGTTTTCGAAAATTTTCTTCAGCCTTGTGGGTTCCATCTCGGGGCCCACGGCGCTGTAATATTCCCGGTCGGATCCGGGGGTGTTACAGAATATGGTATCGGAGCTTAGGTTGAGAAAACCTAGGCATTCGGGTCGAGTTGGATCGTGTTTTGTCGCGTCAGTCGAGTTGTCGATTGACAAATTCTAGAGCCTTGAGTTTTTGTTGTTCACTCGGGCTTGTGCGTTATGTGATTTACCAGTGTGGTACTGGGGTTATTGTAAACTTTTCCAAATGGTATTAATTGTTTCTTCGGATAGAGACATGTTGTGTTCTCGAGTCGAACTGAGTTTGCAAAATGCGTGTTTTGAAAATATCTGTGTCGAGTATTTTCTAGAGTTGAGACATGTGCCAAGATTACGGGAATCGTCACTTCACGATCCGTAAGTATTTGGATTTTGAATTGTATCGAGGTTATCTGCAGTTATAATAGTTGATATGTTTTGAGATTTAGAAAGATATTATGCGTCACGATATGAGGTGACAGAGTTGAGACAGGATTGATGATCTTGAGAAACTATGATTTTGGAAATCAATATATTGGTTAGATTTTGGAACGGAATTGTGCATTTGGGACAGATGTTGTGGACTGTTAAGGAGAACATGTAGTCATGTTTGTACATTTTGAGATATATGAATCTGTTTTGAGAATTTGAAAATGATACTTTTCAAAGGAATGTTTTACGGATGTTTTACGGAAAATGATTTTGGGCCGAGACCCAATGGATTTTGAAATAGTTTTATAACTCAGGACTTGGGGTCCAAGAAGGGTTTTCTACCTTTTAAACTTCTTGTAATGCGGAATGAGATAAGGGCTAAGACCCTAATATTTCAAAAGGATTTTCTGCTTTCTAAAACTCCGAGATTTGTAAAATGCTTTACAAATCGCTTATCTATTTTCCTATCTTTTAGCGTTTTGGTTTATTTGTTCAAATGAAGCTTCTCGGGAAGTATTTCGCTGTGTTGTTTTATTTCAATGTTTGTCATAGCACATTTGAGGTGATCCAGATGGGTTAATGGTTGACGTTGCGAGTCATATGTGGAAAAGGAGTTTTTGGTCGGAGTCTATACATTGGGATTTTGGAACTCTATCGTGTGGTTTTCCCGATGGAATATTAGTGGATATTGGTAACAAGCCGAATTGGTATACATGAGTATGGATGTGGCCAATCATTTGCATAGTTTTCATTTTAAAACGTCGAAATCGTGAATTCGAAGGAAACTGTTATCGAATACTTGGCATTGCGAGCCAGAATAACTTTTCGAAAATTGATTTTGTGGTCTTACCAAAATTTATGTTTTGAGCTATGAAATTTTTGAAAGAACTTTCAAAAATTTGTCTTCGTGACAAGACTATATGATTTCAAACTGGTTTTGAAAATATGACTGATATACATACGCATTTAGAGCATAATGCATATCATGGTGAAGTTATGAGTGTGACTCACGAACTGGATAATACATCGTATGGTACGATGAAAAAGAGATTTGAACTTTAGTATGGTAGTTTGGTTATCTAGGGATGATCGGTGGATTGATCGGATAAGAGAAATATGTTGCGTGCTGTAGATTCATGCACAAAATGTGATTTGTGTAACATCTTAAGAATTTTGTTCTTTCGTATATCGGTTTCGGTGGTTCTGTGTTGATCGTGTTGGAGCTTACCATGTAAGGGTATTCTAGGTCATTGTTGCTCCTTCGTTGGTAATATTGGAATTTATCATGTCGATGGTATTCTCGGTTAATTTATTGGTTGATCATTGTTAGTGATCGTATGAGCATTCGGATTTTGTGTCGATGTTTCGGGATTTGTGTCATTGTGTTGGGCGCTTGTTTCTCGATGTATCGTGCATTATTGATTTTTTTAGCGATTGGGACTTGATTTAGTAATCAAAGCATATGATTTGACACGGATATATTACTTCATCCAAAAATGATATATTTTGTTGAGACTCATGGAATTGTGATTGTAAGAGTATTGAGGCTTTGACGTGGAGTCAATTGCGAGTATCACGAGAGATCATCAACTTCACAAACCAAGAAGTATATTGTTTTGGTGATTCGATTGTGACGATGATCGCTTATCGTTGATGATTTTGGATTTTCTCGCTTTGGGCACTTGTTTGTGATAAATGGCAAGTTTCGAGACGAAACTTATTTTAAGGAGGGTAGTATGTAATATCCCGAATTTTAGAATAATATTTTATCGTGACCTTGTTGGTATACTGGTAATATGAATATTTAATTTTGGTCCCGAAGTAATCTTGAGTAAATAAGAGTAATATATCGGGTAGTATTTTCTAATATCGTCGAATAATTATTGCTAAGAATGTGACGGTGGCCAACGTTGTATTCTTCGATAAATTATTCAACGAGAATTAGAGAAATTATCCGACTGGAGATATTAGACTAGAATATTGGTGAGTTATTAGTTTTATCGACGCAGATAAATTAATCGATTAGTGGAGTTAGAAGACCGACTAATGCATCCATAATTTATCCGTTTTAATTGAATATGACATAATTTGACATTATGTCCCAATACCTATTTTAAATAATAATTAAGTTGATTATTAAAACACGTAATTGATTTTTATTTCAACTCACGTCTCTCTCTCTTCTCTCATTCATGATTAATTCTCTCTCCCTCACCTTTCACTTTTCTCTCTCCCTCATACTACACCCTCACGGATGGACATCCATAGACCACCCCGCCCTTTCCTCCTTCTTGGCGATCGGACCGGCGATTTGAGAGATGGTGGAGATGACGGACATGGTCCGTCGAGATCACGGCTTGAACTTGGTCGGAGGATCGGGGTTCGATAGAGGTGAGTCGAGGAAGTTAACGCGATGGGATGACGCCTCCGCGATAATCAAGCTCGACGGCGGCATGGTGGCTCGTGGTTCCGAGCAGCCGACTCGGCCGGAACTTTCGGACAGATGATGTTGTAAAATCCGATCGAGCTGTTCGGTCTTTTCCGGCGAGCCGGAGCTCGAGGAACCGACGGCTATGGAGTTCCGATCGCTGGCTCACTGAGAAGAGAACCGCAGCAGTATGGTTCCGCATCCGGCCGGTTGTTGGAAGGTTAACGATGGTGGCCTCGTGACGAGAGAGAATGATCTGGTTTTCAGCGGATGGAGTGCGGCGGTGGACTGTCGGACATGTTTTCCGGCAAGGTGAATTTATGGTCCGGTCTCAAGTTTCACTGGCCGCTTGATGTATGACGAGGTCCGGTGAGTTTGATTGTCGGCGATCTAGATTCCGGCCAGGAGACGGTGGATTCCGGCGGGTGCTCGGTGTGTCTGTATGGTGTGCTGGGTGTATATATATATATATATAGGTGTGTGCAGATATATATATATATATATATATATATATGTATGTGTGTGTAAGATGTGTGTGTGTGAGTTGTGCCGTGTGTGTGTGTCCAGTCGGGTGTGTGTGTGTGTGTATAATGGTGTTTATGTGTGTTAATATATATATATATATATATAATAGTAGTGTATGTTTATGTGTGTATGTGTGTTAATATATATATATATGTAGCAGATGTGTGTGTGTGTGAGTTGTGCTGTGTGTGTATGAGTGTTAAATATATATATATATATATAGCAGTGTGTTGTATGTATATATATATATTATATGTGTTCCAGGTTTGTGTGTGTTGATATATATATATATATATATATATATATATATATATATATAAAACAGGTGTGTGTGTGTGTGTGAGTTTCAGTATGTGTATGTATATATATATATATAGTCATGGTTGCGTGTATGTTTCGTGTTGGGATTATGGACGGGGAGAACATTAGGAGTAGACGAAGGTTTGATAATTTGGTCTTCGAGCGGTTGAGTGTATTTGGACCTATAGAATGAGCCGGAGTTCGGAGTGGAATTTGTGTTCGGAGCAATAATCGAGTTGTGGATTCGGGATAATTATCGTTGGTCGTTTGATCCGATCAATTAATTAAGGGGCGCAATTGAGGTAATATATTAGCCGACTAATTACCTCGAGATTATAAAATATTAAATCGACCCTTATATTAAGTTGTCTTTTATGTATTTATATTTAAGGTTTCGATTCCAATGGATCGATCGGTGAGCCGTATTCGTCGGGACTTTCAAGATCAATTATCGAGGCAAGTTATTACTTGCTCGGTTTATAATATTTAATGAATGATTTCGGTTTCATTCGCTTATAATTCGTATAGCAATGTTTATAAATCGTAATCACAGGAGAGTTGAGATTATAGGTTGTATTTGAGTTTTGGGAATTAAATCATAATGTATATGATTTACATTCTTGTTGGCATACTTGGTATCGAGGATACATCATGGTATAGACAAAGGCGTGAATTATTTACCATTCGTGACATTTCGGATCGTCGAATATTCAGAATAATGGTTTGTGATGGTATGGACATCGAGATTGCTCTCTAAGGACTCGGGGCAAGTACTCTAATCATTTTTGTCATTTCATGTCGATCATGTTGTGATACATGCGTGTATCGTTGTTGTCATGCATTGTGTATCATTGTTATATGCATTTGTGCATTGTTGTTGTATGTCCACCTCGGGTTGGTCCGACGGGATCATCGGGGGATCTATGCTAGCGTGCGCTGGATCAACGGACGGGTTTTCCACCTCGGGTTGGTCTGACGGGATCATCGGGGGATCTAGGCAGTGAACGCTGGGTCATCGGATTGCCATGTATTGTTGTTGTGCATATGTATATTATGGGTTTTCCATAAGTATACATTGTCGTTATTATTGTGATCATATTGACGTTGTCATATGGGTATGCATTTGTAGGTCTTGTGTTAGGACCATGTCCGTATGTTATGTTGATCTGATCTCGGATTAGACTGACGTGATTGACATGGTATTTCGTATCTTGAGGTATGTTCCGTACTTCCTTGGTACTTGTCTTTGATGGACAATCGATTATCGTATTGGAATTATCGATGTTATTCGATGGATTGAATTGGTCAGAGTTGGTATAATTTCCGTATCGCGAGTTATGATAATGTTTTGAGAACCTTGAGTATTGTTGAGATACCGTGCTGATATTTCGGTATTATTTTAATGTGTTGTTAAGGATACGAATCGTGGACTCTCGTAAAGTTACGACGGTAAGATTACATTGGTCGTATTCTTACTTAGTATTTCCATTGATATGTAATTATTGACGAGATGTGATGGTTATCATTGTTGGATATTATAGCTGACCCCGTCGTGGGCTTTCTTTTTAGGTTCTTGGATTATCAAGCTTGTAGCGGTCGTGGAGAGATGAACTTCCCGGAGGATACTGGCAAGGGCATGTATTTGTGTTTTGAGTTTCTGATCAGTTGTTGTATTCCGCTGCTAGAGTGTTTTAATTGTTTGTCTTTATCCGCTGCGTGAGTATTTTTAAATGGCCTTTTTGGTATCCGATAACTTAGGTTACTTTGGCAATCATTTTCTAAATCTATTCTGTCGGTACGTGTAAGCGATAGCTTAACGTATGTTTTTAAACTGTTGAGTTTTGGCATTTTGGGCCTTGTAGTTTCAAATGAGTTTTTACGGCGGTTTGATAAACGAGTTTTATAAATCTTCGAATGTTTTTAATAGATAATACCGTCGTTAGCCTCTTGGGCGTCTGTAAATGTTTTCGAAAATTTCCTTCAGCCTTGTGGGTTCCATCTCGGGGCCCACGGCGCTGTAATATTCCCGGTCGGATTCGGGGGTGTTACAAATATCATACACCGTATACCCTTCTCATGGTGGTGTACCAGGCTAAACATCACAAGACAACTAAATGTTTGACCGACTAGGGTCAAACAATATAACAACACGGACCTATAAGGTCAAATATTTAAGTACACGGATCGACGTGGTCACACAACTAAATCAAACCGAAATAAATCTCCTTATAATACATACCACGTAGGGGTCAAAATACATTGCGGAAGACTGAATATAACTCAATAGTACAACAAAATCAGACTAAACTCTATAATTCTTGATTAGTATCGCACCCCATCATCTTCCATACGACCATGTGGCTGCTCTCTCGAACCAAGCAACCTGAAATGCATGAAAAGCATTTTCATCGTTTAAGGGGTTAGTAAATCGAATTTTTTAGTACAAGTATCATAACCATACAAAATGTAACAAGTAAACATCAATCACGAATCACATACTGACAAACGTTCAACAGATATTCCAGAGAGATTTCAGTGATTAGAAACAAAGCAACTCAAGCCTTTGAAAAACAAACTATAATCTCAGTAGTTTTAGAAACATAAAACCTTTAGGATCTCGGGTCATAAGTTTATAAAACCCTTATTTAAAACGTTAGGGTCTCATCCCAAATCTCATTTCCATAGAATTTCCTTTTTAAAAACTTTAATCATCAAAACATGTTCATGACACCTGTGATCTCCTGTCACGTGTCTCCATAGGTTCATCAACCTGCACGAACTAAGCCAAGCATCAAATATCAATCATCGAATATTAAACATCAAGCATCGACTATACTTGTGACCCTATGATCCACTGTCATGTGTCTCTATAGATTCAACAACCCACACGGTCTTAACCAAACACAATAGTCACAAAAACCAGTTCCGACTCTGTGGTCTACTGTCACGAGTCACCGTAGGCCCCGTGGAACCCACACGGTTGGACGTACTGTGCCCTGAACCCATGATCCACTGTCATGTGTTATCATAGGCCTCATCAGACCCGCACGATTGGACCTCATCACCTCATACTAAGTTCTGATCCCATAGTCCGCTGCCATGAATCTCGTAGGTACCATCAAACCCACACGACTGAACTTAGAAACAACACACAACCTTCACGTTCACATTTCACCAACAATGTACACGGTTAATCAATCACATCGATCATCACAAACTTTCCACATCGAATACACATAGTGCAATAGCAACATTTCAACCATCATTGAGAACAATGCACATTCATCATATATCACGATCAGTACTGTTGGGATAAATACAATCTATTTTGATAATCACCACCATACAACATGACGTCTTCAAAGTCAGCATTTCGCTAATAATGGAAGTTGTTAGGAAACTCCATACAGCCTATCCATACAGCATGAGATTTTCATGCATAGTCCGATCATACAGTGCCTACATCATTATACAGCAAATTTGAAGAAAGTTGGATACAACAATATTACTGTAGGAGTTTTACTTAGGAAAAGTAAAACACATCCAATAGGACTGGAGAATAGCTTTCAACCGTTGTGAAATAAACTTTATTTATTTATAAAGTATTCACGGTTAAAGCAGCATTTAATGCTGATAGGACATCGTTTAATACGGCCGAAAGAGACAACAGTCTGAACGCGCTGAAGAGAATTTAATGCAAACTGAAAGAGAATGTCTAAAGCATTAAATGCGAATTACCTTTAATTCAAACATTCTGCAGCCGCCAAATTGGAGCTGTCTAAATCTCACCAACCGGCCAACGGCTACATTTATAACGGATCTACTTTCAAGGTTATAAGTAGCTCCAAGCAAGAGGACATTAAATACTTTACTTCATGCAATACATCGGACAATCAGAATATCAAGCTAAGAAAGAGCAGTATATTTCCTGAGCATACAAAATCATGAAAGCGAAAAAATATACAGTTCTCAACACAAATAGCACATCGTACAGCAATCACTCATTAAATCATACAACTGCTGTTTGAACTTGTTTAACTCTATCTTTACCGTTGAGATCAATCTTAGCCCTGTGTGGACTAAGTCCTTGCTAGTTCCGACCTGTGGGGGAAGACTAGCATTAAAGATGAAGATTCGATATGTGTGAGAAGAAACAAGTCGAAAGAGCCAAAGCCAATTCGTGTGAACATCCGAAGCTATGGTCACTGTACAAATCTGTGTGAACGATGCAGAGACAGATTTAATTAAAGTCACGTAGTTGTGTACGTAGTGATTTTAATAAACATTTTACTCCTGTGTGGAGGACCAGTGGATGTAGAGGGGTTTACCTCTAACCACTTATATCTGTGTGTATTTTACATTCCGTCCTTACTATTTTCATATCTACTTGTGATTTAAAGTATACATATTGTGAAAACCCTGTACGCATCAAGCAAACAGGAGAGTGCCTAGTTGCTGTATTTACAGCAACTCAATATTTGTCTTCCGCTACGCAAATAATTCGAAAACATACAGCTTATTGTATCATCCCTTTCTAAGCTGTTTACTGTATACTCTGTGGCCAACAAGTGGTACCGGAGCGGCTGATTCTAAAAGGAATCAGTCAATTTTTAACTGAATCAGATCCACAAAAATACTAACTTTTGAAAACTTTATGTTCTACTTTCATCATCTATCCTATTTCTAAAATGGACACCTCCATGATAAATAAAGTTCCTATGTTTTCTATTAACAACCTTGATGACTGGAGACTTAGGATGGAAGCCCATCTTGCAGTAATGCATGAAGAGATGATCTTTGTAATACAGGAAGGACCTATCAAGATTATGAAGGTAAATACATCCGCAAGAATGGAAGGGCAACCCAATGGGGAGATGCTAGAGAAGGACAGCGATCAATGGACGACCAATGAGCGCAAGCGTGCAAACCTTGACAACGTCGCCAAGAATGCGCTATTTCTCACTCTCAACATAGGCACATTATCTAAGGTAAAAAGTTGTCAGACAGCGAAACAAATCTAGGAAAAACTCAAGCTCAATTGCGAGGGAATTGAGCTCTCAAAAGAAAATAAAATTTCTAAACTAACTCAGCAATTTGAGTCTTTTGAAATGAAACCTACAGAAATGCTTGAGGATCTTGACCTCAGATTTACCAGCGTTGCCCGTGAACTGAATCATTGGGTTAAGTGTATACCCAAAAGGAGAAAAATTTAAAATATTTAGATCACTCCCTGCCTGATGGGACATAAAAACCACAGCTATGCGTGTGTCCTGTAACTTAAATGATATTTCCACTTTTGATCTCTTTTCTGACCTAAAGTTATTCGAGTATGATATAGACAAGAGAAAGAAATCTGAAGAGTCACTTGCCAAGACTACAACACTGGCTGTTGTATCTGACAGTAGAAATAGTTCAACATCCAGCACATCCAAGTCGGCACACGAGGCAGTAGACAGCGACGATGACATCCTGTCACAAGATGAAATGGCCTTGTTCATGCACAAATTCAAGAAGTTCATCAAGCAGTCTGGAAAGACCCCATATAGGCCCAAGCCATTTAATAAGGTAAGCTACGAATCCCCTTCATCTGGTGATTCTAACCTATGTTATAATTGCAAAAAGCCAGGACATTATGCAAATAAGTGTCCTCATCCAAAAGTGCAAAAGTTGCCCGAAGTAGAGCAACTGGAAAATGATGAGAAGAGACGTGCCTGGAGAAACAAGCTTAAGGCCCTGATTGGTGAATCAGAAGCCTCACCCACATCGAATAAGACTGAGGAGTATCTACAGGAAATCACTGACAGTGAATCATCTGACAATGAAACTGAGGATAAAGCAATATGTTCATTATGGCCAAAGAAATAGAAGATGGTGATGATAACGATGATGAGGTAAGATCAAACTCAACTATTCCTATCAATGCATCGCATACCTTTGAAAATGTGATTTTAAAACATTCAAAGATCCCATGAGACACTCAAACAAGCAAATATACAGCTCGCCATTTTTAAACCTGTAGATGAAAGACGAAAATGACTTGCTCAAAAACAACTATGAAAATATGTCTTTGAATTGAGAAAATAGCAAAGTCACTTATGAAAAACTCATGAAAAGTGATTACCAACTTTAAAAAGATTTAAATGAGGTAAAGTCTCATAGTGAGTGCAAGATAAATAATTATGCTTTACTCGAAACTAAAATACAAACTCTCGAGAAATGAGAAGGAGAACTAGAGACCATCCTGAAATCATTTGAAAAATCTTCTGAAAGGATGGAAGAAATTCTAAGTACTGGACAGCATGCCCACGATAAACGTGGCTTAGGATATGACTCGTTCTTCCATAAGGGAAAATCTAGTACGCAGTTCTTCAGGGGAGTGGAACCCATTCCTAAACCCGAATACGCCCCGAGTCCCGTAAAGGTTATAGATGCTCCTCCTCGTTCAGCGAAGGTCGTGATTCCGCCCCCAAGTTCCTATCATAAACAGCGGAAACTTAGCCTCCTAGACCTGTGAGATGTAATCAACAGTATACTCCCCGAGCATACCAACAGCACCAGCAGCCGTCTAGAAAGAAGGTTGTATCTAAGTATCATAAGCACGCACCTCAGTACTACCAAAAGTACAGTGCACCTAGATACTGGATATAGGAGCCCCGTTATCAATCCAGGAAACAGGCCGCCGCGCAGTACCACCAACAGCTTTAGGAATCCAACTGGAAATCTAGATGGCAACCTGTAAGGCCACGTAAATATCGCAAAACAGGATCTAAAGTAACCTACAATAAAACCAATTGCTGTCAGGAAAATTTGGGTACCAAAAGGCACTAACATCCATGGACCCAATAATCAAAGGGGATCTAAATCCACCTAAATTATTTGCTTACAGGATATCAAGGAAAAGGACATATGGTACTTCGACATTGGATGTTCTTGGCATATGACATGAGATATTAGCAATATGTCATATTATGTAGAAGTCTTGGCCCAAATGTACGATTCGGTGATAAATCCAAAGGAAGAACAAGAGGGAAAAGAATCCTGCTTGTAGAAAAGTTTAAAGTCACTGATGTAGCCTATGTTGAAGGCTTACAATATAATCTACTTAGTATTAGCCAGTTCTATGACAAACAGTTCTCAGTCAAATTCTATATAGATCATTGTTGGGTGAAGGACATCAAGACCAAGGAATTCATCCTCATAGGAAGCGGATCAGGTAATATGTATATTGCTGACTGGAAGCCTACGAGCTCCAATATTCCATGTTTTGTTGTCAAAGGCACTGCAAACCAAAGCTGTATATGGCACAAAAAGATGCTGCACATGAACTTCAAGAATATCAACAAACTCTCTAGATAGGGAATGACCAGAGGTTTGCCTGATGTGTCATTTCATAAAAACAGCGTCTTTGGACCCCGTCAGAAATGAAAGCAAATTAAGACCACCCTAAAAAGCAAGTCACACCTGTCTACCCATAGAATACTGGATTTGCTACACATGTACCTCTACGGCCCTGTAGACCCTATAAGTCTGGGAGGTAAGAAATACTATCTCGTTATTGCTGACGATTTTTCCAGGTATGCTTGGACAATCTTTCTGAGCAAAAAGAAAGATACAGCCAGAAAGTTGCAAGAACACCTAAAGAAGCTACACAATGAGAAAAGACTGAGTATTGTGTCCATTATTTCTGATAGAGGCACTGAATTCACAAATCACTTCATAAAGCACTACTGTACGGACAATGGAATACAGCACGAACACTCAGCAGCACGAACTCCTCAACAAAATGGCATTGCCGAGCGGAAGAACAGGATGCTCAAAGAAGCAACAAGGACCATATTAGCTGCAAGCAAATTGCCGCAACGGTTCTGGGGAGAAGATGTAATATCCGCGATTTTCGATTTTCGGTAAATTTCTTTTTTTGGCAGGAGTACATTTTAACGGCTTGCTTGTGACCGTTTCGTCATTCTGAGAATGATTAATTCTGTACTTTTTAACATTCGAGCTTGTTTCGGACTTGTTTTACTTAATTCCATGTTTAATGTCATTTTGTCGCTTTTGGGTTCTATTACGTTTATTCCCTTTCCGGGTCGTTTGATGTTACCGTCGTGTTAGGACCAACTGTTTTGACGTGAAGTCCCTAAATGAGGACTCGTGGCCGATCATCAAGGCCTTTGAATGGTCGGGACTATACGTCGTTCTAGTATATCATGTTCGTGGGTTGTTTTTCGACACTTTTTGGCACAAATGGTGTGTGCCGCGGCACAAGGGATTGTGCGCTGCTACACACCCCTTTCTAAGAGTCGAGCTAGGCGCGGCTGTACCATGCACCGTGGCACGCTATGTTCTGCGCCGCAGCACGGACCGAAGGCCTGATCGTGGATTTTAGCCGCGGGCCACGGCACACTCAGTCTGCGCCACGGCACGCGAGTCAGCAGGTCCTTTTATCAGCGGGATTTGGAGAGGATTTCATTTTCCTCTCCTTTATTCTTATTTCTCTCTGTGAGCGATTCTTGGAGCGATTTTGGGCGATCTTCATCATCAAGCATCATTCTTGGGATGGATTTGTGTGTGTTTAACATCATTTAATCCATTGTTCTTCGCCGGATCGAGGTATTTTTCTTGATTCCCTAAAGTTGTCTTTTTGGGATTTTTGTTCTTGATTCCAAATCCAATCCGCTTTAGATGAATCGAATGGTATTAGATGTTGTTATTAAACATGTTTTATGGATTATATATCCATATCTTCGGTTCTTTTCAACCCGAGGGGTGATTTCGGTGTTCTTGAGGTGTAGTGAACATTTAATATTCGATTAAATGTTCGAATGAGTTTTTCTTCAATAGTTTGTTGTGATCTCCATTATTTTTTGTCTTGATCCTCGTCGTAATCATGTTTTTGTTGTTTCTTCAGAGGATTATAGGTGCTCGAGGATTCCGATTTGATCTCCGTTTTGTGTTGGTAATTCGTGTGGTGTTATTTTCGTAGTATTCGTGGAGTTGTCGAGTTCTTGGTCGTTCTTTGAAGTTCAAGGGCTACCCGACCGTGTCCGTTTGTAGTTCCGTGCTCATGGTGTCGAGGCAAGTATCTTGCCCATACATTTCGTGTTTTGTAGACGTGATAGTTGGCAATTGATTATATCTGGAATTTTAATGTTTTAATGAACTTTCAAAAAGGATCGGTATATTCTCGATAAAGGTTTTCCTTCGAAGATTACTCGTATGCTTTGTGAATAAATGTGTTTTCTGAATATGTGTATTAGTGTTGTATGATGGAAGGTGTTGTGATTGTATTACGGGACTATAGTAGACTCTTTTCCACTGGTCGAGGATTGTGTATTGATACGTGTACTCGTTCGGTGAATATGTCATGTTGTGTGACATCAGTTGTGTGTTATGTCGGACGAAGTTGCCATTCTAGCAAGTACTTTACATTTGTTTACATATTCTAGTATTTGAATTATGGCTTCCCGTGGAGGTTGTGGATGTGTATGTGTGTTCACTCAGGGACGGTCCGACGAGGCCTCTGGGGATACGTAGTTCTGTATGTATGCATATCGCGAACAGGGGTTAACCACCCAGGGATTGTCCGACGGGGCCTCTGCGGGGTGCGGTGGCCGTGAGTCTCGTACCAACGGTTAACCTTTGAAATTTTTTGTTGGAGAACTATGATTTTGGCGCATATTTCATCTGATTAGAATGGCAGTTCAAATGGTATTATACTTGGATGGAATGGCACCAGAAAATGTGTTGTGTATGATTCGTCTCTTGGTTATGATATTTTGGTATGGGTACATGAGTCCTATGGTTGCTCCGTGCATTGTAGCTCTGTGGTGTGTCGAGTTCGACCATATGGTTAAGTTGCAGAGTTGTGCTCTCTGATGTCGTTTTGTGAGACCGTTGTCATGGTAATGTTTGACATTGTGTAGTTTCCGTCGAGTTATTCTTTCAAGTATGTGATGTGGATGATGGGGTCGTGGACCCCGTGTTTTGTTGTCGGAATTGTATTTTGGAGAAATGATTTTTGGGTTGTGCCCCAAAGTGGTTTCGAAAGGGCTTGAGAATTCTTAAATCTCGAATGCTTTCAAATCTCGCGAGGTCTTAAAAGGTTTTGTAAGATGTATAATGGTTTTATTCCTATATTTTATAATTCAAACTGTTTTATCAAGTGATTTATCTCGGGAAGTATATTCAAGATTAGTATGTTCTTGGAGTATGTTGTGTATGGCTTGTATTTGTGTTTTATACTGGCACTAGCGAAATAGTGGAGTTTTGCTAACCCCCGAGTATTGGGGGGGTGGATGTATGTATTGCGTCCAGGTACTTGCAGATTGCTGAGGAGAAATTCACAAGATCTTTACGAAGGATGATGTAAGACGCCGATGCTAATCACAAAGACCTGTGTTGAGTATTTGGTGAAGTCTTGTTGTTTGTCTTCCCATTGTGGTATTTTCCATTTTATGGAAATATTGATGTATTCTAATACCTGTGTGGGTATGAGTTGTGATAAAGAGTAATGTATGGTTGATGTGTATTTTGTGGTAAAAGACCAAATCGGTCTAATGGTTCGTTATTTAGCCATGTCGGCATGTATTGTATTGTTGTGTTTTCTGTATTTAGCCTGGTAGATCCTCACGGAGAGGGTCTGCGACGCTGTAATATTCCCGAGCGGTTTGGGGGTGTTACAGAATATGTTATCAGAGCTTAGGTTGCGGAAACCTAGCTGTCGGGTCGAGTTGTGTGTTGTCCGGTCTTGCCTTGTCTTGTCTTGTCATATTTTGTATGACTGAGTCGTGTCATGATGCGTCGTCTAAGATTTCGGTCGTGATTAGTATCGAGGTGCAGCCATCATCTTCGTGCGACGTGTGGATGTAAGTCTCCCTTCTTTGTGTTGTGCCTCGTGTGACACGAGCTACTTGTATGATTATTTGTTTAGTTATAGAATCTTCATGTAGATTTTTGGTTTCCTGATATGTGTTTATTGACTCTCATATTTTGTTTATATGAGGAATGTTGTCACTGCTTATGTATTTTTGACTGTTGATTTTGTCCGCTGCTAATGATTTTCAAAATGATTTACTCGTTTTGCAAGTATTCTTATGAAACCTTTGTGCTTAATATGGAATGGGAATGTATATGTGTGTGTTTTTTACTCACTCCAGGAGGGTCCGACAAGGCCTCGGGGGAATCCATGACTTCACTCCGGATTCACGAGCTTGTTCGCTAGCCAGTTCAGGAGGGTCCTTAGAGGCCTCGGATGGGATCAGTGGTTTCGCCCCGATCCTAGGCGGTTTTCAACTGTGATATTTGACTGTTTGTTTTCTGGGAAAAGACATGTCTTGTTTTAAATTTAAACGAGTTGATGCATGTACTATGAGATGTATAAGTGAATGTTGATACGTGTGAGTTTTGGGCATTTTGCCCTATTGGATTTTTGAAAATCTTGATCATTTTAGAGAATAACTTTCGAGACGTACTTTTAAAATGGATTATTTCCTCGCGGTATTTTCAAGGTGCCTAGTAGTGCCACTTTATGTTTCAAATTATTCCACTTTGAGGACCAAAATACTCTGAGATATTCTCAGTAATCTAGAAAATGCATTTGCTTAGACCCGAAGGTCGAATATTTCTGAAAGTTTTTAACCAAAGAAAGGTTTCCTCATTTCCATCAAACGCAAGATGGTTTCTCAAAGTCTCTATGACGCTGTTTGTATTACTTTTTCGAAATGTGATACTTAGGATCAACTGGTGTTCCAAATTATTTTCAACAAGGTGGTTTTCGTTTTTAAAACCTATCATTTCCTGCTTGTGGTCAGAGAAGGTGTGTATGATGTTAGCATTGTCGTTAGGGTGTTAGCCCTCTGAGTTGTGATTGAATTGGTGGTGTGAGCATTGAGTCGTTCGCCATGCATTCGTTGTGTTATAGCCTTCTGTGAGAGATGTGATGTTGGTACTAAATGTTGTCGCTTCGTGGTGATTGACCTGTTATCGCACCTGTGCGAGCTGTTGGAGCTTGGGTTTGTATGATTGTGTACATATGTGATTGTTTCATGATATTTTGTAATTGTGTGCTGGTCATCATTCGGGCCGTTGAAATCGCCGAATGTATGCCATTGTTCCTGTAATTTTGTGTATGTGGGTTGCCTTACGTTGATATGTTGTGTTGAGTCGGCATCTCCGGTATGTTGTTTTGCGATGTTATGTTCCATTGTACCTAGTAGTTGTATATTCGGTATGTCGAGGTGCTTCATCTGTAATGTGCTGGGGCATGTACGTACAAATTGCCCTT
This sequence comes from Orobanche coerulescens, assembly GCA_033398695.1. Classification (NCBI taxonomy): domain Eukaryota; kingdom Viridiplantae; phylum Streptophyta; class Magnoliopsida; order Lamiales; family Orobanchaceae; genus Orobanche; species Orobanche coerulescens. The sequence goes on from CM065810.1 coordinate 45,482,944, forward strand.
CTCGCCAGTAATACGTTACAAGTGTGGACTCGCGGGACATAGAATCAAGTTTTGCGAGTTGGTTACCGAGCCTTCCGGGGCACGGACTTCAGCACAGATATCAGTATCGGCTCTGAGAGGCCCTTGAAAGATGTTTCTGTCGGTTGCTTGTTGTGTTGTTACCTTGCTTTCGTTGTTGTGTGTCTCGGGGACGACACTTCTTTTAAAAGAGGTTGAATATAATACCCGTATTATTTTTGACTTCTGCATTTTCTCTTTCTCAATTCTACTGACTCGCTCGTGTCCGTTGATACTTTCTGAACTTATTCGGTATCTCGGTTGTTATCGTTCGAACGAGTTGTGACCTTGTTTCGGATCAATCTGTTTGTCATTGTGACTTTTCCAAGTTTGGTTCGATTCTTGTAAACCTTGTTCGAAATTAACGTCTTTTAGTTTCTACAAGTTCTTTTAATGTCTTGAGTTGAAGTATGAACTTCGGAGTCATTGTTCGACCATTATTATTCGATCGTTGTTGTTCGATCATTGTTGTTCGGTCGTTGGTGTCCGATCATTGTTGTTCGATCGTTGTTGTTTTATCATTTTTGTTTGATCGTTGTCGTTCGATAGTTTTTGTTCGATCATTGATGTTCGATCGTGGTTGTCCGATTGTTGTTGCCTGATCTCGTACCGCGAAGAATTGTCGTCACCGTTAGTCAGCTATTTCGATTGCGGTCAGTTGGGACACCGAGCCGTGCATTGCGAGGCGGTAGCTGAGAATCTTGGGGATCGAGTTTATGTATCTGCTCCGAAAGAACACGGAGATGCCTAGTGTGGTTTTCGAGGATTTCAGCGTGGTCGGAGTTCTTCGTGGTCACCCTCGCGGATCGTTGTGTGTTTATTTTCTGTTTTTCGATTATGCATGTTTTCTTGTAATAGGTACCTTTTGTTTTGTGATAGTTCGTATATTTGACTTGATTGTGCTATCTATTTTGGTTTTATTGCGTCTCTGCTTGTGACATTGTGATGGTCGTCGTTGAGCGTGATTTCACGCTGTATGTTTCTATGCGTTTCTTGTAACGTTTCACCGATGGGCGTGAATTTTTTTTTTGGGTCCGCTCTATCTCGCTGAGATTTTTCCAGGTGGGATATTTCTCATTCCTACTTATTTTATGTTTCGGGACAAAACTTCTTTTAAGGAGGGTAGTATGTGATATCCGCAATTTTCGATTTTTGGCAAATTTCTTTTTTTGGCAGGAGTCCGTTTTAGCGGCTCGCTTGTAACCGTTTCGTCATTCTGAGAATGATTAATTATGTACTTTTAACATTCGAGCTTGTTTCGGACTTCTGTTTCTCAATTCCCTATTTAATGTCATTTTTGTCGCTTTTGGGTTCTATTACGTTTATTCTCTTTCCGGGTCGTTTGATGTTACCGTCGTGTTAGGACCGACTGTTTTGACGTGAAGTCACAAAATGAGGATTTGTGGTCGTTCATCCAGGCCTTTGAATGGCCGGGACTATACGTTGTTCTAGTGTATCATGTTCGTGGGTTGTTTTTCGACACTTTTTGGCACAAACGGTGTGTGCCGCAGCACACCCCTTTCTAAGAGTCGAGCTGGGCGCGGCTGTAACGTGCGACGTGGCACGCTATGTTCTGTGCCGCGGCACGGCCTGAGGGCCGGATCATGGATTTTAGCCGCGGTCTGCGGCACACTCAGTCTGCGCCGCGGCACACGAGTCAGCAGGTCCTTTTATCAGCGGGATTTGGAGAGGATTCCATTTCCTCTCCTTTCTTCTTCTTTCTCTCCGTGGGCGATTCTTGGAGCGATTTTGGGGGATCTTCATCATCAAGCGTCATCTTGGGATGGATTTGTGTGTGTTTAACATCATTTAATCCATTATTTTTCGCCGGATCGAGGTATTTTTCTTGATTCCCTAGAATTGACTTTTTGGGAGTTTTGTTCTTGATTCTGAATCCAATCCGGTTTAGATAAATCGAATGGTGTTAGATGTTGTTATTAAATATGTTTTATAGATTGTATATCCATATCTTTGGTTCGTTTCAACCCGAGGGGTGATTTTGGTGTTCTTGAGGTGTAGTGAGCATTTAATGTTCGATTAAATGTTCGAATGAATTTTCCTTCGATAGTTTGTTGTGATCTCCGTTGTTTTTGGTCTTGATCCTCATCGTAATCATGTTTTTGTTGTTTCTTCTGGAGGATTATAGGTACTCTAGGATTCCGAGTTGATCTCGTTTTGTGTTGGTAATTTGTGTGGTGTTATTTTCGTAGTATTCGTGGAGTTGTCGAGTTCTTGGTCGTTATTTGAAGTTCGAGGGCTACCTGACTGTGTCCGTTCGTGGTTCCATTCTCGTGGTGTCGAGGCAAGTATCTTGCCCATACATTTCGTGTTTCATAGATGTGATAGTTGGCAATTGATTATATGTGGAATTTTAATGTTTTAATGAACTTTCAAAAAGGATCGGTATATTCTCGATAAAGGTTTTCCTTCGAAGATAACTCGTATTCTTTGTGAATAAATGTGCTTTTTGAATATGTGTATTAGTGTTGTATGATGGAAGGTGTTGTGATTGTATTACATGATTATAGTAGACTTTTTTCCACTGGTCGAGGATTGTGTATTGATACGTGTACTCGTTCGGTAAATATGTGATGTTGTGTGACATCAGTTGTGTGTATATGTCGGATGAAGTGGCCATTTTAGCAAGTACTTTACATTTTTTTGCATATTCTAGCATTTGAATTATGGCTTCCTGTGGATTTTGTGGATGTGTATGTGTGTTCACCCAGGGACGGTCCGACGGGGCCTCTGGGGGCACGTAGTGCCGTGTGTGTGCGTATCGCGAACTGGGGTTAACCACCCATGGATGGTCCGATGGGGCCTCTGCGGGGTGCGATGGCCGTGAGTCTTATACCAACGGTTAACCCTTGAAATGTTTTGTTGGAGAACTATGATTTTGGCGCATATTTAATCTCATTAGAATGGCAGTTCAAATGGTATTTTACTTTGATGGAATGGCACCAGAAAATATGTTGTGTATGATTCGTCTCTTGGTTACGATATTTTGGTATGAGTACGTGAGTCATATGGTTGCTCCATGCATTGTAGCTTTGTGGTGTGTCAAGTTCGACCATATGGTTAAGTTGCAGAGTTGTGCTCTCTGATGTCGTTTTGTGAGACCGTTGTCATGGTAATGTTTGACATTGTGTAGTTTCCGTCGAGTTATTATCTCAAGTATGTGATGTGTATGATGGGGTCGTGGACCCCGTGTTTTGTTGTCGGAATTGTATTTTGGAAATATGATTTTTGGGTTGTGCCCCTAAGTGGTTTCGAAAGGGCTTGAGAATTCTTAAATCCCAAATGCTTTCAAATCTCCAGAGATCGTAAAAGGTTTTGTAAGATGTATAATGGTTTTATTCCTACCTTTTATAATTCAAACTGCTTTGATCAAGTGATTTATCTCTGGAAGTATATTCAAGATTATTATGTTCTTGGAGTATGTTGTGTATGGCTTGTATTTGTGTTTTATAATTGCACTAGCAAAACAGTAGAGTTTTGCTAACCCCCGAGTATTTGGGGGGTGGATGTCTGTATTGCGTCCAGGTACTTGCAGGTTGCTGGGGAGCAATTCACATGATCGTTACCAAGGATGATGGAAGACGACGATACTAATCACATGAAAACCGGTGTTGAGTATTTGGTGAAGTCTTGTTGTTTGTCTTCCCGTTGTGGTATTTTCCGTTTTATGGAAATATTGATGTATTCTAACCCTTGCGTGGGTATGAGTTGTGAGAAAGAGTAATGTGTGGTTGATGAGTATTTTGTGGTAAAGACCAAATTGGTCTAATGGTTCGTTATTTAGCCATGTCGGTATGTATTGTATTATTGTGTTTTCTGTATTTAGCCTGGTAGATCTTCACGGAGAGGGTCTGCGGCGCTGTAATATTCCCGAGTGGTTTGGGGGTGTTACAGAAGCAACAAATACAGCGTGCTACACAGAAAATTGTTGTATCATCAACAAGCATCACAACAAAACAGCATATGAGGTATGGAATAATAAAACTCTAATGGTTGCATATTTTCATATTTTTGGATGTAAATGTGATGTTCTAAACAATGGGAAGGATCAACTCAAACCTTTGACGAAAAGTTGAATGAATGTATATTCGTAGGATACTCAACTGTCAGCAAAGCTTTCAGGATATTTAACAAGAGGAAGATGACAATAGAGGAATCTATCCATGTAGTACTCAATGAACCCCATTGTGACCCTACAGGAGTAGAACACATAACCCAGAATATACAAACACTTTCCATCGTTCCTCAAACTCCAATAGAACCTGTCATGGACCTAGAAATCAATCCTACCGTTGTAATATCAAGAAGTCGAGGCTGATGATGTACAAGCTGAAGCCGAGACTCCAGCACCACAAGATACAGCACGAGATGCCGAGTCAGAACCTAACTGGAGATGGCTAAGAGATCACCCCCAGGAGTTGATTATAGGAGATACCGATGCTGGTGTAACCACTCGTAGGAGAATACAGAGTACACAAGGAACTGTAATCTGTGTACAAGAAGAAATAGATTCTGAAAAGTCTCAATTTTCTGAATGGAAATCTCAAGCCGGACTTAGGAGACTAGCTATGTGTACACTAGCTGTATTCTTAGCCCAGTCCGAACCTGTTTCGACCAATGAAGCTCTGAATAATTCCCACTGGATCACTTCTATGGAAGAAGAGCTAAATGGATTCGAAAGAAATAATGTATGGTACCTCGTACCCAAAATAGATCATCGAGCTGTAATTGGAGCTAAATCGATATTTAGAAACAAAAATGATGAAAATTCACTTGTCATAAGAAACAAATCCCAACTAGTCAGTCAAGGATACAGACAGGAAGAAGGGATAGACTACGATGAAACCTTTGCTCCTGTATCCAGACTATAAGCCATCAGGATATTCCTAGCATTCTTCGCTCACAAGAATTTTATAATCTATCAAATGGATGTTAAAAGTGCATTCCTAAACGGATATCTCGCCGAGTAAGTCTATGTTGAACAGCCACCAGAGTTTGTCAATACTGACGGCGGAGACCTAATATACAGGCTAAGGAAAGCGATGTATGGACTTAAGCAAGCGAATAGAGCCTGGTAAGAAACTCTGTCCATGTATCTAATCAATAATGGATTTGAGAAAGGTGTAGTGGACAAGACCCTCTTTAAGATACATGAAGGTGATGATCTTTTAATAGTACAAATTTATGTCGATGATATTATATTTGGTTCCACTAAACTCGCTTTATGTCAAAGGTTCTCTCATCTCATGCAAAGTAAATTTGAAATGAGTATGATGGGAGAACTTAGCTATTTTTCAGGATTGCGGGTTAAGCAATTTCCTACATGCATATTCGTCAACCAGGAAAAACATAGTAAGGAGCTGCTCAATAAATTCGGGATGAACAACTCCAAATCCTCATCCAATCCCATGAGAACTTACGCAAATTAGTGCTGACAAAGCTGGAAAGCCGATTGATCAATCACTCTACAGGAAGCTAATAGGCTCACTCCTGTACCTAACAGCTAGCAGGCCGATATCCAGTTTGTTGTATGAGTGTGTGCTCGGTATCAGGTAGCACCTACGGAGTCCCACTTCACCACAGACAAACAAATCCTTAAGTACATGAAAGGAACAATCGATGTAGGATTGTGGTATCCTCAGGAAGTAGGATTCGATTTGGTAGGCTACAGTGACTCGGATCTTGGAGGCTGTAAGTTGAGGGGGAATGTTGTACCCCCAAGAATACAGTATCCACTTTAATTAACTATACACTCAGTACAAGTCAGGTCTTACTATAGAAAGAAGAAGGCATATAACCTTCCTACAGATGATGTGTGCATTAATTAAGAGGGAATACTGTACGACCCATGAATACAGTATTAATCTAATATTGTTGTAAGAATTAAATCCTATATATACTTTTTAAGGGAGAACGCTCTATTTTCGCAGATACAGCACATACAATGTAGGATATCAATTAATATTATAATCGTATCTAATTTATATACTTTCACGCCAAAGTGTTTTAAATCCAAGTGTTCTGTCTGAATTTAAAATGTTTTATCATTTAAATAGTTTTAAAGACACCTGGACTTTACTGGCTCAGATACCGCAATTTTAAAATTCAAGCCGCCACTTCGTGCAATCGTTGAACACGAACTATGTTAGAAGTGGGAATGTCTATTATTTTCAAAGCCAATGGATTAGACGTACAAGTTACATCTGAATCCATCCTGTACGTTCTTTCAAAAGATGGTTCCCATCCCTTAAATGTGACCCTGTTAACCTCTTCCCTGCATGCTATAAAAGGACAGTACATTGCTCTCACAGACCCTTTACGCTTTCTACAATGTTAATGAGTCTACAACAATCTGTCGACATATTCTCTGCATTCCTTTGCTTAATTTCCTGTTACCTCACCTCTTTTGCTTGAAAGTGTATACCTCACAGACCTCTTCAATCTCTCTGAAAAAGAAGGAAACCATCACCGATGATCGCATCTTTGCTAACTCTGTTCTGATGGAGAGGATTACCTTGAAAATGAAGATGAAATCACAATGGACTTGGTTGTTTCTCGAGTGAAGCAAAAAGGTCCGTACCATCGGTAAGTCATCACGCTGACAACTATGCCGAATACATAGTTGAAGAATTCTATTTGGATGCTGCGTTCAAATACTCTTCGCAGAGAAAAGGCACTGAAATCACTGACATCATTGGGGCTGTGCAAAGGATTTAGATCCCTGTGAACAAGGATCTCTTGGAGATGATCTACAAGATGCCCTCTGACGGGCTGAAGATGGAAGATATGGAGACTTTCAGGTCTGAAAGCCTGTTGTCTGCCTATTGGAAGCTTTTTACTGGCACTTTCATGGCCACCAATGTCCATCCTTCTTGTCACAAGAAGAACTTCACCCCCCCCCCCCATATGTCTATCTTCATGATTTTTGTTGCCGAGTAGTTGAAAACCGCACTAGTGATTTCAAAATGTGCACCAACTTGAGATACGGAATGATGGTCGCCTTTATGTGTGGTGAGAAAGTAAACTGGTGTCAAATCATTCTGAAACTCATTCAATAAGAAGCATATAAGCCGAAGTCCTCCAATAAATAATTTGGCCTAATTCTGAACCGCATCCTCACTCATTGCGGAGCACAACAGCCCGCAGAGGCCAAGAAAATTATGACCGAAAAGTTTATCGGTGGAATCAGACACACTGTATACAACAAAACACCCATTATTGCTGACAGGCCGAACCCCTACAACATGACAAACTCGAGTGACCCTAGGAATGTCACTCTGAAGAGCTCTAATGATGGGAATAAGATGAAAAGAAGTGCTCCCGACAGCAGCTCCACCAAAGATGTTGAGAAGAAAAGAAAGAAGACGAAGAAATCTTCTAAGACTGATCCAATGGTGACTACAGGGTGTAACCCCTATGGAAGAAACATTTGTTGCTTCTACAACAGTTCCCGAGCCAGTGGCGGCTATGACGGAGGAATAACTGTTTGCCAAGTTAAAAGATTCTGGCGAAGCGGATGCCCCTTTGGAGCCAAAAGCCACAACTCCCAACACGGCACACACCCCTGTACGGAGTCCCACTCCCAATAGGGCATCCACCCCTATCAGGGATCCCTCTCCCCAATAGGCTCCCACACCTGTTGAGGATCACAACCGGATAATAGATCCATCTATTGTTCGGAGTCCTTCCCCAACACAAATAATCAATCAAACAATCCTCCATGTACAGATTGATGAAGCTTTCGAGACTTTCAAGATGTAGAAGTCATACAGGGTCGCTCCCTACGACACCCTGTATAATAGGGAAAAATGGAAAGATGAGGAACTTTATGCTCTAGAGGTCATGGAAACCCAGAACGTTGAGGTCTAGATCAGATGGAAAGATCACTTTTGCCTTGAGCTAATCACATATTATTTCATGGCAAAAGAGAAGGCCCCACTCTAAGGGAAGTCAAAGTCCACTGACAGAGCTCCATCACCAAGTCATCACTCCGACTCGGACTCTGATGACGACGATAAGGCCTTACAGGTAGGTCTTCGGATAAGCTGAGAAGAGGCTCGGGAAGGAGAATTTGCCAATATTCAAGCCCAACAAGGCCAATGGACGTCTAATGAAAAACATCAGTCCCCGCCCATGGAACATGAAGAAGTAGCCCATGAAGACAAGAAAAAGGAGGAATCAATCCCTCCTGTCATCAATGAAAAACCCACTACTTCTCCCTTACAGGAAGCTCATCCTGTACAAGTTGAATCTGTCCAGTCAACAGAGGAAGAAGAAGAAGCCAATCGTGGTGTCCGCCAAGAGGAATCAGTCCCTCTTCCGGAACAGGCGGAAGCTTAGAGTCGGCAGGAGGAATCAGTCCCTCCTGTAGTTCTGACTATCGAAACCCAACTGAGGCCGAACCCTTCTGTCTCCCAGACAGACCCTACAGAACAACCTATAGGAGCACCTGCTTCCGAATAGGTTGAATCTCCTATCTCTACATGATCCCACTCGAAATCTGATGACGGTTTCCTTTCTGATGGCAAACCACACAAGCCCCATCACAAATAGCTCGGAGAACCGTATGACTCCAAGATTGCGCACCCTGGCTCTCCGCGCAAGAGGCACGAATCGAGCAAATTCAAGCCATCGGTCGCCAAACCATATTCCTGCAGTATGCCTTCAAGGCCCTGTATGACGTCGAAAAAGAATTGGACTGAATGTGCGAAACAGCTTAGGGCGAGCTCCCTAAGATTAAAAGGGCCATTAATGACGTGGAAGAGGCTTTTAGCCTCATGGCAAATGCTCTATGGCAAGCTCTGAATCAACTGAAACAACATTAGGAGCGAATCTTGAAGTAAGAGCAAGAGAAGCTTCGTGGCGCTGAGGCCAAGACTGTGGCTACACCAGAATACACCGGCTCAAAACTCACTGACCATGATAACAAGATCGACAATCTTACAGCAGTGGTTGTGAGGCTGGTTGATAGTGTCACTGATCTGAAGACCCAACATGCCGAATCTATGAAACTCTTTCGGGATATTCACGGCAAGGTCTCAGATCTTGACAATGCCAAAAAAGAGGAAGAGTCGAGAGAGGATTCCAGGAAGTGGAGGATGGAGAAATAGAAAGAAATGAAGGCTGCATTGGAGGAAAGCGTTGCTACTGCCTTCGGACGACTGGCCGGACCCGGTCCAGGTCAAGGAGCAAAAGGATTGTAACATCCCAATTCAACCAAGGGCTATTACACACCGTAGGGCCTTCATTAGGCCTACCAGTATGAACACACACTCGGCTACCGACGTTAAAATGACATAAAACGTATCAGACGAAATATCAGGCCATGGCCTCGGCCAAAACATTTTAATTCGAACACATAATTCAACGTAAATCCATTGCCCATACAGGGGACTTGAACCATAAAACAGAAACTGTTTATTCTAGATTCAAATGCTCAACATGAAAAATCAAGAAAACTCTCAAGACTCGAGCCTCATCATTACTGATCACCCTCCACATGCGCCTCCCGTGCTAGCTCCTCAGAACATCCAATACCGAAAATGCAAAAACATTTCACCCCATACATGGGTTAGCATACGAAATTCTAGTACAAGTACAAAATTACACAACGTTACATATAACCATACATCAACATTCCTATCACAGTTCGAAGACATTAACGACATTTTAATCAACACATTTCCATCGAAACATTTTGTCATCAAGCCATGGCAACACAACTCATTATTACAAATGGTAACCCATGGCCGTACCCCTTAGTATCGACCCCTAGAGGCCCCGTCGGACCCTCCCCACGTGGAAAACCATTTCCACGGCTGTACCCCCTAGTATCAACCCCCAGAGGCCTCGTCATACCCTCCCCGGGTGGAAGAACAACCACACATGCACACATGTCCACTTCCGCAGCCGTGCCCCATAGTATCGGCCCCCAGAGACCTCGCATGCCATCCCCGGGTGTAAAAGCAACATCACAAACACAAACACAGTTTCACAAAGCAACCTTCATGTCCAATACGCATCATACGCAACAAAATGTGATTCACGTACTTGCCTCAAATATGACATGAAGGAAATGGTGAAAGGCAAGGGTTTCGATCCAATATCCCTTTAAAGGATCATTCCTAAATTGCAATTACACATAATCAATCACAATACCTCGAAAACATAGGAAATCATCCTAAGTCCTACCCGTTGGAGCAATTCATCGGACATCATGAAGGCAATCCAATATGATCGATTAACGAGAGGATTCTCGAAATCGTTCCACAAAACTTTAAGAATACAAAAGGATTCCAAGTATACAACCATAATCTAACAACGATCTAAGCTAGATCGGATTAACTCGGCCAAATCTTCATAAAACCCCCAAAAATCCCCAAAATTCACAAAACTAGGGTTCTAGAGAATTATACCTCGATCCGGATGTTAGGAGATTCTTAGATGTTGATAACTTCTTGTTAGGAACTCAAAATATGGGTGGATAATGATATCAGGCCTTACTTCACCTCCAGCCTCGAGCTAGGTCGCCAAATCGCCGAAGAGGAGTTGTGAGGAGGAGAAAGGACAAAGTCAAGGGTGTTCCACACATATATATACTGACTGGTATTAATGTGCGCTACATGATGCTTAGCGTGTGCTAACGGCTCTAGTCCAGCCTTCCTGAATGCTCTGCCCAGTTCTAGAATATTCGGTTTGACCTCGTTAGCGTGCGCTAGCAATGTAATAGCGTGTGTTATCCCATCAGAGTAGCGTGCGCTAGTCTTCCATTAGCGTGCGCTAGCCACCTAGTCCAGAACTCCAAGAAACTTACTGACCAACCACATAGCGCACATTACGATCGAATAGCATATGCTACACCTGACGAGTCAGCGTGCGCTACATCCACATAACGTGCGCTAATCGTCCCTCTCCCAAGCCCAGAAAACCTTCTGTCCAGTTCTGCCCAGTCAAAGTAGCGTGCGCTATGGACTCATTAACATGCACTATCATATCGCATTATCGCGCGTTAGCTACATATTTAGCGTGCTCTAATGCTCCCTTTCCAGCATTAAAATCGTGAAGTTCGGTTTGAACGAACACATCCCGATAGGTTCAAACCTCGATAATTACCAGCAACCAACATAGCACTAACAAGGAATAATAACTTGAAAACTCAAACTCGGATTAAACACATGATACCACTATCCGACAATTTAGAAAACAACACACGAAATGATTACCAATAACTGAAAATTTTACAACATTATCTATGAAATTCATCAAAATTACAATTATTGCCATTAAAAGGTATGAATATTATATTCTCTCCCCCTAAAAACAAGTTTCTTTCCGAAACTTACAAAGTGAATAACTCGGGGTATCTCGCTCTCATATTCTCTTATGTCTCCCACGTGGCCTCCTCCGATCCATGTCTTGACCATTTCACTTTGACTAAGGGAATGATCTTATGCTTAAGTTGCTTCACCTGATGTTCCAAAATCTGAATCGGTTTCTCTTCAAAGGCGATATCAGGACCCAACCCGATCTCTCTAAAATTGATAATATGACTAGGGTCCGAAACGCATTTTCTCAACTGGGAAACATGAAATACATTATGCACATGGATTAAGGATGGTGGCAAACCCAATCGATAATCAAGATCCCTAACTCGTTCTAAAGTTTAAAAGGGTCCAATGTATCTCGAAATGAGTTTACTCTATCGACCAAAGCGGTAAACTCTCCGAGTCGGCGACAACTTTATCAACACATGATCACCAACCTCAAAATTCCAACGGACGACGATGTACATCTGCATAAGACTTTTATCGACTCTAAGTAGTCAGCAATCTATCACGGATCAATGCAATTTTCTCCCTCGTTGCGACCAATAAATCAGGTTCCGTGCCAATCAAGTCCGACGCATCATCACAATAGAGTGGTGACCTACACCGTATCCCATATAAAACCTCAAACGGTGCCATTTTGATCGAAGTGTGCTAACTATTGTTGTACGTAAATTCGATCAGCGGTAAATGTGTCTCCCAGTCGTCCTTCCAGTCCAATGCACAAGCTCTCAACATATCCTCAAGTGTCTGAATCGTACGCTCTGATTGTCCATCTGTATAAGGATGATATGATGTACTGAACTTTAATTTAGTCCCCAATGTTCGATGAACAGCCTGCCAAAAATGCGATACGAACCGGCCATCTCGATCAGAAATAATACTTTTAGGAGTCCCATGCAACCTTACTATCTCTGCAATGAACACCCGTGCTAGTCTCTCTGGTCTCCAAGTATCCTTAATACCCAGAAAATGAGCAGACTTGGTTAGTCGATCAACAATGACCCAAATCATGTTCATTCCAGTCCGGGTCTTAGGCATACTGGTAACGAAATCCACAGAAATATCCTCCCACATCCACTCCGGAATAGAAAGTGGTTGCAATAACCCCACGGGTCTCTGATGCTCGATCTTAACCTGTTGATAGGTCAAACACTTTGATACAAAGTCACTAACATCCTTCTTTAAGTTACTCCACCAAAAGTTACTCTTTACGTCCTTGTACAATTTGTTAGTACCATGATGCATAGAGTAGGGTGTAGTATGAGTTTCTCTCAAAATTTTCTGCTTCAACTCGCTGTCGCCCGGTACACACAATCTTCCTAGAAATTTCAAAACCCCATCATCTTGGGTTACGAATCCCAGAGCTTTCCCTCTTTTTACATCTTTCTTCAATTGAACCAAAAACGGATCCTCACTTTGTCTTGCCTTTATATCATCAATCAAGGACGAAGTGATTTCTAATACATTTAACTGACTTTGAACTCTCTGAAGCCAAACTTCAATACCTTGCCCAATCAAATCCTGTCAAATTCTTCGTTGGGGTGTAAGCACCTCTAGCATCTGAAGTGATATCGGTTTGCGACTCAAGGCATCCGCCACAACATTCGCCTTGCCCTGATGGTAAAGGATTTCAAGATCATAATATTTGATTAATTCTAACAATATTCGTTGCCGCATATTCAATTCCTTCTGGATGAAGATATCCTTCAGAATCTTGCGATCCGTGTAACTCTTACACGACGACCCATAAAGATAGTGTCTCCAAATTTTCAAAGCGAAAACGACCGCATCTAATTCTAAGTCATGTGTAGGGTAATTTGCTTCATAAGGTTTCAACTGCAGAGGTTTCAACTCTCTGCATCAAAGAACATCCTAGTCCAAGTCTCGAAGCATCACTGTACACTACAAAATCATCGGTCCCCTGTGGTAAGGCTAAGACTGGCACGGTAGTCAATTGTCTCTTCAACTCCTCGAAACTATTTTACGTATCCATGTTCCACTCGAACTTCTGAGTTTTCTGAAGTAACTGAGTGAGTGGTCGAGCAATATTGGAAAATCCTTCAACGAACCTATGGTAATAACCCACAAGTCCTAGGAAGCTCCTCACTTCTTTCACATTCTTAGGTGGTTCCCATGCCAGTACCGCCTCTATATTTTGAGGATCAACGCTGACTCCTCCTGTTGAAATTACATGCCCGAGAAACGTCCCTTGCTCGAGCCAAAACTCACACTTGGAAAATTTCGCATATAACTATTCGGTTCTCAGAATGTCTAATACAATGCGAAGGTGCTCCGCATGTTCCTCTTGATTCTTGGAATAAATAAGAATATCATCAATAAATACGACCACAAACTTGTCCAAGTATTCAATAAATACTTTATTCATCAATTGCATTAATACGGCTGGGGCGTTGGTCAGTCCGAATGGCATAACTACAAACTCGTAATGACCATACCGCATCTGAAAAGCAGTCTTTGGAATACCAGTATCCCGAATTCTCAATTGATAATAGCCGGATCGAAGATCAATCTTCGAGAAAACAGTCACTCCCTGGAGCTGATCGAAAAGATCGTCGATCCACGGCAACAAATATTTATTTTTGATGGTCAACTTGTTTAATTCCCGATAATCGATACACAACCGAAGCGATCCATCCTTCTTCTTGACGAAAAGCACAGGCGCACCCCAAGGCGATGCGCGCGGTCGGATATACCCTTTATCTAATAATTCTCCTAACTGTTTCTTCAATTCCAACATCTCCGACAGTGCCATCCGATACGGTGCCCGAGTAACAGGAGTGGCACTCGACTCTAAATCTATAGGAAATTCAACTTCACGTTGTAGTGTCAATCCCGGTAAGTCATTCGGAAACACATTAGGGTATTCATTAACAACAGGTGTCGACGTCATCTCAACTCCTCCATCCTCCATCTTCAAGGCGTAACACCAGTAACCTACACAACCCTGATTAAGAAGTTTTACAGCTTGTAAAGCACTAATCACACTTCCCGATCTACCCGGTTTACAACCTTCTAAATTACGTTCGGTACCATCCTCAGTCACTACTGAAATAGTATGAGTTCTGTAGTTTATAATAGCTCCGTGACGGTCTAACCAATCATCCCCGAGGATTAAATCCTCATTCTTTAAGTCAACAACAATAAAATCTGAAGGCCACTCTCGATTCCCAATTCTTACCGGACAATCTCTGACTTCCCAATTCCCGACTATACGATCCCCATTAGGCAAACCCACAACAAATGGTTCGCATTCAAATAAACAATCTATACCAAGACGATGCACACAATCTAATGTAACAAATAAATGGGTGGCACCCGAATCAAACAATACCAAAACTGGGTGGGAAGAATCTAAGTGATACTTGATGCCACCGGGATGTCCGTCTCCTCCGCATGTCTCATCTGATAAATATGGGGGCAAGCTAATCCTGAACTCGACACGGTCCGAGGGTCTGGCTGACCCCGACCCCTTCCTCGGCCCGCACCCCGAGGATTATGTGAAACTGGGGTCTTCTGCTCAACATTAAATTCCTTCTGAGCTGTAGTGGATGTTGGACTACTGACTGCTCTGGTCGTTTTCTCACAATGTATGGCTCGATGTCTGCTCTGCCCGCAAGTGTAGCAAGTAACCAATGGAAACGGGCATTCCATTGCTAAATGATCCTTGTGGTTGCAATTAAAACAAGCTCTGCCTGCAGAAGTAACCGACTGCACCGGACGATTACCATGAGAACTACCGGCAGGATGAAACGATCTCTTCTCTGGTGCATAAACAGATTGTGACTTCAAAAATTTTCCACCCTTACCGGTCGAGAAGTTTCCAGTATTCTTTTGCTTCTTGGTTTCGGAACCAATATCGGATTCTGGAATATCTATTGCCAGCACGCGATCCTGGTATTCTTTCAGCGTGGTATATGCAATAGGTGCCATACTTTGTTGAATGTGAGGCTTCATACGCATATTGAAATAACGAATTTTATCCACCTCAGATTTCACTTGATCTTTAACATATCTCAGTTGTTGGTTGTATGAGATAATATCCTGGGATATTGGTACATCTTGTGGTGTGGCCGAAAAGAACTCAACAATTTTACGTTCCCGAACCGTTGGTGGACAATATTCTGCCTCCATGGTGGTCTGAAACTCTTCCTAAGTAGCTGCTCGATCCTTGGGAGCCACTTCCTCCCACCAATTTGCAACTTCCACATCTAAGAGATATTGGGCAATAGATATTCTTCTATCCTCCGGACAAGCCACAACATCAAAAATTCTTAGCTGAAAAAGCCAATTTTCCCAACCCATAGTGTCGGTAGAACCAGAAAAACGAGGAGGGTGAATTTTAATCACTTTCTCAAGCCATCTACTAGCCACATCCTCCACCGTCGAGGGCGGATTCTGGTGACCACCCTGAGCAATCTGAGTTAATTTAGTTACAAGTTGTTTAAGAATAGCGGTGGCACCAGGTTCAGTCCTATTACTCGTCGGTTCATCTTGGCTAACCGAAGGATCCCGACGCCCTTCAGAACTTAAAGGCGGATTATTCAACACATCGTGAGATGCCGAGTCAGTAGCCAACTGGGAAGGCACACTTCCCTCATCAGCTGCACCACGTCCACGGCCTCGGCCACATCCTCATGCTGATCTACTCGTCCTCTCAACATACTGAAGAATAAGAAATGAGACGGAACAAAATCAACACAGTCCAAAAGTTCACATTACCTGGTATTTCAATGCACAATTCCAACCAATAATACAAATCAAGCATAACATAATGATTTGAGGAGACTTACATCCACGGGTCGCACGGAGGGATGACATCGTGATGATATTAGGCTCAACAACTAACTCTTACGACACACTAATGGGCCCGACTCAACCATAGCCTAGGTATTCACAACCTAAGCTCTGATACCATATTTGTAACATCCCAATTCACCCAAGGGCTGTCACGCGCCGTATGACCTTTATTAGGCCTACCAGGCTCAACACACACTCGGCTACCGACGTAAAAATGACATAAAACGTATCAGAAGAAATATCAGGCCATGGCCCCGGCCAAAACATTTTAATTTGAACACATAATTCAACGTAAAGCTATTACCCACGTAGGGGACTTGAACCATAAAACAGAAACCGCTTATTTTAGATTCAAATGCTCAACATGGAAAATCAAAACAACTCTCAAGACTCGAGCCTCATCATTCATGATCACCCTTCACATGCGCCTCCCGTGCCAGCTCCTCAGAACATCCAATACCTGAAATGCAAAAACATTTCACCCCATATAGAGGTTAGCATACGAAATGCTAGTACAAGTACATAATTACACAACGTTACATATAACCATACATCAACATTCCTGTCACAGTTCGAAAACATTTATGAAAGAAACATATTCCAGAATACCATATTTTAATCAACACATTTCCATCAAAACATTTCGTCATCAAGCCATGGCAACACAACTCGTCATCACAAATCCATACCTGGTAACCCATGGTCGTACCCCTTAGTATCGACCCCTAGAGGCCCCGTCGGACCCTCTCTAGGTGGGAAACCACTTCCGCAGTCGTACCCCTTAGTATCGACCCCCAGAGGCCTCGTCAGACCCTCCCTGGTGGAAGAACAACCACACACGCACACATGTCCACTTCCGTGGTTGTAGCCCTTAGTATCGGCCCCCAGAGGCCTCGCATGCCATCCCCGGGTGGAAAAGCAACATCACAAACACAAACACAGTTTCACAAAGCAACCTTCGTGTCCAATACACATCATACGCAACAAAATGTGATTCATGTACTTGCCTCAAATATGATATGAAGAAACGGCGAAAGGAAAGGGTTTCAATCCAGTCTCCCTTTAAAGGTTCGTTCCTAAATTGCAAAGACACATAATAAATCATAATACCTCGAAAACATAGGAAATCATCCTAAGTTCTACCCATTGGAGCAATTCATCGGACATCTTGAAGGCATAATCCAATATGACCGATTAACGAAAGGATTCTCGAAATCGTTCCACAACTTTAAGAATACAAAAGGATTCCGAGTATAGAACCATAATCCAACAACGATCTAAGCTAGATCGGATTAACTTGGCCAAATCTTCATAAAAACCCCCCAAAAATCCCCAAAATTCAAAAAACCAGGGTTCTAGAGAATTATACCTCGATCCGGATGTTAGGAGATGCTTAGATGTTGATAACTTCTTGTTAGGAACTCAAAATATGGGTGGATAATGATATCAGGCCTTACTTCACCTTCAGCCTCGAGCTAGGTCGCTAAATCGCCGAAGAGGTGTTGTGAGGAGGAGAAATGACAAAGTCAAGGGTGTTGCACACATATATATATACTGACTGGTATTAGCGCGCGCTACATGATGCTTAGTGCGCACTAACGGCTCTGGTTCAGCCTTCCTCAACGCTCTGCCTAGTTCCAGAATATTTGGTTTGACCTCATTAGCGTGCGCTAGCAACGTAATAGCGTGTGTTATCGTATCAGAGTAGCGTGCGCTAGTCTTCCATTAGCGTGCGCTAGCCGCCTAGTCCAGAACTCCAAGAAACTTACTGACCAACCACATAGCGCACATTACGATCGAATAGCATACGCTACACCTGACGAGTCAGCGCGCGCTACAGCCACATAACGTGCGCTAATCATCCCTCTCCCAAGCCCAGAAAACCTTCTGTCCAGTTCTGCCCAGTCGAAGTAGCGTGCGCTATGGACTCATTAGCATGCACTGTCATATCGCATCATCGCGCGTTAGCTACATATTTAGCGTGCGCTACTGCTCCCTTTCCAGCATTAAAATCGTGAAGTTCGGTTTGAACGAACACATCCCAATAGGTTCAAACCTCGATAATTACCAGCAACCAACGTAGCACTAACAAGGAATAATAACTTGAAAACTCAAACTCGGATTAAACACATGATATCACTATCCGACAATTTAGAAAACAACACACGAAATGATTACCAATAACTAGAAAAATTTACAACATTATCTATGAAATTCATCAAAATTATAATTATTGCCATTAAAAGGTATGAATTAATCTCTCCCCCTAAAAACAAGTTTCTTTCCGAAACTTACAAAGTGAATAACTCGGGGTATCTCGCTCTCATATTCTCTTATGTCTCCCACGTGGCCTCCTCCGATCCATGTCTTGACCATTTCACTTTGACTAAGGGAATGATCTTATGCTTAAGTTGCTTCACCTGATGTTCCAAAACCTGAATCGGTTTCTCTTCAAAGGCGATATCAGGACCCAACCCGATCTCTCTAAAATTGATAATATGACTAGGGTCCGAAATGCATTTTCTCAACTGGGAAACATGAAATACATTATGCACATGGCTTAAGGATGGTGGCAAACCCAATCGATAATCAAGATCCCTGACTCGTTCTAAAGTTTCAAAGGGTCCAATGTATCTCGAAATGAGTTTACTCTTTCGACCAAACCAGTAAATTCTCCGAGTCGGCGACAACTTTATCAACACATGATCACCAACCTCAAAATTCCAACGGACGACGATGTACATCTGCATAAGACTTTTATCGACTCTAAGTAGTCAGCAATCTATCACGGATCAATGCAATTTTCTCCCTCGTTGCGACCAATAAATCAGGTTCCGTGCCAATCAAGTCTGACGCATCATCACAATAGAGTGGTGACCTACACCGTCTCCCATGTAAAGCCTCAAACGGTGCCATTTTGATCGAAGTGTGCCAACTATTGTTGTACGTAAATTCGATCAGCGGTAAATGTGTCTCCCAGTCGTCCTTCCAGTCCAACGCACAAGCTCTCAACATATCCTCAAGTGTCTGAATCGTACGCTCTGATTGTCCATCTGTATAAGGATGATATGATGTACTGAACTTTAATTTAGTCCCCAATGTTCGATGAACAGCCTGCCAAAAATGCGATACGAACCGGCCATCTCGATCAGAAGTAATACTTTTAGGAGTCCCATGCAACCTTACTATCTCCGCAATGAACACCCGTGCTAGTCTCCCTGGTCTCCACGTATCCTTAATACCCAGAAAATGAGCAGACTTGGTTAGTCGATCAACAATGACCCAAATCATGTTCATTCCAGTCTGGGTCTTAGGTATACTGGTAACGAAATCCACAGAAATATCCTCCCACATCCACTCCGGAATAGAAAGTGGTTGCAATAACCCCACGGGTCTCTGATGCTCGATCTTAACCTGTTGATAGGTCAAACACTTCGATACAAAGTCGCTAACATCCTTCTTTAAGTTACTCCACCAAAAGTTAATCTTTACATCCTTGTACAATTTTTTAGTACCATGATGCATAGAGTAGGGTGTAGTATGAGCTTCTCTCAAAATTTTCTGCTTCAACTCATTGTCGCCCGGTACACACAATCTTCCTAGAAATTTCAAAACCCCATCATCTTGGGTTACGAATCCCGGAGCTTTCCCTCTTTTTACATCTTCCTTCAATTGAACCAAAAATGGATCCTCACTTTGTCTTGCCTTTATATCATCAATCAAGGACGAAGTGATTTCTAATACATTTAACTGACTTTGAACTCTCTGAAGCCAAACTTCAATACCTTGCCCAATCAAATCCTGTCAAATTCTTCGTTGGGGTGTAAGCACCTCTAGCATCTGAAGTGATATCGGTTTGCGACTCAAGGCATCCACCACAACATTCGCCTTGCCCTGATGGTAAAGGATTTCAAGATCATAATCTTTAATTAATTCTAACAATATTCGTTGCCGCTTATTCAATTCCTTCTGGCTGAAGATATGCTTCAGACTCTTGTGATCCGTGTAACTCTTACACGACGACCCATAAAGATAGTGTCTCCAAATTTTCAAAGCGAAAACGACCACATCTAATTCTAAGTCATGTGTAGGGTAATTTGCTTCATAAGGTTTCAACTGCAGAGGTTTCAACTCTCTGCATCAAAGCACATCCTAGTCCAAGTCTCGAAGCATCACTGTACACTACAAAATCATCGGTCCCCTGTGGTAAGGCTAAGACTAGCACGGTAGTCAATTGTCTCTTCAACTCCTCGAAACTATTTTACGTATCCATGTTCCACTCGAACTTCTGAGTTTTCTGAAGTAACTGAGTGAGTGGTCGAGCAATATTGGAAAATCCTTCAATGAACCTATGGTAATAACCCGCAAGTCCTAGGAAGCTCCTCACTTCTTTCACATTCTTAGGTGGTTCCCATGCCAGTACCACCTCTATATTCTGATGATCAATGCTGACTCCTCCTGTTGAAATTACATGCCCGAGAAACGCCCCTTGCTCGAGCCAAAACTCACACTTGGAAAATTTCGTATATAACTGTTCGGTTCTCAGAATGTCTAATACAATGCGAAGGTGCTCTGCATGTTCCTCTTGATTCTTGGAATAAATAAGAATATCATCAATAAATATGACCACAAACTTGTCCAAGTATTCAATAAATACTTTATTCATCCATTGCATTAATACGGCTGGGGCGTTGGTTAGTCCGAATGGCATAACTACAAACTCGTAATGACCATACTGCATCTGAAAAGCAGTCTTCGGAATACCAGTATCCCGAATTCTCAATTGATAATAGCCCGATCGAAGATCAATCTTCGAGAAAATAGTCACTCCCTGGAGCTGATCGAAAAGATCGTCGATCCACGGCAACAAATATTTATTTTTGATGGTCAACTTGTTTAATTCCCGATAATCGATACACAACCGAAGCGATCCATACTTCTTCTTGACAAAAAGCACAGGCGCACCCCAAGGCGATGCGTGCGGTCGGATATACCCTTTATCTAATAATTCTCCTAACTATTTCTTCAATTCCAACATCTCCGACAGTGCCATCCGATACGGTGCCCGAGTAACAAGAGTGGCACTCGGCTCTAAATCTATAGGAAATTCAACTTCACGTTGTAGTGTCAATCCCGGTAAGTCATCCGGAAACACATCGGGGTATTCATTAACAACAGGTGTCGACGTCATCTCAACTCCTCCATCCTCCATTTTCAAGGCGTAACATCAGTAACCTACACAACCCTGATTAAGAAGTTTTACAGCTTGTAAAGCACTAATCACACTTCCCGATCTACCCGGTTTACAACCTTCTAAATTACGTTCGGTACCGTCCTCAGTCACTACTGAAATAGTACGAGTTCTGTAGTTTATAATAGCTCCGTGACGGTCTAACCAATCATCCCCGAGGATTAAATCCTCATTCTTTAAGTCAACAACAATAAAATCTGAAGGCCACTCTCGATTCCCAATTCTTACCGGACAATCTCTGACTTCCCAATTCCCGACTATACGATCCCTATTAGGCAAACCCACAACAAATAGTTCGCGTTCAAATAAACAATCTATACCAAGACGATGCACACAATCTAATGTAACAAATAAATGGGTGGCACCCGAATCAAACAATACCGAAACTGGGTGGGAAGAATCTAAGTGATACCTGATGCCACCGGGATGTCCGTCTCCTCCGCATGTCTCATACGATAAATAAGGGGGCAAGCTAATCCTGAACTCGACACGGTCCGAGGGTCTGGCTGACCCCGACCCCTTCCTCGGCCCGCACCCCGAGGATTATGTGAAACTGGGGTCTTCTGCTCAACATTAAATTCCTTCTGAGCTGTAGTGGATGTTGGACTACTGACTGCTCTGGTCGCTTTCTCACAATGGATGTCTCGATGTCTGCTCTGCCCGCAAGTGTAACAAGTAACCAATGGAAACGGGCATTCCATTGCTAAATGATCCTTGTGGTTGCAATTAAAACAAGCTCTGCCTCCAGAAGTAACAGACTGCACCGGACGATAACCATGAGAACTACCGGAAGGATGAAACGATCTCTTCCCTGGTGCATAAACAGATTGTGACTTCAAAAATTTTCTACCCTTACCTGGTCGAGAAGTTTCCAGTATTCTTTTGCTTCTGGTTTCGGAACCAATATCGGATTCTGGAATATCTATTGCCAGCACGCGATCCTGGTATTCTTTCAGCGTGGTATATGCAATAGGTGCCATACTTTGTTGAATGTGAGGCTTCATACGCATATTGAAATAACGAATTTTATCCGCCTTAGATTTCACGTGATCTTTAACATATCTCAGTTGTTGGTTGTATGAGATAATATCCTGGGATATTGGTACATCTTGTGGTGTGGCCGAAAAGAACTCAACAATTTTACGTTCCCGAACCGTTGGTGGATAATATTCCGCCTCCATGGTGGTCTGAAACTCTTCCTAAGTAGCTGCTCGATCCTTGGGAGCCACTGCCTCCCACCAATCTGCAACTTCCACATCTATTAGATATTGGGCAATAGATATTCTTCTATCCTCCGGACAAGCCACAGCATCAAAAATTCTTAGCTGAAAAAGCCAATTTTCCCAACCCATAGTGTCTGTAGAACCAGAAAAACGAGGAGGGTGAATTTTAATCACTTTCTGAAGCCATCTACTAGCCTCATCCTCCACCGTCGAGGGTGTATTCTGGTGACCACCCTGAGAAATCTGAGTTAATTTAGTTACAAGTTGTTTAAGAATAGTGGTGGCACCAGGTTCAGCCCTATTACTCGTCGGTTCATCTTGGCTAACCGAAGGATCCCGACGCCCTTCAGAACTTAAAGGCGGATTACTCAACACAGCATGAGATGCCGAGTCAGTAGCCAACTGGGAAGGCACACTTCCCTCATCATCTGCACCACTTCCACGGCCTCGGCCGCGTCCTCAGGCTGATCTACTCGTCCTCTCAACATACTGTAGAATAAGAAATGAGACGGAACAAAATCAACACAGTCCAAAAGTTCACATTACCTGGTATTTCAATGCACAATTCCAACCAATAATACAAATCAAGCATAACATAATGATTTGAGAAGACTTACATCCACGGGTCGCACGGAGGGATGACATTGTGATGATATTAGGCTCAACAACTAACTCTTACGACACACTAACGGGCCCGACTCAACCATAGCCAAGGTATTCACAACCTAAGCTCTCATACCATATTTGTAACATATCAATTCACCCAAGGGCTGTCACACGCCGTGGGACCTTCATTAGGCCTACCAGGCTCAACACACACTCGGCTACCGACGTAAAAATGACATAAAACGTATCAGAATAAATATCAGGTCGTGGCCTCGGCCAAAACATTTTAATTTGAACACATAATTCAACGTAAAGCCATTACCCATGAAGGGGACTTGAACCATAAAACGGAAACCGCTTATTTTAGATTCAAATGCTCAACATGGAAAATCAAAACAACTCTCAAGACTCGAGCCTCATCATGTCTAATCACCCTTCACATGCGCCTCCCGTGCCAGCTCCTCAGAACGTCCAATACCTGAAATGTAAAAACATTTCACCCCATACAGGGGTTAGCATACGAAATGCTAGTACAAGTACATAATTACACAACGTTACATATAACCATACATCAACATTCCTGTCACAGTTCGAAAACATTTATGAAAGAAACATATTCCAGAATACCATATTTTAATCAACACATTTCCATCAAAACATTTCGTCATCAAGCCATGGCAACACAACTCGTCATCACAAATCCATACCTGGTAACCCATGGCCGTACCCCTTAGTATCGACCCCTAGAGGCCCCGTCGGACCCTCTCTGGATGGGAAACCACTTCCGCAGTCGTACCCCTTAGTATCGACCCCCAGAGGCCTCGTCAGACCCTCCCTGGTGGAAGAACAACCACACACGCACACATGTCCACTTCCGTGGTTGTACCCCTTAGTATCGGCCCTCAGAGGCCTCGCATGCCATCCCCGGGTGGAAAGCAACATCACAAACACAAACACAGTTTCACAAAGCAACCTTCATGTCCAATACGCATCATACGCAACAAAATGTGATTCATGTACTTGCCTCAAATATGACATGAAGAAACGGCGAAAGGAAAGGGTTTCGATCCAATCTCCCTTTAAAGGTTCGTTCCTAAATTGCAACGACACATAATAAATCATAATACCTCGAAAACATAGGAAATCATCCTAAGTTCTACCCGTTGGAGCAATTCATCGGACATCTTGGAGGCATAATCCAATGTGACCGATTAACGAAAGGATTCTCGAAATCCTTCCACAACTTTAAGAATACAAAAGGATTCCGAGTATAGAACCATAATCCAACAACGATCTAAGCTAGATCGGATTAACTAGGCCAAATCTTCATAAAACCCCCAAAAATCCCCAAAATTCAAAAAAATAGGGTTCTAGAGAATTATACCTCGATCCGGATGTTAGGAGATGCTTAGATGTTGATAACTTCTTGTTAGGAACTCAAAATATGGGTGGATAATGATATTAGGCCTTACTTCACCTTCAGCCTCGAGCTAGGTCGCTAAATCGCCGAAGAGGTGTTGTGAGGAGGAGAAATGACAAAGTCAAGGGTGTTGCACATATATATATATATATATATATATATATATATATATATATATACTGACTGGTATTAGCGCGCGCTACATGATGCTTAACGCGCACTAACGGCTCTGGTTCAGCCTTCCTGAACGCTCTTCCCAGTTCCAGAATATTTGGTTTGACCTCATTAGCGTGCGCTAGCAACGTAATAGCGTGTGTTATCGTATCAGAGTAGCGTGTGCTAGTCTTCCATTAGCGTGCGCTAGCCGCCTAGTCCAGAACTCCAAGAAACTTACTGACCAACCACGTAGCGCACATTACGATCGAATAGCATACGCTACACCTGACGAGTCAGCGCGCGCTACATCCGCATAACGTGCGCTAATCGTCCCTCTCCCAAGCCCAGAAAACCTTCTGTCCAGTTCTACCCAGTCGAAGTAGCGTGCGCTATGTACTCATTAGCATGCGCTATCATATCGCATTATCGCGCGTTAGCTACATATTTAGCGTGCGCTGATGCTCCCTTTCGAGCATTAAAATCATGAAGTTCGGTCTGAACGAACACATTCCGATAGGTTCAAACCTCGATAATTACCAGCAACCAACGTAGCACTAACAAGGAATAATAACTTGAAAACTCAAACTCTACTTAAACACATGATACCAGTACCCGACAATATGGAAAACAACACACAAAGTGATTACCAATAACTGGAAAATTTTAAAACGAAGTCCACGAAATTCATCAAAATTACAATTATTGCCATTAAAAGGTACGGATATTACAAGGATACAAGGTAACTAGTTCTCGATTTGAGTTCCAGGATCCCATGGAAAAGTACAGTACGAAAACCTGCAGAGATATTGCTCCCAACGGATCGACAACCTATAGCAGATGAATTAAAGTACTGGAATAACAATGAACTACTGAGATACTTTTTTATGCTCATCGGGGAGCCCGCCATGTTCAATATATTAAAAAAGCTAGAGGCTGCTGCAAATGAATTCTCGAGGCTACTGGTAGAAGGAAATCTTCACTTGCAATTGAAGGTCAAAACACCAGAAGGGTGACCGGGTAACCCATCCTGAAGATTGGATTCTTGCCTACAATGTCTCCTATGAAGGACGAAGCATCTACAGGGACCGAGGCAGAGACAATATTATAGGAACCAGCTTTTGACTGTTGTACTTTGTATTTTATCCTACTGTATGCTCTTCGATGCAATATTTTTATATTTCAAGCCCTTTAATTTTGTTCATTAATAAAATTTTGAGTTCTAGAAAGATTACAGCTCGTAATCTACTTTTCTTTATTTTTCTTGTTTTGATTGCGATGAAGTATTGATATATTCAACAAGTACAAACTTGTTAATCCACAAGCTGTAAGAACTTGTCTGCGAACAGTTCATAGATTAAGTTGTATTCAAATCAAGATTATATCCTATAAGATTGTGCCTGCGCACCAATCATAAGTTAAGTTGTAATACACGTAGTCCTGTAGAATTTACATTTTGGAAATTGCCTGCGAGCAGCTCAAATTTTTATACTAAGTCAGGAAGATCAGATCTTTCAACAGAAAACATGAAGACAACCTCTCCATATCAAGGAAGTTTTGGCATTATCAAAAAGGAAAAATTGTTGGGATAAATACAACCTGTTTTGATAATCACCACCATACAGCATGAAGTCTTCAAAGTCAGCAATTCGCTAAGTATGGAAGTTGTTAGGAAACTCCACATAGCCTATCCATACAACAAGATATCATCCTGCATAGTCCGATCCTACAGTGCCTACATCATTATAGAGCAGAGTTGAAGAAAGTTGGATACAGCAATATTGTTGTCGGAGTTTTACTAAGGAAAAGTAAAACACATCCAACAGGACTGAAGAATAGCTTTAAACTGTTGTGAAGAAAATTTGTTTATTCATAAAGTATTCACGGTTAAAGCAGCATTTAATCCTGATAGGACAACATTTAATGCGGCCGAAAGAGAAAACAGTTTAAACGCGTTGAAGAGCATTTAATGAAAACTTAAAGAGAATGTCTTGAGCATTAAATGCGAATTGCCTTTAATTCAAACATTCTGCAGCCGCTAAATCAGAGCTGTATAAATCTCACCAACCGTCCAACGACAACATTTATAACAGATCTATTTCTAAGGTTATAAATAGCCCCAAGCAAGAGGACATTAAATACTTTACTTTGCACAATACATCTGACAATCAGCTCTGACAATCAGAATATCAAGCTAGGAAAGAGAAGTATATTTCCTGATCATATAGCATCATCAAAGTGAAGAAATATACAGTCCTCAATGCAAATAACACATCGTACAACAATCGCTCGTCAAAGCATACATTTGGCGTTTGAACTTCTTCTACATATATTTATCATTGAGATCAACCTTAGCCCTGTATGGACTAAGTCCTTATTAGTTCCAGCCTGTGTGGGAAGAATAGCATTAAAGACGAAGCTTCAATCTGTGTGGGAAGAAGCAAGTCGAAAAAGCCAAAGCCAACATGTGTGAACAGCCCAAGCTGTGGTCGCTGTATCAATCTGTGTGAACGATATAGAGACAGGTTTAGTTAAAGTCATATAGTTGTGTACATAGTGATTTTAATAAACATTTTACTCCTGTGTGGAAAACAGTGAACGTAGAGGGGTTTACCTCGAACCACTTATATCTGTGTGTATTTTACATTATGTCCTTACTGTTTTCATATCTTTATGTGATTTAAAATATACATATTGTGAAAACCCTGTACGCATCAAGCAAACAGAAGAGTGCCTAGTTGTTGTATTTACAACAACTCAATATTAGTCTTCCGCTATGCAAATAACTTCGAAAAACATATAACTTATTGTATCATCCCTTTCTAAGCTGTTTACTGTATACTCTGTAGCCAACAGATACACTGCACGATACACATCCAAGTATACAATCAAACTAACAAACATATGACGACTAACATACTATCACATCATTGAATCTTCAAGAATACTAAAATTACTACCAAACATTCACGACAGGCAAATCTTATCCAATTCACACAGACCATGTTTTTGAAAGTAAACTAATCATCAAAAACACAACACATAATTGCTCTTCACAAGGTACAAATCATATAAGCTAGATACTTGCCTCAATAATCGTCATGCGAATCCTCCGGAGAACACGGCTCAACCAATGGGCCTAAAAAACTACAAGCTTCGTGAGAAAATAACAGAAACATAATTACTCCAAGAATATGGGCAAATAACGATGAAAAGCACGTCCAACACCCTAAGGGAAACATATTGAAATATTTGATCGAACACTAAATGTTCACAGTTCCTCAATAACACTAAAATCATGAACCGGGTTGAACGAATTGAAGATATGGATATGCAATCCATAGAACATGATCAACAACATTGTTTAACACTAATCGATTCATCAAAAATGAAATGAAAATGGAATCAAGAATGAATGATTAGATGTTATAATTACCTAAGACTCTCCAAAACACCTTTGGCTGGAGCAAAATCGACCAAGAATCTAAACCCTAGTCGCCCTCATCCGTCCGCTGCGAGAAGAAGAAGAAATGAAAGAAAGATACGAAAGAAGGCCTGCTGTACAGTATATATATACCCGCCCAAATTAGCGTGCGCTAGCCATACCCTTAGCATGCGCTAACAGGTTCCAATTTCAGTCTAGTAGGCTCTGGAATGTCTCTGATAGGGCTGTAATTTGAGCCGAGCTGCTCGCAAGCATATCGAGCTCGAACTCGTTTATCAGGAATCGGCTCGACTCGAGCTCGTTAACAAGTCGAGATCTAACATAGAATAAGGCTCATTTAGCTAAACGAGCCAGCTCGGCTCGAAATCGTTCATAATACGAGCTAATATCGGACATAATATTAAGCTCGTTTCAGTATAATTTTAAATGAGCTACTCGACTCATAAAGAAAGAGCTCTAGCTCGAGCTCATTTATCTTGAGCTCGAGCTCTCTCGAGCTCGAGCTCGCCCGGCTCAAATGACAGCCCTAGTCTCTGACTAACAGTTAGCGTGCGCTACCTGACACGATAGCATGCGCTAATACACTACAGGAAAAACGCAATCAAACAACACTAATCAGACAACAGTCTGCCGAAAAAGTTTTGGCTGAAATTAACAGACAACGGTTTATTTTCATCCTCGAAAATGTATTGTGTAATCCAAGTACATTACAACGGTTTAAAAACCGTTGTCTAGAAAAACCAATCAGACAAGACTTTTTGTCGGTGGTGTTGTGCAAACTTGGAGGATTAGACAACCGTTTTAAAAATATATTGTGGGAATTAGCCTAAGACAATGCCATGTTAAACCGTTGTTGAAATAAGACAAGCGTTTTTAACTATTTCTAAAAATATTTTCTGATTAAACTTGAGACAATGTCGCAAAAAACCGTTGTTGCAATGAGACAAGTGTTTTATACATATTTTTGTTTAAGTTTGTTTCAAACAATGATTCTTCTATAGTGTTGTCTGGATGCATGCTAACATACAAGTGTTTTAGCTGTATTGTATGTTGATTTTCCAGACAAGCGTTATAGTGTTAAAACCGTTGTCTAATTTACTGTACTTTAAAAAATAAACATAAAGAAATCAAACCTGCCAGCAAAACGGCATCATGTAACCAGCAAACCAATTACCAACGTATATAAACTTAATAGAAAGAAAGCAAACCAGAATCACATTTACAAATTCAAAGTACAGAAATTAAATTACATCAAGAAAGTTCTATTAGTTCATCTACATCTCGCATGTAACTAGCCACGTCCTCCTCAAGTAAATCAACATCCGGTAAATTTGGCACAAAACAATCATTCTCAAGTTTCAGTTCTACAGATCCCTCATTTTCATCCTCATTGTCTTCATAGTACTTTTTCTCGGGTAATTTTAACACAACGGATCATAACTTATCAAGAGGATCGTCGATGTAACAAACTTGCTTAACATGTTTTGCTAACACAAATGGATCATTCAAAAACCCCAACCTATTCAAATTAACCAAAGTGTATCCTAAGTCATCGACCCTAATCCCTTTATTCATATCTACCCACTTACAATGAAAAATAGGGATTCTAAAGTTGGTATAGTCCAACTCCCATATACTTGTTATGCCTCCGTAAAATGTATGTGACGTATGCTCGATATTTTGATCCTTACCCTGCACAACCATTGTCTCGGCTTGTACACACACACCACTGCATTGAACTTGACGTGAATCATCACGATCCTTGGTACTGTAGATAACACCATCCATTTTGTAGCCGCTAAATGTAGGAACATCCTTGTTGGGGCCATCTGCAATCCATCTTATCTCCTGCAGTACCTCATTCTCATGAAACAAATCTGAGGCAATCTGCCAAAAAACATATAACTTGTAAAATGATTCATATGAGCTACGCAGTTGTAAAAAAAAATGTACAGGAACTATTATGAAATGCAAATAATACCTTCTCTTTAAACCATTTTGGGAATGTCTCATTTTGCTTGTTTTTTAGCCACATTTCCTCATTTTCATGTTCTGGATAGTTATTCATCAAAATTGACATGTGTTCACTGCATGCAATTACAATAGACAATATAAATATGTAAGCAATTATATAGGTGAAAAGAGCGCAGAAAATGGTATACATAATGAATATAATTTCATGACTTACTCAAAATATGGCCCAGTAGCAGTTGTATTTTGTAGAACACATAAATGTGCGATGTGCAAATCAGTGCTGCTCGGGGTTATCATCGTTGCCTACAAATGGCATCGTTCGTATGTCTGCCATTTTTCGGTACCCCAATAGTCGCTTTTTCATGGTTCACCAAACACTCAACGGCCTCTTTCGCAATATAGGCCTCAGAAATGCAACCTTCTGCATGAGCCCGATTCCTTATATATCCCTTGAATGTCTTCATATACCTCTCAAAAAGATACATCCATCTAATGAAAATTGGTCCACAAAGCTCAACTTCTCGTACAAGATGGACCGAGAGATGAAACATTAAATCAAACAAGGAAGGGGGGAAGTATTTTTCAAGCTGGCATAAGGTTTCTACCAACTGAGATTGCATTTTCTCCAACTTATCGACCTCAATAACTTTACTGCATATTGCCTTGAAGAAGAGACAAAAATGAATAACAGTGTTCCTGACCTGTTTTTGCAATGACGACCGAATTGAAATAGGGAGTAGGTGATGCAAAATCATATGACAGTCATGAGATTTCATTCCAGTAAGTCGAAGAGTTTCCATTGATACAAGACTCCTAATGTTAGAACAAAACCATCAGGCAACTTCATGCCAAGAAATGATGAGCAAACAACTTTTTTTTTAGAATGAGTTAAATTCCAAGACGCTAATGGTAACATCTCCTTTTTTCCCGGATTTTTCGGCCTCAGCTCTGCTCTTCTTCCCATTTCTGTCATGTCAATACGAACAGTTTCCTTGTCTTTTGTCTTGCTTGGTATATTAAGCAAGGTACCAAGTAAATCTTCACATATATTTTTCTCGATGTGCATCACATCGAGAACATGCCTAACCGGCA
Source organism: Orobanche coerulescens (assembly GCA_033398695.1). Lineage (NCBI taxonomy): Eukaryota > Viridiplantae > Streptophyta > Magnoliopsida > Lamiales > Orobanchaceae > Orobanche > Orobanche coerulescens. Next base: position 45,514,328 of record CM065810.1, read on the forward strand.
AAAACTTCCAATACTCAAGTCCAAAGAATATAGAAACCTTCTTCCAAATTGGTCGAGCATCACCTTTTTCCAATTGAGGTTTTAGTTGTGTCTTACCATAGACATGGTCCTTTAAATGTTGTACTTTTTTAAGTACCTCTTCTCCAGTTAATGGAACTGGAGCAATTTCTCTTTTCACAGTGTTATCAAAATATTGTTTCCGACGGCGATACGGATGATGACGGGACAACCACCTCCGATGCCTCATGACCACACACTTACGCTAATTAACCAGCCTCGTTGCTTTTGTTTGATCAATACAGATAGGACACCCGTTATACCCTTTGATAATGTTTCCCGACAAGTTGCAATAGGCTGGATAATCACTGATGGTCGACAACAAAATGCCTCTAAGCAAAAAATACTCCTTCTTGTATGCGTCATACACTTGTTTGCCATGCCACAACTTTTGTAGATCTTGTATAAATAGCTGAAGGAACACATCAATATCATTGTCGGGTTGAGTTGGTCCGGATATCAACAAACATAGCATAATATACTTCCTCTTCATACAAAGCCACGGTGGAAGATTATAAATAGACAACAAAACTGGCCAACAAGAGTAATTAATATTTGTTCCGTGAAAAGGATTGAATCCATCGGATGATAAAGCTAACCGGAGATTTCTAGAATCTGAAGAAAACTCTGGCCATTTTGCATCTACTTCCTTCCACGTTTGTGAATCTGCCAGATGTCTCATTTTGTCATCCTTTAATCTCTTTGTGTCATGCCAAGTCAACTCCTTGGATGTTTGAGGTGAACTGAACTAATTCCTCAAACGTGGTATTAACGGAAAATACCATAGAACCTTGGCAGGCACCCCTTCCAATTCATCTCCTTTTTTGTTCAACTTCCATCTAGAGGCATGACAAATGCGGCAGCTCGTCTCATCTTCATCTCTCTCTCTCTCCACGGTATAGTAGACAATCATTCGGACACACATGAATTTTCTCATACTCCATTCCTAAAACACACAAGCTTTTCTTGGCTTCACTGAATGAAGAAGGAAAAGTGTTGCCTTCCGGGAGCATAGACCCAACCAAAAGTAGAATTTCAGAGAAGCCACAATCGGATATTTGATATTTTGCTTTGAGGTTGTATAACTTTACTAAAGCCATCATCTTAGTAAATCCTTCACATCCCGGATAAAGGGGTTCATGTTCAGATTTAAGATGGTTAAATAAATCCGAGTCTATGGAAACATCATCGTCATCATTCTCTGTTTTCATCGGGATTTGATCCACGGATTGGGAACTGTCGGTCTCTTCGGCAGCAGACTCACTTTCTCTTGTATTTAATTCTCCATGCCAAATCCAACACTTGTAGGTCTGATCGATACCATTTTGGAAAAGATGATCTCTCACTCTTCGAGCACTCCATGATTTACTATGTGCGCATTTTAGACATGGACAACTAATTTTATTTTCATCATATCCGTTCTCAAATGCAAATATCAACAATTCTTCTACTCCATTTTGAAACTCTCTTGATCTTCTGTCAGCCCTCAACCAATCCCTGTCCATCCTTTAAAAGAAAATATAGCTCAATCAATACACATTAGTAGTTGGTTACATACTTTAAAGAATACACATGTTTACTAGTAATTGGGCACACTAAAAGCAAGTAATATGGAATTCAGCAAAAAGAGGAGAAACAAAAAAGGCAAGTAATCTAAATGCACAAGTAATCTAGAATTCAATAAACTCCACAACTCCATCTTTACACTCCATTTTACAAACAGAGAGAAAATAAATATGGTTAAAAATCAACAGCTTATATAAAACAAGTTACCATTCATGTTTTAATAAAATCATAAACAATTAGCAGAGTAGAGAAAATTGGCCAAATCATAAATATAAATCATAAACATAAATCATAAATAAATCAACAACCTATAAATGTATTGAGGCATAGAGGCAAGAAAATAATGTACAAATATTTCACTAATTTCAAAATAAAAAATTCAAGAACAGAGGCAAACAAACTGAAATTCGCAGCTCGGGCACACTAAAATACCTAATTTCAAAATAAATCACTAATTTCGCAGCTGAAATACCTAATTTCGCAGCTCAGGCAAACTTATTAATGCACGGCTGAGGAGAAGTCTGTGGGGGATAAAACCGCGAAGTTGTGACCGCGAAGTTGTGACCTTCGGTGTTGTGACCGCGAAGTTGAAACCGATTTTGGGGCGAGATGAAATTCTGGGCGAGGGATGACTCTGTAAAAACTTTTGGGGCGGGAGATGAAATTTTGGGGTGGGGATTTTGGGGGAGATGAGAAATTTTAGGGGATCGATTATTGTTTCACCAGTACAAAAATATTTTTGAACGAATTCGGTTAAAAAATCTACCGAATAATCACTAATTCCTATAAGTCGATATGATTTAGAACAAAACTTCTACATATTGTAATATAAATTGCACTATATTTTATTGCGATATTTTTTGTTTTAATTACGATATATATTTTTGTCTCAAAGTTACAAAAATACATATTAGCTGTGTGTTCCCGGTTTACTTCGAACAATCCGTACGGTATGCTTTGAACCTTTTTGAACAAAATTAATCCGTGAAAAGGATATATAACTCAATTAGATATATATTGAAATTTTTTTATTTTTTGAAAAATTGGGAACATCACCCAATTAGATATATATTGACATCTGTACGGTTGGATCGTTGAGAAATATTTTTAAAAAAATAGAAACAATAATCGAGGACAGAGCACTAGTTACTTAGCTAGTACTAGTAAATTTAGTATTGGTTTGCTAAGATCTCAAACCAAATTAATTTTTTATTTTTTGAAAATTTGGGAACATCACTCAATTAGATATATATTGACATCCGTATGGTTGGATCGTCGAAAAATATTTTTAAAAAAATAGAAACAATAATCCACGAGTCCACGATAGAGCACTAGTTACTTAGCTAGTACTAGTCAATTTAGTATTGGTTTGCTAAGATCTCAAACCAAATTAATTTTTTATTTTTTGAAAATTTGGGAACATCACTCAATTAGATATATATTGACATCCGTATGGTTGGATCGTCGAGAAATATTTTTAAAAAAATAGAAACAATAATCGAGGATAGAGCACTAGTTAGTTAGTCCTAGTCAATTTAGTATTGGTTTGCTAAGATCTCAAACCAAATTAATTTTTTATTTTTTGAAAATTTGGGAACATCACTCAATTAGATATATATTGACATCCGTATGGTTGGATCATCGAGAAATATTTTTACAAAAATAGAAACAATAATCGAGGTAACAGCACTAGTTACTTAGCTAGTACTAGTCAATTTAGTATTGGTTTGCTAAGATCTCAAACCAAATTAATTTTTTATTTTTTGAAAATTTAGGAACATCACTCAATTAGATATATATTGACATCCGTATGGTTGGATCGTCGAGAAATATTTTTAAAAAAATAGAAACAATAATCGAGGACAGAGCACTAGTTACTTAGCTAGTACTAGTCAATTTAGTATGTGTTTGCTAAGATTCCAAACCAAGTTAATTTTTTATTTTTTGAAAATTTGGGAACATCACTCAATTAGATTTATATTGACATTCGTACGGTTGGATCATCGAGAAATATTTTTAAAAAAATAGAAACAATAATCGAGGACAGAGCACTAGTTACTTAGCTAGTACTAGTCAATTTAGTATTGGTTTGCTAAGATCTCAAACCAAATTAATTTTTTATTTTTTGAATATTTAGGAACATCACTCAATTAGATATATAGTGACATCCGTACGGTTGTATCGTCGAGAAATATTTTTAAAAAAAGAGAAACAATAATCGAGGACAGAGCACTAGTTACTTAGCTTGTACTAGTCAATTTAGTATTGGTTTGCTAAGATCTCAAACCAAATTAATTTTTTATTTTTTGAAAATTTAAGAACATCACTCAATTAGATATATATTACATCCATACGGTTGGATCGTCAAGAAATATTTTTTTAAAAAAATAGAAACAATAATCGAGGACAGAGCACTAGTTACTTAGCTAGTACTAGTCAATTTAGTATTGGTTTGCTAAGATCTCAAACCAAATTAATTTTTTATTTTTTGAAAATTTAGGAACATCACTCAATTAGATATATATTGACATCCGTACGGTTGGATCGTCGAGAAATATTTTTAAAAAAATAGAAACAATAATCCACGACAGAGCACTAGTTACTTAGCTAGTACTAGTCAATTTAGTATTGTCTACATATAGTACTATAAATTGGAGCAAAGTACATAAGATGTACAACTTTAATAATTTTATATTTTCAGTAATTGTACAATTATATAAATATTTTCGACCCTTGGATTAAAGTTGTTGTAATCTGGACCATTAATTTTTTCATTTATTAGCCTAACTCGTCCCCTTCCAAAATCATTTCTCACTCTCACATTTCTCTCTTTTCTTTCTCTTCGATTTTCTGAATCCTAGACCAGAACCCGCGACATTTCTCTTCGATTTCTCACTCTCACATTTTCTGACCGAAGTTGTTTTAATCGTTCACTTTGCAAACTCAGACTGATGTACTAGGCCGATAGTTGCCCTTCCTCTACCAGCTTCAAACCTTTCTGAGCTCCCTCATATTTTTAGCTCTCTCTATGCGACGATTTCTAAACGATTCTCATCGGTACTCTCTCTCTCTCTCTCTCATCGACGATTTGGGTATTGAGTTTTTTTGTGGTTCTTTCTCTGTATATGTTGTGCATGCATCAGTTTTTATAGTTTTATAGTTTTATAGTATATGTTCTGTTTATCTGATGTATATTTCATGCTTGTTTAATGAATTCTGTATACTTAATGTTTGGGTATTGGGTATTTGGTTTATTTTTCATGCTTGTTTAATGTTGGTTCTGATTTGATTATTCGGTTATATGTTAATGATGTTTCAGTGTTTTGATTTGGGTATTGTGAACTCAGTTTTTTTGACACTTATGATGAAATTTGATTGTACAAAATACTTAATGTCTTGATTGGGTATTGTGAAATACTATGTTGGATAAAATACCATGCTTTTAAACAGGGCTATTTGTTAGATTTCATATGTTTATGATATATTTGATTCAATCTTTCGATGATATTATATCTCGTGAATTTTTTTGGTGTCCAGATTAATTATAGTGCCTTCAAAGAGGACAAAATCTACTCCCACTCATACTACCTTAAACCTGTTGAAGGCACTAAAAAAGAACAATTCGGTGGGGTCAGAACAGGTGAAGGAAACGGCGGTGAAGCCTTGCCAATCAAATTCCTCCCCTGAGTCTGTTAAAAAGAAGGTCATTTCCACAAACCTACAAAGTATAATATTTAAGAAAAGGAAACGTGGGAATGAAGCGGTGCCTGACAAGAGACAAGGACTCAAGCTCTTAAAACGTGGAGCTGTTACAATGCATAAGATTGTACGGCGTAAGATCCTGAGCATCAAGCTCCCGGTGCCTTTTAATGCAAAGGGTGAGCCGTACGGTAAAGTGGACTCTGAAATGCAATCTTATATTGGAGTTCTTGCCAGAACTAAAGCCCCAATATGGTATGATTCATGGTTACGTGTTCCGAAAGAAAGGAAAAATAAAATATGGGATTATGTGCAGGTAAAGTAAATTGTATTACTAGTACTTAAATACATATGTGCTACCTGCAACCTAACTACTAACAATTCTTATGAATGTAGATGGCGTACGATGTACCGCCAACAGCAAGAAAGATGGTGTTGAAATCCGCGGGCCAGAAGTGGAGGGAGTTTAAAACCCGTTTATCAAAACAATATGTCCTTTCATACAGCTATGATCGTGAGCTTTTAGAGTTTCCTCCAGCAGACTACTCATTTATCGAGAAGGCGCACATGGACATTTTCATTGCTGACCGTCTATCCGATGAATTCAATGTGAGTTTTTTTATTTTGTTTGGTTACAAAGTACTTAGAAGGCGCACTGGGACATCTTTGTTGCTAATATTTTGCTGTTTGTTATATGGAAAATGATATGAAATTGAGTAGTCCGAATAAAGAAAACAAAGCAAGGATCGACGTAAATGGCCTTACAATGCGTCATGCACGCACGGCGACATTTTTAGGCGAGAAAACGGACACAAGACGGAAAATGTCCAACCTGCCGGAAAATGTCACCACCTGCCGGAAAATGCCGAGCACTGCCGACCGAACTCGGCCGTGTCGTCCGACACGGCCCGTGCCGTACTCGTCCAGAAATGCCAAAGTCACTGGCGGTCGAACCCAACCGTGTCGTCTGACACGGTCGAGTCTTACTCGTCCAGAACTGCCGGAACGTCTGCCCGTCCAACCCGACCGTGCCAGGTGACACGGTCGAGTCCTACTCGCCCAGAAATGCCGGAACGCCTGTCGGCCGAACCTGACCGTGCCAGGCGACACGGTCGAGTCCTACTCGCCCACAACTACCGGAAATGACTGCCCAGGCGCCCGACCGTGTTCCAGGCGACACGGTCGAGTCATTACCAACCAGGACGCGCGCGCCGCGGCCGTGTCAAGCGACACGGACCGTGTCCAGTTGGCTGTTTTCCTTATTTTATAGCCTTTTGTGCTATTTGTCTTTTCTTTTCTTCTTTTACTCATTTTAGGGATTGTGTTTCCCTAAATCATGATTTTGTGTTCCCTTTTTTATTTTATTTTGATTTGTTTTGATTATTCAAAGATTTTGTAATCTTTGAATTGTTTTCTTTAATTGTTAGGAAGACTTGAGGTTTCCTATATATAGCCTTGTATAAGCATTGTAAGAATTGGAAATGAATTTGAATATTGTTGTGAAAGAATACACTTTGTATTTCTATCCTTGGTAAATGATTTTTTCCGAAACTTGATTTTTATTCGACGCGTTTTCGAGTATTAATCCGATCAATTCTAAATAGGTCTTGAGAAGAAATCATCTTATCGGATTATAGGTCTAATTCCATAAACCCTTGTTCTTGTTCGAATTTTCATTGTTATTTCCGATATTATTCCCATAAAATACATCCAAAAACACCATACTCGTAAAAAGCCTTCCGCTATTATACACCTATAAATACTCCGAACGATACGTATCCACTTCTCCGGGCGAATTCGTATCAGAAAAGGTGCTCAGTAATAAGCAGAAAGATCGAAGGAAGCTAAATAAATACCCTCACTGCATGTCTCGCAAGGGTTATGCTAACCTAGAACAAGAAATGGTTAGTGATTATTTGGTGCCTTTATTAATTTTTTCTGACACTCTGAATTATTGCTTAATATTAATTTCTCGAACATGTTTATTCATGCAGTCTCAAGACAATCCTGAAACGGAGATAGATCAATCTTCTACCTGGCTCCGTGCGCGGCAGGATAAAGGTGGGAACTATAAGTCGGACAAAATTAAAGAAATTGCTGAAGAGATTGTAAGTTATTTATGTTCAAGCCACAGGGTTTAATTTGAGCAATCCTTTTTTTGTAATGGGAATTTTTGGACTGTATATTGTTGGCATTAAAAAATCAGATTGTCCGCCAATTATGATTCATACTTGGGGATTGTTTGTTAGTTGTAAATAAGATTATTTTTTTATTGCAAAACAATCATGATCACTACTCTGGCCCTGGACTTTCTCTAGGGTACCACATATTTCACTATAAGATCCGTGGGCATTTGGATTTTTATATTTCACTATAATTTATGTTATTACTAACCTACTTTCATTTTTTGTTAATTTCTAGACGAATATGAAAAAGAGAGCCAGTGATGGGGACGTGACAGAGGAAGGCACTAACGATGTCTTGACAAAGGTGTTCGGTAAGCCTGAGCATCGAGGACGAGTACGTGGCCAAGGGACTCATGTAAAGCAGTCTGTGTACTTCAATCTTCCGAAGCAAAGGTAGAAAAGGTCAATTGATGAGAAGATCCAAGATGGTATTCAGAAGTTTATTAAAGAAGAAACCAAAAGGATTGTTCGAGAGCGAGATGAAATTTGGGCTATAGAGATGGCAAAGCTGAAAGTGGTTCTTTGTGGAAAGAATATTGAGTCTGACCAGAGTCCGAATGTTGGATCACATCAAGGAAGCTGTTCCAAAGGTGCACATGACATTATGAAGGAGCTGGAGTTGGAAGGTGTTAAGAAAAAACTAGATCTTGCTATTAATGAAGTTGAGGAAAAATGTGGTGAGAAGAAGAATGAAGTTGCAGAGAAGGTTGAGGTTGAGGAGAAGAATGTGGAGGTTGCGGATGTTTTAATAGTGCAGGATAATTTGGTTGATGGGAATGTTTGTAAGGAAGATCCATTAGCAGTTAAGTGTGCAGAGTGGGAATTAGCTATCGGCTCCCCCACCAATGTTGTTGCTTATGCAAATGTTGATAAAACGTGTAAAGTTCTTCATGGGAAATGACTATCAGTAGAGAATGCACGAGTCTCTATTACTCGTGTAATCCAAGGATCTGCTAAGATTCCTTTCCCCATTGAAGATGAGATCACGACTGTGGAACAGGCTGTGGGAACGTTTATTGAGTGGCCAAGACACCTCATTCAAGAAGTGAAGACAAGCACTGCTGCAGTGAAAGGAAATCAAAAGGTTAATTTCTATTTTCGTTTACTTAACGGAACAACTTTTCTTACTATTTCACTTTGTGTTCTGAATTTTCTTTTTACTTTTTCCTTTTAAGGGAGGAAAGAAAATTTTAGCAAAAAAGTATAAGAAGGTGACAGATTGTGTCAATGTACCAGCGTATGTGTTGGACATGGGTCCTGATTACCCCTCTAGTTTGAAGCGTTTGTGGCTTTGGGCAAAAGATGCCTTGAAGGACGGCCAAGCAACCACTTTTGAGCTATGTGAAGAAGCGTTTGGATCAACCAAAAAACAGTGTCTGTTTTTATCGGACATCCATGCTTTATGCTCTGGAGGTGAAATATCAGGGTCCGTCATTTGCATTTTTATCAAGTAAGTGTCTAGTCTAAGTTCAAGAATTATTCGTTGACTTTGTCAATATTTTTTTAATTTTGTTTAGATTCGTGTTAATAATTGTTTACTTTTTATATAGTTTATTGGAGCAATTTTTGAAAAAGAACAAGATGTCTGAAATGGTAGCGTTCGTTGATCCTGCCAACATAGGCGCCCTCGGTTGTGGTAATGCTGGAGAGAGGTCGCGTGCGCTATCTTTCAGATTCAAGAATGCTAAACCAGGCCAATTTTTACTGCTGCCTTATAACAGTGTGTGAGTACTTGTTTATACATTTTTTGCCATCTATATTATTTATAAAAAAAGATATCTGTTTTTTTTACTTGTGCTATTATTATTAATATCCATCTATATTTATGGTGTTCACGATTTACTAGGAATCATTAGGCGCTAACTGCTGTCAATCTAGATTCACAAATAGTTTACCACATGGACCCGTTGAAGCGCCAAATTGCAAGTCAAGAATGGATTGAAGTGATTGATAAGTGAGTACCTCATCAGAAATTTATTTAATTTTAAATTGCTTTAACAATTAAGGAAAAAATCTAGTAGTTGATTTATATTATATTGTGGTAGTGCCATCACACTTTACAAGGACAGTGCCAAGAAGATGCTTAAGAAGAAAATAGTGTGGGAGAATCTTGCGGTAATATAGTTTTCGTATATTCATCGGTTTCTCTGATTTCCACAAGAGTAGTGTAGATATATATAAAAAATTATGTTCTTCAGGGTGTTCCTCCAAACTGGGAACCACGACTGTGGTTTATTTGTGATGCACTATATGAAAGATATATGCCTAGATAAGGAACATAATTTTCATGTGAAGGTAAAAATTGAATTTTGTTAAGCCTTGCATATATGTCCTTGTGTTCTGTGATGAAGATATGTGACTTGCAGTATTTTTGTTCCATTTTTCAGTGGCTAAGGAGGAGCAACATGGCATATGGCATTGATGACCTCAATGAGATAAGGATTGACTGGGCGAAGCACTTCATGAAGAATCATGCTCATTAAACTGTCATATAAATGTGTATTTTTGGTTGTTGGAATTTACTGAATATTAGTTTGGTTGGATAGTTGTTGGTAATGTTATGGTGAATTGGTTAGTATTAGTTGGTAATGAAACGATGAATTGGTTTGGACTGTTTTGTGTTTTCTTGTAATGGTTGTTGATGGCATAGTATAGCCTAGTTTTGTTTGTATATATAAAACCATTGTGTAGCCTGCTTTTAGACAACACCCTAGCTTCAGAAAAGTATCGTGTGTTCTAATAAAAGCAACGCCTTTAAAAACCAAACCATTGTCAAAATAAAGCTCATACAACAGCAGGGGAAAAAACCATTGTCTAGTGCCAAAGAATGAAAAAAATAAACATTGCAAAAATGTTGTATGTGGATAATCAGACAACATTCTTAAAACCTGAAGACCATTGTTAAACAACTAAAGGCACATTATGACAAAAATTTGTAGGGTTGAATACAACATAGTGAGACAACATGTTTTAAATACTATACCGTTGTCTAGATGAGTCAAACCCAACCATTCTCCACTAAACAAACCATTGTCTAACATAAAAACAACAGCTATATTTGCAGAAGAAACCATTGTACAAAGATAATTAAAATAAGGTGTTTTCAATTTAAAAGTGTATTGTGAAAGACATATCACAACGATATTGGTAAATGAAACCCTTGTATAAGGCATGAAGGAATTAGAGTTTGCACTGAACAAACTGTTGTCTTCTTTATCTAACAATAACCAAAATTAAATGAAAAAGGCTCATTGTAGGTCTTGATTTACTACACTTTCTATAAGGACTATTGTTGTTATTAGATATGAGACAACATTTTTGTAAGTAGTAACTGTAGTCGAATGGCAATTCACACAACAGATTTCGTACCGTTGTCTGAGGCACCTAAGAGACGGCGTCTCAATAGACAACGGGAAAATAGGAGGTTACACAACGGGAAAAACCCGTTGTCTGATGCAGTTTTTCTTGTAGTGATACTACATCACTGGTGCGCGCTATAACACAGCATAACGTGCACTATGCCTACTGCACAGGCAGTAGGACCGCACCAATAACTCAACGCAACAATGAAATTCCTCGACGACAACAACAGTCACGCAACATGTGATGAAACCCTAACGTACAACACCAAAGATCCGCATTGAAAACAAACAAATGACAAAGCACGACACATGATGACATAAACACAATCACCACACTATCCACTAAAATTGATAAATAATTCAAGACAACCCAAAATGAAAATCTCTGGTATTACATTCTACCCCACTAAAAATAAGTTTCGTCCTCGAAACTTAAAACAAGAACATCAAAGTGCTACATAACAAAACATACGTGTGCAAACAACAAATGTCAAATCTCCACACGAGATACAATCCACAATACAACACACAACCTACCATCACTGGGCACCACTGGCCCCTCCAGTAGAAGGAGCGAAACTCCGGTTCCCTAACATCTTAATGATGGCCTCGTAATGCACCATTTGGTGTCCCACTTGACCACATTGAAATAGTTCACCTTTGGCGAATGATAATTCTGCCGTACATGGCCCACACGACTGCAGTTGAAATACGTCTTCACACCGCTCACCTTACTCACTATAGGAGTAAGATTGTTGTACTAGTTAAACGAATAGGGACTCTTCCCAGAAGAACGATACAAAACAACGGGCCCATGGAACTCACTTCTCTGCCCCTTGAGAAGCTACCCGTAATCTTCTGTTTCTTACTTTCTGGACCCGCCTCCGTTAAAGAAATGGCCATCTCAATGGCTAAAGCTCGATCTTGATACTCTCTTAAACTAGTACACATGAGAGGAGCCATGCTTTGTCATTTTTGGTGTTTCATCCGCATGTCAAAGTAACGAATCGTGTCTGCTTCACTTCTCACTTGCTCACAAACATAACACATTTGCTTATTATAATCAACTATCGCCTAGGATATCGACACATCCTAAGGCGTAGCTGAGAAGAACTCGGTAATCCTGTTCTCTAGGATAGACAACGGGCAATACTCTGCCTCCATGGCAGTCTTGAACTCAGTCCAAGTGTATATACGGTCTGTAGGCGCTATAGACTCCCACCAATCTGCAGCTTCCTTATCGAGGAGGTACAAAGCAATGCATACCCTACTCTCAGTCGGACAAGCTTCAATATCAAATGTTCTTCCCAACTGGAAGAGATATTTCTCGCAACCTAACGAATCAGAGGAACCTGCAAAACGAGATGGATGCATTCTCATCACATCTCACAAACACTTACTAGCTCCATTATCCCCATCTGGGAGCTCATTCTGATGTACTGCTTGGTTCATCTGTGCCAACTGGGTTTCCACCTGCTGAAGGATGGTGGCGGTGCCAACATCAACATTACCTCTAGTTGTTTGCCCCTGATCACGTGACTGGTCTTCTAGACCATCAGTACTGGGTCGATTGGTGCTCGGCAACGAACGAGTCGCCCCTTCATGCTCCTGATTACATCAACGGCCATGACCACGTCCTCGACCTTGACATCTCGACATATTAAATAGACAACCTATCAATACATTGAAACACAACATTGCAAAACAATATACCAAAATTCCAACTCCGGACAACATTCTGTCTGGCTAGATTCGTTAGCGTGAGCTAATGATTATATTAGCGCGCGCTAACTGACTCATCTCAAAAAAAATTTCCAAATCCGAATTTAAAGTTTAAGTCGAGTAAGATTTTTCATATTTCACTATTTATTTTTGAAATAAAAATTACATTTTTGTTTTAAAATAGAAAATTTCTATGGTGTGAAAGATTTTTTTTTTAAAATCGTATACTTGAATTATTTGAAAATAAAACCAATACGTTAAACATTTCCAAAAATCCACTCAAACACGACAAAAATATCAACGACAGTAATATTTTACAAAATGTCCAACACACTTCAAACATATATTTCAAATATCGCCGCAAGGTTTCATCTGAAAATACAAGGCCGGCTCGCCAAAAATTCGAACTATTTTTAAAAATCCACACTAAATTGTCGTTTAACTGTACCGTCAAAACATTTTGAAAATTAATTTTCCGCAAATATACTCAAGTCTATGAAATTTCAAAAAACCATTTTCAAAGACGCACGCAGCGGATATAATTACCAATGAGAACACATTTGTAGCAAATAACAACAATTAGTCAAAATAATCAGTTCTCAAACATAGGCCTATACGCCATTCAGAATCACCAGTTCAACAAACACAACTAATGAACACCAAATTCAAACATACTTCAAAACTGTCTATCTGAGTTTCTCAACAAACTCTACCGTCGATACACTTTATGGAACACATCTGTGTTCAAGGTTTCATAACACTACACCACTCGGTGTCCAATCCATCAATATATCCAGCTCATTACACATGTTATATACCACAAGTATCAGATACGAATTCCATCTCACGACACGTATGTAATAAAGTCACTTAACACAAGATATGATAGAGGAGACTTACATCCACAGGTCGCACGAAGATAACAGTCGCCCATGATATTGATCTTAACCGACAACATAGACAGCATAATATGACAAAGCACAACTCAATTTGTTGATCGACAACTCGAATGACGTGACAAAAATACAACTTGACTCGACCCTATAGCCTAGGTTTCCACAACCTAAGCTCCGATATCATAAATGTAACACACCCAAAAAACATTCGAAAATATCACATAGCATGGACCCTTTTCACAAGGGTCTACTAGGCTAAACACCACAAGACGACCAGATTTTTACGCAGATGGGGTAAAACAATATAATGACACGGACCGATAAGGTCAAATATTTAAATACATGGACCGACGTGGTCACACAACTAAATAAAATCGGAATAAATCTCCTTACAATATATACCCACGCAGGGATCAAAATACATTGCAGCGGAAGACTGAATATAACTCAATAGTACAACAACATCAGACTGGACTCTATAAAACTTGATTAGTATCGCAACCCATCATCTTCCATGCCGACCCTGTGGCTGCTCTCTCGAACCAATACCTGAAATGCATGAAACGCATTTCCCCCATTTATGGGGTAACAAAACCAATTTGCTAGTACAAATATCATAACCATATAACATGTAACAAGCAAACATCAATCACGAGTCAGATACTGACAAACGTTCAACAGATATTAGAGGTTTTAGTGATTGGAAAACAAAACAACTGGAGCCTTTGAAGGAAAATTTATCATATCTGGAGTTTTAGAAATATAAAACCTTTAAGATCTCGGGTCCTAAGTTTATAAAAGCCTTTTTCAAAATGTTAGGATCTCAACCCAAAACTCATTTCAATATAATTTCCTTTTTAAAAACTTTGATCATCAAAACATGTTCATGAAACTTGTGATCTCCTGTCACGTGTCTCCGTTCATCAACCTGCACGAACTAAGCGAAACCAAACATCCAACATCAATCCTCAATCATCGAACATTAAACATCAAACATCGAGTATGCTCGTGAACCCGTGTTCTACGGTCATGTGTCTCTATAGTTTCAACAACCCACACGGTCTTAACCAAACACAACAGTCACAAAAACCAGTCCCGACTCTGTGATCTACTATCACGAGTCATCGTAAGCCCCGTCGAACCCACACAGTTGGACGTACTTGTAACACCCCCAATCCGCTCAGGGATATTACACGTCGTAGAACCTTTCCTCAAGGATCTACCAGGCTAGTAACAACATGACACATCTCGACAATGCCTTTAAGGCTAAAATGACTCAGTAGACCGATTTGGCCTTTCAATAAAACATACAACTCGATTACAATACAAGCCCACGCAGGGGTCGAATACAACATACTCCCGTACAACGGGCAAAGAATACTGCAGCGAAAAATAAAATACAACTAAACCAATGACATCATACGGATCCTCGTGTGATTAGTATCGTTCATCTTTCATCATCCTACGTGCCGACCCTGTGTTATGCTCCTAAACCTGAATGCAAAAACAGACATCCACCCCCCGAATACTCGGGGGTTAGCAAAACTCCACTATTTTGCTAGTGCAAGTACAAGTGCAAAAATACGAGCCATACAATTCACATTCCACGAATAACAATAACCAGGAATCCTCAAAGATCCAAACGAAACGAAAAGTACTTCCCGAGGCAAGAATTTGAGAAAACGTTCCAAAACCGAAAGATCACAAATCAATGGAAATAATTTATAAAACAATTTAGAATGCCATCGAGAGTTTTAATAGAAAATAATTTAGGATTATCAAATCCCACTTTTCAAAACTCAAAAGACGAAAGGGGTCACCGCCCCAAAGGTTTACTTTTCGTAAAATGACCTTTACCAAACCATTGGGATTTTAGCCCCAAATCCGTAAAATGACCTTTACAAAACCATTGGGATTTTAGCCCCAAATCTCATCAACTCACAGTACACGAGAACGACAACAAGGTTCGTCTTCCAACATCAAAATCCACAATTAAAGGATTTAACACAAACAACAAAATACTCTAGTGCCATCCTAGCCAAGTAAGCCAAACGAACAACTTACCTCTTACACACTTAGTCGATGCATGCAATCATGAAAACCGTTCAAAAGCACTCATTTCCGGAAATGCCAATAATCCAAATCACATTGTAAAATGCACCACAATTAACTGCGGACCCACAGCTTCGTGGACCCCTACCGAGACCCCGTCGGATCTAACCCGTAGTGGTTAAAAGCAAGCTCGCGGTTCCACAGCTTCATGGAGCCCTACCGAGACCCAGTCGGATCTAACTCGTAGTGAGCATACACACACACATTACTCATGCAATACTAACATGCTAAGAATGTAAGTTCATCAAGAATACTTACTAAGGATGGCCACTTATCCGACACCATTATCAAACTCTTCAAAAACACAATAACAAGATTAAATACGGAATACACGATTCCATAACTTTAAACAACATGAGTATCATCATCAAAGCCTTCAACGTTCAAAATAATCAAATCATAACCAATTACCAAAACACACCGTTCACAAAACACACACGCATTGTGAAAGAGAGCCTTTAACGAGGCCAAACAAATCTTTTGAAAATTCATTTGCAAATAACCAAACAAACACACCAAGACGACCACCGATCATCATATTCACAAGACGAGAAGCGTATGAACAAGGTACTTGCCTCGAATAACCACAACGCGGAGAATCGACCGAAGTAGGTTGGCACGAACCGATTACGAACCCGCCGACTCCGCCGAATGCCAACTCGCGACAATAAACTGCGAAGGACAATAACAACAATGAAAATGAATTCCATAGCACGACTCAAAGCCGTTGAATTCAAAGAACAAATGACGAAAGTTCAAGTGTTTCCCCCAAAACGGCCAAGAACACGATTCGTCCCGACAAAATACGAAAACAGAATTCCAAGTTGAAATATGGATATACAATCCATAGAATATGTTTAACGACATCATTTAACCACAATCGATCCATAAAAAACGGATGGAAAATGAGATCGAGAACAAATCCCCCAAAAAGTCGATTCAAAGGAAATCAAGAAATATACTTCGATTCGACGAAGAACAATGGATTAAATGATGTTAAACACAAGAATACTACCAAGATTAATCATACCCATCATGAATTAATCAACAATACGGGACGAATCGGACAAAAACGCAAAAACCCCCATAATCAAGAATTTAGGGTTCTAAGAAGAGATTATCTTGATTCGCTGGATCAAAAGATGATAACGGATGATTAATCGATGATATGAACTCAAGAACTTCGTGGATTTGTTGTTCAACAACATGGCTTCGCCTCCTCCGAAGCTCCAGCCGCGGATCGAAAAGAAAGGAAAGGAAAAACAAGTGAAAATGAGGCTGCTCTGCATATTTATATTGGTGCAGCCTAGCGTGCGCTAGGCTGCCAAGCTAGCGTACGCTATCGGCCCAGGCCGCAATCCAGAGACACTGCTTTCGGCGGTAAGCGCGCGCGCCGGCCGCGGCGTGCGCTACTGCCGGTCGTAGCGTCAGCGATGTCCGGCGATGGCGTGCGCTACTGCCGATCCACCGAGTCCAAGCCCCAGCCCTCGCCTCGGCCGCTTCAGCGCGCAACCAACCGGTCGTAGCGTGCGCTGCCTCCAGGCCATAGCATGCGCTACCTTCCGGTCGTAGCGTGCGCTACGCCGGTTCCTGCCGCACCCGTCCGTCCGGTGCCCGCAATCGTCCGGCCAGAACCCGTAACCGTCCGGCCAGAACCCGTAACCGTCCGGCCAGTCCCGCAATCGTCTGGCCAGTGCTCGACCACCAGGGCTCGACGACTCGATTTCCGAAAACGTACGGAACGAACATGACGAAAAGTTCGCGGACAACATCAACGAGCCGAAATGAAAACATAATGCAATAATTAATCATACGCGACCAAGAAAAGGGTTGAGACAACAAATACAGATACGGATACCCATAACTTTAAGGAAATTACAAAATGGGCCAAAACGGCCGAAAATCATGATACGTGATCGAATAACCAAACCGAAGTTCACAACACGTCTAACAAAGTTAAACAGACTTACGGGAAACTCGAAACAGTAGTTTCGAACGAGATTCGCAAGAATCGAACTCAAGTGCGGAAAAGTCGCTAAAAAGCACGGAACTCAACAAAACGACACCGAAACGAACTCGGATGACAAAAAGTGCAGAATTAATCATTCTCGGAATGATGAAACGGTCATGAGAGAGCCGTCAAAACGGACTTTCGCCGAAAAAAAGAAATTACCAGAAATCAAAATTACGGATATTACACATTACCCTCCTTAAAAGAAGTTTCGTCCCGAAACTTAAAACAAGTAGGGAGAGGAAATATACCACCAGGAATATTTCAATGAGATGCACAAGAAACGCGTAACTTACACCCAACGGCGAAACGTTTCAATCAACACAAAGGAGTATACGGCGTGAAAACACGCTCCACGACGACCAACACAACGTCGCCGTTAGGGATATAATAAAACCAACAAATGACAAGCGTCATTAAATGGATAATATAATCAAGTCAATTATCCGAACAATCACAAAACACAACGAACGAAAATCTATATGATTGACCAACCCAACGGTACATCAATCAAAACGCGAGCCAATCGCCGAACAAATACGGAATTCCACCGCCCAAGGGTTGGAAGATTGAAAACGAGACTAATTTCCCGAACTTAAGGGAATTACGAAGGAGCCTGAATGTTCAACAATCACGAAACGAGATCAAAAACCAAAAAATCAAACAATCGAGACAACAAAAATCGAACAATCATGTTCGAATCACAAAGAATAATAAAATTCAAACAACAACTCCCACGGCTCGAGCCAATATATGATCTGGTGAAAACAACAAGATGTGCATTCCCATAAGATCCACACGAAAGGGAATAGCAATTGAAAAGTCACAACGACAAACGGGTTATTCCGAAATAATACCACACTCGTTTGATCAACAAAAGCAAGGGGCAGGACAAGCTCAGAAAATGTCAACGAACATAAACGAGTCGACAGAATCGAAAATACAGAAGTTCAAAATCCGATCCACTTCGAATAGAAGAGTTAATAGAACCAAATGATGTCACTTCCGAACAAGGTTCACAAGAATCGAATCGAACTCGAAAAAGTCACGGCGATAACCAGATCGACCCAAAACAATATCACAGCTCGTTCGAACGATGAAACCAAAATACAGAACAAGCTCAGAAAGTATCAACGAATACGAGCGAGTCGAAAGAATGGAGAAAGAGAAAATACAGAAGTCAAAATAGTACGGGTATTACCTTCGACCTCGTCCACGAAATTCACAAAAACGGAAGCAAGGTAACATTACATTAATCAACCGACACATAACGGAATAATCACCGATGCACACGGTCATACCAAACCAATCTCTAACAGTTCGCACATGCGCGATAACGCAGAAATCACCATGAGGCGGCAACATTCAACACCAACATCCCACCTCTCACAGATGGCTAACACATAAAATGCATGGCAACGCCTCGACGTTCATGCCACCAATTTGATCATACTCGGGAGCAAACATCATAACGACAACGCGAACATCATAAATACATACCTAGCCCTCAAACGGGAATGGATAGGTTTTAAAAACACAAACCTCCTTTTGAAAATAATTTAGAAGAACACCGGTTGATCTTGAGTATCACCTTTCAAAAAAAGTACAAACGTGAAACATCGTTATCGAGACTTTGGAGAACCATTTCACATTTGATAAAAATGAGGACACTTTCTCTTAGTAAAAACTTTCAGAATATTCGACCCTCGGTTCTAAGTAAAAGTGTTTCTAAAATATTGAAAATATCTCAAAATATTTTGGTCCTCGAGGTAGGAGAATTTTGAAACATATTGTGGCACCTTGGATGTACCACGAAAAAATAATTCATTTTAAAAGTACGTCTCGAAATTTATTTTCTAAGATACTCAAGGCTTTCAAAGATAATTCAATGGGCTAGAATGCCCAAAAATTTCAGGTAATTACATGAAACATTATAGCGCCGGGGGTCTCGCGCCGGAACTCACCAGGCTAAAAACCATTTACAACGTCAAAAAGGCCGATGACGGTAATATTTCAAAAACTTACAAAAGCCATTTACAAAATACTAAATACCGTCAGAATTTCGCCAAAACGATCAAGGCCATAATGCCAAAAACTCAGTTAAAGGAATCGGTTTTTGAAACAAAACTCAGTTGGTAAAATACCGAAAGCCATTACAAAAGAACTCACGCAGCGGATAAAAGAAATAAAGTCAAACATGCACAATCCAGCAACACTACTCCTCATATGAACGAAATATGAGGGTCAAATAACCACATATCCAGAAATCAAAATCCATAAGAGGATTCCGTCACTTAACAAATTATCATAAAAATAGCTCGTGTCACACGAGGCACAACACAAAGAAGGGAGACTTACATCCACAGGTCGCACGAAGATGATGATTGCCCCACGATACTAATCACGACCAACAAACTCAGACGACGCGTCGCGACACGACTCAGTCAGATAAAATCCGACAAAACAAGACTCAAACAACACGACTTGACCCGACAGCCTAGATTTCCACAACCTAAGCTCCGATACCATTAATGTAACACCCCCAATCCGCTCAGGGATATTACACGCCGTATAATCTTTCCTCAAGGATCTACCAGGCTAGTAACAACATGACACATCTCGACAATGCCTTTAAGGCTAAAATGACTCAGTAGACCGATTTGGCCTTTCAATAAAACATACAACTCGATTACAATACAAGCTCACACAGGGGTCGAATACAACATACTCCCGTACAACGGGCAAAGAATACTGCAGCGAAAAATAAAATACAACTAAACCAATGACATCATACGGATCCTCGTGTGATTAGTATCGTTCATTTTCATCATCCTCGTGCCGACCCTGTGTTATGCTCCCAAACCTGAATGCAAAAACAGACATCTACCCCCCGAATACTCGGGGGTTAGCAAAACTCCACTATTTTGCTAGTGCAAGTACAAGTGCAAAAATACGAGTCATACAATTCACATTCCACGAATAACAATAACCAGGAATCCTCAAAGATCCAAACGAAACGAAAAGTACTTCCCGAGCCAAGAATTTGAGAAAACATTCCAAAACTGAAAGATCACAAATCAATGGAAATAATTTATAAAACAGTTTAGAATGCCATCGAGAGTTTTAATAGAAAACAATTTAGGATTATCAAATCCCACTTTTCAAAACTCAAAAGACAAAAGGGCTCACCGCCCCAAAGGTTTACTTTCCGTAAAATGACCTTTACCAGACCGTTGGGATTTTAGCCCAAAATCCGTAAAATGACCTTTACAAAACCATTGGGATTTTAGCCCCAAATCTCATCAACTCACAGTACACGAGAACGACAACAAGGTTCGTCTTCCAACATCAAAATCCACAATTAAAGGATTCAACACAAACAACAAAATACTCTAGTGCCATCCTATCCAAGTAAGCCAAACGAACAACTTACCTCTTACACACTTAGTCGATGCATGCAATCATGAAAACCGTTCAAAAGCACTCATTTCCGGAAATGCCAATAATCCAAATCACATTGTAAAATGCACCACAATTAACCGCGGACCCACAGCTTCGTGGACCCCTACCGAGACCCCGTCGGATCTAACCCGTAGTGATTAAAAGCAAGCTCGCGGTTCCACAGCTTCGTGGAGCCCTACCGAGACCCCGTCGGATCTAACCCGTAGTGAGCATACACACACACACGTTACTCATGCAATATTAACATGCTAAGAATGTAAGTTCATCAAGAATACTTACTAGGGATGGCCACTTATCCGACACCATTATCAAACTCTTCAAAAACACAATAACAAGATTAAATACGGAATACACGATTCCATAACTTTAAACAACAGGAGTATCATCATCAAAGCCTTCAACGTTCAAAATAATCAAATCATAACCAATTCCCAAAACACACCGTTCACAAAACACACACGCATTGTGAAAGAGAGCCTTTAACGAGGCCAAACAAATCTTTTGAAAATTCATTTGCAAATAACCAAACAAACACACCAAGATGACCACCGATCATCATATTCACAAGACGAGAAGCGTATGAACAAGGTACTTGCCTCGAATAACCACAACGTGGAGAATCGACCGAAGTAGGTTGGCACGAACCGACTACGAACCCGCCGACTCCGCCGAACGCCAACTCGCGACAATAAACTACTAAGGACAATAACAACAATGAAAATGAATTCCATAGCAGGACTCAAAGCCGTTGAATTCAAAGAACAAATGACGAAAGTTCAAGTGTTTCCCCCAAAACGGCCAAGAACACGATTCGTCCCGACAAAACACGAAAACAGAATTCCAGGTTGAAATATGGATATACAATCCATAGAATATGTTTAACAACATCATTTAACCACAATCGATCCATCAAAAATGGATGGAAAACGAGATCGAGAACAAATCCCCCAAAAAGTCGATTCGAAGGAAATCAAGAAATATACTTCGATTCGACGAAGAACAATGGATTAAATGATGTTAAACATAAGAATCAAGATTAATCATACCCATCATGAATTAATCAACAATACGGAACGAATCGGACAAAAACGCAAAAACCCCCAAAATCAAGAATTTAGGGTTCTAAGAAGAGATTACCTTGATTCGCTGGATCAAAGGATGATAACGGATGATTAATCGATGATATGAACTCAAAGACTTCGTGGATTTGTTGTTCAACAACATGGCTTCGCCTCCTCCGAAGCTCCAGCCGCGGATCAAAAAGAAAGGAAATGAAAAATGAGTGAAAATGAGGCTGCTCTGTCATATTTATACTGGTGCAGCCTAGCGTGCGCTAGGCTGCCGAGCTAGCGTACGCTATCGGCCCAGGCCGCAATCCAGAGACACTGCTCGGCCAAGTAGCGCGCGCAGCCTTCCGGCCGCAGCGTGTGCAGTGTCCGGCAGTAGCGTGCGCTACCTGCCGATCCACCGTGTCCAAGACTCCCACCGCCTACCGCTCGCCAAGCTAGCGGCAGCCTAACCGGCCGTGGCGTGTCGCCGCCTGGCCAGAAGGCGTGCGCTACCTTTGGTCGTGGCGTGCGCTACGCGGTTCTCGCCACCCGTCCGGCCGGTGCCCGCAATCGTCCGGCCGTAACCCGTGAATCGTCGGCCGCCCCGCAACCGTCCGGCGGTGCTCGACCACTGTGGCTCGGCGACTCGATTTCAAAACGCATTTAAACGAACACGACGAAAAGTTCGCGGACAACATCAACGACCCAAAATGAAAACATAATGCAATAATTAATCATACGCGACCAAGAAAAGGGTTGAGACAATAAATACAGATACGGATACCCATAACTTTAAAGAAATTACAAAATGGCCCAAAACGGCCGAAAATCACGATACGTGATCGAATAACCAAACCGAAGTTCACAACACGTCTAACAAAGTTAAACAGACTTACGGGAAACTCGAAACAGTAGTTTCGAAGGAGATTCGCAAGAATCGAACTCAAGTGCGCAAAAGTCGCTAAAAAGCACGGAACTCAACAAAACAACACCGAAACGAACTCGGATGACAAAAAGTGCAGAATTAATCGTTCTCGGAATGACGAAACGGTCATGAGCGATCCGTCATAACGGACTTTCGCTGGAAAAAAAGAAATTACCGGAAATCGAAATTACGGGTATTACAGTACTGTGCCCCGAACCCATGATCCATTGTCATGTGTTATCGTCGGCCTCGTTAGACCCGCACGTTTGGACTTCAGCACCCCATACTAAGTTCTGATCCCATGGTCCACTGCCTTGAATCCTCGTAGGTCCCGTCAAACCCACACGAGTGAACTTAGCAACAGCACACAGCCTTCACGTTCATATTTCACCAATAACGTACACGATCAATCAATCACATTGATCATCAAGAGCTTTACACATCCAACACACATAGCGCAATATCGACATTTCAACCATCATTGCAAATAATGCACACTCATCATATCTCACGATCAATACACTACACGATACATATCCTAGTATACAACCAAACCAACAAACATATCACGATTAACATACTATCACATCATCGAATATTCAAGAATACTACGTTTACCACCAAACATTCACGACACAAATCTTATCCAATTCACACGGTCCATGTTTATGAAAGTAAATTAATCATCACAAACACAACACATAATTGCTATTCATAAGGTATAAATCGTATAAGCAACATACTTACCTCAATAATCGTCATGCGAATCCTCCGGAGAACACGGCTCAATCGATGGGCCTAAAAAAACTACAACCTCCACGAGAAAACAATGCAACACAATTGCTACAAGAATGTGGGCCAATAACGATGGAAAACACATCCAACACCCTAAGGGAAACTCATTGAAATATTTAATCGAACAATAAATATTCACGGTTCCTCAAGAACATTAAAATCATCAACCGGGTTGAACGAATCAAGGATATGGATATGCAATTTATATAACATGATCAACAACATCATTTAACACTAATTGATTCATCAAAACCGGAATGAAAATGAGATCAAGAACAAAACCACAAAAAGTCAACTCTAGGGATTTAAGAATATTACCTTCGATCCGAAAAAGAATGAAGGAATAGATGATGTTATAATCACCTAAGACTCTCCAAAGGACCTTTGCATGGAGCAAAATCAACCAAGAATCTAAACCCTAATCGCCCTCGTCCCTCCACCATGAGAAGAAGAAGAAATGAAATAAAAATATGAAATAAGGACTACTGTCCAGTATATATATATATATATATATATATATATATATATATATATATATATATATATATATATATATATATATATATATACCCGCCCAAATTAGCATGCGCTAGCCGTACCCTTAGCGAGCGCTAATGGGTTCCAATTTCAGTCCAGTAGGTTATGGACTGTCTTTGACTAACATTTAGCATGCGCTACCTAACATGATAGCGTGCGCTGATACTACATCACTAGCGCATGCTATAACACATAGCATACGCTACGTCTACTACACAAGCAGTAGGATCGCACCAATTACTCAACATAACAACAAAACTCCTCGATGAACAACGATCACGCAGCATGCGATGTAACACTAACGTACAACACCAACGATCCGGATTGAAAACAAACAAGTGATAAAGTACGACACACGATAACATAAACACAATCACCACATAATCCACTTAAATTGCTAAACAATTCAAGACAATCGGAAATGAAAATCTTGGGTATTACAGAAATGGTGTCTTTTCAACTGCATTAGATCAAACACATTTAAGGATGAATGCTGCTGTTTCTAAGGCATGGCCCCAAAATGAAAATGAAAGCTCTGTTCAACTCATATGGATTGAACCATACCTAATAAAGTTTTATTAATCCTCACAGACATACTGTTATGTTGAGGTATTCCAGGAGGAGTAAGTTGTGATACAATTCCACAACTCCTTTGATCATCGAATTATTGGCTCAAGTACCACCTCAGTCCGATCGGGGGGCTTTAATCATATTGACGAGTTGATTATGTACTTCAATCTGGAATATTGAACATTTCAGAAGATTCATGTTTATGCTTTATAAGATAAACATATCTATCTTACTAAAATCATCGGTAAAAGTGATGAAGTATTGATATTCGCCTCTGGCATGAGTGTTAAGAGGTTCGCATACATCAGTATGTACTAGGCCTAATAGGTCACTCGCTATTTCTCCATGACCGGTGAAATAATTCTTCGTCATCTTGCACAATAAACAAGACCCGCATGTCCCAAATGACTCATAGTCAAAGGAGTCTAAAAGTCCATCGTGATGGAGTTTAGAATATGTTTCTCGTTTATGTGGCAAGTCGACAGTAACATAAGTAAGTCGGATTAGAATCATTGAGCTTAGGTTTCTTTGTTGCAATGTTATAGACTTCCAAAATATTGGACTCATCTAGATCAATACTGTAAAGGACAGTATAAAACTTTGCAGTACCATAAAGCAAGTCATCAAAGAAAGTACGAATAATCTTATTTTGTTGGCCACAATATACAGTATAAATAACTTAGAAGGGGGGCTTGAATAAGATGTATCTTTTTTGAAATTTTCTATGTAGTGGAAGTCTAAGATTATGTTGTTGTAATTACAACAACTGAATGATCTCATGTTAGGTTGATGTGTATAGGGTTTTTACGATATGTATACTAAAATCACCCAGGCAGATAGAAAATAGTAAAAGCCGAAAGTAAAGACACACTGATTAAAGTTGGTTCGAGGTAAACCCCTCTACGTCCACTGGTCCTCCACACAGGAGTAGATTGTTTATTAAAATCACGGCGTACACAACTATGTGACTTTAACTAAACACGTAGATGTATCATTTACACAGATTGATACAATCGGCATCAGCTTAGCTGTTTACACATATTAGCTTTGGCTTCTTCGACTCGCTTCTTCTCACATGGATTAAATCTTCATCCTTAGCGCTATTTGTCCCACATAGGTCAGAGATAGCAAAGCTCAGGCCACACAGGGTTAAGTAAACTCAACGGTAAGATTGGTATGACAAGATCGAACATCAGTTGTATGCTTGATGAGCTTTCACTGTAAGTGTGCTGTTCGCATTGAGTACTTGTATATTTCTTCTCTTTTGATGAAGCTATATGCGTGAAGAAATATAGTGCTCTTGTAAGATTGAAAATCATAATGTCAAAGTTATTTGAATCGTCTGGTGATCAATTACCTCTTGCTTGGGGCTATTTATAACCTTGGAAATAGCTCTGTTATAAATGTAGTCATTGGCCGGTTGGTGAGATGGAGACTGCTCAGATGGGCGGCTTCAGAATGTTTCAAATTAAAAGCGATTCACATTTAATGCTTCAGACATTCTTTTTCACCATCATTAAATGCTCTTCATACTTTAGTCTATTCGGCCGCATTCAATGTTGTCCTATGAGCATTAAATGCTACTTTAACCATGAGTACTTTACGAATAAAGAAAGTTTGATGTCTCAATGGTTTAAAGTTTCTCCAGTCCTGTTGGATTTGTGCTTTACTTTTTCTAAGTAAAACACTTACAACATGTTTGCTGTATCCCACATCTTTGTCTTTGCTGTATCTTGGAGACTATGTTGTAGGATTAAACTTTTGGCTTGCTGGAAGATCTTGCGCTGTATGGACGGGCTGTATGACGTTCTTCTAACAGTGTCCATACTTGATTGATATTCTGACTTTGAAGAATCTTGCTGTATGAGACAATTATCAGAACACTAGGAGGATTTTTCCGAACAATTTCCCCCTTTTTGATAATGCCAAAACTTCTAATAAGGAGAGGTTGTCTTCAAGTCTTCTGTCGAATGTTATGATCCTCGAGTCTCAGCATAAAAATTTGAACTGCTCGCAGGAAAGCTCTAAAATAAAAATCTACAGGACTAAGTGCATCACAACTTAAATTATGATTGGCGCGTAGGCAAAATCTTACAGGAAGTAATCATATTTGAATACAACTTAATCTTCGCAGACAAGTTCTTACAGCTTTGAGACTTATTAATGTTTTATACTTAGTAAAATATTTCGACACAAAACATAGTCAAAGTAATAACATTATATCACGAGCTGCAATCTTTTGAGGTAAAGAGGTATTTTATGGATAAACATATTACATTGCTGTTTGAATTTTAAGATTACATTGGAAAGCAAACACAAGATAATTAAATGCAGATAACAAAAGTTTTATCAATAAAACTGATGTTTCTAAGTTTTCCGAGAGGAGTCATGCTCGGTTCCCTTACACCAGTTGACTAAGGCGTCTCTTCCTCGATTCCTGTATATGTTCCTTCCTTACTGGGATACATCATAGGAGAGAATCCAGTCTTTTGGGTGGGTTGACCATTTACCTTTCTAAATTTTGGATTTCAGCTTGTTCTCGAGTGGAAGCTTTCCTTCCGCGAGAAGCTTTGAGAACTCCTTAAAAGCATCCTCCAGTGTTTTGAAGTGATTAAACATGGCTGATTCCCTGATGAGAATGCATAAGTGTCTCCTCAGTTCATTTTTCTTCCATGCCTTCAACTCTTGAGCTGTCGGTTGTCTTTCTGTCGGGAGTTTGGTTTCATTAGGCTTCTGCAAATTGTTTTCCAAAGAAAGTTGGGATCCTGGAACTCGGGACGAGAACTAGAAACCATGTATCCTTTGACACCTTGACCTAGCTCGGGTCCGGCTAGTCTTTCAATTACTGATGCAACACTATCGTCTAATATGGCTTCCATATCTTTTTCCTTCTCTAGTCGCCATCCCCTATCAACCTCTCTTGCCTCTTCCCCCTTTTTTGGGTTATCAAGATCAGACACCTTACTGTGGATATCCCAAAGAATATAACGACTTCGCCTGCTTGTTCTTCAGGTCTGTGACGTAGTCCAACAGACTCAGAACCACTGATGTTAGTTCATCAATCTTCTGATCATGAGCAGATAGTTTTTATCCAGTGACTTCGAGGACGGCTACTGTCTTGGCTTCTACGACTCGCAGCTTTTCCCGTTCTTGCTTCAGGATGCGCTCTTGATGTTGCTTCTATTGATTAAGGGCTTGCCATAATGCATTGGACATGAGGCAAAAAGCCTATTCCACATCCTGTATGGCCCTTTGCAGTTTCAGAAGTTAGTCCTGAGCGGTCTCTCACATCTAGTCGAGCTCTTTACCGACATTATACGGGGCTTTGACAGCATCCTGTAGGAAGACAGTTTGGCAACAAATTTACTGTAGCTGCTCGATGTGGGCTTCTGAGCGAGGAGAGTTGGGGTGAGGGATCTTGGAGTCATATGGCTCTCCAAGATGTTTAAGAATGACGTTGTGATGAGGCCTCTGAGGTTCATCATCAGCTAGGAAATCCTCTTCTGATCTGGATGGGGATTTGGTAGGAAGAGGACTAGATACCTATTGTGGGGCAGGAACCTCGGATGGTTCCGCTGGTTGTGCTATTGGAGAGATAGAGGGGACTGATTCCTATGGCCTCTTGATGGTTTCTGCAGCCTGGGGTACAGGAAAGACTGTGTCCTCCTGTTGGCTCTCAGGGATTGCCTGTTCCTTAGGAGGGACTGAATCCTCCTATTGGACGGTGTGAGTCTCATCTGCTCTGGTGGGAGGGACTGATTCCTCCTGTGCGGGAGATGATGTTGGTGGTTCAACAGAAGTCCCGTCCATCAGAATCGGGATCTGAGTGATGGTTAAGGCTTCGAGACTTGTCATCGGACTGCGATTTCCCTTTCAGTCAGGTTTTTTCTTTTGCCACAAAGTAAGATGTGATCTATTCATTGCAACAGGGATCATCTCATCTGATCAAGACTTCGCCATTCTCGGTGTCCGTAACTTCCAGAACGAATACATCTTCCTCTTTCCAATCTTCCCAATTGTAGAGGAGTCATATGTAAAGATGGCAGAAAAACTCGTGGATCCAGGTACCCGGTGGATTTACCCGTTCGGGTCCAATTCTGGCCTTGAATTTTGGGCCAAAGTCCGGGTACGGACCGGGTAGGGAAGAAAATGGGTCTTCACAGGTTGGGTCCGGGGTAGTATAATATCCAGGCTCATAGGACCCGACCCGAAATATTAATCTAAATAATTATTTTTATATATGTATATATTAACTAATATTATTTCGTTACATAACATAATATATAATAATATATAATATAATTATTTTAACGTTATTTATAATAATTGTTTACTAATAAGTAATAACTTAACTTAATTAAAATTTAATGTTACTGTTCATTTAGGGTAACTTAAGCCGAGCAGTTTAGGGAATAAGGGTTTTATCATTCAATCTTTATTCTTCTTCCTCGCCGCGCCGCTGCTCCCCCAAACAAACATTATTGTTCATCACTTCATCGTTCGTTCTTCATTATCCTTCTGATCATCCCCACTTCGATCAGACGATCACTTCGTATCCTTGGTCTCTTCGGTCTCCATCACAACTGTGGCGCTGTTCAAAATTGCAGATTCGCAGCAAGCCAATAACTCGATCAGTTCCACTCGGGTTAGTTCTTTAGTCTTAACTTGATTTCATCTTCTTAATTCCAAGTTCTGGGAGTCAATGTCATTAATGTATCTTCTTGAGGGTGAATTTCTTGGTTGCATGTAACAGAAAGTAAAGAAAGACAATTTAGTGTCATCTCTTGATTCAAAATTAGTATTTTAGTGTCTAGACACATTAGCACAAACTACCTGCACCTCAAAGTAGAGATAACCGTTGCTGCCTTATGTTAGATTGTTAGTGGTGTTTGTTTAGATTATGTTTGAATTGGTATATTTCACACAGTTATGAACCCTACAAATCCTTATGGTGTTGCTGCCTTATAATTTGATCTAGAAAGTGAGACTTTTTTTGCCCAAATTAGGAAGTGAAAGTTAATAGAATTGAATTATATATTCTATTGTTATTTGTTTCTATTTATTTCTTTGTATTTTCAGGTTAATTATGTCGTTGCCGTCTTGAAAGACCAACGGAACCACTCCATTGGAAAGTTCAGCCATATCTAAGTGGACGTTGGATGTTCCATCACAAAGTACAGGATCAAAATGCGTTCGTCAATCCGATACTCCGAATGAGGTATAATCCAATCAAAATCCCCACATAGAGTAGATGACGATGATGTTAGATGTACAATCAATGGAAGAAAAATCTAAAGATGATTCAAAATCGAAACTAAAATCTATTTATTGGGAGCATTTTGACAGAGTCAAATATATATCCACTAGAAAATATAAGGCGGTGTGTAAATATTGTCAGAAAATACTTGTTGGGGGCACTAAATTGGGAACATCCCATCTACGTAAACATTATGACTCATGTGTTTTAAGGAAAACACGAGTCATGTGACAAGCAATCATAAACCCTAAGCGAGGCAATGAGGGTAAAACAATTCTTACTAATTACACATTTGATCAACAAGAAGCAAGAATGTCGCTAGGAAAGATGATAATATTACATGAATATACTCTCCAAATAGTGGAGCATCATGGCTTTAGAGAGTTTTGTAATAAGTTACAACCTTTGTTTAAGCATGTGCCTAGAAATACGGTGAAAGAAGATATTTTGGAAATTTATGAGCATGAAAAAGGGAAGACCATGGATTTGCTTAGAAAAAATGTGAGTAGGTTTTCAGTCACTACTGATATGTGGACATCTTCAAATAAGAAGAGGGGGTTCATGGCCGTTACTATACATTTCATTGACAACTCATGGAATTTAGAAAGTCGAATTATGAGATAAGTTTTATTAATTTAAAAGTTTATGCAATTTTAAATATTGTAATGTTAATATTGTAATTTTAATTATGTTTGCCTTTTTGATAGGTTCACTTATGTACCTTTCCCTCATACATCGGATGTACTCTGTGAAGCTTTGATGGAGTGCCTAATGAATTGGAACATTGATTGTAAGTTGACCACTTTAGATAATTGTTCGACAAATGATGCTATGATTAATATATTGTTAGATGATAGGCTTTCTTCTAGTAATTTGTTGTTGGATGAAAAATGATTTCATATGCGATGCTCGGCCCATATTTTGAATTTGATTGTAAAAGAAGGACTGGATGTTATTCGTAATGGGATTGAGAGGGTAAGAGATAGTGTTGCCTATTGGACGGTGACACCAAAAAGATGTGAAACATTTGAAGTTGTATGTCATCAATTAAAAATCCCTTGTAAAAAGAAGTTAGCCCTTGATTTTAAAACTAGGTGGAATTCCACATATTTGATGCTTCAAAGTGTTCTACCTTTTAAGGATGTGTTTGTAAGATTTGAGTCGTAAAGACCTTCAATACAAAGCATTGCAAAGAGAAGATGATTGGTTATTGGCTAGTGAAATATGCACTAGATTGGAATTATTTTATAAAGCCACAGAGTTGTTTTCCGGAACCAAGTATCCCACTATTAATCTTTTCTTTCCAAATATTTGTGAAATAAAAAGAGCAATGAGAGAATGGTAGTCATCTATATATGATGAGGTTAAAATGATGGCGAAGAACATGGAAAGCAAGCTTAATAAATATTGGAGTGAGATCTATGGAGTCATGGCGTTAGGATTTATTTTAGATCCTAGGTTCAAAATGAAGGGAACTGGATTTTATTTTCCTAGACTATTCGATGTGGATGTGGCCTTACTTGAGATTGGAGAAGTGCGTAGCCTTGTATTTGATATTGTAAAATAATATCAAGAGAGTGGAAGTAATGGTGAAGGGGCGAGTTTGAGTGTTTCATCATCTCAATCTCAAAAAAGTGGGAGGGAGCATATAATCGATGATTATGATTTGTTTGTTTCAAGTTCAATCTCTTCTAATGATCTTGTTAAGTCGGGGATGGATTACTACTGGGAAGAACCGGGTGGAAGTCAAATTATCCAAAATTCCCACTTTGAGTAAGATAGTTAGAGATGTGTTAGTTATACCCGTTTCCACCGTTTCATCGGAGTCCACCTTCTCAACAAGTGGGATTTTCCTAACGCCACATTGAAAGGCTACACCCAAAAACATTATAAGCATTAATGTGCGCGCAAGATTGGTTATGGACGGATGTACAAGGTAAAAATTTGATACTCCACTATTTAATTTTTTAAGTGGTTTAATTATCTTCATTTTTCTTTTAATTTGACTTGTGATAGTTAATAATTTTTTTCTTTAATGTGTGTAGGCGATTCTTCTACGACGTATTCATTTACTAGACCATCGCTAAATGAAGAATTTGATTATGATGTTGAAGAAGAGATATTGCAAAATCTTAAATACTAGTTTTACTTTGAATTAAAATAAAGAAACTTTACTTTTACGTAAATTAATTTGCTCATTATTTTAATTTAGGATGGAACTGATATATCGAATGCAAGTGTATGGCGCTCCTAATTCTGAGTTGATTGTTGATTGTTGCTGATTCTAAGCATGGAAGGTAAACTGTTTTTTTTTTGGGGGGGTATGGAACTCATATAGTAGTTCAATGTTTTTTTAGCTGATGATTATTTTTGTTTGCAATAAATTGAGCTGATCTTTACCACTTGGATTAATATCTATCTAACTAACTTATGTGGACAAGGATAATATGGAAGACGAGGACAGTGATGGAATGCCAGCATCGACGCATCATTTTTGCTGAAAATTAGTACACTATTGTGTTTTTTAAAGATTGATTGTTGATTTGAGTGTCTCTCTGCTAGTCCGCTATGGTCTTATGTTACTCAAAAATTATGTCAGTTTATTTTATGTATATGGGTCATTTGCGAAAGTTTGTGTTGCGTGTTGTATGGTGTGCTTGTTTAAACTTGAAACCTGCTGTCTTAAGGTGAAATGATTTTTTTTTGGATGCCTCTTTATAGGTGAAGTTAAATAGGGGTGGACTTTCAATGTTTAAGCCTCCACCTTTTATTTTGTATAGCGGTCTGCAGCCAATCATGTAACACTCACTAATTCATTATGAGTGATCTTATCTATCTATTTTTAATTTTCCTTTTTTACCAAAAGAGTAAGATTGATTGCTGGTTGGTATGATGTATCTATTTCAATTAGTTTTTTTTCACATTTGTTTAATTAGTTTAAATGTTGAAGAGTTGAAGGCTTACTATTGTTTTATGGTTTTTTTAGTTTTAGTGTTAATTTTTGGGTACCAGCGGGTACTTAAACCTGGGCGCGGGCGGGTCTGGATCTATTGGATCCGTAAATATTCGGCCCTGGGTCCAGGTCCAGGTCTAGTTTCAGATTTCAGGTATGGGTCCAGATACCTATAATCCGGCCCTGTCCTGCCCCGTTGCCATCCCTAGTCGTATAGGGCGACCCTGTATGCTTTCCACATCTTGAACCGATCAAATGCTTATTCGATCTGGACTTGGAGAAGAGTGTTATTGATTATGGCAGTAGGGGAGGGACTCCGAACAGTAGATGGTTCTATTGTCTGGTTTGGATCTTCTACATGTAAGGGAGCCTATTGAGGAGAGGGATCCCTGACAGGGTGGGATGCCATGTCGGGAGAGGGACTCCTTACAGGGGTAGGGGCTCTGTTTGGAGTGGTGACGTCGGTTCCAGAGGGTCAGGCGATTCACCGGTACCTTCCAACTTGACAAATGTCAGGTCATCCGTCATAGCCGTCACATGCTCAGGATCTACTGTGGGAGCATCTAGAGTTTCTTCCATAGGGATTGTGTCCTGTGAGATAACTAATGCGGCAGATGCAGTAGGCGGAACTGCCTCAGTGGCCACTGTAGCCACTTGGGTTGCTGAATAAACAACTTCCAACTTCGAAGACTTCTTTGTTTTCAACTTCTTCCTTTCCTCGACAGCTATAGGGGAGCTACTGTCGGGAACATGTCTCTTCTTGCTAACAGGCTTCTTATTGCTGTCAACAAATTTGGATTTTGCCAAGTGATCAGTAACATCTCGGGGATCACTTAAACATTGGGAGAGAGAATAGGTTTTACCTGCTTGCGAGAAGTGGCACCTTATTGAAAACAATCAGTTTGGAGCCACCGACAAACTTCCCAGCGAGAATCTTTTTAGCATTTGGTGACTGCAGTATGCCATAGCTGGTCAAGATGTAATTTAGTATCAAGCCAAAAGACTTCCTAGCAGGATCCGGTTTGGACGCCTCCTATGGAGCCATTTTAGAATGATCTGGAACCGGTTGACCTTTTCTCCGGACATGATGGCCACGATCATCTGGAATCTCAAACTTGTGCACATTTCTAATGCTCCAGTCTGATCTTCAATAATTATGCAGTAAAAGTCATGCAGATACAAGTAAGGAAGCGTAAAATTCTTCTTATGGCAGGAAATATGAACTTGCGACGGCTGAGAGTTCCTAGTGAACAAGTTCCAATAGGCCTTCAGTAGCTCATCAGACCTAAGCGATTCCAGATCCTCTAATGCCAAACCATTGGAGGGAAGCTTACACAGACGATCGAGGAGTTCCTGTTTAACGGAGATCCCCTTCTCCTGGACTATGCTGACGACAGCAGTGAGGACAAAGCCCTTCTTGTTAGACGCATACAAGAACTCAGCATCAAGAAAGAATTCCTCTATGATTTGCTCATTGTAGTTCTCTGGATGCAGAAAACCCAAACGGTAGAGACCAGTTTGTTTCACACGATGACCAAGTTCATCCTAGCCATGTCCTCATCTTCTGAAATAATACGCTCTTACAGAACATAGAGAGCAAACATCTGACCGTTAATGATCATGTCCTTCTTCTTCACTAAAAGTAATGAAGTGTGAGAAGAAGACATATTCACAGAGATACATAGAAAGTAGGTTAAAAAGTTTTGAAGGTATGTAGGTTGTATGCTGTAGGCTTGATAATTATGCAGAAAGCGTAAAGAGTTTGTGGATCAGCATACTGACCCTTTTATAGTGTGCAGGGAAGCTAGGTTATAGTGAGCGTGTCAGATTTAAGGGATGTGGATCATTGTTGTATGAACGTACATAATGAACTTAGATGTAACTGGTGCGTCTAATCCGTTAGTTTTTGTATTTAATGACCAGTCCTACTTTTGACATCGTTTGGCTTCCACTATTGCACGAAACTGCAGTCTGAATTTTGAAATTGTGGGTTTTGAGGCATTAAAGTCCAGGTGTCGATTCGATATTGATAGATAAATCTTTCTAAATTCATATAATGCACATGGACTGAAAACAGTTTATCAGGTTCAAGAGTATGAATTGATATGCTTAAAATATTAATTAATATCCTACAGTGCATATGTTATATCCGCGAAAATACAACATTTCCCTTAAAAGGTACATACATGATTCAATTCGAACAGCAATTTTGGATTAATACTGTATTCTTGGGTCATACTATGTTCCCCCTTAATTAGTGCACATGTCATATGTGGAAAGGTAATAATGCCTTCTTCTTCCTAGAGTAAAGATATAACTTGGAGTTTTGAGTGTACGATTAATTAGAATGGATACTCTATTCATGAGTCTTACGGCATTCTCCCTCAATTGATGAGTAAAATGTAAAAACTTACAGGGAGTCGAGCTGTAGCATTCCCAATTCTTGGTGAAGCATGAAGAATCTGGTTGTGCTGAGAGATTTTGTAAAGATTTTGGCTAACTGGACGTCTCTATGAATCTTCTCGATCCGAACATCTTTATGCTAAACATGATTCCGAATGAAATGATGCTTCATATCAATATGCTTAGTTCTCGAGTGCAATACAGGATTGTGCGTGATTGCGATTACACTCGTGCTATCGCACATGATTAGAGTCTCTCTTGCATGGATGCCATAGTCTTGTAATTGCTATTACATCCAGAGAGTTTGCATACAACAACTTCCAGCAACATATAATTCAGACTCAGCTGTAGAAAGCGAGTTGGCCAATTGTTTCTTACTAAATCATGACACAAGTCTTGGTCCAAGAAAGTGACAAGTCCCATTCGTACTCTTCCTATCCAACTTACAACCTTCGAGATTAGAGTCGTTGTAGCCTACCAAATCGAATACTCATTCCTTAGGATACCACAATCCTACATTGATTGTTCCTTTTACGTACTTAAGATTCATTTGGATGTAGTGAAGTGTGACTCTTTAGGTGATACCTAATACCAAGCACACACTCCTACAGCAAATTGCATATCGGGCCTGCGGGCTGTTAGGTACAAAGTGAGCCTATAAGCTTCTTGTAGAGTGATTAATCATCTGGCTATCCAGCTTTGTCAACACTTATATGTGTAGAAGCGCTCATGGGGGTGGACGATGATTTGGAAGTGTTCATCCCGAGCTTTTTGAGCAGCTCCTTGCGGTATTTCTCTTGGTTGATAAATATACCTGTAGGAAGTTGTTTCACCTGCAATTCTAAGAAATAACTAAGTTTTCCCATCATACTCATTTCAAATGTGCTTTGCATGAGATGAACAACAATCGCTCGTCAAAGCATATAGCTGCTGTTTGAACTTGTTCTACCCTCTTTACCATTGAGATCAACCTTAGCCCTATGTGGACTAAGTTCGTGCTAGTTTCGACCTATGGGGGAAGAATATCATTGAAGACGAAGCTTCAATCTATGTGAGAAGAAGCAAGTCGAAAGAGCTAAAAGCCAATCTGTGTGAACAGCCTAAGTTGTGGTCACTGTATCAATCTATGTGAATGATACAGAGAGAAGTTTAGTTAAAGTCACGTAGTTGTGTACGTATTGATTGTAATAAATAATTTATTCCTGTGTGGAGGACCAATGGACGTAGAGAGGTTTACCTCGAACTACTTATATCTGTGTGTATTTTACATTCCATCCTTACTGTTTTCATATCTACCTGTGATTTAAAGTATACATATCGTGAAAACCCTGTACGCATCAAGCAAACATGAAAGTGCATAGTTGCAGTATTTACAGCAACTCAATATTAGTCTTCCGCTATGCAAATAACTTCGAAAACATATAGCTTATTGTATCCTCCCTTTCTAAGATGTTTACTGTATACTCTATAGCCAAAAAATACACTACGTGATACACATCCAAGTACACAATCAAACCAACACACATATGACGACTAACATATCACATCATTGAACATTCAAGAATACTACAATTACCACCAAGCATTCACATCATGGAAACCTAGAAGCAAGTTGTAAGGCCGAAAAAAATGGTCCCCCTCTAAGACGGCAATCGTACTGGAATCAAAACCCTTGGTTTTTTATGCATAATAATCGAAGTTCCAGGGAATACGTACCTGTTCCAGGGAATATGTACCTGCCCCATGTAAATATTGCAAAACTGGACCAAAAGAAACCTACATCAAACCAATTGCTGTCAGGCAAATTTGGGTACCGAAAGGCACTAACATCCATGGACACAATAATCAAACGGGACCTAAATCTACCTAAACTCTTTGCTTATAACAGGATATCAAGGAAAAGGACGTCTGGTACATTGACAGCAGATGTTCTAGACATAAGACAGAAGATATTAGAAAACTATCAGATTATGTAGAGGGTCGTGGTCCAAAGGTACGATTCGGTGACAAATCCAATAAAGAACAAGAGGAAAGGGAACCCTGCTTGTAGGAAAGTTTAAAGTCACTGACGTAGCCTATGTTGAAGGCCTACAATATAATTTACTTAGTATTAGCCAGTTCTGTGACAAACAGTTCTCGGTCAAATTGTATATAGATCACTGTATAGTGTAGGACATCAAGACCAAAGAAGTCGTCCTCACGGGAAGCCGATCAGGTAATATGTACATTGCTGACCGGAAGCCCAGAAGCTCCACTATTCCATGTTTTGTTTCCAAAGGCACTACAAATTAAATCTGGTTATGGCATAAAAGGATGTCGCACATTAACTTCAAGACTATCAACAAACTCGCTAGACAGGGAATGATCAGAGGTTTGCCCATTGTGTCATTTCTTAAAAACAGCATATGTAGACCCTGTCAGAAAGGCAAGCAAGTTAAGACCATCCTGAAAATCAAGTCATACATGTCCACCCACAGGGTACTGGATTTGCTACACATGGACCTTTATGGACCTGTAGACCCTGTAAGTTTGGGAGGTAAGAAATACTGTCTTGTTATTGTTGCCGATTTTTCCAGGTATGCTTGGACAATCTTTCTGAGCAAAAATAAAGATACCACCACAAAGTTTCCAGAGCACCTGAAGAAGCTAAAAAATGAGAAAGGGCTAAGTATCGTGTCTATTCGTTTCGACAGAGGCACTGAATTTATAAATCGCTTCATAGAGCAATACTGTATGGATAATGTAATACAACACGAATATTCAGCATCCCGATCTCCTCAAAAAAATTGTGTTGCCGAGCGAAAGAACAGGATGCTCAAAGAAGCAACAAGGACCATGTTAGCCGCAAGCAAATTGCCACAGCAGTTCTGGGGAGAAGCAACAAATACAGCATGCTACATACAAAACCGCTGTACCATCAACAAGCATCATAATAAAACAACATATGAGGTATGGAATAATAAAACTCCAATGGTTGCATACTTTCATATCTTTGGATGCAGGTGTTATGTTCTGAACAATGGAATGATCAACTCAAAACCTTCGACGAAAAGTTGGATGAAGGTATATTCATAGGATACTCCTCTGTCAGCAAAGCTTTCAAGATATTTAACAAGAGAAAGCTGACAATAGAGGAACCCGTCCATGTAGTATTGGATGAACCCCATTATGACCCTACAAGAGTAGAAGACATAACCCATAACATCTATACACTTTCCATTGATGATCCCTAAACTCCAATAGAACTTATCGTGGACCTAGAAATAAATCCCGCCGTTGTAGGATCAGAAGCAGTCAAAGTTGATGATGTACAAGCTGAAGCCGATACTCTAGCACCACAAGATACAGCACGAGATGCCGAGTTAGAACCTGACAGGAGATGGCTGAGAAATCACCCCCAGGAGTTGATTATAGGAAATATCAATGCTGGTGTAACCACTCGTAGGAGAATATAGAGTACACAAGGAACTGTACTCTGTGCACAGGAAGAAACAGATTCTGAAAAGTCTCAATTTCTTGTATGGAAATCTCAAGCCGAACTTAGGAGACTAACTATGTGTACTTTAGCTGTATTCTTAGCCCAGTTCGAACCTGTTTCGACCAATGAATCTCTTAATAATTCCCACTGGATCACTTCTATGGAAGAAGAGCTAAATGCTTTTGAAAGAAATAATGTATGGTATCACGTACCCAAACCAGATCATCAAACTGGAACTGGAACTAAATGGGTATTTAGAAACAAAAAGGATGAAAATGGACTTATCATAGGAAACAAATCCCGACTAGTCGCTCAAGGTTATAGACAGGAAGAAGGCATAGACTACGATGAAACATTTGCCCTTGTAGCCAGACCAGAAGCCATTAGGATATTTCAAGCAATCGTCGCTCACAATAATTTTATAGTCTATCAAATGGACGTTAAAAGTGCATTCCTAAATGGAGATCTCGCTGAGGAAGTTTATCTTGAACAACCACTAGGGTTTGTCAACACTGACGGTGGAGACCTAGTATACAGGCTAAGAAAAGCAACGTATGGACTTAAGCAAGCGCCTAGAGCCTGGTATGAAACTCTGTATCTGTACCTAATTAACAATGGATTTGAGAAAGGTGCAGTGGACAAGACCTTCTTTAAGATATAGGTAGGTGGCGATCTTTTAATGGTACAAATTTTCGTCAATGATATTATATTTGGTTCAACTAACCTTGCTTTATGTCGAAGGTTCTCTAATCTCATGCAAAGTAAATTAGAAATGAGTATGATGGGACAAATTAGCTATTTTCTAGGATTGCATGTTAAACAATTGCCTACAGGCATATTCATCAACCAAGAAAAGTACAGCAAGGAGCTGCTCTATAAATTTAGGATGAACAACTCCAAATCCTCGTCCACTCCCATGAGCACTTCCATGCAAATTAGTGCTGATGAAGTTGGAAAGCCGATTGATCAATCACTCTACAGGAAGCTAATAGGCTCACACTTGTACCTAACAGCTAGCAGGTCCGATATCCAGTTTGCTGTAAGAGTGTGTGCTCGGTATCAGGTAGCACCTAAGGAGTCACACTTCACCACAGACAAATGAATCTAAGTCTAGGATTGTGGTATCCTAAGGAAGGAGGATTCGGTTTGGTAGGCTACTGTAACTCGGATCTCGGAGGCTTTAAGTTGGATAGGAAGAATACAAGCAGCAGTTTTCACTTCCTTGGACCTAGACTTATGTCATGGTTCAGTAAGAAGCAATTGGCCAACTCGCTTTCTACACTTGAGTCGGAGTATTATGCCGTTGGAATTTGATGTATGCAGATTCTCTGGATGCAACAACAGTAACAAGATTATGAAATCAGCGCCAGAGAAACTCGAATCATGTGCGATAGCATGAGTGTAATTACAATCACACACAACCTTGTATTGCACTCGCGAACTAAGCATATTGATATGAAGCATCATTTCATCAGGAATCATGTTGAAAATAAAGATGTTCGGATCGAGAAGATTCATACAGACATACAGTTAACCGACATCTTTACAAAACCTCTCAACACAACCAGATCCTGAGGAATTGGGAATGTTATAGCCAGATTCTGAGTATCCACTTTAATTAACTATACACCCAGAACAAGTCAGATCTTATTGTAGGAAGAAGAAGGCATATAACCTTCCAACAGATGATGTGTGCATTAATTAAGGGGGAATACAGTATGACCAATGAATATAGTATTAATCCAATATTGCTGTAAGAATTGAATCCTGTATGCACCTTTTAAGAGGAACGCTGTATTTTTGCGGATACAATATATATTGTTGGGATTCGGTGCCTAAAATGAAGGCCCAGCGGTAAAACAAAAATTAATTCGATCCGAATCCCTACGAGGATCGATCGAGCTACGTATAAACGAATATATAAACGAAACACAAGAGTTACAAGAAAACATACCCTTGTAGTCCGTTGATTAAATGGTATCCTTCTCTTGAGCTATTCCCCAAGCTTTAGGCGATCTCCCTGCAATTCAATCCGCTCCAAGCTCTTGAATGATCCAACGCCGAAAGCACCGCGTCTCTACTTGCCACGCGCTGGAGAAACGACCAGAACGACGATCACCTTTCTATCCTTCGAGGATACGGCTAGAGCTAAGTGATGAAGCTTCCAATATGAAATTATAACACTCTAAGTGTATAATTCACTTTCTCTCTTTGATTTCTTGATTTTTCTCCAAGAACACTTAAAGAAGATGATGAAGACTTTGAGAAAAGTTCTCTCTCTCTCTCACTCTCTTTCACGTATGAATGCAAAATGGTGAGAAAAAGATAAAGTCTTCTCTCCTAATTATATTCCAAATCCACCTAATAACAACTCTTTTCCCATTATATTAATAGATACTATATCTATTAAGTCTTTGTCTTCCATTTAAAAATGGAGACAAAGACCAAAGGAAGGTGGGTGGAAATGGGGCGGCCTTCATGAAGAAAACGGACGAGCTCGGTTCGTTTTGGACTCCCGTGAGTCCAAACAGATAAACTCTGATTCCGTTCTGATGTATTTATATCAATTAATTAATCTAATTAATTAATCATATCAAATACATTATGACATAATTAATTTCTCCAAGAAATAATTATATCCATGAATTAAATTAATCACTCAGTGATTTATTTAATTCATTAGGCCGTAAATTAATTTATCCAATAAGTCAATTTAAATATACAATGTCCCAAATTTAGATATCCAATATCTAATATTCATAATGAGAGAATTAGCTCGATTCATTCCGTCGTTAATCCTATTGCACGACTCGGTAGGTCCGTCTCAATCAGCAATGGGAGGAACCAAAGAGTAGTAGCACCACCTAGTCAGCCTGGCGGCCTACACCGTACCCCAACTGAGAACGAGTGATTGGGATCATTCAAGAACCATTATGTCGTGAATACCAGTAAACGTATAAACCCTTCTTTCACATGTCCCGATCAAGTTATAGGGTCACAGTCAGTCAAACCCTATATGTACTTGACGCTATGCATACGTTAATGCAAATCGAGATCATCGAGCTGTCGTGTATCTAATACAACTAGCTCCAATGCTTTGGCCAAAGACTTATGATCTCATCTGTCAATAACCGCATAGGACATATAACCCGCTCACTAACGGGAGAAAGAATTCTATCTTGGTATTCAATAGGACCTGCTACTTGCCCGTCAAGATACACATCGAGGTTGACCCCCGCCTTCCGGTTTATAGGGTCGAACTACTCTAATGAAAATTTTGACGTCACAAGCACATCCCTACTAAATCCTCAAGTCGAAGGTTCACGAATACCTATCACAACCTTTCGATTCCGTCATTGACTGTCCCGGAGTGAAATCCGTGTGACGAATCGAGGGTGAGTCGGTTCGAGTATACTAATCCAATTAGCATACCTATAACGTGTGCTCCCACTAACCATTAGCGTTCGACAGGCACTCTCCATGTCAAAGAACACGTCATACAAGTCTTCACATAAACTTAACGCCCAGTCAAGTTTCATCGACTTGCGAACGATTAAGTATTTGAGCTATAAACCTTTCTAGTGCCGACCCCCTTATACAATAAGGAGTGGAACATTTTGCTCTCAAATATACGGACTAGTTTCTATATATATTTACGAGTTAGGAATGCCAGTAACTACCAGTAAATAAAGAAACTTCCA
Source organism: Orobanche coerulescens (assembly GCA_033398695.1). NCBI lineage: Eukaryota > Viridiplantae > Streptophyta > Magnoliopsida > Lamiales > Orobanchaceae > Orobanche > Orobanche coerulescens. The sequence goes on from CM065810.1 coordinate 45,557,069, forward strand.
TTGCCTTATATTAATGATTTACATAATTACAAGTACAATGCCCTCACTCAACATCCTTTGAGTGGCATTCGAGGGCATACTCCCAACAATCTCCCACTTGCACTCAATGCCACACACTATGGTATTTAATACCCATGTTCTCCAGATTATGCTCCAAGCTAATCTGAGAATGTGGCTTGGTCAGTGGATCAGCGACGTAGTTGGCTGACTCTACTCTATGCAGCACAATTTATCTCTTTGCGAACAAATACTCTTACGAGATGATACTCTCTCAATATGTTTGGTATTGTTGTGAAACCTCGGCTCCTAGGCTTGTGCTACCGCTTTGGCAGCACAGCACAAGGTGTCACGAGAAGTTTACCTAGTAACTTCTTAACCCTTTCTTTGGAGGCCTCCGGGGCCGCTTTATACTCAAATTCTAACCGGTGGAATCGCTAGTCATACTGCATTTCTGGCACTATGCCAAGATACCGCTCTTCCATTAAGAGTAAATGTATCCGTAAGTAGACATATAATCGTCTTTTCCGTCTCTGAAGTCTAAAACAGTGAATCCCACCACATTCTGTTCTCCACCACCATATATAAGAATCAGATCTCTTAGTACTTCTAAAGTACTTGAGAACATTCTTTACGGCGGTCTAATGTTCCCTGACTGGGTTAGCCCGAAACCTACTTACCACGCTTCCAGCATGCGCAATGTCAGGTCTTGTACACAATAAATTATATGTAAGGCTACCCACTACCGAAGCATATGGTATATAACTCATTTCCTTTCATTGTTCCTCACTATGAGGACACATCTTCAAGGTGAGTTTTATTCCATGTCGTATCGGAAGGAACCCTCTTTAAGATCTAATATATATAGAGGGCTTGGGAAAAACTTATCATTCTCTTCGATCTATCCCAGTAGAGTCGAATCCCAAGAATATAGGTTTCTTCTCCCAAGTCTTTTATGTAGAAATTACTCGAAAGCCAAGCTTTCACAGAACTGAGCATTCCCACATCATTTCCTATTAATAGAATCTCATCTACATATAGTACTAAGAATGCGATCTTGCTCCCACTAACCCTCTTGTATACACAAGGTTCCTCTTCAGTTTGCACGAAGTCAAACTCTTTGACCGTCTCGTCAAAACAAAGGTCCCAACTACATGAAGACTGCTACAGTCCATTTCATGGAGTCTACATCCACCATTGCTAGGTCATTAGTCATGGGCCGGTCTCTTGTTTATCACCTGGAACCTCATGGAAACCCAGTTCCACCAAGTGCATAAAACTATGCCTCTCAGGTAAATGAGACACCCTACTAGACCAATGAGGTGGTTGTACTTGTGTTTCAGAAGGTTCGGTTCCATTTTCTTACACATGTGTCTCCTGAGGAGTTTCATTGTATTCTCTCAAAGAAATATTTCTACCTGCTCCGCCTTCCTGAATGAATCTCTTCTTCCAGGAAGTGTGCTTGTAAAGAAACAACGATCTTTCAATCTTCGAACATGTAGAATAGATATCCCATCGTCCCAGACGGGAATCCAATAAAACGTCCCCTCACAGACCTCGCTTCCATTTTGTCCACCTTAGTCTTCTTGACATAGGCGGGACATCCTCAATTCCTAATGTGGTTAAGAGTTTGGTTTCCTGCCCTTCCACATCTCATGTGGAGTTTTAGGAATGGATCGGAATGACATTTGTTCAAGATATATGCAGCAGTCAGGAGTGTATACCCCATAGGTAAATCGGTAAGTCAGTATATCCTAGCATGGAATGGACCATGTTCAACAAGGCCCGGTTCCTTCTTTCTGACACACCATTTAACTGAGGAGTACCTGGAGGTGTTAGTTGTGAAACTATTCTTTGTTCCTTAAGGAACTCGTCAAACTCCGTACTCATATACTCGCCACCTCGGTCCGACCGAAGTGCTTTGATATGATTACCAGTTTATTTCTCGACTAGGGCCTTGAATTCCTGGAATTTCTCAAAGGCCTCGGATTTATGTTTCATTAAGTATACATAACCATACCTAGTATGATCATTTGTAAATGTAATGAAATATTGATATCCATCACGTGCTGCTTCCAAAGCACCACATACGTCGGTATGGATTAATCCCAGTTTATCAGCGGCTCTTTCAAAAGTCCCTGTGAAGGGGGACTTAGTCATTTTGCCTTTAAGGCAAGATTCACAAGTAGGAAAGGGATCCGATCCCAATGGACCCATAAGTCCATCCTTTTCCATCTTGTAAACCTTGGTCTGACCAACATGACCAAGTCTAAGATGCCATTTCAAAACTTGATTGGTTTCATCCCTACCACGTTTTTTAGTCATAGTATTCACAACTACTTTGTTGCTGAGATTTAGATGATACAATCCATTTAACAATGTAGCAGTACCCACTAGTTTATTTCTAAAATAAATTTTGCAGGACCATCACCAATGAAAAATGAAAAGCCTTTTCGGTCCATGACCAGAATGGATACAATGTTTTTGTGCCCCTTGGGCAAAACAAGTACATCTTCTAAAGTCAAAACAAAGCCCGATTCTAAACCCAAAAGAAGTGATCCTATGTCGGTCGCCTCGATACTATGCCCGCTTCCGACTGTGATCATAACTTCTCCAGCTCCAAGCTTCCTACTTTGTTCCAGATCCTGATTCACGGTACAAATATGAGAACTAGCACCGTAATCCAGATCCAGAAGTAGAAAATACAAGAGCGCAACAATTTGTTTCCAAAACTAAAAGTTCTCAGACCAAGTGCCATGAAGAATCGGACAGTCTCTAGCCCAGTGGCCCAGCTCACCGCACTTGAGACAAGCATCCTTCTTCTTCTTGTTCTTCGGAACCATCGGGGCCTTGCCCTTTCCCTTAAGGTCCTTTGCTTGTGGTCCAGTCTGCTTCTTGGTCTTTTTCTTCTTATTCTAAGACCTTCGAGGTCCACAAGAAATCACAAGGGCAGACTCCTTCATCCGCGGAGTCTTCATCTGAGACTGAGCGGTCACCAGTTTGTTCATTAGCCTAGCTAAGTTACATGCAATTTCATTGTAGTTGAAGTTCATAACAAACTGTGAGAAGGAATCGTGAGAGATCAAGGATCGTGCCTGGTTGAGAGAAGTATCCATTTTAAAATCAAGAGCCTCCAATCTCTCGATCATGGATATCATTTTGAGGACGTGTTCCCCAACCTTCTCACCTTCCTTCATTCTTGCACCGAACAGTTTCTTGGATATCTCATATCTAGCAGTTCTGCTGTGCTCACCATAAAGCTCGGTTAAGTGATATAGAATCTGCCTAGCAGAAGTCATTTTCTCATGAGCTCTTTGAAGATCATTAGACATAGAAGCCATCATGTAAGCACGTACTTTTACGTCATCTTTAACCCACTTTTTGTGGTTTTCAATCTCTGCCTGATTGGCTCTGGTCCGCACAGGAGGCGTCGGAATGTCCGTCTCTAAGACGTATCCCAGTGCCCTATACTGAGGACTATCATCAGGTTGCGGAGCCAATCCACAAAGTTAGTTCCGATTAAGGTGTTCTTTTCGATTAGAATTGCGAGTGGATTCATTGTCATATTGAGAGTTATGTCTGCATTAAGTATAACAGATTAATTAGTGACTCGTTTAATTATGTTCTGAGTATAGAATTAAGGTATTTTCTATTCTTGTTACCCAGCTCCCACTATTTTTATCGAAACAACACACTCCCATGTGAAATCCGAAAGTATCGTCGTGTTGTTGCCCAAAATATTTATCCGAAGATTAAATACTACTGGAATGGACGGACAACAAACAACAATTTGCGGGAGCACTTCCCAGAGAATATGAATAAACACAAGATTTGCCGGGTTTGTTAGGCCCGGGCTTAAATGCTCTCGCGAGATGTTATTAATACAAATATTCGTGGATACAAGTATTAATGTGAGAAATCTAAATACAATGAGTGTAAAAAGACTCTGTTAATCCAGCTCTTGAGCGAAGCTCGGTGTTCTTCGTCCCTGCCGATCGTCTGCTGAGTGAGAGAGGCCGAGAGAAGAAAGAACCGAATGATAGTTGTTGCCAAGAGTAGGAGATAGCCAAAGTGCTGTATTGCTTGTTGAGAGAGTAAAATCTGATGGGAATCCGAGAGTAAGAATTTCGGTCCTTTGACAAGTGCAGGCTGCCTTGTATTTATAGGGGCTGAGGTGCCCTGTTTTCTAGCGGGCGACCGCCTTCCGGCCATTATAATAATGGGGCGATCGTCTGCCGGCCAATATAATAATGGGGTGATCGTCCTTAAGTCACACGGGTTGTCGTCCTAAAGTCCAAGGCAGTTGCTAGCAGCCAGCTGTGCGGTCCAATGAGGAGCCAACACGCGTCCAGAGTCACTGTCACATGCGGTCCTACTGACACCTTTCGGCGGGCCTGTCGGCTGGTGGACGGATGCTGACAGGCTGTGGTCAACGATCCGTGATATGCGGATCTTATCTCGGCTCTGCACGTGAGGTCTGTCCTGAGGCTCGGCCTTTGACTGGATGGCCATCGGCTTCGAGCGGCATGAGGCGGTCGGCTCTAGCTGGCCACCAGAGGGTCGGCATCGGCCAGTCGCTGAGGGTCGGCATCGGCCGGTCACCAAGGGTCGGTCGCCAGGCGCCGAGAGATGATCGTCCGCTAGTCGGTCTCCAGGATGTCGATCGCTCGGTACCGAGACTTGTCCTGAGACCTTCGGTTGGCCGATTTATCTTGACTGCTGGGCTAAGGCTAGGCCGCCTGGTCGCTGGTCGGCGATCACGCCGCTTCGGGCAGTGGCTAGGTCGCCCGACCTCCGAGGCGATCGCCGGTCGGAGAGTATAATTCTCGACACAACAATTGCCCCCCAGCTTGCTCCGATGTTGAAGACATGGGGCGAGGTGGTTCTTGCTGGCGATCGTGTAAGATGAGGATGGGCGATCCGCTGAGCTGACTTTGGATTCGGACTTGGGCTATCTGGTCGATTGGATAGCTATCTTTCGGTCTTGTACCTGCAAAAAACAACATTGGCCGATCCCCCTGAGAAACTTGATGGTTTCGTTTGTTTGAGGAATCGTGCACAGTCGCGGAGTTCGATTGACCGACTCCATGACCGTGTCTTGATGCGCGAAGACATTGAGTGTCTCGTGACTCATTTTATTGTGAGGGTCCTCTATTAGGCTGCGCCTCCCCTCGTATTTAAACGAAGGGCGTGCGGTCTCGGTCTAGAGGAGTCCTTGCGCGGGGCAGCGTCGGATGATTCAACTCCACGCCCGCGGCTTGTTAGCTCTGCTTCCACCTCGGCCCGCCATGGAGATGGCGAACCTCGACGGTGTACGTTGAGACGGGGGTTGTGGCACGTCGCATTGTCCGGGTTCACCATGTTAGATGATGATCCTTTGAGGGCGGGCGATTGTGTCCACTGATTAATTTTGGAGGGCCCTCAGACTACGCCAGCCTCGTATTTAAACGAAGGGCGGGCGATCTTGGCCCAAAGGGACCTCAGATGGCCGGGCAATGGTTCCATCGACTACCAGGACCATGGCTTTATGATTTGTGGTGGAGGCGATCTCGTGACTTAGTCCATCATGTTGGATGGTGAACTGTAGATGGCGAACGAGTCCTCCGGGTTCGGTGATGTAGCTTGATGAATGGCGATCGGGCTGGAAAACTGGTGATCGTCGCTCGGCTGCCGATCGCTTTATTCATAAGTTGATACTGGCGATCGGGCGGGAGATCGTCGTTCGGGCGTCGATCGCGCTGTTCAGAGGTTGAGAAGAATCCTTTGCCTGGCCAGGAAGTCTGCGGCCTTAGCTCGGAAGATCGCGTAGGTCGCGGGTTGGTCCTTCGTGAGATGCCTGAACATAGGCGAAAGACCATGGAATCCTCCTAGGACCGAGTAGAGGGCGATCTCATCGCTTACGGGCTCGCCGTTGAGGATGATCTCGTCTACTCAGTCGATGTAGTCCGAGTCGGACTCTTCTTCTCCCTGCCTGATTTGCATCATGCGAAGGGGACCTTCCGGCCGGGCGACCCTGGTGGCGAAGTATGCTGTGAAGACGTTCGCCAGCTGGTTAAAGGAGCTAATGGACCGAGGTGGCAAGGAGGTGTACCACCTGTAGTCGAGGTCGTCCAGCGTTATAGGGAACATTCGGCACCTGGTCGCGTCTGATGCCCCACACCCGGTCATGTAGATGTTGAACTTGCTCAGGTGCATTTCAGGGTCTGATCTCCCCTCGTACAAAGGTGTTTGTGGAGGAGCGATCTTGTGATGCACGGGGGCAAGCTCGATGTCGACCGCGAGCGGCTCGCTCGGCTCGGCGATCGTCTTCTTGGCGCCTTCCCCGGATTCCAGGAGCGCCTTCATGTCGTCGAGCTGACGTTGCATCGCGGCCATCGCCGTGGCTTGGTCGCTTGCTGATCGGCTTTGGGAGCGGGAGCCGAGGCGATCGTGTACCAATCTCCGGACTCCGCTGCTGCCGACCTCGGCTATTTGGCGAGGGGGAGCCAGACGGCTGGGCTGCCTTCTGGGAGTCGGGTAGGCCAAGCTCCTGGTGACGGACTCAAACTCCGTCGTCTCGTAGCTGGGGCCGGACTGCCCCGGTCGCCAAGACGGGTCACTGCCCAGGCGATCGAAGACAGAGGTGCCCCGGCTGGCGAGTGCCTCTCTTTGCGGATGAGAGCCTCCTGGCGATCGCTCGGCCAGTAAACGCCTTGAGCTTCCGCTTGGACTTCCGGCGGATGGCCGAGGGGTTGATAGCGGGAGGCGCGTCGAGAGCACTTCGTCGCTCCTGTAGGACAGCCATGGACTCGTCGATCTGTTCCTTGGTTCGGAGCTGATCGAGCGAGAGGCTTGGGTCGGACCTCAGGGGCGGGATCGAGCGTCTCTGACCGCGGCGGCTACCTTCCGCCATCGGCGGTGGCTCGGACTGAGACGGAACGAAGCATCTGGCGGGCTGGCCAGCGGCTTTCTTCGACGCGAAGGCGGAAGACATGATTTCTGAAAGAATTCTTTGCAGCGCAGTGAGTGTCACTTCAAGTATATGCCCCGAGAACAGTGAGTGTTCTTCGAGACGGTAGGAATAAAAATTTGAGGGTTAGATCCCCTTCATCTAGCGCCAATTATTGTTGCCCAAAATATTTATCCGAAGATTAAATACTGCTGGAATGGACGGACAACAAACAACAATTTGCGGGAGCACTTCCGAGAGAATATGAATAAACACAAGATTTGCCGGGTTTGTTAGGCCCGGGCTTCAATGCTCTCGCGAGATGTTAGTAATACAAATATTCATGGATACAAGTATTAATGTGAGAAATCTAAATACAATGAGTGTAAAAAGACTCTGTTAATCCAGCTCTTGAGCGAAGCTCGGTGTTCTTCGTCCCTATCTGTAATATCCGACTGTAACTTTTCATTTTTACCTGTCGTTGTATTATTCGGATAATCTGATTATCAGAAATCGTTGCATTTAGTATTATGTTGAGGTATTATAGATTTGAATATCATATCATTGTTAGTTCATTTCAAATATGATGATTCGATGTTAATTAGAGAGTTGTATTTTCGGAATTTTTTCTATTGATGTAGCGCACGTTACACAGTAAGATTAGCGTACGCTAATCCTGCGTATTAGCGTGCGTAAGGTTTTCCTCGGTTGCGTACGCTAAGAAGGAATCTGACAGCAGTTGACTTCAACACGTGAGCCTTTTAACCGGTAGCATGCATGCGATCTATGTCTGAGCTGTCATGTCGGCGAGAATCTACTTTTACTAGCGTGCGCTAACCCATTCTTCATTAGCGTGCGCTAACGGCCTGCAATAATTCAAGACAGTAGCCACTGAAAGCCGTTTACGTACGTAATATCGTTCGGATAGCGTACGTAAGGGCCTTAGCGTACGCTAAACTGTCCTGATAGCGTGCGCTAAGTCTCGCATACTATTTATAGGACCAGCCTGTTTTTCATTTCTCCACGAACCAAACCGAATTTCTCTCTTCGCATATCATCCCTCTGCACTCTAAAAACGTTATAAACCTTCACCAACTTATTTCTAAGCCTTGAATCTCGGAGTGGAGCTCATTTTCTTGGAGCCTTGGAGTTGTTTTTAAGCTTGGGATATATTCTCTCATATCATTTAAGTTATTCTTCATTTCTGGAGGTTGCTCGTTCGATTGAGTGTTTAACTGAGGATACCGTCCGTTTGGTCATTTGGAGAAGGACTATCTTTCACTTACGGATTTGAGGCAAGTTATCTTGCTTGGTTATAATGATGATTAGATTCTTCTGATGGTTATATTTTTCATATGTATGAATTGTTCATGAAATGTTGGTCGTGATTTGACACTGTCCTTGACGTTATTCCGTTTTCTTCATGGGGTTGCATTCCCAAGTATGTCGTTTTGAATCATTGATCTCGTTGGCCTTATTTTCACTTCGGTGAGTTTTTCTTGATCCTTAATCAGATATGTGATTTGTTGAATTCGTTGTCATGTTGTATCGTGACATATCCTAATCATATCTGCGTTAGATGTTATTGTGTAGGATTTTTAGCCGTGCACATATAGTCATCGGCGGATATTATTCCGCTTGACGTGCACACGGGACGTAGTTTCGTGAGGCTAATTAGGTACATTGTCCTACGTATATTCTCGGATTCCATATACGGGCGGACATATGCACGGACACATTTCCGGACGGCGCATCGTGATGTCCATCTTTGAGCCATACCGTAAATCGTCCATAGTATTGGATGCTTGTGACTGTTCGTTTCATACGCCCGAGGGGTATGATCGATAGTCGGAATGATTTCTTTGAAATCTATATATGTGAATTGTATATGTCAGTATTGATTATCATGTATATCCGACCTGTGTTGGGCGAAATACTTGTATTGTATTTTAGGTCGAGGCAAGGGCAAGGCACGGGAAGAGCATGTCGACGGCGAAGGATTCGGAGGATACTAGTTCGGGGGCCCCTCATCTTTGTTGTCCGGTTATGTTAAACCGTGTTGTATTATTTCCTGTTCCGATTAAATTACTTTTGGTTGTATTTGACATTTAAAGTATTTTCCATCTCCATATGGTTTATACTTTTTCTTTTCGGATCCTGTGTGTTGTAAGGCCGTTGGCCACATTTTAATAAACTCCTAATCGGAGAAATGACTTTTCATTGTGATTCGGTATCACAAATAATATTTATTTAACCTGTTTTGGATATCGCCTGGTGTGTCCCAGTGTGGGATTCACGGCACTGTAATAACCGCCATTTGGGGTGTTACAGAAGATGGTATCAGAGCGTCGTTTTCTTTCATGAGTCATTGAGAAATGAACTAGTATCAAGAAACCTTCGTGTCACGTGTGACCTGTGCAAGCGCCTGACCCTGCGAGCCAAATGCGGTATGTACTTTATAAGCCATGGTTTAATTACTGGCATGATATTGATATCGTATAGGATCTCTTTGTTGATCATGTTATTTCAAGGAATTGTGACAGATTTATCGATTGATAATCCGAGGTAAATGTGAATTTATTGTATAATTGAAATTATTCGACTTGACACCGATATGATACTCGGTGCGACATTTGTGGTGTCGATAACCATTTTCCTTTAATATGTGATTCCTTATTACTATTAATTCAGCGTGAATTTTGGTATCTTGAATCGTACTTATAGTTACCATTATGATTGACTCTTTCAAGATGGAAAGAAACCTGCGAGGTCGTGGCAGAGGGGGACGAGGCCGCGGAAGGGGCCGAATCCCAATACCTCGAGCCAACAGACGCGCGAATGCGGATCGGAGTTCCGCAGACAGTGGTTCACCTTCTAGGGAACAATCGCACCACAAAGGCGCGGATGCACGTGTCGATCCTTACGTCGTAATGCAGGCATGATGACACGAATGACCCAGATGGGTCAACTAATGGAAGCTATGCAGAGGGCCGCCACGGCCGGCGGCAAGGGGCTCATCCTCCTCCTGTGATTGGCGGACCCGTGAGTCGGATTATCGGCGACATCTCTCGCCGGCGACCACCGACTTTTGAAGGCTCCTCGAGCCTGCCGACATTGCGCATTGGATCGAGCATTTTGAGAAACTTTTCCAGATGGTGGATCGCCTTAAGAGAATCGCGTCTCGGTATCCGCGTATTATCTTAGCAAAGGCGCTCATACTGTGGCTTTCAAGAAGGCCGGTGATGGTGTTTACACTTGGGAGGAATTTAAAACCTCATGCTAGCTGTTACTATCCGGGGCCACTCCGTGAGGCCAAACTGTCGGAACTTTTGAACCCCGACCCGTTCAAGACGATGATGTATTATCTGTTTGAGAAATTCCAGCACTCCTTCCTTTTGCCACGACAATTATTCGAACAGAGGCCGACAAGATCAAATACTTTCTCAAGAGGCTTAAACCCGAATGAGAATGCACTGTTGAATCACCACTGTACTACCTTACCGAGTTCATCGAAAAGGCTCGAATACGAACTCACCGCGAAAGAGATTTCCAAGAAACAACCACACCCAACAACAAAAGGTCCAAGAACCGTAATCGACCGAGAGTTACCGGGGACATTCAGAAGCCCTATCATTGCCAAACCCTCTCGATCGTTCACCCATGGCGTCAAAGCCACTGGATCGCACTCTCGAGCGGTCCCCTCATCTGTTGTGTGCTATAATCGTGGGGGCCAGGGGCATATCAATTTCAATTGCCCAAAGCCTGCCATCACATGCCATACTTGTGGGAAGAATGGTCACCGTGCTCGTTTTTGCAGAATGGGCCGGACATGATCCCGTGGCATCTCATACTCCTATTCAATCCTCTGTCCCGTAACGGACGCCTCCGTCCGCTTCTATCAGACCACCGGCGAATAAGGGAATGGGCCGTGGGAATCAAAGTGGTACACTGGTGCCGTGATCGCGAAACCCAGGATTTACGAGATGAAGAAAGCAGATGATCCCGAGGCCGGCATGATTTCGGTATACTCGAGATCCACTCCCACTGTGTGTGTTCTTTTTGATACCGGTGCTTCACACTCCTTTATATCTTCTTCTTGTTTAAGTCGTTTACCTCTAGACCATGTTATCAATTGTGAGCCCTACGTAATCGGGTCTACCCGATGGTAGAAGAATTATTGGAAATCGTGAAGTCCAGATTGTCCGATTCGTTTGAACGACCGTGAGTGGTTGTCAACCGATTGTAGTCGATCTACCTAAGGATGATATAATCTTGGGTATCGATTGGATGGATCGTCACGATGCAATACTCGGTGTCATAGCGGATGGTTACCGCTACTTGATGATGGATTCGAGTGTATTTTTCGAGGTGATAATCCCACTGCTCGGGAGAGTCATCGGGCTATGAAAGCAATAAACCGCTTAATCAAGGGTGTATTGGTTATTGGTGCTACATGACCAAATCGACGATCGATCACTTGAATTGGCCGACATTCCGTAGTCCGAGATTACCCCGATGTATTTCCGCACGAGTTGCCGTGCTTACCTCCTCATCGTGACGTGGAATTTATTATTGAGTTAGAACCAGTGCGCCCCGCTCTCAAAAGCACCGCATCGTATGGCTCCGACCGAGATGCAAGAATTGAAGAACCATTGAGGAGGTCGACAAAGGCTATATTCGACCTAGTCGTCCTTGGGGAGCACCGGTGTTATTTGTGCGGAAGAAAGATGGATCCCTACGCTTATGTATTGATTACCGTGAGTCAGCAGGGTAACCATCAAGAACAAGTATCCCTTGCCTCGTATTGACGATTTATTGGACCAACTTCGGGAGCTGCCGTGTTTTCTAAGATCGACTTAAGATCTGGTTATCATCGATTGAGGATTCGAGAGTCGACATTTCAAAGACAAAGATTCCGTACTCGCTATGGGCATTACGAGTTCGTGGTGATGCCATTTGGACCGACTAATGCACCGGCAGATTCATGGAGTTGATGAATCGAGTTTTTATTAACTATCTAGATCGCTTTGTAGTCGTTTTCATTGACGACATTCTGATTTACTCGCGACCACGAGGAACACGAGAATCACCTCCACCAAGTTCTCGATACTTTGAGGCGAGAACAACTTTATGGGAAATTTTCTAAGTGTGAGTTACGGATGCCCGAGGTTGTCTTTCTCGGGCATGTGATATCACCAAGGGGTGAGAGTGGACCCACAAAAGACGGAAGCCATTCGAGATTGGCTACCACCGAAGAACGTGAAGGAAGTTCGTAGTTTCCTCGCCTAGCAGTTACTACCGACGATTCGTGGAGGGATTCTCTAAAATTTCGCAACCGATGACTAACTTACGGAAGGACAAGAAGTATTTGTGGTCAAGCATGTCGAAGAGTTTTGAAGAGCTCAAGAGTCGATTGATTTCGCACTGTTTTGGTCTTACCAAAGGGAACGGAAGGATTTGTGGTGTATAGTGACGCGTCGAGACAGTGGTCAGGATGTGTACTAATGCAGGAAGGGAAAGTAATCGCCTATGCATCGAGACAATTGCGACCCTATGAAGTTAACTATCCGACCCACGACTTGGAGTTAGCAGCCGTGGTGTTTGCTTTGAAAATCTGGCGTCACTATCTTTATGGAGTTACCTGCCAGATCTTTACGGACCACAAGAGCCTAAAGTACATTTTTACTCAGAAGGAGTTGAACATGAGGCACAGAAGGTGGCTAGAATTAATCAAGGACTATGATATCGAAATCTTTTATCATCCGGGTAAAGCAAAATTGGTTGCCTACGCATTGAGCCGTAAGACAGTACAGGAGCAGATGCTGAGTCGTTTAACAGCACAGAGGGAATTGCAGTTGGACCTTATGAGGCCAGAAATTGAAGTTTGGTTACAGCGTGTTCAGGGACAACTTTGCACCCTTGATATTTCTTCGTCTCTTGATGATATGATCAAATCGAAGCAAATTACGGACCCATTCTTATCTAGGATTCGGGATGAGGTAACCCGGGAAGCCCACAGATTCGTGATCCACGAGGATGGATTGATACGTTTTAGAAATCGAGTTTGTGTACCGACGAAGAATTGAAGAACTCTATCATGAGAGAAGCCCATGCTACCCCGTACTCTATTCACCCGGCTCTAGCAAGATGTATAAGGATTTGAAGCGAATTATTGGTGGGGGAATATGAAGCGTGAGATTGCCGAATTCGTTTGAGGTGTTTGACTCATCAAGAGTTAAGATTGAGCACCAACCGCAGAATGTCAAACCGCTCCCGATTCCCGAATGGAAATGGGAAGACATATCTATGGACTTTATCACTAGCTTGCCGACGAGTCGCCGAGGAATGAATACGATTTGGGTGATTGTGGACCGTCGACCAAATCACTCACTTCTTGGAAATTAAGGACACATGGGGCCCCGAGAGATTGGCCCACTGTTTATTAAGGAAATTGTGAGACTACACGGTACCCCAAGAGCATTGTATCGCACCGTGACGGGCGATTTGTGTCACATTTCGGAAGGCGGTTCATCGTGCGATGGGTACGCAGTTGAATTTCAAGACGGCTTTCCATCCACATCGATGGTCACGGAGAGAACCATACAGACTCTAGAAGATATGTTGAGAGCATGTGTTCTTGATTGGAAGGACGATTGGGAAGCCCACCGCCTTTGGTGGAATTCACTTATAATAATAGTTGGCACGCTTCGATTCGATGGCACCGTATGAGGCATTATATGGCCGCCGTAGGTCCCCTTTGTGTTGGGACGAATCGCCGGAATCTGCAGGCGGAACCCGATATGTTGTTAGCCGCCCGTGAGAAGATCACTTTGATTAGAGTCGGTTGTTAACGGCTCAAAGTAGACAAGTCTTATGCGACCATCGTCGAAGACCGCTTGAGTTCGAGGTTGGTGATCATGTGTTAATGAAGGTGTCTCCTACTCGAGGTGTTTTTCGTTTCGGGAAAAGGGGCAAGCCGAGACCAAGGTATATTGGGCCGTTTGAGGTTACGGAGCGTGTAGGTGATCTCGCCTATCGACTAGCCTTGCCACCGACCTTGAGTAAGATTCACAACGTGTTTCATGTCTCTCACCGAGGAAATATGTTGCTGATCCAAGCCACGTACTTCAATTCGAAGACATAGATTTAGCAGAGGATCATTCGTACGAGGAGCGTCCTGTACAGATACTCGAGAGGAGAATCAAGCAATTGCGGAACAAGACGATTCCCCTACTGAAAGTTCAGTGGTCAAGACACGGAGTCGAGGAGGCTACGTGGGAGACCGAGGATAGTATGCGAGCAAGATACCCCGAGTTATTTACCCCTTAAGTTTCGGGGACGAAACTCTTTTTAAGGGGGGGAGTATGTAATATCCGACTGTAACTTTTCATTTTTACCTGTCGTTGTATTATTCGGATAATATGATTATCAGAAATCGTTGCATTTAGTATTATGTTGAGGTATTATAGATTTGAATATCATATCATTGTTAGTTCATTTCAAATATGATGATTCGATGTTAATTAGAGAGTTGTATTTTCGGAATTTTTTTCTATTGATGTAGCGCACGTTACACAGTAAGATTAGCGTACGCTAATCCTGTATTAGCGTGCGTAAGGTTTTCCTCGGTTGCGTACGCTAAGAAGGAATCGGCAGCGATTGACTTCAACACGTGAGCCTTTTAACCGGTAGCATGCATGCGATCTATGTCCGAGCTGTCATGTCGGCGAGAATCTAATTTTACTAGAGTGCGCTAACCCATTCTTCATTAGCGTGCGCTAATGGCCTGCAATAATTCAAGACGGAGCCATCAAAGCCGTTTACGACGTAATATCGTCGGATAGCGTACGTAAGGGCCTTAGCGTACGCTAAATCGTCCGATAGCGTGCGCTAAGTCTCGCATGATCTATTTATAGGACCACTGCTTTTTCATTTCTCCACGAACCAAACCGAATTTCTCTCTTCGCATATCATCCCTCTGCACTCTAAAAACGTTATAAACCTTCACCAACTTATTTCTAAGCCTTGAATCTCGGAGTGGAGCTCATTTTCTTGGAGCCTTGGAGTTGTTTTTAAGCTTGGGATATATTCTCTCATATCATTGAAGTTATTCTTCATTTCTGGAGGTTGCTCGTTCGATTGAGTGTTTAACTGAGGATACCGTCCGTTTGGTCATTTGGAGAAGGACTATCTTTCACTTACGGATTTGAGGCAAGTTATCTTGCTTGGTTATAATGATGATTAGATTCTTCTGATGGTTATATTTTTCATATGTATGAATTGTTCATGAAATGTTGGTCGTGATTTGACACTGTCCTTGACGTTATTCCGTTTTCTTCATGGGGTTGCATTCCCAAGTATGTCGTTTTGAATCATTGATCTCGTTGGCCTTATTTTCACTTCGGTGAGTTTTTCTTGATCCTTAATCGGATATGTGATTTGTTGAATTCGTTGTCATGTTGTATCGTGACATATCCGGAATCATATCTGCGTTAGATTGGTTATTGTGTAGATTTTTAGCCGTGCACATATAGTCATCGGCGGATATTATTCCGCGTTGGACTATGCACACGGGACGTAGTTTCGTGAGGCTAATTAGGTACATTGTCCTACGTATATTCTGGATTCCATATACGGGCGGACATGTGCACGGACACATTTCGGATCGGGCGTCTTGTGATGTCCATCTTTGAGCCATACCGTAAATCGTCCATAGTATTGGATGCTTGTGATCGCTCGTTTCATACGCCCGAGGGGTATGATCGATAGTCGGAATGATTTCTTTGAAATCTATATATGTGA
Organism: Orobanche coerulescens; assembly: GCA_033398695.1. Lineage (NCBI taxonomy): Eukaryota > Viridiplantae > Streptophyta > Magnoliopsida > Lamiales > Orobanchaceae > Orobanche > Orobanche coerulescens. The sequence goes on from CM065810.1 coordinate 45,572,796, forward strand.
ATTGTATATGTCGAAGAATTGATTATCATGTATATCGACCCTGTGTTGGGCGAAATACTTGTATTGTATTTTAGGTCGAGGCAAGGGCAAGGCACGGGAAGAGCATGTCGACGGCGAAGGATTCGGAGGATACTAGTTCGGGGGGCCCTCATCTTTGTTGTCCGGTTATGTTAAACCGTGTTGTATTATTTCCTGTTCCGTTTAAATTACTTTTGGTTGTATTTGACATTTAAAGTATTTTCCATCTCCATATGGTTTATACTTTTTCTTTTCGGATCCTGTGTGTTGTAAGGCCGTTGGCCACATTTTAATAAACTCCTAATCGGAGAAATGACTTTTCATTGTGATTCGGTATCACAAATAATATTTATTTAACCTGTTTTGGATATCGCCTGGTGGGTCCCAGTGTGGGATTCACGGCACTGTAATAACCGCCATTTGGGGTGTTACACTATCGATCGTCTGCTGAGTGAGAGAGGCCGAGAGAAGAAAGAACCGAATGATAGTTGTTGCCAAGAGTAGGAGATAGCCAAAGTGCTGTATTGCTTGTTCAGAGAGTAAAATATGATGGGAATCCGAGAGTAAGAATTTCGGTCCTTTGACAAGTGCAGGCTGCCTTGTATTTATAGGGGCTGAGGTGCCCTGTTTTCTAGCGGGCGACCGCCTTCCGGCCATTATAATAATGGGGCGATCGTCTGCCGGCCAATATAATAATGGGGCGATCATCCTTAAGTCACACGGGCTGTCGGCCTAAAGTCCAAGGCAGTTGCTGGCAGCCAGCTGTGCGGTCCAATGAGGAGCCAGCACGCGTCCGGAGTCACTATCACATGCGGTCCTACTGACACCTTTCGGCGGGCCTGTCGGCTGGTGGACGGATGCTGACAGGCTGTGGTCAACGATCTGTGATATGCGGATCTTGTCTCGGCTCTACACGTGAGGTCTGTCCTGAGGCTCGGCCTTTGACTGGATGGCCATCGGCTTCGAGCGGCATGAGGCGGTCGGCTCTAGCTGGCCACCAGAGGGTCGGCATCGGCCAGTCGCTGAGGGTCGGCATCGGCCGGTCACCAAGGGTCGGTCGCCAGGCGCCGAGAGATGGTCGTCCGCTAGTCGGTCGCCAGGATGTCGATCGCTCGGTACCGGGACTTTTCCTGAGACCTTCGGTTGATCAATTTATCTTGACTGCTAGGCTAAGGCTAGGCCGCCTGGTCGCTGGTCGGCAGTTCTGCCTCGGCTGCTCGGCAGTGGCTAGGTCGCCCGACCTCCGAGGCGATCGCCGGTCGGAGAGTATAATTCTCGACACAACACGTCGCACTAGTTCATAGTGGTGATCGAGTTCTTTATAAATCCTAATAGAGGGCAACCGAACAGGTTTATAGTCTATTAATTTTCATAAAGTGGTGTCCAACACCAACCCATCTAATGGATGATTCGATCTTCTTTTTCCCCTTGTTCACTCCCCTCAACCTATACGGTTTCTATGGTTTATGAACAAGTTAAGTTTATACCATCGACGCAAATCAGTTTCACAATTGAATCTTATCCGACAACCTATCAGGTTTCTAGGGATAAAATTTGCTCCAACCGAAGGCATCCAATGCGCTTCCGGTAATTTATCCGTCCTCCCCGAACGACTACCCCAATAACTCGGAAGCATAGCACATCCGGTTTGGATTTCAATTTCCCAAAAGCTCGATGGAGGGAAGGAAAATCTTGAAACCTTATAAACTTAATTATTTGTCGTGGGAGAATTTTCGCGATTAACGTTACACTTTGCACATTAATCATTTAAGCGCGTATGTGGCATTCATATAATATGAAACAACCATTCACAACCTAGTTGCTACCAACATGTGGTTCATGGACCGTTACTAGAAAACAAAAACTTCGTAATCTAATTACAAGTCTTCGTCTTGAATCTTCGTCTTCTCGAAATAGATCTTCCTCCGGTCTTCGTCATTACATATAAATTTTACATTGAAAATTGCATCCTAGATACAAATATTTCTATTAAAATAAATAGGCTCAAAAGGGCCTTTACAACCCAATCAAATAAAACGAACGATTCAAAACTAAGTCCACGAACCACATCCCCATTCAAAAGCATTCATCCAATAAATACTATAAAAATGGAAAATGTAGAGATACATTGATCCAATCAATAATACAAACCGATCCAATCGATTCACACAATCGGCAATATGATAACGTTCAAAATAATTCGGTCGACCATAATTATTCCAATTAATCGAATTTCCCTTATAAAATGAAATACCATAAATCATTTTAATCATATTAAATCCAGTTTAACATGCGGGAGATTAATTTTTAAGAATACACGGAAAAATTGAGCCAGGGCGAAAATGGCCTGCCATGGCCGAGTCACTGCCGGCAGCCTTCCGGCAAGACACGGCCCGTGTCGCCTGACACGGTCGGGTCGTGCCGGCAGTGTCCCAGACATTCCTGCCAGACACGGCCGTGTCGCCTGACACGGTCGAGTCACTTCCGGAAGCCTGCCGGCCAGACACGGCCCGTGTCGCCTGACACGGCCGGTGCGCTGGCAGTGCTCGGCCGACTAGGACACGACCGAGTCACCCAGGACACGGTCGAGTCACTCTCGGCCAGAATGCACCTTTTGTCCAAAAAGTCGTCCGACGACGATTCAGGGCTAGATTTTCGACCGGATATCCAATATCAATATTTTCCAACTTTCATATCTTCAATATAAATCATATTTCCCAGAAATTTAAGATTTATATTTAGACGTAAACTTACGAAAAATATAACTATAACGAACGTAAAACATATACCACGATTATGACTAAAATGATTTCAAATCATTCACCATCTAATCGAGCATTCCAAATGCCAATATCGTATATACGATCGCAAGACCTACGCTTCGATACCACTGTTGAGATTCGGTGCCTAAAATGAAGGCCCAGCGGAAGCGGTAAAACGAAAATTAATTCGATCTGAATCCCTACGAGGATCGATCGAGCTACGCATATACGAATATATAAACAAAACACAAGAGTTATGAGAAAACATACCCTTGTAGTCCGTTGATTAAATGGTATCCTTCTCTTGAGCTATTCCCCAAGCTTTAGGCGATCTCCCTGCAATTCAATCCGCTCCAAGCTCTTGAATGATCCAACGCCGAAAGCACCGCGTCTCTACTTGCTACGCGTCGGAAAAATGACCGGAACGATGATCACCTTGCTATCCTCCGAGGATATGGCTAGAGCTAAGTGATGAAGCTTCCAATATGAAATTATAACACTCTAAGTGTATAATTCACTTTCTCTCTTTGATTTCTTGATTTTTCTCCAAGAACAACCTAGAACACTTAAAGAAGATGATGAAGACTTTGAGAAAAGTTTTCTCTCTCCCCCCTCTCACTCTCTTTCACGTATGAATGCAAAATGGTGAGAAAAAGATGAAGTCTTCTCTCCTAATTATATTCCAAATCCACCTAATGACTAGGGGTAAAAACGGATCGGATACGGGCGAATAGTGCTCTTCCCGTATCTTAACCCATATTTTTCTCTCGGATTCGGAGTCGGATACGGGAAGGCCGGATAAGGATACGAATTCGGATTATTCGGGATACAGACACGGGATGGATACAGGACGTATTCGGGCCGGATTCGAATAAATATAATCGGATAATACGTATCATACAAAAATTATTTGGAAGTGATTGCAGCATATAAAAAAACTACCTACACAATATTGTTAGGCGTATTTTTATGCACTTTTATATCATTAATTTATATCCATCTTGAGCCTAAATCAGCAGAAATGAGCTTTTAATGCATTATTTTTATATGTTTTGCAGGAAATCGGAGTCCTAAGCCAAACAATGAAAACGCGAAAATGATTTTGTCATGAGCCGCGGCACCCATGAGCCGAGCCGCGGCACACGCAGAGACTAGCGAGTGCCGAGTAAATTGTACTGGCCGGCACAGATATAGTGAGCCGCGCACGTAAGAAATAAACAGCCCGAGCATCCCGGCTGAGTGACGTGAGCCGCGGCACGATTAAGTGAGCGGCCCACGGGCGGTTTTGGAGTGTTCTCCGCGGTTTTGGGCCGTTTGGAGCCGGCTCTCGACCTAATCACACGGACGCATTTTGGAGGCCGAGGACGACTATAAATAAGCATCTTAGGGTGAAGAAGAGAGGATCGATCGGAAGGAATCGGAGGTGGATTAGAGCTAGGCGAAGAACACAAGGAGGAGATTTGTGGGCGACAAGACTACGGATCCCTACGGTTTTTCTGCATCTTAGTTCCTAGATCTATTCGAGTAGGATTTTGATTGTAGCCAATTTCATGACGGTTTGATTATTTATTATTATTTCGATTTACTCGTTATTCTATTGAATTGGATTCTTCTTACTGTTCTTAATGCTTTTTAATTGTCTGGACAACAGTTAATTTGTTTTGAATGTCTTTATGGATTCGGGAGATGAAATTTAGGCATAGTTCCTGTGAGACGAATCATAATTTTCGTGAGATAGGGATATACTCATGCGAATTGTGAAGCTTGTTATTGTGGGAATTCTTGAACTGTTTTAGCTATTAATTATCTAATTCGAATAGGGATATATCGAGTTAATAATTCGTAGTATTTTCTATCGACCTTGGGAAAGGCTTTAGAATAATTTAGGAATTCCTGGCTTACAATCAATTGAATAAAAGTGAATTGAATTGAATAAATATTATTCCTGATTGTTTGATGTGAAAATCATAATCCTACGTCCTTATTAGTATTATTATTATTAGTATTATTATTTATTAGTTTAGGTATAAATTCCATATAATTGTTCTTCAAATAAAATTGTGAGTTGACTATATTTTGGTACTTAGTGAAATCAGTCCTCGAGGGAACGATACTTTACTTATCACTTTATTAGTTGTTGACACCGTGCACTTGCGGCATATTGTGAGGGATTTTCCCACAACAAGTTTTTGGCGCCGTTGCCGGGGACTGATTTTTCGCTAATATCAATACCAAGCGACTCTAATTTTAATTTGAAGTTTCTTCTTTAGTCTCTATATTTTTATTTTCTTCAATATGTTTTCCTATGAGTATCGTGGCCCTTGGCATTTCATAAATTTTGATGTTCTTAATAATTTGCCAAATAGGGTCAGTCAGCCCGCTCACCCAAAACAAAAGACCATGCTGGAACAATAAGTACCGAATGATAGCTGTTGCCAAGAGTTGGAGATAGCCAAGTGCTGTGTGAAATCTCGTAGGAATGCAGAGAATGCTTGTTACGTGAGTAAAAATCCGAGAGGAGTCCGACTGCAGGGTGTTTTGAGAGTCAGAATCTCGGTCCTTGGACAAGTGCTCGGAGCCTTGTATATATAGGGGCAGCCGAGTCTTGTCTTCTGGTGGGCGATCGCCTTCCGGCCATTATAATAATGGGGTGATCGTCTGCCGGCCAATATTATAATGGGGCGATCACCCGGGGTGTCGGCCTAAAGTCCAAGGCAGTGGCTGGCAGCCAGCTGTGCGGTCCAATGAGGAGCTAGCACGCGTCCGGAGTCAGTGTCACATGCGGTCCTACTGACAACTTTCGGCGGGCTTGTCGGCTGGTGGACGGATGCTGATAGGCTGTAGTCAACGATCCGTGAATTGCGGATCTTGTCTCGGCTCTTGCACGTGGGCTTAGTCCTGAGGCTCGGTCTTTGCCGACTGGATGACTATCGGCATGATGCGGTCGTCTCTAGCTGGTCACTGAGGGTCGTCATCGGCCAGTCGCTGAGGGTCGGCATCGGTTGGTCACCAAGGGTCGGTCGGCAGGTGCCGAGAGATGATCGTCCGCTAGTCGGTCGCCAGGAGTCGGTCGCCAAGTACCGAGAGACGATCGCATTGATGTCGATCGCTCGGCACCGGGACTTGGCCTGGAACCTTCGGTTGGCCGATTCATCTTGTCTGCAGGGCTAAGGCTAGGCCGCCTGGTCGCTGGTCGGCAGTTCGGCCTCGGCTGCTCGACAGTGGCTAGGTCGCCCGATCTCCGAGGCGATCGTCGGTCGGAGAGTGTAATTCCCGACACAACAATTGCCCCCCAGCTTGCTCCTACGTTGAAGACATGGGGCGAGGTGGTTCTTGTTGGCGATCGTGTAAGGATGAGGACGGGCGATCTTGTTGAGCTGACTTAGGATTCGGACTTGGGCTATCATGGTCGATTGGCTAGCTATCTTTCGGTCTTGTACCTGCAAAAAACAACATTGGTCGATCCCCCTTGGAAACTTGATGGTTTCGCTTGTTTGAGGAATCGTGCACAGTCGCGGAAATCGATGGACCGACTCCATGACCGTGTCTTGATGCGCGAAGACATTGAGTGTCCCGTGACTCACTTTATTATGAGGGTCCTCTGTTAGGCTGCGCCTCGCCTCGTATTTAAACGAAGGGCGTGCGGTCTCGGTCTAGAGGAGTCCTTGCGCGGGGCAGCGTCAGATGAATCAATTCCACCTCCGCGGCTTGTTAGCTCTGCTTCCACCTCGGCCCGCCATGGATATGGCGAACCTCGACGGTGTACGTTGAGACGGGGGTAGTGGCACGTGTCGCTTTGTCCGGATTCACCAAGTTAGATGATTATCCTTGAGGGCGGGCGATCGTGTCCACTGATTAATTTTGGAGAGCCCTCAGACTACGCCGGCCTCGTATTTAAACGAAGGGCGGGCGATCTCGGCCGAAAGGGACCTTGCATGGCCGAAGCATCCGGTTCCATCGACTACCAGGACCATGGCTTCATGATGTGCGGTGGAGGCGATCGCGAGCCTTAGTCCCTCATGTTAAATGCTGGACTGTAGATGGCGAGCGAGTCCTCCGGCTCTGCTGGATAATAGCGATCGGGCTGGGAGACTGGAGGTCGTCGCTCGGGCACCGATCGCGCTACTCCTAGGCTAAGAAGAAGCCTTTGCCTGGCCAGGAAATCTGCGGCTTTAGCTCGGAAGACCGCGTAGGTCATGGGCTGGTCCTTCGTAAGATACCTGAACATAGGCGAAAGACCATGGAATCCGGCTAGGACCACGTGGAGGGCGATCTCATCGCTTACGGACTCGCCGTTGAGGATGATCTCGTCTACCCGGTCGATGTAGTCCGAGTCGGACTCTTCTTTCCCTTGCTTGATTCGCAGCATGCGATGGGGACCTTCCGGTCGAGCGACCTTGGCGGCGAAGTACTCTGTGAAGACGTTCGCCAGTTGGTTAAAGGAACCAATGGACCGAGGTGGCAATGAGGTGTACCACCGGTGGGCGAGGTCGTCTAGCGTTATAGGGAACATTCGGCACCTGGTCGCGTCTGATGCCCCACACCCGGTCATGTAGATGTTGAACTTGCTCAGGTGCATTTCGGGGTCTGATCTCCCCTCGTACAAAGGTGTTTGTGGAGGAGCGATCTTGTGCTGCACGGGGGCGAGCTCGATGTCGACCGCGAGCGGCTCGCTCGGCTCGGCGATCGTCTTATTGGCGCCTACCCCGGATTCCAGGAGTGCATTCATGTCGTCGAGCTGACGTTGCATCGCGGCCATCGTCGTGGCTCGGTCGCTTGCTGATCGGCTTTGGGAGCGGGAGCCGAGGCGATCGTGTACCGATCTCCGGACTCCGCTGCTGCCGACCTCGGCTATTTGGCGAGGGAGAGCCAGATGGCTGGGCTGCCTTCTGGGAGTCGGGTAGGCCGAGATCCTGGTGACGGACTCAAACTCCGTCGTCTCGTAGCTGGGGCCGGACTGCCCCGGTCGCCAAGACGGGTCACCGCCTGTGCGATCAGCAGAGGTGCCCGGGCGAGCGCCTCTTCTTGTGGACGAGAGCCTCCTGGCGATCGCTCGGCCAGTAACGCCTTGAGCTTCCGCTTGGACTTCCGGAAGATGGCCGATGGGGTGATAGCGGGAGGCGCATTGAGAGCACTCCGTCACTCCTGAAGGACGGCTATGGCCTCTTCGATCTGTTCATTGGTTCGGAACTGATCGAGCGAGAGGCTTGGGCCGCCGTTCAGGGACGGGATCGAACGTCTCTGACCGCGGCGGCTACCTTCCACCATCGGCTGTGGCTCGGACTGGGACGGAACGAGGCGTCTGGCCGGCTGGTCAGCGGCTTTCTTCGACGCGGAGGCGGAAGACATGATTTCTGAAAGATTTCTTTGAAGCGCAGTGAGTGTCACTTCAAGTATCTGCCCCGAGAACAGTAAGTGTTCTTCGAGACGGTAGGGATAAAAAATTGAGGGTTAAATCCCCTTCTTCTAGCGCCAATTGTCCTTCCTCTAGCGCCAATTGTTGTTGCCCAAAATATTTATCCGAAGATTAATACTGCTGGAAGACGGACAACAAACAACAATTTGCGGGACCACTTCCGAGAGAATATGAATAAACACAGGATTTGCCGGGTTTGTTAGGCCCGGGCTTGAATGCTCTCGCGAGATGTTATTAATACAAATATTCGTGGATACAAGTATTAATGAGAGAAATCTAAATACAATGAGTGTAAAAAGACTCTGTTAATCCGGCTCTTGAGCGAAGCTCGGTGTTCTTCGTCCCTGCCGATCATCTGCTTGATGAGAGAGGCCAGGAGAAGTAAGTACCGAATGATAGCTGTTGCCAAGAGTTGGAGATAGCCAAGTGCTGTGTGAAATCTCGTAGGAATGCAGAGAATGCTTGTTCAGTGAGTAAAAATCCGAGAGGAGTCCGACTGCAGGGTGTTTTGAGAGTCAGAATCTCGGTCCTTGGACAAGTGCTCGGAGCCTTGTATATATAGGGGCAGCCGAGTCTTGTCTTCTGGCGGGCGATCGCCTTCCGGCCATTATAATAATGGGGCGATCGTCTGCCGGCCAATATTATAATGGGGCGATCACCCGGGGTGTCGGCCTAAAGTCCAAGGCAGTGGCTGGCAGCCAGCTGTGCGGTCCAATGAGGAGCTAGCACGCGTCCGGAGTCAGTGTCACATGCGGTCCTACTGACAACTTTCGGCGGGCTTGTCGGCTGGTGGACGGATGCTGACAGGCTGTAGTCAACGATCTGTGAATTGCGGATCTTGTCTCGGCTCTTGCACGTGGGCTTAGTCCTGAGGCTCGGTCTTTGCCGACTGGATGACTATCGGCATGATGCGGTCGTCTCTAGCTGGTCACTGAGGGTCGTCATCGGCCAGTCGCTGAGGGTCGGCATCGGTTGGTCACCAAGGGTCGGTCGGCAGGTGCCGAGAGATGATCGTCCGCTAGTCGGTCGCCAGGAGTCGGTCGCCAAGTACCGAGAGACGATCGCATTGATGTCGATCGCTCGGCACCGAGACTTGGCCTGGGACCTTCGGTTGGCCGATTCATCTTGTCTGCGGGGCTAAGTCGCTGGTTGGCAGTTCGGCCTCGGCTGCTCGGCAGTGGCTAGGTCGCCCGATCTCCGAGGCGATCGCTGGTCGGAGAGTGTAATTCCCGACACAACAGAGCCTATAGAAGAAGTTACCACTGATGATGTTTCCAAAGAAATTTCATTAAATTGTCATCAAATTTCGACTAATAAGGTGAACACTTTTGTGCCAAAAATTTTATTAACGGTGCCGCGCATAATCTTTCCTAAATCCATAATGGGAGAGATTGATCCTATTACTTTTGATTCTATTGAGGCTGATACCATGAGTTCTAATGAGGTTGTGCATGATAAGTCTTTATTATTTACCCATTCGAACTCTGCTTATTTTTTCGTGCCTTACAACTATTATATGCTTCCATCATTTTTTGGTTGTCCGCATAATTATTCTTACTCATTATTTTTGGCAACCGGGCATGAACCAAAGCCTCCCTTATGGAATAAGAGGCTTATAGATTGAAAGAAGGGGGCATTTGGCAATCTCCCTAGAAAGAAGCCACGTTAGAATTTTTTCGCCACGTCGTGCTCAAGACGTAAAATAGAGCGCTGGATGGGAGGCAACCCATCATTTTTACTTGCTTTCTAGTTAGTTGTTTTTATTTGATTTTTCGTTATTAATTTTTTTTCCCTTTGTTTTGTATTTCGTTTGGATTCATGTAATCTTGTGGCCCTTATTTCTCTAATCTTTTTATAACCCCAATGAGTTATTATTCTTCATATTCTAGTCTTGCTTGATTTAATGCCTATTGTTATTTCATGACTAGAGACTAAGTTTGGGGGTCCCTCGTGATGTTGAGCGTTATTGGACGTATGGACAGTCGATTCCACTCGGACATGTGCTGGCTTTCAATAAGACATTTGGAATAAGTTTCACTTTTCCTTATCTCTTTTATTTTCACATGAGTTGTATTATGGATGATTTTATGTGTAGTGGAGTTGATTTTTTTGGTTATAAATTGCGACTTCATCATTGCTTTACTTTTCATGAATTTTTCGTGCTTCTATTTGTGTAATACTGATGTTACGACACTATTTTTCTCTCTAAAGAAACGGTCGAGTTTTAGTCGAGTTGTAGTCAGTGAATTCTGTTTCTGCTAAGTCTTCATTTAGGTCCGAAATTTTTTTTCGTGATTGTAGAGGTCTTGGCGGATAAGAGAGGATACATACGTGTTTTAAAATCACCGTTGATACGTTTGGTTATATTTTTCGGTTAGCTAGTCGTCCAGTTACATAAGTCGTGTTGGCACTTGAGTTTAGAGTTGGACAGCTTTTTCCCAAAAGTCGAGATAATATTTGTTCTCTGATGGGAAGTCTAGTAACCGGGGGTATTCACGTGACCCGTTGTTTACTCTCGCGTAAAACGACGACCCTGATTAGACTAGTGATTTAGAAATTTTGCATATGCCAATGATAGGGAGCCTAGTAACCGGGAGTATTCGCATGACCCGTTGTTTACTCTCGCGTAAAACAGCGACCTTGATTCGGACATGCAAGAATTAGCTATTCGAGTTATTTCTCCGCTGTGGAGGGGAACTTAGTAACTAGAAGCATCCATGTGCCCCATGAGTGTCTTTTACGTCAAACAGTTTCCCAATACATGAGAATGGAAGTTCCACCCTAGGATTATCCCGATGAAACATCCCGAGATCCGAACCTAGTGGTCAGCTCGAATCAATTTCTTGAGCATATATATAAGGGAATACTGTCCGAGGGTTATTTGTTATGAAACTCGTGAAAACTTTGCCATTAGACTGTGGAACGAGACGAACTAGCTTGTTTATTTTAACCTTTCATATTTGACGGTCGATTAGATTCACGTTTGTTAATCTTTGAGCTGGATTTTCTTCATGAACGAGTGATTAGGACTAAACTTGGTTACTTTGTGGAATCAGTGTTCTGAGTGTAGCTCGCTATTACGATACTCGTATTATTCAGAGAGAATTTCAGGATAGTATTGATTAGGTTGAGCACTATGAGTTGCACGATTATTCACGATATTCTTTTGTTTGAAATTGATAACTTTTGCTTGAGGACAAGCAAAGGCTCAAGTTTGGGGGTATTTGTTAGGCGTATTTTTATGCACTTTTATATCATTAATTTATATCCATCTTGAGCCTAAATCAGCATAAATGAGCTTTTAATGCATTATTTTTATATGTTTTGCAGGAAATCGGAGTCCGGAAGTCGAAACAATGAAAAACGGGCGAAAACAGCAGTTTTTGGTCATGAGCCGCGGCACCCATGAGCTGAGCCGCGGCACACGCAGGAGACTAGCAGAGTGCCGAGTAAACTGTACTCTGTGCCGCGGCACAGATATAGTGAGCCGCGGCACAGAAGAAATAAACAGCGCCCAGGTATCCCGCTGAGTGCCGTGAGCCGCGGCACAGATTAAGTGAGCCGCGGCCCACGGGGCGGTTTTGGAGTGTTCTCCGCGGTTTTGGGCCATTTTGGAGCCGGCTCTCGACCTAATCACACGGACGCATTTTGGAGGCTGAGGACGACTATAAATAAGCATCTTAGGGCTGAAGAAAAGAGGATCGATCAGAAGGAATCTGGAGGTGGATTAGAGCTAGGGCGAAGAACACAAGGAGGAGATTTGTGGGAGATGACAAGACTACGGATCCCTACGGTTTTTCTGCATCTTAGTTCCTAGATCTATTCGAGTAGGATTTTGATTGTAGCCAATTTCATGACGGTTTGATTATTTATTATTATTTCGATTTACTCGTTATTCTATTGAATTGGATTCTTCTTACTGTTCTTAATGCTTTTTAATTGTCTGGCCAACAGTTAATTTGTTTTGAATGTCTTTATGGATTCGGGAGATGAAATTTAGGCATAGTTCCTGTGAGACGAATCATAATTTTCGTGAGATAAGGATATACTCATGCGAATTGTGAAGCCTGTTATTATGTGAATTCTTGAACTGTTTTAGCTATTAATTATCTAATTCGAATAGGGATATATCGAGTTAATAATTCGTAGTATTTTCTATCGACCTTGGGAAAGACTTTAGAATAATTTAGGAATTCCTGGCTTACAATCAATTGAATAAAAGTGAATTGAATTGAATAAATATCATTCATGATTGTTTGAGGTGAAAATCACAATCCTACGTCCTTATTAGTATTATTATTATTAGTATTATTATTTATTAATTTAGGTATAAATTCCATATAATTGTTCCTCAAATAAAATTGTGAGTTGACTATATTTTGGTACTTAGTGAAATCAGTCCTCGAGGGAACGATACTTTACTTATCACTTTATTACTTGTTGACACCGTGCACTTGCGGCATATTGTGAGGGATTTTCCCACAACAAATATTGGGATTTAAACCAAATTCGTCCTCTATCTTTTCACCTTTATTGAAATAGTCCTCTATTTATTTGCTTTATCAATTTAGTCCTGTATCTATTCAAATTTCGCCAATTAGGTCCTAATTAAGCCGGAAAATACACTAGACGACGTCGTTTTGGCCACGTGCCGGTCACGTGAGCTCGTTTTCCGGCAGAAGCTGATGACACAACATTTTTTACATGTGATGCGCTGAGTGGCTTTTTTGGCCAATTAAAAAAAACATGAAATAAAAACAAAAATCCAACACATTAAATCATTAAAATAAAGATAAAAATTAAAATTAAAAAACAAAAAAAAACAAAAGATATCGTCTTTTTCAGCAAATTGAAATATGAAATTGCAAACCAAAACCAAATCTTGAAAACAACAGTCATGGCTTCCTCCTCTCAAGATCCCCATCCATCTTCTTCACCAACGTCAGCAATAACTCACCATCATCATCATCATCATCATCATCATCATCATCATCATCATCATCTGACGGTCTAAAATCACTAAGATCCTCAAAACCCTAAGCCAGCTCCAAGCCGATTACAAATTCATCCACGAGATCATCAACGCCATTGATGACGACGGTACTCGAGACCACTCTTCAGATCAGTCCTCCTTTGTCTTATCCGACCTTCGCTCGCGTTATTCTCAACAACCCGTTCTCAAATCTGAACGGGCAAAACTTCAAACATTCACGACAAGCACTCGTCGGTTCTACAACGCTTGAGATCGAATCGCAAAAAGGTGGCGAGGAAGATTAAAGTGATAAAACTCTTTCGACTATTGAGCCAGTAAAGCCAATGACGAAAAGGGTTCGGAACTTTCGACTATTGAGCTATGGGTTTCTGAGGAAGAATTGCAATGAGCTGCAACAATGATGAAAATTGTTGCAGACGAGAAGAAGTGGAGAAGATGATCTTTTTAGTTTTCTTTTCTTTTTGTTTTTATTTAGATTTAATTTTATTTTTGTTTTAATATAATAAACTATATTTAAAATATAAAAATATGGATATCCGGATTTATTATCCGGATTGGTATCCGGATAATATCCGATAAAATATGGGAAAACTCGGATACGGGCGGATATTGCATTATCCGAATCCGGATCCGTATCCGAATACAACTATCCGGATCCGTATCCGAATACGACCGGATACCTATTTTTCATCCCGAATTCGATCCCGATCGGATACGGCTCCGAATCGGGCGGGAAATATCCGCCCAGTTTTCACCCCTACTAATGACAACTCCTTTCCCATTATATTAATAGATACTATATCTATTAAGTCTCTCTCTTCCATTTAAAAATGGAGACAAAGACCAAAGGAAGGTGAGTGGAAATGGGGCGGCCTTCATGAAGAAAACAGACGAGTTTGGTTCGTTTCGGACTCCCGTAAGTCCAAATAGATAAACTTCGATTCCGTTCCGATGTATTTATATTAATTAATTAATCCAATTAATTAATCATATCAAATACATTATGACATATTTAATTTCTCCAAGAAATAATTATATCCATGAATTAAATTAATCACCCAGTAATTTATTTAATTCGTTAGGCCGTAAATTAATTTATCCAATAAATCAATTTAAATATCAAATGTCCCAAATTTAGATATCCAATATCTAATATTCATAATAAGAGAATTGGCTCGATTCATCCGTCGTTAATCCTATTGCGCGACTCGGTAGGTCCGTCTCAGTCAGCAATGGGAGGAACCAAAGAGTAGTAGCACCACCTAGCCAGCCTGGCGGCCTACACCGTACCCCAACTGAGAACGAATGATTGGGATCATTCAAGAACCATTCTTTCGTGAATACCAGTAAACGTATAAACCCTTCTTTCACATGTCCCGATCAAGTTATATGGTCACGGTCAGTCAAACCCTATCTGTACTTGACGCTATGCATGCGTTAATACAAATCGAGATCATCAAGCTGTGGTGTATCTAATACAACTAGCTCCAATGCTTTGGCCAAAGACTTATGATCTCATCTGCCAATAACCGCATAGGACACATAACCCGCTCACTAACGGGAGAAAGAATTCAATCTTGGTATTCAGTAGGACCTGCTACTTGCCCGTCAAGATGCACGTCGAGGTTGACCCCCGCCTTCCGGTTTACAGGGTCGAACTACTCTAATGAAAATCTTGACGTCACAAGCACATCCCTACTAAATCCTCAAGTCGAAGGTTCACGAATACCTATCTGATACGAATTATCCCGAAGAGGTGGATACGTATCGGTCGGAGTGTGCGTAGGAATATCGTAGCGGAAGGCTTTTTACGATTAAGTTGTTTTATGATGTATTTTGTGGGAGTAATATCGAATATGACGATGAAAATTCGAACAAATGAAAAATGGAAGTAATATCGGGAAAAAGTGATAATATCGATCAAGAAGACTTGAACGATCAAGAACAAGGGTTTATCGAATTAGACCTATAACTCGATAAGGTGATTTCTTCCCAAGACCTATTGAGAATCAATCGGATTAATATTCAAAACGTCGAATAAAAATCAAGGTTCGATGAAAATCATTCACCAAGAATAGAAAACACAATGTGTATTCTTATACTTCAACATTCATAATACTATATCCCATTACAAGGCTAATCAACTCCTACTTATAGGAGGTGAAGTCTCCTACTACTAAGGAAACAAACAAAAAAATAAAATAATTCAAAGATTATAAAATCTTTGAATAATCCAAACAAATCAACATAAAATACAAACAAGGAACATAAAATCACAAAATGGGGAAAACATAATCCCTAAAATAAGTAAAAAGGAAAAGATAAGTCAAAAATACAAAAAAGTGTATAAAATAAGTGGGCTGTCGGTAGGACTCGTAGTGTCCGTGACACGGCCTTGCGCGGTCGGCAGAGCTCGGCGAGACTCGACCGTGTCCGCTGACACGGTCGCGCGCGACAACAACGTCAGCGATGACTCATCCGAAGCGGTGACTCGCGGCAGGCGCGGCGCAATAGGGACGTTCGGCAATGACTCGACCGTGTCCGCTTGACACGGTCGCGGCGTGACAAGGACGTCTGACAGTGACTCAACACGGGCGCGGCGCGACAGGGACTGGCAGTGACTCAACCGTGCGGTGTGACAAGGACGTTTGGCAGGACTCGACCGTGTCCTGGAACACGGTCGGGCGTCTGGGCAGTGGGTTTCGGTAGTTGTGGGCGAGTAGGACTCGACCGTGTCTCCTGGCACGGTCGGGTTGGTACAAGCGACCTTGGCTGTCCAGGCGATCATGACTCGGCCGTTCGGACGACACGGTCGAGTCCGGCCGGCGATGCTCGGCATTTTCCGGCGGCGTGACTTTTCGTGGTGGATATTTTCCGGCCGGTTGGACATTTTCCGGCAGGTTGGACATTCTTTTTACGTCAGATGTCCGTTTTCTCGCCTAAAAATGTCGTCGTATGTGCAGGACGTGTCGTAAGGCCATTTATGTTGATCCGTGCTTCATTTTCTTTATTTGGACTACTCAATTTCGTATCATTCCCTCCCCCTTTAAAGCGATTCATCCTCGAATCGGCATTGATTTCATCTCCAAAGGGATAAAAGAAAGTCACCAAACATATAATAAGCCCAAAAATATCGGACGTTCGAGTGTGGCGCAGAACTTTGAGGTGATAAACGAATGGATATTTCAAAGGGCAACCGACAAAATAACTATCATGATTAACATAAAAATGATAATTATTTTGCGAGGCAAAGCCTTTATCGTCGTGGTTGAACTCACCGGATGCAATTTCAAGAATGAAGAAAATTGCCTTGTAATCATCTTTCACATCAAAATATTGGAAAGGCTCGTCTTTAGGCGCGGTATCATAAACAGGAACCACTGGATAAATATAGCACTATTCTTCATCTTTATCAAAAATAGGTGACCCATCATAATCATGGATTTCAGGTAGTATGGTCGTGGGGATGTGGATTATGGTGGATGATTGGTGGTCCATCGTGGCGGCGGTCGTGTGGCATGGTGGTTGTGAGACATGGGAAGCTGGATCTCGATCCGGTACTGCTGTACTAGCGACAATCAGTACGCCAAAATCGGGAAGACGGCGGTGGCGGCACAGGTAAATTTTTGTCATCCCATTGACAAGAACTGTCAAAAACTCCATCAATGGCGGTAGCCAAGTGAGACCAGAAGAAATCAAATTCCTCCATTTTAGTTCCAGAATCGGTATGGCTAGAGACAAGAATCAAGAGATAGTTCTTCACAAGAAATCGTTGAAGAAATCGCCCAAGGAGATGACCCTGGGCTCCGATACCACTTATGATACGAATTATCCCGAAGAGGTGGATACGTATCGGTCGGAGTGTGCGTAGGAATATCGTAGCGGAAGGCTTTTTACGATTAAGTTGTTTTATGATGTATTTTGTGGGAGTAATATCGAATATGACGATGAAAATTCGAACAAATGAAAAATGGAAGTAATATCGGGAAAAAGTGATAATATCGATCAAGAAGACTTGAACGATCAAGAACAAGGGTTTATCGAATTAGACCTATAACTCGATAAGGTGATTTCTTCCCAAGACCTATTGAGAATCAATCGGATTAATATTCGAAAATGCGTCGAATAAAAATCAAGGTTCGATGAAAATCATTCACCAAGAATAGAAAACACAATGTGTATTCTTATACTTCAACATTCATAATACTATCTCCCATTACAAGGCTAATCAACTCCTACTTATAGGAGGTGAAGTCTCCTACTACTAAGGAAACAAACAAAAAAATAAAATAATTCAAAGATTATAAAATCTTTGAATAATCCAAACAAATCAACATAAAATACAAATAAGGAACATAAAATCACAAAATGGGGAAAACATAATCCCTAAAATAAGTAAAAAGGAAAAGAGAAGTCAAAAATACAAAAAAGTGTATAAAATAAGTGGGCTGTCGGTAGGACTCGACCGTGTCCCGTGACACGGCCGCGGCGCGGTCGACAGGCGCCGGCAGGGACTCGACCGTGTCCGCTTGACACGGTCGCGGCGCGACAGCAACGTCTGACAGTGACTCATCCGACAGTGACTCGGCACGGGCGCGGCGCAATAGGGACGTTCGGCAATGACTCGACCGTGTCCGCTTGACACGGTCGCGGCGTGACAAGGACGTCTGACAGTGACTCAACACGGGCGCGACGCGACAGGGACTGGCAGTGACTCAACCGTGCGGTGTGACAAGGACGTTTGGCAGGACTCGACCGTGTCCTGGAACACGGTCGGGCGTCTGGGCAGTGGGTTTCGGTAGTTGTGGGCGAGTAGGACTCGACCGTGTCTCCTAGCACGGTCGGGTTCGGCTGAAAGCGACCTTGGCTATTCCGGACGATCATGACTCGACCGTTCCGGACGACACGGTCGAGTCCGGTCGGTAGTGCTCGGCATTTTCCGGCAGGCGTGACTTTTTCCGGCAGGCTGGATATTTTCCGGCCGGTTGGACATTTTCCGGCAGGTTGGACATTCTTTTTACGTCTTATGTCCGTTTTCTCGCCTAAAAATGTCGTCGTATGTGCAGGACATGTCGTAAGGCCATTTATGTTGATCCGTGCTTCATTTTCTTTATTTGGACTACTCAATTTCGTATCATTCCCTCCCCCTTTAAAGCGATTCATCCTCGAATCGGCATTGATTTCATCTCCAAAGGGATAAAAGAAAGTCACCAAACATATAATAAGCCCAAAAATATCGGACGTTCGAGTGTGGCGCAGAACTTTGAGGTGATAAACGAATGGATATTTCAAAGGGCAACCGACAAAATAACTATCATGATTAACATAAAAATGATAATTATTTTGCGAGGCAAAGCCTTTATCGTCGTGGTTGAACTCACCGGATGCAATTTCAAGAATGAAGAAAATTGCCTCGTAATCATCTTTCACATCAAAATATTGGAAAGGCTCGTCTTTAGGCGCGGTATCATAAACAGGAACCCTTTGGATAAATATAGCCTTGTTCTTCATCTTTATCAAAAATAGGTGACCCATCATAATCATGGATTTCGTAGTATGGTCGTGGGGATGTGGATTATGGTGGATGACGGTGGTCCATCGTGGCGGCGGTCGTGTGGCATGGTGGTTGTGAGACATGGGAAGGCTGGATCTCGATCCGTCTCTTTGTACTAGCGACAATCAGTACAAAATCGGGAAGACGGCGGTGGCGGCACAGGTAAATTTTTGTCATCCCATTGACAAGAACTGTCAAAAACTCCATCAATGGCGGTAGCCAAGTGAGACCAGAAGAAATCAAATTCCTCCATTTTAGTTCCAGAATCGGTATGGCTAGAGACAAGAATCAAGAGATAGTTCTTCACAAGAAATCGTTGAAGAAATCGCCCAAGGAGATGACCCTGGGCTCCGATACCACTTATGATACGAATTATCCCGAAGAGGTGGATACGTATTGGTCGGAGTGTGCGTAGGAATATCGTAGCGGAAGGCTTTTTACGATTAAGTTGTTTTATGATGTATTTTGTGGGAGTAATATCGAATATGACGATGAAAATTCGAACAAATGAAAAATGGAAGTAATATCGGGAAAAAGTGATAATATCGATCAAGAAGACTTGAACGATCAAGAACAAGGGTTTATCGAATTAGACCTATAACTCGATAAGGTGATTTCTTCCCAAGACCTATTGAGAATCAATCGGATTAATATTCGAAAACGCGTCGAATAAAAATCAAAGTTCGATGAAAATCATTCACCAAGAATAGAAAACACAATGTGTATTCTTATACTTCAACATTCATAATACTATCTCCCATTACAAGGCTAATCAACTCCTACTTATAGGAGGTGAAGTCTCCTACTACTAAGGAAACAAACAAAAAAATAAAATAATTCAAAGATTATAAAATCTTTGAATAATCCAAACAAATCAACATAAAATACAAACAAGGAACATAAAATCACAAAATGGGGAAAACATAATCCCTAAAATAAGTAAAATGGAAAAGATAAGTCAAAAATACAAAAAAGTGTATAAAATAAGTGGGCTGTCGGTAGGACTCGACCGTGTCCCGTGACACGGCTGCGGCGCGGTCGACAGGCGTCGGCAGGGACTCGACCGTGTCCGCTTGACACGGTCGCGGCGCGACAACGTCAGCTGATGACTCGGCAGGCGCGCGCGCGGCGAGGACATTCGGCAATGACTCGACCGTGTCCGCTTGACACGGTCGCGGCGTGACAAGGACGTCTGACAGCGACTCGGCACGGGCGCGGCGCGACAGGGACCGGCAGTGACTCGACCGTGCGGCGTGACAAGGACATTTGGCAGGACTCGACCGTGTCCTGGAACACGGTCGGGCATCTGGGCAGTGGGTTTCAGTAGTTGTGGGCGAGTAGGACTCGACCGTGTCTCCTGGCACGGTCGGGTTCGGATGACAGGGACCTTGGCTATTCCGGACGAGCATGACTCGACCGTTCCGGACGACACGGTCGAGTCCGGCCGGCAGTGCTTGGCATTTTCCGGCAGGCGTGACTTTTTCCGGCAGGCTGGATATTTTCCGGCCGGTTGGACATTTTCCGGCAGGTTGGACATTCTTTTTACGTCTTATGTCCATTTTCTCGCCTAAAAATGTCGTCGTATGTGCAGGACATGTCGTAAGGCCATTTATGTCGATCCGTGCTTCGTTTTCTTTATTTGGACTACTCAATTTCGTAGAACTATCACAACCTTTCGATTCCGTCATTGACTGTCCCGAAGTGAAATCTGTGTGACGAATCGAGGGTGAGTCGATTCGAGTATACTAATCCAATTAGCATACCTATAACGTATGCTCCCACCAACCATTAGCGTTCGACAGGCACTCTCTATGTCAAAGAACACGTCATACAAGTCTTCACATAAACTTAACGCCCAGTCAAGTTTCATCGACTTGTGAACGATTAAGTATTTGAGCTATAAACCTTTCCAGAGCCGACCCCCTTATCCAATAAGGAGTGGAACATTTTGCTCTCAAATACACGGACTAGTTTATATATATATATTTACGAGTTAGGAATGCCAGTAACTACCAGTAAATAAAGAAACTTCCATTGCCTTATATTAATGATTTACATAATTACAAGTACAATGCCCTCACTCAACATCCTCTGAGTGGCATTCGAGAGCATACTCCCAACATATACACCATAATATATCAATTAATATTTTAATCATATCCAAATTATTACACTTATACACAACAAAGTGTTTTAAGCCCACGTGCTCTGTCTAAATTTAAAACGATTTATCATTTAATAGTTTTAAAGACACATGGAATATACTGCCTCAAGTACCGCGATTTCAATATTCAAATCATCGTTTTGTGCAATCATGGAAGATGAATTGTGTTAAGAGTGGGACCGCCTATTAATTTCGAAACCAATAGATTGGACGTACAAGTTACATCTGAATCCATCTTGTACGTTCTTTCAAAAGACGGTTCTCATCCCTTAAATCTGACCATTCACCATTAACCTAGTCTTCCCTGCACCCTATAAAAGGACAGTACATTGCTCTCACTGGCTCTTTACACTTTCTGCAATATTAACGAGTCTACAACAATCTGTCTATATATTCTCTGCATTCCTTTGCTTAATTTCCTGTTACCTCACCTTTTTTTCTTGAAAATGTCTACCTCACATACCTCTTCAATCTCTCTGAAAAAGAAGAAAACCATCATCGATGGTCGCATCTTTGCTAAATCTGTTCTGATAAAGAGGATTGCCTTTGAAAATGAACATGAAATCAGAATGGACTTGGTCGTTGCTCGAGTGAAGCAACAAGGTCTGTACCGTCTGGGAAGTTATCACGCTGACAACTACGACGAAGAGTTAGTTGAAGAATTCTATCTGGATGCTACACTCAAATACTCTTCGCAGAGAAAAGGCTCTGAAATCACTGACATCATTGGGACTCTGCAAGGAATTGAGATCCCTGTGAACAAGTATCTCTTGGAGAAGATCTACAAGCTGCCCTCTGACGGGCTGAAGATGGAAGAACTGGAGACCTTCGGGTCTAAAAGCCTGTTGTCTTCCTATTGGAAGCTCTTTACTGGCACTTTTATGGCCACCAATGTCCATCCTTCTTGCCACAAGAAGAACTTCACCCTCTCATATATCTATCCTCGTGATTTTTGTTGCCAAGTATTTGAAAACTGCACTGGTACTTTCGAAATGTGTACCAACTTCAAAATGATGGCCGTCATCATGTCTGGTGAGAAAGTAAACTGGTGCAAAATCATTCTGAAACACATTCAAGAAGAGGCATCTGAGCCGGAGTCTGCTAAGAAATCATTTGGCCTAATTCTGAACCTCATCCTTACTCGCTGCAGAGTACAGCAGTATGTAGAGGCTAAGAAAATAAGGACCGGAAAGTTTATCGGTGGAATCAGACCCACTGTATACAACAAAATGCCCATTCTTGCTGACAGGCCAAATCCCTACACTATGCCAACCTCGAGTGACCCTAGGGATGTCACTCTGAAGATCTCTAATGATGGGAAGAAGATAAAAAGAAGTGTTCCCAACAACAGCTCCCCCAAAGCTGTCGAGAATAAAAGAAAGAAGACGAATAAATCTTCTAAGGTTGGTCCTACGGTGACTACATCGGTCACTGTAGAAGTCCTATCAACCACTCCAATCGCTGAATCTATCCCACATGGTGTAACCCCTATGGAATAAATAGTTGCCGCTCCTACAGCAGTTCCCGAGCTGGTGGAGGCTATGACGGAGGAACAACTGTTTGCCAAGTTAGAAGGTTCTGGCGAATCGGCTGCCCCTACGGAGCCGAAAGCTACAACTCCCAACAGGGCACCCACACCTGTCAGGGATCCCTCTCTCCAACAGGATCCCACACATGCTGAGTATCCCAATTGAACAATAGAGCCATCTATTGTTCGGAGTCCCTACCTAACACAAATAATCAATCATACAGTGCTCCAGGGTTAATGAGGCTTTCGAGCACTTCAAGATATGGAATCCATATAGAGTCTCTCCCTACGAAACCCTGTATAACTGGGAATAATGGAAAGATGAGGAACTGTTTGCTCTAGAGGTCATGGACACCCAGAATGTTGTGGTTTGGATCAGATGGGAAGATCACTTTTGCCTTGAGATTATCACAGATTATTCCATGGCAAAAGAGAAGGCCCGACTCAAAGGGAAGTCACAGTGCAGTGACGAAGCTCCATCACCAAGTCATCACTCCAACCCGAACTCCAACGATGATGATGAGGCCTTATAGGCAGGTCCTCGGATAAGCTGAGAAGAGGCTTGGGACAGAGAATTTGCCAGCATTCAAGCCGAACAGGGCCAGGGGACATCCAATGAAAAACATCAGTCCCCGCCCCCGCAACAAGAAGAAGTAGCCCATGAAGATAAGAAACATGAGGAATTAGTCCCTCCTGTCACCATGAAGAACCCACTATTTCTCCCCTACAGGAAGCTCATCCTGTATAAGATGAATCTGTCGAGCCAACAGAGGAAGAAGAAGAAGCCACCTGCGCTGTTCGCCAAGAAGAATAAGTCCATCTTCCGGAACAGGTGTAAGCTGAGAGTCGGCATGAGGAATCAGTCCCCCCTGTAGTTCCGACTACCGCAACCCAACAGAGGCAGGAGGAATGAGTCCCTTATGTCTTCCAGACAGACCCTGCAGCTCAATCTTACAGAAGCTCCTGCTTTCGAACATGTTGAATCTCCCATCTCTACAGGATACCACTCTGAATCTTACGATGGTTTTGCTGACGACAAACCATGTAATCCCTGTCACAACGTGGTTCTCAAATAGGTCGGAGAACCGTCTAACTCCAAGATTGCGCATCCTGGCTCTCCGCGCACAGAGGCACGAATACACCATGGCTCGAAGCAACTTCAAGCCATAGGTTTCCCAATCATATTCCTGTAAGATGCCGTTAAGGCCCTGGATGACGTTGGAAAGGAATTGGACTGGATGCGCGAAACGGATCAGGACGAGCTCCTGAAGCTTAAAAGGGCCATTAATGACGTGGAAGAGGCTTTTAGCCTCATGCCAAATGCTCTATGGCAAGCCATGGATCAACTAAAACAGCATCATGAGCTAATCCTGAAGCAAGAGCAAGAGAAGCTTCGTGTCGCTGAAGCCAAGACTTTTGCCGCCCTAGAATACACCGGCTCAAAACTCACTGACCATGATCACAAGATCGACGATCTTACAGCAGTGGTTATGAGGTTGGTTGATAGTGTCACTGATCTAAAGACCCAACAAGCCAAATCTATTAAACTCATTCGGGATATTCACAGCAACGTCTAGATTTTGACAATGCCAAAAGGGGGAAGAGTCGAGAGAGGCTGCGAGGAAGTGGAGGCTATAGAAAGAGAAAGAAATGGAGGCTGCACTGGAGGAAAGTGCTACTGCCATCGGACAGCTGGCCGAACCCGGGCCAAGTCAAGGAGCGTAAGGATATAGGGTAACTGGTTTTCGATTTGAGTTACTAGGATCCCAATTTCCCATGGAAAAGTACAGTACGAAAGCTTGCTGAGATATTGCTCCCAACGGATCGACCGCCTACAGCAGACGAATTAAAGGACTGGAAAAACAACGAACTACTGAGATACTTCTGTATGCTCATCAGGGAGTCCGCCATGTTCAATAAATTCAAAACACTGGAGGATGCCGCAAATGAATTCTCGAGGCTATTGGCAAAAGGAAAGCTACCCTTGCAACTGAAGATGAAGTCTAAACATCAAAAGAGTGAACGGATAACCCATCCTAAAGATTGGATTCTTGCCTACTATGTCTACTATGAAGGACGGAGAATATACAAGGCCGAGGCAGAGACTCCTTAATCAACTGGTGGAAAGGAACCTATCATATCGCATTAGCGCGCGTTAGCTACATATTTAGCGTGCGCTGCTGCTCCCTTTCGAGCATTAAAATCGTGAAGTTCGGTCTGAATGAACACATTCCGATAGGTTCAAACCTCGATAATTACCAGCAACCAACGTAGCACTAACAAGGAATAATAACTTGAAAACTCAAACTCTGCTTAAACACATGATACCAATATATCAGACAATATGTAAAATAACACACGAAGTGATTACCAATAACTGGAAAAAATTAAAACGAAGTCTACGAAATTCATCAAAATTACAATTATTGCCATTAAAAGGTACGGATATTTCAAGGATACAAGGTAACTGGTTCTCGACCTGAGTTCCAGGATCCCATGGAAAAGTACAGTACGAAAACCTGCAGAGATATTGCTCCCAACGGATCGACAACATATAGCAGATGAATTAAAGTACTGGAATAACAATGAACTACTGAGATACTTTTTTATGCTCATCGGGGAGCCCGCCATGTTCAATATATTAAAAAAGCTAGAGGCTGCTGCAAATGAATTCTCGAGGCTACTGGTAGAAGGAAATCTTCACTTGCAATTGAAGGTCAAAACACCAGAAGGGTGACCAGGTAACCCATCCTGAAGATTGGATTCTTGCCTACAATGTCTCCTATGAAGGACGAAGCATCTACAGGGACCGAGGCAGAGACAATATTATAGGAACCAACTTTTGACTGTTGTACTTTGTATTTTATCATACTGTATGCTCTTCGATGCAATATTTTTATATTTCAAGCCCTTTAATTTTGTTCATTAATAAAATTTTGAGTTCTAGAAAGATTACAGCTCGTAATCTACTTTTGTTGTTTTACTGTTTTGATTGCGATGAAGTATTGATATATTCAACAAGTACAAACTTGTTAATCCACAAGCTATAAGAACTTGTCTGCGAACAGTTCATAGATTAAGTTGTTTTCAAGTCAAGATTATATCCTATAAGATTGTGCCTGCGCACCAATCATAAGTTAAGTTGTAATACACGTAGTCCTGTAGAATTTACATTTTGGAATTTGCCTGCGAGCAGCTCAAATTTTTATACTAAGTCAGGAAGATCAGATCTTTCAACAGAAAACTTGAAGACATCCTCTCCGTATCAAGGAAGTTTTGGCATTATCAAAAAGGAAAAAATTGTTGGGATAAATACAGCTTGTTTTGATAATCACCTTCATACAACATGCAGTCTTCAAATTCAGCATTTCCCTAAGTATGGAAGTTGTTAGGAATGTCCATACAGCCTATCCATACAACATGAGATCTTCCTGTATAGTCCGATCCTACAGTGCCTACATTATTATACAACAGAGTTGAAGAAAGTTTGGATACAACAATCTTGTTGCAGGAGTTTTACTTAGGAAAAGTAAAACATCCAACATGACTGAAGAATAGCTTTAAACCGTTGTGAAATAAACTTTGTTTATTCATAATGTATTCACGGTTAAAGTAGCATTTAATGCTGATAGGACGACATTTAATGTGTCCGAAAGAGATAACAGTCTGAATACGCTAAAGAGCATTTAATGCAAAATCAAAGAGAATGTTTGAAGCATTAAATTCGAATTGCATTTAATTCAAACATTCTACAGCCGCCAAATCAGAGATGTCTAAATCTCACCAACCGGCCAACGACAATATTTATAACGGATCTATTTCCAAGGTTATAAATAGCCCAAGCAAGAGGACATTAAACACTTACTTTACTTCGCGCAATACATCTGACAATCAGCTCTGACAATCAGAATATCAAGTTAAGATAGAGCATTATATTTCATGAGCATACAACATCATCAAAGAGAAGAAATATACAGCCCTCAACGCAAATAGCACATCGTACCGTAATCACTCGTCAAAGCATACAGCTACTGTTTGAACTTGTTCTACCCTCTTTACCATTGAGATCAACCTTAGCCTTGTGTGGACTAAGTATTGCTAGTTCCGACCTGTGTGGAAAGAATAACATTGAAGATGAAGCTCGGATCTGTGTGAGAAGAAGCAAGTTGAAAGTGCTAAAGCCAATCTGTGTGAACGGCCCAAGCTGTGGTCACTGTATCAATCTGTGTGAACGATACAGAGACAGGTTTAGTTAAAGTCAGGTAGTTATGTACGTAGTGATTTTAATGAAAATTTTACTCCTGTGTGGAGGACCAGTGGATGTAGAGGGGTTTACCTCAAACCACTCATATCTGTGCGTATTTTACATTTCGTCCTTATTTCATATCTACTTGTGATTTAAAGTATACATATCGTGAAAACCCTGTACGCAACAAGCAAATAGGAGAGTGCATATTTGTTGTATTTACATCAACTCAATACTGGTCTTCGCTACGCAAATAACTTTGAAAAACATACAACTTATTGTATCCTCCCTTTGTAAGCTGTTTACTGTATACTATTTGGCCAACAACAGTTTTATATTCTAATTTTTCAAAACAATCCAACAAGAATAACAACTTCGTATGTTTCGAGGTGAAATTGTTCAACCACCTAATATATTTCCTCTGGACTTATATAACAGAATTCCACATCGATTTAAACTTAAACTTTAAAATATTTTGATTTTCATACAAATAAAACACAAACAAGTAAATTAAATTTCAAAATATCAACATGTATTCATGAATCGAGCGTAATTTCGAACTTACTAGAAATATGACTGTCTCTGTAATATTTTTCTACCTAACTCTATGTAAACGATTGCAACTCTGATGTATTTTTGTTTTGTTGAAATTGTGAGCAATTGTTAGATTATAGGATATTTTGTGAAATAAGGTGGGGATATGGGAAGAGAGCAAAAAATTTGGGATTTAACTGTGCCCATTTCTTAGTGATTTACGGGCATTAAATCTGTCCAGTTTTGTTTCAAATTTCTTTTCCTTTTTTGAGCAAATTCTAATTTATTTCGGTGATTTTACCACTTTAGCCTCTTTAAGAAGGCTATAATCTCCCAAGGAGATAAATCATACTCGGCACAATCGATCCAAAATCGAATCAAATGAATCGAACTGAGTGATTTATTATATGTAAGATTACATGTATTTAGTTAGATTTATTAAATACAAGTCTATTTCGTCTATACATACATTTTAGTTACAATTAATACTAATGTTTATACATATAAGGGATACATATGCCATGTTTGAAATATATTTTAGAACATAATAAAAAAAATAGTTTTCAGTCTGTAGTATTAATTACTCCATATGTATGTGGAAAAGAGAAAATTATCAAATTGGTCCCGTATGTGAGATTAATTGGCCAAAAAGCCACGTCTGTCTCCGGCGGACCAAAAAACCCCACATCTCCCCCCGGTTTTCGCAAATTTAGTCCTCCGTCGCCGGCCGGAGTATTTTCCAGCCATCGGAGCTGACGTGAACGACACGTGGCAAAAATAGTGGGTCCGCCTGAGACAGACGGGACTTTTTGGCCAATTGGTCCCGCATACGGGACCAATTTGATAATTTTCTCATTATATATATATATATATATATATGAAATTATTTTTCAATAAATGTAATAAATATAATAGATATTAATGGCACATGATATAAAGAACTATAATTTAATTGAGGTTAAATTATTTTTGGCAAAAAATTATATCAAATGAAAAGTTGATGAGCGATAAATTTTTTATTTTCCTAGGGTAGAATTATTTATCAAATAAAGATTGATAGAAGTTTATTGCTTGCAAAAAAAATCATGGTTTGTTTTTTTATGTCAGATTTTTAGTTTTCTGATATAATTGATTTGTAAAATATATTTTCTAAATCAATTAAATTTACTTAAAATGTATTCAATTTCTCTCCTAAATTGATTGAATAACACTATTGTTTTTATTATTTAGAGAAAAAATCAACTAAGTAAGCTCTTTGACATTAATACAAAATATGTTAAATAAAGAAATCTATTGTTGGATATTAAAATTATTTCTTTTATTGCAAGAATGTATTCTTTTGTTGGATAATACAAAGAGAATCTATTCTTAAAACATTAACAAAAGTATTATAATTTTTTATGGAGGATATATTATATAAAGTAAATCGATTCTTAAAGTAGTAATCAGAGTATCTTTCCATCAAAATAGTATAGTTAAAATTTTTATCACTCATCAACTTTCAATTTGACAGAATTTGTTCGCTACAAACAATTTAAACTCAATTAAATTATAGTTCTTTATATCATGTGCCATTAATATTTGTTATATTTATTACATTTCTTGAAAAATAAATGTATATATGTATATATATATAAATATATAATGAGAAAATTATTAAATTGGTCCAGTATGTGGGACCAATTGGCCAAAAAGCCCCGTCTGTCTCAGGCGGACCCACTGTTTTTTCCACGTGTCAGCCACGTGTCGTCCACGTCAGCTCCGATGGCCGGAAAATACTCCAGCCGACGACGGGGGACTAAATTGGCGAAAGCAACTAGGGCTGTAAATGAACCGAACTATACCGAACTATGATACGTTTGAGTATACGTTTGAAAATGTCGAACCTTAGGTTCGAACACGTTTGAAAGTATCGAATTTTAGAATTTAACGTTTGGATGTACATTTGAACACCTCGAACCGAGCCGAACTTTTGCGAATCGAGCTGAAATGTTTGACTAAACGTTTCAAGTTTTTTACGAGTGATTGAATTAAATGGATGAGAGTTGCTGAGAAATGAAAAAAAAAAATAAATGATGATAAATTTGTATCTTTATCAGATTTTTAACACAGGTTTACATCATATCTAAGGCATGAAGCAAAAATATTGCACGAAGCATCAACAAATTGGACTAGGGCTGTATTTTTGCGTAAATGGACTGATGGAATTAGTTGGATTGGAGAGAGTTATTTTTAAAAAGCCTGTGCTACATTAATCGAGTTGAGCCGAATTATTTGATCCATTTGCAAACCCCAAATATTAGAATTTGACTCTAAATTTCGGGGCCGAATCGAGCCTCGAATTGAATTTTTCAAGCGGAATATACCAAATGGAGCTCAGGTTAACCCTACTTCCAACAGATATTTCTGTCAACGCCACCGTTTGGGCGAAGCGAAAATGGGGAGCAATGGGAGGATGACAGAGTACGAGCGGAGGAGACTGGAAAACATAAAGCGGAACGATCAAATACTGGCAGCGTTCAAAATCCATTCAAGGCTCGACGACCTCTCCGCCGCCGCAGCCGCCGCCGCCGCCTCCAAACGCCAGAGGTCTTCTTCCCCTTCTTTTTCTGTTTCAATCATTTGTTGCGGGTCTCATTTTCTTTCATTTTTATCTATATTGGATTTATTGCGAAATAATTCCTCGACAGATTTACCTATTCGAGACTTGTCCAAGCGGATTTTTATCTATGCACCAAAAAAAAAAGGAAAGAAAAGAAGACTTTCTTTGCGTATGCTTTGTGCAGTTAAGAATGTGTTTGGCGGAACGTCTGTTAAAGTGTCGGCTAAACTTGAAAACCTATAACTGTAGCAGGGTTCCGAGTAAATCTTATAAACGAAGTCCAGTGAAGAAACCTAAATCTGAAAGTCATCTGGTTCTCCGGCGATCTCTAAGGAGTCGTGGGGTGCCGCCTGATACTACTATTGCCAGGGGTCTTTACGACAATACCAATGACAAAAAGCCGATTAAGAAAACCAGAGACTTAAATTCAAACAGGAAACCCCCTTGGGGACAAGGACCACTTACAGTAAGAGACGCATACACAGGTGGTGATGGGTTGGAACAAAACTTCTTAGAAATTTTCTCATGTTTAGAAAAATCAATGCCGGATAACGTACCTTGTGATCCCACTGATAATTTGGAGAAAAGTAAAGACCTCGAGACATCCAGTGCCAGACAACGATTTTCGGGTGCTATTATTGTGGAGGCATTGCAATTGAAGCCTGAGAATATGGGGAGCGATGAGAGGATGACAGCGTACGTGGGGCGGAGACTGGAAAACATAAAGCGGAACAACCAAATGCTGGCGGCCCTCAAAATCCACTCAAGGCTCGATGACCTCTCCGCCGCCAATCGCCAGAGGTCTTCTTCCTCTATATGCATTTTTTGTTTTCTTGATGGGATTTTTGTTTTGCTTTTCTTTTTTCAGTTTTGGTTTATTTATCTCTGGGGATTTATTGCAAAACAATGGTGTAACAGATACGGTTCGAGAATTATCCATGATAACTTAAGTCTATGCCCCCAAAAGAACTTTTCGGTTTCCTCTCGTGTAGTTGAGAATGTGTTGTGAGAATGTCTAACTTGTGTTGGTTAAACTTGAAGAATTTATAATCATGGCAGGACTCAGAGTAAATCATACAAACGGAGTCCAGTAAAGAAACCTACAGCTGAAAAAAGGTTGTGTGGTGGTGTAGTTAATGTGGAGGCACTACAATTGAGGTCCGAGAATATAGAGCGGTTGGTGCAAGGGAGGATTACGAGCTTAAAGTTTTATCCTACACTGGATATGCAAATGGTCGTTGTTGGAAACAAATATGGAGGCATTGGATTTTGGAACATTAATGGAAAGGAAGATGATGGTGACGGCATTTATCTGTTCCACCCACATCCAGGGTCTATTTCTGGAATTGTGATAGACCCCTTCTCCATATCAAAGGTATGAGTACCTGATTATGGTTTATTATAGGCAAAATAGCTCTACTAGGGACCGTAGTTTGCCATTTTTATCACTTAAGGGACTAAAGTGTTTCAAACAAGGGACTAAAGTTTAATCCGTTTCACCCGTTAGGGACTCCGTTAATTTGGTTCCGTTAAGGTTTCACGGATTGATGAAATTGCCGTTAAGTGCCACGTGTCAGCATTTTATTGGTCACTAATCATAAAATAATAATAAATTTTTTCAGATTTTTGTAATAATAATAAATAATAACAAAAAATATAAAAGTCTAAAAAATATAAAAAATAAAAAAAAATCTGTATTTTTCAGAAAAATTGAAATTTTATTTTTTTTAAGAAAAATCTGGAATATTAATATAAAAAATCTAATGCTTTTATTTAAAGTTAAAAATAAAAATCAAAAATTAAAAATATTTAGATCTGATTTATACTTGACCTTTAGTTTTTTTTTAGATTTTTAGATTTTTTTTTAAAATAATATTTATTTATTAATATTATGAAAAATTAGATCCAGTTTTCTATTTATTTATGAAAATAATATCTCAATTTTAAAAAAAAAAGTTTATAAATTAGATCCAATTTTTTTTAATTTTTTATTTTTTATTTTCAAATTTTAAATAAAAATATCCGATTTTAAGTACTAATATTCCAGATTTTTTTTTAAAAAAATTTAGAAAAAAAAATAAAGTTTCATTTTTTTTAAAAAAAAATCCAGATTTTTTTATATTTTATATTTTTTAGACTTTTATATTTTTATTATTATTATTATTTTATTATTATTACAAAGATCTGAAATTTTTTATTATATTTTTGATTTTTATTTTTAACTTTAAATAAAAGCATTAGATTTTTAATATTAATATTCCTGATTTTTTAAAAAAAATAAAGTTTCAATTTTTCTAAAAAGTACAGATTTTTTTATTTTTATATATTTTTAGACTTTTATATTTTTGGTTATTTTTTTATTATTATTACAAAAATCTGAAATTTTTTATTATTATTTTATTATTACCGACCAATAAAATGTTAACACGTGGCACTTAACGGCCATGTCATCAATCCGTTAAAACTTAACGGGACCAAACTAACGGAGTCCCTAACGGGCGAAACGGACTAAACTTTAGTCCCTTGTTTGAAACACTTAAAACTTTAGTCCCTTAAGTGATAAAAATGGCAAACTTCAGTCCCTAGTAGAGCTATTTTGCCTTTATTATATCACCAAAGTACACACGATGAGTGCAGTTTTTTTGTTTGCTTAGTGAATTGGTATCGGCTATCGATATACAATGGGATTATATACGTAGACTTTGCTCATTCGGATGTGGATTAGATTAAAACTACATGTGTGGAAAGTTTATGCTTTAATTTCCAATTTCCAATGGTGATCCAAATGGTAAAAACCTGGATTTTTATTCTCAATTAAAAAGTAGACTAAGAATGAAAAAGAAAATCAGGGTTTCACCTGATAGATATTTTAGCAATGAAAAATATCCTAGTTATCATTGTGTCTAATATTATTCAGCAGTTTCTCTGCTTATACATTACTCAGAAGAAGTGAAACATCAAGGAAAATATTTGAGAATAATTTGGGACAACATCTGGTTTGGTGTGAGTACAAGCTCTGGTTATAATACGCTCATTTTCACGTACATCCTCTTTTCCATTTATAGGGGTATTGCACAAACATCAGTGTTGTATTATGTACACCTGTACCTTGTTGACGGAGCAAATAATCGTGTTATTGTTTATGCAGATGTATACTTCCTGTTATGATGGGTTTATCAGGTTGATGGATGTGCAGAGAGAGGTATTTGATATGGTCTATTCTGGTGAGCACAATATATACTCTATATCCCTGGGTCCACATGACGAGAAATCCTTATATTTTGGCAAGGGTAAAGGAAAAGCCAATATGTGGGATGTGAGAGCCGGAAAATCTTTGTTATCATGTAATTTGCATGAAGATAGAATCAACACTATAGACTTCAACCCAACAAATGGCCATGTCATGGCGACAAGTTCTAAAGATGGAACTGCTTGCATTTGGGATTTGAGACGCATGACTGCAGATAAACCAACACCTTTGAAGACTGTATGTCATAAAAACGCGGTGAATTCTGCTTACTTTTCACCCAATGGGAAGTTCGTTGCAACAACAAGGTCTGTTGTGGGGTTCAGGCTGTGATTATGGTTATGCTTTACGAGCTTTGTACATTTGGTATATTGAATTCAACAGATATGTAGTGCAGTTTCTCCTTTAAATCCTGTGTCTCTTATGTCTTAGATTTCATGGAACTGTGTTACTTGAAGATCTTGACTTAGCAAGATAATAAATTTCTTAGATATGTTCATATGCAAACATTATGAGTTAAAACGAGTGGTTATAACTAACAGGTTGTTTGGCTCAGCTTATAAGCTCTTTAAGAGTGTTTGGTGTTTTTTTTTTTTAAAAAAAATCTTATAGGCAATAGAAAGTTTAATATTACAATCTTAATATTTTTGGTAGTCTTCCTACTACTCTTTACAGCTAGAAAGTTTAATTATTTCGTACAACCTTAATATTTATTGGAGGTTATATATACCTAAATATACAGGCAATAGAAGTCTAAATAGAACTTTTGATGCATTGAGAGTATCATCCTTTTCGTATCAGTGTACCTGCTACAAGCGTTAGTTTTGCAAACAGCTTGTTCGACGTTTGACAATTTTTCTTTTATCCATTCCTACAGTATTGATGATAGAGTTGGCTTGTTAAGCGGAGCTAATTACGACAGCACGTCTATGGTATACCATTACAACCAGACAGAGATGTATTTCCACATTCAGGTAAGACATTTTCCTCCGTATACTGTGGCAGCATTGTCAGGCCAAATCACTAATACCATGTTGTTCTTTTGGAGTCAGAGGCATATGGGGTTGGGATGATTCATCGATCTACATTGGTAATATGAATAGAGGAGTTGATGTTATCTCCGTTCGCGGGAAAAAACTGGTTGCTACTTTAGAAAGTGGTCTAATGTCGGATATTCCTTGCCGGTTTGATGTGCATCCGTACAATGTGGGTATGCTCGCAGGCGCAGCAAGTGGGGGCCAGGTTTACGTTTGGACTCCATGAGAAAGAGCTTGACGTTTTAGAAGAAAATTATTGATTTTGTTATTTTGGACTGTAAACGAGGCGAACGGTACCGGATATCTAAGGGGTTCGAGTTCGGCTCGTGGAATTTTGAACCTTAGGTCCGATTCGGCTTGATTCGGCCGAACCTCAAAATCTAATATTCGGCTCGAGTTCGAGTTCATTTTGTGATTTAATATTCGGCTCGTATTCGGTTCGTTTTTCTCGAACGGTTCGAAAAAGCTTGGCTGGACTTACATGTTTGCCAATTGAATTTAATAACTTAAAAAATTACTTCATTACTAAATATTACATTCCAAAAGCCAAAATGAGAACATCCAAATACTAAAGTTATTACGGTTCCAATAACTTGAAATGAGAAAATGTAGATACCATTAGGCTTAGATTAAGCTGTAATACCCGGCTATATTTCATTCTGTACCACTCAGTAATTATCAGTCTGTAATTATCACTCAGTAATTTTCACTCATTAATAATCACTCATCATTCATGAATCACTCTTTTGCGTTCAATGTTGGCATGTTGTAATCGCATATCAGTTATCGATCGTCATTTTATCTCCGTTTTTAGATCGAGACGGGAGTATGATCATTTTCATTGTGTTTGATAGCCTTGTACTGGGAGTATCATCTTTGGATCGTGTTAGACTTGTTCACTTCCACATTCGTATGATATGTCGGATCATTCATCAGTCGTAGCGAGGAATCGGAATTATCGGATTGATTCACCTTGGCCAGCATCGAGTTACGGGCCAAGGTTCGGCTACTACCGTAAGTCACGGTACGGCCGTAAGGTCGGCTTCTACGGCCGTAAGTGATCCAAAGAGCTACCTGCATTTTCGCCGAAGGTGAGTTACTACCGTAAGGAAGATGAGATACTACCGTAAGTGGTGTTCGTATATTTCGGTGTTGTCGACTGGGGTGACTTATGGCCGTAAGGGTTGCATACTACTGCCGTAAGTCGAGGCAGTACGGCCGTAAGACTTGGGCCTGATACGGCCGTACGTTGCGTGAAGGATGTCCGCCATTTTTGACGAAGGCGGGTTACGCCGTAAGGTTGGCCGGATACGGCCAGTATCATCCGAGTTACTACCGTAAGGTGTGCGGTACGGCCGTAAGGCCGCCGACGGTGTTTTTGACGAAGGCGGTTACGCCCGTAACTCAGAGCTGATTACGGCCGTAAGTCTGCTGGGCAGCTTTGACGAATCCGAGTTACTGGCCGTATGAGTTGGCCGATACGGCCGTAAGGCCGCTGACTTGGAAAGTTACGGCCGTAAGAGGGCCGAGTTACGGCCGTAACTTCCGGCAGATTTATAGTTTGGCCGACACTTTTTCCTCATTCTCTTCATTTTCACTTTCTTCTTCCTTTTTGTCCGAGAGAGAGCTTGGGGAAAGGGATTCTTCCTTCATCAAACACTTGTGTACTTGAGTTTCTTCATTTCCATTCGATCATATAGCTCGGATACTGCTTTAACTCGTGTTCTTCGGATCGAAGTGGTTGGATCTTCTAGAGGTAATTTCTTCAACATCTTGGATTTCGATTTTGTGTTGAGATATGATGTTTTGGACGTTATAATCATGTTATATGAAGGGATATGTGTATGATTATGAGTTTGTATAAGGATTCATCAGATTATTGAGGATTATTCAAGAACACTTTGAATATCGAGTCGATTTGGAGATTTTCGACTAATTGTTGTTATAATCACGTTTTGGATATTCGTTGTGGATAATTAATCGTATTGAAGATGTTTTGTTGGTTTGAAACACTTCTTGGGGATTTGGTATTGGTATATTGAGGTTTGATTGTAAACAATCGGAGTTCGACGCAACGTGTTTGATTTAATGCCTCAATGGACTTGGTTTAGTCGTATCGACGTGTTGAGTTCGTTATATTCATGTTTGTACGTATATTAATCGGATTGTTGGTTATTGAATTGTTCAAGGTTGTTCGAGCGACCGATATCTCAATTAGGACATTGTTCGTGGAAGGATAATTGTCACCGGTGTTGAGTAAGTTAATTTACTCGGTTAAAAGGATATTCATACCTTTTGTTGTTGATCATTCATAATCATAACTCATTCATCATTGTATTAATCATATTAAAACTTGTTATTGTCAATTAATCACTTACCATAAGGAACGACGGTTCCAATCTTTTCGTTGAGCTATCATTCATTTCATTATTACTCTCATCTCGGTGAGTCATTCTTGACCTTGTCAGATTATTATTTATTCATTGATATTCATTACGGTCATTCTCGTTCATATGACCTTCTGGGTTCATATTGCGTGGCCGGGTGCGGATGTGTGGAATTTTTAGTCGGGCACGTTATGGCCATGTATTGGGAGTGATACATTGGACTGTGCACACGGTAACAGATTACCTCCGTGAGACTAATTAGGTACAAGGACGGGTGTGTCCGGTCATTCGTCTTGTACACTTGCACAGAACACTACGGGCGTACTACAATACCCCTCTTCAGCGTAATTCATAATTAAGAATATTTCATAACTTCAGTTAATTCATGATTGTGTAATTTCAACTCTTGAGGATTGTTATTCTGTTTAACTGACCCCGGCTGGGGATTTTGTTTTTCAGGTCGTGGCAAGGCAAACGCACGGGAATAGCAGGTTGATGTCGAGGAGTCCCAGTGATACTAGTAGGGGGCCCCCGATCTTTCAGTTATTCATGTTATTGTCCTTTATTTTCCGCTGCAGACTTTCATTTGAATACTCCGTTTCATCTAAAGGTGGTGTATTTTATCTTCATATAAAATACACTAGTATTGTATTGTCTGGTGTGTTGTAACTAAACTCCTCATCGGAGTAATTATTGTTGTAATGTAGTTCGGTACTACATTTATCCCGTATAATTCATTCATTTTCAATTGCACAGTGGGTCCTAATGGGGATCTACTGACCGTATTAACCTCCTAGTTTGGGGTGTTACTGATTTGGTATCGGAGCGTGGTTTTGAATACTACCTTCCGAGTCATGTCTCATTTGAAATCATCGTCATCGACTAGTATCATTGGACTTTCGCGTCACGTGTGACCTGTGCAAATGCCGAGCCAATCGACCGGAAGAACTGTAAGATTTCTAACGCCATGGTATAATTTCTCGCAATAGTTATTCATTCATCATTCATCATTTAACAATCCTCAAACATCATCATTAATTGTGATTATGGCTATAATGTTATCTCATTAATCACTTAATTCATTTAATTACTCAGTTATTGATCAGGACTATCTTTTTAATTCATTTATTACTCAATTCATTTCATTACTCATTTGTCGATCTGGATGATCATATTTTTAATCTTGTTAAGTTATTCAGGATAATCATTTCAAGAATTTCCTCGTATAATCATGTTACTCAAGAAATCATTCATATAATCACTAAGTTAGAGCATGTATACTCATTTTCATCATCTCATGACGTAATCATAACATGATAATCATGGGAAATATAATCATTTTGCGACCTTCCTACTTCGGTATGGACAGAGTCGGAGGATGCACGGAAGAGGCGCGGTGCGGGCCGAAACCCGAGGAATAATCACTGGCCGCCGGAAATCGTGCCCAGACTCGGCTCGATCGTAAGATGTTCGGGTTGATCCACTCACTTTTATGCGAGCCATGACGACCCATGTGCGGTTGCTCAATCATCATTGCGTCACTCTGCCGGATTAATCGAGAGAACTCTCCGTATGAGCAGTTGCTAAGGAAAGTCTTGAACAACAACCTTCAATTGTCGCCGAAATCAACGGCGTAATCGGTCAGAGCGGTGGTCAACCTCCAAGAAACCTCGTGCGGGTCCTATCGTTTCGAGCGACCTCCTACGGCACCTAATCTGCGGGATCTCGGTCGACGATCGATTCGGCCATCATCTGTTTCAACCGTGGGGCGCGGCCATTTCAAGATTAGGTGTACGACGCCGTCTATCACATGTCATAATTGTGGGAATTGGGCATAAGGCCCGTTTTTGCCGAAAGGACTCCAAGTCGGCCCCGCGGCATCTCGTGCCCCAAGCAATCGGCGTTTGAATCGGACTACTTTGTCAACGCTGTTTAAGACAATGGAAGCAAATAGAGTTGGAGCTCGTATTTATCGACGGAGCGTCCGGTTCGGGGCCGGCAAGTCCCGATTCATATGATGGGGAGGATCGACGATCCGGTGGACCGAATGATTTCGGGTATACTCGTAATTTTATTTCAACTTGTGTGTACCTTTTGATTCTCGTACACCGCATTCATTCATTTTCGAATCATGTTGTAATAGACTTATTTTGGGATAGTCCTATTGCTTGTGGACCTCATACCATCGGTCTACTGGCGATGGAAGAATTTTCTAATCATACGAAGTAAGCTTAGTGACCGCGATTGATTGATGGACCTAATCGTGGTGAATTTTATCTTAGGACGATGTAATTTTCGGTGTTAGTTGGGTTGATCGCTTTGATACTATCCTTAATGTTTGTTAGCGTTTGGTCGCTATCTTTAAAATCGTTGGTTGTCGAATGTGTACTTCAGGGAGTAATCCCGTTGTTCGATAGAATTATTATTAGGGCGGAAGAGATTCCGCAATCGATCTATTCAATCATTCATTATATCATTTTCATCGATTGGCCTTTCTAAGGCAATCGAGTCATTCAATCATTCATTGTTTCATTTTCATCGATTGGCCTTTCTAAGACAATCGAGTCATTCAATCATTCATTGTATCATTTTCATCGATTGACCTTTCTAAGGCAATCGAGTTATTCAATCATTCATTTGCGTCATTTTCATCGATTGACCTTTCTAAGGCAATCGAGCTATTCAATCATTCATTGTGTCATTTTCATCGATTGGCCTTTCTAAGGCAATCGAATTATTCAAACATTCATTGTATCACTTTTTATCGATTGACCATTCTAGGGAAATCGAAATGTTCGATCATTTGTGGTATCATTGTCATCGATTGACGACGTATTTCCAGACGAGTTATTTGGTTGTCTTCACATAAGAGTAGTGGAGTTCAGGAGTGAGTTGGAGCCGGTACGTCCCCTTAATCGAAGGCACCGTATCGGATGGCCCCACTGCATGCAGGAGTGGAAGACTCAACTTGAGGAGTAGTTCGAGAAAGGTTATCGCCGACCGTTTGCGTCCCCGTGAGGAGTACCAGTGTGATCTGTCAAGGAGAAGGATGGCTTGTCTCGTGTGTGTATAAATTATCAAGAGTTGAACAGGGTGATGATCAAGATTAGTACCCTTACCCGTAATGATAATCTTTTAGATCAACTTCAGGGAGCTTCAGTATCTTCCAGGGTCGACTTAAGATCTGAATATCACCAGTTGCGGATTCGAGAGTCGGATATCGCGAGGTCGGCGTTTCGAACACGCCATGGTCATTATGGGTTCGTAGTTATGTCGTTCGGGCTAACTAATGCACCTGCGTTATTCATGGAGTTAATGAATCGGGTTTTCATCGACTTTTTGGATCAGTTTGTTGTCTTCATCGACGACATTTGGATTTATTCTCGTAGCCGAGAGGAACACGAGGTTCATCTTCATCAGGTTCTCGACGTGATGAGACGAGAGCAACTTTATGGAAAGTTTTCCAAGTGTGAGTTCTGGAGGTCCGAAATGACTTTCTCGGGCATGTAATTTCATCTGACAGAGTTCGTGTCGACCCTCAGAAGACGGAGGTCGTCGAGATTGGCAACCTCGAAAGATGTTAAGTAAATCCGAAGTTTCCTCGGATTAGTTGATTAATTATTCAACCCACGACTGTAGCTAGCAACCGTGGTTTTCGCGTTGGAAATTTGGCGTCATTACCTTTATGGCGTCACCTGTCAGTTATTCACCAATCACAAGAGATGAAGTATATATTTACTCACAAGGAGTTAAATATGTGACAGAGGCGGTGGTTGGAACTAATCAAAGATTATGATATCGAGGTCCTTTGCCACCCGGGCAAGGCGAATGTTGTCGCCGACGCCTTGAGTCGTAAGTCCGTTCTAGAGCAGATGCTTGCTCGTTTAACGATTCGAAGGAACTTCGAGAATTCCTTAGACCGAGATCGAGGTCCGACTT
Organism: Orobanche coerulescens; assembly: GCA_033398695.1. Classification (NCBI taxonomy): domain Eukaryota; kingdom Viridiplantae; phylum Streptophyta; class Magnoliopsida; order Lamiales; family Orobanchaceae; genus Orobanche; species Orobanche coerulescens. The sequence goes on from CM065810.1 coordinate 45,613,223, forward strand.
GGCGAGTTCAGAACAGCTTGTATGTTAGAGATTTCATCATCTCTTGAGAAGGAAATCGGGAGAATCGGGGTTCGATTCATTTTGGTGATCATCCGCGAGGATGTGGCACAGGGAAAGCCCCTGGATTTGTGGTCCACGAAGATGGACTCTTGAGATTTGAGAATCGGTTGTGCGTACCGGTGAATGATGAGTTGAAAAACTCGATCTTGAGAGAAGCTCATGCTACCCCATATTCGGTTCATCCGGGGACTAGTAAGATGTACAAGGACTTGAAACGAAATTTCTGGTGGAGTAATATGAAGCGAGAAGTCGCGGAATTTGTTTCGAGATGTTTAGCCTATCAGCAAGTCAATATGGAACATCGACCGCGAGTATGTCGATACCGCTCCCTATTCCAGAATGGAAGTGGGAAGACATTTCTATGGAATTCATCACGAGTTGCCGACGAGTCGTCGTGGCATGAATACGATCTGAGCGATCGCGGACTACTTTACTAATTAGCTCATTTCCTTGAAATCAAGAATATGTGGGGTCCCGAGAGACTGGCCAGTTGTTCATCAAGGAAATAATGAGACTTCACGGTACCCCTAACAGTATCGTTTCTGATCGTGACGACGATTCGTGTCCCATTTTGGAAATCGATTCATCGTCTTTATGGGAACTCACCAATCTCATTACTGCTTTTTCATCCTCGGTCAGACGGACAATCGAGAGGACTTTTCGGACATTGGAGGACATGTTGAGGGCATGCGTCCTCGATTAGTAGAGGATTGGGAAGCCCAATTATGTTGTTTGTGTCCACGTACGGTTTAGTTAGCATCTTTGCGATGAAGGTAGCACCTTACGAGGCTGGTACGGTCGTCGTTGTCGATCTCCCTTGTGTTGGGACGGCCCATCGTAATCAATCGACCGAGCCCGATATGCTTCTTAGCGCCGTGAGAAGGTAGCTTTGATCGAGAGGCGTCATTGACCGCTCGAGTCGGCAAATCATATGCGGTGTCGTCATCGACCACTAGAGTTCGAGACGGGTGATCCCGTTTTGGTCAAGGTATCCCCGAGTCGAGGTATTCTCCGTTTCGGAAAACGGGGGAAGTTGAGTTCGAGATTCATTGGACCGTGTGAGATTTTGAATCGAGCAAGCGAGTTAACTTATCGATTGGCCCTATCTCTGTTGTTGGGCCGAATTCATAATGTGTTTCACGTCTCGCACATACTTCAGTTCGACGAAATCGAGATCGCAGATGATCATTCGTATGAGAAGAGCCCCATACGAGTGTTGGAGCGGCAAATCAAACAGTTGAGGAATAAGACGATTCCTTTGGTTAAGTTTCAGTGGTCTAGACACGGAGTCGAAGAGGCCACTTGGGAAACCGAGGAGAGTATGCGGGGGAGTTATCCCGAGTTGTTTGACCCTTAGTTTCGGGGACGAAACTCTTTTTAAGGGGGGGGAGTATGTAATACCCGGCTATATTTCATTCTGTACCACTCAGTAATTATCAGTCTGTAATTATCACTCAGTAATTTTCACTCATTAATAATCACTCATCATTCATGAATCACTCTTTTGCGTTCAATGTTGGCATGTTGTAATCGCATATCGATTCGATCGTCATTTTATCTCCGTTTTTAGATCGAGACGGAGTATGATCATTTTCATTGTGTTTGATAGCCTTGTCGGGAGTATCATCTTTGGATCGTGTTAGACTTGTTCACTTCCACATTCGTATGATATGTCGGATCATTCATCGATCGTAGCGAGGAATCGGAATTATCGGATTGATTCACCTTGGCGGATCGAGTTACGGCCGTAAGGTTAAGGCTACGGCCGTAAGTCGTACGGCACGTAATCGTGGCGGCTTCTGGCCGTAAGTGATCCAAAGCTACCCGGGCATTTTGGCCGAAGGTGAGTTACGGCCGTAAGGAAGATGAGATACGGCCGTAAGTGGTGTTCGTATATTTCGGGTGTTGTCGACCGGGGTGACTTACGGCCGTAAGGGTTGCGGCATACGGCCGTAAGTCGAGGCAGGTACGGCCGTAAGGCTTGGCCGGATACGGCCGTACGCTGCAGGAAGGATGTCTGGCCATTTTTGACGAAGGCGGGTTACGCCCGTAAGGTTGGCCGGATACGGCCGTATCATCCGAGTTACGGCCGTAAGGTGTGCGGTACGGCCGTAAAGCTGTCGACGGGTGTTTTTGACGTAGGCGGGTTACGCCCGTAACTCAGAAACGGTTACGGCCGTAAGTCTGTCGGCAGGCTTTTGGACGAAGCCGAGTTACGGCCGTAAGGCCGTTGACTTGGAAAGTTACGGCCGTAAGAGGGCCGAGTTACGGCCGTAACTTCCGGCAGTATTTATAGTTTGGCCAGGACACTTTTTCCTCATTCTCTTCATTTTCACTTTCTTCTTCCTTTTTGTCCGAGAGAGAGCTTGGGGAAAGGGATTCTTCCTTCATCAAACACTTGTGTACTTGAGTTTCTTCATTTCCATTCGATCATATAGCTCGGATACTCGTTTTAACTCGTGTTCTTCGGATCGAAGTGGTTGGATCTTCTAGAGGTAATTTCTTCAACATCTTGGATTTCGATTTTGTGTTGAGATATGATGTTTTGGACGTTATAATCATGTTATATGAAGGGATATGTGTATGATTATGAGTTTGTATAAGGATTCATTGGATTATTGAGGGATTATTCAAGAACACTTTGAATATCGAGTTGGATTTGGAGATTTTCGACTAATTGTTGTTATAATCACGTTTTTGGATATTCGTTGTGGATAATTAATCGTATTGAAGATGTTTTGTTGGTTTGAAACACTTCTTGGGGATTTGGTATTGGTATATTGAGGTTTGATTGTAAACAATCGGAGTTTGGACGCAACGTGTTTGATTTAATGCCTCAATGGACTTGGTTTAGTCGTATCGACGTGTTGAGTTCGTTATATTCATGTTTGTACGTATATTAATCGGATTGTTGGTTATTGAATTGTTCAAGGTTGTTTGAGCGACCGATATCTCAATTAGGACATTGTTCGTGGAAGGATAATTGTCACCGGTGTTGAGTAAGTTAATTCTTACTCGGTTAAAAGGATATTCATACCTTTTGTTGTTGATCATTCATAATCATAACTCATTCATCATTGTATTAATCATATTAAAACTTGTTATTGTCAATTAATCACTTGATCATAAGGAGCAGCGGTTCCAATCTTTTCGTTGAGCTATCATTCATTTCATTATTACTCTCATCTCGGTGAGTCATTCTTGACCTTGTCGATTATTATTTATTCATTGATATTCATTACGGTCATTCTCGTTCATATGACCTTCGGGTTCATATTGCGTGGCGGGTGCGGATGTGTGGAATTTTTAGTCGGGCACGTTATGGCCATGTATTGGGAGTGATACATTGGGTGTGCACACGGTAGCAGTTACCTCCGTGAGACTAATTAGGTACAAGGCGGGTGTGTCGGTCATTCGTCTTGTACACTTGCACGAGAACACTACGGGCGTACTACGATACCCCTCTTCGACGTAATTCATAATTAAGAATATTTCATAACTTCATTAATTCATGATTGTGTAATTTCAACTCTTGAGGATTGTTATTCATTTAAGCGACCCATTTGGGATTTTGTTTTTCGTCGTGGCAAGGCAAACGCACGGAATAGCGAGTTGATGTCGAGGAGTCCAGTGATACTAGTAGGGGGCCCCGATCTTTCAGTTATTCATGTTATTGTCCTTTATTTTCCGCTGCAGACTTTCATTTGAATACTCCGTTTCATCCAGTGTGGTGTATTTTATCTTCATATAAAATACACTAGTATTCGGTATTGTCCTGGTGTGTTGTAACTAAACTCCTCATCGGAGTAATTATTGTTGTAATGTAGTTCGGTACTACATTTATCCTGTATAATTCATTCATTTTCAATTGCCTGGTGGGTCCCAGTTGGGGATCTACGGCACTGTATTATCCTCCTAGTTTGGGGTGTTACATAAGCTTCTTTCATCAATAAAAAATGTCTGACACACCATGGTTGCAACAAGTCAACGACCATGGAGTTGCTGTTACATATCAGATCAATTTGATCGACACGCCATGGTTACTACAACAACCATGGAGTTGCCATGCCAAGATGTGTTGTATCATTTGTCTGGTTATAAGCAAACAAAATATCATCATTGCCTTTAAACAACTAGAACAGAGGTAACAGTCTAGTAAAGTATCACAAATACATAGCTAAAAGTCAAAAAGTAACAGGGAATGGAGGGATAAGTAAAACAATAGAAAAAAATGAAGTGAAATCACCCAAATGAGGTAACACATAATTGCATGAATCATGTGTTCATGTTCTTCCGGTCTTTCTTTGCTTCTTCTTTGGTGGCTTGCCACTGGTGCTGCATTTCCGTGTTGGGGGTGGGGGATGCAGTTGTGTTTTTAGAACTGTCAACACGGGCCTCATCAGGTGCACTAGAAGCAGCAACAACTACAACAAAACAGACAAACAAACAAGTAGATTATGAAAAATGCCTAAATAACAACGAAAAAATAAATTGAAATCATAAATTCTTACCAGTGGCATTGAATTTAGGATCTTCCATTTGAAATTCTTTTTCGAATTCCAATTCAATTGGATCATTATTCTCCTAACATAACCAGAAAATGAATTAATGATAAATTAAAGAGAAAAGAAGATGAAGTGGAAAAAGATGAAGCAAAAAAAGATAAAGCAGGATACCTCTTTGTCACTTCTAATCTCATATGCTTTCTTTATCCAATCTCCACTATAAAGAAGAACCTCAATTGTGTCTCTTCTCTTTGAGACTCTTTTCTTATTAATAACCCTACCACCAAAAGTTGACTTTCATGCAAATGTTGTTATGGGAATTGACAGAATATCCATTGCCACCTTAGACAGTACTTTGTACTTTCATTCATTCCCTTTCCACCAGGGCAGAACATCAAAATTGGCAACATTTGGGAAACAGATTTCCTCACAATGACGTTCCAAGCTTGTTGTTTTTCCTCGACATTGCATTTTCATCATAAACTCATCATACTTTCTTTTTCCAATTGTTGAAGGTGGAGGCTGTTTCAAATATGCACTATAAGATTCTGAACCTTTTTCATCACCATATATTTTGGCATACTGAGCATGTAACATCCCAAAAGGCGGCTATTACAGTGCCGTGGACCCCACAATGGGACCACCAGGCGATTCCAAAAATATCACCTCAAATCAATTAAATCATAGCTGTGGTACCGAACCACAATTTAATATTCATCATCTCGACGAGAGGTTCATACACCATATGACTAAAAATGCCACACAGAGAGGATCTGAAACGTTAATATAAACCATATGGAGATGGAATATATTTAAAGTACTAACACAATTTGAAATGAGTTATAACAAAGCGGAGTAATACCAATACATGGTCCAAAATACAATTGAATAAAATAGACTCGGGCCCCCTGAACTAGTATCATGCAAACCCTTCGCCGCCACCGTGCTCTCCCTGCGCCATAGCCTTGCCTCGACCTAAAATACAACACAAGTATTTCGCCCCAAACCACAGGGTCAAATATACATGATAATAATTCTCAAGATGTTATACAATTCATATACACTGGATCTCAATGAAAACAATTCGACCGTCGTAACATACCCCTCGGGCGTATGAACAACCAATCGTCAAACTGTCGAATCCTACCCAATCATACATGGAGTATAAATGACCAAACATTATGGCTCAAGACGGACATCACAGTACGCCCAATTCGGAAATGTGTCCGTGCACATGTCCACCCCGTATACGGAATCCAGGATATACGTGGGACATGTACCTAATTAGCCTCACGAAGTAACATCTCGTGTGCACGGTCCAAATGCAGAAACAATCAACGCACGACGATCTGTGCCTGCCTAAAAATACTACACAATAACTAATTGGCACGCAGATATGATTCCAGATATGTCACGATACAACATGACAATGAAACTCAACAATTTACTCATCCAACGGGGATCAAGACACCAAAGCGATAAACTATGATCAACAAGACCAACGATATCAAAAAGTACGAACTTGGGAATACAATCCCACCATAAACGATAGACAAGAGTCAACGCGACATCTCATTATAAATCATAGATTCATAAAGCAACACGTACATATGAAATGTATAACATTCACAAGAATTCCAACTATCATTATAACCAAGCAAGATAACTTGCCTCAATTCGAAGACGGGAATACTCCTTCCTCGACAAACGAACGGACGGTCCCCGATTAGTAATAATCACTCGAAACAATCAACCTTGTAAGGGATACAATCCATTCAATAACATATTCTCATAATTATCGATATCTAGTTCAATGGAATGACATCCTAGTTTCAATCCGATTAGTTCGACTATATATATATATATATATATATATATATATATATATACCATTTCAAGGATTCATGCTAACTTCAATTCGTTCCTACGATCGGTTTTCATTTTATGACGTTCTTAATTACTCGTATGGTTATAATGTATAAGAATCATCAAGAGCAAACGCTAAGTAATTATTTGCCAATATCATGATACCGGTAAAACTTCCTAAGAACATCATCAACATTTTGAAAACAACAATTTAAATAGCTTTGTTTATCAATTCATCAAGTTCTTCAAGAACACATCATCATGAGGATTATTCAAACACGATTAGCATCCAAACGAAACAAGTTTCATGTTTGGAGAATCATCTCTAAACTTATCATTCTAGGATTCACCTAGTCTAGGTTGTGATATACTCAAGTTATTCATCGCAAGACATCACGAAACTATCATCAAGGTGAGTTAAAGAATTTCTGCAATTATAACCATGTGTTGATATATGCAAGGTTCAACAAAAATTGATGAAGAACTTAAGTTCACATTGTCTAAAATCTCCTAAGCATGATATTTGATTTAATATACCGGTAATAACTTCAATAATCTTGATAGCATGCTTGTGAAATCACTAAGGACATGAATTACAAAAGAGCAAGGCACCACATACCTTACTACGGAAGAACAATGAATGAACAATAAGGGAACAATGAAACCACTTGGTGCAAATCAACGTCGGATGCTTGAACATCAATCTTCAATGTTCTACGCCTTCACCAAATCACGGGTAGAGGTTTATATGGGGTGGAAATATCGTGAGGTTCCTTATTCAGGTCGTGGCAGTCGATTAAAGGCCGAAGTTCAGGTTGAAAAATGAGATGAGGGTGAAGTCCTATTTATAAGAAATGATTATTAGCGTGCGCTAACTAGAGGTGTTCATAAGCGGGTACCCGGCTTTTCGGGTACCCGGAACTTCGGGTACCTATTTAGGCGGCCCATGGCCCGGCCCATAAAATCCGGGTACCCGCTTTTTTGGGTACCCAACTTTTCGGGTCGGGTCACCGGGTACCCGGGTACCCGAGTTTTTTTAACATATATATATATTATTATTATTATAATTATATATATATATATATATGATTTTTTGCTATATTTTTTCAACTTTTAGTTCAACAAAAATATTTAGTTTTAAATTAGCAAGAATTGATTCTACTTTTTAAGTCATGCGTTATGATCAAATCAAATATTAGAAAATTTAATTTTAATTTAATTTATTTGCTTGATTGATTCTACAGAAAAAATTAAATTAAAAGTAAAAAAATTATTTACAATAATTATAACATTCATTTTATTATCATTGATTCTAACATATTAAGATATTATATGAAACATTTAATCTATTCACTTTGAAATTAGACTACTATATATATTAATACATACTCAGTTTTGTAATTTTATGTCATAATTTAAAATATCTAATGAGATTTAAATTATAAAAAAATATGATTCATGAAAAGGAAAAAAATTAGAGCATAAGCTTAATATGGACCAAATTATATAGGTATTGTAATGTTAACATTATTAAAATGTAAGTAAATACATACTAATTCTATACATAATTTTTAAAATGGTTAAAATAAAATATGTAGTGAGAAAATAAAAATAATAAAAAAAATAAAAAAAGTTACCGGGTCGCCGGGTACCCGGTAATTTTATTTTGCCGGCCCATTACCCGGCCCGGTAACTCACATAATTAGCGGGTCGGGTACCCGTCCCGCTAAATCCGGGTAATTAAAAAAAATTATCCAGTAAAAAGTTTCCGGGTAGTCGGGTAATTGGGCCGGGTCAGTCGGGTCGGGTAGTTTTGAACACCCGTAGCGCTAACGGGCTCTCAGAATACTGTATGCTACTGTCCTCGGCCTTGCGTACGCTAAATAGTCTTAACGTAAGCTAATAACGCGGTTTAGCGTACACTATGCACACGTTAGAATGCGCTAACGAGTTTTACGAAGCTCACTGACTTCACAGACTGCCCACTGACCTCCGTTTAGCGCGCGCTAGCAACAACTTTGTAGCGTGCGCTAAACCCCGTTGACTCAACTTTCCAAAAGTAGTCCGGGTGAGTCCAAAAAGGGTCCGTGATTCCCGCGATTCGATTCCCCACCTACTGATCCTGTCTCGATCTGGTTGATTGTGTAGCGCGCGCTAAGTTATAATACTAGCGTGCGCTACGAAACAAGTGTAGCATGCGCTAATCACGAATGAGAACATGCACAACTAAAACTCTATAAAATCATACAATCCACAATATTGATTTACGAATGCGTAGAAACATACTTCAATCAGAAATACGACATAAGCAAATATCAAGAAGGTTACAATACAGATAAATTACATATCAAATATTCGGATATTACATACTCCCCCTCTAAAAAGAAGTTTTGTCCCGAAACTTAAGGGGTAAATAATTCGGGATATCGCTCTCGCATGCTGTCTTCGGTTTTCCACGTAGCCTCCTCGACTCCATGTCTGGACCACTGAACTTTCAGCAGGGGAATCATCTTGTTCCTCAATTGTTTTATCCTCCTCTCAAATACCTGAACAGGACGCTCCTCATAGGAATGATCATCAGCTATCTCAATCTCTTCGAACTGAAGTGTATGACTCGGATCAGCAACATATTTCAACAATTGGGAGACATGAAACACGTTATGAATCCGACTCAGAACTGGTGGCATTGCCAGACGATAGGCCAGATCACCAACTCATTCAAAAACCTCAAACGACCCGATATACCTCGGACTCAGCTTGCCTCTCTTCCCAAAACGAAAAACACCTCGAGTGGGGGACACCTTCATTAGCACATTGTCGCCAACCTCAAACTCAAGTGGCCGTCGACGGTTGTCTGCGTAAGACTTCTGTTGGCTTTGAGCCGTTAACAAACGACTCCTAATCAGGGCGATCTTCTCACGGGCTGCTAACAACATATCAGGTTCTGTACCCAGAGATTCAGACAGGTCGTCCCAACACAAAGGAGACCTACAACGCGGCCATACAATGCTTCATAAGGTGTCATCTGAATCGAAGCGTGCCAACTATTATTGTAAGTGAATTCCACCAAAGGCAGTTGGGCTTCCCAATCGTCATTCCAATCAAGAGCGCACGCCCTCAACATATTCTCTAGAGTTTGGATATTCCTTTCAGACTGACCATCAGTCTGCGGATGAAATGCCGTACTGAAATTCAATTGCGTACCCATCGCACGATGAACTTTTTTCCATAAGTGTGACCGAATCGCCCGTAAGGATCCGATACAATACTCTTAGGGGTACCATGTAACCTTACAATCTCTTTAACAAATAGCTGGGCCAATCTCTCGGGTCCTCACATGTCTTTAATCTCCAAAAAGTGGGCGGATTTGGTTAGACCGTCCACAATCACCCAAATCGTATTCATCCCTCGACGACTCGTCGGCAAGCTAGTGATAAAATCCATCGATATGTCCTCCCATTTCCACTCAGGAATCGGGAGCGGTTTCAGCATTCCCGCGGGTCGCTGATGCTCAATTTTAACCTGCTGACAGGTTAAACATCTCAAAACGAACTCTGCAACTTCACGCTTCATATTCCCCCACCAATAACATTGCTTCAAATCCTTATACATCTTGTTGGATCCCGGGTGAATGGAGTACGAGGTAGCATAAGCCTCTCTTAGGATAGAGTTCCTCAACTCTTCGTCTGCGAGTACACAAATTCAATTCTTGAAGCGTATCAATCCATCCTCATGGATCACAAACCCAGGGGCTTTCCCTTGAGTTACTTCATCCTGAACTCGAGATAAGAATGAGTCCGTAACCTGCTTCGATCCGATTCTATCATCAAGGGATGATGAAACCTCAAATGTGCAGAGTTTTCCCTGAATATGCTGTAACCAGACTTCAATTTCCGGCCTCACAAACTCTAACTGCAATTCTCTCTGAACTGTCAAGCTGGCAAGCATCTGCTCCTGTACTGTCTTACGACTCAAGACGTCGGCAACCACATTTGCTTTTCCCGGATGATAAAGGATCTCGATATCATAGTCTTTGATTAGTTCTAGCCACCTTCTGTGCCTAATGTTCAGCTCCTTCTGAGTAAAAATGTACTTCAGGCTCTTGTCATCCTAAAAAATCTAACAAGTAACTCCATAAAGATAGTGACGCCAGATTTCCAAAGCAAAAACCACGGCTGCTAGTTCCAAGTCATGGGTCGGATAGTTAACTTCATAGGGTCGCAACTGTATCGATGCATAGGCAATCACCTTCCCTTCCTACATCAACACACATCCCAGGACCTGTCTCGACGCGTCACTATACACTACAAATCCTTCTGTCCCTTTTGGCAGAACCAAAACAGGTGCTAAAATCAACCGACTCTTGAGTTCATCAAAACTTTGCTAACATGCCTCTGTCCACGAATACTTCTTATCCTTTCTCAACAGGTTAGTCATTGGTTGCGCAATCTTGAAAAAACCTTCCACGAACTGCGGTAATGACCTGCTAAACCCAGGAACTATGAACTTCCTTCACGTTCTTCGGAGGTATCCAATCTCGGATAACTTCTGTCTTTTGTGGGTCTACTCTCACCCCATCGGCTGATATCACATGTCCGAGAAAAATAACCTCACGCATCCAGAATTCACATTTGGAAAATTTACCATAAAGCTGTTCCCGCCTCAACGCCTCGAGAACCTGATGGAGATGACGTTCATGTTCTTCATGGTAACGAGAGTAAATCAGAATGTACCTGGCTCTAACTCAATAGTAAACTCTACATCACGATGTGGAGATAAGCGTGGTAACTCATCTGGGAATACATCTGGGTAGCCTTAGACTACCGGAATGTCGGCCAATTCAACTGGTCGATCTGCTGTCTTGGTCATGTAACACCAATAACCAATACACCCTTGATTAAGCAGTTTCACTGCTTTCATAACGCTGATGACTCTCCCGGAATGCCTGGGATTGTCACCCTGAAAAATACACTCAACACCATATTCAGATGTGATGGTCACTATCCGCTTGCGGACGCTAAGTATGGCATCATGACGATCCATCCAATCGATACCCAAGATTACATCATCTTTAGGTAAATCGACATAATTAAGTTTGACAACCACTCACGGTCGTTCATGCGAATCGGATAGTTCTGCACTTCACGATTTCCCACAATTCTTCTACCATCGGGTGGACCAATTACATAAGGTTCACAATTGGTAACATGATCTAATTGCAAACGACTCAGACAAGAAACAGATAAAAAAGAGTGTGAAGCACCAGTATCAAAAAGAACACAGACAGGTTGAGATTGGATCTCGAGAGTACCTGCAATCATGCTGGCTTCAGGATCGTCGACCTTCTTCATCTCGTAAATCCTAGGTTTCACAGCTCCGGCACTAGATGTACCAGCTTGGTTTCTACGGCCCATCCTTCTATTTGCCTCGATAGTCTGATAAGAAGCGGACGGAGGTACACGGTCCTGGACAGAAGACTGAACTGGAGCATGAGATGCCACTGGATCACGTCCCGGTCCATTCCTACAATAACGATCACGATGCCCATTCTTCCCACAAGTATGGCATGCGACGGCCGGCTTCGGGCATTTAGAGCTGATGTGCCCCTGGTCCCCAAAGTTATATCACACAACAAATGAGTTGACCACTCGAGAGTGCGATCCGGCTGGCTTCGACGCTGCAGGTTTCCGCTCTGAGAAAGTCGGTCTGGATTGGGTTTCTTGAATGCCCCTTGGTTACCCTCAGTTTGGTTCTGATTCCTCGACCTCTTGTTGGAAGATTGAGGCTGCTTCTTAGAGATCTTCAAGGTAAGTTCATAATCAAGGGCCCTTTCAATAAACTCCGGTAGAGTCGTGCAGTGGTGATTAAGTAACTGCATCCTCATTCGGGGTTTCAATCTCTTAAGGAAGTACTTGATTTTATTAGCTTCCGTTCGAACAATGGTCGAAGCGAACAGAAGAAGCACCTGGAATTTCTCGGCAATCAGTAACACATCATCATTCTCGGACGAGTCCGAATTCAGCAATTCCGATAGCTTAGCCTCGCGGAGCGGAGCTGGGTAGTAACGGTCCAACATGAGATTCTTGAATTCATCCCAGTTGCATAAACCATCGGCCAGTCTCACAGATAGCCACCGGGTGTGGGCACTCTTGGTAAGGTAATAAGCCGCCAGAGATACTCGGTTCTCTTCTGGACACTCCACCATCTCGAACAATTTCTTAAATGTTCAGTCCAATGTACAATATCAGCAGGCTCAGAGGAGCCTTCAAAAGTAGGGGGTCACTGGCGAGAGATGTCGCTGATGATCCGACTCACGGGTCTGCCATGTACAAGAGGTGGATGAGGCCCCTACTGTTGGCCAGTAGTAGATCTCTGCATAGCTTCAATTAATTGACCCATCTGGGTCATCTGAGCCATCATGCCCTGCATAACAACGTAAGGATCGACACGCGCATCCTCGCTTCCAGTGTGGTGCGATTGGTCCCTAGAAGGCAAATCACTGCCTGCGGAACTCTTCTCCACATTCGAGCACGTGTTGGCTCGTGGTATCGAGATTCGACCCCTTCCACGGCCTCGTCCCTCTCTGCCACAACCTCTCAGATTTCTTTCCATATTGAAAGAATCAAACAATAATGATAACCATAAGTACAGTTCATGACCATCTGACCAATGCTAAGTTAATAGCAACAAGAAACTACATATTCAAGAAAACAATTCATAATGAATTATCGACACTACTAGTGCCACACAGAATATCATATTGACGTCGAGTCGAACAATTTTAATTACATAATCAATCCAAAATTTACCTCGAATTATCAATCAGATAAATCCTGCCACAGATCCTCGAAATATCAAGATCAACAAAGAGATCCATTCCGATATCAATATCATGCCAGTAATTAAATCATGGCTCGTAAAGTACATACCGTATTTGGCTCGTACGGCCAGGCGCTTGCACAGGTCACACGTGACACGAAGGTCTCTTGATACTAGTTCATTTCACAACTCTTAAAGAGAAAATGACTCTCTGATACCATCTTCTGTAACACCCCAAAATGCGGCTATTACAGTGCGGTGGACCCCACACTGGGACCCACCAGGCGATACCAAAAATATCATCTCAAATCAATTAGATCATAACTGTGGTACCGAACCACAATTTAATATTCATCACCTCGACGAGAGGTTCGTACACCATATGACTAAAAATGCCACACACACATGATCTGAAATGTTAATATAAACCATATGGAGATGGAATATATTTAAAGTACTAACACAATTTGCAATGAGTTATAACAAAGTGGAGTAATACCAATACATGGTCCAAAATACAACTGAATAAAATAGACTCGGGGTCCCTGAACTAGTATCCTGCAAACCCTTCGCCGCCGCCGTGCTCTCCCTGCGCCGTAGCCTTGCCTCGACCTAAAATACAACACAAGTATTTCGCCCAAAACCACAGGGTCAGATATACATGGTAATAATTCTCAAGATGTTATACAATTCATATACACTGGATTTCAATAAAAATAATTCGATCGTCGTAACATACCCCTCGAGCGTATGAACAACCAATCATCAAACCATTGAATCCTACCCAATCATGCATGGAGTATAAACGACCAAACATTATGGCTCAAGACGGATATCACAGTACACCCAATCCGGAAATTTGTTTGTGCACATGTCCACCCCGTATACGGAATCCAGGATATACGTGGGACATGTACCTAATTAGCCTCACGAAGTAACATCTCATTTGCATGGTCCAAATGCGGAAACAGTCAACGCATGACCATCTGTGCCTAGCTAAAAATCATGCACAATAACCACTTGGCACACAGATATGATTCCATATATGTCACGATGTAACATGACAACGAAACTCAACAATTTACTCATCCAACGAGGATCAAGACACCAAAGCGATAAACTGTGATCAACAAGACCAACGATATCAAAAGGTACGAACTTGGGAATACAATCCCACCATAAACGATAGACAAGAGTCAACACGACATCTCATTATGAATCATAGATTCATAAAGCAACACGTACACACGAAATGTATAACATTCACAAGAATTCCAATTATCGTTATAATCAAGCAAGATAACTTGCCTCAATTCAAAGACGGGAATACTCCTTCCTTGACAAACGAACAGACAGTTCCCGATTAGTAATAATCGCTTGAAACAATCAACCTTGTAAGGGATACAATCCATTCAATAACATATTCTCATAACTATCGATATCTAGTTCAATGGAATGATATCCTAGTTTCAATCCGATTAGTTCAACATATGTGTGTATATATATATATATATAAATATCCGCATTCCATTTCAAGGATTCATACTAACTTCAATTCGTTCCTACGATCGGTTATCATTTTATGACGTTCTTAATTACTCGTATGGTTATAATGTATAAGAATCATCTACAGCAAACGCTACGTAATTATTTGCCAATATTATGATGCTGGTAAAACTTCGTAAGAACATCATCAACATTTTGAAAATGAAAATTTAAACAGCTTTGTTCATCAATTCATCAAGTTCTTCAAGAACACATCATCATCATCGTGAGGATTATTCAAAGACTATTAGCATCCATACGAAACAGGTTTCATGTTTGGAGAATCATCTCTAAACTTATCATTCTAGGATTCACCTAGTCTAGGTTGTGATATACTCAAGTTATTCATCGCAAGAACATCACGAAACTATCATCAATGTGCATTAAAGAATCTCTGTAATTATAACCATGTGTTGATATATGCAAGGTTCAACAAAAAATGATGAAAAACTTGTATTACCACCGGTATTTCATGCTTAATTACCTTGTACTGTGTGATTTCTTATAGTGTGATGTTGCCTTTTTATTTTATGTGATTTCATCAAATGCTATTGCGATACAATTATGTGATGTGGATGAAATGGAGGTGCGTACCTTGATGCCATTGGACAATCGTTGGTGCGAATATGACGGTGGCCAACGTCTTGTTCCCCGATGAATTGTTGACGAGTGGAGAGGATGGTCACCCCGAGATGGTTAAAATGTGATATATGACTAAGGGACTGAATGTCTAACGCACGTTATAGGATATGCATAATGTACGCTAAATCTGTAATATTATGTACGCTAATGTAACTTGGTTACGTACGTAATGGCTGAGTTGGTCTTCCGACCAGAATCTTCCTTTTGATGCGGATTGGGTTACTTTCAGCGGATTAGAAGACAAACGAGTCAACTGCTCGTAGCGTACGCTAATTCTCAAACTTAACGTACGCTATGGTCTGGTCGTTTACGTACATTATAGACCATTACGTACGTAATATATGGGGGCATTCCAGGCAGTAGCTTCTGGACGGCCCTTACGCACGTTAACTGGAGGGCATTACGTACGTAAGCCATGTTACGTATGTAAAGTCGTGAGGCATAACATACGTTAACATGATCGAGTGTTATAAAATAACACTCCCTCCCTTATTTACCTCGACAAAAAATTCTTGTGAAACACCCTTGAAGCTCTCTCCCATCCCTTACACGATTCTTGACCTCCCTAATCACTTGTATCAACATAGAGGAAGGGGTTACTCAAGCTCCAGAGAAGACTATCTTGGTCAATCGATCCACTCTTCGTTCCTCCTCGTGGTTCTTCATCGGATTGTCATCACTTCTCATTGCTCCTCCTCTATTAAGGTAAGACTATCATCCTTGAGGCTATATCTTCAATGTTGTCATCATGCGTAATGGATTACGGGTATTCGGGTAGTTTCTAACTCTCATAGACAATCTAATCGGACGAACTTGTAGTAACCAAACCATCATTGCACGTATATTTCGTCCCATGCATCTTGTTGTTGTAATCATATGTGATAACCCCTATCTCAATCAACCTTGGTAATGTAAAACTTGACGAATCAATTGTAGTAGAAATTGCGTAGGAATCCATCACTGTATGATAAACTAGTCGTAACCCACTCTTGCCATATGATTATCAACGTTAAATTAACTAGGGGAATCAATTCGATAGTATTATTGTCAATAAGAATCAAACACTGAAATCATTGTCTAAAAAGGTAACCCACCGGTTGAAGTACTCGGAATAGAGAATTGAACTAGTAGTTATGGAAATCAATTATGCTATGGTCGTTTGTTGCTAGACTAATGACGATTGAGGATAATCTTGTTGAGAAAATCATTACAACTAACATTAATCATAGAATTGAACGGCATAGTAGTACGTATTGCTTGTGAACTTAGAGCACGATATTAGTTTTGGTGTAATTGAATTAAGTTAAGAATTTGGTTAGGAGAGGGAATTGAAAACTACTTTTATTCGTCTTTATCCGTATGGGATGTTAATCGGGGGTTACGTGATTAGGTTGAGCTCGGTCGGTCGAGGAAGTTCAAGTTATCGTAAGGCACCTACCGTCGGATTAAAGGCAAGTGAAATCTTGCTCGAGAAATGCTAGTATTATTGAAATGTTCGTGTTCATGAATGTGCCATTGTTGATGAATGCCGACGGTTGTCTTTCTCTAAAAATGTGTTATGAATGGGCCGATGTGTACCCGTGTGGAAATGTGTTGAGGGATAAGACCCAAATAGGGCACCAATGTTCCGGGGTATTCCTGTGTGGATACTTTCGTGACCCTTGGTTGCGACCTTGGGGTTTATGTGATAAAAAAAGAAAGACAACGTCGGTCGTGCTGTGAATTATCTTCTGTTTGTTATGTGGCACGGTGTTGGTAAAACTGTGTATATCATTGTTAATAATTTTTATTGGTATGCATTCTCTGACTCCGATTATCTGGCATGATTCGTCATGCCATGTAAATTTGTTGATTATGTGCAGGACATTCCTGAGGGATCCAGTCAGACTTGAACGGTGTTGGGATAAAATCTTGCCGCTGCATGATTTAAATTAGATTTTTGAAACCTCCGTTATGTAATAATTGAACTTTGAATTATGTCCCTTCATAAAACATTTCGGCTTATGATATGTAACCGTGGATTTATTGTTTTATTATAATTTATTTAAAATGTCTACTTCCTAAACTAGCCTTGTGGGTCCCACACGGGATTCACGACACTGTAATGCCTCGGGAGATTTTGGGGGTGTTACAGAACTTAAGTTCACATTGTCTAAAATCTCCTAAGCATGATGTTCGATTTAATATACCAGTAATAACTTCAATAATCTTGATAGCATGCTTGTGAAATCACTAAGAACATGAATTACAAAAGAGCAAGGCACCACATATCTTACTACGGAAGAACAATGAATGAACAATAAGGGAAAAATGAAACCACTTGGTGCAAATCAACGTCGGATGCTTGAACACCAATCTTCAATGTTCTCCGCCTTCACCAAATCACGGGTAGAGGTTTATATGGGGTGGAAATATCGTGAGGTTGCTTATTCAGGTCGTGGCAGTTGATTAAAGGCCGAAGTTCAGGGTGAAAAATGAGACGAGGGTGAAGTCCTATTTATAATAAATGATTATTAGCGTACTCTACACTTCCATCTTAGCTTGTGCTAACGGGCTCTCAGACTACTGTATGATATTGTCCTCGGCCTTGCATACACTAAATAGTCTTAATATACGCTGATAACGCGGTTTAGCATACACTATACACTCGTTAGCGTGCGCTAACGAGTTTTACGAAGCTCACTGACTACCCACCGACCTCCGTTTAGCGCGTGCTAGCAAAAACTTTGTAGCGTGCGCTAAACCCCGCTGACTCAACTTTCCAAAAGTAGCCCGGGTGAGTCCAAAAAGGGTTCGTGATTCCCGCGATCCGATTACCCACCTACTGATCCTGTCTCGATCTAGTTGACTCAGTGTAGCGCGGGCTAAGTTATAATATTAGCGTGCGCTACTCAATATTAGCGTGCGCTATGAATTGAGTGTAGCGTGCGCTAATCACGAATGAGAACATGCACAACTAAAACTCTATAAAATCACACAACCCACAATATTGATTTACGATTGCGTAGAAACATACTTCAATCAGAAATATGACATAAGCAAATATCAAGAAGGTTCTAATACAGATAAATTACATATCAAATATTCGGATATTACAGAGCATAGAGATCACTGAAGCATCTCTCAACTTGTTCAATCCTGGATTCATAGTCAATAGGGTACATTGATTCATAAGCTAGCTTAATCATCCCTTTTTTATATCTAGGATCCACAATGGATCCAAACGAAAGCACCAAGTCACATTCCTCCCAATATTTGTCATACTTAAGGGAATTCTAATTGCCATATTCTGCATATGCTTAACAGAATCATTGTCCAATTGAGCATTGATCAGTTCCTTAATTCTACATAACTCCAACAAGAACAGATTCACAGTAGGATAGTTACTCCAACTAATAAAATTTGTAACATCAAGAAACACCTTATGGGATTTGTAAATCTCATTCACCTCTGCCCATTGTAAAGTAGTAGGACAATACCTCAAAAAAGCCTCATCATCATCAACATCAAAACACTACCTATACTTATAAGCAGTAGACAACATTACATAAGTTGAGTTCTACCTAGTGTTATTGTCTAACACTAACTTATATGGTGCAATTGCAAATTGAGCCTTTTCTCATTGAAGGAATTCAATCTGTTTTCAGAACGAAAGAGGTACTTAACACCTTCTCTAACAACATCGGTGACTTTTTCAATTTCTTCCAGTCATCTTTAACCAATAAATTAATTATATGGGCACAACACCTAACATGGAACAGTTTACCATCCAACACAAGATTAGAGATTGAATTATAACCTCTTTTAAAGATATCAATACAATCATCATTAGCATTACATTATCAACTGTCATAGATGAAATCGTGTCACTAATTCCACAAACCTTGCAGACTGTGTGAAACTCTTTAGCCAATGCAACTCCATTATAGAGTGGATGTACATTTACAAAAGAGAACCGCTTTCTGCATGTTCCAGATTTTATCAATAAAATGACAAGTAATCACCATATAGCCTATTTCTGGACACCAGACCACCAACCACTCATTGATCTTGCTACTATTGGAGCATAAATGGACTATGATTGTGGAGTATATCATATCTTATACAATCTCGATTGAGAATATTTTTAAATCATATCCATATTTTTTATTTGAGATATAAGTTATATTTATCTTCAGGGATAATATTATGCTTTATATCATATGTGCTACATCAAGAGTATAATGATGTAACTATGCTATAATATTTATAAGTAACAAATTAATATTATTCACGAATATTGTATTATCATATAAGTTGTGTATAAATATTAGAATAATAATATTCTTCAAGAATATTATAATTAATCATGCTACTTCGAGAGCAATAATTTTAAGAGATATAATTGAACATACAAAGGGAAATAAAATAATCCGAAAATTAAACAATGCCAAGAATAACTAAACTAAAGAAAATTGCTTCATCAAGAGCACTTAAAATATTTTTTAGGAATATTATTGTGTTTGTCATTAGGAATTTAAACAAATCCTTAAATCTCATGGTGTTCTTCATGAGCACATCATATTCAACTAGAATGACGAGTCTGATTGCTTAGGTTTGATATCATTTGCCAATGACGAAGTTAATTTCATCACACATAGTTGCCCTTGAACTCCTTGTAACCACACTTCAATTTCTCCACGAATCAACTCTTGTTGAATGTTGGACTGGGACGTGAGCATCTCCCGCATTCGAATAGAAACAGGTTTGCAGCTCAGTGCATCTCATTTGTCGCATGTTCAATTTCCTTCTGACTAAAAATGAACTTAAGACTCTTATGATCTGTGAAGATCTGACAATGAGTCCCGTACAAGTAGTGTCACCATATCTTTAGTGCAAAGACAACATCTGCTAATTTCAAATCATGTGTTGGGTAATTAACTTCATATAGTTTCAACTGTCGTAAGGCATATGCGATTACCCTGTCCTCATGCATTAGTACACAATCTAGTCCCTGATTTAAAGCATCACTATAAACCATGAAACCCACCAGTTCCCCGTGGTAGGGATAAGATTGGGTCTGCCGTCAATATCTTATTGAGTTCTTAAAAACTGACCTCACTTCTCATTCCATTCGAACCTTTGGGTTTTCTGCAATAATTGAGTAAGTAGACGGGTGATTTAGAAAACCCTTCCATGAACTGACGATAGTACCTAGCAAGTCCTAAGAAACTTCTGACCTCTTTCACATTCTTAGGAAACTCCCATTGTATGATTGCCTCGACTTTCTGCCGATCTACTCGGACTCCTTATGCTGATACCACATGGCCAAGGAACATTACTTGCTTCAACCATAATTTACATTTATAAAGTTTGGCGTACAACTGTTCGCTCCTTAAGAGGTTCAGCACAGTCCGAAGGTGTTCTGCATGCTCGTCCGGACTCTTTGAGTAAACCAAAATATCATCAATAAAGACAACTATGAATTTATCTAAGTACTGTATGAATACGCAGTTCATCAATTGCATAAATACGGTAGGCGCATTGGTGAGACTGAACAACATTACCACAAATTCATAGTGCCCGTAGCGGGTCCTAAATGCTGACTTTGGAACCATCAGATTTTTTTATCCTCAATTGATGGTATCCTGATCTCAAATCGATCTTCGAGAATACCGTCAATCCTTGCAACTAGTCGGACAAATGGGTACTTATTCTTGATCGTCACTTTGTTTAGCTCTCGATAATCAATGCACAACCAAAGTGGTCCATCTTTATTTTGAATGAATAAGACGGGCACACCCTAGAGAGAGACACTTGGCTGGATATAACCTTTTCTCATTAGCTCTTCAAGTTGCTTCTTCAACTCGTACATCTCAGTGGGTGACATACGATACGGCGCCTTAGAAATAGGTGCGGCTCCTGGTTCCAGTTTGATGGTAAACTCTACATATTGTTGTGGAGGTAATCCACGTAATTCATCAGGGAATATATCCAGAAATTCGTTTACAACAGAAATAGACGAGAGTTCCAATATTCCTTATTCTTCCTTCATTGCATAACACCAGTATCTGGCACAACCCTGTTTGAGCAGTTTGATAGCCTTCATTGCTTTAATCACTTTTCCTGAGCTTCCTGGTCTCCATCCTTCAAATAAGAATTCAGAACTGTCTTCACCTATCATCGAAATACTCCTCTTCCGGTAGTTCATAATAGCTCCATAATGGGTAAGCCAATCGTCTCCAAGAATCAGGCCATCTCCTTGAATCTCCACAACGATCAGATTTGAAGGCCAATCTTTGCCTCCAATTGATACATGAAAATTTCTAACTTCTAGATTCCCCATTATTCTTTTCCCACTCGGTAAACCCACAATATAAGGCTCACGTTCATGAAAACAAGAAAATTTTAAATGATTTACACAAGATAGTGATTTAAATGAATATGTAGCTCCAGTATCAAACAAAACACTAACTGGTTGTGAAAGGATCTGAACCGTACCTGATGCAACCGCCTTATTCTGAGCGTCTGTCCTTCTCATTTCATAAAGGCGTGGAGGAGCGGACCCAGCACTCGATGCTTCCTTCCGGTCATACTATCCTCTGCCACTTCCCCAGCCAAAATCCTTGTGTGGACGCTCTACTGAGTTTGAATAACACCTGCATCTTTTTGGGCCAATTGTGAAGTATTAACTCCATAAGATCTAGTAGCATCTCTGCATAACATCGCATGATGCCCTTCTTGTCCAATTCATAACACGTTACCAAAGGAAATGAATAGTCACGCCAAAGATGCCCTGATCGACCACAGTTGAAGCATTTCGTTGCTGCATCATTAAGAGCAGATGCTGATCTGGAACTCTTTCCTCCTCGAGATGGATGTGGTGGCTTCCTGAATGAGTGAAAAGACGATTGGGCTCTACGGAGCCCACTACTCTTGTGCTCTGCAAAACCACCAGAGACTTTCTGCTTCTTAGACTCGGAAAACTTTTCTATGGCTACTTCTTTCATCTCGTCTAGCTTTATCTTGATTGTTGGCCACTAAGTATACAGAATACATCTTGGAAAGATTTTAGCAACAAGTTGTACTATTTCAGATTAGAGTGCGTAGCGGAAGTCTTGAAACAGTAAGTTGCTGTAAATCCAGCAACTGGGCTAATCTCCTGTTTGCTTGGTGCGTACAGGGTTTTTGAAGTATACTTAATGAAAGCAGTAAATGCAGAAGGTAATTAAAACAGTAATTAAAGTGGTTCGAGGTAAACCCCTCTACGTCTACTGGTCCTCCACACAGGAGTAAAACATTTTATTATAAACACTGCGTACACAACTACGTGTCTATAATCAAACCTATTCTCGTATCATTCACACAGATTGATACAAAAACTGTAGCTTTCAACCGTTCACAGAGATTGTTCAAAGCTAACTCTTGACTTGCTTCTTCACACACCGTTCTAAAACTTCGTCTTATTCATCCCACATAGGTCAGAATAACTTCTTTAGTTCACAGAGAACTAGGTTTTTACTCAAAGGTAAAAGGTAAAGTAACCAGGTAAGAACAACAGCTTGATTATGAAGATCTTGAGCTGATGATGGCTGTTCTTGATTGACTGAGTATATTTCTTCTTTTCAGATATGAATGATACTTGAAGAAACATACTTTGCTCTTGTAAGCTTTATCTGATGATATTGAATATTCAGTCGATAGATCATTCATGTATTGCTTGTAAGCTTGTATATCTTGGTTTTTTTGGATGAACTGATCTTCAAACTCTGGAATATATATATAGACTCTGAATAGATCCGTTGGAAATAGATCCGTTGAGCCTATAGTCTGTTTCAAAGTGTTGATTGTTTTGAATAAAACACGATCCGGTTTTTACTCCTTGATTGGAGATCTATGTCGGATAGTATTTAAATACTTTATCCCTTCAGTATTTAAATACTTCTTTTCAAACGGGACTTGACTTTTAGTGAATAAGGCAGATTCCGTTTCAACGGTCTTCAGTCCTGTTGGATAAGTGTTGAAGTACTCAACACTTACAGCCTCTATGCTATATCCAACATAATGCTGTAGGCTATCTTAGTGCTGCTGTATGGAGAGATCCTGTATGAATATTTCAGGACAACTTCCATACTTGGTATCATACCGACTGATGAACTTCTAGCAGTATGATGGCACTTTATACTTTTTCTGTATTCAAGAGGAGGCACTTGACATCTTTCTGTATGATTGACTTCAGGACAGCGGCTTGCTGTATGTTGGTACTTTGAGAAGACTTCGATACAGGATTATTTATCCTAACAATTTCGATCGTCTTCAGGACAGCTGCTTGATGTATGTTGGCACTTTATCAAAACTTTGATATAGGATTGTTTATCAACAATTTCCCCATTTTTGATAATTGCCAAGTCTTCTTGATGATGCCAAAACCTATGAAACATCTTTGTTTCACGAGGCTTTCTTCTCGATCTTCTGTCGAATGTTCTGGCTTTCAGTAAATTAAAGAAATGTGAACTGCTCACAGGCAAGTTCTAAAAAGGTAGAATGTAATAGCAAAGTGTTTTTACAACTTAAACTTATGATTGGCGCGCAGGCACAATCTTACAGTGTAATCTAGTAATACAACTTAACCTATGAACCGTTCGCAGACAAGTTCTTACAACTTACATACTTAACAAGTTTTCATACTTGTTTAATTTCAGCAAATGAATTAATTTCGTAATCATATATGAACACAGTAGATTACGTGTTATAATATTTCAAGGCAAAAATATATTTTATTGATATTTGATCAAGGATTACAAGGTTGGGCAAAAAGATACATAATTTTTGCTGTTTCAAAAATAAAATACAGGAAGGATCCTACAAGCTAACTCCTGTAGTCAGCATGTCTCCAAGGCCTTTTGAGATCATTCTTGGTTCCTCTCCACCAGTTTTGTAAGGCATCCTTGTTTCGATTTAAATAGATTGCTCTACCTTGAGTAGATTTGTCAAAAACAAGGATCCAATCTTACGGATGGGTAACCAGATCGCCTTTCCTGTGTTTGGATTTTAACTGGAGATGTAGGGGGAGCTTTCCTTCATCCAACCTCTTTTTGAATTCCTCGGCAGCTTCCTGCAGTGTCTTACAACTGTTGAATATGGGGGATTCCCTGATAAGAACTACAAAGTATCTTAACAGTTCATTTTTCTTCCAATCCTTTATCTCGTCGGTTGTTGGATGTCGATTGGCCGGGAGATTTATTACTGGCAGATTCTGCATGAGCTTATTCCAAGACAATTTTGGATCATGGAATTCCGGACAAGCACCCTGTATCCTAACAGTATGAGCAGGAGATGTAATCGGGAAATTGCAGCAGTAATGCTGTCTTCTATTGCAGCTTCAAACTCCTTTTCATGCTCTAGTCTCAATCTCTTTGCAGATTCTCTAGCCTCTTCCCCCCTTTTGGCTTCATTAAGGTATGAGACCTTTTCATCTAAGCACTCCAAGATTTTCATGGCGTTGTCCTGTTTTGTCTCCATACTTGAGAATTTTTCCACCAAGGATCGAAGCATCATCGACATATCATCAATCTTCTGATCATGGCCTCGAAGGTGGGAGCCTGTTTCCTGAAGTGCAAATGCAGTTTTGGCCTCAGAGATGCGAAGCTTTTCATGTTCTTCCTTAAGGATCTGTTCCTGTCACTGTTGGAGTTGGTGGAGAGCTTGCTTCAAGACGGTGGGCAAGATGCGGAAGGCTTCTTCCACTTTGGATACTTCATGCTTGATCCCAGTCATTTCGTCGATAGCTGTCTCGTGCAACCAGTTAATTTCTTTCTCAATAGTGTGCAGGGCATTTGCAGCGTCCTGTAGGAAAACTATTTGGCGGCCAAGAGCATGGATTTGCTCGTTCCTTTCTATGGTTCTAGGAGAGTCGGGCTTGGCAAAATCTTCAGCTCCATTTAGCTGTCTAACGACCACATGAGAGCATGGCCGTTGTGGTTCATCCTCAGGTAAGAAACCATCGTCGGATACCACAGATGGAGATGCGGGGGCATCTGGAGCTGTTACAGCAGGTTGATCGGCCTCGGTGACAGGTGGACTGATTCCTCCTATTCTGAAATGGTTTCTGTAGATATGGGTACAGGAGGGACTGATTCCTCTTGTTGTCTCTCAGCTTCCGCCTGCTCTGGCAGAGGGACTGATTCCTCTTGCGGGATAGCACAGGCTTGGTCGTCGGCAACAGGCTCGGGTGCCTGTTGTGAAACTGGTTGTTCCTCCGTGATACGAGGGACTGATTCCTCCCTGTCTTGAATAGTTTCTTGCTATTTGGAAGGGGACTGATGGTGACTTGATGTCCCTTATCCTTGTTGATTTTGTATCCTTGAGAATTCCTGTTCTCTTGCTTCTTCACGGCTCATCCTCAGACCAGCCTGGAAGGCGTCGTCGTCGTCGTCTGAGTCGTGGTCAGATTTTGGACCGAAGGAATTGTTTCTTCGGACATAGATTTCCCTTTCTTTCGAGCATCAGCTTTGTCCATTAGATGGCTTGAAATCAGCTCCTTGCCGCAAAGGTTGTCCCATTGGATCAGGAATTCAACATTCTGAGAGTCTGTCACCTCCACAAAAAACCTGTCTTCTTCACTCCACTCGCTCTAATTGTAC
This sequence comes from Orobanche coerulescens, assembly GCA_033398695.1. NCBI lineage: Eukaryota > Viridiplantae > Streptophyta > Magnoliopsida > Lamiales > Orobanchaceae > Orobanche > Orobanche coerulescens. The sequence goes on from CM065810.1 coordinate 45,639,282, forward strand.
AAAGTTTCGTACGGAGCAAGCCTGTATGCTTTCCATTGAACAAAACGGTCGTATGCCTGTTCAATTTGCACAAATAACAAAGTTTTGTTAATGATGGAGTCCGTAGAGGGGCTGCATACAGAGCATGGATCCGCTGTAGGTAAGGGTTCCACTATAGGTGTGGGATTCTGTATTGGAGAGGGATCCCATACAGGGGTTGGTACCCTGAGGGGAGATGGATCCCTTACGGGTGTGGGTTCCCGTTCAGGAGTTGTGGCTATTGGCTCAAAAGAGGCAGTTGACTCGCCAGAGTCTTTCAAGTTGGCAAATAACTGTGCATCCGTCGTCGCCGCCAATGGCTCGGAATCTACTGTTTGGACAGTAGCAGTTATTTCGTCCGCAGGGGTTGCGCCCTGGGGGATTGTTTCAGTGGGTTGGGCCGTCGAAGGAGCATCTACTGAGATTGCGGTAATCTCTGTAGTCTTAACTTTTGTAAGCCTCCTTAGCTTCCTTTTCGGATTCTCACCAGCGAGGGGAGACTTACTGTGAGATATCTTCCTTTTCTTCGAGGGCTCCTCGCTTCCGGACTTCGAGGTTACGTCCCTTGGATCAGCGGAAAGGGGCAGAGTTCGGACAAATGGCCTCGTCGCAATCAGATGTTCTTGTTGAAGACGGAGGTCCTGGATCCTTTAATGTATTTTCGTGAATTACTTTTCTTTGCTTCCTTTGCTTGCGGAACACCGCATTTGGTCAGAATATTATTAAGAATCAGACCAAAGGACTTCTCCTGATAGGCAGGTTTAGAGACTTCTTTCTGCAACCGTTTGAGAACAATCTGGCACAAGTTGACCTTCTCGCAGGACATGATGGCAACCATCATTTGGAATCTCAAATTGGTGCACATCTCAAAAGTACCTGTTCTGTTTTCAATCATACGACATCAGAAATTGTGTAAGTAAACAAATGGAAGGCAAAAACATTTCTTGTGGCATGAAGCATGAACATTCTCATCCGATGCTGAACCAGTGAATAATCTCCAGTATTTGGTTAGGATTTATTGGGACCCAAAGGTCTCAAGTTCCTCCATAGACAGGCCATCAGCAGGGAGCCTGTATAAATTCTGCAGCAGGTCTTGGTCAACACGGATCTCCACTCTTCGGACAGTGGTAGAAATGTCAGCGACGTTTCCTCCCTGAGCAAGAGAGAAAAAACGGACAGAGGTGTTGAGGTAAAATTCCTCAACCATTTGCGCATCATAGCGCTCAGGAATGTGACTTCCAAGGCGATAGAGGCCTTGTTGATGAATCCTCGAAACAATGATCTCCATGGATTCGACATCTTCTCCTTCAACATGAACACGTTCACAAACTACAGATCTGGCTAAGATCCGTCCGTCAATGATGGTGGCGGTCTTCTTGAGAGATGAAGAGGAAGTATGTGAGGATGCCATAGTAGTTTCTTGAAGAAAAGTAAGTGAGATTAAAAGAGAATCGCTGTGAAATTGCAGTGAGAAATGTAGGCCGTTTGCTCAAAGACTCGTTCAATTTTCAGTAAGCGTAACGAGTCAAAGAAGGCAAGAACAGTCCTTTTATAGTTGGGCGGTGGGAAGATTTAGGGTTTCCAGACAGTGAACGATCAGATTTAAGGGATGGGAACCATCGTTTTAAATGAACGAACAGGACGGACTGAGCGTAACGGGTACATCTTTATCCATCTGATTTTGAAATAATAGCGGGTCCCACTTCTGACGCATCAACTTCCCTTATTGCCCGAAACGACGGTTTGAAATTATAAAATAATTTGAAAAATTGCGGCGTTTGAGATACAATTGTCCAGATGTCGTGCAAAGCATTTAATGCAAAAGACGATTGATTTAAAACAGGGACGTGGACTCAAATCTGTTTTGAAATGAATAAAATATTAGAGTATAATATTAATTGAATTTCATAGTATGTGCTGTATCCGCGAAAATACAGCGTTCCCCTTAAAAGGTACATACGGGATTCAATTCTTACAATAGTATTTGGATTAATACTGTATTCATGAGTCATACTGTATTCCCCCTTAATTATTGCACACATCAGCTGTAGGGTAATTCATGTCTCTTTGTTCCTACAGTGCTGTCGGATTGTCTGAGTGTACAGACAATTAACGATGGATACTGTATTCTTGGGTCTTACAACATTCCCCCTCAATTGTTGAGTAAAAGCATTAAGAACTTACAGAGAGTCAGGCTGTAGCAAACCCAATTCTTGTCGAAGCATACAGAATCTTGCTGTGCCGAGAGGCTTGGTAAAGATGTCGGCTAACTGGATATCTGTATGAACTTTCTCGAGCCGAACATCCTTGTTCTCAACATGATTCCTAATGAAGTGATGCTTCATATGGATGGGCTTAGTGCGCGAGTGCAATACAGGATTGTGCATTATTGCAATTGCACTCGTGCTATCACACATGATCAGTGTTTCCTTGGCTTCAATTCCATAATCTGACAGGTGTTGTGGCATCCAAAGGATCTGCATACAGCAACTACCAGCAACATAGTATTCTGATTCTGCTTTGGAAAGCGAGTTTGCCAATTGCTTCTTACCGAACCAAGATACGAGTCTAGGTCCAAGAAAGTGACAAGTACCGCTTGTACTCTTCCTATCTAGCTTGCAGCCTCCGAGATCTGAGTCGCTGTAGCCAACCAAATAGAATCTGCCTTCTTTAGGATACCACAGTCCTACATCGACTGTTCCTTTGATGTACTTCAGGATTCGTTTGGCTGTTGTGAAGTGGGATTCTTTAGGTGCTACTTGATATCGCGCACACACTCCTACAACAAACTGGATATCTGGCCTGCTAGCTGTTAGGTACAGGAGTGAGCCAATAAGCTTTCTATATAGTGATTGATCAACCGGCTTTCCGGCTTCGTCAGCACTAATTTTCACGGAAGTGCTCATGGGGGTTGACGATGATTTGGAGTTATTCATCCAAAATTTATTGAGAAGCTCCTTGCTGTACTTTTCCTGGTTGATGAAGATTCCTGTAGGCAACTACTTTACCTGCAATCCTAGGAAATAACTAAGTTCTCCCAGCATACTCATTTCAATTTACTTTGCATGAGATGAGAGAACCTTTGACATAAAGCGAGGTTAGTTAAACCAAATATAATATCATCGAAATATATCTGAACCATCAGGAGGTCATCACCTTCATGTATTTTAAAGAGGGTCTTGTCCACAACACCTTTCTCGAATCCATTATTGGTTAGGTATAGGGACAGGGTCTAATACCACGCTCTGGGTGCTTGCTTAAGTCCATACAACGCTTTCCGTAGCCTGTATACAAGGTGTCCGCCTTCTGTATTGACAAACCCTGGTGGTTTTTCAACATAGACTTCATCGGCAAGGTCTCCATTCAGGAATGCGCTCTTGACGTCCATTTGATAAACTATAAAGCTCTTATGGGAGGCAAAGGCTAAAAATATCCTAATGGCTTCTAGTCTGGAAACAAGGGCAAAAGTTTCATCGTAGTATATGCCTTCTTCCTGTCTGTAGCCTTGTGCGACTAGACAGGATTTGTTTCTGATAGTGAGTCCATTTCCATCCTTCTTGTTTCTAAATACCCATTTGGTTCCAATTACAGATTGATGCGTAGGTCTGGGTACTAGATACCATACATTGTTTCTTTCGAAACCATTAAGCTCTTCTTCCATAAATGTAATCCAATGAGAATTGTCTAGAGCTTCTTTTGTGGAAACAGGTTCGGATTGAGCTAAGAATACAACAATAATGCACATGTTAAGTCTTCTAAGTTCAGATAGAGACTTCTATATAGGAAATGGAGATATCTCAGACTCGGGTTCTTCTTGCGCACATAGTACATTTCCTTATGTACTCTGTATTCTCCTACGAGTAGATACACCAGCATCAATATTCCCTATGATCAACTCCTGTGGGTGATCTCTCAACCATATTCTATCGGGTTCTAATTCTGCGTCTCGTACTGTATCTAGAGTTGCTGTAGTTTCAGCTTCAGCTTGTATAACATCGGCTTCATCTACTTCTATTCTTACAGATGCGGGGTTGATTTCTAAGTCAACACAGGCTCTATAAGAGTTGTAAGGTTATCAATGGTGAGTTATTGGATATTCTGAGTAATATCTTATACTCCTGTAGGATCATGGTGAGGTTCATCGAACACTACATGAACTGATTCCTCAATTGTCAGCTTCCTCTAATTAAAGATCCTGTAAGCTTTGCTAACAGAGGAATATCCTACAAATATCCCTTCATCCGAATTCTTATCAAAGGTTCTAAGTTGATCCTTCCCATTCTTTAAAACATAACACCTGCATCCAAATATGTGAAAGTACGAAACTAATGGAGTTTTGTTGTTCCATACCTCGTATGCTGTTTTGTTGTGGTGTTTGTTGATGATACAATAGTTTTGTGTGTAGCACGCTGTATTGGTGGCTTCACCCCAGAAATGCTGTGGCAACTTACTTGCAGCAATCATGGTCCTTGTTGCTTCTTTAAGCGTCCTGTTCTTTCGCTCGGCAATACCATTTTGTTGAGGTGTGCGGGCAGCTGAGTATTCGTGTTGTATCCCATTTTCCGAACATTATTTCTCTATAAAGCGGTTAGTAAATTCAGTAGCTCTATCGGAACGAATGGACATGATACTCAACCTTTTCTCATTTTGAATCTTTTTCAGGTGCTCAGGCAGCTTTGATGTTGTTTCATTCTTCTTGCTTAGGAAGATTGTCCAAGCATACCTGGAATAATCATCAACAATAACGAGACAGTATTTCTTACCTCCCAAACTTACCGGGTCTACAGGACCGTAGAGATCCATGTGTAGCATTTCCAAAGCTCTGTTAGTGGAAAGGTAGGATTTGCTCTTCATGGTGGTCTTGATTTGTTTGCCTTTCTGACAGGGTCCACAGACGCTGTCTTTTTGGAATGACACATTCGGCAAACCTCTGACCATTCCCTGTCTAGAGAGCTTGTTGATCGTCTTGAAGTTGACGTGAGACAACCTCTTATGCCATAATCATCTTAGATCTGCAGTGCCTTTGGCAACAAAACAAGGAATTGTGGAGCTCGTAGGCATCCAGTCAGCAATATACATATTACCTGATCTGCTTCCTGTGAGCACAACTTCTTTGGTTAGGATGTTCTTGGCTGTACAGTGATCTATATAGAATTTCACCGAGAACTGTTTGTCACAGAACTGGATAATACTAAGTAGATTATATTGTAAGCCTTCAACATAAGCTACATCAGTGACTTTGAATTATCCCACATGCAGGGTTCCCTTCCCTCTTGTTCTTCCTTTTGATTTATCACCGAAGCGCACTTTTGGACCGCGACCTTCTACAAAATCTGACAGCTTGCTTTTGTCTCCTGTCATGTGCCGAGAACATCCACTGTCGAAGTACCAGATGTCCTTCTCGAAGATGCCCTGTAGGCAAAGTAATTAAGTAGATTTAGGTCCCCTTTGAATGTTGAGTCCACGGGGGTTAGTGACTTTAGGTACCCAGATTTTCCTGACAGCAATGGATTTACTGTAGGTTGCTTTAGGTACATTCTTGCGGTATCTTCGTGGGACAGATATGTAGTCGTTGTAACCATGATAATTATTATGCATGAAAAATTCAGGGTTATTAATCCAGTACGAATGCCGTCTTGGAGTTGGAGCCATTTTCTTTGGCCTAACAGCTTGCCTTCTGGGTCTCCAGTTGGATTCCCAAAGCTGTTTCTGATACTGTGTGGCAACCTGCTTTCGCAATGGATAACGAGGCTCCTATATCCAATATCTAGGCGCACTGTACTGTTGGAAGTACTGCTGTGCGGGCCTTTGATATTTAGGTACATCCTTCTTTGTGAACGGCTGCTGGCGCTTTTGATATACTCGGGGAGCATGCTGTTGGTTACGCCTTACAGGTCTGAACGGCTGAGGATTCCGCCGTCTGGAATATGACTGTGGTGGCGGAATTGTAGCCTTTGCTATTCGCAGTGCAATAGGTGCCTTCACAGGACTCGGGATTTCTTCCAATACAGCAATGGGTTCCACACCTCTGACAAACACAGTACTAGTTTTCCTTTTATTGGAACATGAGCTGTATCCTAAGCCACTTTTATCATGAGCATGTTTCCTGGTGCTTAGAATTTCTTCCATCCTTTTAGATGATTTCTCAAAAGATTTCAGAATGGTCTCAAGTTCTCCTTCTCGTTTTTCGAAAGTTTTTATTTTATCTTGGAGCAGAACAAAATCATTTGTCTTGCTTTCACTGTGAGACTTAGTCTTATTTAGTTCGTGACCAAGTTGATGATTGCTTTCCATGAGTTTTTCGTGATCAACTTTGCTGTTTTCACAATCAACAGATGTATTTTCGTAATTTACTTTTAGCAAGTCGTTTTTTTCCCTCAGCTCTAGGTTAGAAATTTGGAGCTGTATGTTTTCATTTTTCAATATATCATGGGCCATTTGAATGTTTTTGAATTCATCATGTTTTCAAAGCGACGAGATCCATTTGCAGGAGTAATTGAGGTTGAGTTTACCTCATCATCGCTATCTTCATCTTTATGTCTTTGGCCATAAAGCACATATATGCTTTATCTTCGAATTCATCATCTGATGAGTCACTGTCAGTGACTACCTGTAGACATTCTTTGGACTTTGTTGGTGTGGGGGAGGCTTCTGATTCGCCAATCAGGTCCTTGAGCTTATTTTTCCAAGCACGTCTTCTTTCATCTTTTTCCTATTGCTCGGCTTCCGGAAACCTTTGCACTTTAGGATGAGGACATTTATTTGCATAATGTCCTGGTTTCCTGCAATTATAACACAGGTTAGCATCACCAGAGGAAGTTTCGGTACTTACCTTGTGAACAGGCTTGGGCCTGTATGGAGTCTTTCCAGACTGCTTGATAAATTTCTTGAATTTATGCATAAGGAGCGCCATTTCGTATTGTAACAGGATATCGTTGTCACTATCAGCATTCTTGTGAGTAGACTTTGATGTGCTGGGCATACTATGCCCTCTGTTGGATACATAGGATAGCGCTGTAGTCCTCGTAGGCGATTCTTCGGCTTTCTCTCTCCTGTTAATATCATACTCAAATGCCTTGAGGTCAGAAAAGAGGTCAAAAGTAGATATGTCATTAAGATTGCATGGCACACGCATAACTGTAGTCTTAATGTCCCATCGGGCAGGGAGAGATCTGAAAATTTTGAAACTCTTCTCCTTGTGGGTATAAATTTTGCCCAACGCTTCAAGTTCACCGACAATACCAGTGAATTTGAGGTCAAGTTCCTCAAGAGTTTCATTTGGTTTCATTTCAAAAGATTCGAATTGCTGAGTTAGTTTTGAAATTTTGTTTTCTTTTGAGAGCTCAGTACCCTCGCAAATCATCTTGAGTTTTTCCCAGATTTCTTTAGCTGTCTTACAGCTCTTTACCTTCGAGAACGTGCCTTTGTCAAGAGTGACAAATAGGGCGTTCTTAGCAACATTGTCGAGATTGGCGCATTTTCAATCATCTGTGGTCCATTGTTCGCGCTCCTTCTCGAGCATCTCGGCATGAGCTTAGTTTTCAATCCTTGATGCAGGATTTACCTTCATGATATTTATGGGGCCTTCTTCAATGACAAAGATCATCTCTTCATGCATGGCGGCAAGATGAGCCTCCATCCTAATTCTCCAGTCATCAAACTCGTTAATAGAAAACATTGGTACCTTGTAAATCAGTGAGGTATCCATGTTTAAGATTAAGAAGGATAAAGAAGTTTTCAAAAATAAAGTGATTTTTGGTTCTGATTCGGTCAAAAATACGATTGATTCTTTTTAGAACCAACCGCTCCGATACCACTTGTTGGCCACTAAGTATACAGAATACAGCTTGGAAAGATTTTAGCAACAAGCTGTACTATTTCAGATTAGAGTGCGTAGCAGAAGTCTTGAAATAGTAAGTTGCTGTAAATACAGCAACTGGGATAATCTTCTGTTTGCTTGGTGCGTACAGGGTTTTTGAAGTATACTTAAACGAATCATAATAATGAAAGCAGTAAATGCAGAAGGTAATTAACACATAATTAAAGTGGTTCTTTCGTCTAACCACTTGCAAGCTTCAAACCTTTAATAATAATGGAATAACAAAGAGTTCAACTTGCGTATACATAACTCGCACGCGAGAATCTAACATTATTAACTATGATCAAGTAAGCCATTCTACATGCGTCTGATTTAACGGTTCAAACATCCGACGATTACATATCTCATGCGAAATGAAAGATCCGATAAAATGTCGATGTCTTCAAATTCAAGGATAAAGACGTCATCACAATTCCACACACTCGTTTATATCTGTTGAATTCTTTGATCGAGTGAATCATGCTTGAGTAGTACGTGATGGTAATATAGATGTTAGTATACCCTGTGGAGAAATAATTAGTCTAGTCGCTTGTATAAAGGAGTAAAACTGAACTCTAACATGAAAGAACTAAGAGATAACCTTTACGTCCTTGGTATGGAAGATTTTGACATATATTAGGTATGGGTTGGTTACGAGATAACTATGCCGCTATATTATGTTGTGCGTGGATGGTGATGATTAGGAAGCCTGTAGAGGAAGAGCTTGTGCTTTATGGCACTAGAAGTAAATCAGTACCGAGGATCCTTTCAGCGTTGAAGGTGGTGAAGATGTTGAAGAAGGGTAACTGCCGAGGTTACTTTGGAGAATATCATGGATACTTAGAATCCGAAGTTATCTCCAGCAGATGTCAATATAGTTTGGAAATTCGAAGATGTATTTCCCGAAGATTTTCTAGGACCCCTCCTGATAGACAGGTTGAGTTTACCATTGATTTGGTGCTCGGAGCTGCTCCAATATCTAAAGCACCTTATAGGATGGCGCCTCAGTAATTGCAAGAACTGAAGAAATAGTTACAAGAGCTTTTAGATAAGGTACTTACCTGACCGAGTGTGTCGCATGGAGCGCACCAGTTTTGTTCGGAAAGAATAAGGATGGTACCTTGAGGATGTGCATCGACTATAGCGAATTGAATCACCTCACTATCAAGAATAAGTACACGTTACCCATAATTGATGATCTTTTCGATCAACTAATGGGAGCAAGTGTGTTCTCAAATATTAATCTCAGATCGGGCTATTATCAATTAAATATTAAAGATTCTAATATTCCTAAGACGGCCTTTAGAACTCATTATGGGCACTATATGTTAACATTGATGCCTTTTGGATTATCGAATGCTCCAGCAGTTTTCATGGATATGATGAATCAAGTTTTTCAACCTTACCTTGATGTGATTGTATTCATAGATAATATCTTGGTATACTCTTGTAATGAGGCACTGCATGAAGAGCATCTGAGAATTGTATTTGGTAATTTGAGAAGGGAATTGTATGCCAAGTTCTCGAAGTGCGAGTATTGGCTAAACAACATGAGTTTTCATGGACATGTTACAGCCCAAGGTATTGAAGTCGATCCAACGAAGGTAGAAGCTATGAACAATTGGATTGCACACACTAATGTACGCGAGGTTCGCAGCTTCTTAGGATTGGCCGGCTATTATCAGAGATTTATTGAAGATTTCTCTAAGATTGCCATACCTTTGACACAGTTGACGAGGAAATATGTGAAGTTTAACTGGAGTGGTAAGTGTGAGGAGAGCTTTCAAGAGCATAAAAGGAGATTAACTTTAGCAGTTGTATTGACAATTCTGAGTGGTAATGATGGTTTTGTGATCTATAGTGATGCCTCTAAACAAGGTTTGGGTTGTGTCTTGATTCAGCATGGGGAAGTCATAGGCTATGCCTCGAGGCAGTTAAAGAGCCATAAATAGAATTATTCTACTCATGACTTGGAGTTGGCTGCCGTAGTTGATGCATTGAAGATTTTGGAGACAATACCTATATGGGGAAAAGTGTGAAATCTATATTGATCACAAGACCTTGAAATATATATTTGCCTAGAAAGAGTTAAACATGCGGCAAAGAAGATGGTTGGACCTTGTTAAGGACTACTGTTGCTCTATACACTACCATTCGGGCAAGGCAAATGTATTGGCACATGCTTTGAGTCAAAAGGCTATAGGACAAGTAGCTAGCCTCATTACAAGCCAACTAAATCCTATTAGAGATTTCGAGAACCTGATGATTGAAGTGTTGCAAACTCCGAGTAAAGCTAATGTTATATCTTCTTTGACTATTCGCCCTACCTTCAGAGATAGAATTAAGGACGCGCAAGGAAAGGATAATTGTATTGCTAAGATGAAATCTGGAGCTCATGAGCGTCAATAGGTTTGAGGAAGCTACATATGGTACTCTGGTGGACAAACAGAGGCTTTGTGTTCCTAAGGATGAAGCGTTGAGAATAGAATTGCTAGAGGGAGCACATAACACGCCTTATACGATGCACCCATGAGGTACAAAGATGTCCCATGACTTGGAGAAAATTATTTTGGTGGAGAAGTATGAAGCAAGATATTGAATAATTTGTCCAAAGGTGCTTGAGTGTCAGCAAGTTAAGGTCGAACACCAAGCACCATCAGGGTTACTAAATCCATTGTAAATTCTCGAGTGGAAATGAGAGCATCTAACCATGGACTTTGTTATTGGGTTGCCCAAATCAGCTCAATGAAATACTGCAATTTGGGTTTTGTTCATAGACTGATTAGGTAGGTACACTTCTTGCCGATAAACATGACCTTTAGTATTGATCAATATGGTGAGTTGTATATTCGGAAAGTCTTGAGATTGCATGGGATTCCTGTATCGCTATTTTCTGACAGAGCCACAAGATTCACTTCAAAATTTTCATCAATTGCCTTGATATTTGAGCATTCGTTCAAATGATGTTTTAGAAAAAAAATTCCCTCGTTTATGTTATAAAATATAAGGACATTACACTTGATGATGAAAGATGATGATAAACGCGGCCAAGGGGTCCAATTTATAGGTAAGGGTGTCTTAGTTCAATAAACATGAGTATTACATGAAAAGAAACTTCCAAATTGACCAAAATACGCGAGTAGTCGTATCAAAGGTACCAGACACACGACACGATCGCGTATGACAAACAGTGAATTTTTGTCGCCCTACGACTGTGTCGGACATCATGTCCCTGCAGAACGGTTGTGTCGCCTATCCAATCCATATTGCACATTTTTTGACAGGACCCGTGGCAGTGGTTGTGTTACCTACGACACAGTCGTGTTGCTGGTTTTTCGACCCGACAATTCATTTTCTTTGTTTTTCAGTTCAATTAGGCTCCGGACATGTCCTAACCCTATTTTTTGGTATATTTTCACCTGTTTCAAGTACATCTAAAAACAAACACGTGATATCATTTAAAATAATGAATCCATACACAAAATATCGATTTTACGCACGAATTATTTATAAATATATAAGTAAATGACCTCTTGTAATGTGCAAAAATTGTGTTTATCACTGGCTCACCTCTTGGAGAGATTACACCACTTGATTTGAGATTCACCTTGTATACTTCTCTGTCTTAAGTGTCGATTACCTCGAAAATCAAGCACCACAACTCTCTCACTGGAATCACCTTTCAATCAGCGTAACATTTTCTCCATGCGTTTCTTACTAAAAAGAAGTCGATGTGACTTGCATCACCTTCACTTCTATATGTCACCAAGTGAGATTCATTTTCTCGAATTAAGTGTTCATTATACCAAAGTCATATGCGAACGCAAAATCTTGCTTTATTCCTATCCCCAAAACCAAAACATTGTGAATGCTCTCAAAGCCATCTCGGCTAGCACCCACATGGCCGTTGAGGTCACGATAATGACTAATTTCTTATCCAACTCTTCTTAAAATTTTTGTCTAAAAGATGCATCCGATCCTACTTGTGGTGCATATGCAATTATGATAGTGATAATACCCGAAATTATTTCCGCCTTCTTTTGTGGTTTTTTAATTTCAGAAGAGAGTATTCACCACTCTTATTGTGCCTGCACTCGACAATATGGAGTTAATGCATGAATTATTATCTTATTGGAACTTCAACAACACTCGTTGTAACATTATGATATTTTATAATATAAAACATTGGAATATTTTTTCAAAACATCAATCATTAAAATTTCTCCTAACTACCAAAACATTTAAGAATATATTACTATTAGAATAAATCTCAAGTCCAAATCATCAAAATAATAACGTAGTGAATTCACGACGATATAAGCGCCAAAAGATGTCTATGAGTTTAAAATAATCCAAACAAAAGTGAAAAATCTTCCTAAGCATAATATTATAATCATTGCATTCCACCATCAACGCTCTGGTCCGACTTTGCCTAACCTGAAAAGGGAAAATATAAAAGGAATGAGTTATTGACAACTCAGTTGGGCATATCTGTTCATATCATTATCAATAATGATTAATACTAGTGATCCTTACTTTAGAAAATATTTCATCATATGGTACCGTTGGTTTTCCCAAAGATTCTTGGATCCCGACATCAGGTATGACACCCCAACCGCATCTTACATCTTACATCTTACCGTCGCGCGACTCTATGTGAACACATGATTATGCCCAAAGGGAAAGTTTGTTGCTCGTAGGCGAATGTTGCTGCCCGAAGGCGAATGTTGCTGCCCGAAGGCGAATCATACTGCCCGAAGGTGAATCTTACCATTTTAACATCATAGTATTATTGCACAACAAATATGAACATGAACATTAAAAAGTATTTGAATTAGATTCCTCACCTTAGATATGCAAAATCTTGACTATACAATGCACTAAGATGTATATTCCTACTCCTCAGAATTCACACTATTATCTACACATAATTTGGTAATAGTGTGTGAGTATTTATTTCAATTATTAAAGGACTAATATTTTAAATAAAAATTACATGAAACTCATCAATATTTATTAGTCAAAGTGGACTGTTCTGAGATTAAGTGGTTTATGTAGGAGGTAAATCAATAATCTAATAAAACTTAATTTGGACTGGATTGAACATGCTTGTAGGATATCTGGGGCCGATTTACAGGAGGCCAAATGTTGGGGGTTGAAGTAAAGGATCTAGTAAATCTAGGGGTGTATAACCTTAATTCACGATGTCATTCGGCCGACCTTCTCAATTTCTTATCCCATTCCTCACACACTCTCTCGCTCCTCTTGTTCGGAAATCACAGAAGAAAGGAAAAATCATCTCACTTTTTTATCGACCGACTCCTGCCAAAAATATACACAACACACCACTTAGGAAGAAATTTGCCATTGATGATAGGCGATCCGCCGTGGCATCCACTCATGCACTTTAAGCCAGCTCAACCATACCGGTTCGGGGGGGCCAGAAGACAAAAGAGCCGGTTATCGAATATACCGACCGAGTCGGGTGACAAGGAGGGCCAACCGAGTAATTACCAAATATACACCAAAACTCCATTATGACGGGACCGGGCAGAGGTGTCAAAGACCTAGGGCCGACCCGGTGACCATCCCGGAGCAAGGATGAAAGGCTCGACAAGATCCAGGATAAATACGCTCCAAAACACCGTCATGACATGACCGATCAGAGCAGCAGGAGACCCGAGGGCTGACCCAGGAACCGACCACAATAGATAAGCATCGCCAAAAGCATGTGGAACACGCACACAGGACAGTTAATGCACCCTGTCTTCCCGCTTCCCAAAGTGACCCTCAAATGCCGCCACGTATCTAAGACGTCCTCTCCCTCTGACAAGTGTTTGGATGTATCCCCAAACATTCCCCAGCTATTAGCCTTGTGGTTGGGCAAGGCTTTCTATATATATAGGGAATGTATGATAAAAAAGGAACTTCTGAAAAGTTCCAAGAAAAAAGCAGAGAGAGAGAGAGATTACACTTGTAACAAAGAAAAAAGCAATTTGGACCGGCTATAAAATTCATCTCGGCTCTATCTTAAAAATAATAACAAAATCTTCAATAACATTCAGCTATCCTATTCATTCAGCTTTTTATTGTACTACGTGACTTCGATTCACCTAATCCAGATCAGCACACGTTTTGTTGATCAAATCAGTTATCAACAAATTGGCGCTAGAAAGAGGGCACCTCCGTAAATCATTGCAGATCCATCAAAGTTTCAAGAACTTGATCCCTTTCACATCATTTCTCACGGAAGTTCCCAACATCACGTAGATCCCCAGCATGCCACGGAGGAAGAAAACTTGCTAAAGGTGGCGGAATATTTTAAACACCCCGCGTTCATTCAAGGAATGGGCACCCTTATGGTGCGGGTCACCCAAAGTGGTAATCCTCAATTGAGGAGCCATAAGGACCAATCTGAAGCACAGTCACAAACAACCCGTCCAGCTGCCCCCTGGCGGGACAAGAAGAGAGCCATTTCCCGGGTCGTTGAGGGCGCGGCGAAGGGTCATGGTGAAAGTCCCCATCCATCCCAAAAACACCCTACCTCCCACCCTGTATCGGTTTTTGAACGATTAAAAAGCGGGAGGAAGGAAGGAAATGCGGCATCGGCTCGAACTATCCAGAGTCGTGACCAAGCTAAAGCCGAGACCATTCATCAAACCCATGTCCCGGAAAAAACAGCTCCCCAACCTCCATGTGACAACTCAAGTGAAATTGAGTTCCTCAAGAAACCTATTACCTGTAACACCCCCAAATCCGACCGGGAATATTACAGCGCCGTGGGCCCCGAGATGGAACCCACAAGGCTGAAAGAAATTTTCGCAAACATTTACAAAATGCCCAAGAGGCTAATGACGGTATTATCTATTAAAACCATTCAAAGATTTATAAAACTCGTTTATCAAACCGTCGTAAAAACTCATTTGAAACCACAAGGCCCAAAATGCCAAAACTCAACAGTTTAGAAAATGATTTCCAAAGTAACTCAAATTACCAGAAACGAAAGGTCATTTAAAAATACTCACGCAACGGAAAAGACAAACAACTTAAAATACTCTAGCAGCGGAATACAGTGACTGATCAGAAACTCAATACACAAATACATGTCCTAGCCAGTATCCTCCGGGAAGCTCATCTCTTCACGACCGCTACAAGCTCGATACTTCAAGAACCTAAAAAGAAATTCCACGACGGGGTCAGCCATAATATCCAACAATGATAACCGTCACATCACATTAATAATTACATACTAATGAGAATACAATATAAGAATACGACCAACGTAATCTTACCGCCATAACTTTGCTTACTCAACTAATTCCCATCAGAATAACCATTATTACATTTCACATCCTGTACTCAATTAACCAATAAACTCGAGTATAATATCTGTATTGTACCTCAAACAATACTCAAGATTCTTAAACTGTCATAACTAACTCACGATATGGAAATATACCAGTTCTGACCAATACGATCCCTCAAATAACATCATCAAATCCCAAGACGATAACCGATTGTCCATCAAAGACAAATACCAAAAGAAATATAGAACATACCTCGAGATACGAAATACCATTACCATCACGTCAGTCTAATCCGAGATCAGATCAACACAACATACGGACATGGTCCTAACACAAGACCAACAAATGCATACTCATATGACAACGTCAATATGATCACAACAATAACGACAATGTATACTTATGGCAAACCCATAATATACATATGCACAACAACAATACATGGCAATCCGATGATCCAGCGTTCACTGCCTAGATCCCCCGATGATCCCGTCAGACCAACCCGAGGTGGAAAACCCGTCCGATGATCCAGCGCACGCTAGCATAGATCCCCCGATGATCCCGTCGGACCAACACGAGGTGGACATATGACAACAATGCACGACTGCACAGAACAACAGTACACAATACACGACAACAACAATGCACAAATGCATGACAACAACGATACACGAATGTATCACGACATGATTGACACAAATGATAAAAATGATTAGAGTACTTGCCCCGAGTCCTTCGAGAACGATCTCAATGTCTAAACCATCACGAACCATTATTCTGAATATTCACCGATCCAAAACATCTCGGACCGTAGATAATTCACGTTTTCGTCAATACCATGATGTATCCTCGATAACAAGTATACCAACGACAATTGTAAATCATATACATTATGATTTAAATTCCCAAAACTTGAATACAACCTATAATCCCAAATCTCCGGTGATTACGATTTATAAACATTGCTATACGAATTATAAACGAATGAAACGGAAACCATTCATTAAATATTATAAACTGAGCAAGTAATAACTTGCCTTGATACCGATACGATGATGATGAAGCCGCTACCAGTCGCAATGCCTTCGTCTAAGAGCTCCTCGGCCCTGACCATGCAATTCACGAACACACTCGAACACGACCGCAGCATCCGGTTATAATCACCGATCAATAATCTCAACCTATCGAAGTAATCAAATAATACATATCCGATAACAATTAACAACCGACACGACCAACCAAATCATCTCAACGATTCGACGATATCTACAATACAAACTACCACTCGATGATCATAATCAATCAATACAACCGATCAATAAACTCAACGGTTCCACAACTATCCTGATTAACCACAAGTCCGAATAATCCAATTCAAACAATTACGAATTCACAACCACAATGCGATTACGGATACGAGCGTAAAGGAAATCATATTCGACGAACAATCACAAACTTTCCGGATTCCAAATTGATATCATGATTCGTATTTCATTAAGAACATACGAATTCTACCACTACAACCAACGAATATTCGATCTTCATATATAAAAATACCGATAATTCAATATACGATCGTCTTGCTATGTTAAATTCATCAAAAGTTCCTCAAGAACACTAAGGGATTCGAACTCATGTTCATAACTATTAAAACAACATAATTCGATATCCTTTAACATGAAGATAATCTTCGATTCGTAATCCAAGTAATGAATCATCGTATTCTTCAAGATACACTCTACATAACCCCAAGGATTGTAGCAACAACTCCTAATCATCATCATACGGATCAAATACGGATAATAATACCAAGAACATCAAGAACTCTATGATTTCATAATCATAATCAACATATTCAAGGTATAAACCATCATTTCACCATCTTCCTTCAACATATAATTCATATAACCTCAAGAATCGAAACAACAACATCTTAATCCTCTTCATACGAATCATTTACGGATAACAATACCAAAATCCGAAATCAAAGTGAAGAATTCAACAACATACCTCAAGAACATAAATAACCCAATCAAACCCTTCAAGAATCATCCATAATTCCATATCCAAGCCTAAAATCCAAGTCCTCAAGCTCAAAATCGACTTAGGAAGGCCAACATCTCTCTCTCTCAAAGTTTGAAGACGAAACGAAAAGAAACGTCGAAGGAAATGTAAGACGGGCATCTACTTATAAAACATTTACATTGCGTTACGTCGTAACACACCAAGGTTAACGTCGTATACGCGTGTCGTTAGCCATCCTTGATAGCGTCGTAATGCTAATCCCAAAACTAATCGGTCCGTTTTGTCAACATGCTTACGTCGTAATGTTTCCTTCATAACGTCGTAACATGCGTTGACTTGCTACTGATAAAATTCTATTTAACGTCGTTATACACTTCTCGTAGCGTACGTAATGGCGGGGTTGACTCGCTTTGTCCACATCCGCCGCCGACATCGGGTCCCACTGCCGACCATGACTCGATCTGTCCGATTCGCCGTTACGTACGTAATGCTTTAGCCATAACGTCGTAACACAACCAATTTAGCGTCGTAAGTCTTCAACATTAGCGTACGCTAAGAATTCTATACTTAGCCAATTTCAACTGTTACCGCCTGTCTCGACATATCGAATACACATATATACATCCGAATACATATCTTGAATCGATAACATTCTCATACGATATACCCAATATCAAAAGTGCGATAACCTGATACACGATATCCTCAATGCAACTGTCGACCAGATACGACAATTATACCGATACCGACATCTCAGTCCTTTATTTATTTTATCCATACTGTACAGATTCCACGCTGTACAATATAACTCGGATAAAATAATATCAAACAACAATAGTAGAAATTCCGGATATTACATTCTACCCCACTTAAAATAAGTTTCGTCCTCGAAACTTGCAATCCGTCATAGAGAACAAATAAACATACTGTTCAACCCAAAATATCCCAAAACCATCACGACAACGATCAATTATCATCATTACTGAATAACCAAGAGAGTACACTTACAAATACGCAAGTCGACGATCTCCTGAGATACTAGCAAGCGATCTCACTGTACAGTCCCAATACGCTTACAATCACAATTCCATGAGTCTCAAAAAAATTATATCATCGTCAGATGAAATAATCTATCCGTGACAAATCCTGTTTGCCTGATCGCATGATCAAGTTCCAATTCTGATAAGACGAATAATATCCGATATATCTGTGAAACAACTGCTCAAAACAATGGCAACCAATCTCGAAACATCGACACAAAATTCGAACACTTATACGATCATCAACAATGATCAACCAACAAATTAACTGAGAATACCATCGATATGATAAATTCCAATATGACCAACCAGAGGTCAAAGCACAATCGAGTATATCATCAACAATGATAAACTCTAATATGACCAACGAAGGAGCAATAATAATCAGGAATACCCTCACACGGTAAATTCCAACACGATACACACAGAACCATAGAGACATATATACGGACGAATAAAGTTCTCAAAACGACACACCAATCACATATCGTGGGTCTCAATAAACATACTCGACTGGTGAGCATACTCCTCGGCATACGAACAACCAATCAAGTCGACGAAAATAACCAATCATACCTGGAGTGGAAACGACCGCTCGACATCTAAAACAACCAACATGGGGTCACCATCCCCAAATCTACAAAAGAAATCATTCAAAATCATTATGGTAAAGTCACAATATTACCATACCAATGGAATCACGTATCACATATGTCCCGGTTTCACAAACTCCAAAGTTCCAAAATTATATTATGTGCATGATTCTACAACACACGACATATTTCTCTTATCCGATAAATCAATCGATCATCCTTGCATAACCAAACGACCATACCAAAGTTCGGATCCCT
The DNA here is from genome assembly GCA_033398695.1 of Orobanche coerulescens. Classification (NCBI taxonomy): domain Eukaryota; kingdom Viridiplantae; phylum Streptophyta; class Magnoliopsida; order Lamiales; family Orobanchaceae; genus Orobanche; species Orobanche coerulescens. Next base: position 45,658,381 of record CM065810.1, read on the forward strand.
ATTCCTCGTTCCACATTGATATATTATCCAGTTCGTGAGTCACACTCACAACTTCACCATGATATGTAATATACACTAAATGCGTATGTATATCAGTCATATTTTCAAAACTAGTTTGAAATCATATAGTCTTGTCACGAAGACAAATTTTTTGAAAATTCTTTCAAGGGTTTGAAAACTCAAAACATAAATTTTCGTAAAACCAAGAAAAAAATTAAATTGGCTCGCTGGTGCCAAGTTCTCGATAAAAACTCTTTTCAAATACACACGATTAAATAAAATGGGATTTGTGCAAATGCTTGACCATATCCATACTCCTGTATACCAATTCAGCTCGTCACCAAATTCACTGATATTCCATCGGAAAACCACACGATGAAATTCCAAAATCTCAATATATAGACTCTGATAAAAAGTCCTCCTCCACCTACTACTCGCAACGTCAATCTTTAATCCATCCTGGATCACCTCAAATATGATATGACAAAACGTTGAAACAATTCAACAAATCAAACACGGCGAAAGACTTCCCGAGAATTTCCATTTGAACCAATAAATCAAAACCCCGAAAGGTAGTGATAAAGTAGATACACAATTGATAACGTGTTTTACAAATCTCGGGAGTTTTAGAAAACAGGAAAGTCTTTTGAAACATTAGGGTCTCAGCCCGTATCTCATTCCACATTACAAGAAGTTTAAAAAGTAGAAAACTCTTTTCGGATCCCAAGTCCTGAGTTATAAAACCATTTCAAAATCGATTGGGTCTCGGCCCAAAATCATTTTCCGTAAAACATCCATAAAACATATATTTTGAAAAGTATCATTTTCAAATGCTCAAAAGCAGTTCATATATCACAAAATGAACTAACATGACTACATATTTTTCTCAACCATCCACAACCTTCTCCCAAATGCACAATTCCGTTCCAAAATCTACTCAACATACTGATTTCCAAAATCATAGTTTCTCAAGATCATCAATCCTGTCCCAAATCTGTCATCTCATACTGTGAAGCATAATATCTTTCTGAATCTCAAACCATATCAACTTAGAACGGCAATAAATCTCAATGCAATTCAAAAATCCAAATACTTACAGATCGTGAAGCCGACGATTCCCCGCGATACTGGCACATGTCTCGACTCAAGGAAATACTCGACACAGATATTTTCAAAACACACGTTTTGCAAACTCAGTTCAACTCGAGAACACAACACAGCTCTATCTGAAGAAACACGTTAACACCATTTGGAAAAGTTTACAACACCCCAGTACCACACTGGTAAATCACATAACGCACAAGCCCGAGTGAACAACAAAAACTCAGAGCTCAAACACTTGTCAACCGACAACTCGAATGACACGACAAAAGCACGACCCAACTCGACCCGACTGCCTAGGTTTTCACAACCTAAGCTCCGATACCATATTCTGTAACACCCCCAGATCCGACCGGGAATATTACAGCGCCGTGGGCCCCGAGATGGAACCCACAAGGCTGAAAGAAATTTTCGCAAACATTTACAAAACGCCCAAGAGGCTAACGACGGTATTATCTATTAAAACCATTCAAAGATTTATAAAACTCGTTTATCAAACCGTCGTAAAAACTCATTTGAAACCACAAGGCCCAAAATGCCAAAACTCAACAGTTTAGAAAATGATTTCCAAAGTAACTCAAATTACCAGAAACGAAAGGTCATTTAAAAATACTCACGCAACGGAAAAGACAAACAACTTAAAATACTCTAGCAGCGGAATACAGTGACTGATCAGAAACTCAATACACAAATACATGTCCTAGCCAGTATCCTCCGGGAAGCTCATCTCTTCACGACCGCTACAAGCTCGATACTTCAAGAACCTAAAAAGAAATTCCACGACGGGGTCAGCCATAATATCCAACAATGATAACCGTCACATCACATTAATAATTACATACTAATGAGAATACAATATAAGAATACGACCAACGTAATCTTACCGCCATAACTTTGCTTACTCAACTAATTCCCATCAGAATAACCATTATTACATTTCACATCCTGTACTCAATTAACCAATAAACTCGAGTATAATATCTGTATTGTACCTCAAACAATACTCAAGATTCTTAAACTGTCATAACTAACTCACGATATGGAAATATACCAGTTCTGACCAATACGATCCCTCAAATAACATCATCAAATCCCAAGACGATAACCGATTGTCCATCAAAGACAAATACCAAAAGAAATATAGAACATACCTCGAGATACGAAATACCATTACCATCACGTCAGTCTAATCCGAGATCAGATCAACACAACATACGGACATGGTCCTAACACAAGACCAACAAATGCATACTCATATGACAACGTCAATATGATCACAACAATAACGACAATGTATACTTATGGCAAACCCATAATATACATATGCACAACAACAATACATGGCAATCCGATGATCCAGCGTTCACTGCCTAGATCCCCCGATGATCCCGCTGACCAACCCGAGGTGGAAAACCCGTCCCGATGATCCAGCGCACGCTAGCATAGATCGCCCGATGATCCCGTCGGACCAACACGAGGTGGACATATGACAACAATGCACGATCGCATGAACAACAAGACACAATACACGACAACAACAATGCACAAATGCATGACAACAACGATACACGAATGTATCACGACATGATTGACACAAATGATAAAAATGATTAGAGTACTTGCCCCGAGTCCTTCGAGAACGATCTCAATGTCTAAACCATCACGAACCATTATTCTGAATATTCACCGATCCAAAACATCTCGGACCGTAGATAATTCACATTTTCGTCAATACCATGATGTATCCTCGATAACAAGTATACCAACGACAATTGTAAATCATATACATTATGATTTAAATTCCCAAAACTCGAATACAACCTATAATCCCAAATCTCCGGTGATTACGATTTATAAACATTGCTATACGAATTATAAACGAATGAAACGGAAACCATTCATTAAATATTATAAACTGAGCAAGTAATAACTTGCCTCGATACCGATACGATGATGATGAAGCCGCTACCAGTCGCAATGCCTTCGTCTAAGAGCTCCTCGGCCCTGACCATGCAATTCACGAACACACTCGAACACGACCGCAGCATCCGGTTATAATCACCGATCAATAATCTCAACCTATCGAAGTAATCAAATAATACATATCCGATAACAATTAACAACCGACACGACCAACCAAATCATCTCAACGATTCGACGATATCTACAATACAAACTACCACTCGATGATCATAATCAATCAATACAACCGATCAATAAACTCAACGGTTCCACAGCTATCCTGATTAACCACAAGTCCGAATAATCCAATTCAAACAATTACGAATTCACAACCACAATGCGATTACGGATACGAGCGTAAAGGAAATCATATTCGACGAACAATCACAAACTTTCCGGATTCCAAATTGATATCATGATTCGTATTTCATTAAGAACATACGAATTCTACCACTACAACCAACGAATATTCGATCTTCATATATAAAAATACCGATAATTCAATATACGATCGTCTTGCTATGTTAAATTCATCAAAAGTTCCTCAAGAACACTAAGGGATTCGAACTCATGTTCATAACTATTAAAACAACATAATTCGATATCCTTTAACATGAAGATAATCTTCCAATTCGTAATCCAAGTAATGAATCATCGTATTCTTCAGTATACACTCTACATAACCCCAAGGATTGTAGCAACAACTCCCTAATCATCATCATACGGATCAAATACGGATAATAATACCAAGAACATCAAGAACTCTATGATTTCATAATCATAATCAACATATTCAAGGTATAAACCATCATTTCACCATCTTCCTTCAACATATAATTCATATAACCTCAAGAATCGAAACAACAACATCTTAATCCTCTTCATACGAATCATTTACGGATAACAATACCAAAATCCGAAATCAAGGTGAAGAATTCAACAACATACCTCAAGAACATAAATAACCCAATCAAACCCTTCAAGAATCATCCATAATTCCATATCCAAGCCTAAAATCCAAGTCCTCAAGCTCAAAATCGACTTAGGAAGGCCAACATCTCTCTCTCTCAAAGTTTGAAGACGAAAACGAAAAGAAACGTCGAAGGAAATGTAAGACGGGCATCTACTTATAAAACATTTCGCTCATACGTACGTAACACACCAAGGTTAACGTACGTAGCACGCATTACGTACGTTAGCCATCCTTGATAGCGTACGTAATGCTAATCCCAAAACTAACTGTCCCGTTTTGTCAACATGCTTACGTACGTAATGTTTCCTTCATAACGTACGTAACATGTACGTTGACTTGCTACAGTAAAATTCTATTTAACGTACGTTATACACTTCTCGTAGCGTACGTAATGGCCGGGGTTGACTCGCTTTGTCCACATCCGCCGCCGACATCGGGTCCCACTGCCACCATGACTCGGTCTGTCCGATTCTTCGCATGCACGTAATGCTTTAGCCATAACGTACGTAACACAACCAATTTAGCGTACGTAAGTCTTCAACATTAGCGTACGCTAAGAATTCTATACTTAGCCAATTTCAACTGTTACCGCCTGTCTCGACATATCGAAAACACATATATACATACTGAATACATATACTGAATCCAATAACATTCTCATACGATATACCCAATATCAAAAGTGCGATAACCTGATACACGATATCCTCAATGCAACTGTCGACCAGATACGACAATTATACCGATACCGACATCTCAGTCCTTTATTTATTTTATCCATACTTTACAGATTCCACGCTGTACAATATAACTCGGATAAAATAATATCAAACAACAATAGTAGAAATTCCGGATATTACATTACCGAGCTGGAAAGCAAACAGCAGTACCCACCTCTAAATTCGGGATGGCTGGACTATCAGGAGAGCCCCCTCGCCCCCAGCGTCTTGGCAAATCCTCTCCCGGAGAAGCTAACAGTACCCCAAATCGAACCATATAATGGGGAAACCGACCTCAATGCCCATCTTAGGCATTACAACTCGTGGATAGACCTACACAAATCCCACGATGCATTCAGATTCTGAATGTTCTCCTTAACCTTAGGGGAACGATCCCAGAGATGGTACCATTCGCTTCCATGTCATTCTATTTAGACGTGGGCCCAGCTCTATGCAGCATTTCGATCCCACTTCATGGGATCTCAAGTATGCTTCGCCCCGCGCTCTTACATTGATTCAATTATACAAGGGCCCAACAAGTCCTTAAAGAGCTACATAGCCCACTTCAATAAACAAATATTGGAGATGAAACCCATGTCGGATGACGCGCTGGCTATCATCGTGCAAGTCGGCCTTTTGAAAAATTCCTTCTTCCGTTGGACGGTATGCCAAAATACTCCCCGCACCTACCAGGAATTCTTGGAGCATTCCAGCTCGCACATAGCCGCAGAAATGGCCATGCCGGCCCCTGTATTCGCCATGCCATCCGACCAGTAGGGGACAAATAAGAGAAATGAAGATAGGAAAGACCTATCCTGCGATCACCGCCAAGAACCCCGCCGTGAGGGTAAGGCTGCTCCCCCTCCCGAGGCTACCCTAGCCGTTCAAAATTTCAAAGAACGGCGAACCGAGCTTATCGCCAATTATGCTGATATCTACTCGGTAGGGGTTGCAGCCATATTTGAACAAATCAAGAACCTCGGACTACACCCGGTCCTGACACGCTTTTAGTGTAACTATCGCAAGTGCACGATATCGTATCAAGTAGTAAAGTGGACTTTTTGAGTCCGGTTTATCGATCCCACAAGGAAGTTTTGTTATAATTTGAATTATACACTATTAGTCTATTTTTATAGATACTAAGATGAGTGAAACACACAATTTAAAGAGTTTGGTTTAATTGTTGCAAAGTAAATGCAATAATAGTTCTAATATTTTAAAGAAATAAAAATATTGTAATAATAATAGACTGATTAAATGATAAAATGAAATAGTTGGGATTACAAACTTAGTTCGTCATTAGTTATAAAAGATGTATTGGAGATCATAAGATGAATTTACTTATTATGTTGTGTAGATTCGATTTTCCTTAAAAAGACGGTTTCTCTTTCGAACTATAAAACGCCCCTTACATATTGAATCAATTCACTCTATGTTGATTGGCTTCAATACATAGCATTAGGATTTATGAAAATAACTCAAAGAATCATCTAAGGACTAGGGGTATATTTCTATCCCCTAGAACAACTTAGAGTGAAGATCATTTGATCTAATCAAACATATTTTCTTTCGAAACATATGAAGACCATAAATATCGTCATTTATTGGCCAAATAAATAAAGATTGTTAAAACAATGAAAATCACACACAATAATAAGTAACTCACAATAGATATTTTATACAAACATAAATAACATGACTAACCTTGTTTATAATCCCAACTAAAGGTTACTTAGCCCATGAAGGGTTTATTACACATATTACAAGCTTGTGTGGTCATTATTAGTTGAATCAAGAGAAAGAATTGATCCTAACTCCCTTAGTAGATAAAGGAGATAGAAACAATAAACTCTCTGAACAACATATGTTATACCACACTTACAAAGATCACTCAAGAACACAAGTGTGTTCTTCACACAAAAAGAAAAGTTTACAAAAAATGGAAAATTATAAGATGAATGATGAATGATGAAGGATCTAAGGGGTCTATTTATACACCTAAAGTCATCTAATAGCTCCAAAACTCCAGCATTATTACATTAGATCGGATCAATGCCAGCCATCCCCTCAATAATACACAAAAGTATAAAAAATTAGACAAATCATAGCAATCATCAAGAGTTACTAGTAACATTGTGAGTTACGGCCATAACAAGGATGACTTACTACCGTAACTCCCGAATGTTACTACTGTAATGTGGCTTCGTAAAGTTGCTCATTTGAAGCTTGGATAGTTACGTTTTCGGCCCAGAATTTCTCAGACTTTGCGTTTTTGCCCCAGATCTTCTTCGGATGATAACTTTTGATATATAACTCTGATTTTGAATCCGGAAAGATTGCCGAATTTGCCTCGGAAAGCCCTACAACATGAATATATCAAAATTCAATAAAGAGAATATTTATTAAACATGTTGTTTCTTGAGTAATTCAGTTATTTAATCCGATCATCATCCGATAAAAATAAAATTATTAAAACTAATAAATTAAAAGCAAAAAACGAGTAGACTAGCTCAATTATGGGTGAATTTTATCGATACAAACCATGGATAAGTGTACAAAACTGACACTTATCACACCCCCAAACTTGAATTCTTGCTAATCCCGAGCAAGACTCTTTATTATTCACACTCCAAAAATAAAAAAAATAAAACAAAAATAAGAAAATTAATACATAAATTAAAATATAAAAAGAGAAAAGGAGATCAAAATGCCATTAATAAACAACAACCAGCTTTACACAGTAGATAGAAATGAATCAAGATTCAAAATAAATCTACTAATGTTTTTGAAGTTAAAACACGGTTTTTATTTTGTAATTCAAAAATGTAAGGTTTCCCCCCAATAGGTTGATTATTTCTTTCCCACTCGTGATACACACGACTCCATTTAATGGTTGCTCTCGATCACTCATTTATTTTTCGACTCAATATGAAGAAGAATTTTATTGGCGTCATCAAATATTGTGATTTTCACAAAATTGAGTGTATTGAAATTCAGCTGCTAATTAATTCAAATCTGCTCATAAACTACATCCCTTTTAGTGATAGCTTTCACACCGTTATTTGCTAACGTGTAGCTCTTTTCACTAACACAATTTCTATCTCATTATTTTTCTTTCCGTAAAAAGGTGATAGCTTTCACACCGTTATTTGCTAACATGTAGCTCTTTTCACCAATTTTTCTGAGACGGCAGCTACGCACCAACAATGGTTAGTCCTTTATTTTTCCGCAAAATTTAAGACTTCCAAAATTAGGCAGCTGTTGCTGCTCAACACTTCTCCTTTTCGTCATTTATTTTTTTAGGTGATAGCTTTCACACCTTTATTTGCCAACGTGTAGCTCTTTTCACCAATGACTCCTTTTTTTTTTTTTTAGGGAATAGAATTTTTGCAGAAAATCATTTTTTAGTTAAGCATGAAAAATCAAAAAATCCACAAATTAAGTAAATTTCAGTTTTATTTTTCATCAACCAATTGATTCTTCTTTTCTCAAGGTAACGAATGACTCGATTTTATATGATAATTACAAGGCTTGGAAAGAGAGATTAAGGCTCAAATTTTTTTTGGAATATACGTAAAAATTTTACCGGTTAAAACGATTTAAGAAGCTTGTATATAGCTAATTTATTGGTGTTTTGGCCAGATCTAGAAATCTCAAAAATCAAAATACTATAAATATATATATATATATATATATATATTTAATAAGAAAAATTATGGCAAATAACCAAATCAATCAAAACACACCAAAATTACAACACACCAAAATACTAAAACAAACCACCCCCAAACTTGAAAATAAAACTGTCCTCAGTTTTTTTTAAAAAAAATAATAAAATAAAAATCAATGCAGAAAAACAGAATACTCCCTGTTAAGAAAGTTGATGTCTGAGCTAACGCCTTTTAGAATCTGCAAGAGATTAAATATACGAGGCACACAACAAAAGAAAAATAAAATATACTCGTAAGTATAACACAATTTTTAAGATGCGCATCAAGAAAGTCCGAAGAGTCGCCTTACGATGCCATCAAAGTTTTTATAAAAAACACACAATAAACATTACAGTAATAAAATAACAATACATAAATCGCGAATTGATGCGCGTCAAGAGATCAAGAAGAAACTCCTTAAGCTGCCACCATTTAGCACGATTATTACACACGACAGAAAGTAAAAATACAAGATGTTCGACATGGTTTATCAAAGGGAGAGGAATGAATCCACTTTTCATTTTCTCACGGTAAAATCTGTTAGGAATATGCCCTCGAATGCCACTCAGGGGATGAGAGAGTAGGGGCATTGTACTTGTAATTATGGAATAAATAATAAAAAGGCAATTCGATTCATTAACTGTTTATTGTATTTCAATTGCATTCTTGACTTGGTAAACATTAAAGTGAAGTCCATGTAAATAAACTAAACATTCCATTCTCGTTATGGGATAAGAGAAAATGCACTGGAAGTGTTTAAAGTTTATTACGAAAATCGTTCGCAAGTCAATAAACTTAAATGGGCATTAAGTTTTAATAAGACTTGTATAACTGATGCTAGGACGTGTGCACGTCTTGATAGCATAGTTATAAAGTATATTGGTGGGACCAGTATACTCGAACACGACTCATACTCGATTCAGTCACACGGTATTCACTCTCGAAGAGTCGATGACGAATCAAAAGGTGGTGATAGTGTATGTGGACCTTTGACTTGAGGATTCAGTAGAAGATGTGCCTGTGACGTTTAGTTTGTCATTAGAGTAGTTAGACTCATTTGCTTGATTGCTGAGTCGATCTCGAAGTGCGGACTATACGGGTGTAGCGATCTTTACCGTATGCCAAGAAAGGATTTTATCTCTGTTAGTGAGCGGCGTATGTCCTATACGGTTAATGGCAAATAAGATCATGAGTCTTTGGCCAAAGCATTCTGATATAGTCGTATTAGATACACTATTAATCAGTCGGTCTTGATTTGCATTAACACATGTATAGAGTCTAGTAAATAGTAGGGTTTGACTTTACCGTGACCCGAAGACTTGACCGGGACATCTGATAAAGGGTCTATACGTATATAGTATTCACGACATAATGGTTCTGGAATGATCCCTTCATTCGTTCGATCGGGCTTACGGTGCGGCCCGCTAGTCAAGGCTAAGTCTTTGCCCGCACTCATTGGTTCCTCCCAATGCCGGTGAGACGGACCTACGAGTCGCGGCAGGAGCGTTGACGGATAAATGTGAATTTATTATCTCTCTATAAATATTAGATATTGGATATCTAATTATGATTTATTAGATAAATCAAAATAGCGGTCTTATGAATTAAAATGAAGTTACTGGGTGATTAATTTAATTCATAAATTATATTTCTTAGAGAAATATATTTGTATTTGATATTATTAATTAATTAGATTAATTAATTAATATAAATACATTGGTGATTAAACGGAGTGTATTTAACGGAGTCGTTTGTGAACGTCCGGCATACACGAGCCGAGTGACTCGGCTCGTTTTCTAGGAAATTTCCACCATGGGCCGCCCTCCCTCTCCCCACATCACATGGAATCATTTCCATGCATGTGTATGTGTTAGTTGTATTTTTGTTATTATGTGTTGACATTTTATCTCAATTATATGGTTTGAGATAATATAAAAACAACACATTATATAACAACTACTACACACACACATACTAACCTGCAAAAGAACAAATGGACGTGAGCTTAAGTGAGGAGAGAGAGAGAAAAATTTTCCTTCTTCATTTTGTTCATCTTTGAGGTGAAAAGAAGTAAGAAAAATTAAGAGAGAAAAATTCCTACAACACTTCCTAGCCGTGTTCTTCATAGAACGGAGTGTTGTAGATTTTTCCGGGCAACTTCCGACGCGTGTGAAGTAGAGGCTTCGAATTTTCGGTGCTTGGAACGAAGGGATTTCGTGTTCGGGACGGGATCGTGATCATCGTCTACACTTTACGAAGATTTATTTCAAAGGCTTCAATGGTATGAATCTTTATATTTGTATGTATTTTTTTTCGTATATACGTTACTTGATCGATCCTGTTTGGGATTCGTATTTATTTCCGCTGCGTATTTCGTTTTATTTTCGGAATCCCAACAGTGGTATCAGAGCGAGGTCAATGATTCCGTATATACGATTATTTGTGCATTTTGAATGCTTTTGGATGATGATTATGATTTAGAATCATGTTTGGAATAATTGTAGATTTTAAATTATTCGTTGTAGCATCACGTTTTTTGAAACGGGCCGAAAAACAAAGAAACGGGGCTGCCGGCAGGTGTCGCGTAATCGCCTGGGTTACTGCCAGCTGAGCATGCTCGGCCATGATCGCCATGTCTCGCCACGGCCGAGAATGATCGGCGATCTGCTGAAAGTGGCTCGGCCAGCACTTTCGGGTTTTGGCCCGATTTTGAATCGGGCGCGGTGGGCCTAAAATCGGATTGTCCGGGACTCCTTTTTAAGTTTATATTTCGTTTTAATTATTTCCCAAAATTTAAATTGGATTATAATTTGACTAAATTAATATTTGGAATATTTTTTGTGTTAAGGGAAATAAATTAAACGAGAATATTATTTTGGCTGGATTACTTCGAACGAATTAAAATGACAATTATTAGTATTAATTGGATTAATACCATTAAAATTGAATAGATTAATTTTATATTGATTGGATTAATATATTAATTGATTATTTAATTTTAATGCCACTTTATATTAATTGGATTAATATAGTAGAAATTGAATAGATTAATTTATAGATTAATTAGATTAATTTATATTAAAGATTAATTGTTTAATTTCGTTGCCATTACATGTTGTATGGAATCCTTATGTGATGGTGATATAGCTCTTGGACTTAGTTTTTTGATTTGTTCGATTCGATTGGGTTGTAAAGGCCGTTTTGAGCCTATTTATATTTACTAGAAAAACTTGTATAGGATGCAATTTTTCAATGATGTAATTATTATTTTGGGTATGAAGAAGACCGAAGACAACCGACCGAGAAGACGAAGAATCGGAGATTTTTTTTTATTGGGTCATTCGCTTGGCCCAATACTTAGGAATTAGGTCCATGAGCTATATGTTGGTAGTAACTAGGTTACTGTTTTCTGTTTTTCATTTTGAATGATTGACAAACCAACAAACACGCGTATAATTGAATTAATGTGCAAAGTGTAACATTAATCGCGAAATTCTCCCGACTACAAACAGACTAAGTTTGAAAAAGGTTACGAGGTTTCCTACCCTCCATCAAACTCGTAGAAAATTGATACCCGAGCTGGTGTGCTATGCTTCCGAGTTATCGGGGTAGTACATTTGGTAAAGGTTGAAAAATTCTTGAGTGCATTAGATGCCTTCGGTTGGTGATAAATTTCGCCCCTAGAAACCTGATAGGTTGCCGAGTGAGATTCAATAGTCAAACTGATAGACGTTGATGGTCAACAACTTAGATAGTCTGGATTGCCAAGAAACCCGATAGGTTGAGGGCATGAAGACTAGGGGTAAAAGAAGATCAAATCATCCGTTAGACGGGTTGGTGTTAGACACCACTTTACGTAAATTAATTGGCAAGAAACCCGATAGGTTGCGTCATAAAATTTGTAAAGAACTTGATCACCACTAAGAAGTCGATCTAACCATGATTTCCTGATTATAACATGGGAGTGTATAATTCCGATAAAATTAGTGGGAGCCGAGACAAGAATTATACAAACCCTTAAGTTCTATACTCGGACATAATTAAACAAGTCACTAATTTAATCTTGTCTAAATCTTTGTAAAACGAAATTGAATCTCTCTAAAATGGCTAAAACCCACTTGCAATACTACTTGAAAAGAATCTCCTAATCGGCCCTAACTTTGTTGATGGTTGCGAATCATGATTGTACTCGGTATGGAGTCTCTGGGATACGTCTTGGAGGCGGACATTCCACCGACTCCAATCCGGACTAGGGTAATCAGAAGACATTGACGTCCATGAAAAATGGGTCAAGGATGATGTGCTAGTCCGTGGTTTTATGATGGGCTCAATGACTAATGAGTGCAGAGAGCGCACGAGAAAATGACTTCGCTAGGCGATTCTCGCACACTTGACCGAACTTTATGGAGAGCACGGTAGATCGCTAGATATGAGATATCAAAGCGGTTGTTCGGTGCTAGGATGAAAGAAGGGGAGAAAGTGGGAGACCACGTCCTCAAGATGATCTCTATGATTGAGAGGCTCGAGGTGCTCAACTTTAATATGGATTTATCCCTTCAAATTGATCTCATCCTTCAATCTCTACTCGACTCTTTCACGCAGCTTGTAATGAATTTCAACCGTAATGAAATTACATGCACATTAGTGGGCTAATGAATAAACCGGTGACGGCGCCTAACATGAAGACTAAACCAGAGAGGCTGCTCTTGTGATTTCTTCGGGCCAAAGAGGTCCAAGAACAAGAAGAAAAGACCTACGAGCGGTACAAACCCAAGAAAGTTGTGCAAAAAGGAAATGGAAAGGCCCGAAAGGTTCAAAAGGTAGGCGGTCAAAAACCTACGGACAAATGCCTTGAATGCTGTGAGCTTGGCAACTGGAGAAGTACTTGTCCCAAGATTAATGGCGCATCGTGCACGGAACTTTTGTTTTTGAAACTAATTGTTCCGCCATCGTATATTCTCGCTTCATGGATTCTCGATTCAGTGCCACTTCTCACATTTGTACTATGAATCGGGATCTGAACGAAGTAGAAAACTTGAAGTCGGGAAATAATGATCACCGTTGGAAGCGGACAAAGTGTCGAGGCAACCGATATTGGATCAATCATCCGGGTTTAGAATCGGTTTTATTTTGACATTAGATGAAGTACTTGTTTTGCCCAAGGGCATAAAAACATTGTATCCATTCCAGTCTTGGACCGGAAATGATTTTGTTTCTTCATTGGCAATGGCAATTGTAAAATTTATTTTCGAAATAATTTGGTTGGAACAATACATTGTTGAATGGTTTATATCATCCGAACATGCAAAATAAAACAAGAAAGTGAACACTATAACTAGGAAACGTGGTAGGCAAGATACTAATCAAGCTCTTAAATGGCACCTTAGACTTGGTCATGTTGGTCGACCAAGGTTCGTAAAATGGAGAAAGATGGACTTTTAAGTCCATTGGGTGTAGAACCCTATCCAACTTGTGAATCTTGCCTTAGAGGCAAAATGACTAAGTTCCCCTTCACAGGACTTTTGAAAGGGCCGATAAACTTGGATTGGTGCATACCGATGTTTGTGGTGCTTTAGAAGTAGCCCGAGACGGATATCAATATTTCATAACGTTCACGGATGATCATACTAGGTATGGGATTGTGTACTTAATGAAACATAAATCAAGCCTTTGCTAAATTCAAAGAATTTAAGGCCCTAGTTGAAAAACAAACTGGATGTCATATCAAAGCACTTGGTCGGACCGAGGTGGCGAATATATGAGCACCGAGTTTGATGAGTTCCTTAAGGAACATGGAATAGTTTCACAATTCACGCCTCCAGAACCCCACGGTTAAATGGTGTTTCAGAAAGGAGAAATCGGACTTTGTTGGATATGGTTCACTCCATGTTGAATTACACTGATTTACCTATTTACCCGTGGGGTATGCCTTACTAACATTGCCTATATCCTAAATAGATGTCCTTCCAAATCTGTTCCTATCACTCGCATGAGATGTGGAAGGGTAAGAAACCAAGCCTTAATCACATAAGGATTTGGGGATGTCCCAAATATGTCAAAAGGCTAAGGTGGACAACCGAAGCGAGGTCCATAAAAGGACGTTTCATAGGATACCCAGAGGACTCGATGGGTTATCTATTCTACATGCCAAGACCATGTGGTCGTTGTGGCATTACAAGCGCACTTCCTTGAGGATGAATTCATTCGGGAAGGTGGCTCGGGTAGAAATATCTCTTTGGAAGAGCATAATGAAACTCCTAAGGAGACATCCGATCGGGGATCAAGAACCGAACCTATTGTAACACACCTCCACTTCAAGGTCCGATAGGGTATCTCACTTACGAGAGGTATGGCTATACACATGTCGAGGAACCGGGTCTCCACGACACACCCGATAGCAAGTGAAAACGACCTGTCACCTATGACCAAGCGATAGTGGATGTAGACTCCGATAAATGGCAAGAAGCAATGAAAGCCGAGATAGACTCGATGCATACCAATCGTGTCCTGGACTCTAGTAGATGTTCCAACCGGCATGAGGACTATTGGAAATAAATGGATCTATAAGAGAAAGACCGATGGGGATAGCAAGGTTGATGCCTATAAGGCCGGGCTTGTGGCAAAGGGTTATACCTAAAGGGAAGGAATCGATTATCATGATACCTTCTCGCCCGTAGCTATGATAAAGTCGATTCGCATGATGCTTGCCATTGTCGCCTATTATGATTATGAAATATGGCAAATGGACGTCAAAAAACTTTTCTAAATGGATACCTCGAGGAGGAAATCTATATGGAACGACTAAGGGTTTTGTGTCCAAAGTTAATATTCATAAAGTGTGTAAGCCGCAACGATCCATTTATGGTCCGAACCAAGCTTCTCGGAGTTGAAACCTTCGATTTGACGAAGCGATTAAGGACTTTGACTTCATACGAAATGAGGAGGAACTGTGTTTACAAAAAGGCCGATGGGAGCAACATTGCTTTCTTAGTACTATATGTAGATGATATTCTACTTATAGGAAATAACATAGCAATGCTCAGCACTGTGAAAGCTTGGCTTTCTAAAACGTTCTCCATGAAAGACTTGGGAGAAGCTTCCTATATTCTAGGGATCCGTCTTTACAGAGATAGACCGCGAAGAATGATAGGACTTTCCCAAGCCCTTTATATCGATAAAATCCTGAGAAGATTCAAGATGGATGAATCTAAGAGAGGGTTCCTTCCCATGCGACATGGAATTCATATCACCACGAAAATGTGTCCTCAAAGTGAGGAAGACAAGAGAGAGATGAGTAAGGTACCCTATGCCTCGGCAGTGGGTAGCCTCATGTACGCTATGTTGTGTACGAGACCAGACTTAGCCTACGCTGTGAGTATGGTAAGTCGATTTCAAGCAAACCAGGGAAGGGAACATTGGACTGCCGTAAAGAACATTCTTAAGTACTTAAGAAGAACTAGAGATTTAGTTCTTACTTATGGTGGTGGAGAATCAAGGTGATTGGATTCACCGATTCGATTTTCAAGGAGACAATGACGACTCTAAGTCGACATCCGGTATTTATTTACTCTTAATGGAGGAGCAGATCTTGGAGAAGCTCCAAGCAAACCGCTACTGCAGATTCCACCGCCAAGCAGAGTATCAAGCTGCCTCGAGAGGCTAGCAAAGAAGCATTTTGGATGCGAAGTTTATACAAGAACTTCAAGTGGTGCCTAACGCGAGTTGCCTATATCACTATTCTCGTGATAATGATGGAGTATCGCCCAAGCCAAGGAGCCGAGGGCTCACCACAACACCAAGCATATAGAGAGAAAGTACCACATCGTTCGAGAGATGGTGGAAAAAGGATATGTTTCATTGGAAAGAGTAGACTCAAGACAATGTCTCGACCCGACTAAGCCATTATCTCAGCCGTCTTGGAAAGACATCGATGAACATGGGTATTGGATATCATGATGTGTGGCATTGAGTGCAAGTGGGAGATTGTTAGGAATATGCCCTCGAATGCCACTCAGGGGATGAGAGAGTAGGGGCATTGTACTTGTAATTATGGAATAAATAATAAAAAGGCAATTCGATTCATTAACTGTTTATTGTATTTCAGTTGCATTCTTGACTTGGTAAACATTGAAGTGAAGTCCATGTAAATAAACTGAACATTCCATTCTCGTTATGGGATAAGAGAAAATGCACTGGAAGTGTTTAAAGTTTATTTACGAAAATCGTCATAAGTCAATAAACTTAAATGGGCATTAAGTTTTAATAAGACTTGTATAACTGATGCTAGGACGTGTGCACGTCTTGATAGCATAGTTATAAAGTATA
The DNA here is from genome assembly GCA_033398695.1 of Orobanche coerulescens. NCBI lineage: Eukaryota > Viridiplantae > Streptophyta > Magnoliopsida > Lamiales > Orobanchaceae > Orobanche > Orobanche coerulescens. Next base: position 45,675,171 of record CM065810.1, read on the forward strand.
TTGGTGGGACCAGTATACTCGAACACGACTCATACTCGATTCAGTCACACGGTATTCACTCTCGAAGAGTCGATGACGAATCAAAAGGTTGTGATAGTGTATGTGGACCTTTGACTTGAGGATTCAGTAGAAGATGTGCCTTTGACGTTTAGTTTGTCATTAGAGTAGTTAGACTCATTTGCTTGATTGCTGAGTCGACCTCGAAGTGCGGACTATACGGCAGTAGCGATCTTTTACCGTATGCCAAGAAAGGATTTTATCTCCTGTTAGTGAGCGGCGTATGTCCTATACGGTTAATGGCAAATAAGATCATGAGTCTTTGGCCAAAGCATTCTGATATAGTCGTATTAGATACACTATTAATCAGTCGGTCTTGATTTGCATTAACACATGTATAGAGTCTAGTAAATAGTAGGGTTTGACTTTACCGTGACCCGAAGACTTGACCGGGACATCTGATAAAGGGTCTATACGTATATAGTATTCACGACATAATGGTTCTGGAATGATCCCTTCATTCGTTCTCAGTCGGGGCTTACAGTGCGGCCCGCTAGTCGGGCTAAGTCCGCCCGCACTCATTGGTTCCTCCCAATGCCGGCTGAGACGGACCTACGGAGTCGCGCAGCAGGAGCGTTGACGGATAAATGTGAATTTATTATCTCTCTATAAATATTAGATATTGGATATCTAATTATGATTTATTAGATAAATCAAAATAGCGGTCTTATGAATTAAAATTAAGTTACCGGGTGATTAATTTAATTCATAAATTATATTTCTTAGAGAAATATATTTGTATTTGATATTATTAATTAATTAGATTAATTAATTAATATAAATGCATTGGTGATTAAACGGAGTGTATTTAACGGAGTCGTTTGTGACGTCCGGTACGAGCCGAGTGACTCGGCTCGTTTTCTAGGAAATTTCCACCATGGGCCGCCCTCCCTCTCCCCACATCACATGGAATCATTTCCATGCATGTGTATGTGTTAGTTGTATTTTTGTTATTATGTGTTGACATTTTATCTCAATTATATGGTTTGAGATAATATAAAAACAACACATTATATAACAACTACTACACACACACATACTAACCTGCAAAAGAACAGCCCTGGACGTGAGCTTAAGTGAGGAGAGAGAGAGAAAAATTTTCCTTCTTCATTTTGTTCATCTTTGAGGTGAAAAGAAGTAAGAAAAATTAAGAGAGAAAAAATTCCTACAACACTTCCTAGCCGTGTTCTTCATAGAACGGAGTGTTGTAGATTTTTCCGGGCAACTTCCGACGCGTGTGAAGTAGAGGCTTCGAATTTTCGGTGCTTGGAACGAAGGGATTTCGTGTTCGGGACGGGATCGTGATCATCGTCTACACTTTACGAAGATTTATTTCAAAAGCTTCAATGGTATGAATCTTTATATTTGTATGTATTTTTTTTCGTATATACGTTACTTGATCGATCCTGTTTGGGATTCGTATTTATTTCCGCTGCGTATTTCGTTTTATTTTCGGAATCCCAACAGTGGTATCGGAGCGAGGTCAATGATTCCGTAATTGAATTAATGTGCAAAGTGTAATTGAATTAATGTGCAAAGTGTAACATTAATCGCGAAATTCTCCCGACTACAAACAGACTAAGTTTGAAAAAGGTTACGAGGTTTCCTACCCTCCATCAAACTCGTAGAAAATTGATACCCGAGCTGGTGTGCTATGCTTCCGAGTTATCGGGGTAGTACATTTGGTAAAGGTTGAAAAATTCTTGAGTGCATTAGATGCCTTCGGTTGGTGATAAATTTCGCCCCTAGAAACCTGATAGGTTGCCGAGTGAGATTCAATAGTCAAACTGATAGACGTTGATGGTCAACAACTTAGATAGTCTGGATTGCCAAGAAACCTGATAGGTTGAGGGCATGAAGACTAGGGGTAAAAGAAGATCAAATCATCCGTTAGACGGGTTGGTGTTAGACACCACTTTACAGAAATTAATTGGCAAGAAACCTGATAGGTTGCGTCTGTTAAAATTTGTAAAGAACTTGATCACCACTAAGAAGTCGATCTAACCATGATTTCCGGATTATAACATGGGAGTGTATAATTCCGATAAAATTAGTGGGAGCCGAGACAAGAATTATACAAGCCCTTAAGTTCTATACTCGGACATAATTAAACAAGTCACTAATTTAATCTTGTCTAAATCTTTGCAGAAAACGAAATTGAATCTCTCTAAAATGGCTAAAAACCCACTTGCAATACTACTTGAAAAGAATCTCCTAATCGGCCCTAACTTTGTTGGTGGTTGCGAATCGATGATTGTACTCGGTATGGAGTCTCGGGATACGTCTTGAGGCGGACATTCCACCGACTCAATCCGACTAGGGTAATCGGGAAGACATTGACGTCCATGAAAAATGGGTCAAGGATGATGTGCTAGTCCGTGGTTTTATGATGGGCTCAATGACTAATGAGTGCAGAGAGCGCACGAGAAAATGACTTCGCTGGCGATTCTCGCACACTTGACCGAACTTTATGGAGAGCACGGTAGATCGCTAGATATGAGATATCAAAGCGGTTGTTCAAGGCTAGGATGAAAGAAGGGGAGAAAGTGGGAGACCACGTCCTCAAGATGATCTCTATGATTGAGAGGCTCGAGGTGCTCAACTTTAATATGGATTTATCCCTTCAAATTGATCTCATCCTTCAATCTCTACCTGACTCTTTCACGCAGTTTGTAATGAATTTCAACTGTAATGAAATTACATGCACATTAGCTGGGCTAATGAATAAACTGGTGACGGCGCAGTCTAACATGAAGACTAAACCGAGAGAGGCTGCTCTTGTGATTTCTTCTGGGCCAAAGAGGTCCAAGAACAAGAAGAAAAAGACCTACGAGCAGTACAAACCCAAGAAAGGGGTGCAAAAAGGAAAGGGAAAGGCCCGAAAGGTTCAAAAGGTAGGCGGTCCAAAACCTACGGACAAATGCCTTGAATGCGGTGAGCTGGGCCACTGGCGAAGGACTTGTCCCAAGATTAATGGCGCATCAGGTACGGAACTTTTTGTTTTTGAAACTAATTGTTCCGCTTCGTATATTCTCGCTTCATGGATTCTCGATTCAGTGCCACTTCTCACATTTGTACTATGAATCGGGATCTGGAAGTAGAAAACATGAGGCTCCGCAAATAATGATCACTTTTTGAAGCGGACAAAGTGTCGAGGCAACCGATATTGGATCAATCCTTCTGGGTTTAGAATCTGGTTTTATTTTGACATTAGATGAAGTACTTGTTTTGCCCAAGGGGCATAAAAACATTGTATCCATTCCAGTCTTGGACCGGAAATGATTTTGTTTCTTCATTGGCAATGGCAGTTGTAAAATTTATTTTCGAAATAATTTGGTTGGAAATAAATACATTGTTGAATGGTTTATATCATCCGAACATGCAAAATAAAACAAAGGTGAACACTATAACTAGGAAACGTGGTAGGCAAGATACTAATCAAGCTCTTAAATGGCACCTTAGACTTGGTCATGTTGGTCAGACCAAGGTTCAGAAAATGGAGAAAGATGGACTTTTAAGTCCATTGGGTGTAGAACCCTATCCAACTTGTGAATCTTGCCTTAGAGGCAAATGACTAAGTTCCCTTCACAGGACTTTTGAAAGGGTCCGATAAACTTGGATTGGTGCATACCGATGTTTGTGGTGCTTTAGAAGTAGCCCGAGACGGATATCAATATTTCATAACGTTCACAGATGATCATACTAGGTATGGGATTGTGTACTTAATGAAACATAAATCAAGCCTGTGCTAAATTCAAAGAATTTAAGGCCCTAGTTGAAAAACAAACTGGATGTCATATCAAAGCACTTCGGTCGGACCGAGGTGGCGAATATATGAGCACTGAGTTTGATGAGTTCCTTAAGGAACATGGAATAGTTTCACAATTCACGCCTCCAGGAACCCCACAGTTAAATGGTGTTTCAGAAAGGAGAAATCGGACTTTGTTGGATATGGTTCACTCCATGTTGAATTACACTGATTTACCTATTTACCCGTGGGGTATGCCTTACTAACCGCCGCCTATATCCTAAATAGATGTCCTTCCAAATCTGTTCCTATCACTCCGCATGAGATGTGGAAGGGTAAGAAACCAAGCCTTAATCACATAAGGATTTGGGGATGTCCACCTATGTCAAAAAGGCTAAGGTGGACAAACGAAGCGAGGTCCATAAAAGGACGTTTCATAGGATACCCAGAGGACTCGATGGGTTATCTATTCTACATGCCTAAGACCATAGGGTCGTTGTGGCATTACAAGCGCACTTCCTTGAGGATGAATTCATTCGGGAAGGTGGCTCGGGTAGAAATATCTCTTTGGAAGAGCATAATGAAACTCCTAAGGAGACATCGATCGTGGATCAAGAACCGAACCTATTGTAACACGGCCTCCACTTCAAGGTCGATAGGGTATCTCACTTACCTGAGAGGTATGGCTATACACATGTCGAGGAACTGGGTCTCCACGACACACCTGATAGCAGTGAAAACGACCCTGTCACCTATGACCAAGCGATAGTGGATGTAGACTCCGATAAATGGCAAGAAGCAATGAAAGCTGAGATAGACTCGATGCATACCAATCAGGTCTGGACTCTAGTAGATGTTCCAACTGGCATGAGGACTATTGGAAATAAATGGATCTATAAGAGAAAGACTGATGGGGATAGCAAGGTTGATGCCTATAAGGCCAGGCTTGTGGCAAAGGGTTATACCCAAAGGGAAGGAATCGATTATCATGATACCTTCTCGCCCGTAGCTATGATAAAGTCGATTCGCATGATGCTTGCCATTGCTGCCTATTATGATTATGAAATATGGCAAATGGACGTCAAAACAGCTTTTCTAAATGGATACCTCGAGGAGGAAATCTATATGGAACAGCCTAAGGGTTTTGTGTCCAAAGTTAATATTCATAAAGTGTGTAAGCTGCAACGATCCATTTATGGTCTGAACCAAGCTTCTCGGAGTTGAAACCTTCGATTTGACGAAGCAGTTAAGGACTTTGACTTCATACGAAATGAGGAGGAACTGTGTGTTTACAAAAAAGGCCAGTGGGAGCAACATTGCTTTCTTAGTACTATATGTAGATGATATTCTACTTATAGGAAATAACATAGCAATGCTCAGCACTGTGAAAGCTTGGCTTTCTAAAACGTTCTCCATGAAAGACTTGGGAGAAGCTTCCTATATTCTAGGGATCCGTCTTTACAGAGATAGACCGCGAAGAATGATAGGACTTTCCCAAGCCCTTTATATCGATAAAATCCTGAGAAGATTCAAGATGGATGAATCTAAGAGAGGGTTCCTTCCCATGCGACATGGAATTCATATCACCACGAAAATGTGTCCTCAAAGTGAGGAAGACAAGAGAGAGATGAGTAAGGTACCCTATGCCTCGGCAGTGGGTAGCCTCATGTACGCTATGTTGTGTACGAGACCAGACTTAGCCTAGGCGGTGAGTATGGTAAGTAGATTTCAAGCAAACCAGGAAGGGAACATTGACCGCCGTAAAGAACATTCTTAAGTACTTAAGAAGAACTAGAGATTTAGTTCTTAATTATGGTGGTGGAGAATCAAGGTGATTGGATTCACCGATTCTCGATTTTCAAGGAGACAATGACGACTCTAAGTCGACATCCGGGTATTTATTTACTCTTAATGGAGGAGCAGATTCGAGAAGCTCCAAGCAAACCGCCATCGCAGATTCCACCGCCAAGCAGAGTATCAAGCCGCCTCGCAGGCTAGCAAAGAAGCATTTTGGATGCGTGTTTATACAAGAACTTCAAGTGGTGCCTAACGCGGAGTTGCCTATATCACTATTCTGTGATAATGATGGAGTCGTCGCCCAAGCCAAGGAGCCGAGGGCTCACCACAACACCAAGCATATAGAGAGAAAGTACCACATCGTTCGAGAGATGGTGGAAAAAGGATATGTTTCATTGGAAAGAGTAGACTCGAAGACAATGTCTCGACCGGCCGACTAAGCCATTATCTCAGCCGTCTTGGAAAGACATCCAAGAACATGGGTATTGGATATCATGATGTGTGGCATTGAGTGCAAGTGGGAGATTGTTAGGAATATGCCCTCGAATGCCACTCGGGGATGAGAGAGTAGGGGCATTGTACTTGTAATTATGGAATAAATAATAAAAAGGCAATTCGATTCATTAACTGCTTATTGTATTTCATTGCATTCTTGACTTGGTAAACATAGAATTGAAGTCCATATAAATAAACTGAACAAAACATTCTCGTTATGGGATAAGAGAAAATGCACTGGAAGTGTTTAAAGTTTATTTACGAAAATCGTTCGCAAGTCAATAAACTTAAATGGGCATTAAGTTTTAATAAGACTTGTATAACTGATGCTAGGACGTGTTCACGTCTTGATAGCATAGTTATAAAGTATATTGGTGGGACCAGTATACTCGAACACGACTCATACTCGATTCAGTCACACGGTATTCACTCTCGAAGAGTCGATGACGAATCAAAAGGTTGTGATAGTGTATGTGGACCTTTGACTTGAGGATTCAGTAGAAGATGTGCCTTTGACGTTTAGTTTGTCATTAGAGTAGTTAGACTCATTTGCTTGATTGCTGAGTCGACCTCGAAGTGCGGACTATACGGGCAGGTAGCAGTCTTTACTGTATGCCAAGAAAGGATTTTATCTCCTGTTAGTGAGCAGGCGTATGTCCTATACGGTTAATGGCAAATAAGATCATGAGTCTTTGGCCAAAGCATTCTGATATAGTCGTATTAGATACACTATTAATCAGTCGGTATTGATTTGCATTAACACATGTATAGAGTCTAGTAAATAGTAGGGTTTGACTTTACCGTGACCCGAAGACTTGACCGGGACATCTGATAAAGGGTCTATACGTATATAGTATTCACGACATAATGGTTCTGGAATGATCCCTTCATTCGTTCTCAGTCGGGGCTTACAGTGCGGCCCGCTAGGCTGGCTAAGTGCTGCCCGCACTCATTGGTTCCTCCCAATGCCGGCTGAGACGGACCTACGGAGTCGCGCATCAGGAGCGTTGACGGATAAATGTGAATTTATTATCTCTCTATAAATATTAGATATTGGATATCTAATTATGATTTATTAGATAAATCAAAATAGCGGTCTTATGAATTAAAATTAAGTTACCGGGTGATTAATTTAATTCATAAATTATATTTCTTAGAAAAATATATTTGTATTTGATATTATTAATTAATTAGATTAATTAATTAATATAAATGCATTGGTGATTAAACGGAGTGTATTTAACGGAGTCGTTTGACGAACGTCCGGTACACGAGCCGAGTGACTCGGCTCGTTTTCTAGGAAATTTCCACCATGGGCCGCCCTCCCTCTCCCCACATCACATGGAATCATTTCCATGCATGTGTATGTGTTAGTTGTATTTTTGTTATTATGTGTTGACATTTTATCTCAATTATATGGTTTGAGATAATATAAAAACAACACATTATATAACAACTACTACACACACACAGATACTAACCTGCAAAAGAACATTACGGACGTGAGCTTAAGTGAGGAGAGAGAGAGAAAAATTTTCCTTCTTCATTTTGTTCATCTTTGAGGTGAAAAGAAGTAAGAAAAATTAAGAGAGAAAAATTCCTACAACACTTCCTAGCCGTGTTCTTCATAGAACGGAGTGTTGTAGATTTTTCCGGCAACTTCCGACGCGTGTGAAGTAGAGGCTTCAATTTTCGGTGCTTGGAACGAAGGGATTTCGTGTTCGGGACGGATCGTGATCATCGTCTACACTTTACGAAGATTTATTTCAAAGGCTTCAAGGGTATGAATCTTTATCTTTGTATGTATTTTTTTCGTATCAATCTCGCTTTGGGATTCGTATTTATTTCACGCGTATTTCGTTTTATTTTCTAATCCCAACAAAATCTTCTACCTGCACAATTTTAGCTAGATTTGGATCTGGTTGAGGAACAAATTCATTGAGTTTTTGATTAGTTCTTCGGTGTTGTTGCAACGACTATGATTCGCTTTGTACGCTCGGAAATAAAGCCCTTTTCAGCAGAGTAGTCGATGAAAGACAAGAAACCATCAAAGAAACCATTGACATTAAGCACACCTATTGGTTTTTGATGAACATTTAGTCGGGCCTGGTAACCACATGAAAAAGTTCCTCAAGGGTGCCAAAACCACCGGAAGGGTGATAAAGGCGCGAATTATTTATCATGTGAGTTATGCGATCTTGCATATTCACAGATCTAAACTCATCTCCAATAGTTGACCGGTGATTTTACTTTCACCGAGGTTTTGGGATTATTCCCAACACTCTTACTCCTTCCATATAGGCAAAGCACTCGTCCCATTAATCCTAGACTTCCTCCTCCATAAACTACATGAATGCATTTTCCTAAAGTACGACCCAAGTTGTGGGATGCTTCAGAAAGTATGCCTCTTTTCAGAACTAGCTCCACCAAAAATGCATACCGTGTTAAATTTTTGTTGAAGATGATGACTCCATTTTTAAAAGAAAAATTTTTTTAGAGAGAAAGAGAAAAGTGCAAGTTTGAGGGATGAATGAAAGAAACCAGTAGAAAGTTTATTTATAGAAGAAAAAGAAGGTAAAAATTGTTTAACAAGTTTGTGATTGCGTTTGATTGTGCTTCAACTACTCAATAGAATAATGAAAGCATTTATCGCGTATCACATATTTTATTCAGAAAATCTCACCACACGACAAAAATAAAAGATACTTACGCGTATGTACAGTAGTTGTGATTGTGGCTCACATCTTCCTCTGATTTTACGTTCAGAAACGGCCTAAACGCCTTCTATGAGTTGGGGAGAAGCTTCTCATCCAATTTTCTTACAAATTGGCAAACAGGGTCTTTTAACGTCAGATTCCCAAGACGTTGTTCATATTCTGGTTTGAATTTATTCCACAAACATCGAATTCCATAATGTACGAGTCCATTAGGATGCGTGTCAATAGAAATTTCGATATTATCTAAATTCTCTTTATTCAGACCATCCTTAATGAACTGAATTTTATCTTCTCTATTTGTAGATGGAATTTCTAAAGATCGACATTTTAAATTACAGTTCCATCTAGCACATTTATAACAAACGGCTATCATCTTTGCTCGTCGTTTCTTCGCATATGAACTTTTTCCAAGCCCTGGTAAAAATCTAGTCGATGTTTCTGTGAATTCACCCTCTATTCTTACTTTGGCTTCAATAATGAATCTTATGTCAAAAGGTATGCTTTTATTCATAAGAAACCTCATCCTTTCAAGCCTTGCCTTGTAATTTTTTTAAAATTGCATTTTTGCTTAGAAAGGGAAATCTTTTTTCGATTTTATACAATGTTTCTTCCATTATAAAAAAAATGAAAATAAATGGAGGAAATATTTACAAATATCAGTTGTTGTGGGAAACTGAAAAATCTGACTTTAATAGTCACGGAGTACCGTTATCCGCCACTTGACCGGACAAACACAATTGAGTACTAAGTTACAATGTCGAGAAATTTGTACCTATATGATGAGTCGATTCTTGATCAACTCATACTGTTCTATCTAGTCGTGTTTTTGTTTGCTTTTTAGTATTTTTGTTCTCTTTTGTGCGTGGTATGTTGTGTTTTTCATTTATAGGTATCCAAGCGAAGATTGTGGTGAAATATGCGCTTTCATAGCTAATATTGGAGTTTATGACGATCAAAAGCTAAAACGGGGCCTAAAACGACGAAAGATTTAAGCAGTATCGGTCAAATCTCCTAAATCCCAGAATCTCCACTCCGAATTGGGATGTATTCTCCTTTGCTATAAATTTCTCGTGAAATTAGCTTCGAAACAGTATATCATATGCTAAAATCCGAGGTGTATCGATACAAGAACGAAGGATCAAGCCGAAGAAGACCAAAAAACGGAACAGAAGAACTCAACTAGGCTGCACCAGGCAACTCGACTCGGCTGCAACAGGCAACTCGGTCGTGCCATAGGACACGGTCGGGTCTCATTCCAGCGAGAATTGCATTTTCCGGATGAGAACAACTCGACCGTGCCTTTTGGAACACGGCCGAGTCACAATCGGCCAATTTGCACTTTCTGGCGCAGTACAACACGGCCGTGTCACAGGACACGGCCGAGCCTAAGTACAGAACCTTTTCCTTTATCCAGGGTAGCATGACACGGCCGTGTCCCAGGACACGGGCCATGTCACTTTTCGGTTCATGTCACTTTCCTTGACATTTTTGCACAACTTTAAGCCTTATTCTTCATCTTTTAGCTATAAAACAAAGTGTAGAGACCCTAGGTGAGATATCCTTATCTTGGTGAAGACATTTTTGTGTGGAAAAACACAAGATTAGGGAGGAAGACACCAAAAAGGGTGGGAAAAGAGGATTATTTCATCATCTTCCTTGTATGTTCTTGGAGTGAAAAATACTTTTGTGAGATATAATAATTACTTGTATCATTTTGTTGTGAGTTCTTGAAAGAAGATCATCAAACCTTCATCGGGAATTCGATTTCGGCATTTACAAGGGAAGTTTTTACCATCTTTTGTTCTTCAATTTCCATTATTGTTGTTGAATTAATCATGTGTGGCTAAACACTTCATATGGGTTTTTAGATATAGCCACACACATGTTTTTGATTGTTAGTTCCTTTTGATTTTTCGGGTAAAAGTTTGGGATTGTTCCTCTTGTTCGTTCTTCGTTTGAGAACTTTTGAATTGGATCATCAAACCTTTTTCATTATTGTTATTATTATTCGAATCGAGGGTTTTTATCGGTGTTCGCCATCAAACGACCCGAAAGAAATGATTGTGAATGTTCTCGACCTTTTTCACGCGATCTTTTAACGATTTACCTCATCAAAAGTAGTCGGTTAATTGATTGTTAGTTAGGGATTCATCCCAATCAAAAGAGTATCTCTTAATTTTCGTTGAGAACAATCGTGATTTTTAGGATTACCGCCATCAAACGGATTTCTTTTAATCGTGAGCAATCGATAATTCCAAACCTTATTTATTTGAGTATCGGAACTAATAATTGATTACGTGTGTGTCGGTGAATCTAAATTCCCATATCAATCTCATTATTGTTATCTCTCATTTATCCGACGATCAAATTGGTGTTGTTATCACTTAGTTTATTTTAATTTCATGCGTTAGTATTATAATCCAATCGAACCAATGAATGTATTTTAATTTATTTTACTTTTGTTCATTCGACTATTTGCCGAACATTATCGAATTTTAAACCGTTTCCAATTCCTCGAGAGATCGACCTCGGAGTTACTTGCCGCTTCCTACAAAAGCGATTCGTACACTTGCGAGTATTTAATTTGAACCATCAAGTTTTTGGCGCCAGTGCCGGGGAATTGGCGTTTAATTTTTAATCTTGTTTTAATAATAGTTGAATTGTTATTCTTGATCAATTCTATTTCGATAAAATTCGCTCTTACTTCCTTTGTTTATGCTTGGTAGGAGATCGTTGGGTAACCCGATTCTTCCGCCGATAGACGAAGTTCAAAGGATTAGAGCACCAAAAATCAACATCAATGGCAAACGACGAGGTGAATCCGGATCTTGAAGAGCAACTTTTGATCCAAGAAGAAAACACTCGTCAACCGAGGGTTTGAGAATGTTGCACAAAATATAGATGAGGAAGAAATTCGTCCATCCCGGAGCAAGGATGAAAGGCCCGACAAGATCCAGGATAAGTACGCTCCAAAACACCGTCATGACATGACCGATCAGAGCAGCAGGAGACCCGAGGGCTGACCCAGGAACCGACCACAATAGATAAACATCGCCAAAAGCATGTGGAACAGACACACAGGACAGTTAATGCACCGTGTCCTCCCGCTTCCCAAAGTGACCCTCAAATGCCGCCACGTATCTAAGACGTCCTCTCCCTCTGACAAGTGTTTGGATGTATCCCCAAACATTCCCCAGCTATTAGCCTTGTGGTTGGGCAAGGCTTTCTATATATATAGGGAATGTATGATAAAAAAGGAACTTCTGAAAAGTTCCAAGAAAAAAGCAGAGAGAGAGATTAGACTTGTAACAAAGAAAAAAGCAATTTGGACCGGCTATAAAATTCAGCTCGGCTCTATCTTAAAAATAATAACAAAATCTTCAATAACATTCAGCTATCCTATTCATTCAACTTTTTATTGTACTACGTGACATCGATTCACCTAATCCAGATCAGCACACGTTTTGTTGATCAAATCAGTTATCAACAAATTGGCGCTAGAAAGAGGGCACCTCCGTAAATCATTGGAGATCCATCAAAGTTTCAAGAACTTGATCCCTTTCACATCATGTCTCAAGGAAGTTCCCAACATCACGCAGATCCCCAGCATGCCACGGAGGAAGAAAACTTGCTAAAGGTGGCGGAATATTTTAAACACCCCGCGTTCATTCAAGGAATGGGCACCCTTATGGTGCGGGTCACCCAAAGTGGTAATCCTCAATTGAGGAGCCATAAGGACCAATCTGAAGCACAGTCACAAACAACCCGTCCAGCTGCCCCCTGGCGGGACAAGAAGAGAGCCATTTCCCGGGTCGTTGAGGGCGCGACAAAGGGTCATGGTGAAAGTCCCCATCCATCCCAAAAACACCCTACCTCCCACCCTGTATCGGTTTTTGAACGATTAAAAAGCGGGAGGAAGGAAGGAAATGCGGCATCGGCTCGAACTATCCAGAGTCGTGACCAAGCTAAAGCCGAGACCATTCATCAAACCCATGTCCCGGAAAAAACAGCTCCCCAACCTCCATGTGACAACTCAAGTGAAATTGAGTTCCTCAAGAAACCTATTACCGAGCTGGAAAGCAAACAGCAGTACCCACCTCTAAATTCGGGATGGCTGGACTATCAGGAGAGCCCCCTCGCCCCCATCGTCTTGGCAAATCCTCTCCCGGAGAAGCTAAAAGTACCCCAAATCGAACCATATAATGGGGAAACCGACCTCAATGCCCATCTTAGGCATTACAACTCGTGGATAGACCTACACAGATCCCACGATGCATTCAGATTCTGAATGTTCTCCTTAACCTTAGGGGAACGATCCCAGAGATGGTACCATTCGCTTCCATGTCATTCTATTTAGACGTGGGCCCAGCTCTATGCAGCATTTCGATCCCACTTCATGGGATCTCATGTATGCTTCGCCCCACGCTCTTACATTGATTCAATTATACAAGGGCCCAACAAGTCCTTAAAGAGCTACATAACCCACTTCAATAAACAAATATTGGAGACGAAACCCATGTCGGATGACGCGCTGGCTATCATCGTGCAAGTCGGCCTTTTGAAAAATTCCTTCTTCCATTGGACGGTATGCCAAAATACTCCCCGCACCTACCAGGAATTCTTGGAGCATTCCAGCTCGCACATAGCCGCAGAAATGGCCATGCCGGCCCCTGTATTCGCCATGCCATTCGACCAGTAGGGGACAAATAAGAGAAATGAAGATAGGAAAGACCTATCCTGCGATCATCGCCAAGAACCCCGCCGTGAGGGTAAGGCTGCTCCCCCTCTCGAGGCTACCCTAGCCGTTCAAAATTTCAAAGAACGGCGAACCGAGCTTATCGCCAATTATGCCGATATCTACTCGGTAGGGGTTGCAGCCATATTTGAACAAATCAAGAACCTCGGACTACACCCGGTTCTGACACGCTTTTAGTGTAACTATCGCAAGTGCACGATATCGTATCAAGTAGTAAAGTGGACTTTTTGAGTCCGGTTTATCGATCCCACAAGGAAGTTTTGTTATAATTTGAATTATACACTATTAGTCTATTTTTATAGATACTAAGATGAGTGAAACACACAATTTAAAGAGTTTGGTTTAATTGTTGCAAAGTAAATGCAATAATAGTTCTAATATTTTAAAGAAATAAAAATATTGTAATAATAATAGATTGATTAAATGATAAAATGAAATAGTTGGGATTACAAACTTAGTTCGTCATTAGTTATAAAAGATGTATTGGAGATCATAAGATGAATTTACTTATTATGTTGTGTAGATTCGATTTTCCTTAAAAAGATGGTTTCTCTTTCGAACTATAAAACGCCCCTTACATATTGAATCAATCCACTATATTTCTATGTTGATTGGCTTCAATACATAGCATTAGCATTTATGAAAATAACTCAAAGAATCATATAAGGACTAGGGGTATATTTCTATCCCCTAGAACAACTTAGAGTGAAGATCATTTGATCTAATCAAACATATTTTCTTTGGAAACATATGAAGACCATAAATATCGTCATTTATTGGCCAAATAAATAAAGATTGTTAAAACAATGAAAATCACACACAATAATAAGTAATTCACAATAGATCTTTTATACAAACATAAATAACATGACTAACCTTGTTTATAATCCCAACTAAAGGTTACTTAGCCCATGAAGGGTTTATTACACATATTACAAGCTTGTGTGGTCATTATTAGTTGAATCAAGAGAAAGAATTGATCCTAAATCCCTTAGTAGATAAAGGAGATAGAAACAATAAACTCTCTGAACAACATATGTTATACCACACTTACAAAGATCACTCAAGAACACAAGTGTGTTCTTCACACAAAAAGAAAAGTTTACAAAAAATGGAAAATTATAAGATGAATGATGAATGATGAAGGATCTAAGGGGTCTATTTATACACCTAAAGTCATCTAATAGCTCCAAAACTCCAGCATTATTATATTAGATCGGATCAATGCCAACCATCCCCTCAATAATACACAAAAAGTATAAAAAATTAGACTAATCATAGCAATCTGTCAAGAGTTACTACGTAATATCTGTGAGTTACGGCCGTAACAAGTGACTTACGGCCGTAACTCCCGAATGTTACGGCCGTAACGTGGCTTCGTAAATTTGCTCATTTGAAGCTTGGATAGTTACGTTTCGCCCGCAATTTCTCAGACTTTGCGTTTTTGCCCCAGATCTTCTTCGGATGATAACTTTTGATATATAACTTTGATTTTGAATCCGGAAAGACTGACGAATTCGTCTCGGAAAGCCCTACAACATGAATATATCAAAATTCAATAAAGAGAATATTTATTAAACATGTTGTTTCTTGAGTAATTCAGTTATTTAATCCGATCATCATCCGATAAAAATAAAATTATTAAAACTAATAAATTAAAAGCAAAAAACGAGTAGACTAGCTCAATTATGGGTAAATTTTATCGATACAAACCATGGATAAGTGTACAAAACTGACACTTATCAGGTCCCAAGGCCAATTTATAAAGATCCAAAAGAAATGGATCACACTAGCTTCTGTAAATATCACGAATCAGCGGGTCATAATACTGAGCAGTGTCGAGACCTGGTCTCAGCCTTAATCGCGATATACGAGTATAATGGACTGAGGTGATTTACCCGGAATCATCCCCGGGACCGCGAGAATCGATCCGAACCGGCCCAAGAAAAAATAATCGAGTGCCTCCTCCTAAATCCCCCGGGAGATTCTTATGGTGATGGGCACCGCCGAGGTGGAAGACCATCGATCGGACTACAATCTGAGAAGCTATATCCTCTTATCAGCGATAAAAGTTCCGACCCGACGATTTTTTGTCCGCGGCTGAAGGATCCCTTGAAAACCCCCAACTTGCGGTCATGTTCGACGAATCTGATGCCGAAGGCCTTGACTATCCCCAATCGGACGCCCTTGTTATCAACTTGCCCATAATGGGGATTCCAGTACACCGGGTGTTCGTGGTTTCAGGGGCATACGCAAGTATCATCAACCTTCACACCCTTCCCAGGATGAAGGTGGACTAATCTTATGTCTGGCCGTTCAAGAAGGACATCCGCGGATTTGCCAACTGCCGCACCACCCCGCTTGGAGAAATCGACCTCGCCTTGGAGTTTGGTCAGGGGTCGATCAAGAGGACGATGATCACGACATTTAAGATCATCGACGTGCACAACGATTATAATGCCATCATAGGCTGACTTGTGATGTCAATGCTAAGGGCCACTCAGTCCATATATCACCTGTGCATAAAATTCCCCACCCTGGACGGCGTCGGGGTCCATAGGGGCGATCAACGCGCCGCTCGGGAATTCAATCTTAGCATCCGGGCTCGCGAGATAAACGCCACGGAGGGAAGCCCAGGGAATTTACCTAAAGAAACGGGAATGACAGGACCCGAACAATCGGAGGACTGCTCCGGACAGGGGCCAGAAATCGAAGGATCTGGGTCCGCTCAAGCCTCCAGTATGGAGATTAACCGGGATGCAGACCGGGGCCCTAGACCCAGAAAAGAGCCTGTCCTGTAGGAAGATCATTGCACCGGGCAGGGGCCAGGAGCCGAAGGTTCCAAGGCCGCTCAAGCCTCCCGTATGGAGATCAACTGGAATTCAGACTGGGGTCGAAGACCCAGAAAGGAGCTTGTCCTGTAAGAATATCCCGTCGACCTGCGATTTCAAAAACCAAAGAGAAAATTTTACCATGCCAAACCGACGGAAGAGCTAGATCTGGTCAGCATGGACAATGCTAACCTCGTACGACAACTTAGGATCGGTCACAACCTACACGAACAGATCTGTTCTGAGTTGACCTCCCACCGAAGACAAAATCTGGACATCTTTGCGTGGACCCATTCGGACATGCAGGTAATTGACCCAGGATTTGCCTGCCACCGGCTGAATATTGACCCCATGCAAGACATATCATTCAGAAGCAAAGGAAATTAGGACCTGAGAGGCAAAAGGGGAGGGAAGAGGAAGTGGAGAATCTAGTCGACAACAAATTTATCCGGGAAGCCAGATATCTGACCTGAGTGGCCAACCCGATCCTGGTTGAGAAGACGACCGGACTATGGTGGCTTTGCATTGACTTCTCCGATCTGAATAAAGCCTGCCCAAAAGATAGCTATCCCCTACCCCACATTGACTATATGGTAGACGCGACATCCGGACACGAGATAATGAGTTTTATGGATGCATACTCCGGGTACAACCAGATCAGGATGCATCCTACTGATGTAGAGAACACCTCATTCTACTTGGCCTGCGCCCTATACTGCTACCGTATGATGCCTTTCGGACTCAAAAATGCCGGCGCAACCTATCAACGCATGGTAAAAAACATGTTCTATAGCTTGATAAATCATACAGTGGAGGTTTACGTAGATGATATGCTTGTAAAATCTTTACATTTAGCCGACCATGTAAATGATCAGAATAAAATGTTTGCGATTTTGCGCAAGTACAAAATGAAGTTAAACCCAAAGAAATATTCATTCGGGGTAGGCTCAGGAAAATTCCTCGGCTACATGGTAAGCCAAAGAGAAATTGAAGCTAACCCTGATAAAATTCGAGCAGTGATCGAGCTTATTCCCCCGAACATAAGATTCGAGCAGTGATCAAAGCCTCACAGGCCGACTAGCCGTGCTGAGTCGTTTTATCTCTCGATCGATGGACAAGTGTAAACCATTTTTCGAGGCAATAAAAAAGAACAACGATTTACAGTAGACTAACCAGTGCCATTAGGCCTTAGAATCAATCAAGAAAGTCTTGATCGAATCGCTGATCCTGCACTCGCGAAGAACCTCTATACATATACCTTGCTGTATCCAACTCCGCCATTAGCGCTGCTCTCATCCGAGCTGGGGGTTCAATACAACA
The DNA here is from genome assembly GCA_033398695.1 of Orobanche coerulescens. NCBI lineage: Eukaryota > Viridiplantae > Streptophyta > Magnoliopsida > Lamiales > Orobanchaceae > Orobanche > Orobanche coerulescens. The sequence continues at coordinate 45,692,892 of CM065810.1, forward strand.
CCCCGTCTATTATGTTACCAGGCTCTTCATGACGCCGAGCTTCGATACACACCTGTGGAAAAACTCACCTATGCTCTTACTATGCCATCCCGTAAACTAAGGTCGTACTTCCTGAAACACCGGATCGTCGTCCTAACAAGCTATCCCCTGAAATAAATCTTACACCGGCCCGATGTTTCAGGCCGGATGATCAAATGGGCCATAGAGATCGGGCAGTTCGATATAATTTTTGAGCCACGGACGACCACAAAAGGCCAAGTCCTCGCGGACTTCATTGCGGAATTTACCCCTTCAATTACTCGGGAGGACGGCCGACCTGAGAAGTGGTCCCTCTATGTGGACGGATCATCTACCACTGATAGAGCAGGGGCGGGAGTAGTGTTGGTCAGTCCTGAACGGTTATTCTGTTCGGCTGCCCGCCTAGGCTTCACGGCCACCAACAACGAGGCCAAATAAGAAGTCCTCTTGGCGGACTAGAGATGGCAGCCTCCCTCGGCCTCACTCACCTTGCCATTTTGAGCGACTCCCAGTTGGTAGTCAATCAAATCAAAGGTGAGTATGAGGCTAAAGAACCCAAATTGATTAAATATCTCCACCTGGACCAAATCCAGTTACAAAATTTCCAAAATACTATACAACATATTCCCGGTCAATGAAATGTCCAGGCTGACTCTTTGGCAAGACTGACGTCCGGCGCAGGAACGGAGCATGTGGAGGGAGTCAGCCTCGGTAATCATGCCTCGTCAGCCCTGGAGATGGTAGAAATCCAAATAGCTGAACAGGTAGAGCCCCAAGGATGGATGCACCCCATAATTCAATACCTCCAAAACGGAATCTTACGAGAGGATCGATCCCAAGCTCGAACAATCCGAACTCAATAGGCTCGATTTACCATTTTGGAGGGCACTTTATACAAGCGAGGCTACTCGGTCCCAATACTAAGATGCCTGTCTGAGTCCGAGTCGGACTATGCCCTAAGGGAGGTGCACGAGGGCATATGCGAAAACCATTTAGGAGGCCAATGGCTCGCTTTTAAACTAATCCGGCAAGGATATTACTGGCCAGACCTCAAAAAAGATGCCATCGCACTCGTTCGAAAATGTGTCCGATACCAAATCTTCGCCCCTCAGATCAGATCACCGCCAGAAACTCTAGCTTCCGTTTATTGCCCATGACCATTCTCTAAGTGGGGAATTGACCTAATCAGCCCACTTCCTAAAGGGCGAGGAGGAGTGCAATATGCCATAGTCGCAGTTGATTATTTCACAAAATGGGCAGAGGCCGAACCCATGGCACGGAAAACCGAGCAAAAAATAGTTGATTTTATCTGGAAATCCCTCATTTGCCGATTTGGGATTCCCCAGTTCATCGTCACTGACAATGCCAAACAATTTGATAACAAGAAATTTCGGGCATTCTGCGATGGCCTCCGCATACGAAACAACTTCTCCACGCCATACTACCCGCAATCCAATTGACAAGTCGAGGTGGTTAACAAAATTATAAAACAACACCTCAAGACACGCCTCGAGGAACTCGAGAGTTCATGGCCGGAAGAACTTCCGAGAGCCTTATGGACTTACAGAACAACTCATCGGTCCGCCACCGAAGAAACACCCTTCTCCTTGGCTTTCGGCACTGATGTCGTCGTCCCGGTCGAAATTGGGGTGCCTACCTACCGAGTGACCCATTTTGAAGAACGTTGGCCCTCTAGGTGAACCTGGACCTCATCGCAAAAAAACGGGCCCAAGCAGATATACAAAATGCCATCTAGAAAAGAAGATGTGAGCGTTATTATAACTCCAAGATTCACCGAAGAAGCTTCCATGTCGGGGACCTTGTTCTAAAACGAGTATTGGGACCGGATCCCGGACCACTTAGACCAAAATGGGGGGACCATACAAAAGCAGCGAAGTCCTCCATAATGGGGCCTACCGGCTGGAATACCTGAGCGGCCAAAAATTTACTTATCCATGGAATGCCATGTATTTGAAAAAGTATTATCAATAAAATAAGGGCGGCTGTCTTTCTTTTTTTACTCACATCACCAATAAGACCGAGCTCGCCTTGGAACTATGAATTACCGGCTCCTCCAGAACAATAAGACCGAGCTAGCCTCGGTACCATGAATGACCGGCTCCTCTAGAACCATAAGACCGAGCTCGCCTCGGCACTATGAATGATCGACTCCTCCAGTACCATAAGACCGAGCTCGTCTCGGCACTATGAATAATCGGCTCCTCCGGCACAATAAGACCGAGCTAGCCTCAACACAATGAATGATCGGCTTCTCCGGCACCATAAGACCAAGCTCGCCTCGGCACTATGAATGACCGACATTTTTGACAACATAAGACTGGGCTCGCATCGGCACTATGAATGACCGGCTCCTCCGGCACCATAATACTGAGCTCGCCTCGGCACTATGAATGACCGGATCCTCCGGCACCATAAGACCGAGCTCACCTCGGCACTATGAATGACCAGCTCCTCCGGCACCATAAGACCGAGCTCGCCTCGGCACTATGAATGATCGGCTCCTCCGGCACAATAAGACCGCGCTTGCCTCGGCACCATCAATTGAGGATATCGAAAAGGCGATGGACGAACCAACCCGGCCTGAACATCCAAGAGAAAACAACTAAATAGGTACTATAAAGAAAATTTTATTCATTAAAAAAAAATTCTTACAGAAATATCCAAAAAAAGCTAAGGGAAAATAAACGTTAAAGGGGCACGCAGTCTATATACGAAATAAACTTATAAAGCTAAAGCTACTCAGCTCCATCACTCTGGCCAGCCGCCTGAAATGACTGCCTCTCACCCTCGCCGGCGGGGGCCGCATCCGCGCCTCTCGCAGCTTCATCGACCTCCTCCGGCTCTTCGGCGTCCATCGGCTCCCCCTAAAGGTCGTACGCCCGTCCCACGATATAGGCACGAACTTTCTAAACCGTCTTCCCCTCCTTCATTAGATCCAACATCTCATAACCGGTATAGATGTAGTTCAAGTTGAGCAGCTCTTCGTACTTGGCCGTCTTCTTGAAAGCAGCCCGACCCTTGGCATAGCCTGTAGCCTCGCAGGAATTAACCTGCTCGGTCATGCGCTCGAACCTAGCATTCGTCTCTCACAGATAGGCCTCATGCTCTGCTCGGATCTCCTCGCACTGCTTGTGCATCGACTCAACCGCCTTGATCATCTCGCGGGCTTTCTCCATCCACATGTCGGCCTCACCAGCACGGCTCTCCAAGATCTCCATTTCTCCCTTCATAGATGATATTTCCTTCTCCAGGGACTTGACCATAGAAGGGCATAGATGATGCTCCTCACGAAGGGTTTGAAGCTCGGCCACCACCTTTTTATGCTTCTCGGCCAAGGCCTAGAACTCCCAAACGACCTTCACATAGGTCCCCAAAGCACGTCCAAGTTGAGCATTCCCAAACTGGATCTGCTCCGCGGGATCCATGTCGTTAGTCACCAGCTCCATCTTCGGCTTCCATCCACGAATAGGAACGTGACTGGACTCAGCTACAGCCGGTGGAACCTTCTCGAGCATCTTAGAAGTGGGAGTAGCCGCACGAATATAGTTGAGGAACCAATGCGGCCTCCTCCCCCTCATTGCAGCAAGGGTCCTCCCGATCCTTGTTGACTAGGAGGTAATGTCTCTCCAAATCAACAAGTTCCTCCTTCCCGACGGCGCGACCAATCCTAACTGGGCTCGGCATGGGTAGAACTTCGGAAAAATGCTGGGCCTCCGCCTTATTAACACTACCCTCAGGCTCGGTCTCTCCTCTTCTCTGTTTAGCCGCCCCACGCCTCCTCCTCTCGGCGGCTTCGGCGGCCAATCTCTCAACCCACTGGGCAGGGGTCTCTCTCCTCCCCGGCGCGGCCTTAACCCTGGAAACTGGAAGAGAAAGGAAAAGGTAAAAATAGAAGAAAAAGAGAAAAACGAAATCAAATTACCCGACTAGGACATTTTCGGATCGGTGGACCAGAGACCAGTAGCCCAAAGGTTCTCCACGGTGGTTAGTAGATGCGATTTCCTTTGCTCGACTGAAAGCTCCAAAAGCTTATCAACCCAGTCGTCAAACTCAGAGGACGTCTCCTGCGCCGGAATATGATCTGCACAGGAAACAAATGATGAACGTTAGACAAAAATGAACAAAACAAAATACACACACTTATGCATTTTTGCAGTAAAGTGCTCCGGGACCCGAAGCCGGCGTCCACAACACCAGACTCGAACTCATCCAAAGAGCTCCTCCAATCCCCTTAATATAAAACCACTGCTCCTTCCAACTGTGTATGGTCTCCGGAATATCCACCACCTCCTTGTGCATAGCATGTCGAGCAGTTAAATAGAACCAGCCCAAGCCGGACCTTCCAACCAACCTCCACAAGAAAAGGATCTTGAATTCCTCAAAGCTGGGCTCGGGCCAACCTTGCTGGTTGAAGAGGATAAAAAATCCCACCACCCGAGCCCATGCGTTGGGATGAATTTGTACAATAGGAAGGCCCCACCATCTCAGGAACCCGGGACAGAACCAAAAGAAGCAGAAACCTCAGCCCCGCTAGCTAGGAACGGTAGTACGCGGACGTACAACCAAACGGCGGCAGGTAAGGCCTCTCCTCAGGGTACGGAACAAACATCCGCACCGCCGCCGGGATTTTGAATCGCCGCCGCCAGGCCGCCAGTTGCTCCTTCGTGATGGCGCTGCGGATCGAGGCTGATTCCCACGTTGCCTCCACAAAAAGAGACGGCTGAGGCTGAATCCTAGCCTCCTCGGGCTCAACTTCCCCTTCCTCATCCGCAGCTCCGCCAACCGCCACCAGCGGCACCACCGCCTCTGCCTCCCCAAGTCCCATCGACCTCGCTACTTCGCTGCCTCCGTCATCATCACTCTAGTTTACAGGCGTCCCCCTAGGGACAAGTCCGCCACTTATGTACGGTCCGGCAACACAGCCAGCTCCATCGTCCTCACATCCTCCCGGTCCGACATGACGAATGCTTGAAATAAAAAAAAGAGAGGAAAATGAGACTCACTGGAATTTTCTTCTGTTGAAAAAAAACTTGGAAAACGGCAAAAGTGAAAAGGAAGAAGGAAGAAGAAAGGTGAGGAAACACCTTTATTTATAGGGAAAAGTAGGGCATTAAATGCCTGACACGTGGCCCTTCAATTCGCACTGAACCGTCGCAGGATTAAGGGCGCGTGAACGGCAGTGTCAAACCAAATCCTGCCACGCGTCCCTCATCATGACACATGGAAATCGAACTGACACACCCAATCAAAGAGACGTCCCTTCGAGATTCCCATTCAGCAAAGCTTCCCTATGGCGCCGGCTTGGCCCAACTATAAATCGACCCCAGACCCGGCCACCTCGGCACGGCCCTGGACTCGGGGGGGCCTTGATGATATCCGATCCGCTGTGGCATCCACTCATGCACTTTCATCCAGCTACCATACCGGTTCGGGAGGACCAGAAGACAAAAGAGCCGATTTTCGAATATACCGACCGAGCTGGGTGACAAGAAGGGCCAACCAAGTAAATACCAAATATACCCCAAAACTCCGATTCGGTGACCAGCCCGGAGTAAGGATGAAAGTGCCAACCAGATCCAAGATAAATACGCTCCAAAACACCGTCACGACATGACCGATCAGAGCAGCGAGAGACCCGAGGCCGACCCCAAAACCGACCACAACAGATAAGCATCGTCAAAAGCATGTGGTACAGACACACGGGACATGCGGAACAGAGACACATGACAGTTAATGCACTCTGTCTTCCCTCTTCCCAAAGCGACTCCTAAATGCCGCCACGTGTCTAAGACGTTTTCTCTCTCTGACAAGTGTTTGGATGTATCCCCAAACATTCCCCAGCTGTCAGCCTTGTGATTGGCCAAGACTTTCTATTTATAGAGGGAATGTATGATAAAAAAAAGGACTTCTGAAAAGTTCCAAGAAAAAAGCAGAGAGAGAGAGAGAGATTAGACTTGTACAACAACAACAACAACATCTAAGCCTTAGTCCCAAAATGATTTGGGGTCGGCTAACATGAATCAAGCATTGAAACCGTAAATGATCGTTACATAAATAACATAAAAGGAGAAAAAGAGGGAAAAAAGTAGAGAAAAAAGCAAATAATAAAAGAGAATGAATGTTAAAAAAGAATGAAAAATCCTGAAAAATAAATTAAAAGATAACATGGAATAAAAAAAATTAGATTTCATCCACCATCCGTATTCTTTCCCGCCACATTTGCCTCTCTATCTCCATACTTTCTCCAATTCCAAGAAACCGCATATCATTTTCAATCATCTTTATCCAAGTTTTCTTGGGTCTTCATCTACCTTTCACAACATTACTTGTTCCCCAACTTTCTAGCCTCCTCACTGGGACATCAACAGGTCTTCTTCTCATATGACCAAACCATCATAACCAATTCTCCATCATCTTGTCTTCTATAGCCGAAACTCTTACCTTCTCTCTAATTACCTCATTTCTAAGCCGATCCGTTTTTGTATGACCACACATCCATAGTAGCATATGCATCTCCGCCACGTTCATCTTTTGAACGTGATACTTTTTTACAGCCCAACACTCGGTGCCATATAACAGCGCAGACCTAATTGTCGTGCGGTAAAATTTACCCTCTAACCTATGAGGCATGTCAGGATCACATAAAACTCCTGTGACACTCTTCCACTTCAACCACCCGGCCTTTATTCTGTGAGCCACATCGCCATCTAGCTCTCCATACTTTTGGATAATAGATCCAAGATACCGAAAGAAAGTGGATCCATGAACAACTTTCCCATCAAATGTGGTCATCCCTGCCTCTCTATCACTGTTTTCGCTAAACCTACACTCCATATATTCAGTCTTACTTCTGCTCAACCTAAAGCCTCGAGCTTCCAAAGTATCCCTCCAAAGTTCCAATTTCTGTTGCACTCCAACCTTCGTTTCATCAATCAACATAATATCATCTGCAAACATCATACACCACGGAACGTCATTTTGAATTTCCCTTGTTAATTCGTCCATGACTATGGCAAAGAGAAAAGGACTAAGAGCAGATCCTTGATGCACCCTAATCGTAATAGGGAATTCTTCTGTCCTCCCAACATTAGTACGTACACTTGTACTAGCTTCCTCATACACGTCCTTTATAATGTCAATATATTTCCACGATACACCCTTCTTTGCTAAGGCCCACCAAAGTACTTCTCTTGGTACTTTATCATATGCCTTCCCTAAATCAATAAAAACCATATGTAGATCTTTCTTTTTATCTCGATAATGTTCCATCAATTGCTGGATAAGATAAATTGCTTCCATGGTCGATCTTCCAGGCATAAATCCAATCTGATTTTTTTGTTATCTTCACACATTTCCTGATCCTTTGTTCAATCACTCGTTCCCACAACTTCATGGTATGACTCATTAGTTTAATTCCGCGATAATTAGAACAATCTTGAACATCACCTTTGTTCTTATACAAAGGGACGAGAATAGTTTTCCTCCATGCTGATGGCCTTATTGCTTCTCCAAATCTTATTGAAAAGCATAGTTACCCATTCAATCCCTCTCTCCCCCAAACACCCAAACTTCAATAGGTATACCATCTGGTCCTTCTGCTTTCTTTGACCCCATCTTCTTCAATGCAATTGTCACTTTACCCTTTTGAATTCTCCTCTTAAACTCTCGGTTAACCATACTTGAAAGGATGTTTAAATTCCCAATATCTTGTTCTTGATGGCCATTGAACAGGGTATCAAAGTATGACCTCCATCTCTCTTTTATCTCTTTATCTTGAACCAAAACTTTTTGGTCAGTATCTTTTACACATTTAACTTTTCCAATATCCCGCGTCTTCTTCTCTCTCATTCGAGCAAGTTTATAGATATTTTTTTCCTCTTCTTTTGTATCTAATCTTGCATATAATTCTTGATTGACCTTTGATCGGGCATTTCGCACTGCCTTTTTAGCTTCTATTCGAGCTTTCTTGTACTTCTCATAATTCTCATCGCTCGAGCATTTACCCAGTACCTTATAACATTCACGTTTGGTCTTTATCGCATGCTTAACTTCATCATTCCACCAAGATGTGTCCTTACTTGATGGTCTATTTCCTTTAGATTCTCCTAGGACTTCTTTTGAAACTTCCTTTATGTTATGCTCCAACAAGTTCCACATCGAATCTATATCCATCTCCGTGCAATTAGACAAAATACCACTATCAGCAATCTTAGCCACAAAAGTATGTCGACTCTTCCCTTGGAGCTTCCACCACTTAATTCGAGGGTCAACTTGTGGTCTACTCTTTCTTAAGTGCCTCTTACCTCGAAAGTCAAGCACCACAACCCTATGCTGCGTTGCAGCACTCTCACCGGGTATCACCTTGCAATTAGTAAAACTTTTCCTCCAAACATTCCTTACTAAAAAAAATCAATATGACTTGCATTACCTCCGTTTCTATATGTTGCCAAATGAGAGTCCCTTTTCTCGAACCAAGTGTTCATAATACCCAAGTCTTGAGCTAATGCGAAATCCAATATACCATTTCCTACTTCATTCCTATCCCCAAAACCAAAGCCACCATGAATGCTCTCAAAGCCATCTCTGCTAACACCGACATGCCCATTGAGGTCACCACCAATGATCAATTTCTCACCCATAGGAATTCGTTCGACAATCTCTTCAAAATCTTCCCAAAATTCTTGTTTGATCGATGCATCCAATCCTACTTGTGGTGCATAAGCACTTATGATAGTTAGAAACTCATCCCATATCACAAGCTTAATACTCATTATTCTATCGCTCTTTCTTGACACTTCCACCACATCATCAATGAATTCTTTATCAATAACGATACCCACTCCATTTCTACTTCTATCCTTTCCAGAGTACCAAAGCTTTTAACCCCAAGGAGCTAACACTCTTGCCTTCTAGCCAACCCACTTAGTCTCTTGTAGACACATTATGTGAATCCTCCTCCTTTTCATAACCTCCCCCACTTCTACTGATCTCCCCGTCAAAGAGCCAACGTTCCAAATTCCAAACCGCACCTTACTACCCTTACTAGCCGCATGAACTAACTTCTCTGTGTGTCCCCGTCCATGCTGCAAGGATTCTTGCACATTTGACACCACACCCATACTTCGAGGTGGCGCGCCGCTTCCGGGCGATGACCTAGCAACCCTTGCATATTTTACACTACACCCGGGCCTATGAAGTGTAGCGCATCCTTGCTCATTTGACACCACCCTCAGATGTAAAGGTGGCGCGCCGCTTCTGGGCGACGACCTAGCAACCCTCGCATACTTATCACTGCACCCGGACTTATGAAATGCAGCGCGTCGCTTCTGATGAGACGCCCCAATGATTTTCAAAGTTTGATTCATGTCCATGGGATGTGACGAGTTTTACACTGGCTGCCACTAACCTACCGCAACCCTCCTCTTTTATCCAGGCTTGGGACCGACAATATATGTCAAGAAGACACCCACAGGCAGAGTTAGAGATTAGACTTGTAATAAAGAAAAAAAGCAACTTAGACCGCTATAAAATTCAGCTCGGCTCTATCTTAAAAAATAATAACAAAATCTTCAATAACATTCAGCTATCCTATTCATTCAGCTTTTTATTATACTACGTGGCTTCGATTCACCTAATCCAGGTCCGCACACGTTTCGTTGATCAAATCAGTTATCAACAGCCATGCACGGATAAAATTGATCTGGACTGGAAGCGGGTGACCAACGCGGTTCTTCGATGGTGGCTCGCGGCACCAGCAGAGAAATCAGGGGCGCGATAGCAAGGGTCACGATGGCGATGGTCAGGCTTGAAGGTGGTGGGACTCTTTTATTGTTTGGTTCCTCACGAATTAGAAAAACTCGGGGATTGATTTTGTGATTTTCTGATGGTTACAGTAATTAAAGAGTTCGGTTATTAGGCTTCGGTTGGGGACAAAGGTGGCAGGGACGGTTTATTTTGCATGTGGGTTTTGAAACTAGGTTGGTGATTTTCTGATTTGGATCCACTTAAAATAGGTTGTGTTTGTGGATTCTGGGTTCGCCGCGAAACAGGGGTGGATAGGTCATCAGCGGCTTCTCCGATTGAATTGAGGCCTCGTTCGATTGTCCAATACCATATGGGGGTTTCACTTTGAAGTGACATTCTCGACGAGTTTTGTTGAAGAGGTCAGTTTACTCAGGTTGGTGTGATGTTATACTTGATGAACATTTAATGTTATTTTTTGTGTATGTTTATAGAGAATGAAGAAATGAAATTCGAAGGTGATATTACTTTCAGGAGTTACCCGGGTGTTTAGGATAAATAAAGAGGTTTAGCTATATGAAGAAATACGAGATGTCAAGAGTATATAAGTTTACCAATAAAGAGGTTTGGCTATATGAAAAAAATACCAGATGTCAAAGAGTACAGAAGTTTACCTTCATTAGATTTGAATGGAAATCGGATGGAACACGACTGAAATCTTGATCGGACGAAGACGTCGACACCATGCCTTTTTGTTTTCTCGTTGTGATTTGGAGCTCCTTCTTTTTCCTTGGGTAGATTTGTTGTTTATTTTGCAGTAGGTTGATGGTAGAGGATTTAAGGTTTCCTCCATGCCATGATGTCCTGTTTCTGGACGAGTGTTTTCTTTTTTTCTTTTTTGGCAGTGTATTCTGTTTTACAGATTGTATTCTGTCGTGAGGTGTTTCGTGAAAGGATGATTAGGTTTGATTATATATGTAGGGTTTAGGGGAGAGATTATCCTCGATCCATAGTTATATGTATCATCAAAATATTCCAAAATTATGATATATGATTTTTTTAAAATTCGAATTTTTTGATATAAATGTTAATCATCATATATTATATAATAATAAAATTTTATTTTATAACAAATATTTTTAAAATAGTAATATTATGAGTGCGACACCGTGTGGGACAAGAAATTGTGGGACAGATGATCCCATCCGGGAGATAAGTGTTGCAAATATTAGAAATTCTACTATTATTTTGTATTTTATTTTTATTTTTATTTTAGAATTTGGCGGGGGCAAAAACAGCAATTATGATTTGCCCCCTTTTAATTGTAATTAATTATCTTTAAGGATAATTTGTTTAATTATGACTAATTAAATTATTTATATTTAATTATTGAATTGAGGAGATTATTTTAATATGCATTGATGAAATAAAAATTGATGTGGTTTCAATGACTAAGTTAGGAAACCAAAAAGGAAAGTAATATGCATGTCCCAATTTGAAATATTTGGTTTTAATTCATAGTTCCTATTGGACCTATATGTCTCACTGTTAGGAATTATAACGGTTATGAAATTATTGGACATGACTTTTTATCATATAATTTTAAATACACGTAAAATTAACCAAGTTGGCCCAATATAATTCTAATATTGAAATAGAAGGTGGAGTCGTTACCACTTATCCTCCTAAATAAAAATTTCGTCCTTGAAATTTGCTACTTGCCATTTAAAGAAGTCAGGATAAGCGGCTCTCATTTCCTAATCGTGTTCACATGTAGCTTAGGGGTGTTTATTTTTGATTTAATATGGCTTAATGCTTTGAAGGGCTTATTCGCACACCACGTATTTACTTTTTTTTTTTAAAACAAATATTATTAGCCGGATCAGAAATGTGGGTGGGCGAGGCCCACTACACGCCCTAAAAGATTGAGGGAGGACGAACCTCTCTACACGTCGATCAATAAGTGTCTCCGAAATTAAACATTAAGAGAAGAGAGCATCTAATATAAGGAAAATTAATTTTATCTAACCGAATGAGCCCAAGAATTTTTCCTTGAAGATTAGGGCTATTAGTAAAAAAGAAATCACGACAAGAGCATCCTTGATTGGCAAGGAGATCGGCAACTCCGTTACCTTCTCTATAAATGTGGGAAATCGGAATATTAGCTTTAGCAAAGAGCAAACGAATTTTGGAAATTAAGATGTGGAAACCTTCCCTTGAATTAAACGAACAACACTCACCGAGTCAACTTCCACCCAAATATTATTTAAATTATTCTCCAAACAAAGGTCTATACCACACCAAATAGCATATAACTCCGCATATGAGTTAGTTTGATCGCCAATAAATTCCGAGAAGCAAAAGATGGGGTCACCGTTATGATCACGAACAATACCGTCGGACCCACCACATCCCAGATTCCCTTTGGAAGCCCTATCCGAGTTAATTTTAACCCAACCCGCCGTAGGTTTAGCTCATCTAACGGCTACCGACTTGAAACCTACTTTCGGGGCGGCCTCTCCACCAAGCCGAGTCGCAAAATTATCCGCTCCTTTCTAAAAAGAAAAACGTAACTTGCCCGTGATTTTTAATGACCGAAGATAATTCCAAATCCGAGTGCAAACACGATCGGCCGTGAAGGGTATGCCTTTCATTCTTTTGACGTTCCTACAACACCACAAAAACCAACAAATAAGGATTGGGATAATGTGAAAAATGTGAACCTTACCTTTAGCTTTGTTAAACAACGAAGCCATAAAAAACGAGATGTCACTAGAGTTAGGCACATTAAAGCCCGCTACATTGTAGAACACTTTCCAAACTTTCGTAGCAACCTGACCATTAAGAAGTATATGAGGTAAGGTTTCCAAGTTATCACAACAAAAACAAGGGATATTCACAATCATCTCTCTACGGGTGAGGCAATCCGATGTAGGAATCCATTTGTAAAAAACCCGCATCATGAAAACCGATATTGTGGGTGTAATAAACTGGTTCCAACATTTTTTAAGGAAATTATACGGACTCTTTCTTTGGCGAATGCTCTCCCAAGCGCTTTTGAGTGAAAAATCACCATGAGAGGAAAGTTTCCAACGAGTTTTGGCATTAGAAATATTAATCGGGAGAGAGCAAATATGATCACAAAACTGAGCAGGTAAAGCCGATAAGAGTTTAGGTTTATCCCAATCCGTATTGTTCCAAAAATAGCTAATGAATGCTTTAGATTTGGTTGGGAAAATATTAGAAAGCGGACTAAAATCACACCAAGAATCGTGCCAAAAGGAAGCCTTATTGTTACCACTACTCCACATAATATTACTATCCGCTTGAAGCCGGATATTACAAAGTCTTTTCCAAATCGGGGAGTCATAAGGGTTAACTTTCACAATCATGGGATGAAGTCTCTTACAATATTTATCTTTAAGAAAATTGGCCCAAATATTATAATTAGCGCAAAAACGCCACCAAATTTTAAGCTCGGCCGCGAGTATAATATCATTAAGATCCCGACACCCAATACCCCATTCATCTGTAGGGTAACACAATTTTTTCCACGAGGCCCAATGAATTTATTTAGTATTGTCCCTAGAGCCCCAAAAAAATTTATTAAAAAGTCTTTCAATAAAAGTAATAATGTTCCCATGAGGTTTAATAACTTGAAAATCATATAAGGATATCGAATTTAAAACCGATTTAATAAGCTCAATTCTACCTCCTAAATAAAGGAGGTGATGATTCCAAGTAAGGATTTTTATTCTGGATTTTAAGAATTAAATCATGGAACATAGCAAAAGTGGGGTTACCTTTCCAAAGTGGAGCCCCGAGATATTGAATCGGGAGCGAGGAGTGCTCAAAACCTATAATCGCATGGACCATGGAGTGGTCCTCGGACGACGAGGAATGCATAATGAAAATACTCTTAGCATTATTAATTTTTTGGCCCGAAACACCCATATAATGGCGGAGACAATGATTAAGAACTTGAAGATTAGATTTCGTAGCCTTTAAGAGAATAAGAGTATCATCTGCATAAGCTAAATGCGAAATTCTAACATTTTTACGAATAACATAGAACATATTCGGGTTTTACTGAATGTATCTTCAATGAGTTCAGAAAAATAATCCGTCGCAAGGACAAAAAGAAGAGGAGAAATAGGGTCACCTTGCCGAAGGCCCCTTTCACTCTTCAAATACCCCACCGAAAAGCCATTTATAAGAATTGAAAACCAAGGAGAGCACACACACTGTTTAAAAAGAGAAATAACAAAAGTAGAGAAACCAAGAGTATCCATAACTTTAAACAAAATATCCCAACTAATCCTATCATATGCCTTTTCCATGTCAAGTTTGATAATAGTATTTAATTTAGAACGAGAAATGTCATGTGTAACTTCTAAGGCCGTGAGGATGTTATCGGTAATAAGGCGATCTTTAATAAATCCCGATTGAGAAGGGCTAATAATCCGTGGAAGAATGGCACTAAGTCTTTTACTAAGAATTTTCGAGAAAATTTTGTAAGAATTATTACAAAGACTAATAGGCCTATAATTTTTCCAGGAGTTGGGGGACGGAATTTTAGGAATTAACGATAAAGTAGAGGAGGAATAAGCTTTGGTTAATTTAGTGCCCTTAAAAAAATCAATCACCGCGGCACAAAACATCAATTTTAATAATATCCCAGCATACTTGGAAAAATTTAGCATTAAAACCATCTGGGCCGGCGACACTTTCACTATCCATGTCAAAAACCACCTCTTTAATTTCTTCCAAAGAAGGTAGACTACAAAGGAGAATATTATCCACATCACTAATGACTTTCGGGATAAGATCCGTCTTAACACTATCACTCTCAACATTATCTTTGGAGAAGCAATTTTGAAAGAAATTAATAGCAGATTTAGAAATATCATCCAGATCCGAAAGAGTGGTGCAATCATCAACAATGCTATGAATAAAGTTCTTTTTCCTTTTCTTAGTAACAATATCATGAAAAAATTTAGTGCTTCTTTCACCTTCTAAAATCCATCTCATTTTCATTTTATGTTTCCAAAACATTTCCCTAAAGAGAGAGTAAAATTAAGTTTTTCATTCATGTTCTTGAGGTATACCTTATTAACATCAGAAGGATCATAATCAAAATTTCTTTCCGCCATGGCAACCTGGTTTTGGGCGTCGGACACTTTTTCAAAAATATTACCAAAAATATTTATATTCCAATCTTTAAAAGTGAGCTTGAGCTGAGCAAGTTTATTTGATAAATTGAGAAGGCCTGTGGCCGAAGTGGGGATGACCCAAGAGTCTCTAACAATATTCAAGAAATCATGATGTTTAGTCCACATATTTTGAAAGCGAAAAGAGTAACAATGTTTTTTGGTAGGAATATTAAATTCACAAAGGAGAGCGTGATGGTCCGACATGTGTCTCGGGAGGTGCCTGGCCGAGAAGTTTGAAAAGGTATTAAACCAAGCGGAAGAGAAAAAGATACGATCCAATCTTTGCCAAATAGCATTGCTATACCAAGTGTAGGGATACCCCACATAGCCCTCATCGGAAAGGTCACAATCAAGGATCGCATCCCTAAATTCTTCCATTTCCATGGGACTAGGAGGGGTATCCCTTTTTTTCTCGTTTGGATGGAGGACGATATTGAAATCACCGCCCACCATCCATGGAACTTGGTCCTGACGAACCGAAATTAAATCTTCCCATAAGTCCCATCTTTCAATTTTTGTATTTTTGCCATAAACAACGCTAAACAGAAAATGACCAGTTAAGATATTGTGCTGCACTCGAGTGTGCAACAGCCGGTTCTTACTACATCACAATGTTGACAATAAGCCGGTAGTTTTTTCGTATTCAACTTGCAGTTCAATGAAAACACCATCACATTTGATACCTACCGACTTGTGTAACACCTTTTTTAAATCCACTTCAACACAAATTCTCGCATAACTGAGACGAGTTCTATTAGTAGTATATAAATCAGGTTTAACAAATGATCCAATTAAGGACCCAACAGTTTGTAAAGCCCGGATATCAAACCACTGAATCGGCAGATCGTGGATTTTAACCCAAATGGGAACAATGGCCAGTTCTTGTTTAAAATTGAAGAAAAGATCCCATTTGAATAACCGCATCGAAAATCCTAAAACATTAAACTCTCTTTTAAGCCAAAGTTTAGCATAATAATCAGCATTTTGCAAAGAAATAAGGACGTGTTTGAAATTCAAATATTGAACTTTGCAGATACCGAAACCTGAATTTTGCAAGTTCTTGACAATAGCATCTACAGCAGGTTTGCCATAAGAAAATTTACCGATAAGGGTGTTGGAAAATGCCCCTGAGACGATGTCACAATCCTTTTTAGAGAATACAACGATCGGAATGTCACCTGAGAAATCCGATGTGCCCAGAGGAGTTTTCGAAGGTTGGCCTTTGGAAACTGCATCAGCAAAAGACCGAGGCCGACCTTCCTGGACCTTCACCGAGATCTGCTCCTCAACTCTTATGTCAGCATTTTGGCAGGGAATCAAAATCGATTGATTTCCAAGGGCCGGGTCTGATGAGCCTTTCTGATACCTCTCGGTGCCCGATTTTCGATTGCAATCCGTCACTTTAGATGAATCTTCCCAAAAGGCTTCTGGGAAAAGATCGATGTCCGACCTATTCGTGGACACCGCCTTAGATATTATCAACCCCGTCGGATCTGCCATAGACGGCTCACAGTCCTTCGATTTTGATGGGTCAACATCGTCCGGAAGAACCCTAACTGGATTTGACAGCCCAGAGGATAGTATGCCTCCGCTGGCTAATTTTTTGTTAATTCTTCCAGTATTAGCCACTGGAGATCTGAAATTGAGAAAGTTTGAAGTGATATTCTTCTGGAGATTAAGTTTAGAGGGAAGCGAACTCCCTTCTACAAATGAATCGGGTGATGCCATAGGGGAAAAGGAAGAAGAATCCAAAACGGACCAAAAGGCCTGCCGCACTGAGGCGGCGGACAAAGGAAAAAAAGAGACGTCAGGGTTAGAACATCTCGGTAACGTCTAGAAAAAGAGAGAGAAGCGGTGAAGAGAGTAGAGAGAAGCGAGAGAAAATAATCTAGAGAGAGAAAGCATCAATGGGATAACAAAGAAAAGAAGTACATACTTTAGGGTGTTTACTTGCGGATTATTCGCATAGCAAGTGTCTTAGCTGGTAAGCTGGCAAGAGGTGTGGTGTCCTCATTAAGTCAAACAAATTACATCCCCGACCCTTTAGATTAAAAAATCTGAATAATTGTGTTATTTTTAAAATTCGCTTAAAAAATTACAAAATAAACTTAATAATATTGGATTGCTAAAAAGTTTTTTAAAAACTTACTAGAATTATTTGATATGATTGTCATATACTTATTTTGTTTTGAAAGAGGTCTTGTAAAATCTAATAATTATTTTGAAATCTAAAAAAAAAAATTCATTTACGATATGTGAAAATATCAATAAAACGTGGGAACAATTTTTTGGAAAATAAAATAACTTATAACAAATATATATTATTCGAAATTCAGAATTTCTTTAAGAAAATTAAATTGAGGGTAGATTTTCCAATTCAGAAAATTTAAATTTTGAATCTTTTAAAAAACTTAAAATAATTTCAAATAATATAACTTAAATTTTTATAATAATTATTTAAAAAAAATCAGTTAATTATATGACATTTTAAATGAATGAAAATATTTTGAGGGTAAAACAATCATGTCATTCAGATTGTTGATTCAGGAAAAAAGTAAACATCAACACCAATTTATCGAGACAGAAAAATTTATCCAGACATGCAAATTTATCCATACAGGACTTAATAAAAAATTTGGTAAACAGCCCCTCAGTCATGGTGAAGACGTTGCCACTGCACCTTGACCAGCAACACATCTCTATTTCTGAGTCGTAAAACCTTGCGTTCCAAGATAACTTCCGGAACCTCTTCGTACGAAAGATCCTTGCCAACTTGTATTTCCTTATAATTGACCACATGAGTCGGACCGTGAACATACTTCCTTAGCATTGATACGTGAAACACATTGTGCATGGATGATAATTCTAGTGGTAATTCAATTCATATGCCAAGTCACCGACTCTCTTAAGGATTTCAAATCTATCAACGAACCTTGGTCTCACATTACCCTTATTACCAAACCTTATTACTCCTCTTACTATTTGATCAATTTGGGTCTTACAATCTTCCCTTATACAACCTCAGTCCAGAATAATGGTGATCTGTCCTTCCTCCCATAGAGTGCCCCGTACAGGGTCATCCCAATAGTCGCATGATAACTATTATTATACACGAATTCAACTAACGACAAGAAATTTTCCCAGTTATCTCCAAGGTCTATGAGCATACCTCAACATGTCCTCTAGGGTTTGTATTGTCCTCTCAAACTGGACATCAGTGCGGATGATAAGTTGTACCAAACTTCAACTTCGTTAAAATTGCCTTGTGCAAAGATCTCAGAAATTAGAAGTGAATCTTTGTGGCTCTATAAGAAATTATCGATACGGGAATCCCATGCAATCTCAGTACTTCATAGATGTACAACTAAGCATATTGATACATATTAAAGGTCATGTTTACATACAAGAAGTGTGCCGACTTAGTTAGTCTATCAACAAAACCCAAATAGCAGTATTTCCCCAAGCTCGGGGCACCCAATAACAAAATTCATGGTTACATGCTCCCATTTCCACTCGGGAATTTCTAATGGCTTAAGAAACCCTGTGGTTGCTGGTGCTCGGCTTTAACTTGCTGACACACCAAGCACATTTTGATGAATAATTTAATATATATCTCTTCATCCTCCTCCACAAACACAATTTCCTCAAGTCATGGTACATATTTGTACCTCATAGTTATTCTATTGTCAACTTTTCGTCCTTAGGTACATAAAGTCTCCCTTCGTACACACGAGTACCATCTGCAGCTTCTGCAAACCCCTTGATGCTACCCTCAGGAGCTCGAGATTTCATCTTAGCAAGAAAATTACCTTCTCCTTGTGCGTCCTTAATTATATCTCTCACGGTAAGGCAAATTATCAAGGAAGACTAGATAGCATCATCTTTTCTGGTAGGATGTAACACTTTGTTGTGCGGCGATTAATACGCCTCGATAGGCGATCGGCATCACGACCAGAGAAGCCAACCATGAAAAACATGCACTGGACAATACGCCTAGAGTTCGGCACAGTACGGCGATCGTCCTTTGGTACCCAGCGATCGTCTTTTGATATCTGACGATCGTCTTTAATGAGCGGACCAGAGGCGGTCATCTCATACCACGTGTGGATCCGGCATCCGTCAAAGTCATCGAAGACCGAATTTTGGACGATGGCCCACATGCGGATCTTCAAAGATATCGATAGATAGAATCTTTGACCTCAGCCTGTCACCTACCACACCTACCGCACCTACCGACAAAGCCGCCGAAAGGTACAAAGTGGGTCCTCCCTGACGGCTGCCCAGGACGCGTGTTGGCCTCTCATTGGCTCACACAGTTGACTCCAGCAGCAGCCCCTGACTTTAAGGGAACAGCCCCATGTGACGGGAACTTTAAGGGAGCAGCCCCATGTGACGGGACGATCGACCACCTTATTTTAATGTAAAAAACGGCGGTCGCCGTCGATCGCCTGAGAGATCCCAACTACCTTGTCCCCTATAAATAGAGAACCCACCGTAGCAGCAAAGGGACGCGATTTTTACTACAGATTCAGTGCAAAATACACACAAAAAAGAGAATCAAAAACTCTTTTAGCAACTACTTACACATTCATAGTGATATTCATACATATCCCTCTTATCTCCCAAGCAAGAACTCACAGATCTATCTATCTGGTTCTTCCGGCAATCTACGCGCTCTAAAGCCTAGATAACTAGAAGTCTTTACACTCCTTGTATTAGATTCTAACATTAATATTTGTACTCGACAGTATATTTATTAATAACATCTCGCGAGAGCATTCAAGCCCGGGATTAACAACCCCGAAAAATCTTGTGTTATCTATTTTCTCACGGAGGTGTTCTCGCTTTTGTTTGTTACTCGATCATTCCAGCAATACTATCTCGGGATAATATTTTGGGTAACAACAATTGGCGCTAGAAGGAGGGCAGGGCATACATCTAAACCTTCATTTTATTCCTACCGTCTCGAAGAACACTCACTGTTCTCCGGACATATACTTGAAGAAACACTCACTGTTCTTCAATAGAAAAACCTTCAGAAGATGACATCAGCAACAACCTCCAAAAGGGACACCCTGAGATCTGCCGGAAATCTTATTCCGGCGAGGACCGAATCCCAGCCCACGGCGGAAGGCGAGCGTGGCGACGCTAGGCTCTCACTCCCGCCCCCGAGGGACGGTTCTAGCCTCTCACTCGATCAGTTCCAGACATTGGAACAGATTGAGGAGGCTATAGCCATCCTCAGGGAACGGCAGAGGGCCCGCGATACGCCCACCATCACCCCGTCAGCTAACCGCCGGGCAAGCAAACGGAAGCTCAAGGGGATCTATGTTGAGAAATCAACAGAAAGTCCCGAGCCACAGGGGAAGGCTCTCGTAAGGCGGGACGATTCCGTCTTCACCGCCTAGGAAGCGATCCTCATGGCAACCTGGGCACTCGGGCCCCAAATGAGACATCGGTATCTGAATCCTTTACCAGAGTTCGGCATATCCGACCCCCAAGAGACAAGTCGGTCAATGAGCCCCTGCTCGCCCAAGGAAGGAACCCACCGGGCGAGGAGCTCGTCATTCACCCCGGGGCCGGGGAATCGGTACACGATCGCCTTGGTTCACGCTCCGAGAGCCACTCGGCGAGCAGTCGGCGACGGCGATGGCCGCCATGCAACGCCACTCGACGAGATGAAGGCGCTCCGGAAAATGGGGCAGCGCCAGAGACCAATCGTTGGGTCAAGCGAGCCACTCGCGACTGCATCGAGCTCGCCTACCCAACCAACGATCAATCCCCACAAACACCTCTATATGAGGGGAGAATGGATCCGGAACCCACTTAAGTAGGTTCCGGATCTACATGACGGATGCGGAGCTTGACGCGACGAAATGTCGTATGTTCCCGTTAACTCGGGACGATCTCGCCACAGTGGTACATCTCGCTACCATCTCGCTCAATCAATTGCTTTGAGAAGCCGGCGAACGACTTCACGTCGTAATTCGCCGCCAAAGTCGCCGCCTAAGGTCCCCACCGCATGATGAAAATCGGGCGGGGAAGGACGAATCGGATGAGGATTATATCGGCCGGCGGACGAGATAGTCCTCACCGGTGAGCCCGTCGCCGACGAGATCGCTCACCACGCAGCCCTGAACGGATTCCACGGACGCCGCCCATGTTCGAGCACCTCACAAAGGATTTTCCACCGACCTATACAGCTGCCCGCCGAGCCGCCGATTTTCTCGCCAGCGGAAGATGCTCACTCCGCTTGGACGAGGACGGCCCAAGAAGGAAAAGCACCTTCCCATGTCCAGAAGAAGGCGGTCGCCAAGCCCAGAAAGGCGGTCGCCAAGCCGCCTGGCGAGTTCAAAGCCTTCGAGGATGTGGAGGTCCACCTTCTTCACAACCTCAACTTATCTCCGACACACATCTTCAACGCGATCAAGGGTCGCGAGTGGCTTTCCAAGCCAAAACCAATAAGAGACCACGGTCACCTAGACCGTAGCAAATTCTGTGCCTATCATAAGAGTCCCGGCCACAACACTAGCCAATGCCGCGACCTCCTCGCATACTCGCGATCGTTTGAAGAAGGCAAACTGGACAATCTAATCACCAAGCCGGAGCCAAGGACGGAAAGGACCGGAGGGCGCGAATGCCGACAACGCGAGAGAACTCCTCCCAATCCGGTCGCCAGGATCGAGCATGAGCCGGAATACTCTGATGAATCGGTCCCTCCGATCAACCCTGGCGGCCGGATAAACATGCTTCAAGCCGGAGGTGGAAACCTCGGAGGTCTTTCCCTGGTTTCCACCATGTCGAACAGGAAGCGAAAGGCCGAGCTGAGGGCATTCGTCGGAGTCCATGTTGTAGTTCCTCCGGAGCCGACCATCTCTAGAGACGCGCTCATCACCTTTTCCAACAAGGACAGGGAAGGAGTGCAATGTCCCAAAGAGGATGCACTAGTGATCTCCGCTTGCATCCTTGGGAAGACGGTCGATCGCGTGTTGGTCGACAATGGAAGTTTTGCAACATCATATTCAAATCCGCCCTAGACCAACTCGGCAACCTAATCAAATTCATCAAGCCTTTCGACACCGTGCTTCAAGGGTTCGGCGACAACACAGTCCAAGCCTACGGGAGGATCAAGCTCTCTGTTGAGCTAGTATGCTTTTATGATCCCAAGGTTAGGATTACTAGAACCTAAGCTTTGTAATCATAGATAGCCCAAAGATCTATAATGGGTTCCTAGGTCGCCTTTTAGAAACCTTTGAGGCGGTCGCCTCATCTTTCTTTACTGTATCAAATTCCCCACCGCCGATGGGACGGTCGGTGCGTAAAGGGAGATCAGCTAATGGCAAAGAGATGTTTGAGTTACTCCTGTGTTGTTACTTATTTCGCTACTTCCCATGCTATATGTAACATTGAAGCGACCGACGATCAACCCATGGAGATCGACGAACCTAACACTTCGTACCAACCCGACTCAGGGGACGCCATCTCTCATCAATCGACGGACGACATCGAGCCGAGGATCGGTTTCGAGCCAAGTCTCGACATCGATCCAAGGACCGAGTCCGGAGATCGTATCAAACGAGAGGCGACCGTTCCTGTCGAAGAGTTGGAAAGCATTACGATGGATCCGGATCATCCGAGCGGGAAGTACTGATCGGCGCAAGCATCGACCGCGAATTAAAGGGAGATCGATCAACTTGCTACGTGAGAACATCGGTGTCTTTGCACGGTCGCATCAAGATATGGTTGGCATAAGTCCCGAACACGCCTGCCATTATCTCAAGATCGACCAAGGCGATGAAGCCTGTTCACCGAGCGTAGGAAGTTCGGTCCCGAGAAATACGCGGCGCTCGACATAGAAGTCCGAAGTTACTCAACAACAAATTGATCGGAGTAGCTACGGGCGAACCACGGTGGAGTCGCCAACGCGGTGCTCGTCAAAAGCCAATCGGCTCACGGAGATTATGCATAGACTTCACCGACCTCAACGCGGCATGTCCAAAAGATCACTTCCCAATGCCTCATATCGATCACACAGTCGATAGCACGGCGGAGTTGCGAAATGATGTCGTTTATGGATGCCTTCGCCGGATATCATCAAATCCCAATGGCGAGAGGAAGACATAAAACACACATCTTTCCACACGAGAAAAGACATATACTTTTGGGTCGAATGCCGTTCGGCTTGAAAAAGCGAGGGCAACCTACGGCGATTAGTCAACGGAATGTTCGCCGATCGGATCGGCAAGACCATGGAGGTCTACATTGACGATATCGTAGTCAAAACCTCAAGAAAGAAGATCACCTCAACGATCTCGCCGAGACGTTCGCCATCCTTGAGAAGTTTAACATGAAGTGAACCCCAAGAAATGCAACTTCGGGGTGGGCTCAGGAAGTTCTGGGGCACATAGTGAGCCAAAGGGGATCGAGGCGAACCCCACCAAGATACGAGCGATCCTTGACATGCAGGAACCGCGAAACATCAAACAGTGCAACGCCTCACGGGTTGTCTAGCCGCCCTCAACCGTTTCATATCACGGCTCGGCGATAAAAGCAAGCCTTTCTTCGCGACCATCAAGAACAAGAAGTTCGCATGGACGAAAGAAAGCCGGATAGCATTCGCCAAAATAAAGGAATATCTATCTAATCCCCGAGATCACGGCAAAGCCGATCCCGGTGAAAAATTATTCCTTTACTTGGCGGCCTCGCAGGTCGCGGCGAGTGCCGTTACAGTGCGAGCAGAGGCGAGGCCCACTTGCCAATCTACTATGTTAGCCGGGCGCTCCACGACGCGAGACACGTTATACACCATTGGAGAAGATCGCCTACGCCCTTGTCATGAGTGTACGTAAGCCGAGGGCTTACTTCGATCACCAAGTGGAAGTCCTAACAACTCTACCTCTAAGACAAGTCACTGCCGCAGGACACCAACGGCGACTCCTCAAGTGGTCGGCTGGAGATCGCCAATACGGTATCACTTACGCTCCTCGCACGGCGATCAAAGGCCAAGCTCGGCGGACTTCGTGGTGGAATTAACGTTCCCTCACGGTCCGACTCAGTCGGACACTGCACTGGAAATTATACGTGGATGGCTCGGCCAATGCGAGAGCGAGGCGAGATTGTCCTCATTAGCCCCGACGGTCAGAGTTTCACAAATGCTGTGCGTTTCGGTTTTCGTGCGACCAACAATGAAGCCGAATACGAAGCTCTGGTAGGCGGGCTTGATCTAGCCCTCGCCCTGGATGTTCGTCGCCTCCATATATTCATGGACTCCCTTTTGGTCGTAAACCAAGTCAAGGGAAAATATGAGGTACGCGGCGAACAGATGGTCAAGTACCAAGAGCTGGTCGCCGAAATGTGCACAAAATTTGAAGAAGTACTAATCGAACAAGTCCCCAGAGAGCACAACTCCCAGGCCGATGCTCTTTCCAAGCTAGCATCATCGGATGGGGCAGCCGACTTCTCCAATATCCAAATCACAAAGTCAGCAAGGCCGGCGATCGACAGGAATTTGGTTGCCACGGTCGCCGTCGCCGAAGAGAACTGGATGACCCCGTTCATCAAATACTTGAAGGACGGAACGATCCCTGACGACCGTGTTAAAGCTCGCCAACTCCGGCTTCGTGCAACCAGGTATACCCTATTGGACGATCGGCTTTACAAGCGAGCCTTCAGCCTTCCCCTCCTCAAGTGTATTACACCGGAGGAAGGTCGGCTCGTTTTAGCAGAGATCCACGATGGGATTTGTGGAAACCACGCGGGCGGGTGAGCCCTCATCCATAAGACAACCAGACAAGGATTTTTCTGGCCATCCCTACGGAAAGATGCGATCGCTTATGACAGATCATGTCATAGATGTCAGATAATGGGCCCCAACATTAAACTATCACCCGAACAGCTCACCTCCATGTATAGCCCTTGGCCATTTGCGCAATGGGGCATCGACCTTATAGGTCCCTTGCCGACGGCTCCAGGGGGCTGTAAGTTCGCCATCGTTGGGGTCGATTATTTCACCAAATGGGCTGAGGCCGAACCGCTCAATAAGATCGGCCAAGAGCAAGTGATCAAGTTTATATGGAAAAACGTCATATGCCGATTCGGTTTGCCCCAGGCCATCATCTCCGACAACGGAAAACAATTCGACGGCTTAGAAGTCATGCAATTCTGTGAAAAGTGGGGAATCAAAAGGTTAGTCTCAGCGCCCTATCACCGCATGACGAGCAGGCGAGTAGAGGCGGTGAATAAGATCCTCAAACACACGATCAAAGCACGACTCGAATCCGAGGCAGGACGATGGGCGGCGAGCTCCCGGGCGTTTTGTGGTCCTACCGACGGCGACCCGCAATTCAACTGGCGAAACCCCGTTCGCCCTTACCTTCGGAACAGAAGCGGTAATTCCTTCAGAGATCGCCGTCCTCAGCCATCGAACCGAGCAGGAGATGACGACCGACAACGATGTAGCCCGACGAATCGACCTAGACATGCTTGAAGAAAGGCGGCTGACCTCAGAAATGAAGAACACAATCCACAAAAGGAGAGCCGAGAAGTTCTTCAATTCAAAGGTCAGAGAAAGGAGATTTCAAGTGGGCGATCTCGTCCTTAAGAAGATCCAAACCCACACAGGCGTTTTTGGTCCAAACTGGGAGGGACCTTTCAGAGTATCCAGATGGCTAACTAAAGGAGCCTACGAACTGGAACATCCTGACGGTACTCCGGACCAATATCCCTGGAACGCCGTGCATCTGAAAAAATACTATCAGTGATAAATTTGTATTCGATTTCAGTGATGTACAAGGAATATAATGAGATTTTTTCCTATCCCATCTATTGTGGCGATCGCCACACCAGACATCGCATATCGCCGATGATCGCTGATCACGACGATCATAGATAAAATTAATGCAGCCATGGTCCTGGAGATCGATGGAACCGACAGCTTCGCCCATGCAAGGTTCCTTTGGGCAGAGATCGCCCGCCCTTCGTTTAGATACGAGGCCGGCATAGCCGAAGGACCCTCCAAAATAATCAGTAGGCACGGTCGCACGTCCTCAAGGTACATCATCTAAACATGGTGAACCCGAACAATGCGACGTGCCGTTACCCCCGTCTCAACGTACACCGTCGAGGATCGCCATCTTCATGGCGGGCCGAGGTGGAAGCAGAGCTGACAAGCCGCGGACGTGGTGTCGAATAAGCCGACAACACTCCGCGCAAGGACTCCTCCAGACCGAGATCGCCCGCCTTTCGTTTTAACACAAGGCAGGCGTAGCCTAACGGAGGACCCTCACAAAAAGTGAGTCGCGGGATACACAATATCCCCCGCACACGAAGACACGATTGGGGAGATCGGTCCATCGAACACCCCAACCACTCATAACTCTTCAGAATCGGCAAAATGAAGATAGCTCGCCAGACAGACTAGTCTTTGTTTCCTTAGTTACAATAAGTGAACAAAAACAAGGGGGCAGGGATAGGTCGAGCTAATCTCAAACACGATCGAACGAAGAGGAAACATGCAGGGCGATCGGGGTCGCCCGACAAAAATTACAAGTAAGAATTCCGATTCAAAACATGTCAACACTTTCAACACTCAGACGATCGGCCGGACGAACAAAAAGCCGAAGGCAAATATACACGTACTCGTAAAAAATTGCACGCAAACAATCAAAGGCGATCACATGTAACACATTACGCGATGAAAAAGGAGTATTTTATTCATAACACAAGCTTCATACATTTCGAGGCCGAAGGCATTACAACAAAAGTACAAATTACGGAGGAAGAACAAAAATGCCTCTCAAGGCCCCTTTCTTGGTCTTCGCCTTCGGGTTGCGGATCGGCTTAGGCACCCCGTCGGCCTCGGGATGAATGAGTTTACCGTGTACCAACTCAAATCGATCCGAAGTCGGCAAAATCAAGGATCGGCAAGGAGAATTGCGGATGCAGAGGATGTTCGAGGGCATAGGATTTGAAGTTCTCCATCAAGGGACCGATCTCGATCCCTGCCTTCTTAGCGGCTCGAACGGCATCGGCAAAGGCCAACTGATAAGCAAATTCGCCGACGAGCGCGACGTTGAGGTAGGGATCGACAGATCGCCTTTGCCCCTTCAAATCGCGGCCGTCTTCTCGACCTCACTTGATTCGGCCGCCTTGGCAACATTCTCGCCCGGCCTTCTCAGCTCTCTCTTCGCCGCCTCCAACTCACCGCCAGGCCGATCCACATGACCTTGGCCGTCGCCTCCTCTGCGGCGTCAAGCTTCGGCGAGTTTCCTTCTCCTTATTACAGGATCGATCGGCGGCCTCCTTGGAGCGGCTCGGCTCTGCTTCAATCGATCCACGTCTGCTTGCCGTTTGGCCGTCTCCTCATACTCTTTCTCCATAGACCGGATCCGGTTAGCATCCTCGATATTTACATTCCGGGCGGTCTCAAGTTCGCGATGGAGATGAGCAATGGAGGGTCGCCCCTCAAAATCCCGAGCACTGACGGCCATCGTCGCCGTCTGAAGAGCCAGGCAACGGCCGCCGCATGGCGTCTCCGGATCGCCGACGAGTGATCGCATCAAGGTCGGTCGTCCAAGCCTTGGGCAGAGAAGTGATAGCTGGCGAGCGTGGCGGGGACTTCCAGAGAAGTTTGCGGAGCCTTGCTCGGCAGAAGTCGGCACCATGGGCGACGTCCGGGTCGGCGAGACGAACCTGCGGCGCAAACCAAGGAAATCAAGGAGTTAGCCCATACCATGCTCGTAATGCCTAACTCGTAAAATTTTTGACCCACTCTTACCTATTGACCCATTTCGGGATCGCGTCAGAAAAAGGCTTGCCCGGGACGTTTCCGCATCGGCGATCGCCACCTTCTTCGCCGAGGCGAGATGACCGGGGCCGGAGACCGGGGCTTGGGGCCGAGATCGCTCCATCATCGGGATGGCGAGAGATAGGAGCCGCAGCGGCCAGGAGGCTCAAGAATCGATACGTCGCCTCGGAGATCGACGGGGACTCCTCCGACCTCCGCCTCTTGCGGCGGCCAGGCTGTTCCTCTCCCTCGACCACCGGCTTGGCGACTGGCGCCTCAGCGGGTCTCGTCATCGGGGCAGGGTGAGGCGTCGTCGCAGGAACGCGACCAGTCCGTTTGCCCAAGTGAAGGCGACCGATGAGTCCCGGGTTCGACATGGCGATCTCTGCAGTCGGTTCGGTAATTCGGGGAAAATAAACCTCTGTCAAAAGAGTGATACAAACAAGTTAGACAAAACAAAACGACCTCATGGAGTCGATCGACAAGAAAGGAAGCACCACTTAAGCTCATACCTGGAACTCTCAAGTGACGGGGTAGCAAAACAATCGAGCCCCAACCGATGAGCTTCAGACCAAGAGAACGAACGTCGATAAAGGAGTCCGGCAAAGCGCGGATCCGCTCCCAAACGATCAAGAAATCAAATGGAAGGTCGACGATCGCTGGAACAAGAGGTCCTGCAAAAAGGAAACGAAATTAGATCAGTCCAAGACAAGCTCAAACAAGGGGAGAGTTAAAATCCTTACTCGGATTCCTCTCCCGGAAAGTGGTGGGGATTTCCAACTCCTCATTCGGCCTATCGCTCGATGCCGATCGCCATGCCCCCGACCCAAAACCATTTAGCCAGTCGCCTGGTCTTACTCGACACACCAAGGACCACTCTCCCGAGTCGGCCTTGAATATGATGGCCGCCGATTGACCCCTTACGCACGGCCAACTTAAACAAATAATTCATCTCCAACGCGAAAGGAGGCGGAACAACCGATGACCGCCAAAGCAGGTCAACGTGCGAGATGATCTGCGGCCAAGCATTCGGCGTCGATTGAAGGCGCCAAATTCCAGGCGATCAGCAAGTAGGAGACGGCGAATGGCAACGGAATCTCGGACCCGCCTCCATAATCATCTCGTTGACGGCAACCATGTGCTCGGGCGGTTGGTCGGCGCGTTCATTCTCTCGAGGGCACGTGAAGGGAGACGTCGGAAGGGATGTGATATTTGGCCCTCCAACGGCTCGGGTCTTTCGTGGTCGCCGTACTCGGATCTTTCCGAGAGTCCACGGAGACAGGACGGCGGCCGAAGACCGTCCGATTCACATGTTCGTAAGGGTGAGCGGCGGTGTAGGCTTGAATCGAATTCGGACAGGTCCGGCAATCGCTTCCATCATCTGAGCAAAAGCCATGTAGGCGGGGCCGAATCTACTCTCTCGTTCCCAGGCCTCCCTCACCAAATCATCCTCCTCCGCCGGCGAGCCCCCCTGCTCCGCCGTCGCCGCCGTCCTCGCCACTTCGGCTTCGTTGAAAAGCTCTTCAAATTCCGCGGGTGCAATCCCCGCTCGAATAGCTTCGGCGGCCGTCTCCATATCCACTCCAACGGGAACCTCCTCCCGTTCAGGCGACGGGGCGGCGGCGGAAGAGCTTCCGGTCTCGAATGCTTTTGATCCTCCCGACATATTAGAAAAAAAAGAGAGGGAGAAGGTTAATTTGTTCTTACCGAGAAAAAAGAAGGAGATCGGCACAAAAAAGCTCCAGAAATTTCTGCAGAATTTCAGCTATGGCTACCAAGGACGCGTAAAAATAAAAGAGAAGAAGCCCTGCCCTTTTTATAGATGGAGACGAGGGCCTATATGCAAATAGGAGAAACCTCAAGGGCTGGATCGCAACCATCACGTGGGAACGCATTAAAAAATGTCCTCGGATCCCGCGTACGCGTCTTTTCGAGGGCACGCCAGCCGACAAGTCTGACAAACCGTCGGGCTTCCCCAACAGCGGCGCGACGCGTGTCCCTGCCACTTTAAAAAGCCCGCCTTCTTTTCCCGCTGCTCCCGACGTAAAAGAGGGTCGTCCATATTTGAATTCATATCGGCTGATCGTTTAAACATTGACGATCGGCCACAGTGCCACCTCACCCTGTGTTTTCAACATCGAGGCGAGCTGGGGGGCAATTGTTGTACGGCGATTAATACGCCTCGATAGGCGATCGGCATCACGACCAGAGAAGCCAACCATGAAAAACATGCACTGGACAATACGCCTAGAGTTCGGCACAGTACGGCGATCGTCCTTTGGTACCCAGCGATCGTCTTTTGATATCTGACGATCGTCTTTAATGAGCGGACCAGAGGCGGTCATCTCATACCACGTGTGGATCCGGCATCCGTCAAAGTCATCAAAGACCGAATCTTGGACGGTGGCCCACATGCGGATCTTCAAAGATATCGATAGATAGAATCTTTGACCTCAGCCTGTCACCTACCACACCTACCGCACCTACCGACAAAGCCGCCGAAAGGTACAAAGTGGGTCCTCCCTGACGGCTGCCCAGGACTCGTGTTGGCCTCTCATTGGCTCACACAGTTGACTCCAGAAGACCCACGACTTTAAAGGAAACGGCCCATGTGACGGGAACTTTAAGGGAGCAGCCCCATGTGACGGGACGATCGGCCACCTTATTTTAATGTAAAAAACGGCGGTCGCCGTCGATCGCCTGAGAGATCCCAACTAGCTTGTCCCCTATAAATAGAGAACCCACCGTAGCAGCAAAGGGACGCGATTTTTACTACATATTCAGTGCAAAATACACACAAAAGAGAGAATCAAAAACTCTTTTAGCAACTACTTACACATTCATAGTGATATTCATACATATCCATCTTATCTCCCAAGCAAGAACTCACAGATCTATCTATCTGGTTCTTAGGCAATCTGCGCTCTAAAGCCTAGATAACTAGAAGTCTTTACACTCCTTGTATTAGATTCTAACATTAATATTTGTACTCGACAGTATATTTATTAATAACATCTCGCGAGAGCATTCAAGCCCGGGATTAACAACCCCGACAAATCTTGTGTTATCTATTTTCTCACGGAGGTGTTCTCGCTTTTGTTTGTTACTCGATCATTCCAGCAATACTATCTCCGGATAATATTTTGGGTAACAACACACTTTAATCCTTGGATTCTTAAAATCTCTCATTCCTGTAGTTGGCTCGTAATAAGGCTAGCCGCTGTTGGGATTCGGTGCCTAAATTGAAGGCCTAGCGGAAGTGGTAAAATGAAAATTAATTCGATCTGAATCCCTACGAGGATCGCTCGAGCTACGTATATACGAATATTATACGAAACACAAGAGATATAGAAACTCACCCTTATAGTCTGTTGATTAAATGGATTCCTTCTCTTGAGCTATTCCCCAAGCTTTAGATTGCTTTCCCTACGATCCAATCCGCTCCAAGCTCTTGGATGATTCAACGCCGAAAATACCACGTCTCTACTTGCCACGTGTCGGAGCAACGAACGGAACGACGATCACCTTGCTATCCTCCAAGGATACGGCTAGAGCTAGGATGATGAAGCTTTTTATGTGATTATGACACTCTAAGTATATAACTCACTATCTCTCTTTTGATTTCTTGATTTTTCTCTAAGAACCACCAAGAACACTTAAAGAAGATGATGAAGACTTTGAGAAAAGTTTTCTCTCTCTTTCTCACTCTCTTTCACGTATCAATGCAAAAAATAGGGAGAAAAAGATGAAGTCTTCTCTCCTAATTATATTCCAAATCCACCTAATGACAACTCCTTTACCATTATATTAATAGATACTATATCTATTAAGTCTTTGTCTTCCATTTAAAAATGGAGACAAAGACCAAAGGAAGGTGGGTGGAAATGGGGTGGCCTTCATGCAGAAAACGGATGAGTTCGGTTCGTTTTGGACTCCCGTGAGTCCAAACAGATAAACTCCGATTCCGTTCCGATGTATTTATATCGATTAATTAATCCAATTAATTAATCATATCAAATACATAATAACATAATTAATTTATCCAAGAAATAATTATATCCATGAATTAAATTAATCACCCAGTAATTTATTTAATTCGTTAGGCCGTAAATTAATTTATCCAATAAATCAATTTAAACATCCAATATCCCAAATTTAGATATCCAATATCTAATATTCATAATGAGAGAATAAGCTCGATTCATTCCGTCGTCAATCCTATTGCGCATCTCGGTAGGTCCGTCTCAGTCAGCAATGGGAGGAACCAAAGAGTAGTAGCACCACCTAGCCAGCCTGGCGGCCTACACTGTACCCCAACTGAGAACAAATGATTGGGATCATTCAAGAATCATTTTGCCGTGAATACCAGTAAACGTAGAAACCCTTCTTTCAAATATCCCGATCAAGTTATAGGGTCACGGTTAGTCAAACCCTATCTGTACTTGACGCTATGCATGCGTTAATGCAAATCTAGATCATCGAGCTCTCGTGTATCCAATACAACTAGCTCCAATGCTTTAGCCAAAGACTTATGATCTCATCAGCCAATAACCGCATAGGACATATAACCCGCTCACTAACGGAAGAAAGAATTCTATCTTGGTATTCAGTAGGACCTGCTACTTGCCCATCAAGATGCACGTCGAGGTTGACCCTCGCCTTCTGGTTTATAGGGTCGAACTACTCTAATGAAAATCTTGACGTCACAAGCACATCCCTACTAAATCCTCAAGTCGAAGGTTCACGAATACCTATCACAACCTTACGATTCCGTCATTGACTGTCCCAGAGTGAAATCCGTGTGACGAACCGAGGGTGAGTCGGTTCGAGTATACTAATCCAATTAGCATACCTATAACGTGTGCTCCCACTAACCATTAGTGTTCGACAGGCACTCTTCATGTCAAAGAACACGTCATACAAGTCTTCACATAAACTTAACGCCCAGTCAAGTTTCATCGACTTGCGAACAATTAAGTATTTGAGCTATAAACCTTTCCAGTGCTGACCCGTTTATCTAATAAGGAGTGGAACATTTTGCTCTCAAATACACGGACTAGTTTCTATATGTATATTTACAAGTTAGGAATGCTAGTAACTACCAGTAAATAAAGAAACATTCATTGCCTTATATAAATGATTTATATAATAACAAGTACAATGCCCTCACTCAACATCCCCTGAGTGGCATTCGAGGGCATACTCCTAACAATCTCCCACTTGCACTCAATGCCACACATTATGGTACCTAATACCCAAGTTCTCCAGATGACGGAAAATACCTTAGAACCCTAGTTTGGGGAATTTTTGGGGATCTTTCTTAGATCCGTTCGATTTATCTGTTTTGAAGCTTGAAATCCCGGAGATTATGATGTATCTACCCTGTATCCACGTTTCCCTTACCATTATACGAATGATTATGTGTATTACTTTAAGTGCAGAGGGTTTGGATGATTTCCAACCTCTATGTGAATACTTTGAAGATTTATGAATCGTAAAAAGGGGGTTTCGGGAGTATTCCTTGAGAATTGTAGTGATGATTGATTATCGTATTTCCTTATGAATTGTTTAGGGTCGGAAGGGCGTTCTTGGACCTCTCGAGCTTGAAAATCGTGACCACTTCGGTTCTAATGTCTCAAAGGCAAGTATTTATTTATGATTGTACGTTCTCGACTTTGAAAGTGAGGTATATGAATTGTGTAATTATTTATATTCACTATGGGACGGACCGACGGGTCCTTAGAGGGTTGTGTTGGTTTTGGTGTAGTTCCAAGAATATTTTGGGTTAACCACTCTGGGAGGGTCTGACGGGGCCTCAGAGGGTTCCGTTGCCTTTGGTGCGGTTCTATGGTTAATCAAGTATGTATTGGAATGTGATGTTATGAGATTTAGTTATTCCGGAATACTAGTCTTGAGTTTTATGAAATGATGATTACATTTACCTTATCGTCGAGGAGTATTGTGTTTCATAGTCGATATACTTGTACTAGCTATTCTACGGCTAACCCCTTTTGGGGGAAATACCTTTCATGTATTTCAGGATCCAGGAGCAGGGAAAGGCGTGTACCGGGTCGACACGAAGATGATGGGTAAGAGTGATGCTGTGTCTTGTCTCTATTGTATTTTGTACTTTATCCATCCGGTATTGTTGTACTCAGAATGGTTTTGAACACTCGAGTAGTGTTTTCAGATGCTTTTGAAGTTTTGGCCTGTGTTGCCTTGGGTTTTAATTCCCAACATATTGTATTCGTGTCGAATTGATTATTACCTTGGTGTCAGTTCTATTACCTTCTATTGGAGTTATATTTAGACCTCATCGGTCGCAGTTCATGGTTCCGCGTATGTATAGCCTTGTGGGTCCCAAGAAGGGTCTCACGGCGCTGTAATATACCCTGAATAACTTGGGGGTGTTACAGACACTCTGCTGAGTTTGAGGGACACTCGCCTCTTTTTGGGCCAGTTGTGAAGTATTAGCTCCATAAGATCTAGTAGCATCTCTGCAGAATATTGCATGATGCCCTTCTTGTCCACATTCATAACACGTTACCAAAGGAAATGAACAGTTACGCCAAGATGCCCCGGTCGATCGCAGTTGAAGCATTTCCTGGATGCATCACTAAAAGAGGGTGCTGATCTAGAACTCTTTCCTCCTCCAGATGGATGTGGTGGCTTCCTAAATGAGTGAAAAGACGATTAGGCTTTACGGGGCCCACTACTCTTGTGCTCTGCAAAACCACCAGAGACTCTCTGCTTCTTAGACTCGGAAAACTTTTCCATAGCTACTTCTTTCATCTCGTATAGTTTTATCTTGATACTGGTGGAGATTGGTGCATTCATATCCTGACATATATCTATGTATCTCCGGTTTCATCCTCATGTCAAAATAGAACATCATTTCTGCATCGGTCCTGACAAGTTGTCGAACAAATTCCAGTTGTTGATTAACGGTCTTAATCGCTTGAGCTACATGTACGTCCACAGGTTGTACGGAGAAGAATTCTCGGACTTTAGCTTCCCGAACTGGACGAGGGAAGTACTGAGCTTCCATCATTAGCTTGAACTCTCCCCAACCAGCATCGTTGTCAATAGGTCTGATAGCTTCCCACCACTCGGACGCTTCTCCAGTCAGAAAATATTGGGCGATAGAGGTTCTTCGATCGTCCGGGCAGTTAATTCCTGCAAATATTTTCTCTAACTCCCTTATCCAATGATCCCATGTTGGCATTTCAGAAAAACTGTCGAAATTTGGTGGATGCATCTTCACCACCTCTTGTAGCCATCTGTCTCATCGATACCCCAAGTCTGGGATTCCCTGCTATCCCTCCCCTGGTCGTAGATCTATCACCACCTGCATTTTGTCCACCACTTGAGAGAATTGGGTCATATGGTTGACCACTTGACGATGCACGTCGGTAACAGCAGGATTATCATTTCCCTCTACAATTTGCTCTCGATTATTGTTGACAGATTCCTGTTGCTCGCCAACACTAAGATCAGCCTGATTTAACAGAGAATCAAGGACAGAGGGTGAAGCTTCCCTCTCAACATTTGCGCGTCACCATACACAACCGCGACCACGTCCACAACCTCTTCTCAACATACTATAAGCATACATACTCAATATACGAGGAATAATATCGTTCTGCGTTTAATTATCGCAAAAGGGCATAACATTCAGGATTATTACAGCGCCGTAAATCCTTTATATAAGGATTTACTAGGCTAAGAATTTAAAACAACATTATTAAGTATTAACAGTGAAATTTATTATTACATACCGAGTTTTGAAAGAACAAAAAGACAAACACCGAAGAGCAAACATCATCATATACCATCCAAACAAGACAAATAAAACGACGTACTCGAGTACTTATTAAAACATAACACAACTGAAGAGAATCTCTGACCTGTTAACATCACTCTGCACCCTTGTCGTCATGTAGCTCTTGTGGCTATTTTCCGGCTCTGCTGGACTCTGAACATAAAACAAATATCCACCCCTGAAGGGGTTAGCAAAACAATGCTAGTACAAGTGCGATAAATATTCAGCAATGGCTTATTCAACAATTCATGAAGGATAACAACAATATTAACGACGACACCAACAAGCCTCTTCTACGAGAAGACTAAAAACGCATGACCAACATGTCAACCTCAACATACTCATAGTAATCCAATGATCCAGCGCGCACAGCATAGATGCCCACGATGATCCCATCGGAC
Source organism: Orobanche coerulescens (assembly GCA_033398695.1). Classification (NCBI taxonomy): domain Eukaryota; kingdom Viridiplantae; phylum Streptophyta; class Magnoliopsida; order Lamiales; family Orobanchaceae; genus Orobanche; species Orobanche coerulescens. Next base: position 45,728,892 of record CM065810.1, read on the forward strand.
CAACACGTGGTGGAAAACCCTTCCAACGATCCATCCCACACAGCATAGATCCCAAGATGATCCCTGACCAACACGTGGTGGACAAACAACTACAACACATATGCATGACAACATAAATGACATTAACACGGATAAACCCAATTAAAGTACTTGCCTTAGAAATATGATAGGTATTCAATACTTCGAAGAACACCAAAACACTCAAAGGTCGTCCCTTCGTCTAACCACTTGCAATCTTCAAACCTTTAATAATAATAAAATAACGAAGAGTTCAACTTGCATATACATAACTCGCACGCGAGCATCTAACATTCTTAAGTATAATCAAGTAAGCCATTCTACATGCGACCGATTTAATGGTTCAAACATCCGACGAATACATATCTCATGCGAAATGAAAGATCCTATAAAATGTTGACGTCTCTGAATTCAAGGATAAAGACGTCATCACAATTCCACACTATCTCGGTTATTAATTTCTATATGCAGTTCGGATAATCTATGATTGATACAATTGTTACCAACATCATCACTTCATTCTAGCTATTATCATTGAGCTAATCAACCAACCCTTATACCCTTACAAGATATGGCGAAAACCCTCAATATTCATCCTCTTGAATTCATTTAACAAGGTGATAACATTAACAAGTCCTTGGTCATTTCGAAAACATCATGAAATATAAGTTTACAATCTCAGAAAACTTTCCCCTACTAGTTCAACATAACAAGGCTCGAACTATAATGCTCCTAACAATGGAAAACCTACGTATAATCATTATAACTTCCTTAAACATGGTGTTTGGTTTAAATAAGTCATCCATGGAACCTAATAATCTCAGTAGCATGTTCATAACATTCCTAAGAACACGAATTCAAGGTTAGAAATAGCATAAACATACCTAAATACGAAAAAACATCAAGGCAATCGGTAGAATCCAACACCGGAAGTTTGAGCACTAATCCAAGATGTCTTACATCTTCAACAACTAAATAGAGAGGCTAAAATACTAGTTTTGTAAGGCTGGAAAGTCTGGGGAGAGGTAAAGTTCAGACAAAATGAGTGAAAGAAATGAAATGGGTGATGTCCTATATATAGAAAATAACAATTAGCATATGTTATCCCCTATCCTTAGCATATGCTAACGGGTTACGGAGCTCACTGTCTCAATCTGCCTTCAGTCTTGCGTACGCTATAAGGACTTATATATGCTACCTGCTGCCTTTACTGTATGTTAACTCATTCTGTAGCATGCGCTAAACACCGTTGACTTTACTTTTCCAAGAAGTGTCCAAGTTCATGCTTGGGAAATACGTCTGCATCTTTGTCCGGCCCCACACGCCGACCATGTCTCAATTTGGTGTTGATTTCCTCTTGCGTACGCTAAGCATACATCATAACTTATGCTAGATCTGGTTAGTAGCATATGCTAGGCATATTAGTTGGCGTACACTAATATCATGCAGGAACATGCATGAATTAGCACATTCTACACAATACGATCATGAATACTATAGTACAGATACGGGAAAATCATACCTCAATTAATTATATGACATAATCAAAAACTACAAGGTTCAGATACAAATGAAAATACACAATAACTATCCAGGTATTACACTAATAAATCAGTATATGACTTTTATTCACAATGTCATTCTGCCAACCTTCTCATTTTCTTATCCCATTCCTCACACTCTCTCTACAGTTAACTCTCTCTCTCTCTCTCACTCTCTCTCTCTCTCTCTCTCTCTCTCTCTCTCTCTCCTCTCGTCCGAAAATCACATAACAAAGGAAAAATCTCACTTTTTTCGACCGACTCCCCATAAAAATACACACAACACACAACTTAGGAAGAAATTTGCCATGCACGCACATGGATAATAATTATCTGGACTGGATAGATTACAAAATAAAAAATAAACTCCGAAACTAAATTTATACGTACCCCTAACTTCCCTCATTTCTCACGCTCATTCTCAATATAAATATCTAATCTATCTATCTCTCAATTCTCAGTTATGTAATCTAATAGTTTTTTCTTTCTATTCTCATTTTATCATTATGTTGAGCTCTTACAATGGAAAGAGTATTGCTACATCCGCTAAAAATCCAAAATGTCCAAGTTAGAACGAACGGCTCTTTGGGGAAATTTGAAAAAACCATCTGGCATATGTATTCAGGAGCCTCAAAATCAATTATTGGATACTTGAAATCTGAGTTTGAGATGAGTTGTCCTGGAAAACTTGATTTTGTCATTAACATAGGACATGGAGTTTGTGGAATTCTCATCCATTAGTCTGCTTATGTAAGAAGATGCTCAGACTCTTTATCATGGACAAGGTACACCCAACTAGCATTTCCATGATCGATTGAAGTTTGGATGCAAAGGAAGATCCTTTTATCCAAATGAAGTTGAAGAAGATATTTTGGTAGTTGAAATTCCCAAGTACGGTACAAAAGACGCATTATTTTACATGACACAGTGTACACGACCCGGTATAGCTTTCTTAGTTAATTTGCTGGCTAGATTTAGTTCAGCACCGATGCAGCATCATTGAAATGGTATCAAGAATATCTTCTGATACCTAAAACGAACCATCAACTTGGGACTATTGATTTCGTATAAGCAGGAAAAATAAACTGCTTACAAAAAGGCAAATGCTAATACTGAAGCAAGTACCCCGAAAAATATTTTGGTAGGATTTGCTAATACTAAGTATCTTCTCACACAATTGTTGCTTCCAGATTGGTTATGTATTTACTTTTGGGAACTGCTACATCTTTAGTCTATGAGGCATGCCTGGATCACATAGCAACCCCGTGGCACTCTTCTACTTCAACCAACACACCTTAATTTGTAAAACCACATCACCATCTAGCTCTCCATACTTTTGGATAATATATCCAAGGTAACGAAAAATTCGGATCCTTGAATAATTTTCCCATCAAAAGTGACCATCCCCGCATCTCTACCCTTATTTTCGCTAAACTTACATAATAAATATTCAGCCTTACTACTGCCTTTAATTTCCCCTAGGGTTTTTATCACGTGCAAATATTTTTAATGAGGTAACCAGATGTATCGAGCTCACCAATGGAAAGATCATCTTCGAGCGTATTGATCAAAGTAGAGATCATGAAGTAGACACTTGATGTAAAATTGTACAATATAGTCGTTGATCGAAGTTAAATTGTTGTAGTGGTCGATGTAAGGATCATACATAAGTATGGAATTGAAGATAAAAGTCTAAATATAATTGTTATAGTGTTGTATTTTTTTACGGTCAAAGTTATTTTCCATAGGGTTCTTGTTACTTGACGACGTTTAATGAGGCAAGACTTATACAATTACAACTTTGGCTAGACAAAGGAAAGTGTTCAAATGTTACGTATGAAATGCATTGATTGAAGTAATGCTCAAATTGGCTTAATAAAAATAGTCGAGTGAAGCAATGTGTATGTTACGACCTTACTTGAACATGATCTGTTATATAGACTTATACCTCTGTATCATTGACTTGTAAGGAGACAGAAGACCAAGTCTAGTTGATGAGATACAACTCGCTAGGTAGAGCGTGATTAACAGATAAAATGGCTCAATCTCGAGTCCATTGAGTCAGTTGAGGATCGAACTTGGCTAGTTCTAACTGGCCAAGCTAATCAGTTAGCTATCTAACAGACTTTTATATAAATTGTTCAAAAAAAGCAATGTGTATGTTATACTCTTTTTTCCTACGATCAAGATTTTTCCTATTGGGGTTTTACTTAATGGGTATTTAACGAGGCAACAAAATATATACCATCCACTCGGCACAAATGGTAGTGTTTAAGGAAATACACTGTATATGTCTTTGTCTAGTTAATTAAGCTTTTATTTAGTTATTCTGTTATGAGCTGAAACAGGTCGACAATATTCATGTACTACACCCTATATGAGTGCATCATCAATGAAAATAATATTAATGTTTTGCCCTAATTCTTGTCTTTTACAAAATTCCTTCAACAACTTTTTATTTTGATAAGGAAGCTACAACTCATTTAACTATCAATCTCACTCATTTTATATTTTTAATAAATGATCATATAAATCTTAATAAAGTATTCCCTCCGTCCCAACAAACTTAAGGCGTTTGACTTTTTCTGGTCAAATATTTTTAATTCTGATCATAAATTTATAGTAATATATAATTAATTATAATATGACATTAATAGATATAGATTTATCATGAAATGTATTTTTAAAATATCCTCGAATTTTTAGTATCATACTTTCTTTTTATAATTTTATAATATTTATAATTATAAACTTATAAATAATTACGGTCAAAGTGTTGTTAGTTTGATCAAAAAAAATAACGCCTCAAATTCATTCAGACAGAGGGACTATTATGGCAAAAAATCATAATTTAGATACCGATATACTTTGTACACTCCCATATTCACTCCTTAAAAAAATGAGGGAATGACCCAAATATACATTTCTAATAAATTTTTTCCTCAAAAGACAATAATTTTAATATTCTTACCAACATCAAAGTCTTCTTTTACATGAGACACGCAATTAAAATAATTATACTCTAGATATTCCATTTAAACCCTCACTTTTAAATCAAAAATATAATGAGACATTTTACACAGGTGGATCATGAGCCGACCGCCGCTGTCCGGCCGACCGCTTGCTGACAACCGCCAGATTTTATTTTTTTTTACTGCCAGCGATCAACGACGAAAATAACCATTTGATAATTTATATTACCAAGAGTATTCTGACCATCAACCACTCCTGGTCAACACTGACCGACTGCAAAAAAATTACCAGCTGATAATTCATATTACCGACGCATAAACTAAATTACCATATGGTAATAATATACCGATGAGTATTTTGACCATCGGCGGCCCCTTCACCATCGGCCAATTGGTTAATAAAATTGACAAAGGATAACTTAAATTACTAAATTAAAACAAAAATGTTGTGCATCGATTTATACGCCTCAGCGGCGATCGGCATAAGGCAGAGCGACTGAAGTCAGCATCAAATAAGTCGCGGCAGACTTGCCAACCGAAGATGCCAGATTATGTTCGAGCACCTAGCGATCGACATCAGGGGCGATCGTCTCTTGGCACCTAGCGGTCGACTCTAGTGCCCGACAAGGACGACCGTCCCATGCCACGTGAACCAAGATCCATCAAAGTCTACGAAGACCGAATCTCGGGATGGTGGCCCACGTACAGATCCGCAAAAAGGCACCGCAGGAAAAGACTTGACTCCAGCCCATCAGCAGCTGTCAGGGACAGCCTCACCTACTGACAGACCCACCGAAAGGTCCTAGGTGGGACCTCCCAAGACAGCGACATAGGACGCATGTTGTCTTCCCATTGGATCGCATAGCTGGCTGCCAGCAGCAGCCGCGGACTTTAAGGAAACCGACCCATGTGCTAAGACGATCGCCCGCTTATTATAATACAAGAAAGGCGATCGCCCGTTCGGGATGAAGACATCCCAACTACGTCTTCTTCTATAAATAGAGGACTTCCAGCATTTGATAAAGGGATCGAGGGAGAGAGAGTCGAAAATCAGACTTACTACAGCCGAGTTCAACACAGAAATCTACACAGCATCCCATCTTTGTTACAAGAACTCACAGAGCATCAACTCTGATTCTTCCGACAATCAATAGCACTCAAAAGCTAGATAAAAAAGGGTCTTTACACTCATTGTAATTGTACTCTAACATTAATATTTGTAATACAATGTATTTCGTATTAATAATATCTCGCGAGAGCATTCAAGCCCGGGACTAACAACCCAGGCAAATCTTGTGTTATTTATATTCCATTGGACGTGTTCTCGCATTGTGTTTGTTACTCACCCATAGCCATATCCAGCAAATCACTCGATATAATATTTTGGGTAACAACAATAGGTGCTAGAGGAAGGGGGAACCCTCATTTTCGTTCCGAGCATTTCGAAGAACACTTACTGTTCTCCGAAACATATACTTGAAGAAACACTCACTATTCTTCAAAGAAAATCCTTAATCATGGCGTCTGCCACCACTTCGAAGAAAGCCACCCTACGGTCCGTCGGACGCCTCATTCCGGCCCAAACCGAGTCCCAACTTATGGCGGAGGGCAGTCGTGGCCATGCAAGACTCTCACTCCCGCCCCCGAGGGATGGCCCAAGCCTCTCACTTGATCAATTCCAAACCCCGGAGCAGATCGAGGAGGCCATCGCCATCCTAAGGGAGCGACGGAGAGCATGCGACATGCCCACTATTACCCAATAGGCCATCCGCTGTGTGGGCAAACGAAGGCTCAAGGGATTATATGTCGAGCAATCGTCAGAAAGCCCCAATTCACGAGGAAAGGCACTCGCGAGGCGGGACAGTTCCGTCTTCAGCCACCTAGGAAGCGATCCTTCGTGGCGACCGGGGCATCCTCGCCCTAACCACGAGACGACGGAGTCCAAATCCGTCACCAGGAGTTCGGCATACCCGACTCCCAAGAAACAGGTCGGCCATCTAGCTCCCACTCGCCCAAGAATTGAGCTCGGTGGTGTAATACCCGGTTGTAATTCAGTAATTATCATTCAGTATTTATCATTCAGTAATTTCACTCATTAATGATCATTTGTCACTCATATTCAATCATGGTATTCACCGTTCAGAGTAATTGTATCGTGTATCAATCGTCGTTCATCACTAATCTAATTGGAGTTCCGTGCCGTGTTTATCATCATTGTCATTTCATTGTGGGTTGTGCGTGCGGAGTAGCGCACGCTACGTACTCTTTCTAGCGCGCGCTAATTGAGTACAGGTAGCGCACGCTACCACTCAGCATTAGCGCACGCTAATGTTACCCTGACTGCAGTCCAGAAGATACTAGACTGCAGGTGAGTTATAAGTAGCGCACGCTACGAGTGGTAAGTAGCGCGCGCTAGTGGGTTGCAGTAGCGCACGCTAATAATTGCTGTAGCGCGCGCTAAGGACGGATCAGGTTGAGTCCAGTGGCTCTTTGGTACCTTTCGATTAATTCATAGCGCACGCTATGAGTTGTTTTTAGCGTACGCAATCGATATTATAGCGCACGCTAAATATTGGTTGTAGCGCATGCTACCGAGGTCAGATCAGAGGACAGACGGTTTCTGGATTCCAGTACTGGGCATCAAATAATTCGTTAGCGCATGCTAACCATGGGTATTAACGCACACTAATGGTATGGTTGTAGCGCACGCTACAAAAGGTACGTAGCGCACGCTACCGTGTTCGGACAGTGGGTACTGGACTACCCAAAACACCCGTTAGCGCACGCTAAGATCTGGGGCTAGCGCGCACTAAACTGGGATTGCTATAAATAGGACAGTTCAGCCCTTACTCCGTCATTTATCATTTCTCTTCGTTTCTTCGGGCGATTTCGGGCGATTTGGAGAGTGTTTTTCGAGGAGTAATCATCAATCATCATCTTCAAGCTTAACTTTTGGATTAATCATCATTTCAACATCCTCATCACATCAAATCTAAGGTATTAATCTCTTAGATCTAGAATTTCGGATTTTTGGGTTTTTCCTTCCGATTTCTTCGTGTAAGCTTGGATTATCATTGGAATATGTTAGATATGGATTATCTACCTTGGATAAATATATTCCTACGGATTTAATGGCTACTTTCGGAATTATTTCAAGAACCCTTGGGGTTGACTTCGGTTAATTGGGGATTTTCCGATTGATGTTGTTGTAATCTTGAATTGTGGATTCCTATTGGATTATTGATATCATTGTAGTGTTTTGATAGTTCGAAATACTCATTTTGGTGTTGGTTTCGATATATTCGGGATTGGATATTTTCGAAGTTGTGTGGTTGGTTACGTATTCGTTAGAATGCCCCTATGAGTTCGATTATCGTTGTATCGACCTTTGGGTTAGTCGTGTTTTGTTGCTTGATACGTGTATTGAATGGTTGTTGGTAATTATTGTTATTCAAGGTTGTTCAAGCGACCGGTATCTCGATTAGGACGTTGTTCGTGGAAGGACATTGTCATCGGTATTATGTAAGTTGATTCTTACTCGGTTAAAAGGATATTCATTCCTTTTGTTGTTGATCATTCATAATCATAACTCATTCATCATTGTATTAATCATATTGAGACTTGTAATTGTCGAATAATCACTTCATTAGCGAGGAACGGCGGTTCCAATCATTTCATTGAAACTATCAATCACTTCGTTATCACTTTCATATCGGTGAGTCATTCTTGACTTTGTCAGATTATTATTATTCATTGATATTCATTATGGTCATTCTCGTTCATATGACCTTCTGGGTTCATATTGCGTGGCCGGGTGCGGATGTGTGGAATTTTTAGTCGGGCACATGATGGCCATGTATTGGGAGTGATACATTGGACTGTGCACACGGTAACGATTAGCTCCGTGAGACTAATTAGGTACAAGGACGGGTGTGTCCGGTCATCCGTCTTGTACACTTACACAGAACACTACGGGCGTACTATGATACTCCTCTTCAGCGTAATTCATAACTAAGGATATTTCATAACTTCAGATATATCATGATTGTGTAATTTCAACCCTTGAGGATTGTTGTTCTGTGTAACTGACCCCGACTGGGGATTTTGTTTTTCAGGTCATGGCAAGGCAAAAGCACGGGAATAGCATGTTGACGGCGAGGATTCCCAGTGATACTAGTAGGGGGCCCCGTTCTTTTCAGTTATTCATATTGTTGTCATTTATTTTCCGCTGCAGATTTTCATTTGGATACTCTGCTTCATTCAGTGTTGTGTATTTTATCTTCATATAAAATACACTAGTATTCGGTATTGTCCTGGTGTGTTGTAATTAAACTCCTCATCGGAGTAATTATTGTTGTAATGTGGTTCGGTACTACATTTACCCTGTGTAATTCATTCATTTTCAATTGCCTGGTGGGTCCCAGTCGGGGATCTACGGCACTGTAATATCCGCCTAGTTTGGGGTGTTACAGAGTTGGTATCGAAGCGTGGTTTTGAATACTACCTTCCGAGTCATGTCTCATTTGAAATCATCGTCATCAGACTAGTATCATTGGACTTTCGCGTCACGTGTGACCTGTGCAAATGCCGAGCCAATCAGACCGAAAGAACTGTAAGATTTCTAACGCCATGGTATAATTTCTGGCAATAATCATTCATTCATCATTCATCAATTAACAATCCTCAAACATCATCATTCATTATGATTAGGACGATCATGTTAACTCATTAATCACTCAATTCATTTCGTTACTCAGTTGATGATCAGGACGATCATGTTAACTCATTAATTACTCAATTCATTTCATTACTCAGTTGTCGATCTGGATGATCATATTATTAATCTTGTTAAATTGTTCAAGATAATCATGTCACTTCAGTAAATCATTCATGTAGTCACTAAGTTAGAACATGTATGCTCATTTTCATCATTTCATGACATAATCATAACGTGATATTCATGCGGGAAATATAATCATTATGCGACCTTCCTACTTCAGTATGGAGAGAGCTGCCAGGGGATGCACGGGGAGAGGCCGCGGTGCGGGCCGAAACCCGGGAAATAATCACTCGCTGTCGGGAAATCGTACCGAGGACTTGGCTCGATCGGAAGATGTTCGTGTGGATCCACTCACTTTTATGCAGGTCATGATGACCCATATGCAATTGCTTAATCATCATTGCGCCACTCTGGCCGAATTAATCGAGAGAACTCTCCCGAATGAGCCTGCTGCTAAGGAAATTGCTGAGCAACAACCTTCATCTGTCAGCAAGAAATCAACGAAGCGTAATCAATATGAAGGCGGTCAGTCAACCTTCAAGAAGCCTCGTATGAGTCCTATCGTTTCTGAGCGACCTCCTACGGCGCATAATCGTGCGGTATCTCAGTCCCGAGCGGCCAGTTCGTCCATCACCTGTTTCAACTGTGGAGCGCCGGGTCATTACAGCACTAAGTGTCTGAAACCGTCTATCCCGTGCCATAATTGTGGGAATTTTGGGCATAAGGCCCGTTTTTGCCGAAAGGACTCCAAGTCGGCTCCGGCGGCATCTCAGGCCCCGAAGCAATCAGTGATTCAGAATCAGACTGCTCTGTCAACGTCGTTTAAGACAATGGAAGCAAATAAAGTTGGAGCTTATATTTATCAGACGGGAGCGTTCGGTTCGGGGGCCGGCAAGTCCTGGACTCATGTAAAGAAGAGGATCGACGATCCGGTGGCCCGAATGATCTCAGGTATACTCGTAATTTTATTTCAACCTGTGTGTACCTTTTGATACTGGTGCACCTCATTCATTCATTTTCGAATAATGTCTGAATAGACTTATTTTGGGATAGTCCTATTGCTTGTGGACCTCATACCATCGGTCTACTTGACGATGGAAGAATTTTTGGAAATCATACCGAAGTAAGCTTAATGACCGCGATTGGTTGGTGGACCTAATCGTAGTGAATTTATCTTAGGACGATGTAATATTGAGTATTAGTTGGATGAATCGTCATGATACTATCCTTAGTGTTTGTAAGCGTTTGATCACTATCATTCTGTCATTGGTTGTTGAATGTGTGCTTCAGGGAGGTAATCCCCGTTGTTCCAGAAGAATTATTATTAAGATGGAAGTAGAGAAATTCCTCAATCGAGTTGTTCAATCATTCATTGTATCATTTTCATCGATTGGCCGTTCTAAGGCAATCGAGTTGTTCAATCATTCATTGTATCATTTTCATCGATTGGCCGTTCTAAGGCAATCGAGTTGTTCAATCATTCATTGTATCATTTTCATCGATTGACCGTTCTAGGGCAATCGAAATGTTCAATCATTCGTGGTATCATTGTCATCGATTGACGATGTATTCCCAGACGAGTTACCTGGTTGCCTCCACATAGAGTTGTGGAATTCACGAGTGAGTTGGAGCCCGGTACGTCCCCGTTATCGAAGGCACCATACCGGATGGCCCCGAACGAAATGCAGGAATTGAAGATTCAACTTGAGGAATTGTTCGAGAAAGGTTATCTCCGACCGAGTGCATCCCCGTGGGGAGCACCAGTGTTATCTGTCGAGGAAAAGTATGGTTCGTTTGTGTGTGTATTAATTGTCAGGAGTTGAATAGGATGATGATCAAGAATAAGTATCCCTTAACCTGTATTGATGATCTCTTAGATCAACTTCAGAGAGCTTCAATATTTTCCTAGATCGACTTAAGATCTAGATATCATCAGTTGCGAATTCGAGAGTCGGATATCGCGAGGACGACATTTCAAACACGCTATGGTCATTATGAGTTCGTGGTAGTGCCGTTTGAGTTATCTAATGCACTTGCAGTATTCATGGAGTTAATGAATCGGATCTTCATCGACTTTTTCGATCAGTTCGTGGTTGTCTTTATTGATGACATTTTAATTTATTCTCGTGACTGGGAGGAGCACGAGCTTCACCTTCATCAGGTTCTCGACGTATTGAGACGAGAGCAACTTTTTGGAAAGTTTTCCAAATGTGAGTTCTGGATGTCCGAAGTGACTTTTCTCGGGCATGTAATTTCATCGGATGGAGTGCGTGTTGATCCTCAGAAGACGGAGGCTATCCAAGATGGGTTACCTCCGAAGAATGTTAAGAAAATCCGAAGCTTTCTCGGATTAGCCGGTTGTTATCGGCGGTTTGTGGAAGGAGTTTCTAAAATCGCTCAACCTGTGACGAACCTTTTGCAAAAGGATAAGAAATACATGTGGTCCGACGTGTGTCAACGGAGTTTTGAGGAACTCAAGAGCCGGTTAATGTCAGCACTTGTACTTTCCTTGCCACAAGGGACGGAAGGATTTGTGGTTTATAGTGATGCGTCCGGGCAGGGTCTCGGATGTGTACTCATGCAGAATGGGAAGGTTATTGCTTATGCTTCATGGCAATTGAGACTTTACGAGGTTAATTATCCGACCCACGACCTGGAGTTAGCAGCCGTGGTTTTCGCGTTGAAAATTTGACGTCATTACCTTTATGGCGTCACCTGTCAGATCTTCACTGATCACAAGAGTTGAAGTATATATTTACTCAGAAGGAGTTAAATATGCGACACAGACGGTGGTTGGAATTAATCAAAGATTATGATATCGAGATCCTTTACCACCCGGACAAGGCGAACGTTGTTGCCGACGCCTTGAGTCGTAAGTCCGTTCAGGAGCAGATGCTTGCTCGTTTAACAGTTCGGAAGGAACTTCAGCAGGAATTCCCTAGACCCGAGATCGAGGTCTGGCTTCAGCGAGTTCAAGGACAACTTTGCATGTTAGAGATTTCATCACCGCTTGAGGAGGCAATCAGAGAGAATCAGGGTTCGGACCCATCATTGTTACGCATCCGTGAGGATGTGGTTCAGGGGAAAGCTCCTGGATTTGTGGTCCACGAGGATGGACTTTTGAGGTTTAAGAATCGGTTGTGCGTACCGGCGAATGACGAGTTGAAAAACTCGATTTTGAAAGAAGCTCATGCTACCCCTTATTCTGTTCATCCGGGGTCTAGCAAGATGTACAAGGACTTGAAACAAAATTACTGGTGGAGTAATATGAAACGAGAAGTCGCAGAATTTGTTTCGAGATGCTTAACCTGTCAACAAGTTAAGATTGAACATCAGCGACCGGCGGGTATGCTGAAACCTCTTCCTATTCCCGAATGGAAGTGGGAAGACATTTTTATGGATTTCATCACGAGTTTGCCGACGATTCGTCGTGGCATGAATACGATCTGGGTGATCGTGGACCGCTTAACCAAATCAGCTCATTTCCTTGAGATCAAGGATACGTGGGGTCCCGAGAGACTTGCCCAGCTGTTCATCAAAGAGATAGTGAGACTACACAGTACTCCTAAAAGTATCGTTTCCGATCGTGACAGACGGTTTGTGTCTCATTTTTGGAAATCAGTTCATCGTGCTATGGGAACTCAGCTTAATCTCAGTACCGCCTTTCATCCTCAGTCCGACGGGCAATCAGAGAGGACTATTCAGACATTAGAGGACATGTTGAGGGCATGCGTCCTCGATTGGAAAGACGATTGGGAAGCCCAACTACCACTGATCGAGTTCACGTATAATATTAGTTGGCATGCTTCGATTAAGATGGCACCTTACGAGGCATGGTATGGTCGTCTTTGTCGATCTCCTTTGTGTTGGGATGACCTATCAGAATCAATCGGCACCGAGCCCGATATGCTTATAGCCGCCCGTGAGAAGGTAACTTTGATCAGAAGTCGTTTGTTAACCGCTCAGAGTCGACAAAAATCATATGCAGATAACCGTCGTCGACCTTTAGAGTTCGAATCAGATGGCCATGTTTTGGTCAAGGTATCCCCGAGTCGTGGTATCTTCCGTTTCGGGAAGAGGGGGAAGTTGAGTCCGAGATTCATTGGACCATTTGAGATTTTGGATCGAGTAGGCGAGTTAGCTTATCGACTGGCTTTACCTCCGGAGTTGAGCCGAATTCATAATGTGTTTCATGTCTCTCAGTTGCGGAAGTATGTTTCCGACCCGAGTCACATACTTCAGATCGATGAAATCGAGATCGCCGACGATCATTCATATGAGGAGCGTCCTATGCGAGTTTTAGAGCGGCGAATCAAATAGTTGAGGAATAAGACGATTCCTTTGGTTAAGATTCAGTGGTCTAGGCACGGAGTCGAAGAGGCTACTTGGGAAACCGAGGATAGTATGCGGGAGAGTTATCCCGAGTTGTTTGACCCTTAGTTTCGGGGACGAAACTCTTTTAAGGGGGGGTGTATGTAATACCCGGTTGTAATTCAGTAATTATCATTCAGTATTTATCATTCAGTAATTTCACTCATTAATGATCATTTGTCACTCATATTCAATCATGGTATTCACCGTTCAGAGTAATTGTATCGTGTATCAATCGTCGTTCATCACTAATCTAATTGGAGTTCCGTGCCATGTTTATCATCATTGTCATTTCATTGTGGGCTGTGCGTGAGGAGTAGCGCATGCTACGTACTCTTTCTAGCGCACGCTAATTGAGTACAGGTAGCGCACGCTACCACTCAGCATTAGCGCACGCTAATGTTACCACATTGCGATCCAGTAAGGTACCGGTGCAGTGAGTTATAAGTAGCGCACGCTACGAGTGGTAAGTAGCGCACTAGTGGGTTGCGATGGCGCACGCTAATAATTCTTTGTAAGCGCGCGCTAAGGACGGATCGGGTTGAGTCCGGTGGCTACCGGATCGCATCGATTAATTCATAGCGCACGCCATGAGTTGTTTTTAGCGTACGCAATTGATATTATAGCGCACGCTAAATATTGGTTGTAGCGCCGCGCTCGAGGTCGATCGAGGACGACGGTTTCTCGGATTCCGATCGGGCATCAAATAATTCGTTAGCGCACGCTAACCATGGGTATTAACGCACACTAATGGTATGGTTGTAGCGCACGCTACAAAAGGTACGTAGCGCACGCTACCGTGTTCGGACAGTGGGTACTGGACTACCCAAAACACCCGTTAGCGCACGCTAAGAGCTGGGGCTAGCGCGCGCTAAACTGGGATTGCTATAAATAGGACAGTTCAGCCCTTACTCCGTCATTTATCATTTCTCTTCGTTTCTTCGGGCGATTTCGGGCGATTTGGAGAGTGTTCTTCGAGGAGTAATCATCAATCATCATCTTCAAGCTTAACTTTTGGATTAATCATCATTTCAACATCCTCATCACATCAAATCTAAGGTATTAATCTCTTGGATCTAGAATTTCGGATTTTTGGGTTTTTCCTTCCGATTTCTTCGTGTAAGCTTGGATTATCATTGGAATATGTTAGATATGGATTATATACCTTGGATAAATATATTCCTACGGATTTAATGGCTACTTTCGGAATTATTTCAAGAACCCTTGGGGTTGACTTCGGTTAATTGGGGATTTTCCGATTGATGTTGTTGTAATCTTGAATTGTGGATCCTATTGGATTATTGATATCATTGTAGTGTTTTGATAGTTCGAAATACTCATTTTGGTGTTGGTTTCGATATATTCGGGATTGGATATTTTCGAAGTTGTGTGGTTGGTTACGTATTCGTTAGAATGCCCCTATGAGTTCGATTATCGTTGTATCGACCTTTGGGTTAGTCGTGTTTTGTTGCTTGATACATGTATTGAACGGTTGTTGGTAATTATTGTTATTCAAGGTTGTTCGAGCGACCGGTATCTCGATTAGGACGTTTTTCGTGGAAGGACATTGTCATCGGTATTGTGTAAGTTGATTCTTACTCGGTTAAAAGGATATTCATTCCTTTTGTTGTTGATCATTCATAATCATAACTCATTCATCATTGTATTAATCATATTGAGACTTGTAATTGTCGAATAATCACTTCATTAGCGAGGAACAGCGGTTCCAATCATTTCATTGAAACTATCAATCACTTCGTTATCACTTTCATATCAGTGAGTCTTTCTTGACTTTGTCAGATTATTATTATTCATTGATATTCATTATGGTCATTCTCGTTCATATGACCTTCTGGGTTCATATTGCGTGGCCGGGTGCGGATGTGTGGAATTTTTAGTCGGGCACTTGATGGCCATGTATTGGGAGTGATACATTGGACTGTGCACACGGTAACGATTACCTCCGTGAGACTAATTAGGTACAAGGACGGGTGTGTCCGGTCATCCGTCTTGTACACTTACACAGAACACTACGGGCGTACTATGATACTCCTCTTCAGCGTAATTCATAACTAAGGATATTTCATAACTTCAGATATATCATGATTGTGTAATTTCAACCCTTGAGGATTGTTGTTCTGTGTAACTGACCCCGGCTAGGGATTTTGTTTTTCAGGTCATGGCAAGGCAAAAGCACGGGAATAGCATGTTGACGGCGAGGAGTCCCAGTGATACTAGTAGGGGGCCCCGTTCTTTTCAGTTATTCATATTGTTGTCATTTATTTTCCGCTACAGATTTTCATTTGGATACTCCGCTTCATTCAGTGTTGTGTATTTTCTCTTCATATAAAATACACTAGTATTCGGTATTGTCCTGGCGTGTTGTAATTAAACTCCTCATCGGAGTAATTATTGTTGTAATGTGGTTCGGTACTACATTTACCCTGTGTAATTCATTCATTTTCATTTGCCTGGTGGGTCCCAGTCGGGGATCTACGACACTGTAATATCTGCCTAGTTTGGGGTGTTAGAGGCGGCAGGGACCTCGTCGCCTACAATGGAGCCAGGAGATCGGTACATGATCACCTCGGCACCCGCTCCGAGATCCAGACTGCGAGCAGCCAGGCCACGGCGATGGCCGCAATGCAGCGCCAGCTCGACGAAATGAATGCGCTCCTAGAAATGGAGGTAGGCGCTAAGAGAAAGGTCGCCGGACCAAGTGAGCCGCTTGCAGTCCAGATCGATCTTGCCCCCGTGCAGCCAAAGATCGTTCCTCCTCAAACCGCTTTGTACGAGGGGAGATTGGACCCCGAAACTCACTTAAGCAAGTTCCGGATCTACATGACCGGATGCGGGGCATCGGACGCGACGAAATGCCGAATGTTCCCATTAACATTGGGCGATCTTGCCCATAGGTGGTACATCTCATTTCCACCGCGCTCAATCAACTGTTTTGAGAAGCTGGCGAACGATTTCACATCGTACTTCGCCGCCAAGGGCGCTCGTCCAGAAGGTCCCCACCGCATGATGAAAATCAGGCAGGGGAAAGACAAGCCTGATGAAGACTAGATCGACCGGGTGGATGAAATAGTCCTCACAAGCGAGCCCATTAGCGACGAGCTCGCCCTCTATTCAGTCCTGGGGGGATTCTATGGTCATTCGCCCATGTTCAGGCACCTCACGAAGGACATCCCCCCGACCTACGCGATCTTTCGCGCCAAGGCCATCGATTTCCTGGCCAAGCATAGGTTACTCACCCTTCGCCTAGGCGAGGGGGCAACCGGAGATAGGTCGGCACCATCTCCCATCCCAAAGAAGGCGATCGCCAAGCCCAGAAAGGCGGCCGCAAAGCCACCCGGCAAATTCAAAGCCTTCGAGGATGTGGAAGTCCACCTCCTCCGCAAACTTAATCTATCTCCGGCTCATATCTTCAACGCTATCAAGGGGCGCGAATGGCTGAGCAAGCCAAAGCCGATGAGGGACAACGATTATCTAGACCACAGTAAATTTTGTGCCTACCACAAAAGTCCCGACCACAACACCAGCCAATGCCGCGACCTCCTCAGACAACTCTGGAGATTGTTCGAGGAAGGCAAGCTAGACAATTTGGTAACCAAGCCGGAGCCCAGGGCTGAAAGGACCGGGGGCCGTGATCGTAGATAGAACGAGGACCGTCAGCCTACCAATTCGGTCGCCGGAATCAGACAGAACGAGCCAGAGGACTCAGATGAGTCGATCCCTCCGATCAACCCCGGTGGCCGGGTCAATATGCTCCAATCAGGGGGAGGAAATCTCGGCGGTCTTTCCCCGATTTCCACCATGTCAAACAGAAAGCGGAACGCCGAGTTAAGGGCGTTCGCCGGAGTTCATGTCGTGGTGCCCCCAGAGCCAACCATTTCCAGAGACGCGCTCATCTCCTTCTCCAACACGGATAGGGAGGGAGTGCAGTGCCCCAAAGAGGATGCATTGGTGATCTCTACATGTATCCTGGGGAAAATGGTCGACTGCGTGCTGGTGGACAACGGAATCTTCTGCAACATCATATTCAAATCTGCTCTGGACCAGCTCGGCAACCTGACCAAGTTCATCAAGCCATTCGAAGCCGTGCTTCAAGGGCTCGGCGACAACACGGTCAAGCCTTATGGAAGGATCAAGCTTTCCATCGAGCTGGTCTACTATTAAGATCCTAAGGTTAAGATCACTAGGAACCTCAATTTTGTAATCATAGACATGCCCAACATCTATAATGGGTTCCTAGGTCGCCCCTTTCTAGAAACCTTTGAGGCGATCGCCTCTTCTTTCTTATATTGTATCAAGTTCCCCACTACCGAAGGGATGGTCGGTAATGTGAAAGGAAACCAGCTGATGGCAAAGAAATATTTGAACTACTCCTGTGTCGTAACTTTTTCTTTAAACGTTTCTTGTACTGTTTGTAACACTGGGACGGTCGACAACCAACCGATGGAGATCGACGAGCCAAGCACCTCAAACCAGCTCGACTCAGAGGACGGCGTCTCACATCGATCGTCGAACGACATCGAACCAAGGATCGGCTTCGAACCTAGCCTCGATGTTGACCCAAGGATCGAATCTGGCGATCGCTCCAAACGAGAAGCGACTGTCCCCACCGAAGAGTTGGAAAGTATAACAATCGATCCGGCTCACCCGGAATGGGAAGTGCAGATCAGCTCAAGCGTCGATCCCGAGCTGAGAGACGATCTGATCAGTTTACGGCGAAAGAACATCGGAGTCTTTGCCTGGTCGCATGAAGATATGGTCGGCATCAGTCCTGAACATGCTTGCCACTATCTGAAGATCGACCCGACAAGGAAGCCTGTTCACCAGAAATGTAGGAAATTCGGTCCAGAGAAATATGCTGCGCTCGACGCAGAAGTCAAAAAGCTGCTTGACAACAAACTGATCGGGGTAGCTACCAACGAGCCACAGTGGGTAGCCAACGCGGTGCTCGTCAAAAAGGCGAGCAACTCCCGGAGGCTATGCATCGATTTCACCGATCTCAACGCGGCGTGTCCGAAAGATCACTTTCCAATGCCTCATATTGACCACTTGGTCGACAGCACGGCAGGTTGCGAAATGATGTCGTTTATGGACGCCTTCACCGGATACCATCAGATCCCAATAGCGGAGAAAGACGTAAAACACACGTCATTCCACACGGAGAAAGACGTGTATTTTTTGGTCCGAATGCCGTTCGGCCTGAAAAATGCGGGGGCGACCTACCAACGCCTAGTCAACGGGATGTTCGCCGATCAAATCGGCAAGACCATGGAGGTTTACATTGACGACATTGTGGTCAAGAGCCTCAAAAAGGGAGATCACCTGAAAGACCTAGCTGAGACGTTCGCCGTCCTCGAGAAGTTCAACATGAAGCTAAACCCCAAGAAATGCAACTTCGGAGTAAGTTCCGGAAAATTCTTGGGGCACATCGTGAGCCAAAGGGGGATCGAGGCGAACCCCACAAAGATCCAGGCGATCCTCGACATGCAAGAGCCACAGAACGTCAAGCAGGTGCAACGCCTCACGGGGTGTTTAGCAGCCCTTAATCGCTTCATTTCGCGGCTCGGAGACAAAAGTAAGCCTTTCTTCACCACCATAAAGAATAAAAAGTTTGCGTGGACGAAGGAAAATCAAATGGCGTTCGCCAAAATCAAGGAGTACCTATCTAACCCCCAAATTTTGGCAAAACCGATCCCTGGTGAGAAGTTGTTCCTTTCTCTGGCGGCCTCGAAGGTCGCGTTGAGCGCAGTGTTAGTGCGAGCAGAGGGACAAACCCACCTTCCGATCTACTTCGTCAGTCAAGCTCTACATGATGCGGAGACGCGTTACACGCCTCTGGAGAAGCTCGCTTACGCACTTGTCATGAGCGTTCGCAAGCTGAGAGCCTATTTATTCAGACACCAAGTGGAGGTTCTGACGACCCTCCCTCTAAGACAAGTTCTGCACCGTCCAGACACCAACTGGCGACTCCTCAAGTGGTCACTGGAGATCGCTCAATACGGTGTCACGTATGCCCCTCGCACGGCGATCAAAGGTCAAGCTCTGGCGAATTTTATGGTAGAATTAACTTTTCTGCCTAACCCGGCCCAAGTCGGCCAACCCGCCTGGAAATTATTCATAGATGGTTCATCGACCAGCTCGCGAGCAGGGGCAGGGATTGTCCTCATCAGCCCCGATGGCCAGATCTTTACAAATGCTGTGCGTTTTAATTTCCGAACGACCAACAATGAGGCCGAGTACGAAGCCTTAATAGGCGGGCTCGACCTAGCGCTCGCCATGGGCGTTCGTCGCCTTCACGTCTTCACGGACTCCCTCTTGGTCGTGAACCAAGTCAAGGGGGAATATGAGGCGTGCGGCGAACAGATGATCAAGT
This sequence comes from Orobanche coerulescens, assembly GCA_033398695.1. Lineage (NCBI taxonomy): Eukaryota > Viridiplantae > Streptophyta > Magnoliopsida > Lamiales > Orobanchaceae > Orobanche > Orobanche coerulescens. The sequence goes on from CM065810.1 coordinate 45,748,965, forward strand.
ATCAAAAGTTGGTCGCCGAAACGTGCACCAATTTTGAAGAAGTGCTGATCGAGCAAATCCCGAGAGAGCACAACTCCCAGGCCGATGCCCTATCAAAACTCGCATCATCAGATAGGGCAGCAGACTTCTCTAACATCCAAATTACCACATTGGCGAGATCGGCGATCGACAAGATCCTGGTCGCCACAATCGCCATCGCAGAAGAGAACTGGATGACTCTGTTCATTGATTACTTGAAGAACAGAACAGTCCCCACAGATCGGGTCAAGGCTCGCCAGCTTCAGCTCCGGGCGACCAGATACACCATCTTGGACGACCGACTCTACAAGCGATCTTTCAGCCTTCCTCTCCTCAAGTGCATTACGCCGGAGGAAGGCCAGTTGGTTTTAGCTGAAATCCATGACGGGATCTGTGAAAATCACGCCGGAGGGCGAGCCCTCATCCACAAGACGACCAGGCAGGGTTTCTTCTGGCCTACCTTCTAGAAGGACGCGATCGCCTACGCTCGGTCTTGTCACAGGTGTCAAGTAATGGGCCCAAACATCAAGCTCTCCCCCGAGCAGCTCACCTCTATGTATAGTCCGTGGTCGTTCGCCCAATGGGGCATCGTCCTCATCGGTCCTTTGCCGACGGCACCAGGGGGATGCAAGTTCGCCATCATGGGAGTCGATTACTTCACGAAATGGGCAGAGGCCGAACCACTCAACAAGATCGGCCAAGAGCAAGTAATCAAATTTATCTGGAGAAACATCATCTGCCGTTTCGGTCTACCTCAGGCTATCATCTCCGACAACAGAAAGCAGTTCGACGGTCTGGAAGTTATGCAATTCTGCGAGAAATGGGGAATACAAAGGTTGTTCTCGGCCCCTTAGCACCCTCAAACAAATGGGCAGGTAGAGGCTGTAAACAAGATCATCAAGCACACAATCAAGGCCAGACTCGAATCCAAGCAAGGGCGCTGGGCGAGCGAGCTCCCAGATGTTTTATGGTCCTACCGAACGACGACTAGGAACTCGACCGGCGAAACCCCATTCGCCCTCGCCTTCGGAACAGAAGCGGTGATCCCCTCAGAGATCGTCGTCCTAAGCCAACGAACTGCGCAACAAATGACGATGGACAATGATGTAGCTCGGTGAATCGATCTGGATATGCTCGAAGAACGGCGATTAACTTCGGAAATGAAGAACACGATCCATAAAAGGAGATCCGAAAAATTCTTCAATTCAAAGGTCAAGGAGAGACGTTTCCAAGTCGGAGACCTAGTCCTAAAGAAGATCCAGACCCACATGGGAGTATTTGGTCCAAATTAGGAGGGCCCGTTCAGGATATCCAAATGGCTAACCAAAGGAACCTACGAGATCTAACACCCAGATGGGACTCCAGACCAATATCCCTAGAACGCTATCCATTTAAAAAAAAGTACTATCAGTAGAAATACCCTGTATTCGTTTACTTGATGTACAAAGTGCTTAATGAGATCTACCAATTCTCTCCAAGTGATTCGTTTCAACAAAATAAGCCAAAAACCACTGCCTGATTAACATCTTTAAAACAAATCAGAGGATGACTCGCTCACTCTCTAAAGTTCGTCATCAACATGAAGGACCTAGGCAAGGGATCGCTCCCCTTGCACAACATATACCGTCAAGGATCACCATCTAACATGACGATCCAAGGTATAAAAGTGCCGAAATAGTTGTGGAGGTCGATGTAACCTATATCTGCGGCCATGCAAGGTTCCTTGGGGCAGAGATCGCTCGACCAAAGGACCCTCCAAAATAGATCTGTGGACACGCTCGCCCGCCCTTAAGGACTATCATCTAACATGGTGGACCCGAACAATGCGACGCGTCCCTCCCCCCGTCGCGACGTATGCCCTCAAAGGTCCTCCATCTAACATGTCGGCCCCAGGCAGAAAAGTGCTAACAATTCACGGTCGCTAAGTCGATTAATCCGACGACGCCCCGTGCAAGGACTCCTCCAGGCAGAGATCGTCCGCCCCATCGCTACATTGCAAGGCAAAACGTATCCTACGGAGGACCCTCACAATTAAGTGAGTCGCGAGAAGTTGGCCATCAGACGGAATGTCGCTCGCGCACAAGACATGGTCGCGGAGGTCGGTTCCATCGAACTCCACGACTGTGCACGGTTCCTCTAGGCCGGGATGGTCGGCCATCCTCGAGGAATCTGCAAGATCGAAGAACGCCCGCTAAACGATTTATTTTCGTTCCCTTACTTTCACCAAGTAAATAAAAACAAGGGGCAAATCGGGCCCATACCAGAGCGGGCCCACACCTATACATACGATTGGCTTTGTTCAAATACACATATGACGATCGACTTTGTCTAAAAAGTTAACCAGTATGAGTTTATCAATTCACTTGGATCCGCATGCACGACGTGAGTTTATCAATTGTATTATCAATTCATTTGGAGCTGCATACACGGCGATCGCCCCTCAAACATTATATAAGATTATGAAAAGGATTCAGAAAGACGATCATACAAGCAGGAAATTATAAGCAAATATTTATTTCATTTCACTTGAAATACAAATACATGTACGAAACGCCCGAAGGCAAAATACAACAAAGCTGGAAAATTACAAGAAAAAGCAAAAAAGAGCAGGCTAGCTCAGGCTGCCCCTGCCGAGCCATCGCCCCCGACCGCGGGATCGGCGATCGTTCCCTCGCCTGAAGCAGGCTCTGAACCCCCATCCTCTGCGCCACCTGGATGGACAAGGTTGTCCGGCAACGGGTACCAGCTCAGATCGACCCCATAGTCCGAGGAGAGGTCGAGGATCGGCACGGAGAAGGTTGGCTGTAAGGGGTGCTCGAGCGCATAGGCTTTAAAGTTATCAGCCAAAGGGCCGACCTCGAGTCCTCCCCTCTTAGCGGCGCGGATCGCGTCAGCATAAGCCATATAGTAGGCGAATTCGCTGACCAACGCCACGTTAAGAAAGGGATCGGCCTCAGTTGCATCCAGCTTTCCCCTCAGTTCCGCAGCCGTTTGGCTCACGCCCTCAAGCTCGGCAACTTTGACGACCACCTCCTCTTTCGATGATGCCAGCTCGCTGGTCAGACGGTCGACGGTCACCTTCAGCTGGTCGGCCTCCTTCTGCGCGGCCGCGTGCGACCTACGGGCTTCCGTCATCTGGTTCCGCATTCGGTCAGTCGCCGCCCGGGCCTGATCAAGATCCTGCCTCGCCTGCTTGGCCGCTTCCACGGAGCTCTTATCCATGGCCACGAGCCTGTCGACAAACTCAGCATTTTGTTTACGATCGTCTTCGAGGTCCGCATGGAGACGAGCGGTGGAGGGCCGCCCCTCATAGTCCCTCACGGCCTGAGTAGCCATCGTTGCCGTCTGGAGGACCAGCGCGAAAGTCGCCTGCATCGCGTCTGCAGATCGCCGGCGCGCGATCGCATCTATATCAGTCGTCCAGGCCTTCGGCATGGAGGCGGAAGCCCGAGCAACGTGAGAAGGGACATCGCTGGTCTCGCGAGGAACATTACTCGAGAGGAAGTCCAGCACCATCGGCGAAAAGTTTGGGTCGGAGTGGCGGATCCTGGACAAAGATCAAAAGATTTGGTTTAGTTCCAGCAAAGGAAATATCGTAACCCAGAATAGCAACCAAGCATACCTTTCAACCTTCTCCGGGTCGCGGCCAAAGAACGGCCTCCCCCGAGGGGTCTCAGCACGGGCAGCCGCCATGGCGGCCAGGAAGCTGGAGGAGGGTGTGGACCCCTCCGCCATTGGAACCGCGGAAAGTGGAGGCACGACGATCAACGGCGCCGAGGTAGGCGCATCCCCCGTAGCAGCAGCCGAGGGCTCCTCCACCCTCCGCCTCTTGCGATTGAGCCGGAGGCCTCCCTCCTCCCAAGACTCTTGTTCCTCTACGATTGGCTCCTCGATAGGCCTGGCCTCCGGGACAGGTCGGATCGGCGCCGGGGGGCACGGCTCGCCTTCTTCCCCTGGCGCAAGTGACTCATGATCCTAGGGTTCGACATGGAAAGTTCTCTCGGTGGCTCAGAGTAGCGGGGGAAGCGGATTTCTACGAAAAATGTGATCGACCTAAGTTAGTCATCATTATGAATCAAGGCGATCGTCAAGAAGATGAAGGTTATAAGAATTCTTACCTGGGACCCTTAAGTGGCGGGGAAAATGAAACAAACGAGCAGTCAACCAGTGAGCTTCGTTGTTGATCGGGCGAGCGTTGATATGACTGTCTGGGAGGCTACGTATTCGCTCCCAAATGATCGCAAAATTAAAAGGTAGATCACCTGCTGCCGGAACAAGAGTACATGCAAAAAGAAAGACAAATTAGATCAGTTCAGAAGGTATCCGAACAAAGGGAGAGTCAAAACCCTTACTCGGATTCCTCTCCCGGAAGCCAGTGGGGATGGCCAATTCGTCGTCGGGATTGTCACTCGAGGCTGACCTCCACGCTCCGCCGACCCAAAACCACTTGGTCAGATTGCCTCGAACCTTGTTCGGCACCCCGAGAATCACCCGACCCGACCGACCCTGAATGTGGTAGCCACCGCCGGAACCCTTCTGAGCCGTCAAACTAAAGAGGTAGTTCATCTCCAGCGCAGAAGGAATACGGAATAGCCGATGACTGCCAAACAGTGTGAGGGTGCAGACGATCTGCAGCCACGCGTTCGGCGTCAGTTGGAGCGGCGCCATATTCCAAGCGGTCAATAGGTAGGACACGACGAATGGTAATGGGAACCGCAGTACGGCCCCCATGATCGACTCGTTAACGGCGACCATACCCTCGGGAGGTTGGTCGGCACGTTCATTCTCTGCGGGCACGTAAAGGGAAACGTCGGTGGGGACATAGAACTTCGCCCTCTAACGGGCCAAGTCTCTCCTGGTCGCCGAACTTTTGATCTGACCAAGGGACCACGGAGATCGGCACGCGGACCGGAACAGTTTCCGCCTTACATGTTCATAGGGGTGGGCGATCGAGTATGCACGAAAGTCGAACTTGGGGAGTGGGCCGGCGATCTCCTCCATAAGATCGGCGAAATCTGTGAAGGCTTTGCCAAACACACTATTTTGCTCCCAATACGCCTTTATTGCCAACTCCTCTTCGGTCAGCGAGCGCTTCCGCTCCGCCTCCGCCGACCTGGCCGTGTTAGCCTCGTTGAAAAGTTCTTCAACCTCCGCGAGTTCAATCCCGGCGCGGATAGCCTCGACAGCTGTCTTCACATGGAACTCCGCGGAGACTTCATCCCGAGCGGTCAAAGTCGCGGCGGCAGAAGAGCTACCCGCCTCATAGACTTTTGATACTCCTCCAGACATTCTCAAGAAGAAAGGAAAAATAAAAGGCTTTGGTTCTTACCTAAAGGGTCTGAGTCGAACGACGATCGTCACACAAAGCTTCAAGGGATTTCAGCTATGTCTTCTTCTCAAACGAAATTGCATAAGGTTTTTACCCTGTAACCCTAGCCCCTTTTATAGGCAAGAGCGGGGGCTTCGGGGCAAATAAGCAGAATCTCGGCAAAGGTAGGGAAAGTCAGCATTTAATGTCGCCCTCGAATCCCGCGTGCGCATCGTTTCGAGGGCACGCCAAACAACGAGTCTGACAGAACCGTCGGACTCCCCCAACAGGAGCGCGACACGTTCCCTGGTGACGTTTCAAAGCCCGCTTCCACTTCCCGCTCTTTTCAGCGACCGAGTAGGTCGCCTAAATTCAAAGTCAAGGTCCGCTCGAGAAGATGATCGCCCGAGTAGGTCATCCATGAAATGATAAGTCGCTCGCCTAATGCAAGCGATCGCCAGTAGAACCACCTCACCCCACGTCTTTAGCATGGGAGCGAGCTGGGGGGCAATTGTTGTGCGTCGATTTATACGCCTCAGCGGCGATCGGCATAAGGCAGAGCGACCGAAGTCACCATTAAATAAGCCGTGGCAGACTTGCCAATCGAAGATGCCAGATCATGTTCGAGCGCCTAGCGATCGACATCAGGGGCGATCGTCTCTTGGCACCTAGCGGTCGACTCTAGTGCCCAACAAGGACGACCATCCCATGCCACGTGAACCAAGATCCGTCAAAGTCTACGAAGACCGAATCTCGGGATGGTGTCCCACGTACAGATCCGCAAAAAGGCGCCGCAGGAAAAGACTTGACTCCAGCCCATCGCCACTGCCGTGATGCCTCAACTACCGATGCACTACCGAAAGGTCCTAGGTGGGACCTCCCAAGACAGCGACATAGGACACGTGTTGTCTTCCCATTGGATCGCATAGCCGGCTGCCAGCAGCAGCCGCGAACTTTAAGGAAACCGACCCATGTGCTAAGACGATCGCCCGCTTATTATAATACAGGAAAGGCGATCGCCCGTTCGGGATGAAGACATCCCAACTACCCCCTCTTCTATAAATAGAGGACTTCCAGCATTTGAGAAAGGGATCGAGGGAGAGAGAATCGAAAATCAGACTTACTACAGTCGAGTTCAACACAGAAATCTACACAGCATCCCATCTTTGTTACAAGAACTCACAGAGCATCAACTCCGGTTCTTCTGGCAATCAATAGCACTCAAGAGATAGATAAAAAGGGTCTTTACACTCATTGTAATTGTACTCTAACATTAATATTTGTACTCCAACATATTTCGTATTAATAATATCTCGCGAGAGTATTCAAGCCCGGGATAACAACCCCGGAATATCTTGTGTAATTTATATTCCCTTGGACGTGTTCTCGCATTTTGTTTGTTACTCACCCGTAGCCATATCCAGCAAATCACTCCATATAATATTTTGGGTAACAGCAAAAAAAATAGTTAATTTCATTGCAAAGTGGATATTAGGGAATCTAAACCAGAAGAATCAAAACACAATCTCCTTAACAAAACTAAGAATAGCACAAAAAATCATAATTTAGATAACATCGTTAAATGGCAAAAAATCATAATTTAGATACCGATATACTTTGTACACTCCCATATTCACTCCTTAAAAAAATGAGGGAATGACCTAAATGTACATTTCTAATAAAAATTTTCCTCAAAAGACAATAACTTTAATATTCTTACCAACATCAAAGTCTTCTTTTACATGAGACACGCAATTAAAATAATTATATTTTAGATATTCCATTTAAACCCTCACTTTTAAATCAAAAATATAATGAGACATTTTACACAGGTGGATCATGAGCCGAGCACCGCTGTCGGGTCGACCGCTTGCTGACAACCGCCAGATTTTATTTTTTAATTTTTTTACTGCCAGCGATCAACGACGAAAATAACCATTTGATAATATATATTACCAAGAGTATTCTGACCATCGCCAACCACTCCCGGTCAACACTGACCGATTGCAAAAAAATTACCAGCTGATAATTCATATTACCGACCGATAACCTAAATTAAAACCAAACCAAACCAAACATACCCAGTAAATCCCGCTCAGAGCAGGGTCTGGGGAGTGTAAGATGTACGCAAACCATGCCCCTACTTATTATAGTAGGGAGGCTGTTTCCGTGAAGACCCCCAGCTTAGTGCACAACAGAATATTGAGTGATAAATACAAAGGAAAGCATATGCTTCGAAAAAGCTCGATACCATACCTGAGCCCATGGCTTAATCCACATGGGACTTACCTAAGTGGAATTTGGCTACTTCACTCCCCATGAATGCTGCTCTAATAGAAGAGAGGTTGACTCTGCGCACATCTCCCTATCAAAAATACACCACACGCAAAGACAATAGGATAAAATATATAATAAAAGTAACAAATACAGTGCTCTAGGTCAAAGCTAATCGAGACAACCCAATCCTGAGGCTCTCAACTACAGCACCGCTCCCTAAAAAAGAATCCACATCTCTGATCTGGATCCTCCAAGCGCACCTATCAACAGTCATGGTCTCGGAAAGGTTTAAGGCCTTCAAATCTAATCTCAGCTGCTCCTCCCATGTTCTCCTCGGTCTGCCTCTCCTCCTATCCCTGGCAACCCATAAACTCTCGTCCCTTCTCACCAGAGCAGATGCCTGCCTCATGCGGACGTGGCCAAACCATCTCAATCTCCCTTCCCTAACTTTCGCTGAAATAGGCGCCACTTCCAGCGCGTTCCTGAAAACCCCGTTCGCGATTCTATCTAACATTGTGCGACCACACGACCAACGTAACATTCTCATTTCAGCCACTCCCAACTTGCTCTCAAGCGACCCCTTCAATCTAAATTACCATATGGTAATAATATACCGATGAGTATCTTGACCATCGGCGGCCCCTTCACCATCGGCCAATTGGTTAATAAAATTGACAATGGATAACTTAAATTACTAAATTAAAACAAAAATGTTGTGCGTCGATTTATACGCCTCAGCCGCGATCGGCATAAGGCAGAGCGACTGAAGTCAGCATCAAATAAGTCGCGGCAGACTTGCCAACCGAAGATGCCAGATCATGTTCGAGTGCCGAGCGATCGACATCAGGGGCGATCGTCTCTTGGCACCTAGCGGTCGACTCTAGTGCCCGACAAGGACGACCGTCCCATGCCACGTGAACCAAGATCCGTCAAAATCTACGAAGACCGAATCTCGGGATGGTGGCCCACGTACAGATCCACAAAAAGGCGCCGCAGGAAAAGACTTGACTCCAGCCCATCAGCAGCTGTCAGGGACAGCCTCACCTACCGACAGACCCACCGAAAGGTCCTAGGTGGGACCTCCCAAGACAGCGACATAGGACGCGTGTTGTCTTCCCATTGGATCGCATAGCTGGCTGCCAGCAGCAGCCGCGGACTTTAAGGAAACCGACCCATGTGCTAAGACGATCGCCCGCTTATTATAATACAAGAAAGGCGATCGCCCATTCGGGATGAAGACATCCCAACTACCTCCTCTTCCATAAATAGAGGTCTTCCAGCATTTGAGAAAGGGATCGAGGGAGAGAGAGTCGAAAATCAGACTTACTACAGTCGAGTTCAACATAGAAATCTACACAGCATCCCATCTTTGTTACAAGAACTCACAGAGCATCAACTCTGATTCTTCCGGCAATCAATAGCACTCAAGAGCTAGATAAAAAAGGGTCTTTACACTCATTGTAATTGTACTCTAACATTAATATATGTAATCCAATGTATTTCGTATTAATAATATCTCGCGTGAGCATTCAAGCCCGGGACTAACAACCCCGGAAAATCTCGTGTTATTTATATTCCCTTGGACGTGTTCTCGCATTTTGTTTGTTACTCACCCGTAGCCATATCCAACAAATCACTCCATATAATATTTTGAGTAACAACAATAGGCACTAGAGGAAGGGGGAACCCTCATTTTCGTTCCGACCATTTCGAAGAACACTTACTGTTCTCCGAAATATATACTTGAATAAACACTCACTGTTCTTCAAAGAAAATCCTTAATCATGACGTTTGCCATCACTTCGAAGAAAGCCACCCAACGGTCCACCGGACGCCTCATTCCTGCCCAAACCGAGTCCCAACTTATGGCGGAGGGCAGCCATGGCCACGCAAGACTCTCACTCCCGCCCCCGAGGGATGGCCCAAGCCTCTCACTCGATCAATTCCAAACCGCGGAGAAGATCGAGGAGGCCATCGCCATCCTAAGGGAGCGACGGAGAGCATGCGACATGCCCACTATTACCCCATAGGCCATCCGCCATGCGGGCAAACGAAGGCTCAAGGGGTTATATGTCGAGCAATCGTCAGAAAGCCCCGATTCAAGAGGAAAGGCACTCGCGAGTCGGGACAGTTCCGTCTTCAGCCGCCTAGGAAGCGATCCTTCGTGGCGACTGGGGCATCCTGGCCCTAACCAGGAGATGACGGAGTCCGAATCCGTCACCCGGAGTTCGGCATACCCGACTCCCAAGAAACAGGTCGGCCATCTGGCTCCCACTCGCCCAAGAATTGAGCTCGACGGCAGAGACCTCGTCGCTTACAACGGAGCCAGGAGATCGATACATGATCGCCTCGGCACCCGCTCGGAGAGCCAGACCGCGAGCAGCCATGCTACGACGATGGTCGCGATGCAGCGCCAACTCGACGAAATGAAAGCGCTCCTAGAAACTGGGGCAGGTGCCAAGAGAAAGGTCGCCGGACCAAGTGAGCCGCTTGCAGTCCAGATCGATCTTGCCCCCGTGCAGCCAAAGATCGCTCCTCCTCAAACCCCTTTGTACGAGGGGAGATCGGACCCCGAAACTCACTTAAGCAAGTTCCGGATCTACATGACCGGATGCGGGGCGTCGGACGCGACGAAATGCCGAATGTTCCCATTAACATTGGGCGATCTTGCCCATAGGTGGTACATCTCATTGCCACCGTGCTCAATCAACTGTTTTGAGAAGCTGGCGAACGATTTCACATCGTACTTCGCCGCCAAGGGCGCTCGGCCAGAAGGTCCCCACCGCATGATGAAAATCAGGCAGGGAAAGACGAGCCCGATGAAGACTACATCGACCGGGTGGATGAAATAGTCCTCACAGGCGAGCCCATTAGCGACGAGCTCGCCCTCTATTCAGTCCTGGGGGGATTCTATGGTCATTCGCCCATGTTCAGGCACCTCACGAAGGACATCCCCCCGACCTACGCGATCTTTCGCGCCAAGGCCGCCGATTTCCTGGCCAGGCAGAGGTTACTCACCCTTCGCCTAGGCGAGGGGGAAACCGGAGAAAGGACGACACCATCTCCCGTCCCAAAGAAGGCGACCGCCAAGCCCAGAAAGGCGGCCACAAAGCCACCCGGCGAATTCAAAGCCTTCGAGGATGTGGAAGTCCACCTCCTCCGCAAACTTAATCTATCTCCGGCTCATATCTTCAATGCTATCAAGGGGCGCGAATGGCTGAGCAAGCCAAAGCCGATAAGGGACAATGGTTATCTGGACCACAGTAAATTTTGTGCCTACCACAAAAGTCCCGACCACAACACCAGCCAATGCCGCGACCTCCTCAGATAACTCTGGAGATTGTTCGAGGAAGGCAAGCTAGACAATTTGGTAACCAACCCGGAGCCCAGGGCTAAAAGGATCGGGGGCCATGACCGTCGATAGAACGAGGACCGTCAGCCTCCCAATCCGGTCGCCAAAATCGGACAGAACGAGCCAGAGGACTCAGATGAGTCGATCCCTCCGATCAACCTCGGCGGCCGGCTCAATATGCTCCAATCAGGGGGAGGAAATCTCGGCGGTCTTTCCCCAATTTTCACCATGTCAAACAGAAAGCGGAAGGCCGAGTTAAGGGCGTTCGCCGGAGTTCATGTCGTGGTGCCCCCAGAGCCAGCCATCTCCAGAGACGCGCTCATCTCCTTCTCCAACACGGATAGGGAGGGAGTGCAGTGCCCCAAAGAGGATGCATTGGTGATCTCTACATGTATCCTGGGGAAAATGTTCGACCGCGTGTTGGTGGATAACGGAAGCTTTTGCAACATCATATTCAAATCTGCTCTGGACCAGCTCGGCAACCTGACCAAGTTCATCAAGCCATTCGAAACCGTGCTTCAAGGGCTCGGCGACAACACAGTCAAGGCTTATGGAAGGATCAAGCTCTCCATCGAGCTGGTCTGCTATTACGATCCTAAGGTTAAGATCACTAGGAACCTCAATTTTGTAATCATAGACATGCCCAACATCTATAATGGGTTCCTAGGTCGCCCCTTTCTAGAAACCTTTGAGGCGGTCGCCTTTTCTTTCTTTTATTGTATCAAGTTCCCCACTACCGAAGGAACGGTCGGTACTGTAAAAGGAAACCAACTGATGGCAAAGAAATATTTGAACTATTCCCGTGTTGTAACTTTTTCTTTATACGTTTCTTGTACTGTTTGTAACACTGGGACGGTCGACAACCAACCGATGGAGATCGACGAGTCAAGCACCTCAAACCAGCCCGACTCAGAGGACGGCGTCTCACATCGATCTTTGGACGACATCGAACCAAGGATCGGCTTCAAACCTAGCCTCGATGTTGACCCAAGGATCGAGTCTGGCGATCGCTCCAAACGAGAAGCGACTGTCCCCACCGAAGAGTTGGAAAGTATAATAATCGATCCGGCTCGCCCGGAATGGGAAGTGCAGATCGGCTTAAGCATCGATCCCGAGCTGAGAGACGATCTGATCAGTTTACTGCGAAAGAACATCGGAGTCTTTGCCTGGTCGCATCAAGATATGGTCGGCATCAGTCCTGAACATGCTTGCCACTATCTGAAGATCGACCCGGCAAGGAAGCCTGTTCACCAGAAACGTAGGAAATTCGGTCCAGAGAAATATGCTGCGCTCGACGCAGAAGTCAAAAAGCTGCTTGACAACAAATAGATCGGGGTAGCTACCGACGAGCCACAGTGGGTATCCAACGCGGTGCTCGTCAAAAAGGCGAGCAACTCCTGGAGGCTATGCATCGATTTCATCGATCTCAACGCGGCGTGTCCGAAAGATCACTTTCCAATGCCTCATATTGACCACTTGGTCGACAGCACGACAGGTTGCGAAATGATGTCGTTTATGGATGCCTTCGTCGGATACCATCAGATCCCAATGGCGGAGAAATACGTAAAACACACATCATTCCACATGGAGAAAGACGTGTATTTTTGGGTCCGAATGCCGTTCGGCCTGAAAAATGCGGGGGCGACCTACCAACGCCTAGTCAACGGGATGTTCGCCGATCAAATCGGCAAGACCATGGAGTTTTACATTGACGACATTGTGGTCAAGAGCCTCAAAAAGGGAGATCACCTCAAAGACCTAGCTGAGACGTTCGCCGTCCTCGAGAAGTTCAACATGAAGCTAAATCCCAAGAAATGCAACTTCGGAGTAAGTTCCGAAAAATTCCTGGGGCACATCGTAAGCCAAAGGGGGATCGAGGCGAACCCCACAAAGATCCAGGCGATCCTCGACATGCAAGAGCCACAGAACGTCAAGCAGGTGCAATGCCTCACGGGGTGTTTAGCAGCCCTCAATCGCTTCATTTCGCGGCTCAGAGACAAAAGTAAGCCTTTCTTCGCCACCATAAAGAATAAAAAGTTTGTGTGGACGAAGGAAAGTCAAATGGCGTTCGCCAAAATCAAGGAGTACCTGTCTAACCCCCAAATTTTGGCAAAACCGATCCCCGGTGAGAAGTTGTTCCTTTATCTGGCGGCCTCGGAGGTCGCGTCGAGCGCGGTGTGAGTGCGAGCAGAGGGACAAACCCACCTGCCGATCTACTTCGTCAGTCAAGCTCTACATGATGCGGAGACGCGTTACACGCCTCTGGAGAGGCTCGCTTACGCACTTGTCATGAGCGTTCGCATGCTGAGAGCCTATTTATTCGAACACCAAGTGGAGGTTCTGACGACCCTCCCTCTAAGGCAAGTTCTGCACCGGCCAGACACCAACTGGCAACTCCTCAAGTGGTCACTGGAGATCGCTCAATACGGTGTCACGTATGCCCCTCGCACGGCGATCAAAGGTCAAGCTCTGGCGAATTTTATGGTAGAATTAACTTTTCCGCCTAACCCGACCCAAGTCGGCCGACCCGCCTGGAAATTATTCGTAGATGGTTCATCGACCAGCTCGCGAGCAGGGGCAGGGATTGTCCTCATCGGCCCCGATGGCCAGATCTTTACAAATGCTGTGCGTTTTAATTTCCGAACGACCAACAATGAGGCCGAATACGAAGCCTTAATAGGCGGGCTCGACCTATCGCTCGCCGTGGGCGTTCGTCGCCTTCACGTCTTCACGGACTCCCTCTTGGTCGTGAACCAAGTCAAGGGGGAATATGAGGCGCGCGGCGAACAGATGATCAAGTATCAAGAGTTGGTCGCCGAAACGTGCACCAATTTTGAAGAAGTGCTGATCGAGCAAATCCCGAGAGAGCACAACTCCCAGGCCGATGCCCTATCAAAACTCGCATCATCAGATGGGGCAGCAGACTTCTCTAACATCCAAATCACCACGTTGGCGAGATCGATGATCGACAAGATCCTGGTCGCCACAATCGCCATCGCAAAAGAGAACTGGATGACTCTGTTCATTGATTACTTGAAGAACGGAACAGTCCCCACAGATCGGGCCAAGGCTCGCCAGCTTCAGCTCCGGGCGACCAGATACACCCTCTTGGACGACCGACTCTACAAGCGAGCTTTCAGCCTTCCTCTCCTCAAGTGCATTACGCTGGAGGAAGGCCAGCTGGTTTTAGCTGAAATCCATGATGGGATCTGTGGAAATCACGTCGTAGGGCGAGCCCTCATCCACAAGACGACCAGGCAGGGTTTCTTCTGGCTTACCTTGCAGAAGGACGCGATCGCCTACGCTCGGTCTTGTCACATGTGTCAAGTAATGGGCCCAAACATCAATCTCTCCCCCGAGCAGCTCACCTCTATGTACAGTCCGTGGTCGTTCGCCCAATGGGGCATCAACCTCATCGGTCCTTTGCCGACGGCACCAGGGGGATGCAAGTTCGCCATCGTGGGAGTCGATTACTTCACAAAATGGGCAGAGGCCGAACCACTCAACAAGATCGGCCAAGAGCAAGTAATCAAATTCATATGGAAAAACATCATCTGCCGTTTCGGTCTACCTCAAGCTATCATCTCCGATAACGGAAAGCAGTTCGACGGTCTGGAAGTTATGCAATTCTGTGAGAAATGGGGAATTAAAAGGTTGTTCTCGGCCCCTTACCGCCCTCAAACAAATGGGCAGGTAGAGGCTATAAACAAGATCATCAAGCACACAATCAAGGCCAGACTCGAATCCAAGCAAGGGCGCTGGGCGAGCGAGCTCCCAGACGTTTTATGGTCCTACCGAATGATGACCAGGAATTCGACCGGCGAAACCCCATTCGCCCTCGCCTTCGGAACAGAAGCGGTGATCCCCTCAGAGATCGCCGTCCTAAGCTAATGAACTGCGCAACAAATGACGATGGACAATGATGTAGCTCGGTGAATCGATCTGGATAGGCTCGAAGAATAGCGATTCACTTCGGAATGAAGAACACGATCCACAAAAGGAGATACGAAAAATTCTTCAATTCAAAGGTCAAGGAGAGACGTTTCCAAGTCGGAGACCTAGTCCTAAAGAAGATCCAGACCCACACGGGAGTATTTGGTCCAAATTAGGAGGGCCCGTTCAGGATATCCAAATGGCTAACCAAAGGAACCTACGAGATCCAACACCCAGACGGGACTCCGAACCAATATCCCTGGAACGCTATCTATTTAAAAAAGTATTATCACTAGAAATACCCTGTATTCGTTTACTTGATGTACAAAGTGCTTAATGAGATCTACCAATTCTCTCCAAGTGATTCGTTTCGACAAAATAAGCCAAAAACCACTGCCCGATTAACATCTTTAAAACAAATCAGAGGATGACTCGCTCGCTCTCTAAAGTTCGTCATCAACATGAAGGACCTAGGCAAGCGATCGCTCCACTTGCACAACATATACCGTCAAGGATCACCATCTAACATGACGATCCAAGGTATAAAAATGCCGACATGGTTGTGGAGGTCGATGGAACTGGTCTCTGCAGCCATGCAAGGTCCCTTTGGGCAGAGATCGCTCGCCCAAAGTACCCTCCAAAACAGATCTGGGAACACGCTCGCCCGCCCTTAAAGTCTATCATCTAACATGGTGGACCCGGACAATGCGACGCGTCCCTCCACCCGTCACGACGTATGCCCTCAAAGGTCCTCCATCTAACATGTCGGCCTCAGGCAGAAAAGTGCTAACAAGCCACGATCGCGAAGTCGATTAATCCGACGGCGCCCCGTGCAAGGACTCCTCCAGGCAGAGATCGTCCGCCCCATCGCTACATTGCAAGGCAAAACGTAGCCTACGGAGGACCCTCACAATTAAGTGAGTCGCGAGAAGTTGGCCATCAGACGGAATGTCGCTCGCGCACAAGACATGGTCGCGGAGGTCGGTTCCATCGAACTCCACGACTGTGCACGGTTCCTCTAGGCCGGGATGGTCGGCCTTCCTCGAGGAATCTGCAAGATTGAAGAATGCCCGCTAAATGATTTATTTTCGTTTCCTTACTTTCACCAAGTAAACAAAAACAAGGGGCAAAGCGGGTCCATACCAGAGCGGGCCCATACCTATACATACGATCGGCTTTGTTCAAATACACATATGACGATCGACTTTGTCGAAAAAGTTAACCAGTATGAGTTTATCAATTCACTTGGATCTACATGCACGACGTGAGTTTATCAATTATATTATCAATTCATTTGGAGCTGCATACACGGCGATCGCCCCTCAAACATTATATAAGATTATGAAAAGGATTCATAAAGACGATCATACAAGCAGGAAATCAGAAGCAAATATTTATTTCATTTCACTTGAAATACAAATACATGTACGAAACGCCCGAAGGCAAAATACAACAAAGCTGGAAAATTACAAGAAAAAGCAAAAAAGAGCAGGCTAGCTCAGGCTGCCCCTGCCGAGCCATCGCCCCCGACCGCGGGATCGGCGATCGTTCCCTCGCCTGCAGCAGGCTCTGAACCCCCATCCTTTGCGCCACCTGGATGGACAAGGTTGTCTGGCAACGGGTACCAGCTCAGATCGATCCCATAGTCCGAGGAGAGGTCGAGGATCGGCACGGAGAAGGCTGGCTGTAAAGGGTGCTCGAGCGCATAGGCTTTAAAGTTATCAGCCAAAGGGCCGACCTCGAGCCCTCCCCTCTTAGCGGCGCGGATCGCGTCAGCATAAGCCATATAGTAGGCGAATTCGCTGAAGAACTCCACGTTAAGAAAGGGATCGGCCTCAGTCGCCTCCAGCTTTCCCCTCAGTTCCGCAGCCGTTTGGCTCACGCCCTCAAGCTCGGCAACTTTGACGGCCACCTCCTCTTTCGATGATGCCAGCTCGCTGGTCAGACGGACGACGGTCACCTTCAGCTGGTCGGCCTCCTTCTGCGCGGCCGCGTGCGACCTACGGGCTTCCGTCATCTGGTTCTGCATTCGGTCAGTCGCCGCCCGGGCCCAATCAAGATCATGCCGCGCCTGATTGGCCGCTTCCACGGAGCTCTTCTCCATGGCCACGAGCCTGTCGACAAACTCAGCATTTTGTTTACGAGCGGCTTTGAGGTTCGCATGGAGACGAGCGGTGGAGGGCCGCCCCTCATAGTCCCTCACGGCCTGAGCAGCCATCGTTGTCGTCTGGAGGGCCAGCGCGAAAGTCGCCTGCATCGCGTCTGCAGATCGCCGGCGTGCGATCGCATCTAGATCAGTCGTCCAGGCCTTCGGCACGGAGGCGGAAGCCCGAGCAACGTAAGAAGGGCCATCGCTGGCCTCGCGAGGAACATTACTCGACAGGAAGTCCAGCACCATCGGCGAAAAGTTTGGGTCGGAGTGGCAGATCCTGGACAAAGATCAAAAGATTTGGTATAGTTCCAGCAAAGGAAATATCATAACCCAGAATAGCAACCAAGCATACCTTTCAACCTTCTCCGGGTTGCGGCCAAAGAACGGCCTCCCCCGAGGGGTCTCAGCGCGGGCAGCCGCCGTGGCGGCCAGGAAGCTGGAGGAGGGCGTGGACCCCTCCGCCGTTGGAACCGCGGAAAGTGGAGGCACGACGATCAACGGCGCCGAGGTAGGCGCATCCTCAGTAGCAGCGGTCGAGGGCTCCTCCGCCCTCCGCCTCTTACGATTGAGCCGGAGGCCTCCCTCCTCCCGAGACTCTTGTTCCTCTACGATTGGCTCCTCGATAGGCCTGGCCTCCGGGACAGGTCGGATCGGCGCCGGGGGGCACGGCTCGCCTTCTTCCCCTGGCGCAAGCGACTCATGATCCTAGGGTTCGACGTGGAAACTTCTCTCGGTGGCTCGGAGTAGCGGGGGAAGCGGATTTCTGCGAAAAATGCGATCGACCTAAGTTAGTCATCATCATGAATCAAGGCGATCGTCAAGAAGATGAAGGTTATAAGAATTCGTACCTGGGACCCTTAAGTGGCGGGGAAAATGAAACGAACGAGCAGTCAACCAGTGAGCTTCGTTGTTGATCGGGCGAGCGTCGATATAACTGTCTGGGAGGCTACGTATTCGCTCCCAAACGATCACAAAATTAAAAGGTAGATCGCCTGCTGCCGGAACAAGAGTACATGCAAAAAGAAAGACAAATTAGATCAGTTCAGAAGGTATCCGAACAAAGGGAGAGTCAAAACCCTTACTCGGATTCCTCTCCCGGAAGCCAGTGGGGATGGCCAATTCGTCGTCGGGATTGTCACTCGAGGCTGACCTCCACGCTCCGCCGACCTAAAACCACTTGGTCAGATCGCCTCGAACCTTGTTCGGCACCCCGAGAATCACCCGGCCCGACCGACCCTGAATGTGGTAGCCACCGACGGAATCCTTCTGAGCCGTCAACCTAAAGAGGTAGCTCATCTCCAGCGCAGAAGGAAGACGGAACAGCCGATGACCGCCAAACAGTGTGAGGGTGCAGACGATCTGCAGCCAGGCGTTCGGCGTCAGTTGGAGCAGCGCCACATTCCAAGCGGTCAATAGGTAGGACACAGCGAATGGTAATGGGAACCGCAGTCCGGCCCCCATGATCGACTCGTTAACGGCGACCATACCCTCGGGAGGTTGGTCGGCACGTTTATTCTCTGCGGGCACGTAAAGGGAAACGTCGGAGGGGACATGGAACTCCGCCCTCCAACAGGCCAAGTCTCTCCTGGTCGCCGAACTTTTGAACTGACCAAGGGACCACGGAGATCGGCACGCGGACCGGAACAGCGTCCGCCTTACAGGTTCATGGGGGTGGGCGATCGAGTATGCACGAAAGTCGAACTTGGGGAGTGGGCCGGCCATCTCCTCCATAAGATCGGCGAAATCTGTGAAGGCTTTGCCAAACACACTATTTTGCTCCCAATACGCCTTTATTGCCAACTCCTCTTCGGCCAGCGCCTCCGCGCCGCCTCCGCCGACCTGGCCGCGTTAGCCTCGTTGAAAAGTTCTTCAACCTCCGCGGGTTCAATCCCGGCGCGGATAGCCTCGACAGCTGTCTCCACATGGAACTCCGCGGAGACTTCATCCCGGGCGATCGAAGTCGCAGCGGCGGAAGAGCTGCCCGCCTCATACACATTTGATACTCCTCCAGACATTCTCAAGAAGAAAGGAAAAAGAAAAGGCTTTTGTTCTTACCTAAAGGGTCTGAGTCGAACGACGATCGTCACACAAAGCTTCAAGGGATTTCAGCTATGTCTTCTTCTTAGACGAAAATGCATAAGGTTTTTACCCTGTAACCCTAGCCCCTTTTATAGGCAAGGGCGGGGGCTTCGGGGCAAATAAGCAGAATCTCGGCAAAGGTCAGGAAAGTCGGCATTTAATGCCGCCCTCGAATCCCGCGTGCGCGTCGTTTCGAGGGCACGCCAAACAACGAGTCCGACAGAACCGTCGGACTCCCCCAACAGGAGCGCGACACGTTCCCCGGTGACGTTTCAAAGCCCGCTTCCACTTCCCGCTCTTTTCAGCGACCGAGTAGGTCGCCTAAATTCAAAGTCAAGGTCCGCTCGAGAAGATGATCGCCCGAGTAGGTCATCCATGAAATGATAAGTCGCTCATCTAATGCAAGCGATCGCCAGTAGAACCACCTCACCCCACGTCTTTAGCATGGGAGCGAGCTGTGGGGCAATTGTTGTGCGTCGATTTATACGCCTCAGCGGCGATCGGCATAAGGCAGAGCGACCGAAGTCACCATTAAATAAGCCGCGGCAGACTTGCCAACCGAAGATGTCAGATCATGTTCGAGCGCCTAGCGATCGACATCAGGGGCGATGGTCTCTTGGCACCTAGCGGTCGACTCTAATGCCCAACAAGGACGACCATCCCATGCCACGTGAACCAAGATCCGTCAAAGTCTATAAAGACCGAATCTCGTGATGGTGTCCCACGTACAAATCCGCAAAAAGGCGCCGCAGGAAAAGACTTGACTCACCTCATCGCCACTGGCCGTGACAAATTTCACCTACCGACAGACCC
This sequence comes from Orobanche coerulescens, assembly GCA_033398695.1. NCBI lineage: Eukaryota > Viridiplantae > Streptophyta > Magnoliopsida > Lamiales > Orobanchaceae > Orobanche > Orobanche coerulescens. The sequence goes on from CM065810.1 coordinate 45,768,897, forward strand.
GTCGAAAGGTCCTAGGTGGGACCTCCCAAGACAGCGACATAGGACGCATGTTATCTTCCCATTGTATCGCATAGCTGGCTGCCAGCAGCAGCTGCAGACTTTAAGGAAACCGACTCATGTGCTAAGACGATCGCCCGCTTATTATAATACAAGAAAGGCGATCGCCCGTTCGGGATGAAGACATCCCAACTACCTCCTCTTCTATAAATAGAGGACTTCCAGCATTTGAGAAAGGGATCGAGGGAGAGGGAATCGAAAATCAGACTTACTACAATCGAGTTCAACACAAAAATCTACACAACATCCCATCTTTGTTACAAGAACTCACAGAGCATCAACTCTGGTTCTTCCAGCAATCAATAGCACTCAAGAGCTAGATAAAAAGGGTCTTTACACTCATTATAATTGTACTCTAACATTAATATTTGTACTCCAACATATTTCGAATTAATAATATCTCGCGAGAGCATTCAAGCCCGGGACTAACAATCCCGGAAAATCTTGTGTAATTTATATTCCCTTGGACATGTTCTCAAGTTTTGTTGTTAGTCACCCGTAGTCATATCCAGCAAATCACTCCATATAATATTTTGGGTAACAACCAAAAAAAATAATTAATTTCATTGCAAAGTGGATATTAGGGAATCTAAACAGAAGAATCAAAACACAATCTCCTTAACAAAACTAAGAATAGCACACACCATTCTCACATCGATTGTATCAATCCATAAAATCCAACATCGTCGAACCGTGCCTCGACGTGCACCAGCTCCACAAGCACCTAAACAAATTCTTGGTCCACAAGCCCTAGAGTATTCACCTTCTCCTTCATTGGCCCATCTATGAACGGGTTGCGGAATGGGTGGTCCTTCTCCGTCACGACCGGCGGCGCCAACTCCCAAATTACATCGTGAATTGGAAACGGGAAGTACAAATCCGTTGCTAGATTCAGCACGATGTTGGTCCTTTTTTTTCCACCGAAGGACGACTGGTTTCATCTCCGAAAGATGCAGGTCGGTGTTGGAAATGATGGTCGCGCCGCAGCTCACACCATAGAGATAGCACCAATCTAGTTCGCCATGGTGGCGGATCCACAGATCCCTATTCGCTGTAGGAAGAAATGAGAGAGAGTGGCAAAAAAATAACAAGAACGGAAGGGAAGAGAAATGGATATCGTGTGAAATGTAGAGAGAGTGAGAGAAGGCGGAAGGGGTTGTGGGGATGCTGAGGGAAAAAAATAGGATTGTTTATATAGAAGGGGTGTTATGGGTATCATCATCATCAACACCACCTTAATCCCAATTATGGTGTGGTCGGTGGCATGAAGGGGTGTTATGGGTATATTGTGTAAAAATTATATTTAGATATTTTTTAAACCCAATTTGATATTTGAGTTTCCGTTAGCTAGCGTTTATATAAAGGTATAATTATTATAAAACTGCATATTATACAGATATAATTTAGAGAGAGAACAGAGAGAATGATTCTCAGATATTATTTTCATTAATAATTGAAATCCTATTTTTTGGACACCTTCAGATGGCACAATCGTAATTACATAATTACACCAGGAACATAATAGTCATTCATATACAATATATTTAGTATCATGTCATTGTCACAGTAATAGGGATTCACTATTACTCTTGTGACTATATCATAACATCCCCTTGAATGACAATTTATATTTTACCCCACGTGGTTTTCCTAGCAATATTTTTTTTTTTTGGCCAAAAAAAAAATATTGCTAGGAAAACCACGTGGGGTAAAATCTGTGCAATTTGTAATCTCGTATGTTTCCTCCCCGTCATCTCGATCATTCTTGTATGAGTGTTCAGGTGCAGTCTCAGTAAAGCCTCATGGGACAAAAACTGAGTGAATATGTCATATATATCATTGGAGTATCCACGTGTTGCCTCATTAAAACCTTGTCAAGAAAACCTAGTGGGAAAAACTTGACTGAAGGAAAAAGAGTACAACTACTCCTTTTGTTTTTAAATCTTTGAGGAATAATTTTGATCTCTCTAGTTTTTCTCATTATGCCATGAATATGCCTCTTTAAAACCTTATTAGGAAAAACTCAATGGGAAAGCTCTTAGTGAAGGGAAACGGGTATATTATTCATGTTAATACATCATTCCTCTTTCCTCATTAAAAACCTTGCTAGGAAACCCCAAACAAAACATCAGTCAAGCGAACAAGAGTGCAACACATTTTATAAAAATATGCCCCCGGCATTTCAACAATCCACCAAGGATTAGTATATCTAGTACAATTTGTAATCTCTAACTCATATTCTTATGGGCCCTATCTTTTTTAATATCAAACCATAAAAGTAACAAGTTACATATCCTCATTTATAAGATTATGAGTTTTTGATAACAAAATATGTTAAAATACATTGGTATCCTTAAGTTTACCACTAAAAGATAACAAAATAAAAGAAATAGAAAAAATAATAAAACAACAATAATCTAAACGGTCCGACAACCTACTCTTTCTCTCTCTTCCAAAAAAAAGTCCTTCTCTCTTTATAACAAAACCTGATGTCCCCAACCAAAAACCTATCGCCGACAAGAAAATAACCGACTACGACTACGATAGATAATCCAAACATGATAGAAGTTCCTCACACGATAGTGATAACTAATCTGAAGAGGCTTTTGTTAATGAGATGTCGGTTAGTGTCCTGAGTTTCCCACTTTTTTTCAAAATTTAAGCTTTTAAAAATATGTCTTTATACTTGTTTACTGTAATAGGGATGGATGTATATGTTTGTATGAGTTTAGGTAGCATTATTTTGAAGTTTGAGCGTTGGAAATTGGTGCACACGGTCGTGCCCATGCTGGTTGTTCATCGGCTCATGATGGTGCGGAAGGCGATGACACCATCGTATGCACGATGGTGTTTCATGGGCACGATGGTGTACTCACGACGAGCAACGATTGTGTGAGCCATCGTGGGCAACAAGACCAAAGGCCTCTGCCTTCACAAGATGGTCTACACCCAACGGGCACCGATCGTATGCAGACCATTGTGTGCAAGGCAAAGGCCTTTTTTGTATTTGTTTCCTTATGCATTCTCTCATGGTTCTTATGATTTGTATATCTATATTGCAGCCTGGTTGCATATAGAAGACCCACCATTACGCTTTGTTACACGACAAGTCAATCTTTACAACGGGAGACAGTATATAAAGAGATAATTGAGATACTAAGAAGTATTGGCCGCAAGTCTGCAGTTGGTGAGCGAGCTATCGAGAGATTGACCAAGGGGGTCCTTGGCCGTTTGATTAAAGTGAGGAGAAATTGGAGTACAAATATTGGCCTACATCACATGATTGCACGTCAGTTGGAAGATGATTAAATCCCCCAGACGAGTCATGGTTCTAGGTTTGCGGGAGGACCATTCGTTTCATAGCACGTGATTTTGCCATGATCACTGGACTACACTTTGGAAACTCAACCTTCCATCAACAGGACAACCATCTCCTTCGGTCTGAGGGTATTTTCCACAGAATACTTCATGACAAAAATGTAAGGTTAATGCTCTGCGCAATAAGTTCAATGATCGAGATTTAGGTAGAGACGTAAGAGATTATGCGAAGGTAGCCAATCTGATGATATACTACTACTCTATCCTATACTGTGACGTCATGATGGCCAAGACATGGGCAGGGGCATTAGTTGAGTATTTCGAACAGTGGGATATGTTTTCTTGGGGTTTTTACAGCTTTGGGGCTTTGTCTTACTACATAGACAATGTGGCCATGAAGGAGGGATAGGAATATAAGAACCATCACTTCTATGTTTCGGTTTGGGCTTTACAGATATGGCATTACGAGACGATTCCTTCATTGGGAGAGTTGTGTAGAATTCGAGATAAAGCTGTCCAAGTTCCCCGGTGTTTGATATGGACTACAAGGAAGATGTTATGTGATTTCACTCATTTCTTCGATGAAAAGGTACGTGAATTTATAAAAGTATTTTCTTGTAACTTCACTCATTTCTTCAACATTATGTGATTTCACTTAATAGTAAGTTTTAATGACTCGTTTTGCAGCACAAAGTATTTCCTCCCTACCGCATCTGGAGGAGGATGAGGATGAGTACTGCTGCCATAGTTATGAGAATGGATCGTCATACGATGCTAAGTTCATAAAGCCTATACGAATAGCAAAGAAGAACAAGGAGGATGATCCTGTGCCGAAGAAAATAAAGAAAGTTATAGATAGGTTGAAGAAGGTTGTGGGGAAAATAATTACACATAAGTCGAGAGATAAAGTGTCGAAGTGATTCCGACAGAGTACCCCACTAGGACATGATGCAGAGACAGCTGGCCGGGGCTACCAGGAGAGGCAGACAGAGAGAGTTTGTCATATCCATGGACTTCCTTGTCCATACCACACCCAGGACACGAGCAGGGATGACTACTTCGATCGCCATTTGAAGGTGACCTTACACGACGAGTCTGACACGGGATTTATTGCTCGAGTTCATTTGTATGTCCTTTCTAGGATCGTAGATTTCTTTAGACCTCCGTATAGGAATTCAAGGAGCGTAATGCACTACTCTGTTGGGAGCCATGACAGGTTTCCCAATCGGCCTCATCATTCTGCATTAGTTAGCAGCGCCCAAAGGAAGATTCCTGGACCTTCAGGTCACTAAGCCTCTGTTGCAGCCCACAGTCACCATTCTCACAGTTAGCACAGTCACCATTCTCAGAATCAGCCCAACCACCATTCTTAGAGTCAGCACAGTCACCATTCTCAAATTCAACATCCTTTTGAGCAGACTGGGTAGCCTCTTCAGCCGACTCTGCGGTTTCAGGATTTTGAGCATCTTTACCAGACATTTGATGAGTCGTTTCAGCAGTATGGTACGTTGTTTAATTGGTTTCAGGACCAGCATTATTATAGTATGATGTTTTCCGGCTAGAGTAGTAGTTCTTGGCAACAGCTCAACAGCAGCCTATATTTCAGATCGAGCAGCTGGTTTTTCAGATCGAGCAGCTGATTGTTCAGATCTCTGATTGTTATAGTTGTGACAGGGATGATGAAGGTGATGAGGTTGGTGTCAGTGTCGGGCAACAATAGTTGGTTGAGCGTAGTCTTCCACCGCGAGTGAGTCAGCACTCTGCTGCTCTTCGAGAGCCTTTTGTGTGGTGCCACTAAGAAAGAGTGAGGCTCTGAAGATGTACCTAGCATTCAGGGAGCATCCACATGATCTTATTGTGCGGGTTTTGGAGACTAGGCACGTGCTCACCCAAGCATTATTTGACCGCATAGAGTCATACCGTGAAGACTTTGACGCAGAGGTAATAGATTGTTATATGATGGCCACTTGAGCGAGGCTTCGGAGGGGTGTCCATAATGTCGGTGTTGGCAGAGTTGGCACGGTTCTTATCGGCTCCCAATTTTACGTAAGTTCTAAATTTTTCTCTATATCATTGTTGTGTTGTGGAAGTCTTTTTTTACTTTGTGGTTCGACTTTCTATAGTTAATGATGGCCAACGAGTTTGCAAAACTCCATCCAGATGATCCACTCAGTATCAAGGTGACAGGGAAGTGGTTTTACAAGGGATGGAAAGTGCCTAAACCCATAGAGGACTTCATAACAGGTCTTGATACACCAAATGCAGTTCCATGGTCAAATTGCGACGCAGTAAGTTTGAAATTGATATTTGTAAATAATATGCTATGTTTGATGTGATGATCTTATGTTTACATGTCTTCTTTCAACGGATCATTGCCATTTGTTGCCACGACCGCAGCCACTGGGTGACTATCAAGATTAACATAGACCGTGGAGTTGTATAATTCCTTGTCACACCAGCATCAATTAGGTCAAATTCAACCAACTGCGACCCATTACTCGTCTCATATCTCATGTGCTAGCTCAATTTGGGTACTGGCAGAACAACCAATTGAAGAGAAAGTACGACATATAGATGACATTCAAAATGATGCCATAAGAACTGCAGTTCATACAAACCAACAATCACAGTTGTGGCCCCTTCGCGTTCATGTACTTGGATCGCCTCATCTCTGCAAACCCAGCAGGAAGGCATCAAAGCAAGGAAATGACTAAGAAATCTATTAATAAATATCGATATGGTTTAGCTGCTAAGATCTTTATTTTGTCATTGGACCTAGCATGGGACAATGTATTTTTGATACTGATGACTATGTATTTTAATTTTAATTCAGATATATTTGGGCAAGATTGATATGTTGTGTTGGTAAATCTGAAAAAAGCATATTTACGGTGTAGTTGGTAAATTGAGCCCAACTCTGTACTGCACATTATGGCAGCCATCGTGTGTTACCATCATGTGCATCCTGCCCACAGTCATGGTTGCTGCTATCGTGTGCCCATGATGGATGTCATGACCGTGTGCACACCTGTCAGTTCCATCATGGGCACGATTATGGGCTGCCATCGTGGGCACATAGTGGCTGCCATCACGATGGTTAGTCCCATCTTGGGCACGTTCATGGCTGCACAGACATGATGATAGCCATAACTGTGTACACATGATGGTTAGTCCATCGTGGACACGATCATGGCTGCCATCATGTGCACATGAACTTTGTATTTTTTGGCCACTTTGATTCATCATATTATCGATGTGGATGTTTTGTGATTCTAAAATTGATTTCTCATACATTAGCAACTACATAATATCGTATGTAAACTCATATTTGTTATTTTGTGTAATTCATTAGTATATGAGCTATTTCATACAGATGATGAACTTATATATACGAACTTATATATTGAGAACCTATAGACTACACATAATATGCAATAGATTATGTTAATTTAGTCTATAACTTTACAAGTAAGTATATTATTATTAAATACTTAGTAATATATAAGTAATAACACGTAAATTGGTAAGTTATTTTAGAAATTAATGAAAAATATACATGTTCTTGTGCACACGATAGTTAGTCCCATTGTGGGCACAATCATGACTGCCATCGTATGCACATGAAGTTTAGGTTTTTTGGCCAATTCGATTCATCGTGTTATCGATATGGATATTTTGTGATTCTAAAATTGATTGCTCAAACATTAACAACTACATAACATCGTATGTAAACTCAGATTTATTATTTCATGTAGTTCATTAGTATATGAGTTATTTCATACAAATGATGAACATATAGATACAAACCTTTACATTGAGAACCTATAGCTACACATGATATGCAATAGATTATGGTAACTTACTCTATAACTTTACAAATAAGTATATTGTTGACAAATACTTGGTAATATATAAGTAACTCCACTTAAATTGGCAAGTTATTTTAGAAATTAGTGAAAAATGTGCATGTTCTTGTGCAAATGATGGTTAGTCCCATCATGAGCACGATCATGGATGCCATCGTGTGCGGACATAGACATAGTGACTCCATGGACACGGTGACACAGAGTTCCCAATTTGCACACAATGGGAGCACTCGATCACTGCCACCGTGTGTTACCATCGTGTGCATTACGGAATCATGTTTTTTCAATTCACAAACATAATTTATATTCAGAATAATGAATCAATACATAGTAAGGTCAGAAAGGACGACAATTGAAATTAAATAAGGTGACATAATACTCAATCATCATTACTAGATAATCACAAATATCAAAATATCAGCACATAATTGTTGCTTTATAGTCATAAATATCAAAATACATAAGCAATTTAAGTTTCACGATAGGGACATCCCCTTATGTCATGGTCATCATTACGACAAATATTACATCTCTTCTTCTTCTAGCGCCTTTGCCTCATTTTATCTCCATCCATTCTTTGAGTTTTTTATGAAGTGATATTCAAATCCACACCACCTATAGGAATGAACCCTTTGCAAGATTTCTGCTGTAGATGGTTCCCTTAAACCTACCGCACAACTGAGGCCGTCTACCTGTGGCCAAATTTTCAACAGTGGACCATGCAGGACTCATCCTCAGCAGGCCAGTTTGTCGTACCTCCCTTGGGGGTAAGCAGATGATGGGTGAGATCTCCGGTGGGATATTCCACTCATCAGGATGTGGTATTATATTACTATGCTCTTTATAAGTCTCTTTAAGGCCGTGTTGCTTGAAAAGACGGCTGACGAAATCAAACACAGACAAACCATGACCAATGGGCCTGTTAGAATAAGTAATTATATCACACACATTGACAAAAATATTGAATGACGTGCACATTAGAGAAAATAATTACCTTATAGCAGCAACAACATGAAGACATGGAATCTGGTCCATATCAAACTCCTGACATAACATGTCCATCTTTGGAGGTCGACCTCATAAGAAACTTTGTTTTCTTCGACTGTGTAAATATGTGGGGTGGCAGCTCGACAGTATGTTAGGGTTGTATACTGCAAAGCATATTTCATGCTTGTATTACCTTATTTCCCTCTAGCTACCTATGAGAATATTAATTACATTTAATCACATGTTTTGCATCTTTATTCACGTTATGGTTATGCAAATGAAATGTCTACCTATTTTATATTGTAGATAATATGGTGTGTTAATGTCATATGGAAGATCACATTGTCAGTGCCTTATAAAATAATATAATAGTCCACAACCTATATAGTTATTAGACAAATTATGTGACAGGTTGTAGTGTATGCTTGACATTAGTTGGTCTTGACTATTAGCATGCATTATGGTATTTTCATACATTGAACTGGATCGAGGTGAGATAATTTGTAATACCCGAGATTTTCGTTCCAGTTTTGTTGAGTTTTTCTGCGGATTACTGTTTGACGTTGTTCATGTATTTGGAATGTTGTGCCACGTATTGGGTGTGTCATGAGTTGACACGTGTTTGATTTCCATTCCAGATCATTTCTTGAGTTTTGACTCGTTTCACTGTAGCGCACGCTACCGATGTGGTATAGTGCACGCTACTATGCCATTATTAGCGGACGCTACCGGGTGTGTAGCGCACACTAACTGGCAGTCCAGAGACAGTCCAGGAGCTACTGGACTAGGACTGGAGTCTTGTTAGCGCACGCTAAGGTTGGTAGCTAGCGCACGCTATTGACTGATCAGGGTATGCTAATTGTTCCTGCTAGCGCACACTATTTGGTAGATGCAGATCCGTCCAAGAGCTACTGAACTGGTTTCGTGACCCGTTAGCGCACACTACGCCTATTGGCTAGCGCACGCTAACCGTGTTATGGCCAGAGTGTTCTGGGGCATTGACCTCGTTAGCGCGCGCTAATGAGTATGTATAGCACACGCTAATTACTGTCCAGTATAAATACTGGACAAAAGCATTTAATCGTCATTTCTTACCATTTTTCATCTCTTTCCGACGGGACTGAACTCAGGAGGTGATTTTGAGCGATCTTCTCCATCAAGCTTCATCTTAGAATGGATTTGTAGGTGTTTAACAACACCTAATCATCTTCTTGGTCCAAATCAAGGTAATCTCTTCTTAGAACCCTAGTTCTTGAATTTTGGGGGTTTCTCATTGGTTCTTCGATTTAATCCGAGGATGATGAATCGATAGTCTATTCTTGTTGCTTTGGTCTTGATCTTTGGATTTTTGAACTTATTCATGATTTTATATCACTCGGAACATAGTTCTTGATTTCCTTGAGAAACCCTTCGATCCTTATTTTTTTTTGGATCATTTCGGGTTCCGATTAGTGTTATTGATTCGTGGTGATGTTATTTTTGTAGTATTCGTGGGATTTTCCAGATCTTTGGTCATTTTTGGAAGCTCGAGAATTATCCGACCATGTCTGTTCGTTGTTCGGTTGCTCGTGGTATCGAGGCAAGTATCTTGCCCATACACATCGTGTTTCGTAGATGTGATAGTTGATAATTGATTATATATGGAACTTGAATGTTTTAATGAACCTTCTAAAGGATCGGTATATTTTCGTTAAAAAGGGTTCCCTTCAAGATAACTCGTATGATTCGTGGATAAATGTATATTGGAGATATGTGATTATGTGTTGTATGTTGATAGATGTTATAACCATACTTCATGAATATAATAGACCGTAATCACTTGTCGAGGATTGTGTATCGATTCGTGTACTTGTTCGGTGAGTATTTGACATGTTGTCATGTTAGTTGTTACTCCTTTAAAGGGAGACCGTGATGCTTAATGTTGTAATTGCTTATTGATGTGTGATTGTTGTAAGTGACTGTGCCACCGAGTAAGATTGTTGAATCTCCGATTCATACTTGCTAGTATGGGTCGGGCGGAATCGTAGGGTTATCCATCGGGTATGTCTTGCGAGGACTCTGAGGTTCGTGGCTTGATAGCCCGATGCCGGGGATAACTTGTGGGGTTATCCATTGGGTATGTCTTGCGGGGACTCCAAGGTTCGTAGCTTGTTAGTGCGATGCCGGGATAACTGTGAACGTATCTGCACTTATGGTCACGTACTGATGTTATGGTGACATGTGATTTGGTATGGTTTCCCTGTGGGTTATTCACTCGGGTATGTTCTGCGGGAGCATCCGAGGTCCGTGGCTTGCTAGCATGGGACGTGAATAATCTGTGGACACATGCTGCTATGATATGATCGGGTCTTGGACCCCGTGCTTTGTGACTGGAATGATATGATTTGGGTCGTGGACCCCGTGTGTTTTTATCATAATTTTTATTTGTGAAAACAAAGCTTTTGGGCTGTGTCCCTAAATGGTTTCGAAAGGCTTGAGAATTCTTAAATCCCAACGTTTTCAAAAACTCCCGAGATCTTAAATGTTTTGTAAGAGGTATACGGGTTTCGTCCCCACCCTTCATGGTTGGAATTGTTTTGATCAAGTGATTTATCTTGGGAAATATGTTCACGATTATTATGTATTGGAGTGTGATGTGTATGGATCGTGTTTGTATTTTATACTTGCACTAGCAAAACAATGGAGTTTTGCTAACCCCCGAGTATTCGGGGGGTGGATGTCTGTATCGCGTCCAGGTACTTGCTGGTTGCTGGGGAGCGGATCGCATGATCGATACGAATGGTGATGGAAGACGGCGATACTAATCACATAAAGACCAGCCGTTGAGTATTTCGGTAGAGTTTTATTGTTCGTCTCTCCGTTGTATTATTCTCCCGTCTTATGAGAATATTGATGTATACCAACCCCTGCGTGGGTATGAGTTTTGAGAAAGAATTATGTATGTTCGATGTGTGTGTCGTGGTAAAAGACCTAATCGATCTAGTGATTCATTATTAGCCATGTTGGCATGTATCTATTCATTGTGTATTCCGCATTTAAGCCTGGTAGATCCTCACGGAGAGGGTATGCGGCGCTGTAATATTCCCAATTGGTTTGGGGGTGTTACATAATTCTTCTATACTGAATGTAAGAAGAACGTAAATCTTGGATAATTATTATTTCTTAATTCTAAGTATATAATATTAAATTATGTATTTATAATATTTATTGCTTTGATTTACCATGGGTGAGAGTCAAAATAATTTAATCAATAAGCTTCGTATCTTGGAAATAATATATTTATATGACAATTATTATTACTAGAAATCGTGTCCCGACTCATTCAGATTGATGATATCCCATTGAAGAGCTCGATAATAATTATTATATTAAACCCTGCAGGTGGATTTAATTTCGATATAATAATAAGGTTCGAGTGATACCACTCTTGGATAAGATATTAATTAATTAAAGCTGTCAGTAGCTTAAGTTAATTAATGGACATTCGATATCTTAAACACGAAAAATAATATATCTAAATAAGGAGCGTGATTTCATAAATTGGGATTTGGGTTGGAAGTGCAATATTAATTCTTTAGTGGGTAGAATTAATATTAGTGAACTCAACCATATTAGGAAAGGGCTTCATATGGAAAGTTAGGTTGCACTAGGAGTCCTAACCCTAATCCTCCTTAAGATCCCTAGAGTAGTCCAAAGCCTATCAATAAGACACCAAGGGGGGATATCAGCCGTGACTTCATCTTCACACAAGGGATTTCGATTTTTCTTCTTAGTGTTTAATTGTGGATCTTGACTTGTGTTTTTGATTCCACAATTAAGATAAAACTTTAATTCTTGTTACAAATCAGAATTACTTGAAGAAAAGAAAATCGAGAGTTGTGGGATGGAGTATAATCGGCCGATCCACTTTGTTATCCAAGCAAGATTCGGTAGCTCCTTGCCCACACAACGTCCGAATTAAGACGGGATCATACTCTAGAAGATTTTGAGGAAGAGATCAAGAAAGCAACCACTACGCTTCAAAAGGTAAATATCCTATGATATCAGATCTAGATTATGATATAACCAACATATTTATTTAATAAATAATAAATAATGTTTAAATTGTTTATTAATCTTAGTAGTTAATTATTAGCATGTCTAAATAGGTTTTGTGCTCGTGGATGAGTAAAATGCTTTTATCAAACTTTTACCCAACTTCGCTTCCGCTGCATTTTATTTTCAACACTTGGTATCGGAGACAGGTTTTAGGCTTTTGCTATTTTAATTAATTTTGATGATTAATTCATAGCAATTTCAATATTCATGTAATTTTATGTTGGAGTATTTTGCTAGATGTGTTCTTGCAGGGAATATGATCCAATTATCATGGTTATGTGAATGTTTAATTTTATTATTTATGCAATTATCGGTTTGTCCCGGTTTTGAGGCATGTAATGGTTTTTCCCGTGAGAAAATATGTGGGTAGATGTATAATCTTGCTGTAAATTTGATGTATTTTATTTTATGTAAAATTGTAATCGAATTTGGAGAAGACGAAATCACGAAGAAGTAGAGCAGAACCGGGACATCGGATCGCTCGATACGGCCGAACAAAGACGGTGCCGCCGAGCAAAGACATCACTACTGCTGAAAGCAAGATTGCTCGCCGCCGAGGCAGCGGCAGCCTATTCCCGGCCTATTTCCTGGGTCGGGTCGTCGAGTTTTGATCCGGTCCGTTTCACCGTCGTTCGTTGCATCCGCTGGAGAGTCGGGATTTAAAATTGAATTTTTTTTATGTAATTAATTTTGCATAAAAGTGAAACTTTAATTTTGGAAATCCACGGTCTGGACGGGGAGGAGTGACGAGATGCTTGATCCAGTAGGAGATATTGAGTCAGAGATTTTCTCGGGTTCAATTCAAGGAAGAAGACCATGATAATTGGATAATTTAATTATCCATGCATTTATTCTGGCTTTTACTGTTTTGATGAATGGCATATATGAATGTATGCGTGATATGTTTCTTGCATGTTAGGACAAGAAAATTAAAAACCTTAAGGCTAAAATAACTAAGTGATTAAATTGATTTATATTTTAAAAATAAAATCAAATTGGCCTCCATAATTAATTTAAATTATAAAGTAATTAGCATGCGCTTTGACTTTAGGGTCTTCCTCCATATCGAATGTGCTAATTATAGGTTCACTAGTTTTAAATTTGTAATGATAACAAAAGGTAAATATTATTTTTTTGATAGTACCTCTCCATATGTATGACTATTATTTCAAAGATAATATTTTAAGGTTGTTAAATTATGGTGTCACTTAGGTATATTAATTTATAAGCCCCCCATCGGAATCTATGTTAATTAATACATGGCCAAGAGGAACCAACTGTTAATTTTATTTGTCATAACGTAAATTGACTAGATAGTAAAATTAAATACGTAAAACTCTACTTGAAAAATGTGTGTGTAAACATCCACACAATCGCGGCTTGCATATGCAGTTTTTTCGAGGTGTTGTTTGCTAGCATATATATTGTGTTTTTGAGTTTTTTCAATATATTCTGATATGCATTATGTGATGAATGTTTTTAATTTTATCTCAGATGTCTTTCAATCCACTTGCTGTAATTCTCAAAGAAAACAATCTAGATGGCACTAACTTTATTGATTGGAAATGTAATCTTAATATTGTCCTAACTGCTGAGGAACACAAGTTTGTTCTAACTGAGGAATGTCCATTAGAACCAGATGCGGATTCGACACCTGATGAGGTGAAAGAATACCGCAAATGGAAGAAATCTGATGAGATAGCTCGCTGTTACATCTTGATTTCTTTAGCAAATGTATTGCAGCATCAGCATCAGAGCATGGGCAAGGCCACAAAAATGATGAAAATCTCGGCGAGATGTTGGTCATCAAAAGCGGGCGGCTACACAAAATGCTTTGAGGGTCTTGATGACGACCCATATGTCTGAAGGAACACAGGTAATGGATCATGTTCTAAAGATGATTTCTCATTTAAACAAACTTGATATATTAGGTGCTACTGTCGATGTGGAAATGCAGGTCGATATCATCCAAGACAGCTTACCTAAGAGATTTGAGCAGTTCCGCCTAAACTACAATATGAATCATAGGGAGTATACCTTGGCGGAATTGCGGACAGAGATTCAAGCTGCGGAAGGTCTCTTTAGGCAAGGGTATCAAGTTCTTGCGGCTACTGGTGGTTCGACTTCTAAACCTAAATGGGGGAAGAAGAAGAAAAAACAAGTGGGCTAGAATCAAGTGGCAACACTCAAGGTAAAGAGAAAGGCTTCTCATCCTGAGGCGAACAAAAAGGCAAAGGGAAAGTGCTACAAGTGCGGTCAGAAATGAAATTTCAAAGTGGACTGCACTGCTCTTAAGAAAGGCATGTCTCATGCACTAGTAGTCAAAACATGTTTGGCAGCTTGTTCTTCCACTTCGTGGATAGTTTATTCAGGCTCCACTAATCATGTTTGCTTTGTCTCGCATGGTTTTCAGGTAACCAAGCAACTTAGTGCGGGCGAGATCACCATCAACTGGGGCGATTATTCCAGGCATATGGCTGTTGCAGTGGTGGTCGTGCAGTTGAAGATTATTGATAAAATATTAGTCCGTAATAATGTATTATTAGAACCAGATTTTTGAATGAATTTAATTTTGGTTTTTAAACTAAGTTGTGACGGTTATTCAGTTTTTTTTATGGTGATGCTATTATTAGAAGAAACAGTGAATATATTTGTAATGGTATTTATAGTGATGGACTATATGTCATTAATACTGTAACACCCCCAATCCACTCAGGGATATTACACACCGTAAACCCATCTCTCAAGGATCTACCAGGGTGGTAACACAATTAAATATCTCAACATCGCCTTCAAGGCTAAAAAAAATGACTCAGTGGACCGATTTGGTCTTTCAATTAATGTGTACAACTCAATCTCAATACATGCCCACGCAGGGGGGGTCAAAATACAACACACTCTCGTGCAATGGGGAAAAAATACTGCAGTGGAAATAAAGTACAACCAAACCAATACGACATCGTATGGATCCTCATGTGATTAGTATCGATCATCCTTCATCATCCTTCATGCCGACCCTGTGTTATGCTCCCCAAAACCTGAATGCAATACAGACATCCATCCCCCGATTACTCAGGAGTTAGCAAAATCCCACTATTTTGCTAATGCAAGTACATAATCATACGATATGTAACAAACAAATAGAAATCACGAATTGGGTACGACAATTAAATACCAAAGCCTTCCCGAGAGGTTTTATTAATTTGAAAGCAATCAACAAAGTGTTTGAAAATAAATTCCTCATCTCGGGGATTTTAAAAGTAGAAGCCTTATAGGACCTCAAGTCCTAGTTAAGAGAAAACACTTCAAGACGAATGGGTCTCGGCCCAAAATCACTTTCCGTAAAACGACCTTTACAAAACCGTTGGGATCTCATTCCAAATCTCATCAAATCACAGTACACGTGAACAATAGCAAGGTCCGTTTCCCTAAATTAAAACCCCACAACTAAAGGACTAAACACATACGACAAATTACTCTAGTGCCATCCTAGCCAAGTAGGCCAAATGAACGACTTAACTCTTTTACATTTAGTCAATGCATGCAATCATGAAAATCACCGTTCGAAAACACTCGTTTCCGGAAATGCCAAAATCCAAAACACATTTATAAAATGCACCACAATTAACCATCGATCCACGTCTCTATGGACCCTTACCGAGACCCCGTCGGATCTAACCCGTAGTGGTTAAAATCAAAGCTCATCGATCCACGCCTCTGTGGACCCCTACCGAGACCCCCTCGGATCTAACCCATAGTGAGCATACACACACACGTTACTCATGCAATACTACCATGTTAAGAGTGTAAGTTCATAAGAGTACTTGCTAGAGATGGACACTTACCCGACACCATTATCATACTCATCACAATACCTCCATCATGAACGATCAATCTCAACACAACAACACAATTAAGACAGAATACACGATTCCACAACATTAAACAAGCAGGGGTATCATTAAAGCCCTCAACGTTCAAAATAATCAAATCATAATCAATTCACACAAATCATATTCACGAGGGTAGACCAACTTTCATAAATCCAATATGTAAATTCTATTTGCAGGACACAAATCGCATAAGAAAAATACTTGCCTTGAGTAATCACAAATGCGGAGAATCAACCGAAGTATGATGGCACGAACCGACTCTAAACCCGTCGACTCTGCCGAACGCCAACTCGCGACAATAAACTACGAACGACAATAACAATAATGACATTGAATTCCACAGTACGACCCAAAGCCGCTGAATTAAAGTAACAAATGATGAAAGTTCAATGGTTTCCCCCCAAACGGCCAAGAACACGAATCGACCCGATGAAATCTTGAAAACGAAATTCTAAACCGTGGGTTATGATCAACATGACTAGATAACAACAAAGGAAGCAACGATTTCGGATTATACTCATGAAATCAAGACAAACCCCCAAATATTCCCAAAATAGGGTTCTAGGATTAATACCTTCGATTTAGATGGCAAGAAGGAGATTTGTTGATGTTAATCAACAATAATGACCCAAGAAACCGGATGGATTGAAGTTCTGGAGATTGGAATCGCCCAAATCGCCCAAAATCACACGAACCCACCGGTAGGAACGAAAATAGAAGAAAATGGGAGAGAAAAAGGGGTCTGCCCGTTATAAGACAGACTGCTATGTACGGCCATACATAGCAGGAGATACGGCCGTAAGTATAGTGAGTTAAGGCCGTACGCTAGGATAGGTATGGCCGTATGGTTGCACTGGACAACAGATTAAGGATTCTGTTGTCCAACCTGGCCCGAACGACCCCGAAACCTGAACCTGAATATAAACTGAAGATACGGTTACGAAGTACTCGCAAAGACGAATCTAAGTGCTAAGAGAACACGCGATTCCGACCACCCGAAGGCTCGAAATTCGACAACAGAAGTAATTACCCTAAACTTTGGGAAATACGAAAATGGCCCAAAACATCCGAAATACACGATAAACGATCGAAACACCAAGTAAAAGCTCGCAACATGCATAATAACGTTAAATGAACTTATGAGAAACTCGAAACAACAGTTTCAGATGAGATTCGCAAGAATCAAACTCAAGTGCGGAAAAGTCGCTTAAGAACACGGAACTCAACAAAAAGACACCGAAACGAACTCTGATGACAAAAAGTGCAAAATTAATCATTCTAAGAATGAAGAAACGGTCACAGGAGAGTCGCTAAGATGGAGTCCTGCCAAAAAATGAAATTACCAAAAATCGAAATTGCGGATATTACATACTACCCTCCTTAAAAGAAGTTTCGTCCCAAAACTTAAAACAAGTAGGGAGAAGCAATATCCCACCAGGAACATCTCAATGAGATATACAGGAACCGCTTAACTTACGCCCATCGGCGAAATGCTACAAGAAACGCAAAGGAACATACAGCGTGAAATCATGCTCAACGACAATCATCACAATGCCACAAGCAGAGACATAATAAAACCAACCAATGCCAGGTATCACCAAACAGATAGCACAATCAAGTCAAATATACGAACTATCACGAAATAGAAGGTACCTATTATAAGAAAACACGCATAGCTGAAAGATAAAAAATAAACACACAACAATCCGCAAAGGTAACCACAAAGAACTCGGACCACACCAAAATTCTCAAAACCCCACTAGGCATCTCCGTGTCCTTTCGGAGTAGAGACGCAAACTCGATCCCAAAACCTCTCAGCTACCGTTTCGCAATGCACGGCTCGGTGACCCACCTGGCCACACTCGAAATAATTGACTAACGGTGAGCGACAATTCTTTGCGGTACGAGATCAGGCAACAACAATCGGACAACCACGATTGAACAACAATGATCGAATAACAACGATCGAACAACGATGATCGAACATAAATGGTCGAACAACAACGATCGAACACCAACGATCAAACAACAATAATCGAACAACAATGATCGAACAACAACGATCGAACAACAATGATCGAACAACAATGATCGAACAACAACAATCGAATAACAACGGTCAAACAACGACTCCGAAGTTCACACTCAACTCAAGACATTAAAAGAACTTGTAGATCTAAACCAAACCAAATCAAACATACCCAGTATATCCCGCTCAGAGCAGGGTCTGGGGAGGGTAAGATGTACGCAGACCATGCCCCTACTTATTACGGTAGGGAGGCTGTTTCCGTGAAGACCCACAGCTTAGTGCACAGCAGAATATTGAGTGATAAATACAAAGGAAAGCATATGATTCGAAAAAGCTCGATACCATACCTGAGCCCATGGCTTAATCCACATGGGACTTACCAAAGCAGAATTTGGCTACTTCACTCCCGATGAACGCTGCTCTAACAAAAGAGAGGTTGACTCTGCGCACAGCTCCCTGTCAAAAATACACCACACGCAAAGACAATAGGATAAAATATATAATAAAAGTAAAAAATACAATGCTCTAGGTCAAAGCTAACCGAGACAACCCAACCCTGAGGCTCTCAACTATAGCACCGCTCCCTACAAAAGAATCCACAACTCTGATCTGGCGCCTCCAAGCGCACCTATCAACAGTCATGGTCTTGTAGATCTGAAAGACGTTAATTTCGAACAAGGTTCACAAGAATCAAACCGAACTTGGAAAAGTCACAACGATAAACAGATTGATCCGAAACAAGATCACAACCCGTTCGAACGATGACAACTGAGATACCGAACAAGTTTGGAAAGTATGAACGAACACGAGCGAGTCGATAGAATTGAGAAATAGAAAAAGTAGAAGTAAAAAATAATACGGGTATTACATTCGACCTCTTTTAAAAGAAGTGTCGTCCCTGAAACCCACAACAACGGAAGCAAGGTAACAACACAACAAGTAACCGACAGAAGCATCTTTCAAGGGCCTCTCAAAGCCGATCCTGACATCTGTGTTGAAGTTCATACCCTGAAAGGCTCGGTAACCAACTCGCAAAACTGGATTCTGTATACCTCGAGTCCACACTTGTAACACGCTACTGGCGGGGAGGGACAATTTGCACGTACATGCCCCGGCACATTATAGATGAAGCACCTCAGCATACCGATAATACAGCGGCTAGGTATAATGGAATATAACATCGCGAAACAACACACCAGAGATGCCAACTCAACACAACATATCAACGTAAGGCAACCCACATACACATAATCACAACAACGACGGCATACATTCGTCGATTTCAACGGCCTGAACGATAACCAGCACACAGTCACAAAACACCATGAAACAATCACAGATGTACACAATCATACAAACCCAAGCTCTAACTGCTCGCACAAGTGCGCTAACACGCAAATCACCACGAAACGACAACATTAAAGACCAACATCACACCTCTCACAGAGGGCTAACACAACAAATGCGTGGCGAATGACTCTACGCTCACACCACTAATTCAATCACAACTCGGGGGTTAACACCCTAACGACAGTGCAAACATCATACATACATTCCTAGACAGCACACAGGAACGATAGGTTTTAAAAATGAAAACAACCTTTTTGAAAACAATTATGGGAACATCAGTTGATCTTGAATATCATATTTCAAAAAAAGTTAATACAAACATGAAACATCGTTATCGAGACTTTGAAAAACCACCTTGCGTTTGATAAAAATGAGGACACCTTTCTTTTAATTAAAACTTTCAGAAATATTCGACCTTCGAGTCTAAGCAAATGTGTTTCCAAATTACTGAAAATATCTCAAAATATTTTGGTCCTCGAGGTAAAAGAATCTTGAAACATACTGCGGCACTAGTAGGCACCTTGAAAATACTGTGAGAAAATAATCCATTTTAAAAGTGCGTCTCGAAATTTATTTTCTAAAATACTCAAGGTTTTCAGACATCCAATAGGCTAGAGTGCCCAAAACTCCAACGTATCAATATTCGCTTATACACATCATAGTACACACATCACATTGTTCAAAATCAAAACAATACATGTATTTTACCGGAAAACAAATAGTCGAATACCACAGTCGAAAACCGCCTAGGATCGGGACGAAACCACTGATCCCATTCGAGGCTCCTAAGGACCTTCCTGAACTGGCTGGCGAACAACTCGTGAATCCGGATTGAAGTCAAGGATTCCCTCGAGGCCCCGCGGACCCTCCCAGAATGAGCAAATCACACACATATATATTCCCATTCCATATTAAGCACAAAGGTCTCACAATAATACATGCAAAACGAGCAAATCATTTTGAAATACACACGCAGTGGACTAAACCAACAGTCAAAATACATTAGCAGTGACACCAATCCTCATATAAACAAAATGTGAGAGTCCAATAACCACATAACACGAAATCAAAATCCACAGAAGGATTCCATCACTTAACAAATAATCGTACAAGTAGCTCATATCACACGAGGCACAACACAAAGAAGGGAGACTTACATCCACAGGTCGCACGAAGATGATGTTCGCCCCACGATACTAATCATGACCAACAAACTCAGACGACGCGTCGCGACACGAGTCAGTCAGACAAAATCCGACGAGACAAGACTCAACAAACACAACTTGACCCGACAGCCTAGGTTTCCACAACCTAAGCTCTAATACCATTTATGTAACACCCCCAATTTACTCAGGGATATTAGAGGTCGTAAACCCTTCTCTCAAGGATCTACCAGGCTGGTAACACAACTAAACATCTCAACATCGCCTTCAAGGCTAAAAAAATGACTCAGTAGACCGATTTGGTCTTTCAATTAATGCGTACAACTCAATCTCAATACATGCCCACACAGCGGGGGTCAAAATACAACACACTCCCGTGCAACAGGGAAAAAATACTGCAGCGGAAATAAAGTACAACCAAACCAATACGACATCGTATGGATCATCATGTGATTAGTATCGATCATCTTTCATCATCCTTCATGCCGAACCTGTGTTATGCTCCCCAAAAGCTGAATGCAATACAGACATCCACCCCCAATTACTCAGGGGTTAGCAAAATCCTACTATTTTGCTAGTGCAAGTACATAATCATACGATATGTAACAAACAAATAGAAATCACGAATTGGGTACGACAATTAACTACCAAAGCCTTCCCAGGAGGTTTTATTAATTTGAAAGCAATCAACAAAGTGTTTGAAAATAAATTCTTCATCTCGGGGATTTTAAAAGTAGAAGCCTTATAGGACCTCAAGTCCTAGTTAAGAGAAAACACTTCAAGACGAATGGGTCTCGGCCCAAAATCACTTTCCGTAAAAGGACCTTTACAAAACTGTTGGGATCTCATCCCAAATCTCATCAAATCACAGTACACGTGAACAATAGCAAGGTCCGTTTCCCAAAATCAAAACCCCACAACTAAAGGACTAAACGCATACGACAAATTACTCTAGTGCCATCCTATCCAAGTAGGCCAAATGAACGACTTACCTCTTACACATTTAGTCAATGCATGCAATCATGAAAATCACCGTTCGAAAACACTCGTTTCGGGAAATGCCAAAATCCAAAACACATTTATAAAATGCACCACAATTAACCATCGATCCACGTCTCTGTGGACCCCTACCAAGACCCCGTCGGATCTAACCCGTAGTGGTTAAAAGCAAAGCTCATCGATCCACGCCTCTGTGGACCCCTACCGAGACCCCCTCGGATCTAACCCATAGTGAGCATACACACACACGTTACTCATGCAATACTACCATGTTAAGAGTGTAAGTTCATAAGAGTACTTGCTAGAGATGGACACTTACCCGACACCATTATCATACTCATCACAATACCTCCATCATGAACGATCAATCTCAACACAACAACACAATTAAGACAGAATACACGATTCCACAACATTAAACAAGCAGGGGTATCATTAAAGCCCTCAACGTTCAAAATAATCAAATCATAATCAATTCACACAAATCATATTCACGAGGGTAGACCAACTTTCATAAATCAAATATGTAAATTCTATTTGCAGGACACAAATCGCATAAGAAAAATACTTACCTCGAGTAATCACAAATGCGGAGAATCAACCGAAGTAGGATGGCACGAACCGACTCTAAACCCGCCGACTCTCCCGAACGCCAACTCGCGACAATAAATTACGAACGACAATAACAACAATGACATTGAATTCCACAGTACGACCCAAAGCCGCTGAATTAAAGTAACAAATGACGAAAGTTCAAGGGTTTCCCCCAAAACGGCCAAGAACACGAATCGACCCAATGAAATCTTGTAAACGAAATTCTAAACCGTGGGTTATGATCAACATGACTAGATAACAACAAAGGAAGCAACGATTTCGGATTATACTCATGAAATCAAGACAAACCTCCAAATATTCCCAAAATAGGGTTCTAGGATTAATACCTTCGATTTAGATGGCAAGAAGGAGATTTGTTGATGTTAATCAACAATAATGACCCAAGAAACCGGATGGATTGAAGTTCTGAAGATTGGAATCGCCCAAATCGCCCAAAATCACACGAACCCGCCGGTAGGAACGAAAATAGAAGAAAATGGGAGAGAAAAAGGGGTCTGCCCATTATAAGACAGACTGCTATGTACGGCCATACATAGCAGGAGATACGGCCGTAAGTATAGTGAGTTACGGCCGTACGCTAGGACAGGTATGGCCGTATGTTTGCACTGGACAGCAGATTAAGGATTCTGTTGTCCAACCTGGCCCAAACGACCCCGAAACCTGAACCTGAATATAAACTGAAGATACGGTTACGAAGTACTCGCAAAGACGAATCTAAGTGCTAAGAGAACACGCGATTCCGACCACCCGAAGGCTCGGAATTCGACAACAGAAGTAATTACCCCAAACTTTGGGAAATACGAAAATGGCCCAAAACATCCGAAATACACGATAAACGATCGAAACACCAAGTAAAAGCTCGCAACATGCATAATAACGTTAAATGAACTTATGCGAAACTCGAAACAACAGTTTCAGATGAGATTCGCAAGAATCAAACTCAAGTGCGGAAAAGTCGCTTAAGAACACGGAACTCAACAAAAAGACACCGAAACGAACTTTGATGACAAAAAGTGCAGAATTAATCATTCTCAGAATGACGAAACGGTCACAAGAGAGTCGCTAAGATGGAGTCCTACCAAAAAAATAAAATAACCAAAAATCGAAATTGCGGATATTACATATGACCCTCCTTAAAAGAAGTTCCGTCCCAAAACTTAAAACAAGTAGGGAGAAGCAATATCCCACCAGAAACATCTCAATGAGATATACAGGAACCACATAACTTACGCCCATCGGCGAAACGCTACAAGAAACGCAAAGGAACATACAGCGTGAAATCATGCTCAGCGACAATCATCACAATGCCACAAGCAGAGACATAATAAAACCAACCAATACCAGGTATCACCAAACAGATAGCACAATCAAGTCAAATATACGAACTATCACGAAACAGAAGGTACCTATTATAAGAAAACACGGATAGCTGAAAGATAGAAAATAAACACACAACAATCCGCAAAGGTAACCACAAAGAACTCGGACCACGCCAAAATTCTCAAAACCCCACTAGGCATCTCCGTGTCCTTTCGGAGTAGAGACGCAAACTCGATCCCCAAACCTCTCAGCTACCGTTTCGCAATGCACGGCTCGGTGACCCACCTGGCCACACTCGAAATAATTGACTAACGGTGAGCGACAATTCTTTGCGGTACGAGATCAAGCAACAACAATCGGACAACCACGATTGAACAACAATGATCGAATAACAACGATCGAACAACGATGATCGAACATAAATGGTCGAACAACAACGATCGAACACCAACGATCAAACAACAATAATCGAACAACAATGATCGAACAACAATGATCGAACAACAACGATCGAACAACAATGATCGAACAACAATGATCGAACAACAACGATCGAATAACAACGGTCAAACAACGACTCCGAAGTTCACACTCAACTCAAGACATTAAAAGAACTTGTAGATCTAAACCAAACCAAACCAAACATACCCAGTATATCCCGCTCAGAGCAGGGTCTGGGGAGGGTAAGATGTACGCAGACCATGCCCCTACTTATTACGGTAGGGAGGCTGTTTCCGTGAAGACCCCCAGCTTAGTGCACAGCAAAATATTGAGTGATAAATACAAAGGAAAGCATATGATTCGAAAAAGCTCGATACCATACCTGAGCCCATGGCTTAATCCACATGGGATTTACCAAAGCAGAATTTGGCTACTTCACTCCCGATGAACGCTGCTCTAACAGAAGAGAGGTTGACTCTGCGCATAGCTCCCTGTCAAAAATACACCACACGCAAAGACAATAGGATAAAATATACAATAAAAGTAAAAAATACAATGCTCTAGGTCAAAGCTAACCGAGACAACCCAATCCTGAGGCTCTCAACTATAGCACCGGTCCCTACAAAAGAATCCACAACTCTGATCTGGCGCCTCCAAGCGCACCTACAAAAGTCATGGTCTTGTAGATCTGAAAGACGTTAATTTCGAACAAGGTTCACAAGAATCGAACCGAACTCGGAAAAGTCACAACGATAAACAGATTGATCTGAAACAAGATCACAACCCGTTCGAACGATGACAACTGAGATGCCGAACAAGTTTGGAAAGTATGAACAAACACGAGCGAGTCGATAGAATTGAGAAAGAGAAAAAGCAGAAGTCAAAAATAATACGGGTATTACATTCGACCTCTTTTAAAAGAAGTGTCGTCCCTGAAACCCACAACAACGGAAGCAAGGTAACAACACAACAAGTAACCGACAGAAGCATCTTTCAAGGGCCTCTCAAAGCCGATCCTGACATCTGTGTTGAAGTTCATACCTTGAAAGGCTCGGTAACCAACTCGCAAAACTGGATTCTGTATACCTCGAGTCCACACTTGTAACACGCTACTGGCGGGAAGGGACAATTTGCACGTACATGCCCCGACACATTATAGATGAAGCACCTCGGCATACTGATAATACAACGGCTAGGTATAATGGAATATAACATCGCAAAACAAAACACCGGAGATGCCAACTCAGCACAACATATCAACGTAAGGCAACTCACATACACATAATCACAGCAACGACGGCATACATTCGTCGATTTCAACGGCCTGAACGATAACCAGCATACAGTCACAAAACACCATGAAACAATCACAGATGTACACAATCATACAAACCCAAGCTCTAACTGCTCACACAAGTGCGCTAACACGCAAATCACCACGAAACGACAACATTAAAGACCAACATCACACCTCTCACAGAGGGCTAACACAACAAATGCGTGGCGAATGACTCTACGCTCACACCACTAATTCAATCACAACTCGGGGGTTAACACCCTAACGACAGTGCAAACATCATACATACATTCCTAGACAGCACACAGGAACGATAGGTTTTAAAAATGAAAACAACCTATTTGAAAACAATTTTGGGAACATCAGTTGATCTTGAATATCATATTTCGAAAAAAGTTAATACAAACATGAAACATCGTTATCGAGACTTTGAAAAACCACCTTGCGTTTGATAAAAATGAGGACACCTTTCTTTTAATTAAAACTTTCAGAAATATTCGACCTTCGGGTCTAAGCAAACGTGTCTCCAAATTACTGAAAATATCTCAAAATATTTTGGTCCTCGAGGTAAAAGAATTTTGAAACATACTGCGGCACTAGTAGGCACCTTGAAAATACTGTGAGAAAATAATCCATTTTAAAAGTGCGTCTCGAAATTTATTTTCTAAAATACTCAAGGTTTTCAGACATCCAATAGGCCAGAGTGCCCAAAACTCCAACGTATCAATATTCGATTATACACATCATAGTACACACATCACATCGTTCAAAATCAAAAAAATACATGTATTTTACCGGAAAACAAATAGTCGAATACCACAGTCGAAAACCGCCTAGGATCGGGACGAAACCACTGATCCCACTCGAGGCCCCTAAGGACCCTCCCGAACTGGCTGGCGAACAACTCGTGAATCTGGATTGAAGTCAAGGATTCCCTCGAGGCCTCGCGGACCCTCCCAGAGTGAGCAAATCACACACATATATATTCTCATTCCATATTAAGCACAAAGGTCTCACAATAATACACGCAAAACGAGTAAATCATTTTGAAATACACACGCAGTGGACTAAACCAACAGTCAAAATACATTAGCAGTGACACCACTCCTCATATAAACAAAATGTGAGAGTCGAATAACCACATAACACGAAATCAAAATCCACAGAAGGATTCCATCACTTAACAAATAATCGTACAAGTAGCTCATATCACACTAGGCACAACACAAAGAAGGGAGACTTACATCCACAGGTCGCACGAAGATGATGTTCGCCCCACGATACTAATCACGACCAACAAACTCAGACGACGCGTCGCGACACGAGTCAGTCAGACAAAATCCGACGAGACAAGACTCAACAAACACAACTTGGCCCGATAGCCTAGGTTTCCACAACCTAAGCTCTAATACCATTTATGTAACACCCCCAATTTACTCAGGGATATTAGAGGCCGTAAACCCTTCTCTCAAGGATCTACCAGGCTGGTACCACAACTAAACATCTCAACATCGCCTTCAAGGCTAAAAAAATGACTCAGTAGACCGATTTGGTCTTTTAATTAATGCGTACAACTCAATCTCAATACATGCCCACACAGCGGGGGTCAAAATACAACACACTCCCGTGCAACAGGGAAAAAATACTGCAGCGGAAATAAAGTACAACCAAACTAATACGACATCGTATGGATCATCATGTGATTAGTATCGATCATCTTTCATCATCCTTCATGCCAAACCTGTGTTATGCTCCCCAAAACCTGAATGCAATACAGACATCCACCCCCTAATTACTCAGGGGTTAGCAAAATCCCACTATTTTGCTAGTGCAAGTACATAATCATACGATATGTAACAAACAAATAGAAATCACAAATTGGGTACGACAATTAACTACCAAAGCCTTCCCGGGAGGTTTTATTAATTTGAAAGTAATCAACAAGGTGTTTGAAAATAAATTCTTCATCTCGGGGATTTTAAAAGTAGAAGCCTTATAGGACCTCAAGTCCTAGTTAAGAGAAAACACTTCAAGACGAATGGGTCTCGGCCCAAAATCACTTTCCGTAAAACGACCTTTACAAAACCGTTGGGATCTCATCCCAAATCTCATCAAATCACAGTACACGTGAACAATAGCAAGGTCCGTTTCCCAAAATCAAAACCCCACAACTAAAGGACTAAACACATACGACAAATTTCTCTAGTGGCCAAATGAATGACTTACCTCTTAGACATTTAGGCAATGCATGCAATCATGAAAATCACCGTTCGAAAACACTCGTTTCCGGAAATGCCAAAATCCAAAACACATTTATAAAATGCACCACAATTAACCGTCGATCCACGTCTCTGTGGACCCCTACTGAGACCCCGTCGGATCTAACCCATAGTGGTTAAAAGAAAATCTCTTCGATCCACGCCTCTGTGGATCCCTACCGAGACCCCGTCGGATCTAACCCGTAGTGAGCATACACACAAACGTTACTCATGCAATACTACCATGTTAAGAGTGTAAGTTCATAAGAGTACTTGCTAGAGATGGCCACTTACCCGACACCATTATCATACTCATCACAATACCTCCACCGTGAACGATCAATCTCAACACAACAACACAATTAACACGGAATACACGATTCCACAACATTAAATAAGCAGGGATATCATTAAAGCCCTCAACGTTCAAAATAATCAAATCATAATCAATTCACACAAATCATATTCACGAGAGTAGACCAACCTTCATAAATCTAATATGTAAATTCTATTTGCAGGACACAAATCGCATAAGAAAAATACTTGCCTCGAATAATCACAAATGCGGAGAATCAACCGAAGTAGGATGGCACGAACCGACTCTAAACCCGCCGACTCCGCCGAACGCCAACTTGAGACAATAGACTACGAACGACAACAACAACAATGATATTGAATTCCACAGTACGACCCAAAGCCGCTGAATTAAAGTAACAAATGACGAAAGTTCAAGGGTTTCCCCCAAAACGGCCAAGAACACGAATCGACCCGATGAAATCATGAAAACGAAATTCTAAACCATGGGTTATGATCAACATGACTAGATAACAACAAAGGATCAACGATCTCGGTTTAAACTCATGAAATCAAGACAAACCCCCAAATATTTCCAAAATAGGGTTCTAGGATTAATACCTTCGATTTAGATGGTAATGAGGAGATTTGTTGATGTTAATAAACAAAAATGACCCATGAAATAGGATGGATTGAAGTTCTGAAGATCAGAATCACCCAAATCGCCCAAAATCGCACGAACCCGCCGGTAGGAACGAAAATAGAAGAAAATGGGAGAGAAAAAGGGGTCTGCCCGTTATAAGGTAGACTGCTATGTACGGCCGTATGTAGAAGGAGATAAGACCGTAAGTATAGTGAGTTACGGCCGTAAGCAAGGACAGGTACGGCCATATGTCTGCACTGGACAGCAGATTAAGGATTCTGTTGTCCAACCTGGCCCGAACGACCCCAGAACCCGAACCTGAATATAAACCGAAGATACGGTTATGAAGTACTCGCAAAGACGAATCTAAGCACTAAGAGAACACATGATTCCGACCACCCGAAGGCTCGGAATTCGACAACGGAAGTAATTACCCCAAACTTTGGGAAATTACGAAAATGACCCAAAACGTCCGAAATACACAATACACGATCGAAACACCAAGAAAAAGCTCGCAACATGCATAATAACGTTAAATGAACTTACGAGAAACTCGAAACAATAGTTTCGGACGAGATTCACAAGAATCAAACTCAAGTGCGGAAAAGTCGCTTAAGAACATGGAACTCAACAAAACGACACCGAAACGAACTATGATGACAAAAAGTGCAGAATTAATCATTCTCAAAATGACGAAATGGTCACAAGCAAGTCTCTAAGATGGACTCCTGCCAAAAAAAGAAATTACCGAAAATCGAAATTGCGGATATTACAAATACTGCAAAAACTCCCATGTATAAACATAAATCGCTTAACTCTTTGTCTAAACTTAAAAAGAGAAAAGAACCTTCACGCGTAAACCAAACATATCTGTGGCATTTATGGTTATGTCATGTAAACCTTAGGAGGATTCAAAGATTGGTAGATGATGGCCCGTTGGATGACCTCCAAGTTGAGTCATTTCCAATTTGTGAATCTTGTCTGAAAGGTAAAATGAACAAGAGTGTTTTTAAGACTAAGGGAAACTGTGCTCAGAATGTGTTGGAATTGGTTCATACGGATGTATGTGGTTCAATAAACGTCCAGGCTGTTGGTATTCGGTGCCTAAAACAAAGGCGCAGTGGAAGCTAAACAAAAATAAATTCAATCCGAATCCCTAAAGAGGATCGATTCAAGCTATGTATATACGAATATAGAATGAACAAAGAGGAAGATACGATATCATACCCTTGTAGTGCATTGATTTAATCATTGAGAAGATGATGTCCCTTACAAATCCAATCCGCAACAAGCTCTTGGGTGATCCAACGCCGAAAGCACTGCGTCTCTACTTGCCACGTGCCGGAAGTCGACCAGAATAACTCCCACCTTGTTATCCTCCAAGGATATACCTAGAACAAAAATGGTTGGAGCTTGCTAATATTATCTATAACACTCTAAGTGTATATATTGTGGGGATTCGGTGCCTAAAACAAAAATTAATTCGATCCGAATCCCTACGAAGATTGATCGATCTACGTATATACGAATATATAAACGAAATCACAAGAGATATAAGAAACTCACCCTTGTAGTCCGTTGATTAAATGGATTCCTTCTCTTGAGCTATTCCCCAAGCTTTAAACTTCTTTCCACGAATCCAATCTGCTCCAAGCTTTTGAAATCCCGAGCACCGAAGCACCGTGCCTCTACTTGCCATGCATCAGAAGTCGACCGGAATAACTCCTACCTAGTTATCTTCCAAAGATACGGCT
The DNA here is from genome assembly GCA_033398695.1 of Orobanche coerulescens. Lineage (NCBI taxonomy): Eukaryota > Viridiplantae > Streptophyta > Magnoliopsida > Lamiales > Orobanchaceae > Orobanche > Orobanche coerulescens. The sequence goes on from CM065810.1 coordinate 45,799,279, forward strand.
AGAACAAGGTAGTCGGAACTTTACAAAATTTATTTGTATCACTCCAAGTGAGAAATAAATTTTCTCTTTTTTTTTCTAAGAAAAATATGAAGTTAAAAGGGAGAAGAAGATGTCTTGAGAAAAAAACTATTTTTTTCTCTCTCTTTCTCTTGCTTGGAAAAATGCTGTGAGTACTTCAAGTTGCAAGAGTAAGTCACCTTTTATTCTTCTACTTTACTTCTTTTAATTATTCTCCAAGAATAATTCTCTCCCTTATTTTCCATGGTCTTCCACCTATTAAGGTGGAAAGTAAAGACCAAGACAAAAACAAAAAGGGGTGGTTCGGCCATCTAGAAGTACCAGAGGAATTCGGTCTGTTTCGGATTCTCTCGTGTCCAAACAGATAAATTCTATTATGTTCTGATGTATTTCTATCAATCAATTAACATAATTCATTAATTATGTCAAATACAAGTTAATATAATTAATTTCTCCAAGAAATAATTATATCTATGAATTAAATTAATCACCCAGTAATTTATTTAATTCATTAGGCCGTAAATTAATTTATCCAATAAATTAATTTAGACATCTAGTATCCCAATAATTAGATATCCAATATCTAATATTTATACTGAGAGAATAAGCTCGATTCAATCCGTCGTCAATCCTATTGCGCGACTCGGTAGGTCCGTCTCAGTCAGCAATGGGAGGAACCAAAGAGTATTAGCACCACCTAGCCAGCCTGGCGGCCTACACTGTACCCCAACTGAGAACGAATGATTGGGATCATTCAAGAACCATTCTGTCGTGAATACCAGTATATGTATAAACCTTTCTTTCAAATGTCCCGATGAAGTTATAGGGTCACGGTCAGTCAAACCCTATCTGTACTTGACGCTATGCATGAGCTAATGCAAATAGAGATCATCGAGCTCTCGTGTATCTAATACAACTAGCTCCAATGCTTTGGCCAAAGACTTATGATCTCATCTGCCAATAACCGCATAGGACATATAACCTATTCACTTACAGGAGAAAGAATTCTATTTTAATATTCAGTAGGACCTGCTACTTGCCCGTCAAGATGCACGTCAAGGTTGACCCCCGCCTTCCAGTTTACAGGGTCGAACTACTCTAATGAAAATCTTGACGTCACAAGCACATCCCTACTAAATCCTCGAGTCGAAGGTTCACGAATACCTATCACAACCTTTCGATTCCGTCATTGACTGTCCCGGAGTGAAATCCGTATGACGAATCGAGTGTGAGTCGGTTCGAGTATACTAATCTAATTAGCATACCTATAACGTATGCTTCCACTAACTATTAGTGTTCGACAGGCACTCTCCTTGTCAAAGAATACGTCATACAAGTCTTCACATAAACTTAACGCCCAGTCAAGTTTCATCAACTTGAGAACAATTAAGTATTTGAGCTATAAACCTTTCCAGTGCCGACCCCCTTATCCATTAAGGAGTGGAACGTTTTACTCTCAAATACATGGACTAGTTTCTATATGTATATTTACGAGTTAGGAATTCCAATAACTACCAGTAATAAAGAAACATCCATTTGCCTTATGATAATAATTTACATAATAACAAGTACAATACCCTCACTCAACATCCTCTGAGTGGCATTCGAGGGCATACTCATAACATATATGTATTTTCTCTCTTTATTTTTCTCTTAGAAATAAGATGAAGAAGTAAAGTTAAGAAGACAACTTTTCTCTCTCCCCTCCTATTGTAATATGTCGTGAGCTCTCAATTAATGAGCAAGAGATGAGGTTTTATTCTTTTGTATTCAACTTATACTTTCACATGTGAAAGTCTTCCCTCAAGGAATAATATCACATGATATATTTCTTTTCTTTGATTTTGTTGGTCTCCCACCATATAAAAAGGTGAAAATCAAAGACCACCTAATAAAAATTAAAGGGGCGACCATCAAGGAGCAAATAACGAGTTCGGTTCGTTTCGGACTCTCGTGTGCCTAAACACATAAACTCCATTCCATTCCGATGTATTATATCAATTAATTAATCCAATCAATTAGTTATACCAGATACAAAATAATATAATCAATTTATCAAAGAAATAATTATATACATGAATTAAATTAATCACCCAGTAATTTATTAACTCATTAGGCCGTAAATTAATTTATTTAATAAATTAATTTAGACATCCGATGTCCCAAGATTTGTAATATCCGCAATTTTCGATTTTCGGTAAATTTATTTTTTCGGTCAGAGTCCGTTTTGACGACTCGCTCACGACCGTTTCGTCATTCTGAGAATGATTAATTCTACACTTTTTGACATCCGAGTTCGTTTCGGTGTCGTTTTGTTGAGTTCCGTGCTTTTTAGCGACTTTTCTGCGCTTGAGTTCGATTCTTGCGAATCTCGCTCAACCGCTTTGTTTGAGTTTCGATAAGTCCGTTTAACTTTGTTAGACGTGTTGTGAACTTCGGTTTGGTTATTCGATCACGTATCGTGATTTCCGCGTTTTGGGCCATTTTGTAATTTCTTGAAAGTTACGGGTATCTCAGATTCGTAATGGTTGTCTCGACCCGCTTCTTGGTCACGTATGACCAACTAGGGTATTACGTTTTCATTTCGAGTCGCTTATGTCGTCCGTGAACTTTTCGCCGTGTTCGTTCCGTGCGTTTTAAATCGGGTCGCCGAGCCCTGACGGTTGCGGGATCGCCGGACGATTTCGGGCACCCGCCCGACGGGTGCGGCAGGAACCCGCGTAGCGCACCCAACCGCCCGAAGGCTGCGCCCGCAAACCCGCAGGTGTAGCGCACGCTACCGGCCTAACGACGCGCTTCTCGGGCAGCGTGGGGTTTCGAGGTTCTGGACTCGGTCAGGATAGGCAGGTAGCTCACGATAAGCCGAGCGTAGCGCGCGATAGTCGGCAGGCGTAGCGCACGCTGTCGGCCGGCTAGCGTATGTTACCTGGCCGGCGATTCATCCGGTGGCTACGGGGAGTCGGCTAAGCGCAGCTTCCGCCGTAGCGCACGCTAGCGAGTCGGGTCGGCAGGTTTGGTCGGCAGGTTGGTCGGTGATGCCGGGTCGTGTGGGCCCGGCCGAGGGTACTCGGCCGTCTGGCCGATAGCGCACGCTAGTCCGGGAGGGCTAGCGCACGCTAATCTGGCCCGATATAAATGTGGTGAGCAATACATTTCACTTCGCTTTTCATTCCCTTCTTTCTCCTTCCGCGAATGGCGATTCATGGGTGACGAAGCCATGTTGTTTAACAACAAATCCATGAAGTCCTTGAGTTCATAACATCAATCGATCGTCGTTATCAACCTTTGATCCAAATAATCAAGGTAATCTTCCTTAGAACCCTAATTTCGCGAATTTGGGGATTTTTGCATTTTTAAATCGATTCGTTCCGTGTTGTTGATTAATTCATGATGGGTATGATTAATCTTGATAGTATTCTTGTGTTTAACATCATTTAATCCATTGTTCTTCGTCGAATCGAAGTATAATTCTTGATTTCCTTCGAATTGACTTTTTGGGGGATTTGTCCCCGATCTCGTTTTTCATCCGTTTTCGATGGATCGATTATGGTTAAATGATGTTGTTAAACATATTCTATGGATTGTATATCCATATTTGAACTTGGAATTCCGTTTTCGGGTTTTGACGGAACGAATCGTGTTCTTGGCCGTTTTGGGGGAAATCCGTGAACTTTCGTCACTCGTTCCTTGAATTCAACGGCTTTGAGTCGTGTTATGGAATTCATTTCATTGTTATTATTTGTCCTTCGTAGTTTATGAACGTGAGTTGGCGTTCGGTGGAGTCGGCGAGTTCGTAGTCGGTTCGGGCCAACCTACTTGGCCGATTCTCGCGTTGTTCTTATTCGAGGCAAGTACCTTGCCCATACTTTTCTCGTTTTATGGATATGATGATCGGTGGTCGTCTTGATGTGTTTGTTTGGTTATTTGAAATGAAGTTTCAAAGGATTTCGGTTTGGCCTCGTTAAAGGCTTTCTTTCAAAACGAGTGTGATTTGTGAACGGTGTTTTGAGAATTGATTATGATTTGGTTATTTTGAACGCTGAAGGATTTTATGATGATACTCCTATTGTTTAAGTTATGGAATCGTGTATTCCGTATTTAATCTTGTCATTGTATTTTTGAAGAGTTTGGTAATGGTGTCGAGTTAATGGCCATCTCTAGTGAGTATTCTTAATGGACTTACATTCTTAGCATATTAGTATTGCATGAGTAACGTGTGTGTGTGTATGCTCACTACGGGTTAGATCCGACGGGGTCTCGGTAGGGCTCCACGAAGCTGTGGAACCGCGAGCTTGCTTTTAACCACCGTGGGTTAGATCCGACGGGGTCTCGGCAGGATCCACGGCCGTGGGTCCGCGGTTAATTGTGGTGCATTTTACAATGTGATTTGGATTATTGGCATTTCCGAAATGAGTGCTTTTGAACGGTTTTCATGATTGCATGCATTGACTAAGTGTGTAAGAGGTAAGTGTTCGTTTGGCTTACTTGGCTAGGATGGCACTGGAGTATTTTGTTGTTTGTTTTAAATCCTTTATTTGTGGATTTTGATGTTGGGAGACGAACCTTGTGGTCGTTCTTGTGTCTTGTGAGTTCTTTGAGATTTGGGGCTAAAATCCCAATGGTTTTGTAAAAGTCGTTTACGGATTTGGGGCTAAAATCCCAACGGTTTGGTTAATGTCATTTTTCGTAAAGTAAACTTTGGGGCGGTGACCCCTTTGTCTTTCGATTTTGAAAAGTAGGATTTGATAATCCTAAATTGTTTTCTATTAAAACTCTCGATGGCGTTCTAAACCGTTTTATAAATTATTTCCATTGATTTATGATATTCCGATTTTGAAAGGTTTTCTCAAACTCTTGCCTCGGGAAGTACTCTTCGTTTTGTTTGGATCTTGAGGATTCCTGGTTATTGTTATTCGTGGAATGTGAATTGTATGGCTCGTATTTGCACTTTGTTCTTGCACTAGCAAAACAGTGGAGTTTTGCTAACCCCCGAGTATTCGGGGGGTGGATGTCTGTTTTTGCATTCAGGTTTTGGAGCATAACACAGGGTCGGCACGAAGGATGATGAAAGATGATCGATACTAATCACATGAGGAACCGTACATCGTGTGTTGGTTCAGTTGTACTTTATTTTCCGCTGCTATATTGTTCCCGTTGTACGGGTGTGGTTGTATTTTGTCCCCTGCGTGGGCATGAGTTGTATTTGAGTTGTATGTAATTGTGGAAAGACCAAATCGGTCTACTGAGTCATTTTAGCCTTGAAGGCATTGTCAAGATGTTAAATGTTGTTACCAGCCTGGTAGATCCTCGAGGAGAGGGTCTACGGCGTGTAATATCCCTGAGTGGATTGGGGGTGTTACATAAATGGTATCGGAGCTTAGGTTGAGGAAAACCTAGGCTGTCGGGTCAAGTCGTGTTTTTTGAGTCTTGTTTCGTCGGATTTTATCTGACTGAGTCGTGTCGCGACGCGTCGTTTGAGTTTGTTGGTCGTGATTAGTATCGTGGGGCGATCATTATCTTCGTGCGACCTGTGGAAGTAAGTCTCCCTTCTTTGTGTTGTGCCTCGTGTGACACGAGCTATTTTTATGATTATTTGTTAAGTGGTGGAATCCTTATGTGAATTTTGATTTCACGATATGTATTTAGTCGACTTTCGTATTTGATTTATACGAGGAGTGTCACGCTTGTGATGTCTTTTTATTGTTGTTTTTCTCCGTTGTTGATGATTTCGAATCGATTTGCACGTTTTACAAGTCTCTTGTGGAAGCTTTGTGCTTATACGCGTTCGACTTGTTCACTAGCCAGTGCGGGAGAGTATTTTATCAGTGGTTTTGTTCTGAATGTGGTATTTTATCGTTTATTTCCGTTTAAAGACATATATTGTCTTGATTTTAAACTTTTTGATGCGTGTGCTAGGAGTTGTTTTAGTGAACGTCGGTATGTGTGAGTTTTGGGCATTCTGGCCTATTGGATTTTTGAAAACCTTGAGTATCTTAGAAAAATAAATTTCGAGACATACTTTTCAAATGAGTTATTTTCTTGTGGTACATCCTAGGTGCCACAATATATTTCAAAAATTTTCTACCGCGAGGACCAAAATGCTTTGAGATATTTTCAATGTTTAGAAACACTTTTATTTAGACCCGAGGGTCGAATATTTTGAAAGTTTTCATTAAGAGAAAGTATCTTCATTCTTATCAAATGCGAAATGGTTCTCCAATGTCTCGATAACGATGTTTCACGTTTGTACTTTTTTGAAACTTGATACTCAAGATCAATCGGTGTTCTTCTAAATTATTTTCAAAATGAGGTTTTCGTTTTTAAAACCTATCCATTCCCGTTTGAGGACTGGGTATGTATGTGTGATGTTCGCGTTGTCATTTTGATACTTTCTCCCGAGTATGACCGAATTGGCGGTGTGAGCGTTGAGTCGCTTTCCACACATTTGTTGTGTTAGTCCCCTGTGAGAGGCGGGATGTTGGTGTTGAATATTATCGCCTCGTAGTGATTCCTGCGTTGTCGCGCATGTGCGAGCTGTTAGAGCTTGGTTTGGTATGACCGTGTGCATCGGTGATGGTTCCGTTATGCGTCGATTATTTAATGTCTTGTTACCTTGCTCCCGTTTTTGTGAATTTCGTGGACGAGGTCGGAGGTAATGCCCGTACTATTTTGACTTCTGTATTTTCTCTTTCCCCAGTCTATCGATTCGCTCATGTTCGTTGGTACTTTATGAACACATTACGTATTTCGGTTTCATCGTCCGAACGAGCTGTGATCTTGTTGTGGGTCGATCTGGTTATCGATGTTACTTTTTCGGGTTCGGCTCGATTCTTGTGAACCTTGTTTGGGAGTGACATCATCTGGTTCTACTAGTTCTTTTATTCGAAGTGGATCGGATTTGGAACTCTTGTGTTTCCGACTCTGTCGACTCATTATGTTCGTTGACATTTCTGATCTTGTCCTGCCCCTTGTTTTTGTTTATCGAACGAGTGTGGTATTGTTTCGGAATAACTCATTTGTCGTTGTGACTTTTTAATTTCTATTCCCTTTCCTGTGGATCTTATGTAAATGCACATCCTGTTGTTTTCACCGGATCATATATTGTCTCGAGTCGAGATGTGAACCTTGGGGTTGTTGTTTGAATTTTATTATCCTTCGTGTTTCGGACATGATTCTTCGATTTTTGTTGTCTCGATCGTTGTGGTTCGATCGTTTGATTGTTCGGTTTTTATTGATCTCGTTCCGTGATTGGTGAACATTCAGGCTCCTTCGTAATTCCCTTCAGTTCGGGAAATTAGTTGCGTTTTCGATCTTCCAGCCCTTAGGCGGTGGAATTCCGTATTTGTTCAGCGTTTGGCTCGCGTTTTGATCAATATACCGTTAGGTTGGTCAATCGTATTGATTTTCGTTCGTTGTGTTTTGCGATTGTTCGGATAATTGACTTGATTGTATTATCCATTTGATGACGCTTGTCACTTGTTGGTTTTATTATATCCCTAACGGCGACGTTGTGTTGGTCGCCGTGGAGCGTGTTTACACGCCGTATATTCCTTTGCGTTGTTTGTAACCTTTCGCCGTTGGGCGTTAGTTACGCACTCTTGTGTATCTCGTTGAGTTTTTCCTGGCGGAATATTTCTTCTCCCTACTTGTTTTAAGTTTCGGGACGAAACTTCTTTTAAGGAGAGTAGAATGTAATATCCGCAATTTTTGATTTTCGGTAAATTTATTTTTTCGGTTAGAGTCCGTTTTGACGACTCGCTCACGACCGTTTCGTCATTCTGAGAATGATTAATTCTACACTTTTTGACATCCGAGTTCGTTTCGGTGTCGTTTTGTTGAGTTCCGTGCTTTTTAGCGACTTTTCCGCGCTTGAGTTCGATTCTTGCGAATCTCGTTCGAAACTGCTGTTTCGAGTTTCCAGTAAGTCCGTTTAACTTTGTTAGACGTGTTGTGAACTTCGGTTTGGTTATTCGATCACGTATCGTGATTTCCGGGCGTTTTGGGCCATTTTGTAATTTCTTGAAAGTTACGGGTATCTGTATCTGTAATGGTTGTCTCGACCCGTTTCTTGGTCACGTATGACTAAATATGGTATTACGTTTTCATTTCGAGTCGTTTATGTCGTCCGTGAACTTTATGTCGTGTTCGTTAGTGCGCTTTCAAATCGGGTCGCCGAGCCACGACGGTTGCGGGGGGCCGGATGGTGGCGGGGCCAGCCGGACGATTGCGGGCACCGGCCGGACGGTGCGGCAGATCCGCGTAAGCGCACGCTTCGGCCGGAAAGGCTGCCGCGCTAACCGGCAGTGTAGCGCACGCTACGGCCGCCTAACGACGCCATCGTGCCCAGCGATGGGGTTTCGAGGTTCGACTCGGTCAGATCGGCAGGTAGCGCACGCTAAGCCGAGCGTAGCGCGCGCTAGTCGGCAGCGTAGCGCACGCTGTCGGCCGACTAGCGTACGTTACCTGGCCGGCGATTCATCCGATGGCTATCGGATGTCGGCTAAGCGCGCAGCTTCGGCCGTAGCGCACGCAAGCGAGTCGGGTCGGCGGTTTGGTCGGCAGGTTGGTCGGTGATGCCGGTCGTGTGGGCCTGGCCGAGGGTACTCGGCCGATACTGCGGCGATAGCGCACGCTAGTCCGGAGGGCTAGCGCACGCTAATCGGCCCGAGATAAATGTGGTGGCGATCACATTTCACTTCATTTTTCATTCCCTTCTTTCTCCTTCCGCGAATGGCGATTCATGGGTGACGAAGCCATGTTGTTTAACAACAAATCCATGAAGTCCTTGAGTTCATAACATCAATCGATCGTCCGTTATCAACCTTTGATCCAAATAATCCAGGTAATCTTCCTTAGAACCCTAATTTCGCGAATTTGGGGATTTTTGCATTTTCGTCCGATTCGTTCCGTGTTGTTGATTAATTCATGATGGGTATGATTAATCTTGATAGTATTCTTGTGTTTAACATCATTTAATCCATTGTTCTTCGTCGAATCGAAGTATAATTCTTGATTTCTTTCGAATTGACTTTTTGGGGGATTTGTCCCCGATCTCGTTTTTCATCCGTTTTCGATGGATCGATTATGGTTAAATGATGTTGTTAAACATATTCTATGGATTGTATATCCATATTTCAACTTGGAATTCCGTTTTCGGGTTTTGACGGAACGAATTGTGTTCTTGGCCGTTTTGGGGGAAATCCGTGAACTTTCGTCACTCGTTCCTTGAATTCAACGGCTTTGAGTCGTGTTATGGAATTCATTTCATTGTTATTATTTGTCCTTCGTAGTTTATGAACGTGAGTTGGCGTTCGGTGGAGTCGGCGAGTTCGTAGTCGGTTCGGGCCAACCTACTTCGGTCGATTCTCCGCGTTGTTCTTATTCGAGGCAAGTACCTTGCCCATACTTTTCTCGTTTTATGGATATGATGATCGGTGGTCGTCTTGATGTGTTTGTTTGGTTATTTGAAATTAAGTTTCAAAGGATTTCGGTTTGGCCTCGTTAAAGGCTTTCTTTCAAAACGAGTGTGATTTGTGAACGGTGTTTTGAGAATTGATTATGATTTGGTTATTTTGAACGCTGAAGGATTTTATGATGATACTCCTATTGTTTAAGTTATGGAATCATGTATTCCGTATTTAATCTTGTCATTGTATTTTTGAAGAGTTTGGTAATGGTGTCGAGTTAATGGCCATCTCTAGTGAGTATTCTTAATGGACTTACATTCTTAGCATATTAGTATTGCATGAGTAACGTGTGTGTGTGTATGCTCACTACGGGTTAGATCCGACGGGGTCTCGGTAGGGCTCCACGAAGCTGTGGAACCGCGAGCTTGCTTTTAACCACTGTGGGTTAGATCCGACGGGTCTCGGCAGGATCCACGGCGTGGGTCCGCGGTTAATTGTGGTGCATTTTACAATGTGATTTGGATTATTGGCATTTCCGGAAATGAGTGCTTTTGAACGGTTTTCATGATTGCATGCATTGACTAAGTGTGTAAGAGGTAAGTGTTCGTTTGGCTTACTTGGCTAGGATGGCACTGGAGTATTTTGTTGTTTGTTTTAAATCCTTTATTTGTGGATTTTGATGTTGGGAGACGAACCTTGTGGTCGTTCTTGTGTCTTGTGAGTTCTTTGAGATTTGGGGCTAAAATCCCAATGGTTTTGTAAAAGTCGTTTTACGGATTTGGGGCTAAAATCCCAACGGTTTGGTTAATGTCATTTTTGAAAGTAAACTTTGGGCGGTGACCCCTTTGTCTTTCGATTTTGAAAAGTAGGATTTGATAATCCTAAATTGTTTTCTATTAAAACTCTCGATGGCGTTCTAAACCGCTTTATAAATTATTTCCATTGATTTATGATATTCCGATTTTGAAAGGTTTTCTCAAACTCTTGCCTCGGGAAGTACTCTTCGCTTTGTTTGGATCTTGAGGATTCTGGTTATTGTTATTCGTGGAATGTGAATTGTATGGCTCGTATTTGCACTTTGTTCTTGCACTAGCAAAACAAAGGAGTTTGCTAACCCCAGTATTCGGGGTGGATGTCTGTTTTGCATTCGGGTTTTGGAGCATAACACAGGGTCGGCACGAAGGATGATGAAAGATGATCGATACTAATCACATGAGGAACCGTACATCGTGTGTTGGTTCAATTGTACTTTATTTTCCGTTGCTATATTGTTCCGTTATGCAGGTGTGGTTGTATTTTGTCCCCTGCGTGGGCATGAGTTGTATTTGAGTTGTATGTAATTGTGGAAAGACCAAATCGGTCTACTGAGTCATTTTAGCCTTGAAGGCATTGTCAAGATGTTAAATGTTGTTACCAGCCTGGTAGATCCTCGAGGAGAGGGTCTACGGCGTGTAATATCCCTGAGTGGATTGGGGGTGTTACAAGATTAATTAGACATCCAATGTCCAATAAATTAGATACCCAATATCTAAGAGAGAATAAGCTCGATTTATTCCATCGTCTATCCTAATGCGCGACTCGGTAGGTCCATCTCAGTTAGCAATGGGAGGAACCAAAGAGTGATAGCACCACCTAGCCAGTCCAGCAGCCTACACTGTAACCTAACTGAGAACGAATGATTGGGATCATTCCAAAACCATTATGTCGTGAATATCAGTATATGTATAAACACTTCTTTCAAATATCCCGATCAAGTTATAGGATCACGGTCAGTCAAACCCTATCCATACTTGACGCTATGCATGAGTTAATGCAAATCGAGATCACTAAGCTCTCATGTATCCAATACAACTAGCTCCAATGCTTTGTCCAAAGACTTATGATCTCATCTGCCAATAACCGCATAGGACATATACCCGTTCACTTACAGGAGGAAGAATCCTATCTTGGCATTTAGTAGAACCTGCTACTTGCCCGTTAAGATGCATGTCGAGGTTGGCCCACACCTTCCAGTTTTCTGGGTCGAACTACTCTAATGGAAATCTTAATATCACAAGCACATCCCTACTAAATCCTCAAGTCGAAGGTTCACAAATACATATCACAACCTTTCGATTCCGTCATTGACTGTCCTGGAGTGAAATTTGTGTGACGAATCGAGGGTGAGTCTATTCGAGTATACTAATCTCATTACCATACCTATAACATGTGCTCCCACTAACTAATAGTGATCGACAGACACTCTCCATGTCAAAGAACACGTCATACAAGTCTTCACATAAACTTAACGCCCACTCAAGTTTCATCGACTTGCGAACGATTAAGTATTTGAACCATAAACCTTTCCAGTGCCGATCCCCTTATCCAATATGGAGTGGAATGTTTTCCTCTCAAAGACACGGACTAGTTTCTATATATATATTTACAAGTCATGAATGTCAGTAACTACCAGTAAATAAAGAAACATACAATTACCTTCTGATAATAATTTACACAATAACAAGTACAATGCCCTCACTCTTACATCCTCAGAGTGGCATTCGAGGGCATACTCCTTACACAGTCTAGGGGTGGTTATGAATACTTCATCACATTTATAGATGATTATTCGAGATATGGATACATCTATTTGATGCGACGTATGTCTGAAGCCTTTGACAAGTTCAGATATTTCAAGGCTGAAATGGAGAAGCATCATGGGAAGAGTATTAAGTCACTACGATCTGATCGTGGTGGCGAATACCTTAGTGGAGAGTTTTTGGATTTCTTGGCAAATGAGGGTATTTCTTCCCAGCTCACTGTGCCGGAACTCCACAACAAAATGGTTTTGCTGAGAGAGGGAACAAAACTCTTTTAGAAATGGTTAGGTCAATGATGAGTTATTCGGATTTACCTATTTTGTTCTGGGGGTATGCCTTGGAAACAGCGGCGTACATTCTAAACCTGGTGCCTTTGAAATCAGTTCCAAAAACACCCACAGTGCTGTGAAGTGGGCGAAAGCCCAGTCTAATACGTGTTCGGATTTGGGGTACTCCAGCACATGTGCTGAATAAGGAAGCTGGTAAGTTGGCATCTCGTACAGAGATACAAGTGTTTGTAGGATATCCTAAGGGAACGAAGGGTTGCTAGAGTCCCGAGGATCAGAAGGTCATTATTAGCACCAATGTCCGATTCCTAGAATATGATTATATGATTAGTCACAAGCCCATGAGTGAAATAATTCTGGAAGAGTTGAGGGGCGAGACTCCGTCTAAATTGTATAAGCGCCAACTAATACTGCACCACGTATCGAATTTAAGACCTTTACACCAACTCAGGATTTGCCTCATCGTAGTGGGAGGGTTGTCCATCAACCGGAATGATTAATAGACGTGGGACAGTCTTCGGACTATATCCCAGGCGAAGATGGATCAGATCCCTAGACTTACAAGGAGGATATCCAAGATAAAGATGCTGACTCCTGGAAAGTAGCAATGGAATCAGAAATGGGATATATGGATTCCAATCAAGTGTGGGAGCTAGTAAAACTACCTGATGGGTACAAGTCATTGGGAGTAAGTGGGTCTACAAATGAAAGAAAGGAGGTGACGGGAAGGTTGAAACCTTCAAAGCGGGGTTTGTAGTGAAAGGTTACACTCAGAAAGAGGGTGTCGATTATTATGAAACCTTTTTGTCCGTAGCCATGCTTAAGTCAATCCGTGTTCTTTTATCTATAGGTGCGCATTTGGATCTAGAGATTTGGAAAATGGATGTCAGGACTGCATTCCTGAATGGAAGTCTAGACAAGGAAATCTACATGTGTCAACCAGAGGGATTCATTGCTGAAGGAGAAGAGCACTTAGTGTGTGAAATTAAGAGATCCATTTATAGACTTAAGTAGGCATCTAGATATTGGAACATTCATTTTGACGAGGTAGTCCAATCATATGGATTCGTCCAATGTCTGAGTGAGAGTTGCGTGTATAAGAAACGCGATGGAAATGTGTTGGTGTTTCTTTTACTGTATGTAGATGATATCCTTCTGATTAGAAATAATGTGAAGGAGTTATTGGATGTACGGTATGGCTATTTGAGCAGTTCGATATGAAGAATTTTAGAGAAGCAGGACACATCCTTGCGATCAGGATCTTTCGTAATTGGAAGAAAATGATGTGCTTCTCAGGCATCCTATATTTATACAGTGCTAAAGCGGTATCGCATGGAGAATTCCAAGAAAGGTTTTATACCTTGCAGACATGGAATTTAACTATCTAAGGATATGTGTCCTAAGACACAAAAGGAGATAGATGACATGAAGCTGATCCCTTATGCGTCAGCTGTGGGAAGCCTCATGAATTCTATGCTTTGCATCAGACCAGATATCTGTCATGTTGTAGGGATGGTTGCTAGATATGAGTTGAACCTAGGACCAGGACACTAGATTACTATCAAGCACATACTCAAGTACCTGAGAAGGACTAGGGAGTATATGCAATCAGACGACCTGTGTCCAGTGGGTTATACTGACCCAAATTTTTCATCAGACAAAGAAAAGTCCAAGTCTACTTCAGGTTATGTGTTTAGCCTGAGATGTGGAGCCATTAGTTGGGGAGTGTGAAGCAGAAATGCATCTCGGAATCTAACATGGAAGCCGAGTATGTGGCAGCCTCTGTGGAGCCAAAGAGCCATAGAGTAGTATACTTAAAAGCATGCTTTGAGTATAAGTGGAATATTGTTAGGGTTCTATACTGCAGAGTTTATTCTAGTATTACCTTATTTCCCTCTAACTACCCATGAGAGTATTAATTACATTTAATCATATGTTTTTCATATTTATTCATGTTATGGATATGCAAATTAAATGTCTAATTATTTTATATTATCGATAATGTGGTGTGTTGGTGTCACATGGAAGATCACATTATCAGTGCCTTATAAAATAATATAATAGTTCACAACTTATATAATTATTGGACAAATTATGTGAAAGGTTGTAGTGTATACTTTAGATTATTGGTCTTGACTATTAGCATGCATTAGTTAATTTGCATACGTTGAACTGGATCGAGGTGAGATAAGTCTTCTGTATCGATTGTAAGAAAAACATAAATCTCGGATAATTATTATTTCTTAATTCTAAGTATATAATATGTAATTGCGTATTATAATATTTATTGCTTTGATTTATCATGGGTGAGAGCCAAATGATTGACTCAACAAGCTTTGTATCTTGGGCAATAATATTATTTATATGACAATTATAATTATTACTAGAAATCGTGTCCCGACTCGTGCGGGTTGATGATGTTCCTTTTAGGAGCTCGATAATAATTATCATATTAAACCCTGCATTTTGATTTAATTTTGATATAATAATAAGGTTCGAGTGGTACTACTCTTGAATAAGATATTAATTACTTAAAGCTGTCAGTAGCTTAAATTAATTAATGGACATTCAATATCTTAAACATGGAAAATAATATATTTAAATAAGGAGCCCGATTTCGTAAATTGGGATTTAGGTTGGAAGTGCAAAATTAATTATTTAGTGGATTAAATTTATATTAGTGAACTCAACCATATTAGGAAAGGGCTTAATATGGAAAGTTGGGTTGCACTATGAGTCCTAGCCCTAATCCTCCTTAAGATCCCGAGTAGTCCAAAGCTGATTAGTGCATAATTGATCTAAAAATTCATATACAAAATATTTCTTTTCCGGGCATAATCGTACTGATTTGTGATTAAAAATAGATGTTTTAAAGATATGTCAAAACTTGAGCTAAAAATGGTCATTTTACAGATTACTGACATGAAACGTCAAACAGAACGGAAAACAAGATCAAATCCAACACCGGGAATTTTTCAAGGCAACACAATCATACAACACGGCGCAAATAGGGCCATTTTCTGTCGGCCGTTTCACATACGGTGCAACAAAGGGCCATTTCTTTTGGCCGCGTCTTGGTCACACACGGTCGGCATTTTGCGCCGTGTCCTCGCGCGTGTTCCGGAAGAGACCGAGTCACCACAACATGACGCACAACACGTGGCAAATAGGACCGTTTTCCAGTGCCGTTTTCAGGCTGATACTTGTTGAATTTTCCACCTTTAGCCTCTTGTGAACTCAACCACCATATATTTTATTAGGGTCAAAGATCTGAAAAATCAAGACATGCATGATGGGTGAAGTGTGAACAAAGAAAAAAATCAAGATAACCAGGTGGCTTAGTCCAGTTGGCCACCACATGAGTGTAAAAACTCATGTGGGGTGGAGGTCAGGGGTTCTATCCCTCTTGCCTCCACTTCAAAAATCTTTCCCGGGGCATATACGCTCTAATTAAGCATTTGACAGGACCTCACACTGAATATCATCCGTGTGGGTTCGATTCGGGGGGAGGAATTCATGTTCTCTTTACCTGGGATGATCTGGTTGTACGTCAGCAGAACCCGACAAGACACTGATCAGTTCGTGCACATCCCGTGATTTAACTTGGTGACAGTAATGAGAAAGCGGAGCTGTTACCCTCAGACATAGTTAGGTGTAAGTCTAGAAACTGAGTTATCAAAAAAAAAAAAGAAAAAAAAATCAAGATACTACAACAAAAAAAACTCATTTTCTTGCTAAGAAATGCCCTTTCCTTTTGGCAAGACATCTCTACTATAGTTTTATATTCCATTTTATTAGTTTGAAGTTTTTCCTTCATTTAGCTTGTAATTGAAAAGTGCTTGAGTAATAAGTACTTAGTATTTTACTTTCAATTTTTGTAAGCTTGTAACCCTTGAACAAGTTTGAAGTTGTATTTTGAAGAATGTTTCTTGCACTTTGATACATCATATTCAAATAAGTTTTCATCTATTGTCATTAAATTCTAGTAATTAAGAGTTTCTATACATATTATGTACATCAATTATTTCTATTATAATTTTAATTTGTATAAACAATGAGTAGCTAATCTTTCTTCCTAGGGGAAGGGGGATTTCGATTAGGTTATATATTAAGTATTTGATTGATTTACACTATTTTGTTTAAAAGGGATTAATTGGTTTAAATAGAGATTGATCATATCCTATTTCTACTAATGAAACCTCCTTGATTGATTGTTAAATGAATTGGAAACATATCTTTTCAATATATCAAGTGCTTACCTTATTATCAACATCTTAAGGTTATGAAAGTAATTAAGAAGCTTTTGAATAGGAAAGTTATGAGGTGAAAATTGATTACTCGATGAACAATCGTTTTTCTTTTATACCCGTGTAAGTTAACCCATCTACTTAATTATATATATATATATATATATAGTATTTGATTGATTTACATTATCTCGATAAAAATGGATTAATTGGTTTAAATAGTGATTGATCATATCCTATTTCTACTAATAAAATCTTCTTAATTGATTGTTAAGTGAATTAGAAACATATCTTTTCAATCATCAAGTGTTTATCTTGTAAACGACATCTTAAGGTTACAAAAGTAATTAAGAAGCCTTTGAATACGAAAGTTATAAGGTGAAAAAGTTGATTACTCGATAAACACCTATTTTTGTTTTATATCCGTGTAAATTAATTCATTTACTTCATTAAAAACCTAATTTAATGAACACAATCCCCTAGTTTTTATCAAATCAACTTCTAACTCATTTTAGTTCGATTCATTCTCACTAGTATAAAAAATAGTCTTAATATAAATAGTCTAGTAAAAATAGTCTTAATATAAATAGTTTAGTATAAAAATAGTCTTTATATAAATAGTCTAGTAACAATAGTCTTGATATAAATAGTCTAGTATAAATAGTCTTAATATAAATAGTCTAGTATAAAAATAGTCTTATTAAAAATAGTCTTAATATAAATAGTCTAGTAAAAATAGTCTTAATATAAATAGTCTTAATATAAATAGTCTAGTATAAATTGTATTATTAAAATAGTCTTACTATAAATAGTCTAATATAAAAATATTTTAGATTAAAAATAGTGCATTTTAATTTTGTTAACTTAAAAACCCAAAAATATATTTTAGAATGTTTTAGTATTTATTTCTTGCAATCTATACAGAATATTATACGAAGCCCTGTTGAACAATCCTCAAGAGAAAAGACCTTGGTATAATTTACCACAACTACTTCTACCTCGTATATATATATATATATATATATATATATATATATATATATATATATATATATATATATATATATATATATATATATATATATATATATATATTTGCGAGCGACTTAAAAACTCCTATTTTTAGGATAAGTTTTTGTCGATCAAATTTTGGCGCCGTTGCAAGGGATTGTTTTAGGCCAAATATAATTTTTTATATACTTTTATATATATCTTGTTATTTTATCTTTCCTTATTTTTGCATCTTGTATTCTTTTTGTTCTTATTTTTTTTCACATAAGGTGCACTTAACTGTTTTCTAGTCTCTTTTTATAAAAAAATAATATAAAGGGGAAGTATTAATGTTATTTTTGAAATCTTACATTGTAAACTATTGTTATAGGTACAATTTCTCAACGTTGTAACTTAGTACTCAATTGTGTTTGTCCGGTCAAGTGGCGGATAACGGTACTCCATGACTATTAAAGTCGGATTTTTCAGTTTTCCACAACAACTGATATTTGTAGATATTTTCTCCTTTTATTTTTATTTTATTTTTTTATCATGGAAGAAACTTTGAATAGTATTGAAATGAGATTTCCCTTTCTTAGCAAAAAAGTCATTTTAAAAATTTATAAGACACGACTTGAAAGGATGAGGTTGCTTATGAATAAAAGCATACCTTTTGATATTAGATTCATTATTGAAGCCAAAGTGAGAATAGCAGGTGAATTAACAGAAATACTTACTAGATTTTTACCAAAAAGTTCAGGGCTATAAATGTGCTAGATGGCACTGTAATTCAAAATGTCGATCTTTTAGGAATTCCATCTACAAACAGAGAAGATAAAATTCAGTTCATTAAGGATGGTCTGAATAAAGAGAATTTAGATAATATCGAAACTTCTCTTGACACGCATCCTAATGGACTCGTACATTACAGAATTCGATGTTTGTGGAATAAATTCAAACCAGAATATGAACAACGTCTTGGGAATCCGACA
The DNA here is from genome assembly GCA_033398695.1 of Orobanche coerulescens. Taxonomy (NCBI): domain Eukaryota; kingdom Viridiplantae; phylum Streptophyta; class Magnoliopsida; order Lamiales; family Orobanchaceae; genus Orobanche; species Orobanche coerulescens. Next base: position 45,817,799 of record CM065810.1, read on the forward strand.
TTAAAAGACCCCGTTTGCCAATTTGTAAGAAAATTGGATGAGAAGCTTCTCCCCGGATCATAGATGTAACACCCCCGATATATTCAGGAATATTAAAGCGTCATAAATCCTTTACGTAAGAATTTACAAGGCTGAAGAAATGAAAAGACAATAACAATACTAACAAACAACGGCAACGGAAATAAAATACAACACGAGTCTGAAAAAAGTACTAAAAGACAATGTACAGTGAATATTAATACATGACCATATCCAACATCACAAACGGCAACGTACTCGAGTACTTTATTGAAAACAACACAAACATACGACAAAATAATCCGGCCATAACATCACTCTGCACCCTCGTCGTCATGCAGCTTTAGTGGTTGTTTTCCCGCTCTCCTGAATCCTGAACATAACACAAATGTTCACCCCCAAAGGGTTAGCACAACGATGCTAGTGCAAGTACGATAATTATACAACAATGATTTATTCAACAATCCCTGAACAATAACATCAACAGTATCAACAATAATCACGATAAGTCTCTCCAACGAGAAACAGTAACAATGTACAACATATCATATCAATCTCAACATACTCGTGGTATTCCAATGATCCAGCGCACACCACTATAGATTCCTATGATGATCCCCTCGAACCAACGCATGGTGGAAATACCTGTCCAACGATCCAGCGCACACAGCTGTAGATTCCCATGATGACAGTCAGACCAATGCATGGTGGATAAACAATCACAACATATATACACAATACAACAATCAACATAATCGACATCAATACGAATAACTGTAGTTAAAGTACTTGCCTTAGAAAGGTGGCAAGAGATAAATACTCCAACGACTCTAGCAAACTCGGAGGCCGCTCCTTCGACTAATTGTTCGCAAGCCTCGAACCTTAAACAAATAGAAAAAATAACGACAACTCAACTTTACGTAGCAATTTAAACGTACGAACATCTAACATCCTAAACTATGGCCAGAAGTTTCCGACACTATGGATCCTGTCTGATTCTCTTCATAACAAACGTTAAATACCAAACGTAACGTACGTTAAGTCTGTGCCTTAGCATACGTAAGCTCCTATTCCTAGCGTACGCTAAGCTTGTATCTGACAAAGTTCTCAGATCAGGTGACTTGTCTCACCTGATGCCATAACGTACGTAAAGCATGATAACGTAACGTACGTTAAGCCTGTGCCTTAGCGTACGCAAGCTCCTATTCCTAGCATACGTTAAGCTTGTATTTGACAAGGTTCTCTGATCAGGCGACTTGTCTCACCTGATGCCATAACGTACGTAAAGCATGATACTTAGCATACGTTATGCTTATGAACACATTGAGGTACAAATGCTGGTGTCTACGATTTCAAGGATATTCATCAAATTGATATAGTTTTATACTTCAATCTTCATTCATGGTTCGGTCATTCATACAACTCGTATCAAAGGTATGATCAAACGAATACTAACACATTTTCGAAGGAAGATGAAACAACCGTGTTCTAGGTTCAATTCGATTATCCTTAATATCATCAATCCATTCTAACCAAGAATATATCGAAGTTTAGCCAATCAAACACCTCTTACGAAAATACGAAACATTCTTGGTGAAACTCCTAGAGTTCATCTTCTTGAATACTTTGATTCTAGGTGATGATAATAACAAGTCTTGATCATTTCGAAAACATTATTCAATGTAAGTTTACAATCTCAGAAAACTTCTCCCCACTTGTTCAACATAACGAGGCTCGGACTGTAATGCTCTTAACAATGGTAAACCTAATCATAATCATTCCAACTTCCTTAAACATGGTGTTCGGTCAAGTAAGTCATCCATGGAATCTAATAATCTCAATAGCATGTTCATAATATTCTTAAAAACACGAATTCAAGGTTGAGTTTCGTATCAACATACCTTAATATGAAGAAAACGCCAAGGCAATTGGTAGAATCCAACACCAGAAGTTTGAGCACCAATCCAAGATGTCTTACTTCTTCAACAACCAAGTAGAGAGGCCAATATACTAGTTTTATAATGTTGGAAGCTCTGGGAGAGGTAAGGTTCAGATAAAACGAGTGAAATAATGAAATAGGGTAATGTTGCTACCCAAAATATTATCCGGAGATAGATATTGCTGGAATGGATGGACAGCAAACAAAGTGCGAGAGCACGTCTGAGGGAAAGTAAATAACACAAGATTTGCCGGGTTTGTTAGGCCCGGGCTTGAATGCTCTCGTGAGATGTTATTAATACGAATACGTTGGAGTACAAATATTAATGTAATAATGCAATTACAATAAGTGTAAAAGATCCTAGTTATCTAGCTCTTGAGTGCTTGCCGGAAGAACTAGAGTTGCTCTGAGTTCTTATTCTCGTTTCTGCCAACCGTCTTATGGGTTAAGAGGTCTCGAGAGTGAGAGATAAAGATGTCCGAAGTGTATAGCGTTTCCAAGAGTGAGAAAGCAGAGAGCTAGAGAGCAGACTGACAAAAAAGCAGACCCTTTTCCAAGTGCAGGAGGCCTTCTATTTATAGGAGGAGCTGTGATGTCCTTTTCTAGCGGGCGATCACCTTTCCTGTATTATAATAAGGGGGCAATCGTCTGTAGCACATGGGTTGGTTGCCATAAAGTCCGCGACTGCTGCTGGCAGCCAGCTGTGCGAGCCAATGAGAAATCTACACGAGTCCTGAGTCGCTATCCCGGGAGGTCCCACTTTGCACCTTTCGGCGGGTCTGTCGGTAGGTGAGAAGGTAGTGACAGGCTGGGGTCAAAGGGCCTTATCTTTCGGCGCCTTTTCCGGATCTGCATGTGGGTCTCTATCCCGAGCTTTGATCTTCGCCGACTTGATGGATGCTGGCATTACACGGCATGAGGCGGTCGTCCATGATCGGTCATCAGAGTTGATCGCCAAGTGCCAAGAGACGATCGCCTTGGGTGCCAATCGCTCGGCACTTGGACTTTATCTGGGATCTCCGTTCTGTAGGTGTGACGTGGTTCATTCAACTCTGGCTCGGTCGCCCGGTCTCTAAGCCGATCGCCTGTTGAGATGTATAAATCTCGACACAATAATTGCCCCCAGCTTGCTCTGATGTTGAAGACATGGGGTGAGGTGGCTTCACTGGCGGTCGTTTAAGATAATGACGGGCGACCCAATCGTTTGGAGAGCTATATTCGGTCTTGTTCTTGAACTGTAGGGAGTTTCTTCAATTTTGCAGATCCCTCGTGGAAAGCTGATTGTTTCGATGTTGAGGAACCGTGCACGGTCGCGGAGTTCGATGGACCGACCTTCATGACCGTGTCTTGTACGCGAGTGACATTACAACTGTAGGTTTGTCTCGTGACTCATTTTATTGTGAGGGTCCTCCGCTAGGCTGCGCCCGCCTCGTATTTAAACGAAGGGCGTGCGGTCTTGGTCTGGAGGAGTCCTTGCGCGGGGCGTCGTCGGATTAATCGACTCCACGTCCGCGGCTTGTTAGCACTTTTCTACCTCGGATTGTCATGTTAGATGGCAATCCTCGACGGTATACGTTGTGACGGGGGTAGGGACGTGTTGCACTGTCCGGGTCCACCAAATTAGATGATGAACCTTTGAGGGCTGGCGAGCGTGTCCACAGATTTGTTTGGACGGTCCTTCGGCTACGCCCGCCTCATATTTAAACGAAGGGCGAGCGATCGCAACCCAAAGGAACCTTGCATGGACGAAGCAGTCGGTTCCATCGACTTCCAGGACCATGGCTGCACTCTTCTACGTTGGATCGTCAAGTTAGATGGCGACCCTCGACGGTATACGTTGTGCTGGTGGAGGCGATCTCATGCCTTGGTCCATCATGTTAGATGATGAACTGTAGATGGTGAGCGAGTCCTCCATTTTTGGAGATGTTGCTTGAATCGGGCGATCGGGTTGGAAGACTGGCGATCGTTGCTCTGACGTCGATCGCGGCATTTGATTCTTTCTGCCCGGGGCTCTGGATAAGTAACTAGACTGTCCAGCTTGCCCTCCTCGAACAATCTCCAGAGTTGTCTGAGGAGGTCGCGGCATTGATCGATGTTGTGGCCGGGACTCTTGTGGTAAGCACAAAATTTGTTGCGGTCTAGATGACCGTGGTCCCTTACCGCCTTCGGCTTGCTTAGCCGCTCGCGCCCCTGGATGGCGTAGAAATTAAGAGCCTGAGACAGATTGAGGTTGTGGTAGAGATGGCCTCCCACATCCTCGAAGGTCCTGAAATCTCCGGGTGGCTTGGCGACCGCCTTGTTGGAATTGGCGATCGCCGTTTCTGCCCCCTTGTTTTGGCAAAGGGCGAGCATCCTCCGCCTGGACAAAAAGTCTGCGGCCTTAGCGCGGAAGATTGCGTAGGTCGGGGGGATGTCCTTCGTAAGGTGCCTGAACATGGGCGAAAGACCTTTTAATCCCCCTAAGACCGAGTATAGGGTGATCCCGTCGCTTACGGGCTCGCCGTTGAGGATAATCTCATCTACCCGATCGATGTAGTCTACATCGGTCTCTTCTTCCCCCTGCCAGATTTTCATCATACGGTGGGTACCTTCCGGTCGAGCGACCTTGGCGGCGAAGTACGATGTGAAGTCGCTCGCCAGTTGTTCAAAGGAACTAATGGATCGCGGTGGCAGTGAAATGTACCACCTATGGGCCAGGTCGCCAAGTGTTAACGGGAACATTCGGCACTTGGTCGCGTCTAATGCCCCGCATCCGGTCATGTAGATCCAAAACTTGCTCAAGTGAGTCTCGGGGTCCGATCTCCCTTCGTACAAAGGTGTTTGAGGAGGAGTGATCCTTGGCTGCACGGGGGCGAGTTCGATCTGGACCGTGAGCGGCTCGCTCGGCCCAGCGATCTTTCTCTTGGCGCCTGCCCCAGTTTCTAGGAGCGCCTTCATGCCATCGTCGTAGCTTGGTCGCTCGTGGTTTGGCTCTCGGAGTGGGAGCCGAGGCAATCGAGTACCGATCTCCTGACTCCGCGGGAGGCGATGAGGTCGTCGCCGCCGATCTCGGTTCTTCGGCGAGGAGGAGCCATATGGCTGGTCTGCCTTCTGGGAGTTGGGTAAGCTGAACTCCTAGTGACGGATTCGGGCTCCGTCGTCTCGTGTCTGGGGCCAGAATGCCCCGGTCGCCATGATGGGTCGCTGCTTAAGCAGCTGAAAACGGAACCGTCCTGCCTCGCGAGTGCTTCTGCTCGTGAGTCGGGTCTTCTTGACGATCGCTTGACAAGTAAGCCCTTGAGCTTCCGTTAGCCCGCGCGGCAGACGGCTGATGGGGTAATTGCGGGCGCGTCGAAAGCTCTCTGTCGCTCCCTTAGGATGGCCAGAGTCTCCTCGATCTGTTCCGCGGTTTGGAACTGATCGAGCGAAAGGCTGGGGCCGTCCCTTAGGTGTGGGATCGAGAGTCTCGCGTCACCGCGGCTGCCCTCCGCAGTGGGTTGGGGCTCGGATTGAGTCGGAACGAGGCGTCCGGCGGATCGGAGAGTGGATCTCTTCGATGTGGTGGCAGACGTCATGACTCTGAAGATTTTTCTCTGAAGAACAGTGAGTGTTTCTTCAGGTATATGCTCCGGAGAACAGTGAGTGTTCTTCGAAATGGTCGGAATAAAAATGAAGGTTGAGATGCCCTCCTTCTAGCGCCAATCGTTGCTACCCAAAATATTATCCGGAGATAGATATTGCTAGAATGGATGGGCAGCAAACAAAGTGCGAGAGCACGTCCGAGGGAAAGTAAATAACACAAGATTTGCCGGGTTTGTTAGGCCCGGGCTTGAATGCTCTCGCGAGATGTTATTAATATAAATACGTTGGAGTACAAATATTAATGTAAGAATGCAATTACAATGAGGTAAAAGATCCTAGTTATCTAGCTCTTGAGTGCTTGCCGGAAGAACTAGAGTTGCTCTGAGTTCTTATTCTCGTTTCTGCCGACCGGTTTATGGGTTAAGAGGTCTAGAGAGTGAGAGAGAAAGATGTCCGAAGTGTATAGCGTTGCCAAGAGTGAGAAAGCAGAGAGCCAGAGAGCAGACTGACAAAAAAGCAGACCCTTTTCCAAGTGCAGGAGGCCTTCTATTTATAGGAGGAGATGTGATGTCCTTTTCTGGCGGGCGATCGCCTTTCCTGTATTATAATAAGGGGGCGATCGTCTGTAGCACATGGGTTGGTTGCCATAAAGTCCGCGGTTGCTGCTGGCAGCCAGCTGTGCGAGCCAATGAGAAATCTGCACGCGTCCTGAGTCGCTGTCCCGGGAGGTCCCACTTTGCACCTTTCGGCGGGTCTGTCGGTAGGTGAGAAGGTAGTGACAGGCTAGGGTCAAAGGGCCTTATCTTTCGGCGCCTTTTCCGGATCTGCATGTGGGTCTCTATCCCGAGCTTTGATCTTCGCCGACTTGATGGATGCTGGCATTACACGGCATGAGGCGGTTGTCCATGATCGGTCATCAGAGTCGATCACCAAGTGCCAAGAGACGATCGCCTTAGGTGTCGATCGCTCGGCACTTGGACTTGATCTGGGATCTCCGTTCTGTAGGTGTGCCGTGGTTCATTCGACTCTGGCTCGGTCGCTCGGTCTCTGTTCCGATCGCCTGTTGAGATGTATAAATCTCGACACAACAGGTAATGTCCTATTTATAAAACTCAGATTGTTACGTACGTTAGCCTCCCAATATTATGTACGTTATGCCCTTAGCGTATGCTATCTGAAATATTTAGTGCGCGCTATCGTCCGACAGTATCTACTACCTCATTTTTTACCTCCTTAATGTACGTTAACCATTACCTGTTACGTAAGTAATGAGCTATGAGTAGCGTATGCTATCTCGGTCCTTTAGCGTACGTTAGTCCCCGTTGACCTGCTTATTCAAAAAGCTGTCCGACCCACGCGGGGAATCTTATCCTTGTCCCCATCCCAAGGTGGCCCATGTGCCGACCAACCCTATCTTTCTGACTGTACGTTACGTATGCTATACTTCGTTCATAGCGTACGCTATCCTCAGTCCATAATGTATGTTAAGCTCATCAGTTAGCATACGTTATGACGTAGCTACATGCATGAATTTGCAACTTCTTCCCAATATGATCATGACTGTTTGGAATACGAATACGGGAAAAATACACTTCGATTATAGATACCACAAAGTCGAATAATACAAGGTTCAAATACAGATAAAAATACTCAACAATAATCCGAATATTACATACACTCCCTCTAAAAAGGAGTTTTGTCCCGAAACTTGAGAAGAAAATAATTCTGGGTATCTAGACTTTATATTGTTCTCTGTTTCCCAAGTGGCTTCTTCAAATCCATGTTGCGACCATTGAACTTTAACCAAAGTGATTGGTTTATTCCTCAATTGTTTGACTCGACTCTCAAGTATCTTGATTGATTTCTCTTCGAACGTGCCATCCTTAGCGACTTCGATCCCGCTGAAATCAATTATATGACTGGGATCTGTGATGTATTTCCGTAACTGAGACACGTGAAACACATTATGAACATGACTCAGCGACGGCGGTAAGGCCAACCTGTATGCCAACTCCCCAATTCTCTCAAGAATCTGGAATGATCCGATATATCTCGGACCCAGCTTTACTTTCCTCCCGAAACAAAAAATACCCCGAGTAGCAGAAACCTTTAAAAGCATGTGGTCCCCAATTCCAAATTCTAACGGGCGACGGCGCACGTCTGCATAAGATTTCTGTTGACTCTGGGCAGTTAACCTTTCACGAATCAAGGTTACCTTCTCTCGAGTCCGTACTGTCAACTCCGTTTCCGTCCTGATCAAGTCTGATGAATCATCTCAACACAGAGGTGATCTACATCTCCTCCCGTATAACACTTCAAAATGTGCCATCTTAATAAAAGCATGCCAACTATTATTGTAAGTGAATTCAATCAACGGTATATGAACTTCCCACTCAGTCGACCAATCTAGGGCACAAGCTCTCAGCATGTCTTCCACTGTTTGAATAGTCCTCTCGGACTGTCCGTCTGTCTGCGGATGATAAGCTGTGCTAAAGTTTAGCTTGGTTCATAAGGCTCTATGAACCGCTTTCCAAAAGTGTGACACGAAGCGACCGTCTCGGTCAGAAATAATGGTCTTCGGCGTACCATGCAATCGGACTATCTCCGTAATAAACACTCGTGCCAACCTCTCTGGTCCCCAAGTATCCTTAATGCCCATAAAATGAGCCGACTTGGTTAGGCGATCAACTATCACCAAATCATGTTCATCCCTGTTCTGGTCTTCGGCATATTAGTGATAAAGTCCATCAATATATCTTCCCACTCCCATTCAGGAATTGGAAGTGGCTTCAACATTCTGGTAGGTCATTGATGTTCGATCTTAACCTGCTGACAAGTTAAACACTTCGAAACATATTCCACCACATCTTTCTTCATATTGCCCCACCAAATATTCTGCATCAAATCCTTATATATCTTACTGGTGACCGGGTGAATAGAATATGGCGTACTGTGAGCTTCCTTCATGATTGCGTGCTTCAAAACATCAACATCGGGAACACAAAGTCGACTCTGGAATCTCAAAACTCTATCATCATAAATCACAAATCCTAGGGCCTTACCCTTGATCACTTCATCACGTAACCGAATCATCAGAGGGTCATCTAATTGCTTAGATTTGATTTCTTCAGTTAATGACGAAGTTAATTCCATCACACACAGTTGCCCTTGGACTCCTTGCAGCCACACTTCTAATTCCCTTGCAAATAAACTCTCGTTGAATGTTGTACTGGGAGGTGAGAGTCTCCAGCATCCGAATAGAAATGGGTTTGCGGCTTAATGCATCGGCCACTACGTTCGCTTTGCCTGGATGATAAAGAATCTCTAAATCAATTCTATCCATCTCCCCTGCTGCATGTTCAACTCTTTCTGACTAAAGATGTATTTGAGACTCTTATGATCTGTGAAGATCTGACAGTGAGTCCCGTACAAATAATGTCTTCATATCTTTAAGGCGAAAACAACAGCTGCCAGCTCCAAATCATGAGTTGGATAATTTACTTCATATGGTTTCAACTGTCGTGAAGCGTAGGCGATCACCTTCTCATTCTGCATCAATACACATCCGAGACCTTGGTTTGAAGTGTCACTATAAACTATGAACCCTTCAGTTCCTTAAGGTAGTGCTAAAATTGGTGCCGTTGTCAATCTCTTCTTCAATTCATCAAAACTGGCCTAAGACATATCGTTCCATTCAAAATTTTGGGTTTTCTATAGCAATCGAGTAAGTGGGCGGGTAATTTTGGAAAACCCTTCCACGAACCGACGATAATACCCAGCAAGTCCTAAGAAACTCCTGACTTCCTTCACATTCTTAGGAGACTTCCAATCCAAGATTGCCTCAACTTTCTAGGAATCTACTCAGAATCCTTCCGCTAATACCACATGATCGAGGAACATCACTTCCCTTATCTATAATTCACACCTATAAAGTTTGGCATATAACTGCTCGCTTCTCGGGAGGTCCAAAACGATCCGTAAGTGCTGCGCATGCTCTTCTGGACTCTTGGAATAAACTAGAATATCATCGATGAACACAACTATGAATTTTTCGAAATACTCTATGAACACTCGATTCATTAACTGTATAAACACAGCAGGCGCGTTAGTGAGACCAAACGGCATCACCGCAAATTCATAATGTCCGTAACGAGTTCTGAATGCTGACTTCGGAACATCAGATTCCTTAATCATCAACTGATGATATCCCGATCTCAAATCGATCTTGGAAAATACTGTCTCTCCTTGCAACTGGTCAAACAAATCATCAATCCGTGGCAACGGGTACTTGTTCTTGATCGTCATCTTGTTCAGTTCCCGATAGTCAATACAAAATCTAAGTGATCCATCTTTCTTTCGGACAAAAATAACTAGTGCATCCCAAGGTGAAACGATTGGCTGAATATAGCCTTTGTCCAGTAACTCTTCCAGTTGCTTCTTCAATTCATACATTTCAGTAGGTGCCATACGATACGGCGCATTAGAAATTGGTGTAGCTCTTGGTCCTAGCTCGATGGTAAACTCTACATGTCGTCGTGGAGGTTGTCCAGGTAACTCGTCAGGGAACACGTCCAGAAATTCACTCACAACAGGAATGGATGAAAGCTCTACTTTCCCGTCTTCTTTCTTCATTTCGTAACACCAGTATCCAGCACAGCCCTGTTTTAGCAGTTTGACGGCTTTCATAGCTTTGATCACTTTCTCTGAGCTTCCTGGTCTTCATCCCTCGAATAATAATTCGGAACCATCTTCATCTATCATTGAGATATTCCTATTCCGGTAGTTCACAATAGCTCCATATCGATTAATCCAATCGTCTCCGAGAATCAGATCGTCTCCTTGCATCTCTATCACAATCAGATTTGAGGGCCACTCCTTGCCTCCAATTGATATAGAAAAATCTCAAGTTTCTAAGTTCCCCACAATTCTCTCTCCACTCGGTAAACCCACAACATAAGGCTCACATTTATGAAAACAAGAAATGTTCAAACGATTAACACAAGATAATGATATAAACGAGTGTGTAGCCCCTATATCGAATAAAACACTAACTGGTTGTGAAAGGATCTGAATGGTACCTGATGCAACAGCGGTATCCTGATCGTCTGCCCTCCGCATCTCGTAAAGGCATGGGGGAACGGATCCAACACTCGATGCTCCCAAAAAAACTCTAGGGTAGTTGGACACTCTGCTGCGTCTGCGGAACACTTGCTTCTTTCTGAGCCAGCTGCGAAGTACGAGCTCCATTTAACTTAGTGGCATCCTTGCAGAACATTGCACGATGCCCCTCCTGTCCGCAATCATAACATGTCAGTGGAGAACGGAAACAATCACGCCAAAAAATCTTGGGCGGCCATAATTAAAACAACTTTTGACCACTTCTGTTGGTGTTGATACTGATCTGAAGTTCTTTCCGCCTATTGATGGGTGCGGGGGCCTCTTAAACGAATGAAAGGATGACTGGGCCTTACGGGGACCACTACTATTGTGCTCTGTGAAACTACTAGAGTCTTTCTGCTTCTTGTACTCCGAGAATTTTTCCATAGCTGCTTCTTTCATTTCATACGCTAGGGCTTTCACTTGATACTGGCGGAGAGTGATGCATTCAAACCTGACATGTACCTATGTATTTCCGGACTTATTCTCATATCAAAGTGAATCATCATTTCCGCATCAGTTCTGACTAGGTGTCGAACAAATGCTAGCTACTGATTAAACGTTTTAATCGCCTGAGCCACCGGCATATCCGACGGCTGTGCAGAGAAAAATTCCCGAACTTTAGCTTGCCTCACCGGACGAGGGCAGTACTGAGCTTCCATCATGAGTTTGAACTCTTCCCAACCGGCATCATGATCAACAGGTCGGATAGCTTCCTACCATTCAGACGCTTCTCCTGTCAGAAAGTACTGGGCAATGGGAGCTCTCCGGTCGTCTGGGTAGTTAATCCCTGCGAATACTTTCTCTAGATCTCTCAACCAGTGGTCCCATGTTGGTGTCTCAGAAAATCCATCTAATTTTGGAGGGTCCATCTTCGCCACCTCTTGTAGCCATCTGTCTCCCCGATTTCCCAAGTCTGGGATGCCTTGCTTTCTTTCTCCTGGCTGCAATCCTACCGCCACTTTGATCCTGTGCACCACTTGAGCAAATTGAGTCATATGGTTAACCACCTGACAAAGGATGTCGGGAACAACAAGATTTGGATTTGTCTCCACTGTCTGTTCTCGTTCATTATTAACAGACTCCTGCTGTTCACCAGAATTGGAGTGAGCCTGATTTGACAGCGAATCAGGAATAGAAGTCGAATCTTCTCTCTTAGCGTTCCTACATCGGCGTCCACGACCGCGACCACGTCCACGTCCTCCCCTCAACATACTGTAAGCATAAACACTCAATATACAGGGAAATAATATCGTCCTAATGTTCAAGTATAAAAAGGTACAACATACAAAGGACATGATAGAGTTTAGGAAACTTACAACCACCGCTCGCACGAAGACGTAGGCAGTACAGTGATTTTATGTGCGGTCAGTTACCCCAAAAGACATATACGACCCTTATTTAACCCAACGGCCAAGATATCCATAATTTTAGCTCCGATACCATATTCTGTAACACCCCCTATATATTCAGGAATATTATAGCGCCGTAAATCCTTTACGTAAGAATTTACAAGGCTGAAGAAATGAAAAGACAATAACAATACTAACAAACAACGGCAGCGAAAATAAAATACAATACGAGTCTGAAAAAAGTACTTAAAGACAAACGTCAAATAGTGAATATTAATACATGACCAAATCCAACATCACAAACGACAACGTACTCGAGTACTTTATTGAAAACAACACAAACATATGAAAAAGTAATCCGACATGCAGCTCTAGTGGTTGTTTTCCCGCTCTCCTGGATCCTGAATATAACACAAATGTTCAGCCCCGAAGGGGTTAGCACAACGATGCCAGTACAAGTACGATAATTATACAACAATGATTTATTCAACAATCCCTGAACAATAACATCAACAGTATCAACAATAATCACGAGAAGTCTCTCCAATGAGAAACAATAACAATGTACAACATATCATATCAATCTCAACATACTCGTGGTATTCCAACGATCCAGCGCACACAGCTATAGATTTCCATGATGATCTTGTCAGACCAACGCATGGTGGAAACACCTGTCCAACGATCCAACGCACACAGCTATAGATTCCCATGATGACCCCATCGGACCAACGCATGGTGGACAAACAATCGCAACATATATACACAATACAACAATCAACATAATCGACATCAATACGAATAACTGTAATTAAAGTACTTGCCTTAGAAAGGTGGCAAGAGATAATACTCCAACGACTCCATCAAACTCGAAGGTCGGTCCTTCGACTAATCGTTCGCAAACCTCGGACCTTAAACAAATAGGAAAAATAACGACAACTCAACTTTATGTAGCAATTTAAACGTACGAACATCTAACGTCCTAAACTATGGCCAAAAGTTGCCGACACTACGGATCCTGTCTGATTCTCTTCATAACGTTAGTCCCCGTTGACCTGCTTTTTCAAAAAGCTGTCCGGCCCATGCGGGGAATCTTATCCTTGTCCCCGTCCCAAGGTGGCCCATGTGCCGACCAACCCTATCTTTCTGACTGTACGTTATGTACGCTATGCTTCGTTCATAACGTACGCTATCCTCAATCCATAACATACGTTAAGCTCATCAGTTAGCGTACGTTATGACGTAGCTGCATGCATGAATTTGTAACTTCTTCCCAATATGATCATGACCATTTGGAATATGAATACGGGAAAAATCACACTTCGATTATAGATACCACAAAGTCGAATAATACAAGGTGTTGTTACCCAAAATATTATCCGGAGATGATATTGCTGGAATGGTCGAGTAACAAACAAATGCGAGAGCACGTCCGTGGGGAAAGTAAATAACACAAGATTTGTCGGGTTTGTTAGTCCCGGGCTTGAATGCTCTCGCGAGATATTATTAATACAAATACTTAGGAGTACAAATATTAATGTTAGAGTACAATTAAAATGAGTGTAAAGACCCTAGTTATCTTAGCTATTGAGCGTGAAGACTGCCGCAAGAACCAGATATGATGCTCTGTGAGTTCTTGTAACAACGATGAAGTGCTGTGAAGACTGTGAGAAATCGACGGTCTCTCACAGTGTGTATTAGCTGAATGTCTGAGCTCCAGGACTTGTGAATCTCTTTAAACCTGAACTGTAGGGAGTTCTTGCCTCTGCTGACCGTCTTCTGGTGAAGAGGTGCTGAGAGAGAAATCCTAAATGGGTTCCAGAGAGAAAGCCCGAGAGGAGAGAGTTGTGAACTTTTGCCAAGGTATTTTCCGAAGAGGAACGTCTATGAATGTTTTTCTGAACGTGGTTGCCAACCTTTTTTCAGTTGCTAGAGGTTCTCTATTTATAGGACCGGGAGTTGCTGGGCGATCGCCTATGTTGTATTATAATAAGCGGGCGATCGTCTTTAGCACATGAGTTAGTCTCCTTGAAGTCCGTAGAAGTTGCTGGCAGTCAGAAGTGCGAACCAATGAGAGGCCAACACGCATTCGTGTCGCTGTCGTGGGAGGCCCTACTTAGGACCTTTCGGCAGGCCTGTCTGTAGGTGAGGCCATCCTTGTCACTGACAGCTGCTGATGGGATGGAGTCAATGATCCATGTTACATGGTGCCTTTTGCGGATCTGCACATGGGAGCTTGCTTCGTGATCCAGTCTTCACAGACTTTGACGGAAGAAGGCCTTGTTCGTGGCACAGGACGGTCGTCCTAGTTCGGCCACCAGAGTCGATCTCTAGGTGCCAAAAGGCGATCGCCTTGGGAGTCGATCGCTAGATACTCGAAGGTGGTCTGTTACCTTCGTTCTGACAAGGTCGCCGTAGCTCATTTGGTCGTGAACTCAGTCGCTCGGCCCTTATAACGATCGCCGTCGAGGCGTATAAATCGCCGCACAACAATTGCCCCCAGCTCGCTCCGATGTTGGAAACATGGGGTGAGGTGGTTCTACTGGCGATCGCTTAACTTTGACGAGTGACTCAGCATTTTGTGGAACTGGCGATCGTCTTTGAGCGGATTGGTTTTGAATTTGGACGACCTGGTCGGTCGCTGAAATGAGCGGGATATGAAAGCAGTCGTGGAAAATTCTCCGGGGCACGTGTCGGGTTCCTGTTAGGGGAGACCGATGGTTAGTTACGACTCCTCGTCTGGCGTGTCCTTGAAACGATGCGTACGCGGGTTTCAAGGGAGGCATTAATTGCGACGGTTGCAGTTCAGCCCCCGAGATTCTCCTTATTTGCACGAAAGCCCCTGCCTTATCCTATAAAAAGGGGCTGGGCTGCAGTGTTAAGGACCTTTATGCGACTTCACGGGAGCCCCCAGTCTCTACCCCTGCTGGTGAGCCGCCAATCGCCGCGCCTCCGCTCTCCGCAGTCCCCTTGGTGGATGAGCCTACGCCTTCATCGGCTTTCCTTCAGGCCATGGCGATTGCCGAGGCCGAGACCTCTCGCAGGAAACCGTACTTCGGTCACGACCCTCATAAAGCCGAGAGGTAAACTTTGTTTTGTTTTGCTGAATTGTCACTTGCATAGGAGATATGCTAACTCTTCTGCTCTTGATGCAGGATCCGCAGCACTAACCCGGCATGCCCGCCGCTGGTATTGGATTTCCTCGCGAGCCGATCTCCTCGCGAGGCCTGTGATGTCCCGCAATACATCAACTGGGCTGTTTCTGCTTTGCTGAAGGCATGGACGACCGACTTGGATGCGATCGCTCTCCAGTGATCCGGGAACACGATGCAGGCTGCTTTCGCTCTCTCTCTCCAGGCGGCGACGATGGCTGCCCAGGCTGTGAAGGAGTTCGAAGGGCGTCCTTCTACTTCCCGTCTTTAGGCGGACCTCGAGGCCGCTCGGAAACAGAACTCCGAGTTTGCCGACAGGATCATGGATATGGAGAAGGACTCCTTGGACGCGGATAAGCGGGCAAGTCAGGATCTTGAGCTGGCGAGACAGGATTCTGAGTGAGCCCGGGCGACGGTCGACCGCCTTCGGGACCAGATTACAGAGGCTTGTCGGTCGCACGCGGCTGCTCAGAAGGAGGCCGATCAGCTGAAGGTGATTGTCGCTCGGCTGACTAGCGAGCTAGTGTCGTCGAGGGGAGAGACGGCTTCTAAGGAGTCCGAGCTTCAGGGTACGCAACAGGCGGTTGCGGAGTTGAAAGGAAAGCTGGAGGCGACCGAGGCCGATCCCTTTCTCAACGTGGAGTTCGTCAGCGAGTTTGCCTATTACATGGCGTTCGCTGACTCACTTCGCGCTGCTAAGAAAGGAAGGCTGGAGGTCAGCCCTCTGGCTGAAAACTTCAAGGCATATGTGTTGGAGCATCCTCTTCATCCTGCCTTCTCCGTGCCGATCTCGGATCTCTCGGATAACGGCGTAGACCTAAGCTGGTACCCGACTCCTGAAAACCTTGTTCATCCAAATGCTCCGGAGGACGGGAAGGCAGCTCCGGAAGCCGATGAGGGATCGCGGGCCGATCCAGTGGTCGAAGATGAAGGCCAGGCAGGGGCAGCCTGAGGCTCTACGTCCTTTTGTCTTCATTTTTTGCCTTGTAATTTTTGTAGATTTGTTGTACTTAGGCCTACGGGTGACCGTGTATGTACTTTGATATTTCAAGTAATGAAATGAAAGTTTGTTTCTTCGATGTATTGATTGAATGATTGCTTTTCTGAGTCTTTGCATGACTTTATACAAATGTGTGAGGAGAGATTGTTGCGTTTACAGCTTCTAGTGAATTGATAAACTCATATAGATAACTTTTACAACAAAATCGATCGCTGCACATACATATGAAAAATGCCGATCTCCGTATGTAATTGAATAGGGACAATCGTCGTATATATAGCTCCGCTCTTCCCCCTTGTTTTTGTTCACTTAGTGAAAGTAAGGGGACGAAAATAAATCGTTGAGTGAGCGGTCTTCAATTTTGCAGATTCCTCGAGAAAGGCTGTCCATCTCGCTCTTGAGGAACCGTGCACGATCGCGGAGTTCGATGGACTGATCTCCGCGATCGTGTCTTGTGCGCGAGCGATATTCCGTCTGATGGCTAAGTTCTCGCGACTCACTTAATTGTGAGGGTCCTCCGTAGGCTGTGCCTCGCCTCGTATTTAAACGAAGGGCGTGCGGTCTTGGTCTGGAGGATTCCTTGCGCGGGGCATCGTCGGATTAATCGACTCCACAACTGCGGCTTGTTAGCACTTTTCTACCTCGGACCGCCATGTTAGACGGCGATCCTCGACGGTATACGTTGTGACGGGGGGAGGGACGCGTCGCATTGTCCGGGAAGGACCCACCATGCTAAGTGATGGACCTTTGAGGGCGGGCGAATGTGTCCACAGATCTGTTTTGGAGGGCCCTTCGACTACGCCCGCCTCGTATTTGAAAAAGGGCAAGTGATCGTGGCCCAAAGGGACCTTGCACGGTCATATAAAACGGTTCCATCGTCCTCCACAGCCATGTCGACACTCTTCTACCTCAGACCATCATGACAGATGATGATCCTCGACGGTATACGTTGTGTAAGGGGGGGAGGTCGCCTGCCTGGGTTCTTCATGTTGATGACAAACTTTAGAGGGCGAGCGAGTCATCCTCTGATTTGCTTTTGGAGGGTCCTTCGGCTATGCCCGCCTCGTATTTAAACGAAGGGCGAGCGATCGAAGCCCAAAGGAACCTTGCATGGACGGATCGTCGGTTTCATCGTTTTTTGCGACCATGGCGGCACTTTTCTACCTCGTACCATCATGTCAGATGACGATCCTCGACGGTATACGTTGTGCTAAGGGAGGTGATCGCTGCCTAGGTCCATCATGTTGATGCGAACTTTAGAGGGCGAGCGAGTCATCCTCTTTTTCGAAGCGTTTGCTCAGGCAGTAGCCTTTGGTTTGATGAGGCGGGAATCGGGGAGAGACTTCCGAAGTTCCCTCCTCTTGATTGAAGCATGTAGATCCGGTTGCTGAGGTTGATCGAAGGGTCGGCTCGTGTGAGCTTTCCAGCCTGTTCGCGTTCAACTCGGGCGACCGTGTTGGGAGATCGATGGGGCTCCGGCTAAGCCAATAAGCTGTCCAACTTGCCCTCCTCGAACAATCTCCAGAGTTGTCTGAGGAGGTCGCGGCATTGGTTGGTGCTGTGGCCGGGACTCTTGTGGTAAGCAGAATATTGATTGTGGTCCAGATGACCGTGGTCCCTTATTGCCTTTGGCTTGTTTAGCAGTTCGTGCCCCTTGATGGCGTAAAAAATGTGTGCCGGAGTTCGGTTGAACTTGTGGAGGAGATGGGCTTCCACATCCTCGAAGGCCTTGAGATCGCCGGGTGGCTTGGCGACCGCTATTTTGGTTTTGGCGATTGCCGTCTTTCGGACGGGAGGCGGCGTCCCCTCGCCTAGGCGGAGGGTGAGCAGCCTATGCCTGGCCAGAAAATCAGCGGCCTTAGCGCGGAAGATCGCGTAGGTCGGGGGAATGTCCTTCGTGAGATGTCTAAACATGGGCGAATGACCGTAGAATCCCTCTAAGACCGAATATAGAGCGAGCTCGTCGCTGATGGGCTCGCCGGTGAGGACTATTTCATCCACCCGGTCGATGTAATCTGCGTCGGATTCGTCTTCTCCCTGCCTGATTTTCATCATGCGGTGGGGGCCTTATGGTTTGGCGACCTTGGTGGCGAAGTATGACATGAAGTCACTCGCCAGTTTCTCAAAGGAGATGATCGATCACAGTGGTAGTGAGACGTACCACCTGTGGGCCAGCTCGCCCAATGTTAACGGGAATATACGGCACTTGGTCGTGTCTGATGCCCCACACTCGGTCATGTAAATTCGAAACTTGCTTAGATGAGTCTCGGGGTCCGATCTCCCTTCATACAAAGGTGTTTTGGGAGGAGCAATCCTTGGTTGCCCGGGGGCAAGCTCGATGTGGACCGCGAGTGGCTCAGTCGGTCCGATGATCTTTCTACTAGCGCTTGCCCCAGTATCCAAGAGCGCTTTCATCTCGTCGAGCTGGCGTTGCATAGCAGCCATCGCCACGGCGTGGCTGCTCGCTGCTAGGCGCTCGGAGCGGGAGCCGAGGCGATCAAGTACTGACCCCCTGGCTCCGCTGTTGATGGTGTCCTTGCCGCATGACTCGACTCTTCGGCGAAAGAGAGCCGAACGGCTGTCCTGTATTTGGCTGGGAGTTGGGTATGCCGAACTCCTGGTGACGGACTCGGATTCCGTCGTCTCGTGGTTGGGGCCAGAATGCCCCGGTCGCCATGATGGATTGCTCCCTAAGCGGCTGAAGATGGAACCGTCCTGCCTTGCGAGAGCTTTTCTCGCGAATCAGGGCTTTCTGACGATCGCTCGGCCAGTAACCCTTTGAACTTCCGTTTGCCCACGCGTCGGATGGCCGAGGGAGTTATAGCGGGCGCCGCCCATGATCTCCGTCGCTCTTTTAGGATAGCCATAGCCTCCTCGGTATGTTCCGTGGTTTGGAACTAGTCGAGCGAAAGGCTGGGGTCGTCCCTCAAGTGCGGGATCGAGAGTCCTGCGTCGCCGTGGCTACCCTCTGTCGTCGGTTGGGGCTCGGACCGAGCCGGAATATGATGTCCGGCGGTTCGGAGAGCGGCTCTCTTCGATGTGGTGGTAGATGTCATGAATCTGAAGGTTTTTCTCTGAAGAACAGTGAGTGTTTCTTCAGGTATATGCTTCGGAGAACAGTTAGTGTTCTTCGAAACGGTCGGAATAAAAATGAAGGTGAAAGCCCTCCTTCTAGCGCCAATTGTTGTTACCCAAAATATTATCCGAAGATGATATTGCTGGAATGGTCGAGTAACAAAGAAATGCGAGAGCACGTCCATGGGGAAAGTAAATAACACAAGATTTGCCGGGGTTGTTAGTCCCGGGCTTGAATGCTCTCGCGAGATATTATTAATACAAATACTTGGGAGTACAAATATTAATGTTAGAGTACAATTACAATGAGTGTAAAGACCCTAATTATCTTATCTATTGAGCGTGAAGACTGCCGGAAGAACCAGATATGATGCTCTGTGAGTTCTTGTAACAACGATGGAGTGCTGTGACGACTGTGAGAAATCGACGGTCTCTCACAGTGTGTATTAGCTGAATGTCTGAGCTCCAGGACTTGTGATTCTCTTTAAAACTGAACTATAGGGAGTTCTTGCCTCTGCCGACCGTCTTCTGGTGAAGAGGTGCTGAGAGAGAAATCCTAAATGGGTTCCAGAGAGAAAGCCCGAGAGGAGAGAGTTGTGAACTTTTGCCAATGTATTTTCCGAAGAGGAACGTCTGTGAATGTTTTTCTGAACGTGGTTGCCAACCTTTTTCCAGTTGCTAGAGGTTCCCTATTATAGGACCGGGAGTTGATGGGCGATCGCCTCTGCTGTATTATAATAAGCGGGCGATCGTCTTTAGCACATGGGTTGGTCTCCTTGAAGTCCGCAGAAGTTGCTGGCTGTCAGAAGTGCGAACCAATGAGAGGTCAACACGCGTTCGTGTCGCTGTCCTAGGAGGCCCTACTTAGGACCTTTCCACGGGCCTGTCGGGAGGTGAGGCCGTCCTTGTCACTGACAGCTGCTGATGGGCAGGAGTCAACGAACCATGTTACATGGCGCCTTTCGCGGATCTGCACATGGGAGCTTGCTTCGTGATCCAGTCTTCGCAGACTTTTACGGACGAAGGCCTTGTTCGTGGCACAGGACGGTCATCCTAGGTCGAGCACCAGAGTCGATCGCTAGGTGCCAAAAGGCGATCGCCTTGGGAGTCGATCGCTAGATACTCGAAGGTGGTCTGTTACCTTCGTTCTGACAAGGTCGCCGTAGCTCATTTGGTCGTGAACTCGGTCGCTCGGCCCTTATACCGATCGCCGTCGAGGCGTATAAATCGCCGCACAACACAAGGTTCAAATATAGATAAAAATACTCAACAATTATCCAGATATTACAATAGAAGGCGTTTAAGCCGTTTCTGAACGTAAAATCAGAGGAAGATGTGAGCCACAATCACAACTACTGTAAATACGCATGAATATACTTTAAATTTTATCGTATGGCGAGATTTTCTGAATAAAAGAGTGATACTCAATAAATGCATTTATTATTCTATTAAGTAGTTGAAGTGCAATTAACGCAATCACAGATTTGTTAAACATTTTTTACCTTATTACTCTTCTATAAATATGCATTGTGCTTGTCTGTTTTATTCACCCCTCAAACTTATACTTTTTTTCTCTCAAATAAACTTCTTTTCAAAAATGGAATCATTATCTTCCACAAAAAGATTTAACTCAGTCTGTATTTTTGGTGGAGCTAGTTATAGAATAGAGGCATGCTTTACTGAAGCAGCCCACAACTTGGGTCGTACCTTAGGAGAAAAATGCATTCATGTAGTTTACGGAGGAGGAAGTCTAGGATTAATGGGACATGCTGCTGCTTCTGCCTATATGGAAGGAGTAAAAGTGTAGGGAATAATTCCAAAATCTCTGGCTGAAAGTTAAATCATCAGGGCAACTATTGGAGATGAGTTTAGAGCTATAAATATGCAAGATCGCATAACTCACATGATGAATAATTCTGACGCCTTCATCACCCTTCCCGGTGGTTTTGGCACTCTTGAGGAACTTTTTCATGTGGTTACCAGAGCCCAACTAAATGTTTATAAAAAACCAATAGTTCTGCTTAATGTCAATGGTTTCTTTGATGGTTTACTATCTTTCACCGACTACTCTGCTGAAAAAGGTTTTATTTACGAGCGTGCTGAACGAATCATAGTCGTTGCAACAACACCAGAAGAACTACTCAAAAAACTCATTGAATTTGTTCCTCAATCAGATCCAGCTCTAGCTAATATTGTCTGGATGGAAGATTTCACCGTGAGAAAACAAAAAGTGGATTCATTTCTATCCATTTGATAACCCGTATTGGACCTCTTGTTATTTTTACTTTCTGTTGTGTGTAAAAATCGTGCTAAATGATGGCAGCTTAAGGAGTTTCTTTTTGATCTCTTGACGCGCATCTATTCTCAATTTATGTATTGTTATTTTTATTGCTGTAATTTTTATTATTTGTTTTTAATATAAGCATTGACGGCAGCGTAAGGCGACTCTTCGGACTTTCCTGAAGCGCATCTTAAAAATTGTGTTATACTTCCGGGTATATTTTATTTGGTTTTTTTTGTTGTTTGCCTCGTATTTTATTTGTGTTATTTTTCTGACTTATTTTCTTTTTGGCTTGTTTAGACTATATTTCGCTGTTTGCGTATTTTCTTTTTTTTCTTTGAAATTATGGATTTCGTTTTTATTTAACTTGTTTCAACATGGTTTTCCGTTTTTGTTTTTGTTCAAGTTCTTTTTAGGTATTGCAATGGGGATTGAATCAACCATACCACACGACAGGGAAGTCCTTTTTCTATCTTTTCAGTACATTGAGGACAATGCTTGTTTCTAAAGTGTGGGGTGATATCGGAAATATATGAATTTTTAAAACATAAAAAAATACCTCCAATAGTCAATTTGTAATGTGTCTTACTACTCACCTCGATAGACTTGTTTACAAAATTTTGGTGGGGTAAAATGACCATGGGCTAAACTTGAATTTTCGATGAAATGTCAAACTCAATTTTTTCTTAAAATTTTTTCTTTAGTGTGAATTGATAAAAAAAAAAATTGAGAACTTGAGCTTTTGAGTCGTTGTTTACTTGCTATCATGAAAAATCTCCATTGATTGGGTGTGCTATTTGTGTTGTGAAACTCTAGAAAGTGCATTGGTATCTTACTCAAAACTACGAAGTGTGTGCAAAATAGTGAAAGTGATTTTAGGCGATTTTTCTGATTTAGCCTTTCAATCTTTTCGGCCTGCCCCAAAAATTATTAATTCCCTTGTTAACCCAATTGAGCTTATTGCCTATTTTATTGTTAAACACACACTGAGCTTTCCAACGCTATAAATCTTTTGACCCATACTTGAACAGTTAGAAATTACTTTTGACAAGGATAAAGATATTGTGTGGTGACATTGGGTGATATATATTGTTGGTAGTGTTGAAAATGGAGAAAACATTTACTCCACTGTTTTTGGGAACTTAGTAACCAAGTGTATTCATGTGACCCATGTTTACATTCGCATAAAACAGTTACCTTAGATATGAGTATGCATAGAAGCAGCTTGTGTATGTTTTTATCCTAGTAACCGGGTGTATTCATGTGACCCATAGTTTACATTCGCGTAAAACAGATAATAAACAACCCAAATAAAAAAAAAGCAAAAAAGAAAAAAATGGTTAAATGAAAAGCAAGAAAAAGAGCTCAGATAGATCGAAGCTGTAACACCCCAAGATATTCGAGGTATATTACAGCGCCGTGAATCCCTATATGGGACCCACCAGGCTAAACAACCATCATACTCATCAACTCGCGGAAACAACAAAATAACACCTCGTCATAAAGACGCAAAACAAAAATAATCCACCCGGTTCAACTGGTCAAACACAACACAATCATCCGACACAAACACAATAGACAACTATACAATACGGACAAACAAGAACTCTTAAGTACTCGAGTACTTCTATTAGTTTACAAACCCACAAACGGTAAAAAGATAGAAGACAATAAGACACCACTCATGCACAATCATCACGCATGGCCATCATCCGCATACTGGTCCAGCATCCGTTCGTCTCGATGAACCTGACCTGAAATTCATAATACGAATTTCCCCAAAACGGGTCCCCAGAGGGTTAGCAATTACGCTAGTACAAGCAACCAAATGAACAACTTACATCTTATATATATATAGTCAAAGCATGCAATAATGAAAACATCGGTTGAAACACACATTTCCGGAAATGCCAATATCAAAACACATTTGTGAAATACACCACAATTAACCGTGGATCCACCCCTCCGTGGACCCCTACCGAGATCCCGTCGGATCTAACACATAGTGGTTAAAAGCAAGCTCGCGGATCCACCCCTCTGTGGACCCCTACCGAGACCCCGTCGGGTCTAACCCATAGTGAGCATACATACACACACAATATTCATGCAATACTACTACGTTAAGATTGTAAGTTCATAAGGGTACTTGCCTCGATTAATAGACGGTGACACGAACGGGAAGGAAGAGTCAAACAAAACCGCGAGGAATCGTCGAAACCGAACCTAACGATTCGAAGAATACAATCACAACCATTCCTGGATGAATACCGAAAATGGAAAGCACCCGAAACCCCGCCTATGGTTCATGTATATTCGTACAAGAACAACAACGAGGGCGGACCACAACCAAACCCTATCGATTACGCAAAAACCACGAAATATACCATGAATCCGTAGGGAAACCAAGAATACTAACAAGATTAATTTTATTCATCATGAATTAATCAACAATACGGAACGAATCGAAGAAAAAAATCTGAAAACCCCCAATTTACCCAAAAGTAGGGTTCTTAGAAGATTTACCTTAGATTAGGATGATAGATTCGTGTTGATGTTGATATTATACACCAAGAACTCAAAGAAGATGATGGTTGAGATGATTGGAGGAAGAAATCGCCAAGAAATCGCTCAAATCGCCAAAGCCGCGGGGAAAGGAGGTGAAATGAGAAATAGATCTGCCCAAATTCAACTCCTGGGTATTTATAGCCACACGGCTTAGCGCGCGCTAACGGCTAAGGGTTAGCGTGCGCTACCCAGTTATATCACAGTCCAGAACTCACTGTCCTGGACCGTTAGCATGCGTTACTACTATTAGCGTGTGCTAACAACGACTCGGTAGCGCGCGCTACCTGGGCACATGAACGAGTCCAGAACAAACTACCCAGTACTGGATAGTTGCGTTAGCGCGCGCTACCGGACACCTAGAGCGCGCTAGTCCTCCGACATTAGCGTGCGCTAGACAACGTAGCGTACGCTAATCCGCTAGTCCAGAGGACTGGAATCAGAAATAAGTTCACTGCCACTCCCAGGGCTCTGCTCGCTAGCGCGCACTACGAAGCAGACGTAGCGTGCGCTACTAAGGGATCCTTAGCGTGCGCTATGCAGAAACATTAGTGCGCGCTAGGCACGAAATATTAACGGCCCAAATACCGGAACATGAACGAAACATCAAACGGAACATCTCAAAATGCATAATAACATAGAATGGATCCACGGCTGAAGATGATGACAATCACTTTCACACACTTGATTCCTACGTGATTTGTGAGAGAAAAAGAGAGAGAAAAGTTTTTTCTCCAAGTCATCTTCTTATTCAACCTTGTTCTTGTTTTTCTTAGAGAAAAATATCAAAACGAATTCACAAGAGATATAGAACTCACCCTTGTAGTCCGTTGATTAGATGGATAACCTTTTCTTGAGCTATTCCCCAAGCTCTTGAACGATCCAACGCCGAAAGCACCGCGTGTCTACTTGCCACGCGCCGGAGAAACGACCGGAACGATGATCACCTTGCTATCCTCCGAGGATACGGCTAGAGCTAAGTGATAAAGCTATATATGTAAAGATTACTACACTCTAAGTGTTTTAATCTTACTCTCTCTATATGATTTTCTCTCAATTTTTCTCCAAGAAAAATGAAGAAGAAGTGAATGAAGAAGATGAAGATGAGTGTAAAACTCAAAGTCTATCTCTCTCTCTCTATCCTCACGTTGGAAGTGGAATGCTTGTGAGAAATGAGATGTCTTCTTCCCTTTTATTCAACTCTTCACATGTTACATCTCATTATTATGAGAATCAAAGCCCCACCACCTCAATGATCAACCATTAAAGAATGGAACAAGGGTCCATATGAAAGTGGGTGGAAATGTGGGGGGCGGCCCATGTAGAAATCGGACAAGTTCGGTTCGTTTCGGACTCCCACGAGTCCAAACAGATAAACTCCGATTCCGTTCCGATCTATTCGTGTCGTTTAATTAATCCAATTAATTAAACATATCAAATACAAAATAACATAATTAATTTCTCCAATAAATAATTATATTCATGAATTAAATTAATCACCCAGTGAAATATTTAATTCATTAGGCCGTAAATTAATTTATCCAATAAATCGATTTATACATCCAATGTCCCAAATTAGATATCCAATATCTAATATTCATAATGAGAGAATTAGCTTAATTCATTCCGTCGTCAATCCTAATGCGCGACTCGGTAGGTCCGTCTCAGTCAGCAATGGGAGGAACCAAAGAGTAGTAGCACCACCTAGCCAGCCTGGCGGCCTACACTGTACCCCAACTGAGAACGAATGATTGGGATCATTCAAGAACCATTCTGTCGTGAATAACAGTATACGTATAAACCCTTCTTTCAAATGTCCCGATCAAGTTATAGGGTCACGGTCAGTCAAACCCTATCCGTACTTGACGCTATGCATGCGTTAATGCAAATCGAGATCATCGAGCTCTCGTGTATCTAATACAGCTAGCTCCAATTCTTTGGCCAAAGACTTATGATCTCATCTGCCAATAACTGCATAGGACATATAACCCGTTCACTAACAGGAGAAAGAATTCTATCTTGGTATTCAGTAGGACCTGCTACTTGCCCATCAAGATGCACGTCGAGGTTGACCCCCGCCTTCCGGTTTACAGGGTCGAACTACTCTAATGAAAATTTTGACGTCACAAGCACATCCCTACTAAATCCTCAAGTCGAAGGTTCACGCATACCTATCACAACCTTTCGATTCCTTCATTGACTGTCCCGGAGTGAAATCCGTGTGACGAATCGAGGGTGAGTCGGTTCGAGTATACTAATCCAATTAGCATACCTATAATGTGTGCTCCCACTAACCATTAGTGTTCGCCAGGCACTCTCTATGTCAAAGAACACGTCATACAAGTCTTCACATAAACTTAACGCCCAGTCAAGTTTCATCGACTTGTGAACGATTAAGTATTTGAGATATAACCTTTCCAATGCCGACCCCCTTATCCAATAAGGAGTGGAACGTTTTGCTCTCAAATACACGGACCAAGTTCTATATGTTTATTTATGAGTTAGGAATGCTAGTAACTACCAGTAAATAAAAAAACATTCATTTGCCTTATATAAATGGTTTACATAATTACAAGTACAATGCCCTCACTCAACAACCTCTGAGTGGCATTCGAGGGCATACTTCTAACAATATCCCACTTGCACTCAATGCCACACACTATGGTATCTAATACCCATGTTCTCCAGATGACGCTCCAAGCTAGTCTGAGAAAGTGGCTTGGTCAGTGGATCGGCGACGTTGTCGGCCGAGTCTACTCTGTGCAGCACAATGTATCCCTTGCAAACAAATTCTCTTACGAGATGATACTTCCTCTCAATATGTTTGGTGCTGTTGTGAAACCTCAGCTCCTTGGCCTGCGCTACAGCTCCGTCGTTGTCGCAGTACAGCGGAACAGGCAGCTCAGCACATGGTATCACTTGAAGTTCTCCCAGAAACTTCTTAATCCAGAACCCTTCCTTGGAAGCCTCCGAGGCTGCTTGATACTCAGCCTGATAAGTGGAATCAGCAGTCGCGCTTTGCTTGGCGCTACGCAAAGATACTGCTCCTCCATTAAGAGTAAATATGTAGCCAGAAGTAGACATTGAGTCATCCTTCAATCCTTGGAAGTCCGAATCAGTGAATCCCTCCACATCCAATTCTCCACCGCCAAACATCAGAACCATATCTCTAGTCCTTCTCAAGTACTTGAGAATGTTCTTTACGGCAGTCCAATGTTCCCTACCTGGGTTTGCCTGAAACCTACTCACCACGCTTACAGCATGCGCGATGTCAGGTCTTGTACACAACATAGCATACATAGGGCTACCCACGGCCGAAGCATATGGTATATTACTCATTTCCTTGGGTTGTTCCTCACTTTGAGGACACATCTTCAAGGAGAGTTTTATTCCATGTTGCATCGGTAGGAACCCTCTTTTAGAATCATTCATCTTAAATCGCTTTAAGATTTTATCTATATAGAGGGCTTGGGAAAGACCTATTGTTCTCTTCGCTCTATCCCGGTAGAGTCGAATACCAAGAATATAGGTAGTTTCTCCCAAGTCTTTCATGGAAAAATTACTCGAAAGCCAAGCTTTCACAGAACTGAGCATTCCCACATCATTTCCTATTAGTAGAATGTCATCTACATATAGTACTAAGAATGCGATATTGCTCCCACTAACCTTCTTGTATACACAAGGTTCCTCCTCATTTTGCACGAAATCAAACTCTTTGATTGCCTCGTCAAAACGAAGGTTCCAACTACGCGACACTTGCTTCAGTCCATAAACGGAATGCTGAAGCTTGCACACTTTCTGAATATCGACTTCGGACACAAAGCCTTTAGGCTGCTCCATATAGATTTCCTCCTCGAGGAATCCATTAAGGAAAGCCGTCTTTACGTCCATTTGCCATATCTCATAATCATGGTAGGCAGCTATAGCAAGCATCATGATCATAGACTTGATCATGGCTACAGGCAAGAAGGTATCGTGGTAATCGATCCCTTCCTTCTGGGTATAACCCTTTGCCACAAGCCTGGCCTTATAGGCGTCAACCTTGCCATCACCATCAGTCTTTCTCTTGTAGATCCACTTGTTCCCAATAGGCACTATGCCCTTGGGGCGGTCTACTAGAGTCCAGACCTGATTGACATGCATCGAGTCTATCTCAGTTTTCATAGCTTCACGCCATTTCACGGAGTCTACATCCACCATCGATTGGTCATAGGTCGTCGGGTCGGTCTCTTGGCTATCACTTGGAACCTCATGGAGACCCAGCTCCTCTAAGTGCACAAGCCCATACCTTTCAGGTAAATGAGACACCCTACTAGACCTACGAGGTGGTTGTACTTGTGTTTCAGAAAGTTCGGTTCCAGTTTCTTGCACAGGTGTCTCTCGAGGAGTTTCATTGTATTCTTCTAAAGAAATACTTCTACCTGCTCCGCCTTCCTGAATGAACTCATGTTCCAGGAAGTGTGCTTGTAAAGCAACAACGATCCTTCGATATTCGGGCATGTAGAATAGATATCCCATCGTCCCAGATGGGAATCCAATGAAATGTCCCGTTGCAGACCTAGCTTCCAACTTTTCCACCTTAGTCTTCTTGACATAGGCGGGA
Source organism: Orobanche coerulescens (assembly GCA_033398695.1). Taxonomy (NCBI): domain Eukaryota; kingdom Viridiplantae; phylum Streptophyta; class Magnoliopsida; order Lamiales; family Orobanchaceae; genus Orobanche; species Orobanche coerulescens. The sequence continues at coordinate 45,846,499 of CM065810.1, forward strand.
CATCCCCAAATCCTAATATGATTAAGACTTGGTTTCCTTCCCTCCCACATCTCATGTGGAGTTTTAGGAATAGATTTGGAAGGACATCTGTTCAAGATATACACGGCAGTCAGGAGTGCATACCCCCACAGGTAAATTGGCAAGTCAGTATAGCCCAGCATGGAACGGACCATGTTCAACAGGGTTCGGTTCCTTCTTTCTGACACATCATTTAACTGAGGAGTACCTGGAGGTGTTAGTTGTGAAACTATTCCATGTTCCTTAAGGAACTCGTCAAACTCCGTACTCATATTCTCACCACCTCGGTTCGACCGAAGTGCTTTGATATGATTACCAGTTTGTTTCTCGACTAGGGCCTTGAATTCCTGGAATTTCTCAAAAGCCTCGGATTTATGTTTCATTAAGTATACATAACCATACCCAGTATGATCATCTGTAAACATAATGAAATATTGATATCCGCCACGTGCTGCTTCCAAAGCACCACATACGTCGGTATGGATTAATCCCAGTTTATCAGCGGCTCTTTCAAAAGTCCTTGTGAAGGGAGATTTAGTCATTTTGCCTTTAAGGCAAGATTCACAAGTAGGAAATGGATCCGATCCCAATGGACCCATAAGTCCATCCTTTTCCATCTTGTAAACCTTGGTCTGACCAACATGACCAAGTCTAAGATGCCATTTCAAAACTTGATTGGTTTCATCCCTACCACTTTTTCTAGTCATAGTATTCACAACTACTTTGTTGCTGAGATTTAGATGATACAATCCATTTAACAATGTAGCAGTACCCACTGCTTTATTTCTAAAATAAATTTTGCAGGAACCATCACCAATGAAAAACGAAAAGCCTTTTCGGTCCATGACCGGAATGGATACAATGGTTTCGTACCCCTTGGGCAAAACAAGTACATCTTCTAAAGTCAAAACAAAGCCGGATTCTAAACCCAAAAGAAGTGATCCTATGTCGGTCGCCTCGACACTATGCCCCTTCCGACTGTGATCATAACTTCTCCAGCTCCAAGCTTCCTACTTTGTTCCAGATCCTGATTCACAGTACAAATATGAGAACTAGCACCAGAATCCAATATCCAGGAAGTAGAAAATACAGTAGCAGAACAATTTGTTTCCAAAACTAGAAGTTCTGTACCTGAAGTGCCATGAAGAATTGGACAGTCTCTAGCCCAGTGGCCCAGCTTACCGCACTTGAGACAAGCATCCTTCTTCTTCTTGTTCTTCGGAACCATCGGGGCCTTCCCCTTTCCCTTAAGGTCCTTAGCTTGTGGTACAGTCCGCTTCTTGGTCTTTTTCTTCTTATTCTTAGACTTCCGAAGTCCAGAAGAAATCACAAGGGCAGACTCCTTCATTCGCGGAGTCTTCATCTGAGACTGAGCGGTCACCAGTTTGTTCATTAGCCCAGCTAAGTTACATGCAATCTCATTGCAGTTTAAGTACATAACAAACTGTGAGAAGGAATCAGGGAGAGACTGTAGGATAAGGTCGGTTTGGAGAGAAGTATCCATTTTAAAATCAAGAGCCTCCATTCTCTCAATCATGGATATCATTTTGAGGACGTGTTCCCCAACCTTCTCACCTTCCTTTATCCGTGCACCGAACAGTTGCTTGGATATCTCATATCTAGCAGTTCTGCTGTGCTCACCATAAAGCTCGGTTAAGTGATATAGAATCTGCCTAGCAGAAGTCATTTTCTCATGAGCTCTTTGAAGCTCATTAGACATGGAAGCCATCATATAAGCACGGACTTTCACGTCATCCTTAATCCACTTTTCGTGATTTTCAATCTCTTCCTGATTGGCTCGGGTCCGCACAGGAGGCGCCGGAATGTCCGTCTCCAAGACGTATCCCAGTGCCTCTATACTGAGGACAATCATCAGATTGCGGAGCCAATCCACAAAGTTAGGTCCCATTAAGGTGTTCTTTTCGAGTAGAATTGCGAGTGGATTCATTGTCATATTGAGATTTGTCTGCATTAAGTATAACAGATTAATTAGTGACTCATTCAATTATGTTCCGAGTATAGAATTAAGGTCTTTTCTATTCTTGTTACCCAGCTCCCATTATTTTTATCGGAATAACACACTCCCATGTGAAATCCGGAAGTATCGTCGCTCTACTTCATAGTGGTGATCGAGTTCTTTATAAATCTTAATAAAGGGCAACCGAACAGGTTTCTAGTCTATTAATTTTCATAAAGTGGTGTCCAACACCAACCCATCTAATGGATGATTCGATCTTCTTTTTCCCCTTGTTCACTCCCCTCAACCTATACGGTTTCTATGGTTCGTGAACAAGTTAAGTTTACACCATCGACGCAAATCAGTTTCACAATTGAATCATATCCGGCAACCTATCAGGTTTCTAGGGATAAAATTTGCTCCAACCGAAGGCATCTAATGCGCTCCCGGTAATTTATCCGTCCTCCCCGAACGACTACCCCGATAACTCGGAAGCACAGCACATCCGGTTTGGATTTCAATTTCCCGAAAACTTGATGGAGGGAAGGAAAATCTTGAAACCTTATAAACTTAATAATTTGTCGTGGTAGAATTTTCGCGATTAATGTTACACTTTGCACATTAATCAGTTAAGCGCGTTTGTGGCATTCATACAATATGAAACAACCATTCACAACCTAGTTGCTACCAACATGTGGTTCATGGACCGTTCCTAGAAAACAAAAACTCCGTAATCTAATTACAAGTCTTCATCTTGAATCTTCGTCTTCTCGAAATGGATCTTCCTCCGGTCTTCGTCATTACATATAAATTTTACATTGAAAATTGCATCCTAGATACAAAATTTTCTAGTAAAATAAATAGGCTCAAAACGGCCTTTACAACCCAATCGAATAAAACGAACGATTCAAAAACTAAGTCCACGAACCACATCACCATTCAAAAGCATTAATCCAATAAATACTAAATAAATGGAAAGCGTAGAGATACATTGATCCAATCAACAATACGAACCGATCAAATCGATTCACACAATCGGTAATATGAAAACGTTCAAAATCATTCGGTCGATCACAAATTTTTCAATTAATCAAATTTCCCTTATAAAATGAAATACCATAAATCATTTTAATCATATTAAATCCAATTTAACATGTGGGAGATTAATTTTCAAGAATACACGAAAAAATCGAGTCGGGGTGAAAACAGGCCTGCCTGACCGAGTCACCCTCGGCAGCCTGCCGGCAGACAGGCCTGGCATGGCCGAGTCACGCTCGGAAGCTGCCGGCCAGGACACGGCCAGCGGCCCTGGGCCGCGGCCCCTTGATCCTGGGCCGCGGCCCCCAGTCTGATCCACCTGTGCCGGCCACAGGCCGCGGCCCCCTTCTCCGGACCCTCGGACCGTCCAACGGCATTTCGGGCTAGATTTTCGACCGGATATCTAATATCTATATTCTCCAACATTCATATCTTCAATATAAATCATATTTCCAAGAAATTAAGATTTATATTTAGACATAAACTTAAAAAAAATATAACTACAACGAACGTAAAAATATATACCACGATTATGACTAAAATGATTCCAAATCATTCACCATCTAATCGAGCATTCCAAATGCCAATATCGTATATACGATCGCAAGACCTACGCTCCGATACCACTGTTGGGTTTCGGTGCCTAAAACGAAGGCCCAGCGGAAGCGGTAAAACGAAAATTAATTCGATCCGAATCCCTACGAGGATCGATCGAGCTACGTATATACGAATCTCAAAAAACGAATTCACAAGAGATATAGAAACTCACCCTTGTAGTCCGTTGATTAGATGGATAACCTTCTCTTGAGCTATTCCCCAAGCTCCTGAACAATCCAACGCCGAAAGCACCGCGTCTCTACTTGCCACGCGCCGTAGAAACGACCGAAACGACGATCACTTTGCTATCCTCCGAGGATACGGCTAGAGCTAAGTGATGAAGCTATATATGTAAAGATTACTTCACTCTAAGTGTTTTAATCTTACTCTCTCTATATGATTTTCTCTCAATTTTTCTCCAAGAAAAATGAAGAAGAAGTGAATGAAGAAGATGAAGATGAGTGTAAAACTCAAAGTCTATCTCTCTCTCTCTCTCTCTCTATCCTCACGTTGGAAGTGGAATGCTTGTGAGAAATGAGATGTCTTCTTCCCTTTTATTCAACTCTTCACATGTTACATCTCATTATTATGAGAATCAAAGCCCCACCACCTCAATGATCAACCATTAAAGAATGGAACAAGGGTCCATATGAAAGTGGGTGGAAATGTGGGGGGTGGCCCATGTAGAAATCGGACAAGTTCGGTTCGTTTCAGACTCCTGCGAGTCCAAACAGATAAACTCTGATTCCGTTTCGATGTATTTGTGTCGTTTAATTAATCCAATTAATTAAATGTATCAAATACAAAATAACATAATTAATTTCTCCAAGAAATAATTATATTCATGAATTAAATTAATCACCCAGTGAAATATTTAATTCATTAGGCCGTAAATCAATTTATCCAATAAATCGATTTAGACATCCAATGTCCCAAATTAGATATCCAATATCTAATATTCATAATGAGAGAATTAGCTTAATTCATTCCGTCGTCAATCCTAATGCGCGACTCGGTAGGTCCGTCTCGATCAAGAATGGGAGGAACCAAAGAGTAGTAGCACCACCTAGCCACTGGCGGCTACACTGCACCCAATCGAGAACGAATGATTGGGATCATTCAAGAACCATTCTGTCGTGAATACCAGTATATGTATAAACCCTTCTTTCAAATGTCCTGATCAAGTTATAGGGTCACGGTCAGTCAAACCCTATCCATACTTGACGCTATGCATGCGTTAATGCAAATCGAGATCATCGAGCTCTCGTGTATCTAATACAACTAGCTCCAATGCTTTGGCCAAAGACTTATGATCTCATCTGCCAATAACGGCATAGGACATATAACCCGTTCACTAACAGGAGAAAGAATTCTACCTTAGTATTCAGTAGGACCTGCTACTTACCCATCAAGATGCACGTCGAGGTTAACCCCCACCTTCCGGTTTACAGGGTCGAACTACTCTAATGAAAATCTTGACGTCATAAGCACATCCCTACTAAATTATCAAGTCGAAGGATCACGAATACCTATCATAACCTTTTGATTCCATCATTGACTGTACCGGAGTGAAATCCGTGTGACGAATCGAGGGTGAGTCGGTTCGAGTATACTAATCTAATTAGCATACCTATAACGTGTGCTCCCACTAACCATTAGTGTTCGACAGGCACTCTCCATGTCAAAGAACACATCATACAAGTCTTCACATAAACTTAACGCCCAGTCAAGTTTCATCGACTTGCGAACGATTAAGTATTTGAGCTATAACCTTTCCAGTGCCGACCCCCTTATCTAATAAGGAGTGGAACGTTTTGCTCTCAAATACACGGACTAATTTCTATATATTTATTTTCGAGTTAGGAATGCTAGTAACTACCAGTAAATAAAGAAACATTCATTTGCCTTATATAAATGGTTTACATAATTACAAGTACAATGCCCTCACTCAACAACCTCTGAGTGGCATTTGAGGGCATACTCCTAACAACGCAACCCCGAAACGGTAGTTCCGACAACAATTACGAGAATCAGATGAATAAACAACGGAAGAACCAATAAACGTAGAACTGGACGACAAGAAGTCTCGAAACAATTATTCTCAAAAATTAATACGGTTACACGAGGGTCGCTAAAAACGAGAAATACACCGAAAAATGAAAATACCGGGAAAAAAAATACGAATATTACATTCTACCCCTCTAAAAATAAGTTTCGTCCCGAAACTTAAGAAACAAACAACTCGGGGTACCTAGCACGCATGCTATCCTCGGTTTCCCAAGTTGCCTCCTCGACACCATGTCTCGACCACTGCACCTTGACCAAAGGGATGGTCTTATGCCTCAGTCGCTTCTCACGATGCTCCAAAATCTTCAAAGGACGCTCCTCAAAAGTAATATCCTCGGCGACATCAATCTCACCATAATCGATGACGTGACTAGGATCCGGAACAGATTTCCTCAGCTGGGAAACATGGAAAACACTATGAACGTGACTCAAGGCCGGAGGTAACGCCAAACGGTACGCCAAATCGCCTACCCTCTCCAGAATCTCAAAGGGCTCAATAAATCTCGGGCTCAACTTTCCCTTCTTCCCGAAGCGGAAAACCCCCTTCGTCAGCGACACCTTTAGCAAAACGTGGTCTCCCACCTCGAATTCCAAAGGTCGGTGACGAACATCAGCATACGACTTCTGTCGACTCTGAGCAGTCAACATCCTCTCACGAATTAATTCCACCTTCTGCTTCGTCTCCACAACAATATCCGGCTCAGTCCCAACTAAATTGGATGCCTCATTCCAACAAATCGGTGATCGACATCGTCGCCCATAAAGCCCCTCATACGGTTCCATCCGAATCGACGCGTGCCAACTATTGTTGTACGTGAACTCGATCAATGGCAAATCCTCCTCCCAGTCACTGCTCCAGTCGAGAGCACAAGCGCGCAACATATCCTCAAACGTCTGGATAGTGCGCTCCAATTGCCCATCCGACTGGGGATGAAAAGAAGTGCTCAGACGCAAACGAGTACCCAACGCCTTGTGCACTGCCTGCCAAAAGTGCGATATGAAAGGAACATCCCGATCCGAAACAATAGACTTCGGAGTACCGTGAAGCCTCACAATCTGCGCGATAAACACACGAGCCAACTTCTCCGGGCCCCAAGTGTCCTTGATGCCCAGAAAGTGTGCCGACTTGGTCAGACGATCAACAATCACCCAGACCATATTCATGCCCGACCTCGATCTCGGCAAACTCGTAATGAAATCCATCGAAATATCTTCCCATTTCCATTCCGAAATGGGAAGTGACTGCAATAACCCGGCCGGTCGCTGATGCTCGATTTTGACCTGCTGACAAGTTAAACATATCACTACGAACTGTGCGACCTCCTTCTTCATATTATTTCACCATAAATTCCGTCTCAGGTCCTTGTACATCTTACTCGAACCAAGATGAACGGAGTAAAGTTGTAGCATGGGCCTCGCACAAAATACTCTGTCTCAACTCTGAGTCGTTCGGTACACAAAGCCGACTCTGGAATCTCAAAACACCATCCTCGTGAATCATAAACCCAGGAGACTTTCCCTTAAGAATGTTCTCTCGGATTTGAGTAATCATCGGATCCTCCAACTGCTTCAGCTTAATTTTATCGATCAAAGACGACGAAATATTTAAAGCACAAAGTTGCCCGACAACTCCAGGCAACAAAAACTCAACATCTAACTCGATCAAAACCCACTGAAGCTCAGATTGAGACGTAAGGATATCAAGCGTTCGCAACGCAACAGGTTTCCGACTCAAGGCGTCGGGCACGACGTTCGCCTTGCCCGGATGATAAAGGATTTCGAGGTCATAATCCTTAATCAGCTCTAACCACCTCCTCTGCCTCATATTCAGCTCTCGCTGAGTAAATATGTACTTCAGACTTTTATGATCGGTAAAAATCTGACATGCAGAGCCAAAAAGGTAGTGACGCCAAATCTTGAGCGCAAAAACAACTGCCGCTAACTCCAAATCGTGCGTAGGGTAGTTGAGCTCGTACGGCCTCAACTGTCTCGACGCATATGCAATGGTCTTGCCGTGCTGCATCAATACGCACCCAAGACCCTGACCCGAAGCATCACTATAAGCAGCAAAAACCTCGTTGCCACACGACAACACTAAAATCGGGGCTGAAGTCAAATCCCTCTTCAGCTCCTCAAAACTCGACTTCCTCTCGTCATTCCAGACGAACTTCTTGGACTTCTGGAGCAACTGTGTAAGTGTCCGAGCCAGTTTCGAGAAACCCTCAACGAATCTACGGTAGTAGCCGGCCAAACCCAAGAAACTACGGATCTCCTTCACATTATTAGGCGGTGCCTAATCCAACACTGCTTCAATCTTATCCGGATTCACACGAACTCCCTCGGCTGAAATCACATGACCTAGAAACATCACTTGCTTCAGCCAGAACTCACATTTCGAGAACTTCGCATAGAGTTGCTCGGTCCTCAAAATGTCTAACACCACTCGCAAATGATGGGCATGCTCTTCCTCGTTCCTTGAATAAATAAGAATATCGTCAATGAAAACGACGACACACTTATCCAAATACTCGACAAAGACTTTGTTCATCAACTGCATGAACACCGCCGGCGCATTAGTTAACCCGAAAGGCATAACTACAAACTCATAATGTCCGTATCTCATCCAAAAAGTTGTTTTCGGCACATCGGACTCCCTCACACGGAGCTGATAGTACCCTGATCTCAAATCAATCTTCGAGAATACCACAACTCCCTGCAACTGATCGAACAACTCATCAATCCTCGGCAAAGGATATTTGTTCTTAATGGTCACCTTGTTTAGTTCGCGATAGTCGATACACAAACGCAGTGAGCCATCCTTCTTCCGCACAAATAGGACCAGTGCGCCCCAAGGCGAAGCGCTCGGTCGAACATACCCCGACTCAAGAAGCTCACTCAACTACTTCTTCAACTCGGCCATCTCTGAAGGTGCCATGCGATACGGCGCCTTCGAAATCGGAGCCGCGCCCGGGTCTAACTCTATAGCAAACTCGACCTCACGATCCGGTGGCAAACCCAGTAACTCGTCACGAAATACATCAGGAAACTCACTAACGACTGGAATCGACAAAATCTCGACTCCACCATCCTCCGCCTTCAAGGCATAGCACCAATAAACGGTACACCCCTTTCGCAGGAGTCTCATCACCTTCAAGGTGTTAATAACGAACTTCTGGTTTCCCCTCTTTCGCCCTGCGAAAGAGTGCTCGGTGCCATACTCGGCTAACATAGTGATGATTCTCGTGCGGTAGTTCATGATCGCACCATGCCGCTCGAGCCAATCATCCCCAAGAATTAAATCCTCACCTTCAATACCCACGACAATAAGATCTGAGAGCCAAGCCCTCTCGCAAATAATCGCAGCACAATCTCGGATCTCCCGATCACCAATGATCCTATCACTGCTAGAAAGTTTAACGATGAAAGGCTCGCAGGGCGACAAACAATCAAAACCCAGATGGCGCACACATTCCAAAGAGACAAATGAATGCGTAGCACCAGAATTGAAAAGCACACTGATAGGATGAGAATGAATATGAACGGTACATGTGGCAACAGTAGCGGCCGGATCATCAGCCCTCTTCATCTCGTAAACTCGTGGATGGGCGGAGCCGACACTAGAAGCTCCCCTTCTGGCGGTCTGACCCCGGCCTCTCCCTCGACTGCCACTCGGTGGGGACTGAGAAGCAAACGATCCTTGATTCATGCTTGGTTCCCTGGGCGCTGGAATGGAAGCCTGGGCACCAAGAATTCTCTCTCTCTCTCTCAGCACAGAAAGCAGCCTTGTGGCCTGACTGGCCACACTGATTACACGTCAGCAAAGGGCTCGGATAATTACGACTGATGTGTCCATAGTTAAAACACTTTACCTCCCGAGAAGGGGCACTGGCATCCATGCGGGGAACCCCAGTAGAATGAGCTGGGCCACCACCAGCGGAAAAGTTATTTCTGCTGACCCCCACCTTTGTGGCCCGAAAAATTCCCGGCGGACTTCTGCTTCTTGCTCTCGCGGGCCGCCTCACTAGCCATCACAGACATATCATAAGCAAGGGCCCTACTCTGATAATCCTTCAAGGTAGTGCAGACTAGCCCAGACATGTAGTCGCGAATCGAAAATTTCATTCGCCTGCAGAAGTGAAAAATTTTGTCGTTCTCCTCGACAACTTGGGTCTTCACGTAGCCCAACTCCTTGTTTAAATCGTCAATAGCTTGAGAAATAGGAATATCCCAAGGCTGAGCATCAATAAAAGCATGCACTCGAGCCTGTCTAACTGGCCACGGGCAATATTCGGTCTCCATTAGGTCCTTGAATTCCGCCCACGAAGCAACGTGGTCCTTAGGCCCAACGGCCTCCCACCAGTCAGTAACGTCCCCAGTGAGAAAATACTGGGCAATAGGGACCTTACGGTCCTCGGGACAGTTGGTGGCAACAAAGACTTTAGATATCTCCTTGAGCCACCCTTCCCAGCCGATCGGGTCTGATGCTCCCGAAAACTGAGGAGGATGCATCTTGATTACATCTTGAAGCCAACGGTCTGCTCCTCCCTGATTAGCATGGGCCGGATTCGGGTTCTGAACCACCTGAGCTATAGCCGCCATCTGGTTCACCATTTGCTGCATGACAGCCGCAATTCCAAGGTCAGCGCCATCTTGAGAAGAAGCATGGCTATGATGGTCACCGGTGCTGCCGGCTCCCGAAGAATGCGACGTGGCCGCCCCACCGGCTGCCCCACGTCCCCGGCCGCGTCCACGGCCACAACCACGACCACGAGCACGGCCTCTTCCAGCATCCATACTGATGTTAAAGAAGTAGCAAAGGCCATACGATGGTAAGTACGAGAGGAAAAGCAGTCACAATCAAAAATCGAAGGTGTGATGCAAGGAAACAAAGAACGGAGTAAAGAAAAACTTACGGGCACCAGTAGCATCGGAATCATGGCAGCGTGATGATGATGTGCAAAACGACACACAACAAGACCCAATAACCGACAAGCCTAGGTATCCATAAACCTAGCGCTCTGATACCATTTCTGTAACACCCCCAAGATATTCGAGGTATATTATAGCGCCGTGAATCCCTATATGGGACCCACCAGGCTAAACAACCATCATACTCATCGACTCACGGAAACAACAAAATAACACCTCGTCATAAAGAAGCAAAACAAAAATAATCCACCCGGTTCAACCGGTCAAACACAACGCAATCATCCGACACAAGCACAATAGACAATGATACAATCCGGACAAACAAGAACTCTTAAGTACTCGAGTACTTCTATTAGTTTACAAACCCACAAACAGTAAAAAGATAGAAGACAATAAGACACCACTCGTGCACAATCATCACGCACGGCCATCATACGCATACTGGTCCAGCGCTTGTTCCTCTCGATGAACCTGACCTAAAATTCATAAAACGAATTTCCCCAAAACGGGTCCCCAGAGGGGTTAGCAATTACGCTAGTACAAGTAACCAAATGAACAACTTACATCTTATACATATAGTCAAAGAATGCAATAATGAAAACATCGGTTGAAACACACATTTCCGGAAACGCCAATATCAAAACACATTTGTGAAATACACCACAATTAACCGTGGATCCACCCCTCTGTGGACCCCTACCGAGACCCCGTCGGATCTAACCCATAGTGGTCAAAAGCAAGCTCGCGGATCCACCCCTCCGTGGACCCCTACCGAGACCCCATCGGGTCTAACCCATATTGAGCATACATACACGCACAATTCTCATGCAATACTACTACGTTAAGATTGTAAGTTCATAAGGGTACTTGCCTCGATTAATAGACGGTGACACGAATGGGAAGGAAGAGTCAAACACAACCGCGAGGAATCGTCAAAACCGAACCTAACGATTCGAAGAATACAATCACAACCATTCCTAGACGAATACGGAAAATGGAAAGCACCCAAAAACCCGCCTACGGTTCATGTATATTCGTACAAGAACAACAACGAGGGCGGACCACAACCAAACCCTCTCGATTGCGCAAAAACCACGAAATATACCATGAATCCATAGGGAAACCAAGATTACTAACAAGATTAATTATATTCATCATGAATTAATCAACAATACGGAACGAATAGAAGAAAAAAATCTGAAAACCCCCAATTTATCCAAAAGTAGGGTTCTTACAAGATTTACCTTGGATTAGTATGATAGATTCGTGTTGATGTTGATATTATACACCAAGAACTCAAAGAAGATGATGGTTGAGATGATTGGAAGAAGAAATCGCCAAGAAATTGCTCAGATCGCCAAAGCCGCGGGGGAATGAGGTGAAATGAGAAATAGATTCGTCCAAAGTCAACTCCTGGGTATTTATAGCCACATGGCTTAGCGCGCGCTAATGGCTAAAGGTAAGCATGCGCTACCCAGTTATATCACAGTCCAGAACTCACTGTCCTGGACCGTTAGCGTGCGCTAACAAAGACTCGGTAACGCGCGCAATCGAGCTATAGCGTGTGCTACCTGGCACACGAGCGAGTCTGAACAAAGCGCCCGATCGACGATCGCGTTAGCGCGCGCTACCGGACACCTAGCGCGCGCTAGTCCTCCGACATTAGCGTGCGCTAGACAACGTAGCGTACGCTAATCCGCTAGTCCAGAGGACTGGAATCGGAAATAAGTTCACTGCCATGGTGCCACTCCTAGGGATCAGCTCGCTAGCGCGCGCTACGAAGCAGACGTAGCGTGCGCTACTAAGGGATCCCTAGCGTGCGCTATGCAGAAAGATTAGCGCGCGCTAGGCACGAAATATTAACGGCCCAAATACCAGAACATGAACGAAACATCAAACGGAACATCTCAAAACACATAATAACATAGAATGGATCCACGGCAACCCCGAAATGGCGGTTCCGACAACAATTACGAGAATCAGATCAATAAACAACGGAAAAACCAATAAACGTAGAACTGGACGACAAGAAGTCTCGAAACAATTATTCTCAAAAATTAATACGGTTACACGAGGGTCGCTAAAAACGAGAAATACACCAAAAAATGAAAATACCGGGAAAAGAAAATGCGGATATTACAGAAGCATAAGTAAGGGGATAGATAAAAAGCTTCATTAAATAGCTTCTAAGTGCTTATCTGTTGATAAAACTCGATTCAGAATATTTTCTAATTGTTCGGTTTCAAGTCACTTTATTCATATTTTCCTACCTCAACCAAAGAGCCGACATTACAACCTAATAAAAGTCCTTTTTGATTTACGACATTACACACACAAGTAGTAGAGATAATAGACGATTTGCATGCCTATATAAGTTTTCACCTCATTGAATAAGCTTGAGCGAAAATATGTCCCATATACACTTGAGAGTGAGTGATACACTTATCTGGTGAGTTTTATGAATTCATGATTTTTGTTTAAAAAGGAAACTTTCTTGAGATTTGATAAAATTATAAAAACTTGGTCTAATTTATCCTTGAGGTGTGGTAATGAAATAAAAATTGGTATGTTCAATGGTACCATATCTGATGTTTACTTGAGGACAAGCAAATATTCAAGTGTGGGGTATTTGATTAGTGCATAATTGATCAAAAAATTCATATACAAAATATCCTTTTTCGGGCAGAATCGTACTGATTTGTGATTAAAAACAGATGTTTTAAAGATATGTCAAAACATGAGCTAAAAATGGTCATTTTACAGATCACTGACATGAAGCGATAAAAGGACGAAAAACAAGATCAAATCTAACGCCAGGGATTTTTCAAGGCAAGACGACCATACAACACGGTGCAAACAGGGCCGTTTTCTGTCGGTCGTTTCACATACAGCGCAACAAGGGCCGTTTCTTTCGGCCGTTTCTTGGTCTATTTCACACACGGCCGGCATTTTGCGTCTTGTCCTCGCGCGTGTTCTGGAAGAGACCGAGTCACCACAACAGGGCGCACAACACGGGGCAAATAGGGCCGTTTTCAGGCAGTTATTTGTTGAATTTTCCACCTTTAGCCTCTTGTGAACTCAACCACCATATATTTTATTTAGGGTTAAAGATCTGAAAAATCAAGACATGCATGATGGATGAAGTGTGAACAAAGAAAAAATCAAGATACTACAACACATCTTTTGAATTAAATAATCCATAGTATTCTTGAAAATCACTTATAAAAGGACACCTTCATTCATTGCAAAAAAAAAAAAAAAAAAACTCATTTTCTTGCTAATAAGTACCCTTTCCTTTTGGCAAGACATCTCTACTATAGTTTTATATTCCATTTTATTAGTTTGAAGTTTTTCCTTCATTTAGCTTGTAATTGAAAAGTGCTTGAGCAATAAGCACTTAGTATTTTACTTTCAATTTTTGTAAGCTTGTAACCTTCGAACAAGTTTGAAGTTGTATTTTGAAGAATATTTCTTGCACTTTGATACATCATATTCAAATAAGTTTTCATCTATTGTCATTAAATTCTAGTAATTAAGAGTTTCTATACATATTATGTATATCAATTATTTCTATTAAAATTTTATTTTATATAAACCAATGAGTAGCTAATCTTTTTTCCTAGGGGAATGGGGATTTCAATTAGGTTATATATTAAGTATTTGATTGATTTACACTATTTTGTTTAAAAGGGATTAATTGGTTTAAATAGAGATTGATCATATCCTATTTCTACTAATGAAACCTCCTTGATTGATTGTTAAGTGAATTGGAAACATATATTTTCAATCTATCAAGTGTTTATCTTGTTATCAACATCTTAAGGTTACGAAAGTAATTAAGAAGCCTTTGAATACGAAAGTTATGAGGTGAAAAGTTGAGTACTCGATGAACAATCATTTTTCTTTTATACCCGTGTAAGTTAATCCATCTACTTAATTATATATATAGTATTTGATTGATTTACACTATCTCGATTAAAAGGGATTAATTGGTTTAAATAGTGATTGATCATATCCTATTTCTACTAATAAAACCTTCTTGATTGATTGTCAAGTGAATTGAGAACATATCTTTTCAATCATCAAGTGTTTATCTTGTAAACGACATCTTAAGGTTACGGAAGTAATTAAGAAGCCTTTGAATACGAAAGTTATAAGGTGAAAAAGTTGATTACTCGATAAACACTCATTTTTCTTTTATATCCGTGTAAATCAATTCATCTACTTTATTAAAAACCTAATTTAATTAACCCATAATCCCCGAATTTTTATCAAATCAAGTTCTAACTCATTTTAGTTCGATTCATTCTCACTAGTATAAAAATAGTCTTATTAAAATAGTCTTAATATAAATAGTCTACTAAAAACAGTCTTAATATAAATAGTTTAGTATAAAAATAGTGTTAATATAAATAGTCTAGTATAAAAATAGTCTTATTAAAAATAGTCTTAATATAAATAGTCTAGTAAAAACAGTCTTAATATAAATAGTCTAGTATAAATAGTCTTAATATAAATAGTCTAGTATAAAAATACTTATTAAAAATAGTCTTAATATAAATAGTCTAGTAAAAATAGTCTTAATATAAATAGTCTAGTATAAATAGTCTTAATATAAATAGTCTAGTATAAATAGTCTTATTAAAAATAGTCTTAATATAAATAGTCTAATATAAAAATAGTCTTATTAAAAATAGTCTTAATAAAAATAGTTTAGATTAAAAATAGTGCATTTTAATTTAGTTAACTTAAAAACCCAAAAATATATTTTATAATGTTTTAGTATTTATTTCTCGCAATCTATACAGAATATTATACGAAGCCTGTTGAACAATCCTCGAGAGAAAAGACCTTGGTAGAATTTACCACAACCACTTCTACCTCGTATATATTTGTGAGCGACTCAAAAACTCCTATTTTAGGATAAGTTTTTGTCGATCAAAAGCCTATAAATAAGACACCAATGGGGATTTCGGCCGTGACTTCATCTTCCTACACAAGGTGTTTTGATTTTTCTTCTTAGTGTTTAATTGTGGATCTTGACTTGTGTTTTTTATTTCACAATTGAGATAACACTTTAATTCTTGTTACACATCGGAATTACTTGAAGAAAATAAAATCGAGAGTTGTGAGAGGAAGTATAATCGGCAGATCCAGATTGTTGTCCAAGCAAGATTTGGTAGCTCGTTGGCCACACCACGTCCGGATTAAGGCGGGATCATACTCTAGAAGATTTTGAGGAAGAGATCAAGAAAGCAACAACTAGGCTTCTCAAAAGGTAAATATCCTATGATCTTTGATCTAAATTAAGGATATTGGATTTACCAACATATATACTTAATAAATAATAAATAATGTTTAAATTGCTTATTAATCTTATTAGTTAATTAATTAGCATGCCTAAATAGGTTTTGTCCACGTGGATGCGTAAAAGGCTTTTATCAAACTTTTACCCAACTTCGCTTTCGCTGCATTTTATTTCCAACACAGTAAGAGTGTGGCTGGCTTGCATAGAGTTACAAAGCTTTGCAAAAGTATGCACTGTCAACTCATGGTCTCTTGATGCAGCTTCTCACCGCTTCTCATCGAACCAATTCTCTAAAATTAGGCGAAATATCTCAAATAACGAGCAAATAGTTAAAACGCCTCGCCCACAACATACGATTGTTAGCATTCAATGGCACTTGATATCAAGAAATATAGCATCATATCGGAAATTTCGACCATAGCCCACCTCTCTGGCCCAATTTCAGAATGTCGCCTGTAAGCTCAACATGTAGTTTCGAAAAGTAGTTTTCAAAAATTTCAACACGATGCGTATATGCTGCAGTTCTGAAGAGTCCGATAACATGAGCACCGTAGGAGGTCAGATTTTTCTCAAGATGGTTATAGCACAACCCGTGTAATGCATTCAGATAGATGACTCGAACAACAATCCTGAATGCTCTTATGCTGATCACTCATAATCAGTAAATCTTCCACAAGATTGTAGCATCAGAGCAGATTATACAGAAAATAAGTCCACGACTCATCGTTCTCTATCGTACCAAAACCAACTGCAAGAGGAAATACTTGCTCGTTCCCATCAAATATGATGGCTGCAAATTAAGTTCCTTTATTGCTTCCCTTCATGTGGGTCCCGTCAACTATATCACCAGCCAAAGGCACGTATCAAATGCCCTAATACTATGTCCGAGTGCAACGAACATATGGAAAAGCACTACCTTACGAGTTGTCGGCAAGTCATAAATTATCCCAAGACTATGCTGCTTCAACAAATACAGCTAAGACATGAGCTTCTGGTACGACTCATCAAAGCCACCGTATATATTCTCTATCGCTATATTCCTCTTTCAGAGAGAAAAATTGTATAGTATGTCGATGTCGTACTCCATATGCATCTCTGGAATCATCTCCTTTGGCCTCAAAGTGACCCCCTCACTGGTCAATATTTTAGCAAAATAATGGGCGACAACCTTAGAAGTGACAGACCGAGTGGCAACACGGTTCAAGTCAAGTTGACAGATGTGGTCCAAGGTCAACTTAGTAATTCTCCAAATGGTTGTTTTTTGTAATATCCGGATAATTGTTGAGTATTTTTATCTGTATTTGAACCTTGTATTATTCGACTTTGTGGTATCTATAATCGAAGTGTGATTTTTCCCGTATTCGTATTCCAAACAGTCATGATCATATTAGGAAGAAGTTGCAAATTCATGCATGTAGCTACGTCATAATGTACGCTAGCTGATGAGCTTATCGTACATTATGGACTGAGGATAGCGTACGCTATGGATGAAGCATAGCGTAAGTAACATATAGTCAGACAGATAAGGTTGGTCAGCACATGGGACACCTTGGGACGGGGACAAGGATAAGATTCCCCGTGTGGCCCGGACAGCTTTTTGAAAAAACAAGTCAACGAGATTTAACGTACCCTAAAGGACATAGATAGCGTACGCTAAACAGAGCTTATTACATATGTAAATGGTAATGGTTAACGTACATTAAGAAGGTCAGAAATGAGACAGTAGCTACTGTCGGATGATAGCACACGCTAAATATTTCAGATAGCATACGTTAAGGCCATAACGTACGTAATATTGTGAGGCTAATGTATGTAACGATCTGAGTTTTATAAATAGGACATTACCCCATTTCATTCTTTCACTCATTTTATCCAAACCTTACCTCTACCCAGAGCTTCCAACCTTTCAAAACTAGTATATTGTCCTCTCTACTTGGTTGTTGAATAAGTAAGACATCTTAGATTGGTGCTCAAACTTCCGGTATTGGATTCTACCGATTGCCTTGACATTTTTTTCATATTAAGGTATGTTGATACTAAACACAACCTTGAATTCGGTTTCTTGAGTATGTACTGAGATTATTACGTTTCAAAGATGTCGTAGTAATTAAATATCATATCTTAAGGAGATTGTTTTGATTATACTTGGTGTTCTTCGTTGTTAAGAGAATTGTGAAATGAACCTTGGCATGTTGAACCCTAGAACGTGGTTTCTGAGATTGTAGTACGTTATGGTCGAGTTGTATATAATGCCACGTTAATATCATCACCTAGAATCAAAGTGTTCAAGAAGATGAATTCTAGGAGTTTCACTAATAACGTTTCGTATTTTCGTAATAGGTGTTTGATTAGATAAACTTCGATATATTCTTGGTTAGAATGGATTGATTATGTTAAGAATAATCGAATTAAACCTAGAACACGGTTGTTTCATCTTCCTTCGAGAATGTGTTAGTATTCGTTTTATCATACCTTTGATACGAGTTGTATGAATGACCGAACCATGAATGAAGACAGAATTATAGAATTATATCGGTTTGATTAATATCTTTGATATCGTAGGCACCATCATTTGTACCTCAATGTGTTCATAAGCATAACGTACGTTAAGTATCATGCTTTACGTACGTTATGGCATTAGGTGAGACAAGTCATATCATTAGAGAACTTTGTCAAATACAAGCTTAGCGTACGTTAGGCATAGGAGCTTACGTACGTTAAGGCACAGAATTAATGTACGTTATGTTTAGTATGTAACGTCTGTTATGAAGAGAATCGGATAGGGTCTGAAGTGTCGGCAACTTGCGGCCATAGTTTAGGACGTTAGATGTTCGTACGTCTAAATTGTTACGTAAGTTGAGTTGTCGTTATTTTTCCGATTTGTTTAAGGTTCGAGGTTTGCGAACGATTAGTCGAGGGAGCGGCCTTCGAGTTTGTTGGAGTCATTGGAGTATTTATCTCTTGCCACCTTTCTAAGGCAAGTACCTTAATTACATTTATTCGTATTGATGTCGATTATGTTGATTGTTGTATTGTATATATGTGATCTGATTGTTTGTCCACCACACGTTGATCCGACGGGATCATCATGGGAATCTATAGATGTGTGCGCTGGATCGTTGGAGAAGTATTTCCACCATGCATTGGTCCGATGGGATCATAATGGGAATCTATAGCTGTGTGCACTGGATCGTTGGAATACCACGAGTATGTTGAGAATTGATACGATATGTTGTACATTGTTACTATTTCTTGTTGGAGAGACCTGTCGTGATTATTGTTGATACTGTTGATATTATTATTCAGGGATTATTGAATAAATCATTGTTGTATAATTATCGTACTTGTACTAGCATCGTTGTGCCAATCCCTCCGGGGGTGAACATGTTGGGATTCGGTGCCTAAAACGAAGGTCCAGCGGAAGCGGTAAAATGAAAATTTATTCGATCTGAATCCCTACGAGGATCTCGAGCTACGTATATACGAATATTAAAACGAAGCACAAGAAGATACAAAATCATACCTTTGTAGTCTGTTGATTAAATGATGTCCTTCTCTTGAGCAATTCCCCAAGCTTTAGTTTCTGTCTACGAATCCAATCTGCTCCAAGCTCTTTGAATGATCCAATACCGAAAGTACTGCATCTCTACTTGCCTCGCGCCGGAGAAACGAACGGAATGACGATCACCCAATTAACCTCCAAGGTTATGGTTAGAATCAGGTGACGAAACTATCAAATGTGAATATTACACTCTAAGTGTATAACTCACAACTCTCAATTAATCTCTCAATTTTCTCCAAGAACAATCAAGAGTAAATGAAGAAGAAAAAAATGACTTTGAGAAAGAGTTTCTCTCTCTCTCTCGCTCTCTCTCTCTTGAACCGTATGAATTAAGGGGTGTGAGAGTGATTGAAGTCTTCTCTTCTTATTCAATTCCTTTTCATCATAAGACAAAGAGGCACCAACTCACATAACATGAGATACAAACCCACAAGTCATTTTCTTCCATTATAAAATGGAAACAAAAGACCAAGAGGAAGGTTGGTGAAAAGGGGTGGTGGCCATCATGATGAAATCGGACGAGTTCGGTTCGTTTCGGACTCCCGTGAGTCCAAACAGATAAACTCCGTTCCGTTCCGATGTATTTATATCAATTAATTAATCTAATTAATTAATCATATCAAATACATAATAACATAATTAATTTCTCCAAGAAATAATTATATTCATGAATTAAATTAATCACCCAGTAATTTATTTAATTCATTAGGCCATAAATTAATTTATCCAATAAATCAATTTAGACATCCAATATCCCAATAAATTAGATATCCAATATCTAATATTCATAATGAGAGAATAAGCTCGATTCATTCCGTCGTCAATCCTATTGCGCGACTCGGTAGGTCCGTTTCAATTACCAATGGGAGGAACTAAAGAGTAGTAGCACCACCTAGCCAGCCTGGAGGCCAACACCGTACCCCAACTGAGAATGAATGATTGGGATCATTCAAGAACCATTCTGTTGTGAATACCAGTATACGCATAAACCCTTATTTCAAATGTCCCGATCAAGTTATAGGGTCACGGTCAGTCAAACCCTATCTGTACTTGCCGCTATGCATGATAATACAAATTGAGATCATTGAGCTCTCTTGTATCCAATACAACTAGCTCCAATACTTTATCTAAAGACTTATGATCTCATCTGCCAATAACCGCATAGGACATATAACCCATTCACTAACAGGAGAAAGAATTCTATCTTGGTATTCAGTAGGACCTGCTACTTGTCCGTCAAGAGGCACGTCGAGGTTCAACCTCGCCTTCCGGCTTAAGGGTCGAACTACTCTAATGAAAATCTTGACGTCACAAGAAAATCCCTACTAAATTCTCAAGTCGAAGGTTCATGAATACCTATCACAACCTTCCATCATTGACTATCCCGGAGTGAAATCCATGTGACGAATCGAGGGTGAGTCGGTTCGATTATACTAATCCAATTAGCATACCTCTAATGTGTGCTCCCACTAACTATTAGTGTTCGAAGGGCACTCTCCATGTCAAAGAACATGTCGTACAAGTCTTCACATAAACTTAACGCCCAGTCAAGTTTCATCGACTTGCGAACACTTAAGTATTTGAGCTATAAACCTTTCCAGTGCCGACCCCCTTATCTAATAAGGAGTGGAATGTTTTGCTCTCAAATACACAGACTGTTTTCTATATATATATTTACGAGTTAGGAATGCCATTAACTACCAGTAAATAAAGAAAACCATTTGCCTTATGATAATGAATTACATAATAAAAAGTACAATGCCCTCACTCATACATACCCTGAGTGGCATTCGAGGGCATACTACTTACAATCTCCCACTTGAACTCAATGCCACACACTATGGTATCAAATACCCATGTTCTCCAGATGACGCTCCAAGCTAGTCTGAGAAAGTGGCTTGGTCAGTAGATCAGCGACGTTCTCGGCTGAGTCTACTCTATGCAGAACAATATATCCCTTGCAAACAAATTATCTTACGAGATGATGCTTCCTCTCAATATGTTTGGTACTGTTGTGAAACCTCGGCTCCTTAGCTCACGCTCTGACTCCGTCGTTGTCGCAAAGACAGTGGAATGTAGCTCAGCACATGGTATCACTTGAAGTTCTCCCAAAAACTTCTTAATCCAGAACTCTTCCTTGGAAACCTTCAAGTCTGCTTGATACTTAGCCTGACAGGTGGAATCAGCAATCGCGCTTTGCTTGGAGCTACGCCAAGTTACTGCTCCTCCATTAAGAGTAAATATATAGCCAGAAGTAGACATCGAATCATCCTTCTGTCCTTGGAAGTCCGAATCAGTGTACCCCACCACATCCAATTCTCCACCGCCATACATAAGAACCATATCTCTAGTCCTTCTCAAGTACTTGGGAACCTTATTTACGGCAGTCCAATGTTCCCTACCTGGGTTTGCCTGAAACCTACTTACCACGCTCACAGCATGCACAATGTCAGGTTTCGTACACAACATAACATACATAAGGCTACCCACGGCCGAAGCATATGGTATATTACTTATTTCCTTTCGTTGTTCCTCACATTGAGGACACATCTTCGAGGAGAGTTTTATTCCATGTCGCATCGGAAGGAATCCTCTTTTAGAATCATCCATCTTAAATCGCTTTAAGATCTTATCTATATAGAGAGCTTGGGAAAGACCTATCGTTCTCTTCGCTCTATCCCAGTAGAGCCGAATACCAAGAATATAGGTTGCTTCTCCCAAGTCTTTCATGGATAAATTACTCGAAAGCCAAGCTTTCACAGAACTGAGCATTCCCAAATCATTTCCTATTAGTAGGATATCATCTACATATAGTACTAAGAATGTGATCTTGCTCTCAATAACCCTCTTGTATACACAAGGTTCCTCTTTATTTTGTAAGAAGTCAAACTCTTTGACCGCCTCGTCAAAATGAAGGTTCTAACTACGCGACGCTTGCTTCAGTCCATAAATGGAACACTGAAGTTTGCACACTTTCTGAATATCGACCTCGGACCCAAAGCCTTTAGGCTGCTCCATATAGATTTCCTCCTCGAGGAATCTATTTAGAAAAGCCGTCTTTACGTCCATTTGCCATATCTCATAATCGTGGTAGGCAACTATAGCGAGCATCATGCGAATAGACTTGATCATAGATACGAGCGATAAGGTATCGTGATAATCGATCCTTTCCTTTTGGGTATAACCCTTTGCCACAAGTCTGGCCTTATAGGAGTCAACCTTGCCATCACCATCAATCTTTTACTTGTAGATCCACTTGTTCCTAATAGGCACTATGCCCTTGGGGCGGTCTACTAGAGTCCAGACTTGATTGATATGCATCGAGTCTATCTCAACTTCCATAGCTTCACACCATTTCCCGAAGTCTACATCCACCATCGCTTGGTCATAGGTCGTTGGGTCAGTTTCTTGGCTATCACTTGGAACCTCATGGAGACCCAACTCCTCCAAGTGTACAAGGCCATACCTCTCAGGTAAATGAGACACCCTACTAGACCTACGAGGTGGTTGTACTTGTGTTTCAGAAAGTTCGGTTCCAGTTTCTTGCACAGGTGTCTCTCGAGGAGTTTCATTGTATTCTTCTAAAGAAATACTTCTACCTGCTCCGCCTTCTTGAATGAACTCATCTTCCAGGAAGTGTGCTTGTAAAGCAACAACGATCCTTCGATCTTCGGGCATGTAGAATAGATATCCCATCGTCCCAGATGGGAATCCAATGAAATGTCCCTTCGCAGACCTAGCTTCCAACTTTTCCACCTTAGTCTTCTTGACATAGGCGGGATATCCCCAAATCCTAATATGATTAAGACTTGGTTTCCTTCCCTCCCACATCTCATGTGGAGTTTTAAGAATAGATTTGGAAGGATATCTGTTCAAGATATATGCAGCAGTCATGAGTGCATACCCCCACAAGTAAATCGGTAAGTCAGTATAGCCCAGCATGGAACGGACCATGTTCAATAAGGTCCGATTCCTTCTTTATGACACACCATTTAACTGAGGGGTACCTGGAGGTATTAGTTGTGATACTATTCCATGTTCCTTTAGGAACTCGCCAAACTCCGTACTCATATACTCGCCACCTCGGTCCGACCGAAGTGCTTTGATATGATTTCCAGTTTGTTTCTCGACTAGGGCCTTTAAATTCCTGGAATTATTCAAAGGCCTCGGATTTATGTTTCATTAAGTATACATAACCATACCTAGTATGATGATCTGTAAACGTAATGAAGTACTGATATCCATCACGTGCTTCTTCCAAAGCACCACATACGTCGGTATGGATTAATCCTAATTTATCAGCGGCTCTTTCAAAAGTCCCTGTGAAGAGGGACTTAGTCATTTTGCCTTTAACGCAAGATTCACATGTAGGAAAGGGATCCGATCCCAATGGACCCATAAGTCCATCTTTTTTTGTTTTGTAAACCTTGGTCTGACCAACATGACCAAGTCTAAGATGCCATTTCTGTAGGTCACAAGTCGTCCAAGTACAAGTCTAGAGGGGGGGTGAATAGACTTGTAGAAACTCTTAAACTCTTTTTCACGAAGAGTGAGTTTCTTCAGCTGATAGGTTAAACAAATGACTTGGAGTCGTTTGTTCTTTAATATATGCGGAAGTCAGCTGATGACGAATAGAAAGCAACTAATGAAACACTTAACAATGAATGCAGCAGTTAAAGTATGATGCAATAAAACAGTAAAGAACGCAAGCAATTATAGTGGTCTCAGAGGTGGGGTAATCCTCTACTAATCCACTTTTCTCCAAACCAGTTGGAGATGAATTCACTATAATTCTCAACCAGTGATAAATATTACAGTGATTCAAACAAAACTACAACAGCTTCCAACCAGTGGAAATCCATGCCGTTGTACCACACTTGACTGCTTTGCACCTCTTGATCCTCGATCCTCGTATGCCTTTACAGTCTCTAACTTCAACCAGTGAAGTACCCCGAACTCAGGATTATAGACAAGAGTTTTTGTCTTCTCCAACTAAGAGCTTCTTTAAGTATGAACTTTTAGAACCGCTCTTTTCACGATGCTATAGATTGCTTTTGATCGCTTGAAAGTATGTTCGCACCGGTGATTTCTCAGCTTCAAATCTTCGGATATATATAGGTCACGATCTCTGAGCTTTTTCCTTGTAGCCGTTGCAAATCTTTTGAACAAATCCGTCCGTTGGAGGGAGACTTCTTTGTTTAATCTTTATGAACATTGCAAGGCTGGATTCCCATTATTTTAATCTATCTTCCGACCGTTGTGAAGACTCTGCATGTGATGCGCCGAATCTTTTGATTATAAAACGATTAAAGTCTTCAAGGTGGGTCTGGATAGCTTTTTTAATTCATATCTCTTGCGGGAATCACTCCAATTTGTCTCTTCACGTTGCATGTGACTTTCCGTAATACTTAACTTTTCAACGCATGCTGACGTGGACTTGGAGTACTTGGCTGACTTCGACTAGGATGAGCGCTAACATCTCTCGCCTGACCTCTCTCGATGTTCACTGCTTGTGACTTATCCGATCAGTGTCTTGTCCGAGGTACCTTGGCCGCACCGTCAAACTTCTCTGATAAATTGTGTTGACCAGAACTACTCTGACTCGACTCGACTGATCCTCTCTGATGGACTTAGCTGTACTCAGTACTTATCCGATTTTAGCCTAACTAATTTTTGGCCTACATAAGATACTCATTTGGTTCTTCTTTACATTTTTCCAAGTTTTATACTTAACATATTTGGCCTATGGAAGATACTCATTTGGTTCTTCCTTATATTTTTGCCAAGTAATAAACATTTGATTTTATATTAATGACATCATCAAAATCTAACAAGTATTCCTAACAAATTCCCCCTATTTTGATGATGGCAAAACTTTAAACAAGTAATAAAATGATCAAGTCTGCACTTAAGTGCAAGATACAAACTAAAGTCAGTCTAGTTTTTGAGACAACTGGGAATTGTTATTCAAAAAGACTGTTATAAAATTAATTTTACAAGTATGTCTGATTTTTACAAAAAAAATTTTAAGTACATAAATCATTACAAGTAAAAATAAGTAAGAGTCATCTACCTCTTCCTCTGCCTCTTCGAATAGACTGTTTGGCAGGTCTGAAGGGTTTAGCTCCAATTGGTCTTGTCTTGACTGGGGCAAGACCATACCTCCTTTTCACGACAAGAGCTGCGAAGGCTTGCTCTTCTTGGGATGAAAATTTGTTCTCAAGACATAGCTTCTTGATTTTCCTTTGTAGCGTAAGTTCATCCAACGCACCTCCTCTTTCCATAGTAGGAGGATCTTTGGCAGTGAATACAGGAATCCTGGGATAGGCATTTTGTTTCCCAGCATGTTTCTTCAGAATAGCCCAGAGTTGCGGATGGGCTGCCTCCATGAAATTTATGAAGATTTGCTGTGGGGAGAGATTATCATCCTGGAGTATTTCCCAGATGTAGTAGTCTCTTATAAACTTCTTTCTTGCAGATCCCCACATTTCCAGAGATTCATACGGAGCAAAATCCTCCACAAACCACAACTCCTTTCCTTCCCACTCTAGAGTAGGCTCCAAACCTCCTCTAGTCCTCCTCTTCTTGCCTTCAGGCTGGTCAGCCCGTTCTTCTAGGTCAGCTCCTCCCTTCCTTTTCAGGCTTGACGGTCCTTCAATTTGAAGGATATCTTGCCTCTTCTTTGTTCTTAGCTCTGCCCTTATCTCTCCTTTATTACTTCCTTCCCCCTGAACTCTATCTTCCCCCTTTTTGCCAGCATCAACTAGGGTAGTCAATTGCTGCTCTATTCTGCTCATCCAATCAGACATGCCAAATGGCATTCTGTTGTTGGTAGGGGAGGAGGATGAGGAACTTCTCTCTGCAGCAAAGTGTCGATCTTTGCATGTATGGTTTGAAGGTCAGGAGTGACCTGAGATGCCAGCAGCTCTCCAATCGTATCTTTCACTATCTGCCTGATCAGTTCAGTCATGGCAGGTGATATCTGAGCTGGTGGAGAGTGCTCTCCTGAGCCTTCTGCAATTGAACCACTGGACTGCAAGCTTGTCGCACTGGTACTCCGATGGGGTCTTCTGGGGTCCCCGATCCGAGTCCTCGCCTAACTCCGCGTCTAGGGTGTACCTGGACAGTACCACGTCCTATCTGCAGCCTTCTTGTGTCGGCCCGGCCCGCTCCTTTTCTTCTTCTGCCTTCTCTTCTTCTTTCTCCTGTTCCTCCTCCTTTTCTTCTTCTGCCTTCTCTTCCTCTTTCTCCTTTTCTTCTTCAATATTTTCCTTTTCTTTTTCCTCATCCTTTTCTTTTTCATTTTCTTTTTCAGCTCCTTCATCTCCTCCATCATCATCATCATTATTGTCATCATCCTTCCCATCCTTTTCTCCTTCATCAGCGTCATCATCCTTACCTTCATCATTCTCCTTCTCTCTTTCATCTTCTTCCTTTTCGACTTCTTCTCCTTCTTCTTCTTCTTCTTCATTCAACTCTTCTGTTTTCTCAACTTCATCAGGCTGATTTTCAACTAAAATCTTTTCTTCTTTTCTTCTCTCTTCCTGCTCTTCTTCTTCATCGTCTGAGACAACAACTTCTTCATCTCCATCTACCTCCACAATCCTTATTTCCTTCTCAACTTCCTCCTCAACAACTTTCTCATAAGATCCATCAAAAATACTAAGCATAATGCAGTGGATGAACTGGTCCATGTTGGTTTTAAAATTTGACATGAACCAGTCCTCCTGAAGGATCAAAATTGTGTCTGATGTTTTACAAAAATCTATCAGCACATCCTCCGTGGCTTGGGGATAGTCCCAACCACAAGTGTCAATAAAAGTTTGAAGTTTGACAAAAGATAGGGATTTCAAAAATTTCCATTCTTCAAAAACTTCAAGAAACGATTGTTTTAAGGCTAGAGGTTTAACAAGTTGTAGTTGTTCGATGGATAGATTGAAAGTATTATTTTCTAAGAGGTTAAAGATATAGTTGGCTTCAGGGATAGAAATTATTAGACCTGCTTCTTCTTCCTCAGAGATGTAGGCTGGGGTGAGTACAGCTACAATTTGAGTCTCGAGGCTGCCTGGGGCAGGCTGGTCTTCCAGGTGAGTTGGTGACCTGGTTGAGGGGCTGGCAAGATGATCTGACTGCTTTTCCTCACTAAACTGCAGTCTCCTGGGCCTCTTGGGAGAGGGTTCTGGTGATGACTGCATGATAGAAGGTCCTTCAGGGGCTGGTCCCCTTCTCTTAAATCGGACTGCTATGGGAGTGTCGTCAGACTCGGTGTCTGACTCGATTGCAGTTGGGATGTCGGCTGTAGGTCGGTCTAACTCTCCTGACGAATAATATCTCGGGTATGGCCTTGTGTCAGGTAGGTCCTTCAGCATTTGGGCTGCTCTCCTTGTGCCTCCCAATTTTCTCAGCGTCTCTTGGTCCAGATGACCAAGTCTTTTGTTGGGATGGAAGGGGTCAGTGCTTCCCTTCGCCATGCCTGTCTTTTCCAGCATCCAACTCAGCTGCGTTCCAAACGCCAGCTTTGTTTTAAATCTCTTCTCATCAACAAGCCATTCGACTTTGTTGACCTCTCGAACGAGTTTCCTGAATATGTAATCTGCCCAGTCAAACCAAAATTAATATAATAATATTATAAATATGGCAGATAATAATTAAATATTCAGAGGTCGGTTTAGAAAACTTAGCTGGTCTGATTTGTTGACTGTTGACCGCTCTGCATCAAGTGAGTTGACTTCTCGCCTGATATCCTGATCAGCTAGGTTGCTTTGTCCGTCCTTCGTCTTCTTGCCTGCATCAGCTAGGATCTGATTCTTCAGATGGGTCCATTCTTCCTCTGAAATGCTTCAGCTTGCTTCAGTACTAGATTCCCAATCTAGTAATCCAAGATCTCTGCTCAGCTCCAAAAATCTTTCTTCTGGCAAGGGTTTGGTAAAGATGTCAGCTATTTGATAGTCTGTGCTGACTCTTTCAACTCTAACCCTTTTGTTAAGCACATGGTCTCTGATGAAGTGGTGCTTAACATCAATGTGCTTCGTCCTTGAGTGAAAAACCGGATTGTTGGTTATTGCAATAGCACTATTGTTGTCACACCAGATAGGAACTTCATTGGGAATAATATTATAATCCCTTAGATGTTGTCTAATCTATAAAATATGTGCACAACAGTTACCTGCAGCTAGGTATTCTGACTCTGTAGTGGAGATAGAGTTAGAAACCTGCTTCTTGCTAACCAGGATATTAGTCTGGTTCCTAGGAATTTGCACGTTCCACTAGTGCTCTTCCTGTTGATTTTGCATCCTACGAAATCTGCATCTGAGTATCCTGACAGCTCGAAATTATCATCCTTGGGATACCATAGTCCAACATTGATTGTAGACTTAAGGTATTTTATTATCCTCTTGGCTGCATCTAGGTGTGATTGCTTCGGCTTGGACTGGAATCGTGCACAAACTCCTACGGCATAGGATATGTCTGGCCTGCTTGCAGTGAGGTACAGAAGAGATCCAATGAGTCCTCTGTAGTGGGTTGAGTCCACTGATATGCCTGCCTCGTCTGCATCCAGGTGAGTACTTGTGCTCATAGGAATTCTTGCTGTCTTGGCTGATTCTATTCCATATCTCTTGATAAGGTCTTTGGTATACTTAGCTTGGTTGATGAAAATTCCTTTTTCCATCTGCTTAACTTGTAGTCCGAGAAAGAAGTTAAGCTTTCCCATCAAACTCATCTCAAATTCTCCTTGCATGAGGTTGGAGAATTTCTCGCATAACTCTGGATTGGTTGATCCGAATATGATGTCATCCACATATATCTGGACTATTAATATGTGGCCTTCATGCTCCACTCTGAATAGGGTTTTGTCCATATTCCCTTTGCAAAAACCATTTTTCTCAAGAAACACAGACAATGTTTCATACCACGCTCTAGGTGCTTGCTTAAGTCCATAGAGAGCCTTTAACAGCTTATAGACTTTGTCTCCTTTGACAAAACGTGGGGTTGCTCTACATAGACTTCTTCTTCTAGGATTCCATTTAGAAAAGCACTCTTTACATCCATCTGATATACTTCAAAATCCTTAAATGCAGCATATGCGAGGAATAGTCTGATGGCCTCTAATCTTGCAACAGGTGCATAGGTTTCATCAAAATCTATTCCTTCACACTGTGCATAACCTTTTGCTACAAGTCTGGCCTTATTCCTAACAACAGCTCCGTCTTCATCACTCTTATTTTTGTACACCCACTTGGTGCCAATAACCTTCTTGTGACCAGGTCTGTCTGTTAGTTCCCAAACTTTTTTTCTTTCCATCTGCTCCAATTCTTATTGCATGGCATTTATCCAGGAATAATCTTCCAGGGCTTGTTCTGTAGTTTTAGGTTCTATTTGTGACATAAATTATGAGAACATAGCCATTCCCGCTAGTAGGGTTGACTGTCTTGTCTTAACTCCATCAGTCAGCTTCCCAATGATTTGCTGGATTGGATGGTCTTTGAGCCATTTGGGGATATCGTCCTCTTCTGGGTTTGTTCCCCCTGTTGGATTGCTCTGGTGGATTTCTGCATCAGCTGGGTTCTGATCTGCAACTGGATCAGCTACCGTCTTGTCATCTGCAGGTTGGATCTGATCTGCAGGTGAGTCTTTGTCAGCTACAGCTGGGTCTTCATCAGCAGCAACTGGATCAGATAGGTTTGATGATCCTGTCTGATCTGCAGTTGGGTCTTCAGGCTGGTCTGCAGGTGAGTCCACCATTCCAGTGTCATGTACAATGACTTCTTCAAGGGTTGCTGACTTGAGCTTGTTCTCAATTAGCTCGACTTGCTTCCTGTACTCAATGGTAGATTCATCAAAAACAACATGGGGTGTTTCCTCAACAACTAAGGTTCTTTTATTAAAAACTCTATATGCCTTGCTTCTTTGTGAGTATCCCATAAAGAGACCGTCATCAGTTTTAGCATCAAAGGCATTTAGTTGTGTTTTACCTTTGTTGTGGATGAAACACTTACAACCAAAAACATGAAAATAAGCAACACTAGGAGTTCTATTATTCCAAACCTCATAGGGAGTTTTGCCATGTCTCCCTACTATCATACTCCTGTTCTGAGTGTGACAAGTCATGTTGTGACTTGAGCCCCAGAACCTTTTGGGCAGGTCCGCTTCTGCAATCATGGACCTTGCTGCTTCCTTCAGGGTTCTATTTCTTCTTTCAGCAACACCATTCTGCTGGGGAGTCCTGGCTGCAGAGAGCTCATGCTGGATCCCATTCTGATCACCGCTATCGCCTTGTTGAGAAACTCTCCTCCTCTATCTGATCTGATCTTGATGATGGATAGAGATTTCTCATTCTGGATCCTTCTCAGCAGCTCAGGTAGCTTAGTCAAGGTTTCACTTTTCTTATATAGGAAGATAATCCAAGTGTACCTTGAATAATCATCTACTATTACAAGTGCATGCTTTCGGCCGCTCAGAGTCCTTGGCTTGATAGGACCAAATAGATCCATGTGGAGTAGATCTAAGATCCTTGTTGTGAGAGTTGTAGGCTGGACTGGCTTGAACGATGCTCTGGTTTGCTTTCCTTTCTGACATGCATCACAAAGCCCTTCCTTCTTGAATGCTTCATTTGGAAGTCCTCTGACCAGCTTTTGAGAACTGATCTTGTTGATGGATTTGAAGTTCAGGTGACATAATCTTTTGTGCCACAGCCATCCATTCTCAGCTACTGTATTGGATAGAAAATAGGAGTTAGGTGTTCCTGTGGTCCAATCAATCATATAGACATCTCTCCTTCTGAAACCTTGTAGCTTTACTTCTCCAGATAAGATATCTATCACCATACATTTCCAGATGGTGAAGACTACTAGGTTCTTCTCGTCACAGAACTGGCTTATGCTCAGGAGGTTGTACTTGAGCCCTTTGACATAATGAACTTTGGATATCACAATATTTCCTCGGTGCAACTCTCCGAAGCCCTTTGTTTGTCCTCTAGATCTATCTCCAAAGGTTACATCGGGACCTCTTTCTTTGGTGTATTTGGACAGCATCTTCTTGTTCCCAGTCATATGCCTCGAGCATCCAGAATCTACAAACCATTCTTCACCTCCAAAATTTGAGGTTGTGGAGATGTGGTTGTAGTCCTTCCACCTTTTCTGCAATCAGACAAGCAGAGATTTAGGTATCCAAATCTGTGTGGGTCCTTTGGGGTTAGCTGGTTTCCTGGAGAATTAATTTCTCCTTGGATTGTGAAAGTTGTTATTATTATTATAACCCTCATAAGGTGTGTAAGTTCGAGGTCTGAATCTCCTGTTGGGATTGTATACTGGATATTCCTCAAAATTTTGATAGTGTGGGCCATTTCTAAATCTTGGCTGAGACCATTTATTGAATCTTTGAGGTCTCCACAGTTGTTCATTTTGGAAATTGGAATAACCTTGAGGTTTCCATCTGCCCCTCCCATTTTGAAATCTGTTTTTACGGAGTTGTTGGTATTAGTGGGCATGTTGTCTGGGCTGCTGCTTTTGCCTGGGCCATTGCCTAGTCGCCTGTCTAGGTGGCTGCCTTGTGTAACCTAACTGCAGCCTAGACATGTGACTTGGCTGTTGCTTGTTTTTAAATATCGGTTTATATGTAGGCTCAACAGTCGAGACAATTGTTTCTCCCTTGATCAACTTTCTTTTAGAACTAGAGGGAGTGTGAGGATCATATCCAAGGCCTGATTTGGAATATAGTGGCCTTTTATTGGTACATAATTCTTCCAGGGTTGAAGACGCATTCAGGGAGGATATTTCCTGCGCCTGAGTCTTATTTACCTGTGTCAGCTTAGTAAACTCAGCTTTGGCATGAGCAAGTGCAGCTGATTTTTCTTTAAGTAAAATGGTTAGTCGGTTTATCTCAGCTGTATTAACATCAGCCTGGTTTTTAAAGTCAGCTGTAGTTATCTCAACCTTATTCAGTTCTAGGCTGAGTTTTTCGAAATCATTTTTCTGCTGCCTATTCTCATCTTGCAGCTGAGTCTTCTCTGCTGATACAGTTTGGTGTGCAGATTTGAGTGTTTCAAAATCTTTAAATAACTGATTTACCGATTCATGCAGATCCATATCTTGTGACATGGCTGAACTGTTATTTGAACCGGTGGGTTTAGAAGTTACCTCTTCATCAGCTAGGTTTGCCATCAGGCAGTCATACTCTTCATCTTCATCAGAAAAGAATCCGCTGCTTGATTCGACATGCTCCTGGTCTTCTCCGATGAGGGCCTTTCTTCTATCTTCTTTTCTGCCCACCTCCTTCTTGCTTTCGTCATTCTTGAGCTCAGGACAGTCCATTTGGATGTGTCCTGTCTTGTGACAATTGTAGCACTCTACTTTCCGACTTCCGACTTCTCGGTTCCTTCTTGGTTTCTCCTTAGATTTTGTCTTGTATTTGGAGTAGTTCTTTCTAAAGTTGTGAACCTTTGCATTATAAACGCCATTTCTTCCTCAAAATATAATGGATTTGGAGGCTTTACATCGATAGGCTCTTGGCAGGGACTCACCGCAAATGCTATTCCCTTCTCTGCAGGCTCGATTGAGGATGAACTTGGAAGCTCGAACTCATAAGCCTTCGAGATCGGAACAGCTCTTGGATCTTTATCTTATTCAGGTCCTTGGACTCTCTCATGGCCACGGCCTTCATGCTCCATTCAGGGTTGAGAGATCTGAGAACCTTCAGTGCCATTTCCCTGTTGCCATAGGTTTTGCCGAAGGAGTTGATCTCATTAATAATCTCTGTGAACCTTGTGTCCACTTGATCTATGGATTCTCCGTTCTTCATTTTGAAATTGTCAAACTTTTGAATGGCTATTGACAATTTATTTTCTTTGATTAGCTCCGTTCCTTCACACATTAAAGCTAATGTGTCCCAGATTTCCTTGGCATTCTTGCAGTTCTTGATCTTGACCATGGTGGATTTGTCAAGAGTCTGATATAATACATCTCTGGCCCGGTTATCAAGATTAGCCAGTTTTCTTTCTTCGGGAGTCAGCTCTGTCCTCTTTTTAGGAATCTTCTCTGGCTTCCCTGCTGTGATCTCCTCTGCTGTGTTGTCCTTCTCAAAGATGAATAGACCATCCTCGATGATGCACCACATGTCATCATGGATAGAAGATAAGTGTGCCTGCATCCTTATCTTCCAAAGATCATACTCGTCAGCTGAAAACACAGGGAGTCTAGAATGCATATGTTCCATTATAAAATGAGAGTAAAGATATATCTTTGATATAGATCTGGTTCGTGAAATAAATGAACCAACATCTCTGATACCACTTGTAGGTCACAAGTCGTCCAGGTACAAGTCTAGGGGGGTGAATAGACTTGTAGAAACTCTTAAACTCTTTTTCACGAAGAGTGAGTTTCTTCAGCTGATAGGTTAAACAAATGACTTGGAGTCGTTTGTTCTTTAATATAGGCGGAAGTCAACTGATGACGAATAGAAAGCAACTAATGAAACACATAACAATGAATGCAGCAGTTAAAGTATGATGCAATAAAACAGTAAAGAACGCAGGCAATTATAGTGGTCTCAGAGGTGGGGTAATCCTCTACTAATCCACTTTTCTCCAAACCAATTGGAGATGGATTCACTATAATTCTCAACCAGTGATAAATATTACAGTGATTCAAACAAAACTACAACAGCTTCCAACCAGTGGAAATCCGTGCCGTTGTACCACACTTGACTGCTTTGCACCTCTTGATCCTCGATCCTCTGATGCCTTTACAGTCTCTAACTTCAACCAGTGAAGTACCCCGAACTCAGGATTATAGACAAGAGTTTTTGTCTTCTCCAACTAAGAGCTTTTTTAAGTATGAACTTTTAGAACCACTCTTTTCACGATGCTATAGATTGCTTTTGATTGCTTGAATGCTTTGATCGCTTGAAAGTATGTTCACACCGGTGATTGCTCAGCTTCAAATCTTCGGATATATATAGGTCACGATCTCTGAGCTTTTTCCTTGTAGCCGTTGCAAATCTTCTGAACAAATCCGTCCGTTGGAGGGAGACTTCTTTGTTTAATCTTTCTGAACGTTGCAAGGCTGGATTCCCATTATTTTAATCTATCTTCCGACCGTTGTGAAGACTCTGGATGTGATGCGCCGAATCTTTTGATTATAAAACGATTAAAGTCTTCAAGGTGGGTCTGGATAGCTTTTTTAATTCATATCTCTTGCGGGAATCACTCCAATTTATCTCTTCACGTTGCATGTGACTTTCGTAATACTTGACTTTTCAACACATGCTGACGTGGACTTGGAGTACTTGGCTGACTTCGACTAGGCTGATGAGCAGTTAACATCTCTGCAGTCTGGACCTCTCTGATGTTCACTGTTTGTGACTTATTTGATCAGGTGACTTGTCTGAGGTACCTTGGCTGCAGTCTGGTCAAACTTCTCTGATAAATTGTGTTGACCAGAACTACTCTGACTCAACTCGACTGATCCTCTCTGATGGACTTAGTCAGTACTCAAGATTTAGCCGATTCTAGCCTAACTAATTTTTGGCCTACAGAAGATACTCATTTGGTTCTTCTTTACATTTTGCCAAGTTTTATACTTAACATATTTGGCCTATGGAAGATACTCATTTGGTTCTTCCTTACATTTTTGCCAAGTAATAAACATTTGATTTTATATTAATGACATCATCAAAATATAACAAGTATTCCTAACAATTTCAAAACTTGATTAGTTTCATCCCTACCACGCTTCCTAGTCATAGTATTCACAACGACTTTGTTACTAATTTTTAGATGATACAGTCCATTTAATAATGTAGCAATGCCCATGAGTTTATTTCTAAAATAAATTTGCAGGAACCATCACCAATGAAAAATGGAAAGCCTTTCCGATCCATGACCGGAATGGATACAATGTTTTTATGCCCCTTGGGCAAAACAAGTACATCTTCTAAAGTTAAAACAAAGTCGGATTCTAAACCCAAAAGAAGTGATCCTATGTCAGTTGCCTTGACACTATGCCCGCTCCCAACATAAATCATCACTTCCCCAGCTCTAAGCTTCCTACTTTGTTCTAGATCCTGATTCACGATACAAATATGAGAGCTAGCACCAGAATCCAGTATCCAAGAAGTAGAAAATACAGTAGCAGAACAATTTGTTTACAAAACTAAAAGTTTTGTACCTGAAGCGCCATGAAGAATTAGACAGTCTCTAGCCCAGTGGCCCAGCTCACGGCATTTGAGAAAAGCGTCCTTCTTCTTGCTTTTTGGAACTATCGGGGCCTTGCCCTTACCCTTAAGGTCCTTAACTTGTGGTCCCGTCCGCTTCTTGGTCTTTTTCTTCTTATTCTTGGAACTCCGAGATCCAAAAATAATCACAAAGATAGACTCCTTCATCCGTGGAGTCTTCATTTGAGACTGAGCGGTCACCAGTTTGTTCATTAGCCCAACTAAGTTGCACGCAATCTCATTGCAGTTGAAGTCCATTACAAACTGTGAGAAGGAATCAGGGAGAGACTGTAGGATAAGGTCGGTCTGAAGAGAAGCATCCATCTTAAAATCAAGAGCCTCCAATCTCTCGATCATAGATATCATTTTGAGGACGTGGTCCCTAACCTTCTCACCTTCCTTCATCCTTGCACCGAACAGTTGCTTGGATGTCTCATATCTAGCGGTTTGACTGTGCTCACCATAAAGCTCGGTTAAGTGAGATAAAATATGCCCAGTAGAAGTCATTTTCTCATGATCTCTCTGAAGCTCATTAGACATGGAAGCCATCATATAAGCACGGACTTTCCCGTCATCTTTAACCCACTTTCCGTGGTTTTCGATCTCTTCCTGATTGGCTCTTGTCCGCACCGGAAGCACCGGAATGTTCGTCTCCAAGTCGTATCCCAGTGCCTGTATACTGAGGACTATCATCAGATTGCGGAGCCAATCCACAAAGTTAGGTCCGATCAAGGTGTTATTTTCGAGTAGAATTGCGAGTGGATTCATTGTCATATTGAGAGTTATGTCTGCATTAAGTACGACAGATTAATTAGTGACTGGTTTAATTATGATCTGAGTATAGAATTAAGGTCTTTTATATTCTTGTTACCCATATCCCACTATTTTGATCGGAATAACACACTCCCATGTAAAACCCGGAAGTATCATTCGCTCTACTTCATAGTGGCGATTGAGTTCTTTATAAATCTTAATAGACGGCAACCGAACAGGTGTCTAGTCAATTAATTTTTATAAAGTGGTGTCTAACACCAATCCATCTAATGGATGATCCGATCTTCTCTTTTTCCTTGTTCACTCCCCTCAACCTATACGGTTTCTATGGTTCGTGAATAAGTTAAGTTTATACCATCGAGGCAAATCAGTTTCACAATTGAATCTTATCCAGCAACCTATCAGGTTTCTAGAGATAAAATTTGCTCCAACCGAAGGCATCCAATACGCTCCCGGTAATTTATCCATCCTCCCCGAACGACTAGCCCGATAACTCGAAAGCATAGCACATCCGGTTTAGATTTCAATTTCCCGAAAGCTCGATGGAGCGAAGGAAAACCTTGAAACATTATAAACTTATTAATTTGTCATGGGAGAATTTTCGCGATTAATGTTACACTTTGCACATTAATTCATTTACGCGCGTTTGTGCATTCATACCATATGAATAAAGATTCACACCTAGCTGCTACCAACATGTAGTTCATGGACCGTTCCTATAATCGAAAACTCCGTAATCTAATTACAAGTCTTCGGTCTTGAATCTTCGTCTTCTCGAATGGATCTTCCTCTGGTCTTTGTCATTACATATAAATTTTACATTGAAAAATTGCATCCTAGATAAAAATATTTCTAGTAAAATAAATAGGCTCAAAACAGACTTTACAACCCAATCGAATAAAACTGAACG
Organism: Orobanche coerulescens; assembly: GCA_033398695.1. NCBI lineage: Eukaryota > Viridiplantae > Streptophyta > Magnoliopsida > Lamiales > Orobanchaceae > Orobanche > Orobanche coerulescens. The sequence continues at coordinate 45,883,868 of CM065810.1, forward strand.
ATTCAAAACTAAGTCCATGAACCACATCCCCATTCAAAAGCATTCATCCAATAAATACTATATAAATGGATTGCGTAGATATACATTGATCCAATCAACATATAAATAATAAATAGAATCGATCCAATCAATTCACACAACCGGTAATATGAAAACGTTTAAAGTATTCGGTCACCCACGAATTGTAATATCCCGGTAATTTTCTTTTTTTGGTGAGAGTCCATTTTGACGAATCGCTTGGGACAGTTTCATCATTCTGAGAATAATTAATTCTGCACTTTTTGTCATCCGAGTTCGTTTCGATATCGTTTTGTTGAGTTTCGTGTTTCTTAGCGACTTTTCCGCACTCAAGTTCGATTCTTGTAAATCTCGTTCGAAACTACTGTTTCGAGTTTCCCGTAAGTCCGTTTAACTTTGTTAGATGTGTTGTGAACTTCGGTTTGGTTATTCGATCACGTATCGTGATTTTCGGGCGTTTTGGGCCATTTTGTAGTTTACCCAAAGTTGTGGGTATCCGCATTCGTATTTGTTGACTTGACCCTTTTCATGGTCGCGTGTGACTAATTGTCGCATGGTATTTCATTTCGGGTCGATGATGTTGCCCACGAGTGTTTTGTCATGTTCGTATCGTGCGATTTCGGGTAATCGAGTCGTCGAGTCCTGGTGGTCGGGCATTGGTCGGACGGTTGCGGGCACTGGCCGGACGGGTGCGGCAGGAACCGGCATAGCGCACACTACGGCCGGAAGGTAGCGCACGCTATGGCCAGGAGGGAGCGCACGCTACGTCCGGTTAGCTGCGCGCGCTAGTCGGCCGAGACAGTAGGGGCAGTGAGGTTCTGGACTCGGGTGGATCGGCAGATAGCGCACGCTACTGCCGGACACTGCGCACGCTACGACCGGCAGGTAGCACACGCTACGGCCGGAAGGCTGCGCACGCTACCTGTCCGAGCAGTCTAGTCCAAGAAGTCTCTGGATTGCGGCCCGGGCCGTTAGCGCACGCTAGCTCGGTAGCCTAGCGCACGCTAGGCTGCACTAGTATAAATGTGACAGAGCAGTCGCATTTTCACTCGTTTTTCATTTCCTTTTTTTTCTGTCTGCGGCTGGAGTTTCGGAGGAGGCGAAGCCATGTTGTTGAACAACAAATCCACGAAGTTTTTGAGTTCATATCATTGATTGATCATCCTATATCATCCTTTGATCCAGCGAATCAAGGTGAGATTTCCTAGAACCCTATTTTGAGAAATTTTGGGGTTTTTGCGTTTTTGTCCGATTCATTCCGTATTTTTGATTAATACATGATGGTTATGATTAATCTTAGTAGTATTCTTGTGTTTAACATCATTTAATCCATTGTTCTTCGTTGAATCAAGGTATATTTCTTGATTTCCTTCGAGTGGACTTTTTGGGGGATTTGTTCTTGATTTCATTTTCCATCCGTTTTTGATGAACTGATTGTTGTAAAATGATGTTTTTAAACATATACTATGGATTGAATATCCATATTTCGGTTGGGAAGTCCATTTTCATGTTTTGTCGGGTCGTTTCGTGTTCTTGGCCGTTTTGGGGGAAACCCTTGAACTTTCGTCGTTTGTTCCTTGAATTCAGCGGCTTTGGGTCGTACTTTGGAATTCATTTTCGTTGTTATTGTTGTCGTTCGTAGTTTATTGTTGCGGGTTGTCGTTCGGTGGAGTCGGCGAGTTCGTAGTCGGTTCGTGCCAAACTACTTCGGTCGATTCTCCGCATTGTGGTTATTCGAGGCAAGTACCTTGTCCATACAATTCTTGTTTTGTGGATACGATGATTGGTGAATGCTTTAATATGTTGTTTAATTGTTTGAGACGAACTTTCAAAAGATTTGGTTTATCCTCCTTAAAGGCTCACTTTCAAAACGCGTGTGTTTTGTGAATGTTGTGTCTCGTGAATGGATAAGTGAACCCTATGAATATTCTTGGTATTGTTGTTGTACTTTGATAATATATATGCGTATATTATCTCATTTTGGTACGTTGTGATTTGACAATGGTGTCATGCTTTGTGTTTGTTGCATTTGAGTGAATTGCTTGGATATCCTTGGTGTGACATGTTGATTGTGTATGTTTAGTGAATGTATTTTACTCACCTCGGGTGGGTTCGACGGGGCCACGGCGGGAGTCCAATGGTTTCGCCCTGGATTCACGAGTAAAAACTTCACAGGTTGGTGTGTATGTTTAATGAATATATTTTACTCACCTCGGTTTGGTTCGACGGGGCCACGGCGGGAGTCCAATGGTTTGAGCCCTGGATTCACGAGTAAAAACTTCACAGGTTGGTGTGTATGTTTAGTGAAAGTATTTCGCTGACCTCGGGTTGGTTCGACGGGGCCACGGCGGGAGTCCAATGGTTTTGCCCTGGATTCACGAGTGAAACCTCACGTATGCATGTGTATGTTTTGTGAATGTATTTGCTCACCTCGGGTTGGTTCGATGGGGCCACGGCGGGAGTCCAATGGTTTTGCCCTGGATTCACGAGTGAAACTTCATGGGTGCGTGTGTATTTTATGTCCGTCGAGGACACGTGACGTGGGTTTTAAACCTGTGAATTTGTTGTTGGTTTTCTATTTGCGAAAACATAACCTTTGGGTTGTGACCCTGTTTATTTTTGGAAAGAGAAGGATTTGATAATCCTATGTTGTTTTCTATTAAAACTCTCGATGACATTTTAAATCATTTTATAAATTGTTTCCCTTGGCTCGGGATTTTTCGATTTTGGAAAGCTTTACCTAAACTCTTGCCTCGGGAAGTATTTTCGTTATGTTTAAATCTTTGAGGATTCCTGTCTATTATTGTCCTTGGAACTTGTATTCTATGGCCCATATTTCTTTGCACTTTGTACTTGCACTAGCAAAACAGTGGAGTTTTGCTAACCCCCCGAGTATTCGGGGGCTGGATGTCTGTTTTTGCATTCAGGTTTGGGAGCTTAACAGAAAGTCGACATAAAGGATGATGAAAGATGATCGATACTAATCACACGAGGACCCGTACATTATCGTATTGGTTTAGTTGTATTTTATTTCCGCTGCGGTATTCTTTCCCCGTTGTACGGGAGTGTGTTGTATTTGACCCCTGCGTGGGCATGTATTGTGTTTGAGTTGTATGTATTTATTGAAAGACCAAATTAGTCTACTGAGTCATTTTTAGCCTTAAAGGCATTGTTGAGTTGTTCGATGTTGTTACCAGCCTGGTAGATCCTTGAGGAAAGGTTCTACGGCGTGTAATATCCCTGAGCGGATTGGGAGTGTTACATAAATGGTATCGGATCTTAGGTTGTGGAAACCTAGGATGTCGGGTCAAGTTGTGTCTGTTGAGTTTTGTCTCGTCGGATTTTGTCTGACTGAGTCGTGTCGCGACGCGTTGTCTGAGTTCGTTGGTCGTGATTAGTATCGTGGTTCGTGTGACCTGTGGTTGTAAGTCTCCCTTCGTTGTGATTGTGCCTCGTCTGATACGAGTTACTTGTATGATTATTCGTTAAGTGATGGAATCCTTCTGTGGATTTTGATTTTGTGATATGTGGGTATTCGACTCTCATATTTTATTTATATAAGGAGCGGTGTCGCTGCTAATGTATTTTCGAACGGTATTTTATCCACTGCGTGAGTTCTTTCAAAATGACTTCCAGTATTTTGCAAACTGAGTTTTATTTCGTAAAACCGATTCTTTAAATTGAGTTTTGGGCATTCTGGCCTATTGAATTTTTGAAAACCTTGAGTATCTTAGAAAATAAATTTCGAGATGTACATTTTAAAATAAATTATTTTCTCGTGGTACTTTCAAGGTGCCACAGTATGATTCAAAATTATTCCAGTTGAGGACCAAAATATTTTGAGATATTTTCAATTATTTAGAAATGCTTTGCTTAGACCCGAGGGTCGAATATTTCTGAAAGTTTTTCACTAAAAGAAAAGTGTCCTCATTTTTGTTCAAACGCAAGATGGTTTTCAAAGTCTTGATAATGGTGTTTGTACTACTTTTTGTAAGGTGATACTCAAGATCAATCGGTGTTTCCAAAATTATTTTTAAAAGGTGGTTTTTATTTTTTTTTAAACCTATCAATTCCCGTTTGCGGTTTGGGAATGTATGTATGATGTTTGCTTTGTCGTTATGATGTTAGCTCCCGAGTATGATTGAATTGATGGTGTGAACGTTGAGTCGTTCGCCACGCATATGTTTTGTTAGCCCTTTGTGGGAGGTATGATGATGATCTTTAATGTTGTCATTTTGTGGTGGTTTGCGTGTTATCGCACCTGTGTGAGCTGTTAAAGCTTGGATTTGTACATTTGTGTACATGTGTGATTGTTTCATGATGTTTGTAATTATGTGCTGGTTATCGTTCGGGCTGTTGAGGTCTCCGAACGATACCGTCGTTGCTGTAGTGTTTGTGTGTGTATTACTTTACGATGGTAATCGTTGTATATGATATGTGTTATGATTCTTTGTTGTGCTGAGTTGGCATCTCCGCTATGTTGTTTTACGACGTTATGCCCCATTGTATCTAGCATTTGTATTTACGGTATGCCGAGCCGAGGTGTTTCAACCGTGATGTGCCGGGGCATGCACGTGTAAATTGTCCTTCTTGTCAGTAACGCGTTTCAAGTGCGGACTCGAGGGACACCGAATTCAGTTTTGCGAATTGGCTACCGAGACTTTCGGAGTTCGCGCTTCAGCACAGATATCAGGATCGACTCTGAGAGGCCCATGGGAGATTTTTCTGTCGGTTGCTTTTTGTGTTGTTACCTTCTTTCCGTTGTTGTGAGTTGCGGGGACGACATTTCTTTTATAAGAGGTCGGATGTAATACCCGTACTATTTTTGACTTCTGCAGTTTCTCCTTCTAAATTCTATCGACTTGCACGTGTTCGTCGATACTTTTTAAACTTGTTTGATGTCTCGGTTGTCATCTTTCGAACTGGTTGTGACCTTGTTTCAGATCGATCTGTTTATCATCGTGACTTTTCCGAGTTCGGTTCGATTCTTGTGAACCTTGTTTGGAAGTAACATCTTTCACTTTCTACCAGTTCTTTTAATGTCTTGAGTTGAAGTGTGGACCTTGGAGTCATTGTTCGACCGTTGTCGTTCGATCATTGTTTTTCGGTCATTGTTGTTCGATCATTGTTATTTGATCATTGTTATTCGATCGTTGTTGTTCGATCGTTCTTGTTCGATCGGGGTTGTCCGACTATTGTTGCCTGATCTCGTACCGCGAAGAATTGTCGTTCACCGTTAGTTTGTTGTTTCGGGTTTGGCCAGATAGGTCACCGAGCCGTGCAATGCAAGACGGTAACTGAGAGATTTGGGGGATCGAGGTTACGTCCCTACTCCGAAAGGACACGTAGATGCCTAGTGTGGTTTTGAGGATTTCGGCGCAGTCCAAATTGTTTGTGATTGTCCTTATGGATCGTTTGTGCGTTTATTTCTGTTTTCTTGACTTTGCGTGTTTCCTTGTAATAGGTGCTTAGTGTTTTATGGTTGTTCGGATAATTGACTCAATTGTATTATCTGTTTGATGACGCTTGTCACTTGTTGGTTTTATTATGTTTCTACCGGTGGCGTTGTGTTGGTCGTCGTGGAGCGCGTTTTCACGCCGTATATTCCTTTGCGTTGCTTGTAATGTTTCGCCGTTGGGCGTAAGTTACGAGTTTCTTGTGTATCTCGTTGAGTTTTCCTAGCGGAATATTGCTTCTCCCTACTTGTTTTAAGTTTCGGGACGATAACTTCTTTTAAGGAGGGTAGTATGTAATATCCGCAAATTCGATTTCCGGAAATTATCTTTTTTTGGCGAGAGTCCATTTTGACGACTCGCTTGGGACCGTTTCATCATTCTGAGAATAATTAATTCTGCACTTTTTGTCATCCGAGTTCGTTTCGGTATCGTTTTGTTGAGTTTCGTGTTTCTTAGCGAATTTTCCGCACTCGAGTTCGATTCTTGTGAATCTCGTTCGAAACTACTGTTTCGAGTTTCTCGTAAGTCTGTTTAACTTTGTTAGACTTGTTGTGAACTTCGGTTTGGTTATTCGATCACGTATCGTGATTTTCGGGCGTTTTAGGCCATTTTGTAATTTACCCAAAGTTGTGGGTATCCGCAATCGTATTTGTTGTCTTGACCCTTTTCATGGTCGCGTGTGATTAATTGTCGCATGGTATTTCATTTCGGCTCGATGATGTTGCCCACGAGTGTTTTGTCATGTTCGTTCTGTGCGATTTTGGATAATCGAGTCGTCGAGTCCTGGTGGTCGGGCACTGGCCGGACGGTTGCGGGCACTGGCCGGACGGGTGCGGCAGGAACCGGCGTAGCACACGCTACGGCCGGGAGGCAGCGCACGCTACGGCCGGTTAGCTGCGCGCGCTAGTCGGCCGAGACAGTAGGGGCAGTGAGGTTCTGGACTCGGGTGGATCGGCAGGTAGCGCACGCTACTGCCGGACACTGCACGCCTTCTGACCGTGAGTAGCGCGCTTCTGGCCGGAAGGTCACGCTAGGCCGCACTAAAGATAAATGTGACAGAGCAATCGTATTTTCACTCGTTTTCATTTCCTTTCTTTTACATCATGGTGGAGTTTCAGAGGAGGCGAAGCCATGTTGTTGAACAACAAATCCACGAAGTTCTTCAGTTCATATCATTGATTGATCATCCTATATCATCCTTTGATCCAGCGAATCAAGGTGAGATTTCCTAGAACCCTATTTTGAAAAATTTTGGGGTTTTTGCGTTTTGTCCGATTCGTTCCGTATTGTTGATTAATCCATGATGGGTATGATTAATCTTAGTAGTATTCTTGTGTATAACATCATTTAATACATTGTTCTTCGTCGAATCAAGGTTTATTTCTTGATTTCCTTCGAGTTGACTTTTTGGGGTTTTGTTCTTGATTTCGTTTTCCATCCGTTTTTGATGAACCGATTGTTGTAAAATGATGTTTTTAAACATATCTCATGGATTGAATATCCATATTTCGGTTGGTAAGTCCATTTTCATGTTTTATCGGGTCATTTTGTGTTCTTGGCCGTTTTGGGGGAAACCCTTGAACTTTCGTCGTTTGTTCCTTGAATTCAGCGGCTTTGGGTCGTACTTTGGAATTCATTTTCGTTGTTATTGCTGTCGTTCGTAGTTTATTGTTGCGGGTTGTCGTTCGGTAGAGTCGGCGAGTTCGTAGTCGGTTTGTGCCAACCTACTTCGGTCGATTCTCCGCGTTGTGGTTATTCGAGGCAAGTACCTTGTCCATACAATTCTTATTTTGTGGATACAATGATTGGTGAATGTCTTAGTATGTTGTTTAATTGTTTGAAACGAACTTTGAAAAGATTTGGTTTAGCCTCGTTAAAGGCCCACTTTCAAAACGCGTGTGTTTTGTGAATGTTGCATCTCGTGAATGGATAAGTGAACCCTATGAATATGCTTGGTATTGTTGTTGTACTTTGATAATATATATGCGTATATTATCTCATTTTGGTACGTTGTGATTTGACAATGGTGTCGTGCTTTGTGTTTGTTGCATTTGGGTGAATTGCTTGGATATGCTTGGTGTGACATGTTGATTGTGTATGTTTAGTGAATGTATTTTACTCACCTCGGGTTGGTTCGACGGGGCCACGGTGGGAGTCCAATGGTTTCGCCCTGGATTCACGAGTAAAAACTTCACAGGTTGGTGTGTATGTTTAGTGAATGTATTTTACTCACCTCGGGTTGGTTCGACGGGGCCACGGCGGGAGTCCAATGGTTTGAGCCTTGGATTCACGAGTAAAAACTTCACAGGTTGGTGTGTATGTTTAGTGAATGTATTTCGCTCACCTCGGGTTTGGTTCGACGGGGCCACGGCGGGAGTCCAATGGTTTTGCCCTGGATTCACGAGTGAAACTTCACGAGTGCGTGTGTATGTTTTGTGAATGTATTTGCTCACCTCGGGTTGGTTCGATGGGGCCACGGCGGGACTCCAATGGTTTTGCCCTGGATTCACGAGTGAAACTTCACGGGTGCGTGTGTATTTTATGTCCGTCGAGGACACATGACGTGGGTTTTAACCCTGTGAATTTGTTGTTGGTTTTATATTTGCGAAAACATAACCTTTGGGCTGTGACCCTGTTGATTTTTAGAAAGAGAAGGATTTGATAATCCTAAGTTTTTTTCTATTAAAACTCTCGATGGAATTTTAAATCATTTTATAAATTGTTTCCCTTGGCTTGGGATTTTTCGATTTTGGAAAGCTTTACCTAAACTCTTGCCTCGGGAAGTATTTTCGTTATGTTTAAATCTTTGAGGATTCCTGTCTATTATTGTCCTTAGAACTTGTATTGTATGGCCCGTATTTCTTTGCACTTTGTACTTGCACTAGCAAAACAGTTGAGTTTTGCTAACGTCTGAGTATTCGGGGGGTGGATGTCTGTTTTTTTATTCAGGTTTGGGAGCATAACACAGGGTCGGCACGAAGGATGATGAAAGATGATCGATACTAATCACACGAGGACCCATATATTATCGTATTGGTTTAGTTGTATTTTATTTCCGTTGCGGTATTCTTTCCCCGTTGTACGGGAGTCTGTAGTATTTGACCCCTGCGTGGGCATGTATTGTGTTTGAGTTGTATGTATTTATCGAAAGACCAAATCAGTCTACTGAGTCATTTTTAGCCTTAAAGGCGTTGTTGAGCTGTTCGATGTTGTTACCAGCCTGGTAGATCCTTGAGGAAAGGTTCTATGGTGTGTAATATCCCTGAGCGGATTGGGGGTGTTACACGAATATTCCAATCAATCAAAGTTCCTTTATAAAATGAAATACCATAAATCATTTTAATCATATTAAATCCTATTTAATATGCGGGAGACTAATTTTATGGAATACACGAAAAAATCAAGCCCGGACGAAACTGCCTACCGGACACGGACCGTGCCGATTGGAACGGTCTGGTTGTCCTGGAAGTCTCCCAGACTGCCTGCCGAACACGGCCCGTGCCAAATGGCACGGTCGGGAACCCTCGGCAGTAAGCTGCCGGTCAGACACGGCCCGTGCCGAATGGCACAATGGGTTGTCCCGACAGTCTCCGAGACTGGCCTACCTGGCACGGATCGTGCCGAATGGCACGGTCGGGTTACCCCGACAGTTTCTAAAACTGTCCTGCCTGACATGGTCGGGTCACCCCGGCAGTTTTCAACCCTTTGTCCGAAAAGTTGTCCAACGACGATTCGGGGCTAGATTTTCGACCGGGTATCTTCAATGTAAATCACATTTCCCAGAAATTAAAGATTTATATTTAGACATAAACTTACGAAAAAGACAACTACAACGAACAAAAAACATACACCACAATTATGACTATAAATGATTCCAAATCATTCACCATCAAATCAAGCATTCCAAATGCAAATATCTTATATACGATCGCAAAACCTACGCTCCGATACCACTGTTGGGATTCGGTGCCTAAAACGAAGGCCCAGTGGAAGCGGTAAAATGAAAATTAATTCGATCCGAATCCCTACGAGGATCGATCGAGCTACGTATATACGAATATTAAAACAAAGCACAAGAATATACGAAATCATACCCTTGTAGTCCGTTGACTAAATGGTGTCCTTCTCTTAAGCGATTCCCCAAACTTTAATTGCTCTCTATGAATCCAATTCGCTCCAGGCTCTTTGAATGATCCAACGTCGAAAGTATCGCGTCTCTACTTGCCACGCACCGGAGAAACGAACGGAATGACGATCACCCAATTAACCTCCAAGGTTACGGCTAGAATCGGATGACGAATCTATCAAATGTCAATATTACACTCTAAGTGTATAACTCACAAACTCTCAATTAATCTCTCAATTTTCTCCAAGAACAATCAAGAGTAAATGAAGAAAAAGAAGATGACTTTGGGAAAAAGTTTCTCTCTCTCTCTCTCTCTCTCTCTCTTGAACCATATGAATTAATGGGGTGTGAGAGTGATTGAAGTCTTCTATTCTTATTCAATTCCTTTTCATCATAAGACAAAAAGGCACCAACTCACATCACATGAGATACAACCCCATAAGTCATTGTCTTCCATTATGAAATGGAAACAAAAAACCAAGAGGAAGGTTGGTGGAAAGGGGGGGCGGCCATCATGATGAAATCAGACGAGTTTGGTTCGTTTCGGACTCCCGTGAGTCAAAACAGATAAAGTCCGATTCTGTTCCGATGTATTTATATCAATTAATTAATCCAATTAATTAATCAAATCATAATAACATAAATAATTTATCCAAGAAATAATTATATTCATGAATTAAATTAATCACCCAGTAATTTATTTAATTCATTAGGCCGTAAATTAATTTTTCCAATAAATCAATTTAGACATCCAATATCCCAATAAATTAGATATCCAATATCTAATATTCATAATGAGAGAATAAGCTCGATTCATTCAGTCGTCAATCCTATTGCGCGACTCGTTAGGTCCATCTCAATTACCAATGAGAGGAACCAAAGAGTAGTAGCACCACCTAGCCAGCCTGGCGGCCTACACCGTACCCCAAGTGAGAATGAATGATTGTGATCATTCAAGAACCATTCTGTCGTGAATACCAGTATACGCATAAACCCTTCTTTCAAATGTCCCGATCAAGTTATAGGGCCACGGTCAGTCAAACCCTATCTGTACTTGACGTTATGCATGATAATTCAAATCGAGATCATTGAGCTCTCGTGTATCCAATACAACTAGCTCCAATGCTTAAGCCAAAGACTTATGATCTCATCTGCCAATAACTGCATAGGACATATAACCCGTTCACTAACAGGAGAAAGAATTCTCTCTTGGTATTCAGTAGGACCTGCTACTTGCCCGTCAAGACGCACGTCGAGGTTGACCCTCGCCTTCCGGTTTACAAGGTCAAACTACTCTAATGAAAATCTTGACGTCACAAGCACATCCCTACTAAATCCTCAAGTCGGAGGTTCACGAATACCTATCACAACCTTCCGTCATTGACTATCCCGGAGTGAAATCCGTGTGATGAATCGAGGGTGAGTCGGTTCGAGTATACTAATCTAATTAGCATACCTATAATGTGTGCTCCCACTAACTATTAGTGTTCGAAGGGCACTCTACATGTTAAAGAACATGTCATACAAGTCTTCACATAAACTTAACGCCCAGTCAAGTTTCATCGACTTGCGAACAATTAAGTATTTGAGCTATAAACCTTTCCAGTGCTGACACCCTTATCCAATAAGGAGTGGAATGTTTTGCTCTCAAATACACGGACTATTTTCTATATATATTTACGAGTTAGGAATGCTAGTAACTACCAGTAAATAAAGAAAACCATTTGCCTTATGATAATGAATTACATAATAACAAGTAAATTACCCTCACTCATACATCCCCTGAGTGGCATTCGAGGGCATAATCCTAACAGAACATTTGTTTTATGTTCAGGATCCAAGAGAGTGGGAAAACAACCACTAGATCTGCATGACGACGGCGGTGCAGTGTGATGTTATGGCCGGATTATTTTTTCGTATGTTTGTGTTGTTTTCAATAAAGTACTCGAGTATGTTGTCGTTTGTGATGTTGGATTTGGTCATACATTAATATTCACTATTTAACGTTGTCTTTCAGTACTGTTTTCGGACTCATGTTGTATTTTATTTCCGCTGCCATTGTTTGTTGGTATTATTATTGTCTTTTCATTTCCTCACCCTTATAAATTCTTACGTAAAGGATTTATGGCGCTGTAATATTCCTGAATATATCTGGGGTGTTATAGAATATGATATCGGAACTAAGATTATGGATATCTTGGCTGTTGGGTTAAATAGGGGTCATATATGTCATTTGGGGTAACCGTCTGCGCATAACATAACTGTACTGCCTACCTCGTCGTACGAGCGGTGGTTGTAAGTTTTCTAAACTCTATCTTGTCCTTTACATATTGTACCTTTTTATACTTCAACGTTAGGACAATATTATTTCCCTATATATTGAGTGTTTATGCTTACAGTATGTTGAGGGGAGGACGTGGACGTGGTCGCGATCGTGGACACGTACGTAGGAATGCTGATAAAGAAGCTTCACCTTCTGTTCCTGATTTGCTGTCAAATTAGGCTAACTCCAATTCTGCGAACAGCAGGAGTCCGTTAATAATGAACGAGAACAGACAGTGGAGACAAATGCCAATCCTGCCGTTCCCGACATCCTTCGTCAGGTGGTCAACGAGATGACTCAATTTGCTCAAGTGGTGGACAGGATGCGAGTGGCGGTAGGATTACAGCCAGGGGAAAGATAGCAAGGCATCCCAGACTTGGGAAATTAAGGAGACAGATGGCTACAGGAGGTGGCGAAGATGCACCCACCGAAATTCGATGGATTTTCTGAGACACCGACATGGGATCACTAGTTTAGAGAGCTAGAGAAAGTATTCGCAGGTATTAACTGTCCAGACGATCGGAGAGCTCCCATTGCCCAGTACTTTCTGATAAGGGAAGCATCTGAATGGTGGGAAGCCATCTGACCTGTTGATCATGATTCCAGTTGGGAAGAGTTCAAACTTATGATGGAAGCTCAGTACTGCCCTCGTCCAGTGATAGAAGCTAAAGTTCGGGAATTTCTCTCTGCGCAGCCATCGGATGTGCCGGTGTCTCAGACGATTAAGACATTTAATCAACAGCTGGCGTTTGTTCGACACCTAGTTAAAACCGATGCAGAAATGATGATTCAATTTGATATGAGAATGAAGCCGGAAATACAGAGGTACGTGTTAGGTTTTGAATGCACCACTCTCCACCAGTACCAAGACAAAGCCCTGGCGTATGAAATGAAAGAAGCCGCTATGGAAAATTTCTCAGAACTCAAGAAGCATAAAGTCTCTGGTAGTTTCACAGAGTACAAAAGTAGGGGCCCCATCAAGGCCCAGTCAAAAGAGGCCCCCGCACCCATCAAAAGGTAGAAAGAACTTCAGATTAGTATCAACACTAACAGAAGTGGTCAAAAGCTGTTTTAATTGTGGTAGCCCAGGACACCTTTGGTGTGATTGTTTCCGTTCTCCAGTGACATGTTATGATTGCAGACAGGGGGAGGCATCGTGCGATGTTCTGCAGGGATGCCACTAAGTTAAAGGGAACTCGTACTTCGCAGCCGGCTCAGAAGGAAGCAAGTGTTCCGCAGACACAGCAAATTGTCCAGCTACCCCAGAGTTTTGGTCGAGGACGAGGCAGAGGACAGTTCGACCGAAAGGGAGCATCGAGTGCTGGATCCATTCCCCCATGACTTTATGAGATGAGGAGGGCATACGATCAGGATGCCTCTGTTGCATTAGGTACCGTACAGATCCTTTCACAGCCAGTTAGTGTTTTGTTCAATACAGGAGCTACACATTCGTTTATATCATTCTCTTGTGTTAATCATTTGAACATTTCTTGTTTTCATAAATGTGAGCCTTATGTTGTGGGTTTACCGAGTGCAGAGAGAATTGTGGGGAACTTAGAAACTAGAGATTTTATTGTATCAATTGGAGGCAGAGAGTGGCCCTCAAATCTGATGGTGATAGAGATGCAATGAGACGACCTGATTCTCGGAGATGATTGGCTTAATCGATATGGAGCTATTGTCAACTACTGGAAGAGGAATATCTAGATGATAGCTGAAGATGGTTCCGAATTATTATTCGAGGGATGGAGACCAGGAAGCTCAGGGAAAGTGATCAAAGCTATGTAGCCATCAAACTACTAAAACAGGGTTGTGCTGGATACTGGTGTTACGCAATGAAGAAAGAAGACGGGAAAGTAGAGCTTTCATCTATTCCTGTTGTGAGTGAATTTCCAGACGTGTTCCCTGACGAATTACCTGGACTACCTCCACGACGAGATATAGAGTTTACCATCGAGCTTGAACCAGGAGCTATACAGATTTCTAAGACGCCGTATCATATGGCACCTATCGAAATGTATGACTTGAAGAAGCAACTGGAAGATTTACTAGACAAAGGCTATATTCATCCAAGTGTTTCACCCTAGGGTGCACTAGTTCTTTTTGTCCAAAAGAAAGATGGACCGCTTTGATTGTGTATTGACTATCGGGAGCTGAACAAGATGACGATCAAGAATAAGTACCCATTGCCACGGATTGATGATTTGTTTGACCAATTTCAAGGAGCGACAGTATTTTCTAAGATCGATTTGAGATTGGGATATCATCAGTTGAGGATTAAGAAAACTGATGTCCCGAAGTCTACATTTAGAACTCTCTACGGACATTATGAGTTTGTGGTGATGCCGTTTGGTCTCACTAATGCGCCTGCTGTGTTTATGCAATTAATGAATAGAGTTTTCATACAGTATTTGGACAAATTCGTAGTTGTGTTTATTAATGATATTTTGATTTATTCTAAGAGCCCGGATGAGCATTCGCAGCACTTATGGATCGTTTTGGACCTCTTGAGAATCGAGCAATTATATGCCAAACTTTCTAAGTGTGAATTCTGGCTAAAGGAAGTGATGTTTCTTGGTCATGTGGTATCAGCGGAAGGAGTCCGAGTAGATCCCCAGAAAGTCGAGGCAATCTTGGATTGGAAGTCTCCTAAGAACGTGAAAGAAGTCAGGAGTTTTCTAGGATTAGCTGGGTATAATCTCCGGTTCGTGGAAGGGTTTTCCAAAATTACCCGCCCACTTACTCGATTGCGGTAGAAAACCCAAAAGTTTGAATGGAACGATATGTGTCAGGCCAGTTTTGATGAATTGAAGAAGAGATTGACGACAGCACCCATTTTAGCACTACCACAAGGAACTGAGGGGTTCATAGTTTACAGTGACGCTTCCAATCAAGGTCTCGGCTGTGTACTAATGCAGAATGAGAAGGTGATCGCCTACACTTCACGACAGTTGAATCCATATGAAGTAAATTATCCAACTCATGATTTGCAGCTGGCAGCCGTTGTTTTCGCCTTAAAGATATGGAGACACTATTTGTACGGGACTCACTGTCAGATCTTCACGGATCATAAGAGTCTCAAATACATCTTCAGTCAGAAAGAGTTAAACATGCGGCAGAGGAGATGCCTAGAATTGATTAAAGACTATGATTTGGAGATTTTTTATCATCCAGACAAAGCAAACATAGTGGCCGATGCAATAAGCCGCAAACCTGTTTCTGATCGAATGATGGAGACTCTCACCTCCCAGTCCAGCATTCAACGAGAGTTGATTCGTGAGGGAATTGAAGTATGGTTGCAAGGAGTCCAAGGGCAATAGTGTGTGATGGAATTAACTTCGTAGTTAACCGAAGAAATCAAATCTAAGCAATTAGATCCATCTGATAATTCGGTTACGCGATGAAGTGAGCAAAGGTAAGGCCACAGGATTTGTGATTCATGATAATGGAGTTTTGAGATTACAGAGTTGACTTTGTGTTCCCAATGTTGATCTTTTGAAGCAGACAATCATGAAGGAAGCTCACAGTATGCCCTATTATATTCACCCGGGCACCAGTAAGATGTATAAAGATTTGAAGCAGAATTCTTGGTGAGGCAATATGAAGAAAGATGTGGAGGAATATGTCTCGAAGTGTTTAACTTGTCAGCAGGTTAAGATCGAACATCAACGACCCGCCGGAATGTTGAAGCAACTTCCAATTCCTAAATGGAAGTGGGAAGATATATCTATGGACTTTATCACTAATATGCCGAAGACCAGAATAGGGATGAACATGATTTGGGTAATAGTTGATCGCCTAACTAAGTCGGCTCATTTTCTGGGCATTGAGGATACTTGGGGACCATAGAGGTTGGCACGAGTGTTTATTGTGGAAATAGTCCGATTGCATGGTACGCCGAAGACCATTATTTCTAACCGAGATGGTCGCTTCGTGTCACATTTTTGGAAAGCGGTTTATAGAGCCTTAGGAACCGAGCTAAACTTTAGCACAGCTTATCATCTGTAGACAGACGGGTAATCCGAGAGGACTATTCAAACAGTGGAAGACATGCTGAGAGCGTGTGCCCTAGATTGGTCAACCGAGTGGGAAGTTCATCTACCGTTGATTGAATTCACTTACAACAATAGTTGGCATGCTTCCATTAATATGGCACTTTTGAAGCATTATACAGGATAAGATGTAGATCACCCCTATGTTGGGATGATTCATCAGACTTGATCGAGACGGAACCGGAGTTGATAGTACAGACTCAAGAGAAGGTAGCCTTAATTCGTGAAAGGCTGTTGACTGCCCAGAGTTAGCAGAAATCTTATGCAGACGTGCGCCGTCGCCCATTGGAATTTGGAATTGGGGACCACGTGCGTTTAAAGGTTTCTCCTACTCGGGGAATTTTTCATTTCGGGAGGAAAGCAAAGCTGAGTCCGAGATATATCAGACCATTCGAGATTTTTGAGAGAGTTGGGGAGTTGGCGTACAGGTTGGCCTTATCGCTGTCGCTGGGTCATGTTCATAATGTGTTTCACGTGTCTTAGTTACATAAATACATCACAGATCCCAGTCATGTAATTGATTTCAGTGAGACCGAAGTCGCTAAGGATGGCACGTTTGAAGAAAAAACAATCAAGATACTCGAGAGTCAAGTCAAACAATTGAGGAATAAACCAGTCACTTTGGTTAAAGTTCAATGGTCGCGACACGGACTTGAAGAGGCAACTTGGGGGATAGAGAATAGTATGAAGTCTAGATACCCAGAATTATTTTCGTCTTAAGTTTCGGGACGAAACTTCTTTTTAGAGGGAAAGTGTGTAATATCCGGATAATTGTTGATTATTTTTATCTGTATTTGAACCTTGTATTATTCGACTTTGTGGTATCTATAATCGAAGTGTGATTTTTCCCATATTCGTATTCCAAACAGTCATGATCATATTAGGAAGAAGCTGCAAATTCATGCATGCAGCTACGTCACAATGTACGCTAGCTGATAAGCTTAACGTACGTTATGGACTGAGGATAGCGTATGCTATGGATGAATCATAGCGTACGTAACGTATAGTCAGACAGATAAGGTTGGTCGGCACATGGGCCACCTTGGGACGAGGACAAGGATAAGATTCCCTGCGTGGCCCGGACAGCTTTTTGAAAAAGCAAGTCAACGAGGTTCAACATACGCTGAAGGACTTAGATAGCATATGCTAAACAGAGCTTATTATGTACGTAAATGGTAAGGGTTAACGTACATTAAGAAGGTCATAAATGAGACAATAGCTACTATCGGGCGATAGCGCACGCTAAATATTTCAGATAGCGTACGTTAAGGCCATAATGTACGTAATATTGTGAGGCTAACGTATGTAACGGTATGAGTTTTATAAATAGGACATTACCCCACTTCATTCTTTCACTCGTTTTATCCGAACCTTACCTCTACTCAGAGCTTCCAACCTTACAAAACTAGTATATTGGCCTCTCTACTTGGTTGTTGAAGAAGTAAGACATCTTGAATTGGTGCTCAAACTTCTGATGTTGGATTCTACCGATTGCCTTGACGTTTTCTTCATATTAAGGTATGTTGATACTAAACACAGCCTTGAATTCGGTTTCTTGAGTATTTACTGAGATTATTATGTTTCAAAGATGTCGTAGTAATCAAATATCATGTCTTAAGGAGATTGGTTTGATTATACTTGGAGTGTTCTTCATTGTTAAGAGAATTGGGAAATGAACCTTGGCATGTTGAACCCTAGGACGTAGTTTCTTAGATTGTGGTACGTTATGTTCGAGTTGTATACAATGCCATGTTAATATCATAACCTAGAATCAAAGTGTTCAAGAAGATGAATTCTAGGAGTTTCACGAAGAACGTTTCGTATTTTTGTAAGAGGTGTTTGATTCGATAAACTTCGATATATTCTTGGTTAGAATGGATTGATTATGTTAAGGATAATCGAATTGAATCTAGAACACGGTTGTTTCATCTTCCTTCGAGAATCGTTAGACAGGTATTTCCACCATGCGTTGGTCCGAAGGGATTATCATGGGAATCTATAGCTGTGTGCGCTGGATCGTTGGAATACCACGAGTATGTTGAGAATTGATATGATATGTTGTACATTGTTACTGTTTCTCGTTGGAGAGACCTATCATGATTATCGTTGATACTGTTGATGTTATTATCCAGGTATTGTTGAATAAATCAATGTTGTATAATTATCGTACTTATACTAGGATCGTTGTGCTGAACCC
The DNA here is from genome assembly GCA_033398695.1 of Orobanche coerulescens. Lineage (NCBI taxonomy): Eukaryota > Viridiplantae > Streptophyta > Magnoliopsida > Lamiales > Orobanchaceae > Orobanche > Orobanche coerulescens. Next base: position 45,902,040 of record CM065810.1, read on the forward strand.
TCCGGGGGTGAACATTTGTTTTATGTTCAGGATCCAGGAGAGTGGGAAAGCAACCACTAGAGATGCATGATGACGAGGGTGCAGTGTGATGTTATGGCCGGATTACTTTGTCGTATGTTTGTGTTGTTTTCAATAAAGTACTCGAGTATGTTGTCGTTTTTTATGTTGGATTTGGTCATGTATAAATATTAATTGTTTGACGTTTGTATTTTAGTACTATTTTCAGACTCGTGTTGTATTTTATTTCCGCTGCCATTGTTTGTTAGTATTGTTATTGTCTTTTCATTTCATCATCCTTTTAAATTCTTACGTAAAGGATTTACAGCGATGTAATATTCCTAAATATATCGGGGTGTTACATTGTTGACCATAGTATATAATATAAACAACTTGGGGGTTGAATTAGCTGTACCTTTTTCAAAGTTTATTTGCGTACCAGAAGTCTAAGGTTAAGTTTCTGTAAATACAGCAACTGAATAATCTCCAGTTAGCTTGGTGTGTATAGGGTTTTTATGATATGTATACTAAAATCACATAGGCAAATAGAAAACAGTAAATGACATAAGGTAAACACACTGGTTAAAGTGGTTTGAGGTAAACCCTTCTACGTCCACTGGTCCTCCACACATGACTAAATTTCTTATTAAAACCACTGCGTACACAACTATGTGACTTTAACTAAACACGTCGATTTATCGTTCACACAGATTGATATAGACGACAACAGCTTGGGTCGTTCACACAGATTGGCTTGGCTTCTTTGAGTTGCTTCTTCTCACATAGATTGAGGCTTCGTTTTTGGTGTTATTGGTACCAAACAGGTCAGAGATAGCAAAGCTTAGTCCACACATGGCTAAGTAAATTCAACGGTAAGAATGGTATGACAAGATTGAACAGCAGATGTATGCTTGATGAGCGTGCGCTATAAGTGTGTTGTTTGTGTTGATGACTTTGTATATTTCTTCTCTTTTTGATGAAGATGTATGCTTGAAGAAATATAATGATCTTTGAAATCTTGATAATCATATTGTCAATTCTTTGAATCGTCATGTATATATACGTCCGTTCGTTAGCAATGTCCTCTTGGGGCTGTTTATAACCTTGGAAATAGATTCGTTATAAAAGTTGTCGTTAGTCGGTTGGTGATATTGAGAATGATTTGATTGGCGGATTCATAATGTTTTGAGTTAAAGGCGATTCATATTTAATGCTTCCAATATTCTTTTTGACCAACATTAAATACTTTTCGGACTGTAGTCTCTTCAGCCGCATTAAATGCTGTCCTATCAGCATTAAATGTTACTTTAACGTTGAATACTTTTTGAATAAGGAATGTTTGCTTTCTCAACGGTTTAAAGTTTCTTCAGTCCTGTTGGATTTGTGTTTTACTTTTCCTAAGTAAAACACTTACAGCATGTTTGCTGTATCCAACATCTTCGTCTTTGCTGTATATTGAAGACTACGCTGTAGGAACGGACTCTTGACTTTGCTGGAAGATCTTACGCTGTATGGATAGGCTGTATGATGTTCTCCTAACAACTTCCATACTTAGACTGATATTCACACTTTGAAGAGCTTTTGATATATGATGCAATTAGAAAAACACAGGGATGATTTTTCCCAATAATTTTTCCCTTTTTGATAATGCCAAAACTTCTTAGTAAAGAGAGGTTGTCTTCAAGTCTCCTGTTGGAAGTTCTGATCTTCGAGACTTAGTCTAGAAATTTGAACTACTTGCAGGCGTTCCAAAATAATAAATCCTACAGGACTAAGTGTATTACAACTTAAATTTATAATTGGCGCGTAGGCACAATCTTACAGGAAGTAATCCTATCTAAATACCACTTAATCTATGAACTGTTCGCAAACAAGTTCTTAAATCTTTGAGACTTATCGATGTTTTACACTTGGTAAAACATTTGAACACAAAATATAATCAAATTTATAACATTAGATCACGAACTGTAATCTTTTGAGATAAAAATGTATTTTATTGATGAAAAGATTACAGTGCTGTTTGCATTAAAAGATTACATTGGAAGGAAAATAGGAGACAGTAATATGCTGATAACATAAGTTCTACCCTTTATAAGATTGATGTTCCCAAGATCTCCATGAGGGGTCATACTCGGTTCCCTTCCACCAGTTGACTAATGTGTCTCTCCCTCGATCCCTGTATAAGTTTCTTCCTTCCTTGGATACATCAACGGAGAGAATTTAGTCTTCTGGGTGAGTTGGACATTCACCCTTTTAGATTTTAGATTTCAGCTTGATCTGGTGTGGGAGATGTCCTTCTGCTAGAAGCCTTTAAAACTCCTTTGCGGCATCCTCCAGCATCTTAAAGTGATTGAACATTTTCGGTTCCCTAATGAGAATATAGAAGTATCTCATCAGTTCATTACTTTTTCATGCCTTCAACTCTTCAGCTGTTAGCCGTCTATCTATCGGGAGTCTGGTCTCTGTGGGCTTCTACATAATGTTCTTCCAAAGGAAGTTATGATCGTGGAACTCGGGACGAGAACCAGAAACCCTGCATCCTTTGGCTCCTTGACCTAGCCTGGGTCCGGCTAGTCTTTCAATTATTGATGCAACATTGTCGTCTAAGATGGCTTCCATATCCTTTTCCTTATCCGGTCACCATGTCATACCAGCCCCTCATGCCTCTTGCCACTTTTTGGTGCTATCAAGATCAGATGCCTTGCTGTGAATATTCCAAAGAATATCTAATGATGCGGCCTGCTTGGATTTTAGATCTGTGACGCAATCCACCAGACACGCAAGCACTGTTGTAAGTTCATCGATCTTTTGATCATAGGCAGTTAGTTTTGATCCTGTGAATTCGAGGGCTGCTACGGTCTTGGCCTCCGCAACTTGCAACTTTTCTTGCTCATGTTTCAGGATGTGCTCCTGATGCTGCTTCAATTGGTTAAGGGCTTTCCATAATGCATTGGGAATGAAGCGAAAAGCCTCTTTCACATCCTGTATAGCCCTTTGCAGTTTCAGAAGCTCATCCTTATCACCTTCTCTCATCCAATCGAGCTCCTTACCAACGCTGTACAGGGCTTTGACAGCATCCTGTAACAAGGCAGTTTGGCGACCAATTGCTTGTAGCTGTTCGATGCGTACTTCTGTGCGTGGAGAGTTGGGGTGAGCGAGCTTGGCATCAGATGGATCTCCAAGCTATTTAAGTATGACATTTGTGACGAGGACTTTGGGGCTCATTATTAGCAAGGAAATCCTCTTCTGATCCTGATGGGGATCTTGTAGGGAGAGGAGTGGATACCTATTGTGGGGCGGGAACCTCGGATGGTTCCGCTTGATGTGCTGTTGGAGAGGCAGAGGGGACTAATTCCTCTTGTCTCTTAGAATATGTAGCCTGGGGTACAGGGGGGACTGGGTCCTCCTGTTGGCTCTCAGCGACTGCTTGTTCCTTAGGAGGGACTGAATCCTCTTGTTGGACGGCACGGGTCTCATCGGATCCAGTCGTAGGACTGATTCCTCCTATCTGGGAGTTGATGATGATGAGGATAGTTCAACATAAGTCCCTTGTCCATCCGTATGCTTGGACTGAGCAAAGTCTTTATCACTAGCCTCCTCATGGCTCATCCTCAGAACTATTTCCAGGTCCTTGTCATATCCGTCTGAGTCAGAGTGATGGCTTGGGCTTCGAGGCTTGTTGGCGGACTGTGACTTCCATTTCAGTCTGGTCTTTTCATTTGCCATAAAATAAGAGTTTATCAGATCATGGCAAAAAGGATCATCCCATACGATCAAGATTTCAACATTTTGGGTGTCCATGACTTCCAAAACGAATAGATATTCCTCTTTCCAGTCTTCCCAATTATACAATGAGTCGTATGGGGCGACCATGTATGATTTCTATATCTTGAAGCGATCAAATGCTTCTTCAATCTGGACCTGGAGGAGAGTGTTATTTGTGATTTCTGTGGGGGAGGGACTTAACAGTAGAGGGTTTCATTATCTGGTTTGGATTCTCGACAGGTAAGGGAGCCTATTGAGAAGCAGGATCCCTGATAGGGTGGGATGCCTTGTTGGGAGAGGGACACCTTACAAGGCTGGGGGGCCTGTTTGGGTGGTGATCGTTGGCTCCAAAGGTGCAGCCGATTCACCTGTTCCTTCTAGTTTCACAAATGTTTGGTCATCCGTCAAGCCCTTATAGGCTCAGGATCTGTCCTGGGAGCAGCCAGAGTTTTTTCCATAGGGGTTGTACCCTGTGGGATGACTACTGCGTCAGGTGCAGTAGGCAGAACTACCTCAGTGGCCGCTGTAGCCACTGGGGTTGTTGTAGGAACAGCTTCCGTCTTTGAAGACTTTTTTGTCTTCTACTTATTCTTTCCTTTCTCGACAGCTGTAGAAGAGTTGTTTTCGGGAACATTTCTTTTCCTGCTGATAGCCTTCTTCTTATTGTCAACGGATTTGGATTTGGTCGGGAGATCATGAGATCCGTGGGATCACTTGATGTTGGGAGGGAGTATGGGCTTGGGATATAACACCCGAATACGGCAGCCATTACAGTGCCGTGGACCCAACACTGGGATCCACCAGGCGATACCAAAACACAAAATAGACATAACATTATCTTGATACCGAATCACAAACAATAATCATTACTCTGATTAGGAGTCTACAAATAGTACGGCTATTAACCTCAGAATACACAGGATCTAAGTACTAGCATAAACTATATAAAGATGGAATATACTTAAAATAATAGTACAATCGACAATAGTTTAATGAAGCGGAAAGTAATATTACACGGTTTAAGCATAACCGGACAATAAAAGACTCGGGCCCCCGAATTAGTATCCTTTATACCCTACGCCATCAAAAAGCTCTTCCCGTGCCTTGCCTTTGACTTGACCTAAAATACAACACAAGTATTTCGCCCAAAACTACATGGTCAGATATACATGATGATAATTCTCAAGACGTTATACAATTCACATACACTGAATCTTGAGGAGACAACTCGACTGTTGAACATACCCCTCGGGCGTATGAATAACCAATCACAAACCATCAATCATAACTAATAAAACATGGAATATGATTGACCAATCAGTATGGCTCAAGATGGACTTTACAATAAGCTCGATCCGGAAATTTGTCCGTGCACATGTCCACCCCGTATATGGAATCCATAAAATATGTGGGACAATGTACCTAATTAGCCTCACGAACTGCGTCTCATGTGCACAATCCAATGCAGAAATATCCACGCATGACCATATGTGCCCGATTAAAAATCCTACACATAACCAATCGGCATGCATATATGATTCCAGATATGTCACGATACAACATGACAACAAAACTCAATGATTCACACAACCAACCAAATATCAAGAAATTCACTGAAGTGATAACAATGATCAACGAACGAAAGTAGTAAACTTGGGAATGAAATCCCACAACGAAATGGTAAGCACGATCAAGAACAATACCATATTATGAATTGTAGATTCATAAAGCATTACATATACACGAAATGTATAACGTACACAAGAATTCAATATCATTATAACCAAGCAAGATAACTTGCCTCAATTACGTAGATGAAAAATAGTTACTCTCCACACGAACAAACGGACGGTTTCCTCGACTAATAATACTCACTCGAGCAAACAACCTTGAATGAAATGTAACTCATTCAACAACACATTCATATGGTATTTATATCAATTCAAAGGAAACTACACTCGTAAATATTGACTAACGTACGTAACTTTCTAGGGTAACATACGTAATGGAAAATGCAGTTTATAAAACATAGGTCTTGTCTTTCATTCTACACGAACCAAACTTGATATTTTCTCCAAGTTATCATCCATCTGCCTCCCTATAAAAGATAGGTCTTGTACTTAAGCTAACACATATGTGTTACGTACGTAACGATCCTCCAGAGCCTACTGCCTCAACACACACACACACACACCCTTATGTACGCTACCAGAAACATGTACGTAAGCTCACTTACATTACGTACGCTATAGCATAAGCATTACGTACATAATGCGCGCTGACTTGGCTGCCTCGAAAGGCTAAATATTCAGGTCATGCATGGCCCTACATGCTAAAAGTTGAGATCGGATCATATTCCCTTCATTATGTATGTAAGCTTAAGTACATTACGTACGTAAGACTAAGGAAATAACGTACGCTAACGTACTGCACTAGTGTACGTTAGTCACTGAGGACTTAACCAAAAATGCAACAATCTACACTATGTCTAACAATCAAACCTAGTACGAATGACAATTATAATTAATTCGATCTTGATATATCTCAACATCAATAATCATTATACTAGATGCAACATGATTCAGCGATACCCAAATTATCCGAATAGTACAACAGTAAATAATAAAATTATAGTCGGAAATTACATACTCCCCCCCCTTAAAAGGAGTTTCGTCCTCAAAACTAAGGGGTAAAAAACTCGGGATACCTCTCTCGCATGTTATCCTCGGTATCCCACATAGCCTCCTCGACTCCTTGTCGTGACCACTGAACCTTCAGTAGGGGAATCATCTTGTTCCTAAATTGTTTGATCCTCCTCTCGAGTATCTGCACGGGACGTTCCTCGTAAGAATCATCGGCTAACTCGATCTCTTCGAACTGAAGTATGTGGCTCGAATCAGCAACATACTTCCTCAACTGGGAAACATGAAACACATTATGAATCAGACTCAAAGCTGGTGGTAACGCCAGACGATAGGCTAGATCGCCTATGTAACACCCCAAACTAGGCGGATATTATAGTGCCGTGAATCCCTGACTGGGACCCACCAGGCAAATGAAAATGATGAATTAAATAATATAATTGTAGTACCGAACCACATTATATTACCAAACACTCCGATGAGGAGTTTAAGTACGACACACCAGGACAATACCGAATACTAGTGTATTTTATATGAAGATAAAATACACTACCCTGAATAAATAAACATTACAAACGGAATTTGCAGCGGAAAATACAAATGACGAAATAATCAAGTGATCAAACGATGAACAAACGGAATGACTGGGCCCCCTACTAGTATCATCGGGACTCGTCGCCGTCAACATGCTCTTCCCGTGCCTTTGCCTTGCCGTGACTGAAAACAAAATCCCAACGGCCGGGCCATACGTAACAACAATCCTCAAGAGTTGAAATTACACAATCATGAATTAATCAAGTTATGAAATATTCTTAATTATGAATTACGCGAAGAGGAGTATCATAGTACGCCCGTAGTGTTACGTGCAAGTGTACAAGACGGATGACCGACACACCCGTCCTTGTACCTAATTAGTCTCACGGAGGTAATCGTTACGTGTGCACACCCAATGTATCACTCCCAATACATGGCCATCACGTGCCCGACTAAAAATTCCACACATCCGCACCCGGCCACGCAATATGAACCTTAAGGTCATATGAACAAGAATGACCATAATGAATATCAATGAATAATAATAATCCGACAAAGTCAAGAATGACTCACCGATACGAAAGTGATAATGAAGTGATTGATAGTTTTCAATGAAATGATTGGAACCGCTTCCTCGCTAATGAAATGATTATCCGACAATTACGAGTCTCAAAATGATTAATACAATGATGAATGAGTTATGATTATGAATGATCAACAACAAAAGGAATGAATATCCTTTTAACCGAGTAAGAATCAACTTACACAATACCGATGAAGAATGTCCGTCCACGAACAACGTCCTAAGTGAAATACCGGTCGCTCGAACAACCTTGAATAACAATAATTACCAACAACCGTTCAATATACGCCTCAAACAACAAAACACGACTAACCCAAAGGTCGAAACAACGATAAAAAAACTCATAGGCATTCTAACGAATACGTAACCAACCACACGACTCGAAAATATCCAATCCCGAATATGTCGAAACCAACACTAAAATGAGTATTTCGAACTAACAAAACACTTCAATGATATCAATAATCCATTAGGAATCCATAATTCATGATTACAACAACCTCAATCGGAAAATCCCCAATTAACCAAGTCAACCCCAAGGGTTCTTGTAATAATTCAAAATAACCATTAAATCCGTAGGAATATATTTATCCAAGGTAGATAATTCATATCTAACATATTCCAATGATAATCCAAGCTTACGAAGAAATCGGAAGGAAAACCCAAAAATCCGAAATTCTAGATCCAAGAGATTAATACCTTTGATTCGATGTGATGAAGATGATGAGATGATGATCAATCCGAAAGATGAGCTTGAAGATGATGGTTGATGATTATACCTCGAAGAACCCTCTCCGAATCGCTCGAAATCGCCCAAAAATACCGAAGGAGTGAAATGAGATGAACAAATGACGAAGTCTGACTAACTGTCCAATTTATACTCGACCTGTGTTAGCGTGCGCTAGCCCTAGTGCATAGCGTGCGCTAACGAGTAATTTGGGTAGTCCAGTACCCATTGTCCGAACACGGTAGCGCGCGCTACGTACCTCTTTGTAGCGTGCGCTACGGCCATACTACTAGCGTGCGCTAATATCCATTGTTAGCGTGCGCTAGCGAAATACTTGACGCCCGATCGGAGTCCGTAAAACCATCTCGCCTCGATATAACTCGATAGCGTGCGCTACAACCATTATTTAGCGTGCGCTAATATATCGGTTGCGACGCTAACAACAATGCATAGCGTGCGCTATGAATTAACCCAATGCGATCCGGAGCCACCGGACTCAACTCGATCCGTCCTAGCGCGCGCTACTCCACACATATAGCGTGCGCTACTACGACCCGTTAGCGCGCTACTTACCACTCGTAGCGTGCGCTACAATTATTCTCACCTGCAGTCCGGTACCTTCTGGATCGCAAAGGTAGCCTTAGCGTGCGCTAAAGCTGAGCGGTAGCGTGCGCTACCTATACCCAATTAGCGTACGCTAAAAGGAGTATGTAGCGTGCGCTACTCCTCAAGCACAGCTTGCAACGAAAATGACAATGATGATAAACACGGCACGAAACTTCAATCAGATTAATGATGAATGACGATCGACACTCGATACAATTACTCTGAATGATGAATACCATGACTGAATATGAGTGACAAATGATCAATGATGAATGAAATTACTGAGTATCCATTACTGAATGATAAATACTGAATGATAATTACTGAGTGATAATTACTGAATTACAACTGGGTATTACATACACCCCCCCTTAAAAGAGTTTCGTCCCCGAAACTAAGGGTCAAAACAACTCGGGATAACTCTCCCGCATACTATCCTCGGTTTCCCAAGTAGCCTCTTCGACTCCGTGTTTAGACCACTGAATTTTAACCAAAGGAATCGTCTTATTCCTCAACTGCTTGATTCGCCGCTCTAAAACTCGTAAAGGACGTTCCTCATATGAATGATCATCGGCAATCTCGATTTCATCGAATCAAGTATGTGACCCGGGTCGGCAACATACTTCCGCAACTGAGAGACATGAAACACACTATGAATTCGGCTCAACGCCGGGGGTAAAGCCAATCGATAAGCTAACTCGCCCACTCGATCCAAAATCTCAAACGGTCCAATGAATCTCGGACTCAACTTTCCCCTCTTCCCAAAACGGAAGATACCACGACTCGGGGATACCTTGACCAACACATGGTCACCACCTCGAACTCTAATGGTCGACGACGGTTATCTGCATATGATTTACGCCGACTCGAAATGTCAACAAACGACTCGATCAAAGCTACCTTCTCACGGCGGCTATAAGCATATCGGGCTCGGTGCCCAATGATTCGATAGGTCGTCCCAACACAACGGAGATCGACAATGACGGCCGTACAAGGCCTCGTAAGGTGCCATCTTGATCGAAGCATGCCAACTATTATTATACGTGAACTCGATCAATGGTAGTTGGGCTTCCCAATCGTCTTTCCAATCGAGGACGCATGCCCTCAACATGTCCTCTAATGTCCGAATGGTCCTCTCGATTGTCGTCGGATGAGGATGAAAAGCGATCGAGATTAAGCCGAGTTCCCATAGCACGATGAACCGATTTCCAAAATGCGACACAAACCGTCCGTCACGATCGGAAACGATACTTTTAGAGTACCGTGCGATCGACTATCTCTTTGATGAACAGTTGAGCAAGTCTCTCGGGACCCCACGTCTCCTTGATCTCAAGGAAATGAGCTGATTTAGTTAAGCGGTCCACGATCACCCGGATCGTATTCATGCCACGACGACTCGCCGGCAAACTCGTGATGAAATCCATAGAAATGTCTTCCCACTTCCATTCGGGAATAGGAAGAGGTTTCAAGATACCCGCCGCCGATGTTCAATCTTAACTTGTTGTGAGTTAAGCATCTCGAAACAAATTCTGCGACTTCTCGCTTCATATTACTCCACCGGTAATTTTGTTTCAAGTCCTTGTACATCTTGCTAGACCGGATGAACGGAATAAGGGGTAGCATGAGCTTCTTTCAAAATCGAGTTTTTCAACTCGTCATTTGCCGGTACACACAACCGATTCTTAAACCTCAAAAGTCCATCCTCGTGGACCACAAATCCAGGGCTTTCCCCTGAGCCACATCCTCTCGGATGCGCAACAATGATGGGTCCGAACCCTGATTCTCTCGAATTGCCTCCTCGAGTGATGATGAAATCTCTAACATACAAAGCCGCCCACGAACTCGGCTGAAGGACCTCGATCTCGGGTCTAAGGAATTCCTGAAGCTCCTTCGAATCTGTAAACGGCAAGCATCTGCTCCTGAACGGACTTACGACTCAAGGCGTCGGCGACAACGTTCGCCTTGCCCGGGTGGTAGAGGATCTCGATATCATAATCCATGATTAATTCCAACCACCGTCTCTCACTCATATTTAACTCCTACTGAGTAAATAAATACTATAATCTCTTATTATCGGTTAATATCGGCGGTGACGCCATAAAGGTAATGACGCCAAATCTTCAAAGCGAACACCACGACTGCTAGCTCCAGGTCGTGGGTCGGATAATTAACCTCGTAAGGTCTCAATTGCCGTGAAGCATAGGCAATAACTTTCCCGTTCTGCATGAGCACACATCCGAGACCCTGTCCGACGCATCACTATAGACCACAAATCCTTCCGTCCCTGCGGCAAGGAAAGTACAGTCTTGACATTAACCGACTCTTGAGTTCCTCAAAACTCCGTTGACACGCGTCGGACCACGTGTATTTCTTATCCTTCCGCAAAAGGTTCGTTAAGGGTTGAGCGATTCTAGAAAATCCCTCTACAAATCGCCGATAATAACCCGCTAATCCGAGGAAACTTCGGATTTCCTTAACATTCTTCGGAGGTAGCCAATCTCGAATAGCCTCCGTCTTCTGAGGGTCGACACGAACTCCGTCTGATGAAATTACATGACCGAGAAAAGTCACTTCGGACATCCAGAACTCACATTTGGAAAACTTCCCATAAAGTTGTTCTCGTCTCAACACGTCTAGCACTTGATGAAGGTGGAACTCGTGTTCCTCCCGGTCACGAGAATAAATCAAAATATCGTCGATGAAGACAACAACAAACAGATACTAAAAGTCGATGAAAACCCGATTCATTAACTCCATGAATACCGCAGGTGCATTAGTCAATCCAAACGGCATAACCACAAACTCATAGTGACCATAGCGTGTTCGAAACGCCGTCCTCGCGATATCCGACTCTCGAATCCGCAACTGATGATATCCAGATCTTATGTCGATCTTGGAAAATACTGATGCTCCCTGAAGTTGATCTCAGAGATCGTCAATACGGGGTAAGGGATACTTATTCTTGATCGTCACCTGTTCAACTCCCGATAATCAATACATAAGCGGAATGAACCATCCTTCTTCTTGACAAATAACACCGGCGCTCCCCACGGGGCGCACTGGTCGAATATAACCTTTCTCGAACAACTCCTCAAGTTGGTTCTTTAATTCTGCATCTCGGTCGGGGCCATCCGTACGGCGCCTTCGATATCGGGGACGTACCAGGCTCCAACTCAATCGTGAATTCCACATCCCTCTGTGGAGGCAAACCAGGTAGCTCGTCTGGAAAAACATCGGCATATTCCCTCACCACCGGAATATCCGTTAACATTACTGATGACTTCTCGGTGTTGGCCATATAGCACCAATAACCGACACATCCCTGATTGAGTAACCTTACTGCTTTCATCAAATTAATGACCTTACCAGAACAGCCGGGATTACCTCCCTGAAATACACATTCAACCCCATCGTCTGAAATGATAGTGACCATACGCTTACGGACACTAATGATGGCATCATGACGATCCATCCAATCAATACCCAAGATGACGTCGTCCCTCGGCAAATCTACCACGATTAGGTCCGCTGGCCATACACGACCATGGCCAGATCGGACAATTACGAATCTCGACACACGATAATTCGTCTACCATCAGGTAGGCCAATGACATAAGGCTCACAACTAGTAGCACTACCCAGACGTAGTCTACTCAAACATGACTCGGAAATGAATGAATGCGATGCACCAGTATCGAAAAGAGTACACACAGGTTGAGATAGAATATCGAGTGTACCTGAGATCATTCGGGCCTCTGGATCATCGGTCTTCTTCATCTCATAAATCCGGGGCTTGCTAGTCCCGGCACCGGACGCTCCGTCGATGGCTAAAAGCTCCACCTTTAGTCGCTCCGTCGTTTTAAACGACGCCGATTGAGTGGCTTTGATTAAGCAGGTGCTTAGGTGCCTGAGATGACGTCTGAGTAGGTTTGGAGTCCCTACGGCAAAAACGGGCCTTATGTCCCACAATTCCACAGTTATGACACGTGACAGACTGTCTCGGACACTTGGTGCTGACATGACCAAGATCCCCACAGTTGTAACAGGTGATGGCCGAACTGGCCGCTCGCGACTGAGATTCCGCGGGTTTAGACGACACTGGAGGTCGCTCAGAAAAAGCAGAGCCCGCACGGGGTTTCTTGAAGGTGGCCTGACTCCCGTCAGACTGATTACGGTTCTTGGACTTCTTGCTAGCAGACGAAGGTTGCTGCTTAGCAATTTCCTTAGCCGTAAGCTCGTAAGTAAGAGCCTTCTCAATGAACTCGACCAACGTGGTGCAATTATGATTAAGTAACTGAAGTCTCATACGGGGTTTCAGCCTCTTGCTGAAATACTTGATCTTATCCGCCTCTGAATGAATGATGGATGAGGCGAAAGGAAGAAGTTCTGAAATTTCTCGGCAATGGCGAGAACATCCTCGTCTGGCGAGGGGTCGGGGTGAGCAATTCCGGCGACTTGGCCTCTCCGAGTGGGGCCGGATAATACCTCTCCATCATGAGAGTCTTGGGCGATCCCAAGTACAAGATCCTCGGTGGGCTTCAACGATAACCACCAAGAATGTGCGCTCTTACCCGGGTAGTAAGCGCAACAAACTTTGTGTCCCTCGGGACACTCTACCATAGCAAACAGACTTCTCGAAATGCTCGAGCCAATGAATGATATCTGCCGGCTCGGCAGGCCCTCAAAAGTAGGTGGCCTCTGGCGAGAGATATCGCCGATGATGTTACTCACATTCCTCGCTTGCCTCTGAGGTGGCGGCGGAGGAGCCTGCTGATTCTGATTGACGGAGTTATGCATCGTCTCCATCAACTGAGCCATCTGAGTCATTTGGGCCATCATGCCCTGCATAAAAGCGAGTGGGTCAACCCGGATACCCTCTGACTGAGCCGTGTCCCGAGTACGACTCCCCGATAGTGAATGATCGCGTCCAGGTGAGTGAGTGGCAGCGTCGCTGCTCGATGAATTAGCATTATTCCTCGCGTTTGCACGTGTATTCACACGAGCTCTCGGGATTCGGCCCGCTCCACGGCCTCGTCCTCCACGTCCTCTGCCAGCCCTTTCCATACTGAAGTGGAAAGTCATATGATGATTATATTCACCGCATGAAATATACGTTATGATTATGACATGAGATGATGAAAATGAGCATACGCGCTCTAACACGGTGATTACATGAATGATTAACTGAGGTGACATGATTATCTGATGAAATCATTGAAATGATTATCTTGAATGAGTTAACAAGATTAATGATTCGATCATCCTGATCAACAACTGAACAATGAAATGAATTGACTGATTAATGAGTTAACCTGACCGTCCTGGTCAAAATGACAATGATGATTGAGGATTGTTAACTGATGAATTATGAATGAATGACTATTGCCAGAAATTATACCATGGCATTAGAAATCTTACAGTTCTTGGTCTGATTGGCTCGGCATTTGCACAGTCACACGTGGCGAAAGTCAATGATACTAGTCCGATGACGATGATTTCAAATGAGACATGACTTGGAGGGTAGTATTCAAAACCACGCTCCGATACCAACTCTGTAACACCCCAAACTAGGCGGATATTACGGTCCGTGAATCCTATTTGGGACCCACCAGCAAATGAAAATAATGAATTAAATAATATAATTGTAGTACCGAACCACATTATATTACCAAACACTCCGATGAGGAGTTTAAGTACGACACACCAGACAATACCGAATACTAGTGTATTTTATATGAAGATAAAATACACTACCCTGAATAAATAAACATTACAAACGGAATTTGCAGTGGAAAATACAAATGACGAAATAATCAAGTGAAAAGCTTGTGAACAAACGGAATGGTAGGGCCCCTACTAGTATCATGGGACTCGTCGCCGTCAACCTGCTCTTCCCGTGCCTTAGCCTAGCCGTGACAGGAAAACAACATCCCCCAACGCGCACCGATACACAGAACAACAATGCTCATGACTAGAAATTACACAATCATGAATTAACTCAAGTTATGAAATATTCTTAATTATGAATTACGCTGAAGAGGAGTATCATAAATGCGCCGTAGTGTTACGTGCAAGTGTACAAGACGGATGACCGGACACACCCGTCCTTGTACCTAATTAGTCTCACGGAGGTAATCGTTACCGTGTGCACGGTCGATGTATCACTCCCAATACATGGCCATCACGTGCCCGACTAAAAATTCCACACATCCGCACCCGGCCACGCAATATGAACCCAGAAGGTCATATGAACAAGAATGACCATAATGAATATCAATGAATAATAATAATCCGACAAAGTCAAGAATGACTCACCGATACGAAAGTGATAATGAAGTGATTGATAGTTTTCAATGAAATGATTGGAACTGCCGTTCCTCGCTAATGAAATGATTATCCGACAATTACGAGTCTCAAAATGATTAATACAATGATGAATGAGTTATGATTATGAATGATCAACAACAAAAGGAATGAATATCCTTTTAACCGAGTAAGAATCAACTTACACAATACCGATGAAGAATGTCCGTCCACGAACAACGTCCTAAGTGAAATACCGGTCGCTCGAACAACCTTGAATAACAATAATTACCAACAACCGTTCAATATACGCCTCAAACAACAAAACACGACTAACCCAAAGGTCGAAACAACGATAAACAAACTCATAGGCATTCTAACGAATACGTAACCAACCACACGACTCGAAAATATCCAATCCCGAATATGTCGAAACCAACACTAAAATGAGTATTTCGAACTAACAAAACACTTCAATGATATCAATAATCCATTAGGAATCCATAATTCATGATTACAACAACCTCAATCGGAAAATCCCCAATTAACCGAAGTCAACCCCAAGGGTTCTTGTAATAATTCCGAAAAATAACCATTAAATCCGTAGGAATATATTTATCCAAGGTAGATAATTCATATCTAACATATTCCAATGATAATCCAAGCTTACACGAAGAAATCGGAAGGAAAACCCAAAAATCCGAAATTCTAGATCCAAGAGATTAATACCTTTGATTCGATGTGATGAAGATGATGAGATGATGATCAATCCGAAAGATGAGCTTGAAGATGATGGTTGATGATTATACCTCGAAGAACCCTCTCCGAATCGCTCGAAATCGCCCAAAAATACCGAAGGAGTGAAATGAGATGAACAAATGACGAAGTCTGACTAACTGTCCAATTTATACTCAGTCCAGGTTAGCGTGCGCTAGCCCTAGTGCATAGCGTGCGCTAACGAGTAATTTGGGTAGTCCAGTACCCACTGTCCGAACACGGTAGCGCGCGCTACGTACCTCTTTGTAGCGTGCGCTACGGCCATACTACTAGCGTGCGCTAATATCCATTGTTAGCGTGCGCTAGCGAAATACTTGACGCCCAGTACTGGAGTCCAGAAAACCATCTGCCCTCTGATCTAACCTCGATAGCGTGCGCTACAACCATTATTTAGCGTGCGCTAATATATCGGTTGCGTACGCTAACAACAATGCATAGCGTGCGCTATGAATTAACCCAATGCAGTCCAGTAGCCACCGGACTCAACACGATCCGTCCCTAGCGCGCTACTCCTAAAATATAGCGTGCGCTACTACTAACCGTTAGCGCGCGCTACTTAACACTCGTAGAGTTCGCTACAATTATTCTCACTGCGGTCCGGTACCTTACGGATCGGCCAAGGTAGCCTTAGCGTGCGCTAAAGCTGAGCGGTAGCGTGCGCTACCTATACCCAATTAGCGTACGCTAAAAGGAGTATGTAGCGTGCGCTACTCCTCAAGCACAGCTTGCAACGAAAATGACAATGATGATAAACACGGCACGAAACTTCAATCAGATTAATGATGAATGACGATCGACACTCGATACAATTACTCTGAATGATGAATACCATGACTGAATATGAGTGACAAATGATCAATGATGAATGAAATTACTGAGTATCCATTACTGAATGATAAATACTGAATGATAATTACTGAGTGATAATTACTGAATTACAACTGGGTATTACAGCCTACACATTCCAATATCTCAAATGGTCCAATATACCTCGGACTCAGCTTGCCTCTCTTCCCAAAATGAAAAACACCTCGAGTAGGAGACTCCTTCACTAGCACATGTTCACCAACCTCGAACTCAAGCGGTCGTCGACGGTTGTCTGCACAATATTTCTATGGGCTTTGAGCCATAAACAAACGACTCCTAATCAGAGTGCTCTTCTCACGAGATGCTAACAACATATCAGGTTCAGTACCCCGAGATTCAGATAGGTCGTCCCAACACAAAGGGGACCTACAACGACGGCCATATAATGCCTCATAAGGTGCCATCTAAATCGAAGCATGCCAACTGTTATTATAGGTGAATTCCACCAAAGGTAGTTGGGCTTCCCAATCGTCCTTCCAATTGAGAGCACACGCCCTCAATATATATTCTAGAGTTTGGATAGTCCTTTCACACTGGCCATCGGTCTGTGGATGAAATGTCGTACTAAGTTCAACTGCATGCCCATCGCACGATGAACTGCTTTCCAAAAATGTGACAAGAACCACCCATCACGATCCGATATGATACTCTATGGGGTACCATGTAACCTTACAATTTCTTTAGTGAATAGCTGGGCCAATATCTTGGGGGCCCACGTGTCTTTAATCTCCAAGACGTGGGCTGATTTGGTCAGAAGATCCCAAATCACCCAAATCATATTCATACCTCGACGGCTCGTCGGCAAGTTAGGGATAAAATACATCGATATGTCCTCCAATTTCCATTCGGGAATCGGGAGTGGTTTCAGCATACCTGCTGGTCGCTGATGCTCAATCTTAACCTACTAACAGGTCAAACATCTCGAAATGAATTCTGCAACTTCTCATTTCATATTACCCCACCAATAACATTGCTTCAAATCTTTATACATCTTGCTAGACCCTGGGTGAATGGAGTATGGGGTAGCATGAGCCTCTTTCGTGATAGAGTTTCTCAACTCTTCATCTGCCGGTACACATACTCGATTCCTGAAACGTATCAGTCCATCCTCATGGATCACAAATCCAGGGGCTTTCCCTTGAGTTACTTCATTCCACACCCAAGATAAGAACGGGTCAGTAACCTATTCGATCTGATTATATCATCAAAGGACGATGAAATCTCCAGTGTGCAAAGTTGTCCCTGAATACGCTGTAACCAGACTTCAATCTCCGGCCTCATAAGATCTAACTGCAATTCTCTTTGAGCTGTCAAGCGGCTAAGCATTTGCTCCTGTATTGTCTTACGACTTAGGGCATCGATAACCACATTTGACTTCCCCGGATGGTATAAGATCTCAATGTTGTAATCTCTAATCAGATCTAGCCACCTCCTATGTCTTATGTTTAGCTCCTTCTAAGTAAAAATATATTTCAGTCTCTTATGATCAGTAAAAGTTAGACAGGTGACTCCATACAAGTAGTGGCGCCAAATCTTCAAAGCAAAAACCACGACTGATAACTCCAAATCGTAGGTCGGGTGGTTTACTTTATATGGTCGCAATTGTCTTGATGCATAGTCAATGACTTTTCCGTTTTGCATTAGCACACATCCAAGGCCCTGTCTTTACACGTCACTATATACCACGAATCCTTCGGCCCCCTATGGTAGGACTAAGACTAGTGCCGAAATTAATCTACTCTTGAGTTCGTCAAAGCTTTGTTGACATGCCTCTGACCATGTATACTTCTTATCTTTTCTTAGCAGATTATTCAGCGGTTGAGCAATCTTGGAAAAGCTTTCCACAAACCATCTGTAATAACCTGCCAAATCTAGGAGACTATGAACTTCCTTCACATTCTTCAGAGGTAGCCAATCCCGAATAGCCTCTGTCTTTTGTGGGACCACACAAACCCCATCAACTGATATCACATGCCCAAGAAAACTGACTTTAGACATCCAGAACTCGTATTTGGAAAATTTTCCATAGAGTTGTTCTCGTTTCAGCGCACCGAGAATTTGACGGAGATGATACTCGTGTTCTCACGGTCACGGGAGTAAATCAAAATTCTGTCGATGAAAACGACCACAAAACAATCCAAAAAGTCAATGAAAACTCGATTCATCAATTCCATGAATACCGCCGGTGCGTTAGTCAGTCCAAACGGCATCACCACGAACTCATAATGCCCATAATGAGTACGAAAAGGTGACTTCGAAATATTGGATTCTCGAATCCTCAGCTGATGATAGACGAATGTTAAGTCGATCTTGTGAAATACAGTAGCTCCTTGGAGTTGATCCAACAAATCATCAATATGAGGCAACAAATATCTGTTCTTGATTGTTACCTTGTTCAACTCACGATAATCAATACATAAACGCAAGGATCCGTCTTTCTTCCGCACAAACAATACTGGTGCTCCCCAATGGGACGCACTCGGTCGAATATAACCCTTATCGGTCAAATCCTCAAGCTGATTCTTTAACTCCTGCATCTCGATTGGATCCATTCGATATGGTGCCTTTGAAAGTGGGGACGTACCTAGATCTAACTCAATGGTAAACTCCACCTCACGATGTGGAGGCAAGCCTGGCAAATCATCTGGAAAAACATCTGGGTAGTCTCGGACCACCCAAATATTGGCCAATTCAGCTGGTCGATCTACTGTCTTGGTCAAGTAGCACTAATAACCAACACACCCCTGATTAAGCAGTTTCACTGCCTTCATTGCGTTGATGACCCTCCCGGAGCGACTGGGATTATCACCCTGAAAAATGCACTCGAAACCATCGTCAGAAATGACGGTCACCATCCGCTTGTGGACGCTAAGTATGGAATCGTGACGATCCATCCAATCGATACCCAAGATCACATCATCTTTAAGTAAATCGACCAAAATCAAGTCTGACAACCACTCACCGCTACACCAAAAACAGGATTTTGTGACATTAAAACTTCATTTGGATTTGTGGTAGCAATGTGATCACAACTTTGTTATCAATATGATCACAAATACCAAACAATGATAAATCCAAGTATTTGTGATTGTTAATGAATGTCACAAGAATTTTGACTGCCTTAAACAGTCATAAATTTTTTTATGTTAAACGACAATAATTTTGCGACTCTTATTAACTATCATAATTTCGAATTTTAGAAAATATTAATTAAGAAAGGTAGAAAAATTGAAAACCCTATCTCTATCTTGTTCTCCTACGCCAGCCATATTGCTTCGTTTCTAACTCCTCCCAAAATTTTGCTCCAAAAAACTCCTCCCAAAAATTTTGCTCCGAAAAACTCTCATCCTCCTTGTTTCTCTCCTTCATTTTTACCTGGTTTAAACTTCTCTCTCCCTAGATACAACAGATACATTCTTTCAAGGATGGAGGAGATGAACATGTGAATATTGCGGGTGGTTATTTCGGGTGATGATTTCACATTCTTTATACTTTCGGCTTAAATATTTTTATTTTTGCTCGATTTTATTCTAACCTATTTCACCGGCGATGGAAAAAATCGAGCACCGGCGATTTGACGCCGTTTGACGCTTCGGCGGTTCTGGTCGTCGGGTACAAAAAAACAAGTTAGCTATTTGATGAATCATGTTTATCGTTAGGATTTTTTTAATTATTTTATTATCTATTTTATTTTGTTGTTTCTGGTTTTGGTTGGGTTTTTTTACACCACGGTAAATAAAAGTTATGAGAAGGTCGAGAATTTTATGGATTTGGATTAAAGTTTTCATTCTGAAGCTTTATTTGGTAGAGACGAGATTTTTTTGGATGATATGTGAGAATGATTTTGTCTGTAATTCGAAAGGTTGATATGTAATTAGAGAAGTTAGAACTGGATATCAAGGTAGATAACCTTCTCGAATGTGAGCTAAGCTGAGATGAGATGATTTTTAGGTAGATGTACTCTCTCTCTCTGTGTGTGTGTGTGTGTGTGTGTGTGTGTGTGCGTGTTTTGGGTGGTGGTGGTGGTGGTGGACCCACGAGTGTATGTTGGAAACCATTTTTAATTTTAATAAATTTCAACCATGCATAATATTAGTTGGAGAAATTAAAAAATTGAAATGGAGGTTGCAAATGGAAGGGCATCTGGCGTTAAATTTCACTTTGCTTATTGCATGAATTTATAGTGTTAAACTAAGCTTAACGATCAATTGACACTATAATCTTCAGGTCACTCACTCCAGCATAGTTGGGAAAAGATGTAGTTGATGATGGTTGTCCATCTGTTATATCGTAGTCATTTCTTACTTTTTTTTTCACTACCTGACTAACGATATATGATCGTATTGCAGAATAGTTATGCCGAAGTTTGATTTTGTTAGCTTCTATATGTGCACTAAGGATTACTTGAGTTGGTGATTTTGTTTCGACTTTTATTACTACCTGTGATATTTTAAATTTCATTTAGGTCATTTTGTTTGTAAGTTTGTTTCTTCACATGAAGGTTGTGGCGGTAAGGGTATTTGGAGTAAAATTCTGCTGCTTTACTTTTTGCCTGAGTTTTATAGTGTTAGATTAATTTCATACCGTTAATTGACACTATAATCTTTATCCGCCGACCATGATGATTATGATGATGATGATGATGATATAGGTTGCTTTAATTGTTAATTTATTTTAAATTTGTGTTGGTTGAGTAAACTTTGGATTTTTGTCATTTTGTTAATACAGATATTGAGATTGATTTCTATTGGCATCCGTCATGAAGTACTTGGAACACACTCCTCTTGGATGGTAATTTTTAAAGATTTTGTTTCTGTTTACTTGAAAATATGATCTTTTCAGGCACTTCTTCGTGGTTGTATTCTTTTTTCCTAGTTGATTTGGTCGTACAATTAAATAAAATTTAATCAATACATGTGATTTCCCGCAGTATACATGATTTCTTGAGCCATGTTAATCTTGGAGAACGTACGATTAGAGGATGCCTGGAAGCTTACTCATGTAAGTATGGTTTTTTTCCAATATCGGAGGACACTATTTGTTTGTAGGTGAAAATCGACGGCATGAGTTTCTATGCTTTGTTCTTTTCTAGGCAAACATGCAAGAACGGACAAGAAGTTGTCTCTCAGTCTCGAGAACGAGGTAATTTTTTTTTTAATTTGTGGTTTTGTAATCAGTTATGATCAATCAAAGCTCTGTTTGGTCAACAGTTTAGGTGCTTATTGCTTTTAATTTGTTTTCTTCTCATATATTAGTCACTGGTGATACAATACAACTTCTCTAACGTTATATGCTCAGGACCAGAAAGAAATATTACTATATAGAGGTTATTCCTAAGTGGCTGTTGTTTCCATTTTTAACATGCTCGAGTTGGGATGTGATTTTTGTTCCTATGTAGTTTATTCATGCATGGAGTATTATTTGAGGCTCTACTGTATCTTAGCTGAAAGATCTTTTTTTTTTCTTTTTTTTGTGGGATCAAACGTCAGGGGCAATTTTGATTGTTAGCCCATTTGTGTATCATGAAGTTTTGGCTTGTACCATTATGTCATAATGCTATATTTCCATATCAATCTCTGAGTTTCTTGCAGCATATAATGCTAAGATCATTCTTTCTCGTCCTTTCCTTATTCCTTTTTTCTTTTTCCAAATCCAGATTCTTGATCAACTGGGGAAGTCATCCGACACTGACTCTTCACCGAATGAATATCTATTTAGTAGATCAAGGTTGCTGAATCAATATAAAAGCCTTTCATTTGTTCATTGTCTTGTGTATTATCTCTTGCTCTTTTTTTTTGTTAATTATAATGATAATAACTTGGCAGTCGGAAGACGACGATTTATCTTCTTCTAACTTTCCATCACATGTATCCCGACTAAGACTTCAGGTCTATATATTTTCTTGGATTATATTGTTCGATATAATAAAGACCGAGTGGAAAAGGAGGATTCTGGGTAATGCCACTGTCAGCTTTCTTGGCGACAATAATCCTTTCTTTAACAGCTTTTGGGAGTGTTGTCAGAAGGTTTGATGGACGGTGTTGATTACTGTTTCTCTTATTATAGGAGATGAGAGTTCGAGTCTCTCCATATCCCAACACTAGTTATTGTTGGTTTATATATTTTTTCTTAGTTTGTGTTCCTTCCTGTTTTTCCATATGCTAATGCTTCTAATCTAGATCTATTATTTTATGCTACAATCTATCAACTTTTGGATTAGCAGTGCAGTGAAAGCTCATGAGTTCTTACCTCTTTCTGCACCTAACATACATATTTGTATTCATGATATTTAGCTATCAATGTTACAAAAAAAACAAGTTAACTATTATGATTGCTTTGAAGATGCAGTATATCTGATGTTAGTCTACTTGTACTCTTATTTATTATCAAATACAAACAGCATCTTTTCCACAGGATAAGAGAGTTCTACTTCTATAATTATAACATAAATACATAATATTACTGTTGGTAGTTGATATTATGTTACTTTCTTGTTTATATTTTTAGTTTCAACGTCCTCTGAGTTGAAATTTTTCAAACTAGTCACCAATTTTCTCCTTACCCTTTCTTACACAAGTCTTGGTTGATGTAATATTGCAGAGTACAGACATATTGGACTGGTGAGACACATTGGTACTTCTACCCATTGTGGCCATTATGTTGCTCACATTAGAAAGATGGAAGGTGGGTGATATATAACGATGCAAAAGTTTGGGCTTCCAAAGATCCTCCAAAAGACATGGGGTACTTGTATTTTTATGAGAGATGTGCTAGGGCCAAAATCGACTTGGCTTAACTGTGGGACGGGTATATTAAGATTATTTGGTCGACATATTCAAATGAACTAAATAGTTAGTGCTGCTCTTTGTATTCTTAAATTATATCTTAATGTAGTACTGCACAGCAAGAAATTTTTTATCTTTATTTATTTTGATTAATGACTGATTTATATATTTTATTTTGTTGTTCAGGCAAAAGGTGCTCCTGAAACCGTTATTTTAGTAGGCGTTGCTCCACCAGTGTGTTCCATGGATGAAACTTATGATTCTATTAGTTTAACTTGTTAATTATTGATATTTTTCAATATATTACTAATACTCCGTACTTATTCTATTCCAAATGGGTTGGTTCGGAGTTTTTTTTACATGTGTTAATTTTCAGCATTACATTGTGATTTTTATATATCTTGTAAAAATTAATTGGAGTGTTGTGTGAATACTTTGAGAAATATACTTGGATTGTATTATGAATTCATTCTGAAAAATAATTAGATTGCATTCAGATAAAAATGGATTTACTTTTTTTTTATATTTTTTTTCAACATTTGTGACTTCTAAAAACAGTCACAAGATAATTAAGAAAAATGATTTTTGTGACTGTCCATGGAAGTCACGAAAGTTGAAATTCGTGACTGCTAATGACTGTCACAAAAGATGAAATTCGTGACTGCCAATGACAGTCATAAATGATATTTGTGACTGCCATAGAAAGTGGTATTGCAAAGTCATATAAATGAGGTTTTGTCACTGTTTTGTGACTGTGTTTGACAGTCACAAAAAAACTTGTGACTGATGATTTTATGACAGTCATTTGTGAATGTTTTTGCCATTTGTGACAGTTTTTGACAGTCACAAAATCTTGATTCTTGTGTAGTGCACGGTCGTTCATACGAATCGGATAATTCTGAACTTCACGATTCCCAATAATTCTTTTACCATCGGGTAGACCAATCACATAAGGCTCACAATCGATAATATAATCTAATTGCAAACGACTCAAACAAGAAGCAGATATAAAAGAGTGTGAAGCACCAGTGTCAAAAAAGAACACAAACAGTCTGAGAGTGGATCTCGAGTGTACCTTTGATCATGTTGGATCCGGTATTGTCGGCCCTCTTCATCTCGTAAATTCTGGGTTTTGCAGCTCCGGTACCAGATGTACCAGCTTAACTCCCACGGCCCATCCCTCTGTTTGCCCCGGTAGTCTGATGGGAGGTAGACGGCACCCTGAATTGAAGACTGGACTGGAGCATGAGAGGCTACTGGTGTACATCTCATTCCACCTCTCAAAAAATGAGAACGATGTCCAGTAATCCCACAAGTATGGCAGGCAATGGCCGGCTTCAGATATTGGAGCTGACATGCCCCTGATCTCCACAGTTAAAATAAACAATAGACGAGTTGGCCGCTCGAGAATGTGAACATGCCGGTTTTAGCGCCATAGGTGGCCGCTCAGAAAAAGCACAGATTGGGGCTTCTTGAATGATCCCCGGTTACTATCAGCCTGGGTCTGGTTCCTGGATCTCTTATTGTTAGACTGTGGCTTCTTTATGAAAATCTCCTTCGCCGTAAGTTCGTACTCGAGAGCTCTTTAGATAAATTCCGGTAGAGTCGTGCAGTGGTGATTAAGTAACTGCGTCCTCATCTGAGGTTTAAGGCTCTTGAGAAAATACTTGATCTTATCAGCTTCCGTCCGAACAATCGACATAGCAAACGGAAGAAGTGCCTGAAATTTTCAGCAATCGATAGCACATCATCCTCCTTAGAGGGGTCTGGCTTCAGCAACTCTGACATCTTGGCTCACGGAGTGGACCTGGATAATAACGATCCAGCATGAGGTTCTTGAATTCCTCCCAATTGCATACACCATCAGCTAGTCTCACCGAAAGCCACCATGTGTGGGTGCTCTTACCAAGGTAGTAAGCCGCCACGGAGACTCGATTCTCTTCCGGACATTCAACTCTTCCGGACATTCAACCATCTCGAACAATTTCTCGAATTGTTCGATCTAGTGCACAATATTAGCAGGCTCAGAGGAACCTTCAAAAGTCAGAGGTCGCTGACGAGAGATGTCGCTAATAATACGACTCATGGGTCCGCCGCACACCAGAGGTGATGGATGAGATCCTTTCTGCTGACCAGTAGTAGCAGCTCTTTGCATAGCTTCCATCATTTGACCCATATGGGTCATATGAGTCATCATATCCTGCATAATGACATAAGGATCGACGTGCATCCTCGTGTCGTTCGGTGTGATGTGACTGGTTCTCAGTATGCGAATCACTACCTTCTGAGCTCTGCTCCACATTCGAACGTGCATTGGCTTGTGGTCTCGGGATTCGGACCCTTCCGCGGCCTCGACCCCCTCTACCACAGCCTCTCAAATTTTTTTCCATACTGAAAGAATCAAACAATAATTATAAGCACAGTTCATGACCGTCTTTACGACCGATCAAAATTCACGCTAAGTTAATAGCAACAAAGAAACTACTTATTCAAGAAAACAGTTCGTCATGAATTATCGGCACCATGAGTGCTAAACAAAAATCATATTGACATCAAGTCGGAACAATTTAAACCATATAATCAATCCAAATTTTTCCTCGGAATATCAATAAGATAAATTCCGCCACAAACCACTCGGAATATCAAACAAAAAGATCAATTCCGCCATTAACATCTTGCCAGTAATTAAATCAGGGCACATAAATAACATACCTTATTTGGCTCATCCGGTCAGGTGCTTGCACAGGTCACACATGACGCGAAGGTTTCTTGATACTAGTTCAATCCACAACGACTCTTAAAGAGAAATGACTCTCTGATACCATCTTCTGTATCACCCTGAATACGGATGCCATTACAGTGCCGTGGCCCTCACACTGGGACCCACCAGGCGATACCAAAACACAAACTAAACATAACATTATCGTGATACCGAAGCACAAACAATAATCATTACTCAAATAGTACGGCTATTAACCTCAGAATACACAGGATCCAAGTACTATCATAAACCATATGAAGATGGAATATACTTAAAATTATAGTACAATCGACAATAGTATAAATGAAGCGGAAAGTAATATCTCCAGTTTAAGCATAATCGGACAACAAAAGACTTGGGGTCCCCGAATTAGTATCTTTTAAACCATTTACCGTTACCGTGCCCTTATCGTGCCTTGCCTTTGCCTTGACCTAAAATACAACACAAGTATTTCGCCCAAAACCACAGGGTCAGATATACATTATAATAATTCTCAAGACGTTATACAATTCACATACACTGGATCTCAAGGAGACAACTCGACTGTTGAACATACCCAGCGTATGAACAACCAATCACAAACTGTCAATCATAACCAATCAAACATGGAATATGACTGACCAATCAATATGGCTCAAGATGGTATGCCCGATCCAGAAATATGTCCGTGCACATGTCCACCCCGTATACGGAATCCAGAATATACATGGGACAATGTACCTAATTAGCCTCATGAAGTACGTCTCGTGTGCACAATCCAATGCGGAAACATCCACGCATGACCATATGTGCCCGACTAAAAATCCTACACATAACCAATTGGCATGCAGATATGATATCAAATATGTCACGATACAACATGAAAACGAAACTTAATGATTCACACAACCAACCAAAGATCAAGAAACTCACTGAAGTGATAACAATGATCAACGATACGGAAGTAATGAACTTGGGAATACAATCCCACAACAAAACGGTAAGCACGGTCAAGAATAATACCAAATTACGAATCATAGATTCATAAAGCATTATATATACACGAAATATATAATGTACACAAGAATTCAGTCATCATTATAACCAAGCAAGATAACTTGCCTCAATTCCGTAGACGAAAAATAGTCCTCCAAACAAATGAATAGATGGTTTTCTCGACTAATAATACTCACTCGAGCACACAACCTTGAATGAAACGTAATTCAACAACACCTTCATACGGTATTGATATCAATTCAAAGGAAACGACACTCGGAAATTTGCCCCAATAGTTCATCCTATTCCAATGAACATCTATCGATTATTAACGAACTTCAATACACCCAATTCATCTTTAAAAATTGGAATTCCAAGTTCTTATGGTTCTTCAATGTTCATGACCATCTATACTACATGAATTATCATTAATAATCTAAATTAACCTTTCCATTTTAACATCATCATCATTTATCAAGTTCTTCTCAAGGTATTGTTTAATACCTAAACATGATGTTTTTAACAAATCCTATGACATCAATTCATCGAATTTTAACTTAAATATATCGAAACCTATGATCATCATCCCCCAATTATGTTAATCAATCCAGCAAGCTGAGTATGATTCTCTTAAACATGATTAGTATCATCTAAACATCAAGAACATTCTCATTTTAAACCTTAATTACTATGTTCTTCAATAAGTGTTCAAAACCTTCACAAAAATCATGTTTTACTTAATTGATTCAACACTATGTGAAATATTCCTTATCAATATCATCATTACTACGAAAATAGAGTAAGATTGTACAACATACCTCAAGAAATAAAGAAAAAACCACCAAAACTACAAGAATGCACCCCAAACTTCCAATCACTAAGCTCCACTTTAAGATACAAAGCTCCAAGACAAGATGGAAGTGGATATTATCAATCTAGGGAGGCAGATGGATGATAACTTGGAGAAAATTTCAAGTTTGGTTCGTGCATAATGAAAGACAAGACCCGTCTTTTATAAACTGCATTTGCCATTACGTATGTTACCCTATAAGGTTAACGTACGTTAGTCACTTTTATGTACGCTAACACATATGTGTTACGTACGTAATGATCCTCCAGAGGCTACTGCCTCAACACACACACACACCCTTACGTACGCAACCAGAAACACATACGTAAGCTCACCTGCATTATGTATGCTATAGCATAAGCATTACGTACGTAATGCATGGTGACTTGGCTGCCTCGAAAAGCTAAATATCCGGGTCATGCATGGCTCTACATGTCAAAAGTTGAGATTGGATCAGATTCCCTTTATTATGTACGTAAGCTTAAGTACATTACGTACGTAAGACTAAGAAAATAACATACGCTAACATACAACAGTAGCGTACGTTAGGCACTAAGAACTTAAAGTGCAACAATCTACACTACGTCTAACAATCAAACATATTAAGAATGACAATTATAATTAATTCGATCCTGGTATATCTCAACATCAATAATCATTATACTAGATGCAACATGATTCAACGATACTCAAATTATCCGAGTAGTACAACAGTAAATAAGAAAATTACAGTATAATATTACATGGGCTACTGGCGAGAAGGTACCTTGTTGAAGACACATGGCTTGGAGCCAACGAGAAACTTCCCAATGAGGATCTATTAGGCGTTAGCGAACTGCTGTATGCCACAGCTAGTCAAGATATAGTTCAAAATAAGGCTAAAAGACTTCCTGACAGAATCTGGCTTTGACGCTTCCTCCTGAAGACGTTTCTAAATGATCTAGTACCAGTTAACCTTCTCTCTGGTCATGATGGTCACCATCATTCGGAATCTTAAACTAATGCAAATTTCAAACACACCAGTTTGATATTCAACAACTCTGCAGAAAAAGTGATATAGACAAGGTAGGGTAAAGTACTGCTTGTGGCAGGAAACATCTTAGGACTAATCTTTATTTAGGAATAAAAATTCATGGTCTCCAAACATGGGACTAGTTATAAATAGGAATAAATTCTACATTGTTAAAGTAATAATACCCAATGTGTACCTAAGTCTGTTAGTTTATGGGCTTTCCTAGTTAGGGTTTGGCTAAGGCCTGTTTGTATGTATTTCTCCCTTGTTAAAGGGATGTCATCAATGAAATAAGACACTGCTTTTGCCCTACTTTCTGTCTCAGTTATTTTCCCATCAACACGTTATCAGCACGTAGTTCCCAACTGAGCAAAGAAAAAATCTCTCCCGATTTTTCCGAAGAATAAAAAAATGAAAAATCGGGTGCCAAAACCCTAGCCGCCACCCACCCGGATGCAACTACCCCCCTTCGACCAGAACCACCGCGCCCCCACCAGACCAGTTCGCCGCCATCTACCCCCGGAATCCTAGCGGCCTGCACCCTCCCTGACCGACGACCAGTCACCTTCTTCCCCAACCGCCCGCAACCGCGACCGATCACCTTCCTCAACCGACCATCGCACCCCCCCTCTTCCCCCGACGTCTGACGTCGCACCGAAGCACAACCGCTCATTTTTCAGTCGACCTTCTCTTGCCATATTTCAATCGCCCGTCTGCTGCAATTTTTCTGACCTGTTCGCCCAGCCCACCGCTGCAGTCCAGAACTCGGCCCGTGACCCAGACTCGACCTGGTTATTGACCCAGACCCAACCCGGTTGCTGACCCAGACTTGACCCGGTTGCTGAGCCGGCCCGACCCGCTCGGCAGTCCCATTTTTTTTTCTCTAGTCCGTTTTACTGACCCTATTCACGAAGTAAAGTACACAATACGAACCCTACTATCTGCAATGTGCAATTTTTAGACATTTTATATATCCTTGATTGCATATTTATACTCTGTAATTTATTTAGTGGGCATCAATTTTTTAATACCAAAGCATAAAATTGATAAGTTATATATCCTCATTCATAAAACTATAAGTTTTTGGTACCATTTTGATTAAAAAGACTAAAATGTCCTCTCTTTTGTTGTATTGTTGACTTCTCACTTTTTTTTATTTATTTAATTTAAACTACTTTTCTTCTCTTTTTTCTTTTTTACTTTCCTCCTCCGATCGATATTAATGTCCAACAACCAAAATTTAACTACAAACATATACATCAAAACAACACAACCATTTTATTTTTGACAAAGGGTCTCTCAAAAAATCTTATAGAAATCACAAGATTGTTCGAAAATAAAAGTTGACGTTGAAATAGGACTTCATTTGTCGTGCTTCTGAGTTCATAAAGAAGGTATGCATCAGTATTTGAACGATGAAAAAAATTCAGACTGTTCTTACGGACACGATCGCGCACACGATGGGAAGCCACCGTGTAATGCGGCGATCGTCTTGCGACCTTAACATCGTGCGCAACACTAACGTGTACACGATCGTCTACAATCGTGTGTAGCGATCGTGTTCATGGACAGAAACTTGCACACGATCACTGCACACGGTAGTATACGACCATGTGCATCGGTCCTGTCCAAGGCAGACCGTTTTATAAAATTGTTCACTCATTTTTCTGAATAGTTATTCATCTTTTTGTAATCAGATGTCGTGGCAGCGTATTTTGATACATCACGGTGGTCATTGGGAGCGATCGACATATGTAGACGGGGACTCCTTTTTTGTCTATATCGACACAAGCAAAGTTAGTCGTGCAAACCTCGTGGGGGTTATCAGAGAGGGTTTGGGTGGTCCAAATGAGTCCGATTACAAATTATGGTACTTGACACACATGGCCAAGGGAAACAAAGTAAAAGTCCTATTACGGAGCGATACCGAGATACTTCGATTACTAGTAGATTACAAGGAGGATCCTGAGGTCTATGTTGAGAACAGCAGCTCCTCCACTCCCGAGGTTAATATGGGATGTAGCAGCTCGAGAGTAGAGCCCGGCAACATAAATTATGACATGCCTTCCAAAGAGTATCAATACGAGGAAGATGAGGAAGACGAGGAAGATGAGGAGGTGCATACATCCGAAGATGAAGATTGTTGTAAAGACTTGCTTGAGTCACTATCTGCGGAATTTCTTGCTTGGGTTCGCCAACCGGCCCAAATGGATAGGATTATGAGTCGTCGGAACTTCTCATCCGACCATCAATCTACGAGCGAGCATGAGCATCTACAATCAATGCGTAACTGGATCATTCCATTTCCGGACCCCGGTAGTGCCGGGACTTTGGGTTGGGTCGAGGAGCCTCCACCGGTTACCGGTCAGCTAGAGGTGGGGTCCACCTTTCGTTCGAAGACAGAGTTGAGGATAACTGTAGGAATGTATCATTTGGAAAACATGCTACAATGTATCACTGATCGTTCCGCCGATAAACGTATAGTGTTTGTCTGTAAGAGTGGGCGAAAAAATTGTCAGTTTAGGTTGTGTGCTATTGAGGGTGCAACTATTTGGAGAATTACTAAGTTGACATTGGAGCACAGCTGTCACCCTGATTTGAACCGTGCTGCCGCACGATCGGTCACTTTGTGAGTGGCCAACATAAGAGCATTCAGAATGCTGTTCGAGTTGTCTATCCGAATGCATTCCACGGGTTGTGCTATCACCATCTTGCAAAAAATCTGACATCCTACGGTGCGCATGCTATAGGACTCTTTAGAACTGCTGCCTACACGCATCGAGAAGAAGTTTTTGAAAACTACTTTTCGAAACTACATATCGAAAGCCCTAATGGGGCTCACAGGCGCCTTTCTGAAATTGGGCCAGAGAGGTGGGCTAGGTCGAAGTGTCCGGTACGACGCTATAACTTCTTGACATCCAATGTTGTTGAATGCTTTAATAATCGTATGTTGTGGGCGAGGCGTTTACATGTTTGCTCATTACTTGAGATATTTCACCTAATTTTAGAGAATTGGTTTGATGAGAAGCGGGGAGAAGCTACATCAAGAGACCATGAGTTGACAATGCACACTTTTGAAAATCTTTCTAACTTTGTGCAAGCCAGTCTGACTCTTACCGTTCGAGCTACCACCCCACTTGTTTATAAAGTCGAAGAAAACAAAGTTTCTTATGAGTTCGACCTTCGAACATGGACATGTTGTTGTCGTGAGTTTTATTTGGATCAGATTCCATGCCGTCATGCCGTTGCCGCTATAAGGTAATTGTCTATGCTGTTGTGTGCACATGGTCATGGCCATTCAATGTTTTTGTCTATACTGTCGTGTACACGGTCATGGCAGAATGCTTACGATCGTAACCCACGATGGGCACAATCATAACCCAATGGGCACGATCGTAACCCCCAATGGGCACGATCGTAACCCACGATGGGCACGATCGTAACCCACGATGGGCACGATCGTAACCCCACGATGGGCACGATCGTAACCCCACGATGGTCACGATCGCCATGATCGTAACCCACGATCGTCGTGATCGTAACCTACGATGGGAGACGATCTGCACGATCGTAACCCACGATCGACACGATCGTAACACACGATCGGCACGATCGTGTTTTGCCATCGTGTGGAAAACAGGGCAGGTCTGGATTTATCCTACACCTCATCAATATCAAAAATACATTATCCTATACAACATCCTTGACATAATTGCTTATTGTAACAGGCGCGCCGGCAATGGTTTGTCCATGTATGATTTTGTTAGTCGTTATTTCAAGAAATAAGGCCTTAAAGAGACTTATAAGGAGCATATTAGTCCCATCCCACATCCTGATGAGTGGAATGTACCACCGGAGATCTCATACATCATTTGCGTACCTCCAGAGGGGGTACGACAAGCCGGCTGACCAAGGATGAGTCGCGCACGGTCCGCTGTTGAAAATTTGCCCGCAGGTGGACGGCCTCAGGTGTGCAGTAGGTGTAAAGGAACCGGCCACAATAAAAAATCTTGCAAAGCATTCATTCCCATAGGTGGTGTGGATTTGAATATCCCTGAAGAAACTCAAGGAATCGATGAACAAGCGAGGCAATGGCGCCGGAAGAAGAAGAGGTGTAGCATTTGCCGTAATGATGACCATGACATAAGGGGATGTCCATACCGTGAAACTTAAATTGCTTATGTATTTTTATATTTTGTGACTTACTAGCAACAATCATGTGCTGATATTTGATCCTCGATAGACCATGTATTGATTCAGTATTCTGATTATTAGTTGAAATGCATAATTTTGTGCCTATTTTCTTTACCTTTGAATTGAAATTTAAGTGTTCAGTTATGTAAAGCAAATAAAGGTGATTATGGAGCCAAACATTAACCATAACAAAGTAGCTCACTTCAAAGAGCAATAATTTACAGCAAAGGGATATCCAAAGCATATAACTTTACAAAACAAAATTTAATCACCATCACACAAAAATATCTAATAATAACATAAAAAAACAATCACTTGGATCCCTTTTCCTCCATCTGCTGCTGTATCTTTAGTCTTGTATCACCATCTTCATGAAATTCCTCTTCTAAAATAACTTCTTTGCTTTTCTTCTCAGAAATCTCCAAATCATTATCATCATCACCATCTAGTATGACTGGAGTACTCGCAGTGTTTTTAAATAGGCCCTATTTCATGGAACACATTAATTCGCAATGATAGTCACTATACATACAACAAAATCAAAAAACTTACTCTGAGCATTGAGTGTCTTCCTCTCAGCCTAGTTCTGTATGGTGGGTTGGGGGGAGGTATCCTCCTTCTTCTTTTTGGTGGTGGTGCTTCGATTCCTCCTAAATCGCTTTCTCGTAATCGGCCGCTCATTTCGCGCATTTGATTTTAATAGATTTTAACTTATGTTAATTGATTAGGGTTTGTAGTGAAAAGGGGGGCTACGGTACATGTATTATAGGCTTATATTGAAAAAGGGGGGGACCGACCCACGATGGTATTTTATAATAAAATAATTTGATGTTGACCTTTGCAGTAAGCATGATTGTGCACATGATCGCCGCGATCGTGTGTTCCAATCGTGTGACACGTTGGCAACCAGGTGTCACGTTGTCGTTGGTGTCAAATTGGCACTGTATCCACGTATGCACACGATCGTGTACACGGTCGTGTCCATGATGGAACACACGATCGTGTGCACAAGAACATCAAGAATTTTCACCAATTTCTCAAATTACTCGTCAATTTAGGTGTTGTTACTTATATATTAACAATTGTTTGTTAACGATACACTTATTTATAAAGTTATTGATTGAATTAACATAATATATTGCATATCATGTGTCGTCTATCTGTTCTCAGTGTATTAGTTTGTACGGATAAGTTCAATCATCTGGATGGAATATCTCATATACTAATGAATTACAACGAAATGACAAATAGGAGTTTGTATAAGAAGCTATATAGTAATTAATGTTTGAACAAGCGATGTTTGAATCACAAAACATCATTCTAGATAACACAATAAATCAAATTTGCAAAAATACTAAAAGTTCATATGCACACGATCGTGTACACGGTCGTGTCCACGATGGAACACACGATCGTGTGCACAAGAACATCAAAACATTTCACCAATTTCTCAAATTACTCGTCAATTTAGGTGTTGTTACTTATATATTAACAATTATTTGTTAATGATACACTTATTTAAAAAGTTATTGATTGAATTAACATAATATATTGCATATCATGTATCGTCTATCTGTTCTCAGTGTATTAGTTCGTACGGATAAGTTCAATCATCTAGATGAAATATCTCATATACTAATGAATTACAACGAAATGACAAATAGGAGTTTGTATAAGAAGCTATATAGTAATTAATGTTTGAACAAGCGATGTTTGAATCACAAAACATCATTCTAGATAACATAATAAATCAAATTGGCAAAAATACCAAAATTTCGTATGCACACGACCGTGTACACAGTCGTGTCCACGATGGAACACACGATCGTGTGCACAAGAACATCAAAACATTTCACCAATTTCTCAAATTACTCGTCAATTTAGGTGTTGTTACTTATATATTAACAATTATTTGTTAATGATACACTTATTTAAAAAGTTATTGATTGAATTAACATAATATATTGCATATCATGTGTCGTCTATCTGTTCTCAGTGTATTAGTTCGTACGGATAAATTCAATCATCTGGATGAAATATCTCATATACTAATGAATTACAACGAAATGACAAATAGGAGTTTGTATAAGAAGCTATATAGTAATTAATGTTTGAACAAGCGATGTTTGAATCACAAAACATCATTCTAGATAACACAATAAATCAAATTGGCAAAATACCAAAATTTCGTATGCACACGACCGTGTACACGGTCGTGCCCACGATTAGTCACACGATCGTGTGCACAGCCGTGCCCACGATGGTACTCACGGTCGTGTGCACACGGTCATGCCAGCCATCGTGCGCACACGACAGCATCAACCCATGACCGTGGGTAGGTTGCACACGATCATAACACATGATGGCCACGATCGTGTGCATCCATCGTGTGTAACACAGAGCTAAAACATAAAGATTTAACAACACAACACGATTGTGACCCACGATGGTCACGATCGTGTTCATCCATCGTGTGTAACACAGAGCCAAAACATAAAGATTTATCAACACTGACACATTCATATTGCCAAAACTGTCTAAATACAACATAAATATTTAACAACACACCATGAACCATTCTACATGTCTAAAGACAACATAAAGATTTTAGCAGCCAAACCATATCGATATTTCTTAATATTTTTCATTAAGTTCCTTGATTTGGTGCCTTGCTCCTAGGTTTGCAGAGACGAGTCGATCCAAGTACATGCACGCGAAGGGGCCACAACTGTGATTGTCATTTTGTATGAACTGTAGCTCTCGTGGCATAATTTTGAAACTCATCTCCGTGTCATCCTTTTTCTTCGATTGGTTGTTCAGCCAATACCTGGATTGAGCTAGCACACGAGGCATCAGACGCATAATCGGTCGCAGTTGGTTGAATCGGTATCGACCATCTTCGTTGTGGTGTGACAAGGAATCGTACAACTCCACGGTCCATGTTATGATGTCAATCTTGATAGTCACCCAGTGGCTCTGGTCGAGGCAAAAAATGGCAATGATCTGTTGAAACAAAATATGTAACTAAGATCATCACATCAAACATAGCGAATCATTTATAAATAGCGAATCATTTATAAATATAAATTTCAAATGGCAAAAAATCGTCAATTATTTATAAATATAAATTTCAAACTTACTTCGTTGCAATTTAACCATGGAACCGTATGTGGTGTCTCAAGACCTGTCATGTAGTCTTCAATGCATTTAGGAATTTTCCAATCCTTGTAAACCGGCTTCCCCGTCACCTTGATACCAAGTGGATCATCCGAATGGAGTCTTGCAAACTCGTTGGCCAAAACTAACTACAAAAAGCCAAACCACAAAATTAAAAAAATCCATATCACATCAATGATAGACAAGCGAGTAGGTTATAGAACTTACGTAAAATAGGGAGCCGGCAAGTACAGTGCCAACTCTACCGACACCAACACTACGGACTCCCCTCCGAAGCCTCGCTCGATTCGCAAGCACATAACAGTCTATCACCTCGGCATCAAAGTCTTCACGGCTAGACTCTATCCGGTCAAATAACGCCTGGGTGAGACCACGGCCAGTCTCCAAACACCGGACAATAGCATCACGTGGCTGCTCCCTCCTAAACTGTAGGTACAACTTCTTTAGAGCCTCGTTATCTCTTGGAGGCGCAACCACAAAAGGCTCCCGAAGAGCAGAAGATGGTCGACTCACTCGCGGTGGAAGACTACGCTCACCCAAATGCTGCGTTCCGGCACTCTCACCATCTTCATCACCCTCAGCATCCCTCTCACAACTATAACGATCAGAGAGCTGTACAGCCGGCTGCTCGATCTCGAAAACTAGCTGCTCGATCTGAAATGGAGGCTGCTACTTAGGACCACCACCCTCACTTCGAAACATCGCACTATAATGATGCTTGTCCTGAAACCAGTCGAACATCATCCCATACTGCTGAAACGGCGCCTCAAATGGCTCATATTGATGCTCGTAATCAAGGGGCTGCTGAGTTCGCTCAACAGAATGATGAATCTGAGAATGGTGACTGTGCTGGACCTCAGAATGGTGGGTAGGCGGACGCTGAGAATGGTGACTCAGCTAACGCTGAGAATGGTGACTCGGCTGACGCTGAGAATGATGACTAGGCTGACGCTGAGAATGGTGATTGTGGGCTACGCCAGAGACTGAGTGACGTGGAGGGTCAGGAATCCTCCGCTGGGCGCTGCTAACAGATGCAGAATGACGAGGCCTATCATGGCTCCCAGCTGAGTAGTGCACCGGGATCCTAGAACGTCTATGCATAGGTCTGAAGAAATCCACGATCCCAGAAAGCACCCGGCGAGAAACTCGAGCAATAAATTCGGACTCAGAATCATCGTACAAGATCGCCTTCAAACGGCGAACGAAGTACTCATCCCTGCTCGTGTCCTGGGTGTGGTCCGGACAAGGAAGTCCGTGGACACAACACACCCTCTCTGGCTGCCTCTCCCGGTCCGATGTCTCTCCACCATCTACTGGTGGGGTACTCTGCCGGCGTCGCTTCGACACTTTATGTGTCGACTCATATGTAATCAATTTTTCAGCAGCCTTCTTCAACCTATCCATAACTTTCTTCCTCGGGATCGGCGCAGGCTCATCCTCCTTATTCTTCACAGCTATTCTTACAGGCTTAATGAACTTAACGTCATATGGCGAGCCATTCTCAAAGCTCAGGTAGTAGTACTCAGCCTCATCCTCCTCCAAATGCGGTAAAGAGGGAAGTACTCTGTGCTGCAAAATTAGTCATTAAATCATACCAATAGATGGGCAATCACATAACGTTTAAGAGATGAAGTCAGGAGAAAATACGTTTACAAATGTATGTACCTTATCATCGAAGAAATGAGTGAAATCACAAAACATCTTCCTCGTAGTCCACATCAAACACCGGGGGACTTGGACAGTTTTATCTCGAATACCACACAATGCTCCCAATGAAGGAATCATCTCATACGACCATATTTGTAAAGCCCAAACAGGACCATAGAAGTGATAGTCCTTGTGCTCTTGTCCCTCCTTCATGGCAATGTTGCCTATGTAGTAAGATAAAACCCCAAAGGCATAAGAACCCCAAGGAAACATATCCCACTGCTCGAAATCCTCCACTAATGCCCATGCCCATGTCTCGACCATCATGTCGTCACGGCATAGGATAAAGTAGTAGTACATAAGCAAATTGGCAACCTTCACATAATCTCTTATGTCTCTACCAAAATCTCGAGCATTGAACCTCTTCCGCAGAACACTAACCTTAATATTTTTGCCATGGAGTATTCTGTGGAAAATACCGTCAGACGGAAGGAGATGGTCGTCCTGGGGATGGAAGGTAGAGTTTCCAAAATGGAGTCCAGTGATCATGGCAAAATCACGGTCGTCCTGGGGATGGAAGGTAGAGTTTCCAA
This sequence comes from Orobanche coerulescens, assembly GCA_033398695.1. Lineage (NCBI taxonomy): Eukaryota > Viridiplantae > Streptophyta > Magnoliopsida > Lamiales > Orobanchaceae > Orobanche > Orobanche coerulescens. The sequence goes on from CM065810.1 coordinate 45,940,835, forward strand.
AATGGAGTCCAGTGATCATGGCAAAATCACGGGCCGTAAAACCAATGGTCCTCACGCAAACCTGGAACCACGACTCATCTGGGGGGATTTGATCACCCTCCAATTGACGGGCAATCAAGTGATGTAGGGCAGTATTTCAACTCCCATTCCTCCTAACTTTAATCAAGCGCCCCAGGACCCCCTCGGTCAAGCTCTCGATAGCTCGATCAGCAACTGCAGAATTGCGGCCCATACTTCTTAGTGTCTCAATAATATCTTTAAATACCGCCTCCCGTATGTAAAGATTCACTTGACATGTAACAAAACACAATGTAGGTCTCTTCCATACGCAACCAGTCTGCAATATGGACATACACCTCATAAGAATATGATAGAATGCTTAAGAGAACGAAAAAAAAAATTCTGCCTTGCACACGATCGTAGGCACACGATCGATGCGAGTCGTGTGAAGACCATCGTGTGCCACACGATGGTTCACACGACGGGCAATGATCGTGTGTCTGCGATCGTGTGCAAGGCAGGAGCCTTTGGTCTTCTAGCACACGACGGCACACATGATCGACGACCGTCGTGTGTAACCATCGTGCCCATGAAAGACAATCGTGTACACGATGGTCTCATCTTCTTCAGCACGATCGTGGGAAGATAAACAACCGTCGTGGCACGATCGTGTGTGAATGAAAATACACTAACCGGCGGCTCATTGACGAATTCCTCTTCAGATGGAGTGTCACTAGCGGAACTTATGGCGTCTTCATATTCTCTGTGGTAGTCGGAGTTCGACATTTTCTGGCCGGCGAAGGGTTTCACGACGGGAGAGTTTTTTTGCAGAGAGTAGGAGAGTTTTTTTGCAGAGGAAAATATTGAGTTGTGGGACCGTTTTTTATTGTTGTTTCGTTTTAATAATCTTCTTTTTTTATGTTTTTTTATCTTTTAGTGGTAGACTTTAAGGGTAATAAAGTCTTTTAACACATTTTGGTATCAAAAACTTATAGTTTTATGAATGGGGATATATAACTTGTTACTTTTATGCTTTGGTACTAAAAAAGAGAGGACCCTTTAGTGATGCTTAATTAAACCAAAAGCATGATGCATTAATAATTTTAATTAAATTAAAGCGAATTGCTTATAACAACTTCAATTAAATTAAATTCACGTTGAATTAATAATTATTGCGGCATAAGACACCTCTTTGACTGCATATATACATGTATAAATATATTCTTAGGATTACGTGTCTATATCTATAAATATATATATATATATATATAGTGGTGCGTTCTATGTAGTACCAATATTAGATACAGTACTTTACAGTACTAATTTATGCATGAGTTTTGTACTAATTATGCATGAAATATTTGCATTTCGTGCATCAAAATTCTAATGCATTAAAATATGCAATATTTTTGATGCATATAATTAGTACAAAACTCATGCATAAATTAGTACTGTAAAGTACTGCATCTAATATTGGTACTGCATAGAACGCGCCACTATATAGGGATGCATTAAAATATTAGATTATATGCATCAAATATATTGCATATTTTAATATATTGAAATTTTGATGCACGAAATGCATATATTTCATGCATAATTAGTACAAAATTCATGCATAAATTAGTACTGTAAAGTACTGCATCTAATATTGGTACTGCATAGAATGCGCCCCTATATATATATATATATATATATATATATATATATATATAGATATGGCATGCAAATTAGGCCTCTATCATTGGTAGATTTTAGAGGACTTATATCTACTGTCTACACTTAACTCAAACCATGATAAAGTAATTTCATTGGTCACCTTCACTAACATCGAAAGTGATTTATTGACCATATCTTGGTTCTGAAAAATAATAACCCTCCACATTATTGAAAATTTTATCATGGAAAGTACTCATGATATACTGTGAAAACTCATTTTCCTTTTTGTTCTTGTCTCAATATGGCTGATCCAACTCGTCCTGAATTTGACATCTTGGACTCAGAAGGACTTGAGTACCATAGATGAGTTTCTGACGTAGAGACCACTTTTGTCGCTAAGGACTATAGTGCTACTATCTTTGAAAAAGCAGGCGAAGTACCGTCTGACAAAACCAAAGCTAGTGCATTAATGTTCCTTAGGCGACATATTGACCCCAGCCTAAGATGGGAATATCTGCAGTTGAAATCCCCGAAAAAACTGTGGGATGCCCTTAAGGGCCGTTTTGGGAATATCCACAATACCTTGCTCCCAGAGTTGACCGTGCAGTGGAATGAAATCTGCTTGCTTGATTATAAACGGATCAACGATTTTAACAAAGATATGCTCCATCTGAAGGCACGCCTTAATTTCTGTGGAAAGGACATCACAGAAGATGATATGATTCACAAAACCCTTTCCACTTTTCCTACTTCTGCTCTTATACTAACAAATATTACATGGATACAAATATCTGAAACTCATAAAAAATTTAGCAGTTTAAAATAAATATCCGAATGTACACTTTTACCAAATGATTTTATTTATATGTTAGAAAAACAAATATAACACGACTCGAAATATTTTCGGCTAGACAGGTAAGAAGAAGGTAAAAATGTACATTTTGTGAAAAAGAAGAGGCCTACTCAACTCAGTTGTTTAACACCTTCAATTATCCTTGAAATTGTAAAGCAACAATGAGGCGTAATCATGGTAGCTCATCATATGCAGAAATAATAAGGGTTTAAAAAGGCTATTGACATTTAGAAATATCTTTTTAAACTAGAAGTATGTTCTTGAGAGCCAAATATAAAAGGGAAAGCAAAAAATATATCTATATCAAGAAGCGGAGAGCAGAAAATGTAATGGGGGAGCAGGCCTTCCACCGGTAACAAAAAGAAGCACCTCATATATCTATTCGAAGTTCGTCTGACCACCGCCGCTAGGTCGTATGTAAATTGCATCACCATTAATCTACTAGATGAAAAAACACACAATAACTCTATCCGTAAGAGCAGATCCTTCGTAGAACGAACTGTAACTCAATTATATGTAAACAAACATATATATTATCTAATAAAGCTTCTATTTATCAATATATATTAAAGAAGAGTATGAATGAGGTGAACCACGAAAGGGGGGTTCATAACAGAGGCAAACCAGTTGTTGGAAGTGCATTTCTAAGCTCTTTACATGTGGTAAACAATTTTTTACCTGTACAAACTTGTAATAGAAGTTTGATATACAAATAGACATCAGAGTTGATTCAGTCGAGATTTTTCATCCTCAATGTTCGTCCGCGGGATGATGTGTTGATGTATTGTAAGAACGGTCGAGTAGTAATATACAATAGAAGTGTAACACCCCCAATCCACTCAGGGATATTACACGCCGTAGACCCTCTCCTCGAGGATCTACCAGGCTGGTAACAACATTTAACATCTCGACAATGCCTTCAAGGCTAAAATGACTCAGTAGACCGATTTGGTCTTTCAATAAAATATACAACTCGATTACAAACACATACCCACGCAGGGGTCAAAATACAATAAACTCCCGTACAACGGGGAAAAGATACTGCAGCGGAAAAGAAAATACAACTAGACCAATACGACATCAACGGATCCTCGTGTGATTAGTATCGTTCATCTTTCATCATCCTTCATGCCGACCCTGTGTTATGCTCCAAAACCTGAATGCAAAAATAGACATCCACCCCCCGAATACTCGGGGGTTAGCAAAACTCCACTGTTTTGCTAGTGCAAATACAAAGTGCAAATACGAGCCATATAATTCAAGTTCCACGAATAACAATAACCAGAATCCCCAAAATCCAAAGTAACGAAAAGCACTTCCCGAGGCATAAGTTTAGTAAAACATTCCAAAACCGAAGGATCACAAATCAAGGGAAACAATTTATAAAACAGTTTAAAATGCCATCGAGAGTTTTAATAGAAAACCATTTAGGATTTCCGAATCCTTCTCTTTCCAAAATCAACAGGGTCACAACCCAAAGGTTTTATTTTCGCAATTAGAAAACCGACAACAATTCACAGGGCCAGAGCCCAACATCACGTGTCCTCAACGGACGTAAAATCAACGAAACATAATCACGCACGCGCATCGCCTAGGACCGGGACGATACCACCGACATCCCACTCGAGGCCTCGAAGGACCCTCCCGAGCTGGCTAGCGAAACAAATCACACACATCTCACGGTTGGATCAATCGCTTGTTGCATCCTGGCCACATGATCACATGCCATGTGCCACCGTAGATTATCTCAGGCTCTCACGGTTGGATCAATCACTTGTTGCATCCTGACCACATGATCGCGTGCCATGTGTCACCGTAGACCTTCAACCATATCCACACATTCACACAAATAACACAATGCAGCAAAGATATCCAAACAATTCACTCAGAGGCATCAAACACTTAGCAAAACACCACGTCAAACCACAACGCACCGAAATGAAATAATATACGTCCACACGCAAATACCAAGTGCATCATCAACACAAAATATATCCATAGGATTCACATAGTCATATACAAGACACAACATTCACAAAACACACGCGTTTTGAAAGCAAGCCTTTAACAAGGCTAAACCGATTCTTTTGAAAGCTCGTTTCAAACAATCAAACAAACATATAAATACGATCACCAATTATCATATCCATAAAACAAGAATTATATGGACAAGGTACTTGCCTCAAATCGGCACGCAAGTATTCCGACGAACACGGCTCAACCGAAAGCTTCAAACGCCCAATGCTATCGAAGCGGAAGACGACGGCGAGCGAAAGGGTTCAACACGGTTTCTTCGCAAGAAACACGACCCTAACATCATACAATCAATAAATCATCGATCATACGAGGAAGAATAATCGTAGAACGCGAAAACCCTCTATAACATTTTAGGACACCTTCAAGGCGTCGGTCAAGAACTCGACCCAAATAACGAATCGATACGATCCAACCATGGAATAACAAGGGAAATGATATAATACATCTAAATAATCATCAATCCATCAAAATCCTAAGTTAAATCGGATTAATCGGACGAAAACAACCAAAATACCCAAATTCCCCAAAACTAGATTTCTAGGAAATCGACGATTCGGTAGATTGGAGGATGTTATAGACGGATGATTGATGATATGAACCTCCAAACTTCATGGATTTATTGTCCAACAACATCTCTACATGATTAGCACAACATAAGCCTCGGAAGAGAAGAAGAGAAGTGAGAAAATGTCAAGAAAAACGCGGTGCCTTTTTATAGCCGATCACGGCCGTTACGTACGTAATCGGCCACGGCTTACGACGTAATCGCCATGGCCGAACTCTGCTGGAAAATGCCGGAACGCGTTACGCACGGCCAGGGCCTTACGTCGAATCGGCCTTACGTGCGTAATGGCCGATCATTACCGACGTTACTCGGCGAGGGCTGCCCGATCATGCCCGGCCATGACTGCCGGGACCAACTCCGACGGCCCGAACGACTCGAAACCCGAACTCGAGTACGAATCGAAGATACGGTTACGAAGTACTCGAAAAGACGAATCCGAGCACTAATAGAACATACGATTCCGACTACCCGAAGGCTCGAAACTCGACAACGGAAAGTAATTACCCCAAACTTTGGGAAATTACGAAAATGGCCCAAAACGCCCGAAAATCACGATACGTGATCGAAACACCAAGCCAAAGCTCGCAACATGAATAATAACATTAAATGAACTTACGAGAAAGTCGAAACAACAGCTGGACGAGATTCGCAAGAATCGAACTCAAGTGTGGAAAACCGCTAAAAGCACGGAACTCAACAAAACGACACCGAAACGAACTCGGATGACAAAAAGTGCAGAATTAATCATTCTCAGAATGACGAAACGGTCATGAGCGAGTCGTCAAAACGGACTTCCGCCGAAAAAAAAGAAATTACCGGAAATCAAAATCACGGGTATTACATTCTACCCTCCTTAAAAGAAGTTTCGTCCCGAAACTTAAAATAAGTAGGGAGAAGCAATATCCGCTGTCAGGAAAACTCGACGAGATACCCAAAAACCGAAAACTCGCGCCCGACGGTGAAACATTGCAAGAAATGTAACGGAACATACGGCGTGAAAACACGCTCCACGACGACCAACACAACGCCACCGATAGAGAAATAATAAAACCAACAAGTGACAAGCGCCATCAAATGGATAATACAATCAAGTCAATTATCCGAACAATCACAAAACACAACGAACGAAAATCAATACGATTGACCAACCCAACGGTACATCAATCAAAACGCGAGCCAATCGCTGAACAAATACGGAATTCCACCGCTCAAGGGTTGGAAGATCGAAAATGAGACTAATTTCCCGAACTTAAGGGAATTAGGAAGGAGCCTGAACGCTCAACAATCACGAAACGAGAACAAAACCGAACAAACAAATGATCGAGACAACAAAAATCGAACAATCATGTCCGAAATACGAAGGATAATAAAATTCAAACAACAACCCCAAGGTTCACATCTCGACTCGAGACAATATATGATCCGGTGAAAACAACAGGATGTGCATTCATATAAGATCCACAGAAAGGGAATAGCAATAGAAAAGTCACAACTACAAACGAGTTATTAGAAATAATACCACATTCGTTCGATCAACAAAAGCATGGGGCAGGACAAGCTCAGAAATGTCAACGAACATAAACGAGTCGACAGAGTCGAAAATACAAAAGTTCAAGATCCAGTCCACTTCGAATAAAAGAACTAGTAGAACCAAAAGATGTTACTTCCGAACAAGGTTCACAAGAATCGAACCGAACTCGGAAAAGCCACAATAAAACCAGATCGACCCAAAACAGATCACACTGCTCGAGCGATGAAACCAAATACGTAACAAGTTCAAGGTATCAACGAACATGAGTGTATCGATAGATGGAGAAAGAGAAAATATAGAAGCCAAAAATAATACGGGTATTATATTCGACCTCTTCTAAAAGGAGTGTCGTCCCGAAACTCACAACAACAAAATCAAGGAGACGACACAACAGTAATCAATGAAACACCCTTCAAAGGCCTCTCAAAGCCGATTCGATATCTGTCAAGCGCGAACTCCGAAAGTCTCGGTAGCCGATTCGCAAAATCAATTCGGTGTCCTCGAGTCCACACTCGAAATGTGTTACCGACGAGAAGGACAAATTGCACGTACATTCCCCCGGCACATCACGGTTGAAACACCTCGGCTCGGCATACCGAAAATACAAATGCTAGATACAATGGGGCATAACGTCGCAAAACAACATAGCGGAGATGCCAACTTAGCACAACAAAGAATCATAACACATATCATATACGACGATTACCATCGTAAAGTAATACACACACAAACACTACAGCAACGACGGTATCGTTCGGCGACCTCAACGGCCCGAACGATAACCAGCACATAATTACAACCATCATGAAACAATCACACATGTACACAAACGTACAAACTCAAGCTTCAACAGCTCACACCCGTGCGACAACACGCAAATCACCACGAGGCGACAAACAGTAAATACAAGTTCACACCTCTCACAGAGGGCTAGTACAACAAATGCGTGGCAACGCCTCGACGTTCATGCCACTAATTCGATCACAATTCGGGGTTAACACCGTAACGAAAGTTCGAAAACCATACACGCATTTCCGATCCGCAAACAGGAATGATAGGTTTTAAAAACAAAAACCACCTTTTGAAAACAGTTTGGAAACAACAGTTGATCTTGAGTATCATTTTACAAAAAGTAGTACAAACACCATTATCGAGACTTTGAAAGTCATCTTGCGTTTGAACAAAAATGAGGACACCTTTCTTTTAGTGAAAAACTTTCAAAAATATTCGACCCTTGGGTCTAAGCAACTGCATTTGAAAATATCTCAAAATATTTTTGGTCCTCAATCGGAAAATTTTTGAAATGTATTGCGGCATCAGAAAACACCTTGAAAACACCCCAAGAAAATAATTCGTTTTAAAAGTACGTCTCGAATTTTAATTTTCTAAGATACTCAAGGTTTTCAAAAATAATTCAATGGGCTAGAATGCCCAAAAAGTTTAGGTACTTACACGGAACATTATAGCGCCGTGTGTCCCGCGCCGGAACCCACCAGGCTAAAAACCATTTACAAAAATACCAACAAGGCCGATGACGGTAATATTTCAAAAACTCACAGAAGCCATTTAGGAAATAATAAATACCGTCATAGGAATTTCGCCAAAATGATCAAGGCCATAATGCCAAAAACTCGGTTAAGGGAATTGATTTTCGAAATAAAACTCAGTCGGTAAAATACCGAAAGCCATTACAAAAGAACTCACGCAGCGGATAAAAGAAATAAAGTCAAACATGCACAAGACATCAACACTACTCCTCATATGAATGAAAAATGGGAGTCAAATAATCACATATTACGAAATCAAAATCCATAAGAGGATTCCGTCAATTAACTCATAATCATAAAAATAGCTCGTGTCACACGAGGCACAACACAAAGAAAGGAGACTTACAACCACAGGTCGCACGAAGATGATGATCGCCCACGATACTAATCACGACCAACCAACTCAGACGACGCGTCGCGACACGACTTAGTCAGACAAAATCCGACGAGACAAAAACTCAATAGACACCACTGACCCGACAGCCTAGGTTTCCACAACCTAAGCTCTGATACCATTTATGTAACACCCCCAATCCACTCAGGGATATTACACGCCGTAGACCCTCTCCTCGAGGATCTACCAGGCTGGTAACAACATTTAACATCTCGACAATGCCTTCAAGGCTAAAATGACTCAGTAGACCGATTTGGTCTTTCAATAAAATATACAACTCGATTACAAACACATACCCACGCAGGGGTCAAAATACAATAAACTCCCGTACAACGGGGAAAAGATACTGCAGCGGAAAAGAAAATACAACTAGACCAATACGACATCAACGGATCCTCGTGTGATTAGTATCGTTCATCTTTCATCATCCTTCATGCCGACCCTGTGTTATGCTCCAAAACCTGAATGCAAAAATAGACATCCACCCCCCGAATACTCGGGGGTTAGCAAAACTCCACTGTTTTGCTAGTGCAAATACAAAGTGCAAATACGAGCCATATAATTCAAGTTCCACGAATAACAATAACCAGGAATCCCCAAAAATCCAAAGTAACGAAAAGCACTTCCCGAGGCATAAGTTTAGTAAAACATTCCAAAACCGAAGGATCACAAATCAAGGGAAACAATTTATAAAACAGTTTAAAATGCCATCGAGAGTTTTAATAGAAAACCATTTAGGATTTCCGAATCCTTCTCTTTCCAAAATCAACAGGTCACAACCCAAAGGTTTTATTTTCGCAATTAGAAAACCGACAACAATTCACAGGGCGAGCCCAACATCACGTGTCCTCAACGGACGTAAAATCAACGAAACATAATCACGCACGCGCATCGCCAGACCGGGACGATACCACCGACATCCCACTCGAGGCCTCGAAGGACCCTCCCGAGCCGGCTAGCGAAACAAATCACACACATCTCACGGTTGGATCAATCGCTTGTTGCATCCTCGCCACATGATCACATGCCATGTGCCACCGTAGATTATCTCGAGCTCTCACGGTTGGATCAATCACTTGTTGCATCGACCACATGATCGCGTGCCATGTGTCACCGTAGACCTTCAACCATATCCACACATTCACACAAATAACACAATGCAAAGAAAGATATCCAAACAATTCACTCGAGGCATCAAACACTTAGCAAAACACCACGTCAAACCACAACGCACCGAAATGAAATAATATACGTCCACACGCAAATACCAAGTGCATCATCAACACAAAATATATCCATAGGATTCACATAGTCATATACAAGACACAACATTCACAAAACACACGCGTTTTGAAAGCAAGCCTTTAACAAGGCTAAACCGATTCTTTTGAAAGCTCGTTTCAAACAATCAAACAAACATATAAATACGATCACCAATTATCATATCCATAAAACAAGAATTATATGGACAAGGTACTTGCCTCGAAATCGGCACGCAAGTATTCCGACGAACACGGCTCAACCGGAAAGCTTCGAAACGCCCAATGCTATCGAAACGGAAGACGACAACGAACGAAAGGGTTCAACACGGTTTCTTCGCAAGAAACACGACCCTAACATCATACAATCAATAAATCATCGATCATACAAGGAAGAATAATCGTAGAACGCCCGAAAACCCCTCTATAACATTTTACCGGACACCTTCAAGGCGTCGGTCAAGAACTCGACCCAAATAACGAATCGATACGATCCAACCATGGAATAACAAGGGAAATGATATAATACATCTAAATAATCATCAATCCATCAAAATCCTAAGTTAAATCGGATTAATCGGACGAAAACAACCAAAATACCCAAATTCCCCAAAACTAGATTTCTAGGAAATCGATTCGATTCTAGATGGAGGATGTTATAGACGGATGATTGATGATATGAACCTCCAAACTTCATGGATTTATTGTCCAACAACATCTCTACATGATTAGCACAACATAAGCCTCGAAGAGAAGAAGAGAAGTGAGAAAATGTCAAGAAAACGCCGCTGTGCCTTTTATAGCCGATCACGGCCGGTTACGACGTAATCGCCATGGCTTACGACGTAATCGCCATGGCCGAACTCTGCCTGGAAAATGCCGAACGTTACGACGTTACGGCCGTGGCCTTACGTGCGTAATCGGCCTTACGTGCGTAATGGCCGATCATTACCGCCGTTACTCGGCCAGTGGGCTCGCCCGATCATGCCCGCCATGACTCGCCGACCAACTCCGACGGCCCGAACGACCCGAAACCCGAACACGAGTACGAATCGAAGATACGGTTACGAAGTACTCGAAAAGACGAATCCGAGCACTAATAGAACATACGATTCCGACTACCCGAAGGCTCGAAACTCGACAACGGAAAGTAATTACCCCAAACTTTGGGAAATTACGAAAATGGCCCAAAACGCCCGAAAATCACGATACGTGATCGAAACACCAAGCCAAAGCTCGCAACATGAATAATAACATTAAATGAACTTACGAGAAAGTCGAAACAACAGTTTCGGACGAGATTCGCAAGAATCGAACTCAAGTGTGGAAAAACCGCTAAAAAGCACGGAACTCAACAAAACGACACCGAAACGAACTCGGATGACAAAAAGTGCAGAATTAATCATTCTCAGAATGACGAAACGGTCATGAGCGAGTCGTCAAAACGGACTTCCGCCGAAAAAAAAGAAATTACCGGAAATCAAAATCGCGGGTATTACAAGAAGTGTAGCTAGAGAAGAAGTAAAATTTGAAAACCGGACCGGCCAAGTTTAGGTAAGTGTGAAACTAAACTACACCCGAATACATACACATATATAAATAAACGTGACGTTCTACCTATCAGACCAGTCCTTCTAAGGAGTCGTAATCGGCCTTCGAAGAGTCCTCTCGGTCGCAAGGTTGCCGGTCTATATACCTCTAATCACAAGAAAGATTACATTAGGTGAGTTGTAACATGTTTCAAGGAATCAGGAGTACTCTGATAGATATTTGATCGGTTAATATTTGTTATATCATCGAGTACACATCTTCCCTCATGACGTATCGCTAAACAGCCAGGAGTATGTGTATCTATAAACGTAACTTACAAAAAAATATATGATGCATACCTGGTGTAGTATGTGTATGAGATATTTCAATAAAGTTATGTTGTTGTGGAGAAACAAATGAAATTGAAAAATATCGACACATCAAAAGAAAATAGCATTATGAATGATCTTTTATTTTTCGCCGAAGGATATTGATACCTATTCCATATTGAAATTCAAGGTGAAGTTTTAAATATATTATTAATAAATGCATTAACTCAGAATATAGATAATTCTGTAAATAAAAATTCGTATGTTGTACTCTTTTTCTTGATTGAGTATTTTTCCAAAGGGTTTTTCCCAAACAAGATTTTTAACGAGACAACCTAATAGATTGACATATATCATTCATGATGAAATTATAAGTTCGAAATTATAAAATACACTTTATGTGGTACAACACTATGCGACGTGATAATTAAATATTCTTTGTATATAACAATTGTCACGTGAAATGATAAATAAATAAAAGATATTGACCAATAATGTTATAAATCCAGGAAGGATTTGGAGATGCCAAAGCATACTTGTGCGAAATACATGTTGCACTCTTTTTTCTTGACTGAGGTTTTATTCCACAAAATTTTCCTAGCAAGATCTTTTAACGAGGCAACTTAGAAGACATATTAACATGAATAAAGTACTCTTTTTCTTCATTAGAATTTTTCCCGCTAGATTTTTTCTAATAAGTTTTTTTACGAGTCATATTCATGACTGACTGAGGACATTAAAAAGATCAATATTTAAGGGTTGAAATCAAGAGGAGTAGTTGTACTCTTTTTTCTTCGTTCAAGTTTTTCCGATAGGGTCTTCTTGATATATAATTTTGCTGTAGATTTATAATTATATGTTGTTGAAATTCTTTTAAATTCTTTAACATGTTGATTTTGACATATACTAACAATTTTCTTATTTTGTAATCATTTTTCTTGCAGGAACAATCCATAACATCTTTGGTCAAAGTACGCCTACTTGCATGAAAGGCGAAAGGCAGAACCGGATGATATTCGTAGAATCATAATACTATAGTATTAGTGGAAAACTATCACTTATTATGTATGGTCGTATTTTAGAAGATGTCATTACTTAGTTATTTGAAACACTATATTGCTTTTGTATTGGATACCATGAATCGTTTGATAATCCTATAATAGAATAATTTTGGATTATATTGATGGAAAAGTGTTTTCGTTCTTTATTTATGCAAGTGTTACTCTAATATAATTTAAAACCACATAAAAGTGTTAGATATGTAAAAAAAAGTGATGCATTGAACAAGCATAGTATAAAAAGAAATAATCAATTTAATAGAAAATGTGTTGCATTATTACATTGATAAAATAAAAAAATATTGCCATAAATTATAACAAGTGATACATTTGAATAAATGCCACCACTAAAAAAGTGATGCCTCTGAGAGAAAAAAATATTGCCAAAAGAAAAGTGATGCTAGAGCTATATATTGAAACACTTTTTAGAAGTGTTGCATAAGCGAGAAGAAAGTGTTTTCATAGGTCTAAGGAAACAGGACTTTTCAACCTACTTTCAAAAGTGATACATTAGATCTAAAGCAACGATTTTAGGCTATTAAACAACACTTCCTAGGTGTTGCTACAACCTTGATTTGTAGTAGTGTAATTATGTGTATATGTACAGATTATAGATGCATCTTTGGAGTGGAGCACATAAAGAGCTTTTCCAAATTACAATACAGGGACATTCAAGCATTCATAATAAACCAAAGGATCCCACAAAGGGAAAAAAAGAAGCCTACATAGATAACCCAACATTGAAGATCTACCATAATTGCTCTCTTCAGAGGCAATTTGCCAATCACTTATCAAACACTCTTGTAATTTGTCTATGGCCTTTTCATGATCTCTTAAGTTGTAGTCCATTTATCTGTGCAGGGAAAAAAACAAACAAACTAATGATCACATAATATACAACCAGAGAAAAATGAAATAATAGTTTTGAATCGGTCCTAGTCGCAGCCATGCTATCTAGATTCCCAACTTATAAAATAATAGATTAATAAGTAAATGCATTAACAGGTCTAGGCACATGTGTGCGCATCAAGTGTCACCTATGAGGTAATGAACCCAAACTCTATTGTCCACCTAATATCCAAGGATCTGTGAAAAAGAATAAATACAGCAGTAAACTTGAAGATAACTTATCAGAATAAGAACCAAGAAAAACTTATTAATACATAAGATAACCGTCCTGACAGCAAGCAGATTACTTGTTAACTTGCCAAGTAATGTGATAAATGATACACCCAAACATGGAAGGAATTAGATAAAAAAGGAGCAAAATGATAAAGATAGCCTAATGATAAGAAGATATTCTTGTTTTATTCTTGTTAAATCGCCGACATCCAAATAACAATGTGGAGAGAAAATACAGAAACCAGTCAAGTCTGTCATATGCCTAAAATGTGATATTCACAAGTGATATTAGGCACATTACTTGTGATAAAGGCCGTAAGGAGGAGTTATTTATATCTGCAATTTAGGAAACTATCCTAACTGTCCCGATTAGGCCCATCTTCCTGTACATCAGACCACTATACCCTCACTTCAGCCTAAACACCACATCTCGACTAAATCTTGCAGGCAAGCACCAGAGGAAGAAATTTTTGCCAAGTCCCGCAGGAACCCTAAATCTATAAGGGAAGCCAAGAAATGAAAAACAAAAACTCCAGAAGTCATAAAAAACAAAACAAGCAACAAAAAATCAAACGAACCAGAAATCAGACAAAGCAAGATTGAGGGATGAGCTGAGAATTTAGTCGAGAGAAGAAGCGGGAGAAGAAATTTGTAATGAGTCGAGCGAAGGAGAGAAGGAGAAAGAAATCTGTAATCAATATTTTTTTTGAAGAACGAGAGAAGGAGAGGAGTAAGATTTGACTGGGCGAAGCAAGAAGTGGAAGGCAAAGAGGAAGTCAGGAGTTGAAGTAGATGAAGCAGGCAGGGCGAAAGACTGAAGCAGAAAATGAGTATGAGACGATGAATGACAGAAGGCAGGTCAAAGAGAGAGGAGGCGGGCGACAAAGAAGGTGAAGAAGATAGGGGAAACACCTGAAGAAGGCAGGAAGCGGGCGACGAAAGATCTCCCTTGATGAAATAAACCTAGAAACATAATCAAATTCTCAATTTTCAAGAGTAAATAATTTGTTACCTGCTGAGTATTCCTCACAATTTTTTACCTGGTAGAGAACTTATGTTCCAAGAAATTATATTTTGTTAACAAAATCTGAGCAGAGAGGGCCAACAAAATCAGCAATCTCGATTTCCTGAATAACCAAAAATTAGGTGAGTCAGAAAAATTATATTTATTCAATAGAAAATATAATTAAATGCAGCAAATGAGATTTTAAAGAAGTGTAAGAAAAATATTTAAACCCCACAAATCCAAACACCACGTATCATCGAATATCGAAGGCGTGGGTTTTTCTGTGGAGAAGATAAAAGAGGTGAGGCAGGATGTTGTAATATCTGGGGATATTTTTTTGTTTTACTGTTGTGTTGTATGTATTTAGTTGGAATTATACAAGTGTTGTTGTATTTGACTGATACAATGTATATTGTATTGGGATATTTCGGAATCGAAATATTTATACTTGTCGTTGGTATTGTGTTGCCGATCGGATGTTGCTTGGTGAGTTTGGAGTTTGATTTTGGCTAAGTATATTGTATCTAACGTACGCTACATGCATAGCATTACGTACGTTAAGGGTGGCAGGTTACGTATGTCAAACCATTTTGGTTACGTAGGTAGCACAGGGTATCTGATCGCATCTGACTTTCGGCGTATGGGGCCGAAAGTGATTGGATCATGTTGGCCTTTCGAGGCAGCCAAGTCAACGAGCATTACGTACGTAATGCTTATGCTAATAACGTACGTAATGCATGGTTCGTTTTGAGGCAGTAAGTTCCAGCAGGATTTAACGTACGCCACGTAGAGTTGATAACGTGCGTTATACATATAACGAACGTTAAGGTGGTGATATAGCGGTCGTAATGCAATGTGCAGATTATAAAGACATGATTCGTCTTCATTTCCTCACGATCCATTTTCGATTTCTTCCTCTAGAAATCATCCCTTTGCATTCCTTAGTGTATTCCGGCCTCTTCCAACGTGATTTGGAGCTTCATAACTTGGATTGGAGCTTGGGAGCTTGAAGTTTGGAGTGTTCTTGATGGTTTGAGGTTGTTCTTCACTTCTTCAAGAGATGTGTCATTAATCTGGTGTTGAACTCGATATTATGATGTTGTTATTGTTGATTACTTTGTGTTTTGATGGATGGATGGTGTAACACCCCCCGAGATATTCAAGGTATATTACAGTGCCGTGGACCCCAATATGGGACCCACCAGGCTAGACACAATTTACCACAGTAAACTCACACATCATCCAGATGAAAATCAAATAATACGCCCGGAACAACTCGCGTAATAAACATCAACCAACAAATATAGTAGCTCCAATGAATAACAATCACAATTCGAAGAAGAAAGCCTAAGTACTCCCGAGTACAATCTATAAATTTAGAAAACAGACAACAACCATATCGAATGGAACAACGGAAATAAAAGGACTCAAATGCACATGTCAACGACTCCTGCCAAAGATCCTCAGATCGTCCCAGTGGCCGTCGTCCACTGAATGTAACCTGAAATCTATAACAAGAATTTCCCCAAAACGGGTCCCCAAAGGGGTTAGCAATTACGCTAGTACAAGTAATCAAGGCAAACCATTCGCTTACACATTTCATAGTACAATGCACCAAATCATTTCAAAACCAAAAACCAGACATGTCTTTTCCGGAAACAAACAGTCAATCACATTTGCCTAGGACCGGAACGAAGCCACAAATCCCACTCGAGGCCTCTAAGGACCCTCCCGAGCTGGCCACAATCATAAAACAAATCACGCACAGGCATCGCCTAGGACCGGGACGAAGCCACAAATCCCACTCGAGGCCCCTAAGTACCCTCCCGAGCTGGCTAGCGAAACAAACTCGTAAATCCAGAGTGAAACCATAGATTCCCTCGTGGCCCCGTCGGACCCTCCCAAGGTGAGCAAAGCACACGTAATATACATTACTATTTCATGTTAAGCATAAAGGTTTCCAAAAATACTTGCCTTGAATAATTGACGACACAACGAACGGAAAGGAAATCACCGACGAACGCTAGGAACCGACGAAAGTGAACCTAACGATTCGAAGAACATAATCACAACCACTTTTAAACGAATACGGAATTGAAATACTCACGAAAACCCGCCTACGATTCATGTATATTCGTATAAAAATAGCAACGAGTGCGGACCACAACCAAACCCTCTCGAAAACGTAACAACTACGAAATATACCATGAATCCGTAGGGAAACCAAGAATATCAACAAGATTAATCATATTCATCATGAATTAATCAACCATACAGAACGAATCGGACGAAAAACTCGAAACCCCCAGGTTTCCCCCAAAACAAGGTTCTAGAAGTTTACCTTGGATTAAGGATAAAGAACACGATTAGATGTTGATAATACACTCCAAAAACTCGAGGAAGATGATGGCTCGGAGTTACAAAGCTTCAAATCACCCGGAAATGCCAATAAATCGCCTTGGAGTTAGAGGAGAAGGACGAGAAGTGAAAATGACCGAAATCGGTCAACTCCTGGGTTTATAAACCCAGGCCGCGTTACGTACGTTAGCCACAGGTAGCTAACGTGCGTTAGCTTGTTAACGTACGTAAGCCCTCCCATGCTTACGTACGTAAAGAAATGGGCAGGACCGCCTGTACTATTTCCTACATACCATTTCGTACGTAACAGCATAATGCATTACGTACGTAATGTTCCTTCCTGCGGAGTACAGGCCGCTAACAACAGGCAAGGAAGGAACCAAAAAATCGAAATGCAACGGTGAACGAAACAAGATGGTACGAACGTAAAGGATTCGAGGCGACGAACTTAGGTGTTGAAGGAAAAACATATTCCCAACTACCCGAAGGTTTGGAACACAACAACAAACGTATTTATCCCAAAACTTTGGGAAATTACAAAACGGCCCAAAACATCCGAAATGTACGATACATGGTCAAAACATCAAACAAAAACTCACAACACGCATAATAACATGAGATGGATCTTCGGCAACCCCGAAATGGCAGTTCCGAATGACGATTTACGAGAATACATGAAATAGCGACGAAACGACATAAAGCACCGAATCGAGTAAAACGAGTCCGAAACAAGCTCGAACGACAAAAAGTCCAATATTAAATATTCTCGAAATGTCAATACGGTTACAAGCGAGTCGCTAAAAATGAAAATACACCAAAATGAGAATATCGGGAAAAAGGAAAAAAATGCGGATATTACATTATACCCCTCTAAAAATAAGTTTCGTCCCGAAACTTAAGAAACAAACAACTCGGGGTACCTAGCACGCATAATATCCTCGGTTTCCCAAGTTGCCTCCTCGACACCATGTCTCGACCACTGCACTTTGACCAAGGGAATGGTCTTATGCCTCAGTCTCTTCTCACGGTGCTCCAAAATCTTCTAGGGACGCTCCTCGAAGGTAATGTCCTCGGCGACATCCATCTCATTATATTCGATGACGTGACTAGGATTCGGAACATATTTCCTCAGTTGAGAAACATGGAAAATGTTATGAACGCGACTCAAGGTCGGAGGTAGTGCCAAACGGTATGCCAAATCACTGACTCACTCGAGAATCTCCAAGGGTCCAATAAATCTCGGACTCAACTTTCCCTTCTTCCCGAAGCAGAAAACTCCCCTCGTCGGCGACACCTTAAGCAAAACGTGGTCTCCCACCTCGAACTCCAAAGGTCGATGATGGACGTCGGCATACGACTTTTGTCGACTCTAAGCAGTCAACATCCGTTCTCGAATCAATTCTACCTTCCACCTCATCTCTAAAGCGATATCCAGTTCGGTCCCGACCAAATCGGACTCTTCGTTCCAATAAATCGGCGATCGAAAATGCCGCCCATAAAGCGCCTGATACGGTGCCATCCGAATCGACGTGTGCCAACTATTGTTGTACGTGAATTCGATCAATGGCAAATGCTCCTCCCAGTCACTACTCCAGTCGATAGCACAAGCACGCAACATATCCTCGAACGTCTGGATAGTGCGCTCCGACTGTCCATCTGACCGAGGATGAAAATAGGTACTCAAACGCAAACGAGTACCCAATGCCTTATGCACCGCCTGCCAAAAGTGCGATACAAAACGGCCATCCCGATCCGAAACAATAGACTTCGGAGTACCATGAAGCCTCGCAATATGCGCAATAAACACACGAGCTAACTTCTCCGGGCCCTAAGTATCCTTGATGCCCAGAAAATGTGCCGATTTGGTCAGACGATCAACAATCACCCAAACCATGTTCATACATGACCTCGATCTCGGCAAACTCGTGATGAAGTCTATCGATATGTCTTCCCATTTCCATTCCGGGATGGGAAGTGACTGCAATAACCCTGCCGGTCGCTGATGCTCGATTTTGACCTGCTAACAAGTCAAACATCTCTCTACAAACTGTGCGACCTCTTCCTTCATATCATTCCACCAGAAATTCCTCCTCAAGTCCTTGTACATCTTACTCGATCCAGGATGAATGGAGTAAGGTGTAGCATGGGCCTCACGCAAAATATATTGCCTTATTTTCGAGTCGTTCGGCACACACAGACGACTCTGGAATATCAATACTCCATCTTCATGGATCACAAATACAGGAGACTTTCCCTTAAGAACCTTCTCTCGGATTTGGATAATCATCGGATCCTCCAGCTGCTTCAGTTTAATTTCATATATCAGAGACGATGAAATCTCTAAAGCACAGAGTTGCCCTACGGCTCCAGGCAACAAAATCTCAACACTCAACTCAATCGAATCCCGCTGAAGCTCGGATTGAGACGTAAGGATCTCAAGTGTCCGCAACGAGACCAGTTTCTCACTCAAGGCGTCGACCACGACGTTCGCCTTGCCCAGATGATAAAGGATTTCGAGATCATAATCCTTAATCAACTCCAACCACCTCCTCTGCCTCATATTCAACTCCCACTGAGTAAATGTGTATTTCAGACTTTTATGATTGGTAAGAATCTGACATGCAGAGCCAAAAAGATAGTGACGCCAAATCTTGATCGCAAAAACAAGTGCCGCTAACTCCAAATCGTGAGTAGGGTAGTTAAGCTCATACGGCCTCAACTATCTCGACACAAATGCAATAGTTTTGCCGTGCTGCATCAACACGCACCCAAGACCCTAACCTGAAGCATCGCTAAAAATGGCAAAACCCCCATTGCCACACGACAACGCTAAAATCGGGGCTGAAGTCAAACGCCTCTTCAGCTCCTCAAAACTCGACTGCCTCTCGTCATTCCAGATGAAATTCTCGGACTTCTGGAGCAACTGTGTAAGTGGCCGAGCTAGTTTCGAGAAACCCTCGACGAACCTACGGCAGTAGCCAGCTAAACCCAAGAAATTACGGACCTCCTTCACGTTCTTAGGTAGTGCCCAATCCAACACTGCCTCAACCTTCCGCGGGTCCACACGAACTCCCTCGACTGAAATCACGTGACCTAGAAACATCACTTCCTTCAGCCAGAACTCGCATTTCGAGAACTTTGCATAGAGTTGCTCGGTCCTCAAAATGTCTAACACCACACGCAGATGATGGGCGTGTTCCTCCTCGTTGCTTGAATAAATAAGGATATCGTCAATGAAGACGACGACACACTTATCCAAATACTCAATGAAGACCTTGTTCATAAACTGCATGAACACCGTCGGCGCATTAGTTAACCCGAAAGGCATAACTATGAACTCATAGTGTCCGTACCTCGTCCGAAATGCTGTTCTCAGGACGTCGGACTCCTTCACTCGAAGTTGATAGTACCCCGATCTCAAATCGATCTTTGAGAATACCGCAGCTCCCTACAACTGATCGAACAAGTCATCAATCCTCGACAAAGGATACTTGTTCTTGATGGTCACCTTGTTTAGCTCGCGATAGTCGATACACAAACGCAGTGAACCATCCTTTTTCCGAACAAACAAAACCGGTGCGCCCCAAGGCGAAGCGCTCGGTCGAATATACCCCGACTCAAAAAGCTCACTCAACTGCATGTTTAACTCGGCCATCTCTGAAGGTGCCATGCGATACGGCACCTTCGAAATTGGAGCCGCACCCGGCTCTAACTCGATAGCAAACTCTACCTCACGGTCCGGCGGCAATCCCGACAACTCGTCAGGAAAGACGTCAGGGAACTCATTAACCACTGGAATCGATGGAAGCTCGACTCCACTACTCTCCGCCTTCAAGGCGTAGCACCAATAACCAGTACACCCCTTTTGCAGGAGTCTCATCGCCTTTAAGGCATTAATAACGAACTTCTGGTATCTCTTTCGCCCCGTGAAAGAGTGCTCGGTGCCGTCCTCGGCTAGCATGGTAATGATCCTCGTGCGATAGTTCATGATTGCACCATGCCACTCGAGCCAATCATCCCCGAGAATCAAATCCTCACCCTCAATACCCACAACAATAAGATTAGAGAGCCAAGGCCTCTCACAAATCAACATAGACAATCTTGGACCTCTCGATCGCCAACGATTCTATCACCGCTAGGGAGTTTAACGATGAAAGGCTCGCAAGGTGATAAATAGTCAAGACTCAAACGGCGCACACTCCAGAGAAATGAATGAATGCGTAGCACCCGAATCAAAAATCACACTGACAGGATGAGAATGGATGTGAATGGTACCTGTCGCCACGGTGGCCGCTGGATCATCGGCCCTCCTCATCTCATAGATACGCGGATGGGCGGAGACGATACTGGAAGCTCCCCCTCTAGCGGGCTGACCCCGACCTCTCCCCCGGATGGCACTCGGTGGAGACTGCGGAGCAAATGAGCCCTGGTTCACACTCGGCTCTCTAGGTGCTGGAAAAGAAGCCTGAGCACCGAGAAGTTGTCCTACCGGATCACAAAAGAAAGCCTTATGGCCAGACTGACCACAAGTAAGACAAGTCAAAGGCGGACGTGGACACTCCCAGTTCCCATGGCCTGACTTGCCATAGTTAAAGCATCTGGCATCCCGAACGGAGGCACTGGCAGTACCTCGATAGCCTCCAGAGAAACGAGCCGAACCACCTCCAGGAATATTTGCAGACTGAGATTTCTGCTGGCCTCCACCCTTGTGACCCGAGAAATTTCCAGCGGATTTCTGTTTCTTACTCTCCCGAACCGCCGCACTGGCCTTCACGGAGATATCATAGGCAAGAGCTCGACTCTGGTAATCCTTCAAAGTAGTACAGAAGAGCCCAGACATATAGTCCCGAATTGACAGTTTCATCCGTCTGGAAAAGTGAAAAATTTTGTCGCTCTCCTCGACAACTTGGGTCTTCACATAGCCCAACTCCTTGTTGAAATCGGCAATAGCTTGGGAGACAGGAATATCCCGCGGTTGAGCATCATAGAAGGCATGGACTTGAGACTGTCTAACCGGCCACGGGCAATACTCAGTCTCCATCAGATCCTTAAATCCTGCCCACGAAGCATCGTGATCCTTAGGCCCAACGGCCTCCCACCAATCAGTAGCGTCCCCAGTGAGAAAATACTGGGCAATAGGGACCTTACGGTCCTCGGGACAGTTGGTGGCAACAAAGACTTTGGATATCTCCTTGATCCACCCTTCCCGGCTAATCGGGTCTGAGGCTCCCGTGAACTGAGGAGGATGCATCTTGGTGACATCTGAAGCCAATGGTCAGCTCCGTCCCGAGCAGCATGGGCCGGATTCTGAACCGCCTGGGCTATCGCCGCCATTTGGTTCACCATTTGTTGCATAACAGCCGCAACACCAAGATCAACGCCATCTTGCGAAGAAGCATGGCTATGTCGGTCACCGATGCTGCCGGCTACCGAAGAATGCGACGTGGCCGTCCCACCGGCTGCCCCACGTCCCCAGCCGCGTCCACGACCACGGCCTCTTACAGCATCCATACTGGTGTTAAGAGATAGCAAAAGCAACTCGATGATAAGTAAGAGAGGAAAAACATCCACAATTCAGGAAACGGAATTACGGTACGAGAAAACAAAGAATCGAGTAAGGAAAACTTACGAGCACTGGAAGTACCGAGATGCTGGCAGCGGTGTGACAATGTGCAACACAAAACACAACTAGACCTAAATAACCAACAAGCCTAGGTATCCATAAACCTAGATGCTCCGATACCATTTTCTGTAACACCCCCCGAGATATTCAAGGTATATTACAGTGCCGTGGACCCCTATATGGGACCCACCAGGCTAGACACAATTTACCACAATAAACTCACACATCATCCAGATGAAAATCAAATAACACGCCCAGAAAACTGGCGTAATAAACATCACCCGACAAATATAGTAGCTCCAACGAATAACAATCACAATTCGAAGAAGAAAGCCTAAGTACTCACGAGTACAATCTATAAGTTTAGAAAATAGAAAACAACCATATCGAATGGAACAACGGAAATAAAAGGACTCAAATGCACATGTCAATGACTGCCAAAGATCTCGTATCGTCCCAGTGCCCGCCGTCCGTCAACGTAACTCAAATCCATAACAAGAATTTCCCCAAAACGGGTCCCCAAAGGGGTTAGCAATTACGCTAGTACAAGTAATCAAGGCAAACCATTTGCTTACACATTTCATAGTACAATGCACCAAATCATTTCAAAACCAAAAACCAGACATGTCTTTTCCGGAAACAAACAGTCAATCATATTTGCCTGGGACCGGGACGAAGCCACAAATCCCACTCGAGGCCTCTAAGGACCCCCCCGAGCTGGCCACAATCATAAAACAAATCACGCACAGGCATCGCCTAGGACCGGGACGAAGCCACAAATCCCACTCGAGGCCCCTAAGGACCCTCCCGAGCTGGCTAGCAAAACAAACTCGTAAATCCAGAGTGAAACCATAGATTCCCTCGAGGCCCCGTCGGACCCTCCCGAGGTGAGCAAAGCACACATAATATACATTACTATTTCATGTTAAGCATAAAGGTTTCCCAAAATACTTGCCTTGAATAATTGACGACGCAACGAACGGAAAGGAAATCACCGACGAACGCGAGGAACCGACGAAACTGAACCTAACGATTCGAAGAACATAATCACAACCACTTCTAAACGAATACGGAATTGAAATACTCACGAAAACCCCCTACGATTCATGTATATTCGTATAAAAATAGCAACGAGTGCGGACCACAACCAAACCCTCTCGAAAACGTAACAACTACGAAATATACCATGAATCCGTAGGGAAACCAAGAATATCAACAAGATTAATCATATTCATCATGAATTAATCAACCATACGGAACGAATCGGACGAAAAACTCGAAACCCCCAGGTTTACCCCAAAACAAGGTTCTAGGAGTTTACCTTAGATTAAGGACGAAGAACATGATTAGATGTTGATAATACACTCCAAAAACTCGAGGAAGATGATGGATCGGAGTTACAAAGCTTCAAATCACCCGGAAATGCCAAGAAATCGCCTTGGAGTTGGAGGAGAAGGACGAGAAGTGAAAATGACCGAAATTGGTCAACTCCTGGGTTTATAAACCCAGGCCGCGTTACGTACGTTAGCCACAGGTAGCTAACGTGGGTTAGCTTGTTAACGTACGTAAGCCTTCCCATGCTTACGTACGTAAAGAAATGGGCAGGACTGCCTGTACTATTTCCTACATACCATTTCGTACGTAACAGCATAATGCATTACGTACGTAATGTTCCTTCCTGCGGAGTACAGACCGCTAACAACAGGCAAGGAAGGAACCAAAAAATCGAAATGTAACGGTGAACGAAACAAGATGGTACGAACGTAAAGGATTCAAGGCGACGAACTTAGGTGTTGAAGGAAAAATATATTCCCAACTACCCGAAGGTTTGGAACACAACAACAAACGTATTTATCCCAAAACTTTGGGAAATTACAAAACGGCCCAAAACATCTGAAATGTACGATACATGGTCAAAACATCAAACAAAAACTCACAACACGCATAATAACATGAGATGGATCTTCGGCAACCCCAAAATGGCGGTTCCGAACGACGATTTACGAGAATACATGAAATAGCGACGAAACGACATAAAGCACCGAATCGAGTAAAACGAGTCCGAAACAAGTTCGAACGACAAAAAGTCCAATATCAAATATTCTCGAATCTTAAGAAACAAACAACTCGGGGTACCTAGCACGCATTATTATATTATACCCCTCTAAAAATAAGTTTCGTCCTGAAACTTAAGAAACAAACAACTCGGGGTACCTAGCACGCATGATATCCTCGGTTTCCCAAGTTGCCTCCTCGACACCATGTCTCGACCACTGCACTTTGACCAAGGGAATGGTCTTATGCCTCAGTCGCTTCTCACGGTGCTCCAAAATCTTCAAGGGACGCTCCTCGAAGGTAATGTCCTCGGCGACATCGATCTCACCATATTCGATGACGTGACTAGGATCCGGAACATATTTCCTCAGTTGAGAAACATGGAAAATGTTATGAATGCGACTCAAGGCCGGAGATAGTGCCAAACGGTATGCCAAATCACTGACTCACTCGAGAATCTCTAAGGGTCCAATAAATCTCGGACTCAACTTTCCCTTCTTCCCGAAGCGGAAAACTCCCCTCGTCGGCGACACCTTAATCAAAACGTGGTCTCCCACCTCGAACTCCAAAGGCCGACGACGGACGTCAGCATACAACTTTTGTCGACTCTAAGCAGTCAACATCCATTCTCGAATCAATTCTACCTTCCGTCTCATCTCTAAAGCGATATCTGGTTCGGTCCCGACCAAATCGGACTCTTCTTTCCAATAAATCGGCGATCGACAACGCCGCTGATGGTTCAAATTAAATACTTGCAAGTGTACGAATCGCTTTTGTAGGAAGCGGCAAGTAACTCCGAGGTCGATCTCTCGAGGAATTGGAAACGGTTTAAAATTTGATAATGTTCGGCAAATAGTCTAATGAACAAAAGTAAAATAAATTAAAATACATCATTGGTTCGATTGGATTAAAATTACTAGTGCGTAAAATTTAAATAAACTAAGTG
This sequence comes from Orobanche coerulescens, assembly GCA_033398695.1. NCBI lineage: Eukaryota > Viridiplantae > Streptophyta > Magnoliopsida > Lamiales > Orobanchaceae > Orobanche > Orobanche coerulescens. Next base: position 45,966,707 of record CM065810.1, read on the forward strand.
GTAACAACACCAATTCGATCGTTGGATAAATGAGTGATAACAATAATGAGATTGATATAGGAATTTAGATTCACCGACACACACGTAATCAATTATTAGTTCCGATACTCAAATAAATATGGTTTGGAATTATCGATTGCTCACGATTAAAAGAAATCCGTTTGATGGCGGTAATCCTAAAAATCACAATTGTTCTCAACGAAAATAAGGGATACTCTTTTGATGGGGATGAATCCGTAACTAACAATCAATTAACCGACTACTTTTGATGAGGTAAATCGTTAAAAGATCACGCGAAAAAGCTCGAGAACATTCACAATCGTTTCTTTCGGGTCGGTTGATGGCGAACACCGACAAAAACCCTCGATTCGAATAATAATAACAACAATGAAAAAAGTTTGATGATCTAATTCAAAAGTTCTATAATGAGGAACGAACAAGAGGAACAATCCCGAACTTTTACCTGGAAAATCAAAAGGAACTAATAATAAAAAACATGTGTGTGGCTATATCTAAAAACCCATATGAAGTGTTTAGCCACACATGATTAATTCAACAACAATTATGGAAATTGAAGAACAAAACATGGTAAAAACTTCCCTTGTAAATGCCGAAATCGAACTCCCGATGAAGGTTTGATGATCTTCTTACAAGAATTCAAAACAAAATGATACAAGGAATTAATATATCTCACAAAAGTATTTTTCACTCCAAGAACATACAAGGAAGATGATGAAATAATCTCACTCAATCCTCACTTTTTGGTGTTTTCTCCCTCAATCTTGTGTTTTTCACCCAAGAATATCTTCCACAAGATAAGTGTGTCCTCAAATAGGGTCTCTACACTTTGTTTTATAGCCAAAAAATCAAGACAAAGGCTTAAAGGTGTGCAAAAATGTCAAGGAAAGTGACATGAACCGAAGAGTGACACGGCCCGTGTCCTGGGGCACGGCCGTGTCGCACTACGCTGGATAAGGAAAAAGTATCTGTCTTGAGACTCGGCCGTTTCCCATGACACGACCGTGTTGTACTGCGCCAGAAAGTGCAGATTGGCCGATCGTGACTCGGTCGTGTTCCAAGAGGCACGGTCGAGTCGTTCTCATCCGGAAAATGCAATTCTCGCTGGAATGAGACCCGGCCGTGTCCCATGGCATGGCCGAGTTGCCTGTTGCAGCTGAGTGCTGCTGTTGCCGAGAGTTCGGGTGCACTTAGTTGAGTCGCCTGGTGCAGCCAAGTCCGGTTTTTGGTCTTCTTCGGATTGATCCTTCGTTCATGTATCAATACACCTCGGAATTTAGCATATGATATACCGTTTCGAAGCCAATTTCATGAGGAATTTATGTATAAGGAGAACACATCTCAATTCGGAATGTAGATTCTGGAATTTAGACGATTCGACCGATACTGCTTCAATCTTTCGTTGTTTTAGGCCCCGTTTTAGCTCTTGATCGTCATAAACTCCAATATTAGCTATGAAAGCGCATATTTCACCACAATCTTAGATTGAATACCTATAAATTAAAAACACAACATACCATGCATAAAAGAGAACAAAAATACTAAAAAGCAAACAAAAACACGACTAGATAGAACAGAATGAGTCGATCAAGAATCGACTCATCAAACCCCCCAAACTTGAACTTTGATCGTCCCGAGCAAATCACTTTAAAATAACCATTCTGAAAAGGGGAACTCAACTATTAAAATACCTCAAAGGACCTCTTCGAAAATTTCATCAATACTCACAAGTAAAATAAGTCGAGTTCTACAAAGTTTTCAAACCTCCGGGGTGCTTCCTTAACATCATAGTCAATACTTGGCAATATAAACCTCACTGGTCAAGTGTATTCACTCACTCTCAAAGTGATATGGATAAGTATACGCTCGGGACTCATTCAATGAAATAAGGAACCCTATAGGCTTGCCAATCATCTTAATCTCTACCACTATTTTGTGCATGCAAAATTTTCGTGAATAAAAAAAAGGGCATTACTCGGCTAGAAATGTAGGCTTTGGTCGAGGTGGGATAAATATGGCTAAAGTGACTTGACTCAAGCAATTTTTAGAATTTAAATCACCATAGTCGCTTTAGAAGCTCAAGATTTTTGAGATTTGCTTCTTTCATCGCCTTAATTATAAACCACTTGCGACAAGCACTTTTGAAAGTGAAAAACGCAGCGTCAAACCCTCCTTATTGCTCCGATTTTTTTTTTTTGGCTTGGGTTGATTTAGGATCCGTTTTACGCGAATGTAAATGATGGGTCACATGAATACACCCGGTTACTAGGATCACAATTACTTCCAAGCATACTCATATCTAAGGTAACTGTTTTACGCGAATATAAACATGGGTCACATGAATACACCCGGTTACTAAGTTCCCAAAAATAGTGGAGTAATTATTTTCACCATTTCAACACTCCCAACAATATGTATATCACCCAATATCACCACAATCTTTTGTATCCTCGCCAAAAAATAATTTCTAATTGCTCAAGTAGGAATCGAAGGATTATAGTAATGGAAAGCTCGATATGTGGTTTGCAAAAAAAAAAAATGAAATAGATAATGACCTCAATTGGGTTTATTTAAGGAATGATCGAATGTCGGGTTGGCCAAAATTGAAGGGTTAAGATCAAAGGTGCCAAAAAAATCATTTCCACTCAATTGCACACACACGCTAGTAGTTATGAACAAGAAACCAAGGCAAGTTCTAGAGTCTTAAATCAAGAATGAAACACTCGACAATGAAACTTGCATTTTAGAAAATGCACGAAGGCTCAATAGCTCACAAGTAGGTTTGTTCATACCTCCAAGATATTAAAACCACTTATTCAATTTCACACCCGTTTCGATTATCAAAAATTTTTCCTCAACAAATTATCCTCGATTTATATATCAAAACAACGAAATAAATCCAGAGGCATTCCAAAAAAATTCACACTACAAAGTTTTCTTCAAGTTTGCAAAATAAAAACACACCAATTAAAAACACACCACAATTAAGTGCAAAATGTTCAAAACACGCCAAAAATAAGCAAACAAGCAAAATAGTATCCGTAAACAAATAAAAAAACAAGAGTAATGAAGTATTTCTTGACCAATCCCCACCCCCCCAAACTTGAATTAAAGAATATACGAACGAAGGGGGTATAGTATTTAAACAAAAGAATTTCATTGGTCAAGAAATACTTACAACCGGTTTACTGGTGGGGCGGGGGAAAGTGGCCTTGCTGGACGTGCCACTCATGCATTTGTCTCACAAGAGACAATATATCACGTCGCTCCCGTCTCGCCTCCTCTCGGTAGGCCTCAAACTCCTCCCTTAATGTTGGGCGTGAGGGGGCACGTCTAATTTCGGCCCGCCTTGACGTCTCGGGCCGATCTCTCGTGATTTCTTCCTCTTCTTCTTCGCTCTCTTCTTCTTCCTCGTCATCCGGGCCTCTTTCATAAGCCTCCTCCTCTTCTATCCTTTCTGCTCTATCTTCATCCATAATGCGCCTAGGTCGAACATTTTGGTCGACAGGGCTGTGACCCGGGGGAGCCAAGCCGGCTTCCCACCATGCTCGACGGTGTGCCTCCGTAGCCATTTGAAGATTTCCCATATCCCGAATATTATTTATGGTTGTCAAAGGCAGATTCGGGAGAAGGAAGTGATCGTTGTCGGTCTGCATGAAGACCATGCGCTGTTCATAGTCCAGGATATTCATCACCTTCATCACGGAGATCGAGAGAAGCTTATTTCCAGGAAGGGGGGGTCCTCTAATCTAACGAAACACCGAAGTGTAGTGCGATAGGGGTAATCAAACCCCCTATCCATATCTCCCCCTTAGGCTTTGTCGCGACATCCTCAAAATGTTCCGCTACCATAGCCCCGGTTGCCGGAATCGAGTTGTCGAGCATGTGAGTCAGGATATATAACTTTCGCAGTGAAATGGGCCCGGTTTCATTTCGGCCATATATGGTATTCGCAATCACCTTGTGTAGGTATCTGAGTACGGGATTGCGAATGTTCGATCCTTTAGCCGATCTTGCAATGTAATATCACGCCTCACTCCCCGGGTATTCTACCATGGATCTCCAGTAAGTTTCACAAGCGAACCGATTTATCGGGTAATGGCCCTCGTGTCTTGCATGATAAATTTCCTCCAACTGGACGATAGTCAGTGTCTCTTCGTTGTTGTTGATCCGGAATGTCATTTCGGTTGGTTCTCGAGTCACCGGATCTCTTCTTACAGTTAGAGTACTGAGAAACTCCATCGTCAGACATCTATAAGTCGGCCACTATTGAGTCATCATCCATGCCCAATGCACTCTTCCAAGGAATTTCATCACATCTTCCCTTATCCCCATTGCGTTCATGCATTCGTCATCGGGCCACCTCGTAGGGAGCATTTTTTTCTGCCCCAGCATTTCCCACCTTTCATATTGCGTTTCAGGTAGATTGATTCCATAAGATTCCGGGGTTTCCACAGCCCTTTGAATAGCCATTCTTGCCCGCACTTGTTCCCCACCATTCCGACCCCTTCCGCGTTGTGAATTTCCTTGTCCTCTTCCTCGTGCCATTTTCTGCAAAAATTTAATCTATCATTATCCAAGGACTTGATAACGTATTCCTCCCCCAAACTTATAGCAAGTAATAAAATTCCCCCAATATAAATATTATCGATCAAAACAACTCCCAAGCAAATTCTTTCGTTTAAATTCATCTTCTTCATCATGGAAAAACATCCCTTAATTACAAGAATTTTCAACCGAGAAATTTAATCACCTCGAAAATTCCCAAATTTCATCACCTTCAATTTATTCAAGAACCCTAGATAATTAAGAACTAGCGATTCAAATCATCATAGCATGTTCAAAAGCAATAATAATCATAAAAAAACATGAGAAACATACCTTGATTTCGGAGATATTGAATAGAGAAAAAAAATTAAAGCTCGGTCCCAATTCGTCCGATTTGTTCCTTTGAAGAGTGAAATTGGTTGAAAATGATGATTATGTACTAGATTCTTGTATCTATTCTTGATTTTGCATAAAATTTCTCTAAAAACGAAGAGAAAAATCGGTATTGTAGCAGCTAGGGTTCGCAGGGAAGCAGGGAGGAAAAAAAAAATTTCTGGAGAAGATAAAAATGGGGAATCGGCCGTGCTCCCTTTTATACCTGACCAACTGACACGGCCGTGTTGCATATGACACGGTCGTGTCGAGCTGTTCGTAATAACACAATACTTATTGTCGGCCGACTCGGCCGTGTCCTATGACACGGTCGAGTCATACTGTCCTGGAAAATCAAAATTCACTGTACTGAGGCCCGGTCGTGTCCTGTGACACGGCCGTGTCATGCTGTTCTAGATAACCCAGTTCTGACTGTTCTTAGACTCGGCCGTGTCCTGCCACTCGGCCGTGTCCTTCTATTCAAAATAAGCCCAAAACCTCCTGTTTTGAGACCCGACCGTGCCAAAGGTAACTCGGTCGTGTCCTTCCTGCCCAGATTTTTAGTTTCTGAAAACGCACTCATTTCCTGCAATTTTAACACCCACATTTAAACCGGTCAGTTTCGAATAGAATAAAAACAAATAAGGAAAACAAAATGCGAAAAACAGAAGACAGAAAAAATCTTACTAAAACGTTGGGTTGCCTCCCAAGTAGCGCTTTTTTATAGTCATTAGCTCGACTTCTTCCCGTTTTACTCAAGCTTCAACATTGTGCACCTCTATGCACTCAAACACATTGATTTCTTCGATTCGTCCGAAATACGGCTTCACTCTATGCCCGTTTACCTTAAAGTGCTCGTTCTTCCGAGGATCAAGAAGTTCTACCGCTCTGTGCGGCCATACTTTAACGACTTTGAACGGTCCGCCCCATCGCGAAACCAATTTTCCGGGCATGAGTTTAAAACGGGAGTTATGTAGCAAAACATCCATCCCGGGTTCGAGAGATTTACGAACGATACGCTTATCATGATACCGTTTTGTCCGTTCTTTGTAGAGTTTAGCATTTTCGTACGCCTCATATCGCATCTCTTCAAGCTCATTTAAATGCAAAAGTCGTTCCTCGCCCGCCTTTTCTTGATCTAAATTGAGCGCTTTGATTGCCCAATACGCCTTGTGTTCCAACTCAATGGGTAGGTGACATACTTTACCAAATACTAGGCGATACGGGCTCATTCCGATTAGAGTTTTGTAGGCCGTGCGGTATGCCCATAAAGCGTCATTCAACTTCAATGCCCGGTCTTTTCTTATCGGTTTCACCGTCTTTTCGAGCACTGTCTTTATTTGCCGATTGCTTACTTCTACTTGCCCGGAAGTTTGTGGATGGTACGCCGTTGCGACCTTATGCATCACATTGTACTTCTTAAGTAAGCCTGCAAGTTGTTTATTGCAAAAATGCGTGCCTCTGTCGCTGATTAGAGTCCTAGGCGTCCCGAACCTGCAGAAAATCACATCCCTAAAAAAATTGCAAACCACGTTAGCATAGTTAGTTCGGGTTGGAATTGCTTCCACCCACTTAGAGACGTAGTCTACAGCAACCAGAATATACTCAAAACCATGGGAAATTGGAAAAGGACCCATAAAATCCACTCCCCAAACATCGAAAAGTTCCACAACAAGGTTGTTTGTCAACGGCATCTCATTCCTTTTGCTTATATTCCCCATTCGTTGACAACGATCGCAACTCTTGCAATGGAAATAGGCATCCTTAAACAATGTTGGCCAGTAGAATCCCGATTGAAGGACCTTGTGAGCCGTTTTCTTTGCGCTAAAATGTCCCCCAGAGTGAAACTCATGGCAAAATAACAATATGCTCTCGTGCTCTTCCTCCGGGACACAACGTCGGAATATCTGATCAGGCCCCAACCTGAATAAGTAGGGCTCGTCCCAAAAGTAATGCCTGCACATGGAAACAAACCTCTTCTTCCCTTGATAGGTTAAGTCGGGCGGTAAAACACCACTAACAATGTAATTGACAATATCAGCATACCAAGGTGTCCTTGTTACGTCGAATAATTGCTCATCGGGGAAAGTTTCAACAATTGGCAAATGATTATCAAGCTTAAAATTATCTCCCGCGGTTAGCCTAGATAGATGGTCGGCCACTACGTTTTCCGACCCCTTTTTATCTTTGAATTCCAAATCAAATTCTTGCAGCAGAAGAACCCACCGAATTAATCTTGGTTTTGCATCGGATTTTTTTAATAAATATTTCAATGCGGCGTGATCCGTATGCACAATCATTTTTGAGCCAACCAAGTAGGATCGAAATTTATCGAAAGAAAACACAACGGCTAAAAATTCTTTTTCTGTGGTGGTGTAATTAGCCTGAGCTTCATCGAGCGTTTTGCTCGCATAGTAAATCACGTGGAAAAATTTATTCACTCTTTGCCCCAAAACGGCACCTATAGCAAAGTCAGACGCATCGCACATAATTTCAAATGGGAGAGACCAATCGGGAGCGACAACAATAGGTGTGGAAGTTAACTTTTCTTTCAAAGCGTTGAAACCGACTAAACATTCCTCGGTAAAATCAAATTTAGCATCTTTGCACAAAAGGTTACTCAAAGGGCGGGCAATTTTCGAAAAATCTTTAACAAAACGCCTATAAAACCCGGCATGCCCTAAAAAGCTTCGAACCTCTTTGACACATGATGGCGGAGGTAATTTAACAATTAAATCGACTTTAGCCTTATCAACCTCCATTCCTTTATTGGAAACCACATGACCTAGAACAAGACCTTGTTTTACCATAAAATGACTCTTTTCCCAACTAAGTGTAAGATTACACTCAATACATCGTTCTAGCACAATAGTCAAATTATTTAAACAATCATCGAAAGTGGTTCCAAACACAGAGAAGTCGTCCATGAATACCTCGATGGATTTTTCTAACAAGTCGGAGAATATGGATAGCATGCACCTTTGAAAAGTAGCGGGAGCATTGCAAAGACCAAACGGCATCCTCCTAAAGGCAAAGGTGCCAAAATGGCAAGTGAAAGTGGTCTTCTCTTGATCCTCCGGAGCAATGGGAATTTGATAGAAACCTGAAAGACCATCTAGAAAACAGTAATAATCATGCCCAGCTAAACGTTCCAACATTTGATCAATGAAAGGAAGAGGAAAATGATCCTTTTTTGTTACGGCATTTAATTTCTAGTAATCAATGCACATCCTCCAACCGGTTACCGTTCTAGTGGGCACCAATTCATTTTTATCATTTTATCATTACGAACCACCGTTATTCCAGATTTCTTAGGCACTACATGCACAAGGCTCACCCACTTACTGTCGGATATCGGGTAGATGACTCCGACATCTAGCAATTTCAAAACTTCTTTTTTCACAACTTCCTGCATGTTCGGATTCAAACGCCTTTGAGGTTGCCTAACCAGTTTAACATTTTCCTCAAGAATTATTTTATGCATGCACCTAACAGGACTTATTCCCTTGATATCGGAAATACTCCACCCAATCGCTTCCTTTAACTTAGTTAGAACTTCTACTAATTTGTTTTCTTGCAAGGGAGTTAGTTCGGTAGAGACAATTACAGGGTAAGTGTCACTTTTTCCTAAGAAAACATATTTAAGATGTGCCGGAAGTTCTTTCAATTCAAGTTGGGGTGGGGTGATTTCAACGGGCTCCTCAAATTTTAATTCCAATGGTATCTTAAAACCGTCAACTTCATCAATTATTTCAGAATTATCTAGCAATGCAACATATTCTTCAATTTCTAGATTATTAAGCCCCATATCATGCTCAACGGTTAGAGCATCATGCAACGTGTCACCTACATCATCATGAAAATATATATCATCAACCAAAGAATCAATGCAATCAACAAAATTCACATCATGGGAAGCATAAATATGAGAAGGGATAGGAGATGAACCGAACACGTTGATTTCCACGGTTTCGCCCAAGACGGTCATGGTGACCTTTCCTTCATCAACATTGACGATTGTTTTTGTTGTACGCATGAATGGACGTCCTAGAAGTATTGTCCCTTCATTTTCGCTTGTCCCGAAATCGCTCATCTCCAAGATAACAAAATCGGCCGGAATCACCAACTTGTCCACTTGCACTAATAGGACTTCAATGACTCCCTTGGGGTATTTCACCGACCTATCCGCCATTTGAAGAGTCATTCTTGTCAGTTTGATTCCCCCGAGTCCAAGCCTCAAATAGGTCGAGTATGGCATGAGATTCACACTTGCCCCCAAATCTAACATCCCACGAGCAACTCTCTTGTCTCCCATAGTAATGTTGATCATAAAACTTCCGGGATCGCCTTTCTTTTGACCCCTTGCTTCTACCTCGTAGAGCACCACTTTCTCGTTCCCATTGTATCTTCTTTTGTTCGAGGTCAACTCTTTGAAAAATTTTGTATAAGCGGGAATGTTCTTCACAACATCCAAAAGAGGTAAGTTGACATGAACCTTAAAAAGCATGTCGTAGATTTCAGAAAATTGCTCATCTTGCTTTGCTTTTCTAAGCTGGCTCGGAAAAGGAATTGGTGGCTTATATGGTTGAGCGGATTTGTGAAGCTTGGAAGTTGAAGTTGCTTCGTCTATTTTCTCCTCTTGATTTCCTGACTCGTCTTCTTTCTCATCGACTCTTTCTTTTACTTCGGAATTAACTCCTCTATTAATCACTTTACCACTTTGGAGAGTGGTAATGGATTGAGCTTGCTCGGGTTGACTCGGTAGTTTACCCCTTTCTTGTCTACGTGCCTCGGTAGCAATTTGCCCAATTTGGATCTCCATTTTCTTCATCGAAGCTTCTAAAGATTCGAACCTTTTATTGTTCTCCTCTCAGTTTTCCTTGCTCTCCTTAATGAATGCCGCTATACTCTCCTCAAGAGAGTTCCTTTGTTTTGGAGGTGGTTCACTTCGCGTTGGTTGTTGGGCGCGGTTTCCTCCGTTGTATTGATCTTGAACGTTTGTTTCGTATGGCATCGGGTTGTTGTTTCTCCATGAGAAATTCGGATGGTTTCTTAGCCCAGGATGATAAGTATTTGGGAGAGGTGCATTTCTTGCGTTTCCGCCATAATTATTTCTCCTCTCTTCCCATTCGGGCCTTCCCGTGCTTTGTCCCATAGCCCAATTAACTTGTTCGGTTTGTTCTCCGAGAAAAGTATGAGGGCATGAATTGGCATCATGTCCGGGTGCTCCGCAAATCTCGCAAACTCGTGAGCTAGAAGGTTTATTTTGAGTCTTGAGTTGTCTTAGTTCATTTGTCAACTCATCGATTTTAGATTGCATCTCGTCCTTCTCGCTCACTTGGTGCACGGCTCCCCTACGAATACGTACACTTTTTTGTTGAGAATTTGCTCCCAATGTTTCATACACATCATACGCTTGCCTCTCCGTCAAACCCCAAAACGAACCACCGGCTGCATTATCTACCGCTCCTTGGCAATATTGAGTCAATCCGTCATAGAAGAATTGATTAAGTAGTTGAAGTGGATAGTGATGGTGAGGGCATTGAATGAGTAGCATTTTGAATCGGTCCCAAGCTTCATGAAATGCCTCTCCGTCTTGTTGTCCGAAAGTTGAGATTTGAGTTCTCAATTGCGTAGTCTTTGAATGGGAGAAGTACTTGGTAATGAATTTATCGTAAACTTCATCCCATGTTCTTAGTGATCCGGGCGCCAAAGTCATCAACCATTGTTTCGCCCCATCCTTGAGTATATAAGGGAAGCACTTCATCTGTAGTTGATCCTCGCTCAACCCGTTCAATGGGAAGTTATCAATCGCCACATAGAAGTCTCGGATGAATGATAACGGATCCTCTCGTGCTAATCCGTGAAATGAGGGCAATTGTTCGATGTGAAATCCGCTTATGTGGTAGTTCCTTGCGGCCGGTGCTAATTGGATGCATGAAATGGCGGTGTTCACCACGGGTTTTGCATAGTCCCGCATTAGATGTTCGACCGGAGGTTGTTGCGGCATGTTATAGTTTGCCTCCATCCCATATTGAGGTCTGGGATAATAATTCGCTCCATATTGCATTCCGACGGGTGGTTGTCTCGGATAAAAGTATCTCTCTTGTTGAGCTTCGGGTATCCCTTGATTGCGCCCAACATTATCATATCTCGGAAACCTTGGTTGACGAATTTCTTCCTCATCTATATTTTGTGCAACATTCTCAACTCTCGGTTGACGAGTGTTTTCTTCTTGGATTAAAAGTCGCTCTTCAAGATCCGGATTCACCTCGTCGTTTGCCATTGATGTTGTGGCCATTATTTTTGGTGCTCTAATCCTTTGAACTTCCTCTATGGGCGGAAGAATCGGGTTGCCCAACGATCTCCTACCAAGCATAAACAAAGGAAGTAAGAGCAAATTTTAGACTTTTATCGAAAATAATGAAAACAGAGAAATGATCAAGAAAAACAATTCAACTATTATTAAAACAAGATCAAAAATTAAACGTCAATTCCCCGGCAACGGCGCCAAAAACTTGATGGTTCAAATTAAATACTCGCAAGTGTACGAATCGCTTTTGTAGGAAGCGGCCCGTAACTCCGAGGTCGATCTCTCGAGGAATTGGAAACGGTTTAAAATTTGATAATGTTCGGCAAATAGTCTAATGAACAAAAGTAAAATAAATTAAAATACATCATTGGTTCGATTGGATTAAAATTACTAGTGTGTAAAATTTAAATAAACTAAGTGGTAACAACACCAATTCGATCGTTGGATAAATGAGAGATAACAATAATGAGATTGATATAGGAATTTAGATTCACCGACACACACGTAATCAATTATTAGTTCCGATACTCAAATAAATAAGGTTTGGAATTATCGATTGCTCACAATTAAAAGAAATCCGTTTGATGGCGGTAATCCTAAAAATCACAATTGTTCTCAACGAAAATAAGGGATACTCTTTTGATGGGGATGAATCCCTAACTAACAATCAATTAACCGACTACTTTTGATGAGGTAAATCGTTAAAAGATCGCGCGAAAAAGCTCAAGAACATTCACAATCGTTTGTTTCGGGTCGTTTGATGGCGAACACCGACAAAAACCATCGATTCGCATAATAATAACAACAATGAAAAAGGTTTGATGATCTAATTCAAAAGTTCTTAAACGAGGAACGAACAAGAGGAACAATCCCAAACTTTTTACCCAGAAAATCAAAAGGAACTAACAATCAAAAACATGTGTGTGGCTATATCTAAAAACCCATATGAAGTGTTTAGCCACACATGATTAATTCAACAACAATAATGGAAATTGAAGAACAAAACATGGTAAAAACTTCCCTTGGAAATGCTGAAATCGAACACCCGATGAAGGTTTGATGATCTTCTTACAAGAATTCACAACAAAATGATACAAGGAATTAATATATCTCACAAAAAGTATTTTTCACTCCAAGAACATACAAGGAAGATGATGAAATAATCTCACTCAATCCTCACTTTTTGGTGTTTTCTCCCTCAATCTTGTGTTTTTCACCCAAGAATATCTTCCACAAGATAAGTGTGTCCTCAAATAGGGTCTCTACACTTTGTTTTATAGCTAAAAAACCAAGACAAAGGCTTAAAGGTGTGCAAAAATGTCAAGGAAAGGGACATGAACCGAAAAGTGACACGGCCCGTGTCCTGGGGCACGGCCGTGTCGCACTACGCTGGATAAGGAAAAAGTATCTGTCTTGAGACTCGGCCGTGTCCCATGACACGGCCGTGTTGTACTGCACCAGAAAGTGCAGATTGGCCGATCGTGACTCGGCCGTGTTCCAAAAGGCACGGTCGAGTCGTTCTCATCCGGAAAATGCAATTCTCGTTGGAATGAGACCCGGTCGTGTCCCATGGCACGGCCGAGTTGCCTGTTGCAGCCGAGTGCCTGTTGCAGCCGAGTTGAGTTGCCTGGTGCAGCCTAGTTGAGTCGCCTGGTGCAGCCAAGTCCGGTTTTTGGTCTTCTTCGGCTTGATCCTTCGTTCATGTATTAATACACCTCGGAATTTAGCATATGATATACCGTTTCGAAGTCAATTTCACGAGGAATTTATGTCAAAGGAGAACACATCTCAATTCGGAATGGAAATTCTGGAATTTAGACGATTCGACCGATACTGCTTCAATCTTTCGTTGTTTTAGGCCCCGTTTTAGCTCTTGATAGTCATAAACTCCAATATTAGCTATGAAAGCGCGTATTTCACCACAATCTTCGCTTGAATACCTATAAATTAAAAACACAACATACCACGCATAAAAGAGAACAAAAATACTAAAAAGCAAACAAAAACACGAGTAGATAGAACAGAATGAGTCGACCAAGAATCGACTCATCAGCCGCCTATAAAGCGCCTCATACAGTGCCATCCGAATCGACGCGTGCCAACTATTGTTGTACTTGAATTCGATCAATGGCAAATGCTCCTCCCAGTCACTACTCCAGTCGAGGGCACAAGCACGCAACATATCCTCGAACGTCTGGATAGTGCGCTTCGACTGTCCATCTGACTGAGGATGAAAAGAGGTACTCAAACGCAAACGAGTACCCAATGCCTTATGCACCGCCTGCCAAAAGTGCGATACAAAACGGACATCCCCTATCCGAAATAATAGACTTCGGAGTACCATGAAGCCTCGCAATATGCGCAATAAACACACAAGCCAACTTCTCCGGGCCCTAAGTATCCTTGATGCCCAGAAAATGTGTCGATTTGGTCAGATGATCAACAATCACCCAAACCATGTTCATACATGACCTCGATCTCGGTAAACTCGTGATGAAGTCTATCGATATGTCTTCCCATTTCCATTCCGGGATGGGAAGTGACTGCAATAACCCTGTCGGTCACTGATGCTCGATTTTGACCTGCTAACAAGTCAAACATCTCTCTACAAACTGTGCGACCTCCTCCTTCATATCATTCCACCAGAAATTCCTCCTCAAGTCCTTGTACATCTTACTCGATCCAGGATGAACGGAGTAAGGCGTAGCATGGGCCTCATGCAAAATATCTTGCCTTATTTTCGAGTCGTTCGGCACACACAGACGACTCTGGAATCTCAATACTCCATCTTCATGGATCACAAATCCAGGAGACTTTCTCTTAAGAACCTTCTCTCGGATTTGAATAATCATCAGATCCTCCAGCTGCTTCAGTTTAATTTCTTATATCAGAGACGACGAAATCTCTAAAGCACAGAGTTGCCCTACGGTTCCAGGCAACGAAATCTCAACACTCAACTCAATCAAATCCCGCTGAAGCTCGGATTGAGACGTAAGGATCTCAAGTGTCCGCAACGAGACCAGTTTCCGACTCAAGGCGTCGACCACGGCGTTCGCCTTGCCCAGATGATAAAGGATTTCGAGATCATAATCCTTAATCAACTCTAACCACCTCCTCTGCCTAATATTGAACTCCCACTGAGTAAATATGTATTTCAGACTTTTATGATTGGTAAGAATCTGACATGCAGAGCCGAAAACATAGTGACGCCAAATCTTGATCGCAAAAACAAGTGCCGCTAACTCCAAATCGTGAGTAGGGTAGTTAAGCTAATACGGTCTCAACTATCTCGACGCAAATGCAATAGTTTTGCCATGCTGCATCAACACGCACCCAAGACCCTAACCTAAGCATCGCTAAAAATGGCAAAACCTCCATTGCCACACGGCAACGCTAAAATCGGGGCTGAAGTCAAACGCCTCTTCAGCTCCTCAAAACTCGACTGCCTCTCGTCATTCCAGATGAAATTCTCGGACTTCTGGAGCAACTATGTAAGTGGCCGAGCTAGTTTCGAGAAACCCTCGATGAACCTACGGTAGTAGCCAGCTAAACCCAAGAAATTACGGACCTCCTTCACGTTCTTAGGTAGTGCCCAATCCAACACTGCCTCAACCTTCCGCGGGTCCACACGAACTCCCTCGACTGAAATCACGTGACCTAGAAACATCACTTCCTTCAGCCAGAACTCGCATTTCGAGATCTTTGCATAAAGTTGCTCGGTCCTCAAAATGTCTAACACCACACGTAGATGATGGGCGTGTTCCTCCTCGTGCCTTGAATAAATAAGGATATCGTCAATGAAGACGACGACACACTTATCCAAATACTCAATGAAGACCTTGTTCATCAACTGCATGAACACCGTCGGCGCATTAGTTAACCCGAAAGGCATAACTATGAACTCATAGTGTCCGTATATCGTCCGAAATGCTGTTCTCGGGACGTCGGACTCCTTCACTCGAAGATGATAGTACCCCGATCTCAATTCGATCTTCGAGAATACCGCAGCTCCCTGCAACTGATCGAACAAGTCATCAATCCTCGACAGAGGATACTTGTTCTTGATGGTCACCTTGTTTAGCTCGCGATAGTCGATACACAAACGCAGTGAACCATCCTTTTCCAGAACAAACAAAACCGGTGCGCCCCAAGGCGAAGCGCTCGGTCGAATATACCCCGACTCAAAAAGCTCACTCAACTGCATGTTTAACTCGTCCATCTCTGAAGGTGCCATGCGATACGGCACCTGCGAAATTGGAGCTGCACCCGGCTCTAACTCGATAGCAAACTCTACCTCACGGTCCAGCGACAATCCCGGTAACTCGTCATGAAAGACGTCAGGAAACTCATTAACCACTGTAATCGATGGAAGCTCGACTCCACTACTCTCCGCCTTCAAGGCGTAGCACCAATAACCAGTACACCCCTTTTGCAGGAGTCTCATCGCCTTTAAGGCATTAATAACGAACTTCTGGTTTCTCTTTCGCCCCGCGAAAGAGTGCTCGGTGTCGTCCTCGGCTAGCATGGTAATGATCCTCGTGCGGTAGTTCATGATTGCACCATGCCACTCGAGCCAATCATCCCCGAGAATCAAATCATCACCCTCAATACCCACAATAATAAGATTAGAGAGCCAAGGCCTCTCACAAATAAACATAGACAGTCTCGGACCTCTCGATCGCCAACGATTCTATCACCGCTAGGGAGTTTAACGATGAAAGGCTCGCAAGGTGATAAACAGTCAAGACTCAAACGGTGCACACTCCAGAGAAATGAATGAATGCGTAGCACCCGAATCAAAAAGCACACTGACAGGATGAGAATGGATGTGAACGGTACCTGTCGCCACGGTGGCCACTGGATCATCGGCCCTCCTCATCTCATAGATACGCAGATGGGCAGAGACGATACTGGAAGCTCCCCCTCTAGCGGGCTGACCCCGACCTCTCCCCCGGCTGGCACTCGGTGGAGACTATGGAGCAAATGAGCCCTGGTTCACACTCGGCTCTCTAGGTGCTGGAATAGAAGCCTGAGCACCGAGAAGTTGTCCTACCGGCTCACAAAATAAAGCCTTGTGGCCAGACTGACCAGAAGTAAGACAAGTCAAAGGCGGACGTGGACACTCCCAGTTCCCATGGCCTGACTTGCCATAGTTAAAGCATCTGGCATCCCGAACGGAGGCACTGGCAGTACCTCGATAGCCTCCAGAGAAACGAGCCGAACCACCTCCAGGAATATTTGCAGACTGAGATTTCTGCTGGCCTCCACCCTTGTGACCCGAGAAATTTCCAGCGGATTTCTGTTTCTTACTCTCCCGAACCGCCGCACTGGCCTTCACGGACATATCATAGGCAAGAGCTCGACTCTGGTAATCCTTCAAAGTAGTACAGACAAGCCCAGACATATAGTCCCGAATTGACAGTTTCATCCGTCTGGAAAAGTGAAAAATTTTGTCGCTCTCCTCGACAACTTGGGTCTTCACATAGCCCAACTCCTTGTTGAAATCGGCAATAGCTTGGGAGACAGGAATATCCCGCGGTTGAGCATCATAGAAGGCATGGACTTGAGACTGTCTAACCGGCCACGGGCAATACTCAGTCTCCATCAGGTCCTTAAATCCTGCCCACGAAGCATCGTGATCCTTAGGCCCAACGGCCTCCCACCAATCAGTAGCGTCCCCAGTGAGAAAATACTGGGCAATAGGGACCTTACGGTCCTCGGGACAGTTGGTGGCAACAAAGACTTTGGATATCTCTTTGATCCACCCTTCCCGGCTAATCGGGTCTGAGGCTCCCGTGAACTGAGGAGGATGCATCTTGATGACATCTGAAGCCAATGGTCAGCTCCGTCTCGAGCAGCATGGGCCGGATTCTGAACCGCCTGGGCTATCGCCGCCATTT